>JAKSZU010000025.1:6372349-7818197 GCA_026018925.1 Tupaia tana | reverse complement strand
CCGCGGTCGACTACGTGGGAGTCCAGCGACATAGCCATTACGCTAACTGCTGGTCCCTAAACTGTCTTATTTTTTTAAAGTTACTATATAATTATATTGAATACATAAACTAGAGAGAGTGATTTTACTCAGTAATTTTTTTTTTTTTTTGGAGGGGTTTGTGTTCTAAGAGTTTCTAAAATCAGTTTATTTCAATTGAAGGAAGACAAAGAATAGACCAACAGGCTTAACTGCTGTAGTACAGGCTGTAGGGTACACTGTGAGATGCTGGACACTATGTGAAAGACTGGAATTTACATCATGGACTCACGCAAGCCCAAATGAACTTTTGCTGGCTGGCTTGAGTGCTTATAAATGCTGGAGGTTGGGAGAGTGTGAGTTGGGGGCGAGGGAATGCAGCATGATGGGACCCTACTATAAATGCCTCTGTCTCTCTTCTCTCTAGATAAAATAAACAAAAAAAATTGACCAAAAAACAGAGAAAAAAATATTTACCAAATCTCAAGTATTAGTTTTGCATTTTATTGTTAATTTGTGAAATAAATAGACATAATTTCATTCAGGAATTGAAGACAAAGCAACAGATATTGCATATGATTTTCTGGTCTGAGCATAAGGTTGTCTTCACAACTTTCATAATGTAATTTTACCTGATATTTCTTATTTTCTCCCTCAGCACTCTATAAAAAGCACAAAAGTCCCAATTTCTTTAACACATTTTCTCTATACTATTAAAATCTTTCCTGGACGCTCTTGTCTCCCCAACATTTTCTCCCTATTTCTATCTCTTATATTATCCTAAAGTTTATTTACAATCTTTGCTGAGATCCTAAAAGAATAGTTTTTAAATATTTGATTCTTCATGTATTTCAATACTTGAAAGTTGTTTTTACCGGTGACCTCCATGGTATTATTCTTATATTCTTAGAGGAGGAAGTAAACATTTAAGGAATATTCTTTTTTTAAAGAATTATTTTATTTAACTTTATTAATTTATTTTAATTTGACCAGAGAGGGACAAAATGAGAGAGAGAGAGAGAGAGAGAGAGAGAGAGAGAGAGAGAGAGAGAGAGAGAGAAAGCTGCCTGGTCTGGGACTCAAACCACAGTTGACCACATGGGATTCCAGCACTCTGAACCACCATACCACCCCCCAGTCCCTTGAGGGATATTTTTAAAGTTTGTATAAAAGTAAATTAAATGTATAACTTTAAAATGGTGCAAAATTTTTTAAATATTTGCAAAATTGTTTGTAATACTCATTTTCCATAAACTTTTTAGAAATTCTTCATATTCTGGAATATAAAGGTTATTTTTAATCATACAGCTCCTGAAAGGCACAAATACAGGATGTCAGGAAAAGACTAAAATCTGAACATAGTTTTCAAGCTTTCAGTGGCATGTAAAAGTGGGAAATCAATGAGCGTCATGAGGCAATTGTGTAGATATTTTACTAATATTTAAATTTCCACTTAGAAATGTTGCCTGACTAATCCACATCACATATAAATCTCATATACACTATTGAGATTTGAATTCAGGCCTGTATGACTCAAAATCTGTTGCTTTTAGTTATAACCAATAATATCATGAGACTAGGGAATATGT
The DNA here is from genome assembly GCA_026018925.1 of Tupaia tana. NCBI lineage: Eukaryota > Metazoa > Chordata > Mammalia > Scandentia > Tupaiidae > Tupaia > Tupaia tana. The sequence goes on along the minus strand of JAKSZU010000025.1, from coordinate 7,816,590 downwards.
TTGTATTCTGTTTTATTCCCAGGTATCTACAGCATGCAAATCACTCAATAAACATTTAATTTTGAATGAATAACAATTGTCATTATAATTAGCATATACTATTCATTCTAGTAATGATTGGTATGGAAATGCTATCCTCATTATTCTGCCTTGTATTTACCTCCATCTCTCCCCTCACACTGAGGCTCTCTTAATTCTTGTGAAATATTCTAACAGGTGAGTATTTTGGAAAAAGAAAAAAGAAAAAAATAAAATTAACAAAATAATTGAAAAGCAAATTAGAAACAGAATCTACGACTGAATTAGTCACTAATTTGCTCTAGTGGGAATTGAAAAAAAGAAAAAAATTAAAATTAGCAAAATAATTAAAATGCAAATTAGAAACTGAGAATCTACGACTGAATTAGTCACTAATTTGCTCTAGTGGGAATTGATGTAAGTTCTAAATTAGAAAAAATGGCAACCTTCTGAACATTTTCCTACATTCAATTTTGCATATCAAATGAAATATTATATGATAAATCTATTTGAAATGTAGGCAGTAATATCAATACAAAAATTTCTATTCAATTTTTAATACCATTCTTAAATATTACAACACCAAAAACTATTATTCCAGTATGATAATACCAAACTTGGAAATGTTTCAGTTTCTTCCAGTTATGTCACTCATAAACAATTTTATTATAGGGGGCTAGCAGGTGGTGTGGTGGTTAAGGGCACTGGACTCCCACATGGCCGACCACAGTTCGAGTCCTGGACCTGGTGGCTTGGTTTCTAAATTTCTCTCTCTCTCTTTCTCTCTCTCTCTGTCCATCTCTGGTCAAATTAATATAAATAAATAAAATAAAGTTAAATAAATAATTTTTAAAAACATAAAAATACTTTATTATAATATAGAAAATATATTTTATTCATCACATATTACACTGGGTTCATGTATTTTTGTTTTAAAAACTTTAAATGACCCAGAAATTTTAAGAGAACTGAACTATAGAGTGTTACTTCATTAACTCAATAGTCTCTAATTATTAAAAGTGTTCTGGGACCAGCAGTTAGCATAATGGGTATGTCACTGGACTCCCACATAGTCGACCGCGGTTCGAGTCCTGGACCCGGTGGCTTAAACTCACGCTGGGTGTGTGAGCATGCGTGCCCAAGATACCGAGAGGAGAATGGAGGAGAAGGGACTGCGGCGTGGCCATCCCTGGTGGGGGGTGATTTCTTGCTTTCTGTCTCTCTCTGTCTGTCTGGTGAGCGCACGTACCCTATAGCAAAAACCTCTCAAAAAAAAAAGTGTTCTAATTCTGCTGTATATTTAAAATTCTGGTTTAAAGTCTATTTGTATTGCATCATTTTTTCTTTTTTGTTATAGGGCAGGTGTACTCTCCAGAGAGACAGAAAGTGAGAAATCACCGCCCCCCCACCCCCGCAAAGGGGATGGCCATGCCCCAATCCCTTCTCCTCCATTCTCCTCTCTGGATTTTGGGCACACATGCACACGCGCCTGGTGTGAGTTTTAAGCCACCGGGTCCGGGACTCAAACCGTAGTTGACTATGTGGGAGTCCAGAGACATAGGCATTACTCTAACTGCTGGTCTCTGTATTTCACCATTTTAAATTTAATTTCCCAATTTGTTTCCAAAAAAAACCATGTTCTTCTATAACAAGAAGACAGTGTCTCTCACCATATTTACCGTAAGCATATATACATTTTATTTACTGAAATTACAAAAAACTGAAATTAACAAAAAAATAAAAATTCAGGGACCAGCTGCATAGCATCTGGATCCCCATGGCTGGTTACACAGTGCAAATCCTGGCTAGTAGCTTAAAAAAAAGCATATGTAAGCCCAAAATCTCAAAGGAGAATGGAGAATTAGATATTGAGGAATGTTCATTCTCCCGGAGGGTGATTTCTCAATTTCTTCTTTGCTTTTTCTTCCTTCTTCCCTTTCATTCTTCCTTTCTTTTTCTTTCTTCCTTTTTAGTTCTTTCTCTCTCCTTCTTTCTTTCTTTCTCTCTCTCTCTCTCTCTCTCTCTCTCTCTCTCTCTCTCTTCTTTCTTCTTTCTTTCTTTCTTTCTTTCTTTCTTTCTTTCTTTCTTTCTTTCTCTTTCTTTCCTTTCTTTTTTCTTTTCTTTCTGTTGTTCTCTTTCTTCTTTCTAGTTTTCTTTCTTTCATTCTCTCTCTTTCTTCTTTCTCTTTCTTCTTTTTTCCCCTTTATTTTCTTCTTTCTTTTTTCTTTCTTTTTTCTTCTTTCTTTCATCTTTCATCTTCCTTTTTGTTTTTTTTTCTCCTCTCCCCTCTCCATAGGTAAATGCACCCTATAGCAAAATTAAAAATTAAAAAAAAAAAAACAGAAAGGAAAACAGAATTAGGGGAGCCAGCAGGTCGCATGTTGGTTGGGGTGCTGAACTCCCACATGGACAACCTTTGCTAAAGTCCCAAACCTGGCAGCTCATTTTCTCTTTCTCTGGTGATATACATGCCCTATAGCAAAATTTAAAAATAGCGGTGCATAAAATTAAATATATAATTTAAAAAAAAGAGAATTAGAAAGTTGAAAAGAATGTTGAAAGAAAATAAATGAAATAAATAAATAAATAGAAAATCCTAAACATATAAATTATAATAAAAAAATGCTATTCATTTTACTGCAACATATTCAATCTGGAAGGATGACAAAAAATTACAAATCCTGTGCAAATTAAACACCATTTGAATAGCAATATATTTTATAAAGCAATACAATTTATCCTCAAAACATATCTTCAAAGAAAATTCCAGACTTTTATATTCTAGTGATCTTAAGAGTAGGTTTTATCAAATATTTTAGGTGTACACAGTAGCAGTATTACACAAACTATGTCAGAAAATGAGAAGAGAATATTCCAGATAACCTTAAGAAAATACTAATGTGATTCATGAACATAAAAGTAAAATCTGTAAAAATAAATAAGAATATGAAATCTAAAATCATTTTTATACAACAATCAAATGGAAATTATCCAAGGAGTACTTTGTTGGTCATACATTTCTTACAAAGTCAGAATTACAAGTGAACTGTTTTTAATCTGAAAAGATAAAAAAATGTGTATGTAAAATTTCTGCAGCTAAAATTGTAATTCATGATGGAATATTGAAGATGATCCTGAGAATAAAATAAGAAAGCCTGCTACTACAAGCAAGAGGTCCTAGCCAGTGAAACTGAGAGGAAATAAATTAAAATTGAAAAGGAAAATAAAAAGTGACCTTTTATGTTATTATCATAAATTTTTAGCAAGACTATCTTTAGTTACCAAGAAAATAACTACTGAAATTATTACACTAATTTACAGTGCCGTGCTACTGAAAGTTAGTAAGATGACAATTGTGTATATATTATTAGTAGACAAATTAATTTTGAAATTATAAAAAGTCGATTAAAGAACACTTAGCAACTAGAAGTATGAAAGTTTAGAAAAAAATGGCAAAACATATGAGAATTATACTGAAAAAGACTCATACATTGGTGAGAGAAATTTGATATAAATACATGGAAATTTATATCATCATGGGAATATAATAGTCAATATTCGAAAACTGTCATTTTGCTGAACTGATCTACATATTCACCTGAATCTCACTGGAAAAATTAAGCCTGTACTTTATAAATATTGTCAGACATACTCTAGAATTTATATGAAAATGTGAGGGACTGCAAAGAGAGAAGATATTTTTCATAATAGAATAATACATTCAGCAAGACAAGACTTGACTCTAAGACTCATTATGCATTTATTATAAAGTGAACAATGGATACTTCTTTTTGTTTTTTGTTTTGTTTTGTCTTTTTGAGAGAGAGATCTTTATTAAAGGGTGCATGCACTTGCCAGAGAGACAAAAGAGACAGAAAGTGAGATATCGCCCCCGCAGGTGGGCATGACAGAAGCAAGGAATGACACACACACACACACAAACACACACACACTCACCCCACAGGGGTATGGCCATGCTGCAATCCCTACTCATCCATTCTCCTCTCAGGATCCTGGGCATGTACTCACATGCACTCAGTGTGTCTGAATTGGAACCGTGGTGGACTACTTGGGAATCCAGTGAACATAACCATTACACTATCTGCTGGATCCAAACAGGGATAATTCTGAAATGATCAATACAGGGATAAATGGAACAGACTAGAGAGTCCATAAAAGATACATGTATATACTAAAAGATGATTTTTGACAATGGTGCTAGGATAATGCCTGGGCAATGGGAAGCCTTATCTCTTGTTTTGCTTTTCTCTGAAGGATTTTCAACATAGGATACATTTTATTTCTACAGAGACAGAGACAGAATGAAAGGGAAAGTGAGAAATCACCTCCCACAAGAGATGGCCACATTCTAATATCTTTTTCCTATTTTCTTCTCCTGAAATTTTGGGAACACATGCTCCGTGGTTGTTTGAAGCCCTGGGATCTGGAACTGAACCCACTGTCAGCCATGTAGGAGTCTAGAGACTTAATCACTCTGCCACCTGTGGCCCCTAGGAAGTCCCATGAAAACAGTGCAGGACTTTGGCCAGCAGGTGGCATAGCATTAACATTGCTGGACTCCCACATGTCTGACCACAGTTCAAGTCCTGGACGAAGAAGCTTGAAATGCGCTGGATGTATGTGCATTTATGACCAAGATATCAAGAGAATAGAGGAGAATAGATAAGAAGGGATTGTGGCATGGCCATCCCCTGGGGGTTGATTTTTCACTTTCTCTCTCACTGTCTCTCTTTCTCTGGTGAGTGCACATGTCTTGAGACAAAAAAAAAATAGTGAAGGAATAATGAGCTATCTACTAAGGGAAAAATATAATTATTAAACCTTAGCTCACATCATATGTAAACATCAACACAAAATAGATCACAGATATAAATACAATATCTAAAAATATGAGAAGATCTAAAAATCAAAAAAGAAAGTGTTTTTGATATTTGGTTGAGTAAATGGGATACAAAAAAATATAATTCCTTTTTTTTTTTTCTATAGATTGTGTGTGCTTGCTGGACAGACAGAAAGGAACAAAGACGGAAAGTGAAAAATCACCTCTTTTTTGGTACAGCCATGCCATAATCCCTTCTTCTCCATTCTCCTCCCCAGGATCTTGGGCATGCGCATGCACTCACCTAGCATGATTTTGAAGCCACCAGATCTGGAACTCACACCACAGTTGGCCATGTGAGAGCCCAGCAACATAACTTCTATGCCTTCTATTGGTCCCTTAATTCTATATATTTTAAAGTATGTACTTAATTTTGAGGGAATTATGCCTCAATAATAATGCTTATTTAAGGATAAGACTACACTTATAAACAATGATGACATTTCATAAGTTAGAAATGTATGTTTAGGAAACAACAAAAATATGTGGATACGGCCCAACCTCAGTGGGCCAGGTAGTAGAGGAGCAGCTGAAAATACCAAAAGGCTTCCCTAAAGCTATATGGAAAAGCTTCTGTTGACCACACAGGTCTATCTGAGATGCTGTGCAGACACATTTTTTTCTTGAGAAAAAAAAAATGAATAAAGTCAAACAAAAACAAAGAGGAGAAACTAGATTGAGTGGATCTAGGTGACCCAAAAAAGCTAATAAAACAATTTCTTTGCATCTTTAGGAATCTCCCCAGATGACTTGCAATGACTGTGTTTTTCCTGAGCAAAAATGAAGGTAAATCTGCTGTTTTGTTTCTTTTTTAAAACATGTATTTTGCTTAATTTTATTTTTTATTTAATAAATTTTATTTATTATTACTATTATTTTTTTTAAAAAATTGCTAAAGGTCATGTATGCTCACCAGAGAAAGAGAGAGGGAAGTGAGAAAGAAAGTTGTCAGTAGTGGGCCTCTAACCTTAGGCTATGTTGGAGCTCAGCACCTTAACCACCCACATCAGCTGCTGATCCAGTACATTGTTTTTCAATTTCACCATTGCTACTGAGTGTAAGGTGGCAGAAGGGTTTATAACATGAGGACTGTGGGTAGAGTCTGGTTTGAAACTCTTCAAACACCTTTCTGTTTCTCTGATATGTAGTAAACAAAGAAAGAAGAGAAGGAGATGAGAGAGAAAAAGAGAGAGAGAGAGGAAGGAAGGAAGGAAGGAAGGAAGGAAGGAAGGAAGGAAGGAAGGAAGGCGAAAGAAAGAAAGAAAGAAAGAAAGAAAGAAAGAAAGAAAGAAAGAAAGAAAGAAAGAAAGAAAGAAAGAAAGAAAAAGAAAGAAAGAAAGAAGAAAGAAAGAAAGAAAGAAGAAAGAAAGAAAGAAAGAAAGAAAGAAAGAAGGAAAGGAAGGAAGGAAGGAAGGAAGGAAGGAAGGAAGGAAGGAAGGAAGGAAGGAAGGAAGAAGAAAGAAAGAAAGAAAGAAAGAAAGAAAGAAAGAAAGAAAGAAAGAAAGAAAGAAAGAAAGAAGAAAGAAAGAAGAAAGAAAGAAAGAAAGAAAGAAAGAAAGAAAGAAAGAAAGAAAGAAAGAAAGAAAGAAAGAGAAAAGAGAAAGAAGGAAGGAAGGAAGGAAGGAAGGAAGGAAGGAAGGAAGAAGAAAGAAAGAAAAGGAAAATGAAAAAGAAAGAAAAGAAAGAAAGACAAATGATAGAAATAAAAAACATGATGGAAAGAAGAAAGGAAGTAAGGAAAATGAAGGTAGGAAGGAAGGAAAGGAGGGAGGGGGAAGGAAGGAATGAAGAAAGGAAGAATTAAAAAACCCTGGTGTTTAATTCTCAGTTATTTGAATACTAGTCCAACAGGAAACTAGAAAGATGTCCATTTGAACAGTGAGACAATTAGATGGAAGAACTAAAGTTTCTGGATTACTAGACACAAAATAGTACTGTGTTATGAGAGTAAGATAACTTCTCAGTTTGCTAAGTCATTGATATGTCTGAGGTATTATTTCAGTTTTTAGATTTTTTAAGTGATTGTGATATTTAATTGGATAATAGAATAACCAACTCTCCTTTTAATGATAGGTTGGGCAGTAGATCAGTCTACCCCCAATGGGAAATGGGTACTGAATTTGTCCAGCCCTGTATGGAACTGACAAATTTGTGACAGATGATGAGTGCAGTTCTCATTAGTAGAAATAAGTGAAAGAAGCTCCATGTGCAAATATGGAATCAGTGACAAAAAGAGGACAGAGGGCATGTGAGAGGCATGCTGTACCAAATAGAAGTAGATTTGACATAAATATGATGAAATGCAGTTTTAGAAACACTGGCAATCATAAAAACTGAAAGAGAAAGGAACAAATGTAATTACACAGTCGTAAATTTTATGCCTGACAATCTTATCTCCATACATGTCTGCAAATGGTTGAAATAGGAAAGGGATGTTAGAAGAAAAAGTTCTGATTTTTTTTTCCTTTGTATATACCATCCTCATGTTAACTACTGAATTCTGTTCCTATGTGTAGTTTGTTAAGCTAATTAGTTAATAAGTGATAAACTAAAAAATTAGATGCCCTGTGGCACGTTGTGACACTATAGGGTATGCTTTATTTATTTATTTATTTATTTATTTATTTATTTATTTTTATATTACATTTAATCACATAAATCTTTACAAAGTATAGCATTCCTTTTTTCCAGCATGAATACCATATTTATCAGTCAAAACAAAGACATTACTATATGCATCAGCAACAGCAAAAAGCTTTTCAGTTTTTTTGTCAATTAAATGTACTTTGTTTTTCTTTTTCATTTCCCTCCCTCTATTAATCATCCCTCTGTTACTCCCATCCTTACAATCTCAATCTACCATTGCCTTACCTGCTGCAATACCTTACAAACTTTGTTTCTGCCATAGAGCACAGATAATTGGTATATATTGAGTGAGACTTACAAAGTCTATCTTTCATCATTTGACTTGCTTTGCTTAGCATTAAGTCTTCTATATCTGTCCACCTTGTATAAAATGTCAGTATTTAATTTTTTTTATGGCTAAGTAGTATTCAATAGAGGACGTATGTCACATTTTTTTCAATCCAATCATCTATTTTTGGACATTTGAATTGGCTACATGTCCTAGTGATTAGAATGCTGCAATAAATATAGATGTGCAAGTGTTTTTCCAACTGAAGGTTTTTCTTTCCTTTGGGTAAATACCTAAAAATGGAATTACTGGGTCTTATAGTAGTTCTATTTGTATGTTTCTAAGGATCCTCCATAGTGGTTGTACTAATTTGCATTCCCACCAACAGTGTAGGAGAGTTTTTTTGTCACCATAGGCATGCCAGCATTTATTATTTATTTTCTTAATTTTAGTCATTCTGACTATGGTTAAGTGGTAACTCATTGTGGTTTTAATTTGCATTTCCCTTATGATAAGAGATGTAGAGCATGTTTTCATATGCTTTTGGACTGTTCTTATGTCTTCCCCAAAGAATTATTTAGCTCATTTTCCCAACGTTTAATTGGATTGATTATTTTTTGTGAGTAAGCTGATTAAGTTCCCTGTATATTCTTTTTTATTTTGGAGAGTTTTTTGCTATAGGGTGCGTATGCTTGCCAAACAGACAGAGAGAGACAGAGAGATAGAAAGCGAGAAATCACCCCCAAGGGGAATGGCACACAACAATACCTTCTCCTCCATTCTCCTCTCAGGATCTTGGGCATGCATGCACACACGTTCGGCATGAGTTTAAGCCACCAGGTCCAGGACTCGAACCACAGTCGACCACATGGGAGTTCAGCAACATAGCCATTATGCTAACTCCTGGTCCCAGTTCCTTGTATATTCTGACTATCAGCTCCTTATTTGAAGTATAATTTGCAAATATATTCTCCCACTCTCAGGGTTGTCTTCTCACTCTATTTATTTATTTATTTAGGCAGTACAGAATCTTCTCATCCTAATATAGTTCCATTTGTCTATTTTTGGGATTATTGCCTATGCTTTGGAGGTCTTCTTTAAGAAGTCTTTGTGTACTCCAATGTCTTCAAGGGTTTTTTCTGTGTTTTCCACCATATTTTTGTAGTTTGAAGCTTTATGTTTAGATCCTCAATCCATTTTGACTTAATATTTGTTAGTGGTGAGAAATAAGGGTTCAGTTTCATTCTTCCACAGGTGCATATTCTGTTATCCAGCATCGTTTCCTAAAGAGAATTTTCCCCCTTTGGATTGTCTTGTGCCCGTTTTCAAGGATCAGCAGGCTCTATGTTTTGGGGTTTATATGGGGGCTCTCAATTCTGTTCCATTGCTCTATCTATTTTTTTGCTGGTGCCATACTGTTTTAATTATCATGACTTTGTAATATATTTTGAGGTTGGGAATTGAGAGGTCTCCTAATTTATTACTCTTGCACAGTATTGCAGTATTACTTTGGCAATACTTGGCCTTTTATGCTTCCAAGCAAATTTTATGATTTTTTTTCTATTTCTGTGAGAAATATCTCTGGTAGTTTGATTGGGATTGGATTGAATTTGTAGATTAATTTGGGTAGTATTGTCATCTTGATTATATTATATCTTCCAATCCAGGAACATGGGATGGTTTTTCACTTTTTTGTATCTTTTTAAATTTCTTTTTCTAGTGTTTCATAGTTTTCTTTCTTTCTTTCTTTTTCTTTCTTTGTTTCTTTCTTTTACATTTTTTATACATTCAATCACATTATTTAGCTTACGATGTGAACATTTCAGTATGTGAACATTTATCCCCAGTCCAGTTGATCAAAATATCTTCAACAGATAACAACACTACCTCCCTGTCCTTTCAATGCTCTGTCTCTGTATCCCTCCTCCAAATGTCCTTCCCCAAGCCCCACTCCTCCACACACAACACATCTGGCATTCACACCCATCTCTTGTGTTTGTACATCCTTTAGACAGTCAGTTTCAGTCATGAAGTGCAGACACATGGTATATATTAAGTGGGGACATAACAATGTCTCTCATTCATAGCCTGGCTTGCTTCACTCAGCAGTGAATCTTCTATATTCTTCCACTTTCTGTCAAAAGCCAAGGTGTTTTTTTTTTTCTTTTTTAATAGCTGAATGGTATTCCGTAGAGTATATATGCCACAGATTTACAGTCATTCATCTTACAGGGCATTTGGGTTGGTTCCATGTCTTAGCAATTGTGAATAGTGACGCAATAAACATCAATGTGAAAGCACTTTTCCGATGAAGAATTCTTCTGTCCTTTGGGTAGATACCGAGGAGTGGGATTGCTGGATCATATGGTAGTTCTATTTGTAGATTTTTGAGGAATCTCCAAATTGTTCTCCACAGTGGCTGAACTAATTTACATCCCCACCAGCAGAAAGATGAATCTGAATCCCTACCTCTCACCTTTGACAAAAATCAAGTCAAGGTGGATCAATAATCTAAATCTAAGACCCCAAACTATAAAACTCCTCCTAGAAAACACTGGAGAAACTTTGGGAGAAATTGGGGTAGGGAAAGACTTCTTAAATAAGACCCCCAAAGCACAGTCAATAATCCCCAAAATAGACAAGTGGGATTATATCAGACTAAGAAGTTTCTGCATGGCAAAAGACACAGTAACTCGTGTGAATCGACAGTCCTCAGAATGGGAAAATATTTTTGTAAATTCTTCATCAGATAAGGGACTGATAACAAGAATAAACAAGGAACTCAGGTAGCTGGGGAAAAGATGATCAACTCTATTAAAAGATGGGAGAAGGATTGGAAAAAAAAACACTCTAAGATGACATACGAATAGCCAAAAGGCATATGAAAAAATGCTCAACATCTCTCATCGTAAGAGAAATGCAGATCATAGTTTTCTTTGTAGAGATCTTTGATATCTTTGGTAAAGTTTATTCCTAGAAAGCTTATTGGTTTTATGGTTATTATAAATGGGGTGTCTTTCTTCAATTCTGTTTCAGTTTGTCCATTGTTGGTGTATAAAAATGGTATCAATTTTTTATGTGGATTTTGTATTTGCCACCTTACTATATTTATCATTTATCACTTTCTGGAGTTTTATATTTTCTATGTAAAGCATCATTTCATCTACAAATAAGGATAATTTCACTTCTTATTTGGATGCCTTTTATTTGACACTCTTGTCTAATTGCATTGGTTAGAACTGCCTGTACTATGTTAAAAAGGAGTGGATAAAGTAGGCAGCCTTGTTTTGTTCCAGTTTTTAGTGGAAAGGCTTTCAACTTTTCCCCAATCAGTATGAAGCTAGCTATGTGTTTTTCATAGATGGCTTTGCTTTTATTGTTTTAATGAATGTACCTTCTTTGTAGAGTCTTAATAATGAAGGGATGTTTCATTTTATTGAATGCTTTCTCTGCCTTGATTAACATGATCATATAATTTTTATCTTTCCTACTGTTAATATGATGCATTATATTTATTGTTTTGTGTATGTTGAACCATCATGGCATCCCTGGAATAAATCTTACCTCATCATGGTGTATAATCTTTTGAATATATTGTTTAATATGACTTGCTAGTAGATTATTGAGAATTTTTACATCCATAGTCATCAGGGATATTGGTGTGAGGTTTTTTACTTGTCATGTTCTTTTCTTGTCTTGGAATTAAGATGATTGAGGTTTTGTAGAATGAATTTGGGAAGGTTACTTCCTTTTGAATTTTTAGAAATTGTTTAGAGAAAATTGGGGTTAGTTCTTCTGTAAAAGTTTTGTAGAAGTCAAGATTTTGACTACCGAAGACCTTCTGACCAGACTTCACCCTCCTGCTCCCCAGTCTAGCCAGGAGCCAGGATAAGTAAATCAGCAGCCATCTATATTTGAGTTTCAAGCAGACCCATTCAGGGATTTCAACCAACACAGACCCTCTACCCAGATTTCATCCTCCTGCTCTGTGGTCTAGCCAGAATGAGGATAATCAAATCAGCAGCCATTTATACTTGAATTTCAAGCAGCCCCATTCAGGTATTTTGACCACTGAAGAAGACCCTCTGCACCTTCATGATCTCTAGTCTAGCAATGAGCCAGGTTAGAACACCGTACTTATTCTCTCTGTCTCTTTCCATTTCTCTCTATTTTAATGTTTTTTTTTTAAATTTTAAAACTTAGATCTCTGCTGCTCTTTTGTCTTTCTGTTTTACTTTTTATTTATTTTATTTATTATTATTATTATTATTATTATTATTATTATTTGCTATAAGGCATGTGGGCTCACCAGAAAGAGAGAGACGGAGAGATAGAAAGAGAGAAATCACCTCTCAGGGGAGATGGCCATGCCACAATCACTTCTCCATTCTCCTCTTGGGATCTTGGGCATACACACACACGCACCTGGCATGAGTTTAAGCCACTGGATCCAGGACTCGAACCGCAGTCGACTACATGAGAGTCCAGCGACACAGCCATTAAGCTAATAGCTGGTCCCTTGTCTTTCTAATTCTTACCTTTCCCCTGCCCTTATAGGATAAGCCAATCAGCAGACATCTATATTTGAGTTTCAAGCAGCTCCATTCAGAGATTTAGACCATGAGAGACTTTCTGCCCATACTTCACTCTCCTTCTCCCTAGTGTAGCCAAGAGCCAGGCTAGAGCACCTACTTACACTTTCTCTTTCTGTCTCTCTCTCTATATATTTTAATTTCTTTTCTGAAAATTCCTTGAAAGGTTTTTGCTGTAGGGTGCGTGCACTTCCCAGAAAGCAAGAGATGATCCCCCGGGGGGGGGAGGGGGGATGGCCACACCACAATCCCTTCTCTTCCATTCTCCTGTTGGGATCTTGAGCATGCACACACATGCATCTGGCATGAACTTAAGTCACCAGGTCTAGGACTTGAGTCACGGTCGACTACATGGGAGTCCAGGGACACATCCATTTTGCCAAAAGCTGGTCCTGTAATTTTGTAAATTTTTAAACTAAGCTCTCTGATGTTCTTTTGTCTTTCTAATTCTTACCTTTTTCCCTTACCCCCATAGGATAAGCCAATAGGCAGCCTTCTATATTTGAGTTCTGAGTGGCCTCCTTCAGGCATTTCAACCACTGAAGACCTTCTGCCCAGACTTCACCTACTGCTCCCCAGTTTAGCCAGAAGACTGATTACCAGAAACCACTGCAGAGGCACAAGAATTATGAGGAACAAAGAAAATATCTCTATTCTAATGGGAAAAAAAGAACTCTTCTTCTTCCACAAAGAATACAAGGGAACTCATGGAAATGTCAGATAAAGAATTTAAAATATTCATAGGGACAAAACTAACAGAGATGCAAGTGAATAGAGACAAAAAACTCCAAAAGATGCAAGAGAAAGGAGACACTAAGTTCCAGGAGGTGAGTGAGTTCTTGCACAATCTGAAAGAGGAAATACACATAATAAAATAGAATCAAATGGAAGCATTTAAATGAATTTGTATGAGTATTCTATTTTATCAACCAAATTGAATGAAATTACCTAAGATAATTGTTATCATTATTTATTATTATTATTTTTATTATCATCATAATCTTCTTTATATTAAATTGGATTTCATATAACTTTACAGTGTATTACATTGCTTTTTCAAAAGGGAATGCCATGCATGTCAGTCAATACAGACATTAATCTCCCCACTTCATCATTCAATATCTTTTCTATGTTTTTCCCAATCATTATTATTATTATTCTAATTATTTTTAAAACAGTCAATCACTATTTCTCATTTTGCTTGTAAAAAGACCTTACCCATCATGAAATACTTGTCAGACCAATCCAACTGAGAATACTATACATGTCATCATCAACAGGTAATAAGACATATCTGTTTCTCACTAACGTCCTGCCTCTCTATTGTTCTCTTACTATCTTTCTCTAGCCTCTTCTCTTCACCCCCCCTCCATTCCACACTGTCCTATTCTCGTTAAGTACCTTCACTGCTTTTATGTCCTCCAATTTCTTGCTCTCTACTATAGAGTGCAGATAGCCGGTATATATTGAGTGCATACATACAATATCTTTCTTTCATAGCCTAGCTTACTTCACTCAGCAATAGATCCTCCATATCTGACCACTTTCTATCAAATGCCAGGGTCTTGTTATTTTTTATGGCTGAGTAGTATTCCATAGAGTATATATACCACACTTTTCCAATCCATTCATCAGTTTGTGGACATTTAGGTTGGTTTTATGTCTTGGCAATTGTGAATAATGCTGCAATAAACATTGATGTGCAAGCACTTTTCTGACTGACCTTTCTCCTGTCTTTCGGGTAAATAGCCAGAAGTGGGATTGCTGGATCAAATGGTGGTTCTATTTGTAGATCTTTGAGGAACCTCCATATTGTTCTCCACAGTGGTTGAACTAGTTTACATTCCCACCAACCCTGTAGGAGGGTTCCCTTTTCACCGCATCCCCGCCAACACTTACCACTTTATATTCTTAATCATTGCTATTCTGACAGGGGTTAGGTGGTATCTCATTGTGGTTCTTATCTACATCTCCCTTATGATGAAGGATGTTGAGCATTTCCTCATATGCTTTTTGGTTGTTTGAATGTCTTCCTTAGAGAGATTTTTGTTCAGCTCTTTTTCCCATCTTTTAATTGGGTTAATCATTTTTTTTTCGCATAAGAGATTTGAGTTCCCTGTGTATTCTGGTTATCAGTCCCTTGTCCGAGGCATATTTAACAAAAATATTTTCCCATTCTGAGGGTTGTCAGTTCACACTTGTTATTGTGTCCTTTGCTGTGCAGAAACTTCTTAGTCTAATATAGTCCCACTTGTCTATTTTAGGGATTATTGCCTGTGCTTTGGGATTCTTATTTAAGAAGTCTTTGCCTACTCCAATGTCTCCCAAAGTTTCACCAGCATTTTCCACCAGTAGTTTTATTGTTTGAGGTCTTAGGTTCAGATCTTTGATCCATTTTGAGTTGATTATTGTTAATGGTGAAAGATGGGAGTTCAGTTTCATCTTTCTGCAGGTGGATACCCAGTTTTTCCAGCACCATTTACTAAAGAGTTTTTCCTTTTCCCAATGGATTGACTAATATCTTTTGTCAAAGATCAGTTAGTTGTAAGCTTTGGGGGTTATTTCTGTGGTCTCTATTCTATTCCATTGGACCACATGTCTGTTTTTATGCCAATACCATGCTGTTTTGATGACTGTAGCCTAATAGCATATCTTGGGATCAGGGAGTGATATGCCTCCTACTCCATTCTTCTTGAGCAGGATTGATTTTGCAATACGACATCTTTTATGATTCCAGACAAATTCTATGATTGTCTTTTCTAGATCTGTGAAGAATATTTCTGGAATTTGGTCAGAATTGCATTAAACATGTAGATTAATTTGGGTAGAATTGCCATTTTGACTTATGTTAATTCTTCGAATCCAGGAGCATGGATTCTTCGACTTTTTTATGTCACTTTCAATATCTTTTTTAACATTTTCATAGTTTTCCTTATAAGTTCTTTGACTTCCTTAGTTAGGTTTATCTCTAGGTATCTTATACATCTTGTTGCTACGGTGAAAGGGATTCCTTTCTTCAGCTCTGCTTCGTTCAACTTGCTGTTCGTAAATAGAAATGCTATAGATTTTTGGATATTGATTTTGTATCCTGCCACTTGAGTGTATTCACTTATTACTTCAAGAAGTTTTTTCATGGAGACCTTTGGGTCTTCTAAGTATACCATCATGTCATCTGCAAATAAAGATATTTTCAACTCTTTGCCTTTTCGAATGCCTTTAATATTGTTCCAGTACTATATTAAAGAGCAGTGGAGAAAGTTGGTAGCCTTGCCTAGTACTTGTTTTCAGAGGAAAAGCTTTCAGCTTTTCCCCATTCAGTATAATGTTAGCTGTAGGTTTTTCATAGATTACTTTTATTGTTTTCAGAAATGACCCTTCTATACCAATCTTACTGAGAGTATTAATCATAAAAGGATGTTGTATTTTATCAAATGCTTTTTCCACATCAATTGAGATGATCATATGGTTTTTATCTTTCTTTTAATGTGGTGTATTACATTTATGGTCTTGCATATATTGAACCACCCTTACATACCTGGCATAAAGCTTACCTGGTCGTGATGAATGATCTTTGTTATATGTTGTTGGATACGATTTGTGAGTATCTTATTGAGAATTTTTGCATCTATATTCATCAATGATATTGGTCTGTAGTTTTCCTTTATTGTCATGTCCTTATCTGTTTTGGGGATGAGGATGATGGAGGCTTCATAAAATGAATTTGGAAGGTTTCCTTCCTTTTGAATCTTTAGAAATAATTATAGTAGGATAGGGTTTAACTCTTCCTTAACAGTTTCGTAGAATTCAGAAGTGAAGCCATCTAGACCTGGGTTTTTCTTTGTTGGGAGGTTATTTATTGCAGATTCAATCTTCTGGCTTGTTATGGGTCTATTCAGGTTCTCTATGTCCTCCTGATCCAATCTTGGTAGATTTTATGCATCCAGTAATTTGTCCATCTCCTCCAAGTTATCTTGTTTGTTGGCATATAGTCGCTCATAGTATCCTCTAATGATATTTTGCATTTCTGCTATGTTTGTAGCAACATTGCCTGTTTCATCACATATTTGATTAATCTTGTTTCTTTCTTTCTTCTTCTTGATCAGTCTAGCCAATGGTGTTTTGATCTTGTTAATCTTTTCAAAGAACCAGCTTTTGCTTTAATTTATTTTCTGATGTTCATTTATTATCTATTTCATTTATTTCTGCTTGAACCTTTATTATTTCTTTTCACATGGCATTTTGGGGGTTTGTCTGTTGTTTTTCCAATTCTCTGAGGCATGATGATAAGTTATCTACTTGCCATCTTCCTATCCTTTTCTTATGCACACTAATTGCTATCAATTTTCCTCTTATGACTGCTTTTGCTGCGTCCCATAGATTATGGACACTTGTGTACTCATTATCATTTGTTTCCATATTTTTTTTATTTCAGCCTTAATTTCTTCAGTAGTGAAGAAGTCATTCAGAAGTAGGTTGTTCAGCTTCCATGTGTTTGTGTATTTTCGGGATTGTTTCTTGAAATTAATCTTGGGGGACCAGCAGTTAGCGTAATGGCTGTGTTTCTGGACTCCCATGTAGTCGACTGTGGTTCGTGTCCTGGACCCGGTGGCTTAAAACTTATGCCAGGCGCGTGTGCGTGCACGCCCAAGATCCTGAGAGGAGAATGGAGGAGAAGGGATTGCGGCGTGGCCATCCCCCCTGTGGAGTGATTTCTCACTTTCTGTCTCTCTGTCCCTCTCTGTCTGTCTGGAGAGCGCATGCGCCCTATAGAAAAAACCTCTCCCCCCAAAAAAAAAAAATAAAGAAAGAAATTAATCTTGAGTTTAATTCCATCATGGTCAGAGAAGATGCTGGATACAGTTTCTATGCCTTTGAATCTGTTAAGGGTTGATTTGTGTCCTAACATGTGATCAATCTTTGAAAATATTCCATGTCGGGGTGAGAAAAATGTATATGTTGTGGATGTAGGCTGGAAAGTTCTATAGATATCTGTCAAGCCCATTCGATTTATAGTATAATTTAAGTCCTGTATCTCTCTATTTATTTTCTGTCTAGAAGATCTGTCTAAAGGAGATAATAAGGTGTTGAGATCTCCAACAATTATAGTATTTCTCCCTTTCTCTCCTTTTAGCTCCAGCAGTCTTTCCTTCACATATCTAGGTGCAGCTGAATTGGGTGCGTAGATATTTATAAGGGTTATGTCTTCTTGCTGGATTACCCTATTTCCTATTATATAATGCCCTTCTTTGTCTCTTCTTACAGTCTTTGTCTTGAAATCTATTTTGTCTGAGATCAATATCGCTACTCCAGCCCCTTTTTATTTCCATTTGCATGGAATATCTTTTTCCAGCCCTTGACTTTTAGTCTATGTATGTCTTTATCCATAAGGTGAGTTTCTTGTAGGCAACAGATAGAGGGTTTCTATTTTCTTATCCATTCAGCTAGTCTATGTCTCTTAACTGGAGAATTTAATCCATTGACATTCAATGTAATTATCGATATTTCCGTACCTGATCCTATTATTAAGTGAGCCATTTTCTTGGTCGCTTTTTGTTCTTGTATAACCGTCTGTCTGATTTTTTAGTTTCCCTGGTATAGTACTCCCTTCAGAACCTCTTGAAGAGCTGATCTGGAGTTGGTAAATTCCTTCAAATTTTGTTTATTCGAGAATGTTTTTATCTTTTTTTCCCATATGAAAGATAATTTTGCCAGGTATAGTATTCTTGGTTGAAATTGTTTATCACTCAACACTTTGACTATTCTTCCCCATTCTTTCCTTTCCTGCATCGTTTCCAAGAGATCCGATGTTAGGCTGATGGGGTGACCTTTGTAAGTAACTTGACATTTCCCTCTTGCCAACTTTAGTATCTTGTCTTTGTCTGTTGTTTTGGCCAGTCTGGCTATGATGTGCCTTGGAGAGGATCTTCTTGGGTTGATTCTACTCGGGGTCCTATGTATTTCTTGGGTCTGGATATTTGAATGCCTTTCTAGGTTTGGAAAGTTTTCTTCCAGGATTTCATGGAATAAATTATCTAGGCCCTTATTATTTTCTTCCTCTCCTGGAACACGAATTATCCTGATGTTGGGGCTCTTGATGGTATCCAGTATTCCTCGTATATTATCTTCATTTTTCATGGTTGTTTTCTCAATCTTCTTGATACTTTTTTTCTAAGTCAGATGTTTTGTCTTCTACATTAGAGATTCAATCTTCTGCCTGGTCTAACCTACTTTTAATACTTTCAAGGGATGTTTTGATTTCCTGTATTACATTCTTCAATCCTAGAAGTTCCATCTGGTTCTTGTTTAAGGTATCCATTTCTTCTTTCAAGTCATGAAAGGACTTCCTCATCTCCTGGAGCTCCTTGTCTCTTTTCTCTTCCATCTCAGTTAGTTTGGTCACTACAAATATTCTGAATTCCTTATCAGACATGTCCACGACGTCCATTGTATTGACAGTGGGTGATGTAGGCTTGATGATTTCCCTTGAGGGAGAAGCCTTTGTTGGTTGCTCATATTTCTTGAGCCTCTGCAATTGTTCCTAGTCATCAGGTAATCTATATGTTTCTTCCTAACTTACTTAAGGTATCTCTGAGTGTTCAAAGTTGTACAGGATTAGAAAATTGATGATTTCTCTTATGGTTAGCCTACCTGTTGCTCACAATTACCATTAACTGTTGCTACTAGCCCTGGATAGCCCAAAGTCCTCCCTGTTTCTAAGGAGTGGTGAGCCTCCAACTGACCTAATAAGCAACACCTCAAGAGCAAAGAAAAACAAAACGAAAAAAAAGAAATCGCGCAGTGCACAAGCTATTCAAATCATCAAAATTCAGAGAGTCCAAAGGCTAGTGGGAAAGGGCCAGAGGATGAGTGACAGGACTAGGTTGGGCGGATCTGCAGCCTCAGTCTGCCTGATGTATGGAACTACTGGCCGGCTCGATCCGGTTTGCTGTTGGGGTGGGGTGGTAGTTTGTCTTAAAGTCCCAGACAACTAACCTGGGGTCCAAGGAGAATGAAGGGTGGGGGTGCACGAAGGTCCAGAGGAGTTGGGCCTGCAGCCTCAGTCCGCCTGGTGTCCTTATTATTATTACTATTATTTTTTTTTCTTAAGAGATTTTTTTCCTGTCTTCTACCTCAATACTAAATTGACTCATAAACATAAAACTAAACCTGTAAAAATAAATAAGAATGTAAGATCTAGGTTCATTATTATATAGCAAATAGATTATCCTAGGAACATCTCATTGGTCATTCATTTGTCAGAAAACTAGAATTACAAGTGAATTTGTTTAATTTGAAAAAACAAATCCTCTGACAATTCTAGAGCTAAAATTGTAATTTACAGGAAAGCAGGTGTTGTGATGGAGTCCCAGGTGTCTGACTGTAGTTCAAGTCCTGGACCTGACAACTGGTTTTATCACTTTCCTTCTCTCCTTCTTTTTCCTTCTGGTAAGCATATAATCCTAGAACAAATTTTCATGATAAGAATAATAATAAATAAAATAAAAAATTATTTATAAAGTAAATTCAAGTTTATTTGGGTACCAACTATTTGTTAAAAATTTAACTCATGATGGGATATTGATGATGGTCCTGAGAACAAAACATAATGCCTGCTAACCCAAACAATAGACCCTAGTCTGTTCAACCAAGCAAAAGAAAATAAAATTGTAAACAAAAAAATTAAGTGACTTTCATGTTATTATCATGAATCTTTACATAGAATATCTTATTACTAAGAAAGTAACTACTAAAATTATTACATAATTTACAAGGTTGTGATATTAAATATTAGTAAGATGACAGTTGTTTATATATTAGTAAACAACTAAATTTTAAAATTATAAAAAGTCCATTAAATACACTTAGTACTAGAAGTATGAAATTTTAGGGAAAAAAAAATGGAAAAACATGGGAATTCTATTGTTAAGACTAATACATCAGTGAGACTAATTTGAGAAAAATACATGGAAATGTATAACATTGTCATGGTGTATAGTATGCAATATTGCAAAATTGTCATTTTACTCAACTTGACCTCCATATTCCCTTGAATCTCATAAAAATTTCATTCAGTCTATATTTTATAGATACTAACAGATGTACACTAAAATTTATATAAAAACGCTTAGGACTGGGGTCAGCAAGTGGCATAATGGTAAGACATTGGATTCTCATATGGTCTACTGTGGTTTTAGTCCTGAACCCAGTAGATTGAAACTAATACCAGACATGTGTGGATTCATGCCTAAAATTCTGAAAGGAGAAGGGAGGAAAAGGGATTGCAACATGGCCATCCCACTGGGGATTGATTTCTCACTTTCTGTATCTCTCTCTCTCCCTCTGTTGCTCCAGCCAGTTCATGCAACCTATAGCAAAAATCTCTTAAAAAGAATCCAAAAACAAAAGAAAGCAAAACAGAATAAAAACAAAGGGCCACAGAAAAAGGAGCAAATAACTTCCAAAAAAGATTCATACATCCAGCAGAGGAAAGTACATGATTCCAAGACTTATTATATATTTAATGAAAAAACTGGATAATTGTGAAATGCTAAGTATAAAAATAATGGGAACAGAATAGAGAGTCCAGCAAAAGATACATGGCAATAGTAAAAGCTGATTTTTGACAAAGGTGCTAGGATAATTTATGGGGAATGGAAGCATTTGAAAAAATAGTGCTTCTCAACTGGATTTGTCTGAGAAGTATTTCATGATGGGCAAAGTATTTGTACAAGCAAAATGAGAAATAGCGATTGACTGTTATAAGAAATAATTAGAATAATAATAATAATGATTGGGGAAAACATAGAAAAGATATTGAATGTTGAAGTGGGGAGATTGATGTCTCTGTACTGACTGACATGTATGGCATTCCCTTTTGAAAAAGCAATGTAATACACTGTAAAGTTATATGTAATTCAATGTAATATAAAGACGAATATGATGATAATAAAAAAATAGGGCTCCAGAAAAAATATTAAAATGGTAAATTATATATATATGTATATATATATGTTTGTGTGTGTACACATATATATATATTCACAACAAAATAAAAGCAGGTTATTATTTTAAAAACAAACAAGTGAGAAATCATAAAGGAAAACATATTTCCTGAAGTAATACAACCTGGATAACCTACAAAAACTTCAAATACATATCTTTTGACCCATAGGCAACACATGCCCAGTGTGATTTTCAAGCTACTGGGTCCAGGACTCAAACTACACGGTCAGCCATGTGGGATCCAGTACCGTAACCTATGTGCCACTTGCTGGTCCCAAACTGGAGCACGTTAATACTAAGAAATGCTATGTCACAATGAAAAAAAAGAGAAATTCACCTAGATATACTGATAAGAGAAACCTCTAAGACATGTATTAAGTAAAAAAAGCAAGTTTCAGAAAAATACAAATACTATACCCTTCATGCTTCTAAGATGTCCACAAATCAAATACATGCATGTATATGCATATACAGAGCTAACAAATAAAATGCAAGACATAACTACAAACCACACATATATTTTTAAAGTTCAGCATATTTTAAAGTAAAAACAGATGAAATTAAATGTTAATGATTTTTATTTAACCCATATAACAAAATGGTACTATTTAAACATGTCATCAAATCTTTTATTTTTGTAGTATATGCCTTCACAATCTAGTGTACATTTTATACTTACAGCACATCTTAGTCACACTAGTCATATTTCAAGTGCTCAATAGCTATATATATATATATGGCTAGTGGCTGACATACTTGGGGATTCCAAAAAGTTCATGGAAGATGGAATTAAAGTACCAGTTTATTTTGGTGGAAAAAGAAAGGAAATCCACAGTTTTTAAAACACTATTCATTTTGCATAAACTTTTTGAAGACTCCTTGTTTTGGACAGCATGTCTTGTCTTGTGTTTGTTCCTGTGTGTGTGTATGTATGTATGTGTGTGTGTATAGTAAATGCAAAGTAAAAGGTATGGAATATTCTTTTTTGTAGTTTCTGAATTATGCATGAGAAAATATTAATGTGTAATTTGTATAATTAAAGTTAAATTTAAAATATGAAAAAAATAGTGCTGAAATAGATATCAACATAGGGAAAAAATAAATATTAAACCTTACCCCATATCATATATAGGAATGAACACAAAATAGACTGTAGATATAAATACAATATTTAAGATACAAGAAGAGATAAATATCATAAGAGAAAATAGTTGTGATCTTACGAAGAGTGAAGGGGATATAAAAATATAATTCATAAAAATATACATTGGATTACACCAAAATTAATACCTCTTATTCTTCAAAGTGTGGTATTAATTAAGATTGGTAGAATATATTCTTTATACATATTTTTAAACAAGGATATATATCCAGGTTGAATACAGATCAGTTACAATTTAATCATAAGATGACCTCATAATAAATGAACGAATGGATTAAATGTGTGTCTTTACCAAAAAAGACACACAAATATCTACTAAGGACATAAAAATATGCACACAATCGTTAGTCATTAGTGACATGTGAGTCATACCCTTAGAAAGTAGAGGTAAATATTAGAGAAGACAAATTTTATGTATTATTTGAAAAATGTCACTCTACCCACAAAGCTGTATAACTATTATATATACACTAGAAATTATAACACAATGAGATACTGCAACCCATCTATTACAATGGCTAAAATTGAATATTCTAACAGTTTCTTGTGTTAGGAAAGATATAGAAATATTGTCACTCTCCAACACTGCTGGTGGAAATACAGCTGTCTTTAAAATTTCATGGAAACCATATATTATGAAAAAACTTATACATAGATTTTTCAAATTGTTTGCACCAAATAAACTCATGTGTTAATTTTAGTATTTTTTCCCACAAACTTTGTAAAGTATCCTGCTATCACTACTTCTTTTGACCTGTCAGACCCATGGCAGAAATAACTGCAAAACAAGTGGCTTTATCCTGGGAAACTACCATGGAAGTGCCTCAAACTAGTCTGAGAGGTGACAAATTGAGATTTCAAATACAATAGCACTGAACACCAGGGACATCAGTCCAATCATTTATGAAGAAAACGTTTTTATAGTGGGCTGCAGCATGTCCTCAGGATGAACAATGAGAGAAAGATATTTTACCCAGGTGTGTCTGCAAGGAAGGCATCAGAGTTTGGAGCTTATACGAAAGTTTAAGTAATTCAGTTTAGGTCCAAAGCAAATTTCTTTCAGTGTTTTCAGCAACTACTTATACACTTTGATCAATGCTTGGAATTTTCCTGCCCCTGGTAAGGGCTCAAGCCTGCATAAAAATCCAGCCACCTGGGTCAGTTTGTGCTTCTTCTATGGGACAAGAGGAAAAGTGGGGAGAACTGGGGAACCCTCTAGCACTTTGGAAAACATTTTGACAGTTTCCTAAGAAAAAAATTATATGAATGGTTAAAACATCACCAAACTACTCCACTCTAAATATTTATTCATAATAGATACAAGTATTTGCCTGATCTAAATCTTGCTTGTGAGTGCAAATTGTGGCTCTATTTATAATCAATACCTCAAAACAACCAAAACACCACGAATGGATGAGTTAATAAGCAAATGTGCAGGAAGTGTTTCTGAATAATGTAAAAGCTTTCTGCCTTGATTATGGTGATGATTTCAAAAGAATATATATCTGTCATCTCATTGACTTTTAACTCTCAACTCTCATGAAATATATTTTTAAATATGTACTTTATTCTGTGGAAATTATGCCTCAATAGTAATGCTAATTTAAAAATAAGACTATCTTTAAAAAAATAATGACACTGTAGAAGTTGCAAATGTATCTTTTTTTAATTCATTCATTTATTTTAATTTGACCAGAGAGAGATACACACACAAGAGAGGGTGGGGAGTGTGAAAGCAAGCCACCTGCTGGAACTCGAACCTTAATGAGCCATGTGGGAGTGTCCAGAGCTTTACCCACCATGCCACCTGCTGGTCCCTGAAAATGTATCTTTAAAAACAGTAAAAATGTATGACTGTGGCCCAACCACAGTAGGGCAGGAAGCAGGGTAGTGACTGCAGGTTCCTAGAGCCATGTACGGTGGCTTCCTGTTGGCCAGATAGGTCTATCTCAGATGTTGGGCAGGTGTAGGGACACGTCCATATTCCTGGCTGGCTGCAGGGCTGGGAGGGAGGATTATTACAGACTGAGGATCCTGTTGGGAGTGCCTCTTTCCCTCCCTCTTTCTCTTTTTTTCATAAAATAAGTAACAAATAAATCTTTAAAACATTTAATAATAGATGAAAATGTATCAATGAGTAATTATTATATTACATAAACTTCACTGTTTAAGCTTAAATATAAATTTATCCATGTTATAGCATGCCGTTTGGCTTTTGCAACTTAGTCTCCCTATTTACTCTCAAGAGTGTCTAGAGTCAGACAATTACCGAAGCCCATGGTCTCATAGTACTAATCCCTGACCAGCTTTGATATAAAGCAGAGAGGTTTAATTAATAGGATATGTAAGAATTATATTTTGGAGACTCCCAAAATACTCAGACAAGAAGCCTTTATAAGCTGAGGTGTGTCCTGTAAATATTTTTTCAAAAATATTTAAAATCATATCATCTCTGTTGTTATAGAGTCACAAACAAAACTATACAAAATTATGAGAAATATTTTGAACATTATCTTTAAAATTCATTAGTTTGAAATTTTGAAAGTTGTTTATTAACTGTTGAGATCTCACTATGGAGTATGAGCAAAAATTTTTTGATATGTAAAGTAAATTTTTGTGGAAAATGTAGAAATAAATAAATGAAAAAAGAAAAATAAAATAATACTTTCAATTTTTTAAAAAAATAATTATATTTTGAAAAACTTTGTCACAGGAACTGTTGTGAATTAATCAGAATTAAAGTTATTTATGTTTCTCAGAAAATGTTGTATCCAAATACATCATAAGGTCAAAACTTAAAAGGCTTTGGTTCTTTGATATGTAAATAAATTCCAATAAATATTCAGGCTTGCTTCCCAGTAAATGAGATGCAAAACCTAATCAGAGTGAAAAAAAGCACTGACCATTCAAGAAAGAGGGTAAGGGGGCTTGGTGGTGGTGAGGTTTCAAAACAAGACACAGTGCTGCTGGAGTCTGCTGACAAGCTTAAGAGTAACATCTCTCTGGATGGTAATACTGTTGGAAAAAGAAAAACACAGAGCAGATATGCAGATGAACACAAACAAGCTGTGCTACTTAGTCATACTGAACTGCTTTATTTATGCATTTTTACTGGTCACAGTGAACTGTTTTCAGGCTTTCAAGGATGTGGTTGAAGTTCCAGTTAGAAATAAGAACTTTAGTGTAGATGTTTTTCAACCTTCTTACTATCATGTGCGATCGTGTTATACATCATAGGTCAAGCCAGATTGCTGTTCTTCTGCAACTCCAAGGACACCTGTCTGAGTATGCATCAAAGAGGATAATGTGTAAGCCATAGACATATAGAACAGGCATTGCATGACCTAGCCAGGGTCAGGATGTTTCCCATGCCCTACACATCTTATCTGTATATCCCCCTGGTAATTAAGGCAACTGTCCACTGGCTCCAGTGAGTAATTAGTGAGGCATACTGATAAATGTCTCCCGTATCTAAGCTGCATATCTTCACACACAGCAATTGTGACCTGCATGGAAAGGTTCTAGATTTGTGTTGGAAACCTTGCTGCATATGCCAGGTATGCACATGCCCAACATCCAGGGCTGGCTAAAGCTGAAGGTGGATTGCTTCAGACTTCATACCCTTTTGTAGGATTCTGTATCTCTCTCTCTTTATCCTTCTTTCTCTCTCTTGCTTGTTCTTGGAAGAAATAAATAAATTTAAAACAAAAACAAAGATGATAAACAAGGTTAAGAGTGGATCCAGATTGGGGCCAGGAGGAGGTGTGGTAGTTGATGTGCTGGACTCCCAAATGGCTGACTGAAGTTCAAGTCCCAGACCTGGTGGCTTGCTTTCTTACTTTCCCTCTTTTGCTCTCCCTAATAAAGTTAAAAATAATGATAATAAATAAAATTAAGTAAAAAAATTATTTAAAAAAAAGGAGTGGATACAGATGACCCAAAAAGAGCTCACAAAACAATTCTTTTGTGTCCAGAGACACTGTTGTTAGAAATATGCCCATATGACTAGTGAAAACTGCATTTCTCTCAAGCAAAAAGGGAGATGGATGAGCACATTGTTTTTCAGTTTCATCACTGTATAATGAACGTGAGGTGGCAAAAGGGTTTTCCTAGCTCTAATGTAGAGAAATATAGCATAGTTAGAGGTCAGCAATTTTTAGAGACTAAACTGTAGAAACAATATGTTCTATGTTTGGGAGAAATTGTTTTTTTTTTGTTTTGTTTTGTTTTGTTTTGTTTTGTTTTTGGAGAGGTTTTTGCTATAGGGTGCCTGCGCTTAACAGAAAGACAGAGAGAGACAGAGAAACAGAAAGCAAGAAGTCACTGCCCCAGGGGGATAGCCACGCTGCAATCCCTTCTCCATTCTCCTCTTGGGATTTTGCTGTAAGTGTAAGCCACCAGGTCCCAGACTTGAACCATTGTCAACTACATGGGAGTTCAGCGACATAACCATTATGCCAACTGCTGGTCCTGGGAGAAATTGTGAAGGGACCATTAGTGAACAAAAGTGAGAACTGTGGTAGAAGCTAGCTCAACGCTCTCCAAACACCTGTTTCTTTGATACATAGTAAAGTAGGCAACGAACAAAAACTGTGTTGTTCTCATATTTATTTTGGACTAAGTGTTTCGTATCATGTGCACAAAGTCATGTGTAGAACTGCTGTATCTATTACGTGCTGATAATAGAGAGGGGTTTTCTACCTTATTCTCTGTTTTCAGTGTTCAGTTCTTGGAATATTAGTCCAATAGTAGACTGGAAAGATGTCCATTTGAACAGTGAGACTATTAGAAGGAAGAACTACTGTTTCTGAAATATTAACTACAAAATTGTACCATGAAATGAGTGTAAGAAACTCATTTTGCTAACTGATGTGTCTGAGGTATTATTTCAGTTTTTTTTTTTTTTACATTTGTTTCAGTGATTGTGATCATTAAGGAAATAATGTAAAAGCCCTCCTTTTCTTGGGAACAGATTTTTGGTATGGGTGCGTACACTGACTAGAAATACACAGAGAGACAGAGAAAGAGAGAAATCACTCACCAGGGGAATGCCACGACAATCCCTTCTCTGTCCTTCTCTTTTCAGGATTTTGACACTCAAGCACGCACACCTGCTTTGAGTTTCAAGGCATAGAATCTGGGGCTTAAATTACTTTTGGCCATGGAAGTCCAGGACCTTAACTACTATGCAACCTACTGGACCCAGCCAACTCTCTATCTTTTTTTTTTTTTTTTTTTTTTGGAGAGGTTTTTGCGATAGGGCACGTGTGCTCACCAGAAAGACAGAGAGAGACAGAGAGAAAGAAAGTGGGAAATCAGCCCCCAGTGGTGATGGCCATGCTGCAATCCCTTCTCCCCCATTCTCCTCTCAGGATCTTAGGCATGCATGCACATGCACTCTGTGTGCTGTGTGAGTTTAAGTCACCGAGTCCGGGACTCAAACCATGGTCAACTACATGGGAGTCCAGCTACATAGCATTATGTCAACTGCTGGTCCCCCAACTCTCCTTTTCAACGATAGGACAGGAATGAAATCAACTCACCCCAGTGGAAAAATAAACATTGAATTTGTCACAGCCTATATGTAATTGGTAAGTTTGTGTCATAAGTTGAGTGTAGTTCTCATTAGTAGAAATAAGTGATCATTAGTAGAAATAATTTAAAGAAGTGCCATGTGAAAATACCAAATCAGTGACAAAAAATGTACAGAGGACCAATGTAAGGGAAGCATGCTGTATCAAACAGAAACAGATTTAACATAAATAAAATGGGGACCAGCAGATGGCCTAGCACTTACGTTGTTGGACTCCCCACAGCTAACAGTGGTTCAAGTCACAGACATGGTGGCTTGAAACTCATGCCATACACTCATGTGCTAGCATGTCCAAAATCCTGAGAAGAGAACAGAACAGGATATATGGAATTGTGGTGTGACCATCTCCCATGGGGGTGATTTCTCTTTTTCCCTTTCACTGTGTCTGTCATTCTCTCTATCCAGAGAGTACACAAACACATATGCCCTAAGGAAAAAACCTGTTGAAAAATAGATAGATAAATAAAATGAATGCAGTTAGAAACACCTGTCAAATAGTCATAGAACCCCAAATATCAAGGAATAAATACAATTATATAAATAAATAGATTATACACCTGCCAATCTTATCTAAATATATATCTGCAAGTGGTTGAAACAGCACGAGTATTAGGGTCTGCAAATGTCATAGTGGTTACATCACTAGAGTCCCACATGTCTAACCTCAGTAAGAGTCTCAAATCCAGTAACTTGAAAATCATGTCGGACATGTGCATGCGTGCCAATGGTCTCAGGAGGAGAATGAAAGAGAAGGGACTGCAGCTTGACCATCTTTGCTTAGGGGTGATTTTTCACTTTCCCTCTCAGTATGCCTGTCTGTCTCTCTCTCTCTAGCAAGTGTACACACACTAAAGCAAAGAAAAACAAAAAAACAAAATTCTAAAAAATTGAAATAGGATAAGTATGTTAAAAGACGTTTTTTGTTTGTTTTTCTGTACAGGCACTTTCACTTAATTAATGAGTTCCATTCCTACAACTAGGTCATTAAATAATGTTGTCAATAAGTGAGTAGCTAAAAGACACCATAGTATATGTATTTTTGTCTCTCTCTCTCTTTTCTGGTGAGCTCATGTGCCCTATAGCAAAAACCTCTCCAAAATTAAATAAGTAAATAAGTTATTCTACCCATATAAAAAGCATACATTAGATAAGCACCAATAAGTTCCAAGAAACCACAGAACAATAATACAAATCCACTGCAGTCAATTTCATTTATTCTGAATACAATATGATGGGTATACAATAAAGTACAGATCTATAAATGAAATAATTAGTTGTGTGTGATTGTGAATGCTTCATAGTGAGTTCTGAGTGGGACAAGACAAAGAAGTCTGAGTGTCAAATAGGTAAGCTATTTTTTTTTATTAATTTGTTTATTTAATTTTACAGAGATTTTTGCTATAGGGCATGTGTGCTTGCCAGAGAGCCAGAAAGCAAGAAATCAACCCCCAGGGGGGATGGCCACACTGCAATCCTTTCTCCATTCTCCTCTAGGGACTTTAGCAGACAAACATGCCTGGTGTGAGTTTTAAACCACCGTGTCCAGGACTTGAACCATGATCGACTATGTGGGAGTGTAGCTATGTAACCATTATGCCATCTGCAGGTCCCAAACAGATAGGTTATTAAGAGCGGGGCAGCTAGATTAAAAATGTTGTTTAGAATGCTTATTTATGAGGTGGCTTGTGTTTCATTTTCAATAAGCTAGATATTTTTCCTGATGCATGATTAGGCACCATAAATATGAAGAAAAACTAGATGTTTGTCAGTAGAGATGATATATCTTAATTTTCATAAAAGTTAATCTAGAAAGAGAACATTCTCCTTCTGAATAAGGATCTCACTACCAAGTATGCAGAAAAGAGTCAGCATAGCACATTTGTCACATGACACCTTTTCTTAAGGTTTGGATTTTCTGGGTCTGGTTGAACTATGGGAATAAAATAAAAATAACAAATCTGTATCAATTCTCAAGGACCCAAAATTAATTGCCAGAAAAACTTTAGCTTTTTTTGTAAGTAATTCTACATAATCAAGTGTTTTTTGTTTTGTTTTGTTTTGTTTTATAACTGACAAGAGACTCCCCACAGTGGGAGGGACTGCAGAGGCGGATGAGTCTACCCAAACAAAAGAAGCTTTGAAATTGACTGGAATGGCAGTCCAGGAGAGGCAGTCTTAGAGAAATTTAACTGATACATGCGAGAAGATCTACTGCCCGGCGAGTGTATCTGTTCCTATGCTTAGACAAATTGGTATTTTAAGGAAGCAAAGAGTATTGCAGAATTAGTGACTTTCTGAGAAAAAGAAGTGATCAAAAAGTTTATAGTGTAAAAATCACTTACTCTGTTATAGACAACTCATGAAAATCTATAAAGGTAAGTTACAATGTATTTTTGACTATGTGGAAAATATTTCTAAATCTGAGAATCAAGATTCAAATAATAAGAACATGAAATTCTGAAAAGATTATCTGAAAATTAGTTAATTATATAAATCATTCACCTCTTAAATTTATATAAAGCCACATAAAATTAATCTCTGTCAAATAATAATGAGATCAATAATAAATATCATTCATTTCAAGTATTTGATAAGTACTAATGGAAATGTGTACATATTAGAGAATATTTGTCTGAACATTTTTGTCAATGCGATAATTCGAAAGCATCAACTGATAGGGCTAGAAGGTGTACAGGTAGGTGTGAGGAGAGAGGGGAACATTGGGTGGTCAGGGAAGGCATGATACATTTTAGCATCGAAAAACAGAAAAATACATCGTGCCTTTTCTAACAACCCTATACATAAATATTTGTCTTGAAAACTTGGGAAATAAATACTGAGAAAGTGTTAAACACACTGACCTCATATCAGATTATGTTAATATGAAGTGTAGCAAGATGAGGTTTTTAATGTCTTTTGCTTTGTTTGGATTTTTAGTACCATTCATATGCTTTGGGCACTTGTATAGCCAGAGTATATAATAGTTAGGTTTAATCAAAGTTCTACTACTATAAGGCGATTTTTGAAGGAGTGAAAATAAAGAAAGGGAATCCAAAAGCTGCATTTGATTTTAAGTAAGGGGATTATTTGATAATAATGATAAAGAATCTCACTTGGATACGGAGAGCTGTATAACCAGTATGAAACTGTATAGGCAATATTTTGATTAAGTTAAAAGCTAATTAATATTTGTCATAGACCATAGAGGGAATGTTGATAGGTAAAGTCAATGAACACTGTGCTGAGTTTAATATTTTCATATTTAATATAAGTAATAGGAGACATACATTTATTAGAACAAGAATAATGCATATAATTATTTCCTCAGTTTAAGGAAAGTGATTTGCATTTGAGTGTAAAAGATGACTTAACACTCATATTGAATAAAAATTAAATAAAGCTTCAATGAAAAGGTTTTCTTTCAACTAAAAGGATATAAAATATGACTATCATTACAAAGAAAATAAATCCAGACAAATCAATAAATGAAACTGTATCATAATTCCACTCATAATGATGAAATAATGAGATATTATTTCTCCATAACATTCTCTAAATAGTGGATACTTCCCAATGTCTCTGGTATCATTAAATTCAAATCTATAAAATACATTAGAATTATAATTCTTGATAGAACTATAAAATATCTTCAACAGATAATACCACATTTCTTTGTCCCATTAATGCTTTGCCTCCCTACTTTTCTTCTAAGTGTACTTCCTCAGACCCTACTCTTTCACACACGCTATATCTGGTATTTACATGAATTTACTGTGTTTCTATACCCTTTATTCAATTAGTTTCAGTCATAGAGTGTGGACACTCGGTATATATTAAGTGGAGACATGCAATGTCTCTCCTTCATAGCCCGGTTTGCTTCACTCAGCCGTAAATCTTCCATATTCTTCCACTTTCTCTCAAAAGCCAGGGTTTTGTATGTGTGTGTGTGTGTGTGTGTGTGTGTGTATGTGTTTTATGGCTGAATAGTATTCCATAGCGAATATATGCCATTGGACTAGGGAGAAATGTTCACATGTTGAAATATTCACTTTGTAAGCTAAATAATGTGATTGAATGTATAAAAGAAAATTTAATAATGTAAATAAAAAAAAGAATTGTACTTCTTGAATGATTCCATCTCCAATACAAATTCCTTTCTGAAATTTCTAATTTCATTTCCTAGTAATGGTAGATATTATTTGAGAAAATATATATGCATTTCATGCATCTCTTCCAGTAGATATGAAGAGAAAGGGTGATTCAATATTTGATGGAATTAATCATTTAAATTTACTTTACCTGCAGATAAAGGGCAAATTCAAGCAGAAAACTCAAATAACACAATGATGGAATTTCTTCTTTTGGGGTTTTCTGATACTCCCAGTCTCCAACGGACTCTTTTTGGTATATTTTTACTCATATATTTAACTATCTTGATATGCAATAGCATCATAATACTAATAACAAAAATTGACCCTGATCTCCACACACCCATGTATTTTTTCCTTGGCAACTTTTCCTTTTTGGAAATCTGCTATGTAACAGTAACTATCCCGAGAATGTTAATGGACCTATGGACTCAGAAAGGTCATATCTCTTTCCTTGCCTGTGCTATACAGATGTTTTTTTTCTTTATGCTCGGAAGCACAGTGTCTCCTCCTGACAGTGATGGCCTATGACCGCTATGTGGCCATTTGTAACCCTCTCCATTATGCTCTAGTGATGAACCACAAGGTCTGCATCCAGCTGGTGGCTGCCTCCTGGATCACTGCAGTTCCAGCTGTCATCGGGCAAACATGGAAAGTTTTCTCTTTGCCCTTTTGTGCATCTCACGTCATCAATCACTTCTTATGTGATATCCCACCAATACTCCAGCTTGCTTGTGGGGATACATTCGTGAATGAGACAGCAGTCTTGGTAGCTATAGATACAGTGGTGTTTATCATGGTCCCTTTTCTGTTGATTGTTGTCTCCTATGGCAAAATTATCTCCAACATTCTAAAATTATCATCAGCCAGAGGAAGATCTAAAGCCTTCTCCACCTGCTCTTCTCACCTGACAGTTGTGGTGTTATTCTATGGGACAGCTACTATCTCTTATTTACAACCCAAGCCAAATCAGTCTGAGGAAACAGGGAAATTAATATCTCTATTCTACACAATTTTGATCCCAACTTTGAATCCCATCATATATACTTTGAGGAACAAAGATATCATGAAGGCACTGAGAAAACTACTAACTAAGTTATTACCATGAGGTAAAGCCTTAATTTATATAAATAGCCTTTTTACAGATTTGTCATGCTGCTAGAATAGAAACAGACTGTTAGGTTTGTTTTCATGTTCCTAAATAATGATAAGGAAATTATAATGATGCTCCCTACATTGTGTAAAGAGAGCTTTCTTTCATAGAACTTTCTTGTTTTTTTCTCTATTCTCCTCCCGGAGAGGTTTTTTTAAGCGCTATAGGGCACGTGCGCTCTCATAGAGCTTTTTTAAGAGCCCCTGTGGAACCAGGGGACAAAAAAGTTTCAGGGCAAGGATCTTATTTTGTAGGTCAGTCTTTCTTTCATGGTTAACGATTGGGTTGAAACTGAGCAATAGAACGTAAGGTATCTATGTTCGTTGGAGAAGCAGGAATTAGGGTCATGCTCTGTGATGATTTTTATTTTAATTAATTAATTAATTAATTATTTTTTTGGAGAGGTTTATTGCTATAGTGAGCGTGCACTCGCTAGAAATACAGAGAGAGATAGAGAGACAGAAAGCGAGAAATCATCCTCCAGGGGAGATGGCCATGCAGCAATCCCTTCTCCTCCATTCTCCTCTCGGGATTTTGGGCACACATGCACACATGCCTGGCATGAGTTTAAACCGCTGGGTCTGGGACTCGAACCGTGGACGACTACATGGGAGTCCAGAGACATAGCCATTAGGCTAAATGCTGGTCCTGATGATTTTTTTTTTAGCCCTCCATTCCTTCAGATGCATTGTCTGCCATTCTCTGACCCTATGGTTTGATTTAACCACTGAGATACTCTGCAAACTGCAAAGATGACTGGAACAGGGGAAAAGAGTTTCTTTACTTCTTCCCACCCTGCATCTATCTCTTGTTTCTGTCCATGTCATCAGGAGACTACAATCCTTAGGGATTACCATCCTCTATTATGCAGTTATAAAATTCTAATTGTCTCTGACTAACTTGGTAATATTGATTTATTTCTGGAAGTGTCTAAAATTCTCACCATCAGTGATTCATTCTAATGTACAGTGGGTTGAAAATTGGCTCTTCAAAATACACCTCTATCTGACATCTTCATATGCATCATTCTTTTGACAAAAAGGCTTTTTGCAGATGCAATTAATATAAGGATTTTGAATTGTGATCACTGTGATTTAGGGCAGCACTAAGTCCAGTGTTAAGTATCTTTATAAGAGACTGAGAGTTGAAGAAATTTAGAAAATAAACCCAGAGAAACAGAAAAGAACATCATCGGAAGGTGAAGAAAGGGATTGCAGTGATTTCTGCCACATACCAAGGAAGGCTAAGAGCCATCAAAACCTGGAAGAGGCAAGGAATGATT
Source organism: Tupaia tana (assembly GCA_026018925.1). Lineage (NCBI taxonomy): Eukaryota > Metazoa > Chordata > Mammalia > Scandentia > Tupaiidae > Tupaia > Tupaia tana. The sequence goes on along the minus strand of JAKSZU010000025.1, from coordinate 7,781,825 downwards.
TTTGCCTTACAGCCTTCTGATGGAGTGAGACACTGGCAACACCATGATAGTGGACACTGATCATGAGAACTGTGAGATACTAATTTTCTGTTGCTTTAAGCCATCCAATTTGTGGTAATTTAAGATATATCTGTGAAAACAGAACAGCACATAAATATCCCTTAGATTTTATTTCTTATGTCATCTTTTCATGAATTCTGTGCTCTACCAGATGCCAGCTGTTATACCATGTCCCCTCCCCTTCAATTTTTGTGTCTATTTTGGATCATAATTTGGCATTATTTTCTTTCGAAAGAAAAATAAAATCCTTAGCCTTTTCTTTACAAACTGAATCAATGAAATCTCATATTAAAATAATATTTGCACAGTATTATAGATATGTGTTTGTTTAAGTTATAATATGTTATAGCATTTTTGGTTTCCTTTTGTATTGCTTTAGCAATGCAAAACAAAGTTACAAGCAAAGAGAAGGCACTCTGACTAACTTGGCACTCATGAAGATTTTGGAGCATGTCCACACCACATAACATCTCACAGCCACTTAAAACAATGTTTAGAAGTAGCTCTGTTGAAGAAATTTCTACTTTCTTAACATATAAGAAAGAGTGTAAGTGTATTTATAAAACATAACACTGTGTTCATGAAACCATGAGTGATAGCACTCAATAACCTTATATACCATTTTAAATGGGCATGTTGGTAGTAGGTAATATGCATACTAGCAGTGTCTGGAAGGATGTGGATTAAAAGAATATTGGCTTTCTCCTAGTGGCAATATTTGTCTCTTCTACCATTTTACTGTTTTAAAATTTGCATTTAAGTTGAGTGCGAGAGACAGAGAGAGAGAAATCACTGCCTAGAAGGAGACGGCCATACCATAATCCCGTCTCTTCTATTCTCCTATTGGGATTTTTGGGCACACCTGCACACACAACTTTCTCAAGCTGCCATCTCCTGGTCTCCTACCACACAGTCAGCCCTGTGGGGTTCATCCTTCTAAACCACTATGACACCAACTAGTAAACACATTATTTAGCTTTTTTTTTTATATATATTTTCTTGTAGTTTGACTTACAGCATTGAGAATATAACATTTAGATTACAAGAAGTAATACTTTTTATTTCAAAAATATAAAACTATATAACAAGGAAAATGTTTCAATTTTTCCCATTTTTATTATTAGTAAACACCTCAAATAATATTTAAAATTAAACAGGTAAATATCAATATTAGTCAAATGATGTCTCAGTACTGAAAAAAATAGATTTTCTTGTGATCTAAAAGGAATCATAAAATAGAACATTTAGTTCTATTCTTCAAAAAATTAACTAAAGGGTTTCCCTTTCACCACACCCCCGCCAACATTTATCATTTTTTGTTTTTTTAATCTTAGACATTTTGACTGGGGTTAGGTGGTACCTCATTGTTGTTTTTATCTGCATTTCCCTTACGATGAGGTATGTTGAACATTTTTTCATATGCCTTTTGGCTATTCATATGTCATCTTTAGAGAGTGTTTTATTCAACTCCTTCTCCCATCTTTTAGTGGGATTGATCACCTTTTTTCCAAACAGCTTCTTTAGTTCCTTGTGTATTCTGGTTATCAGTCCCTTATCTGATGCAAAATTTACAAAAACATTTTCCCATTCTGAGGGTTGTCGATTCACACTAATTACTGTGTCTTTTGCCATGCAGAAACTTCTTAGTCTGATGTAACACTGCTGGTGTTACAGCAGTAAATTGGTCCATTGGAATGTAAATTGGTCCAACCACTGTGGAGAATAATTTGGAGATTCCTCAAAAATCTGCAAGTAGATCTACCATATGATCCAGTAATCCCATTTCTTGGTATCTACCCAAAGGACAGAAGAATTCTTCATTGGAAAAGTGCTTGCTCATCAATGTTTATTGCGGCACTATTCACGATTGCAAAGTCAGGGAACCAACCCAAATGCCCTCGTATGGAGGAATGGATTGAAAAACTGTGGCACATATACTCTATGGAATACTACTCAGCCATAAAAACCAACAAAACCTTGGCTTTTGACAGAAAGTGGAAAAATATGGAAAATTCACTGCTGAGTGAGGCAAGACAGGCTATGAAGGAGAGACATTGTATGTCCCCACTTAACATATACCGAATATCTGCACTCTATGACTGAAACTGATTGACTAACGGTTCTACAAACACAAGAGATGGGTGTGACTGTCAGATGAGGTGTATGTGGAGGAGTGGGGCCTAACGAAGGACATTTGGAGAAGGGATACGGAGGTAGAACATTGATGGGATGCGGAAGTGTGGTGTTATCGGTTGAAGATATTTTGTTCAATGGGACTGGGGAGAAATGTTCACATATTGAAATGCTCACATTGTAAGCTAAACAATGCGATTGAATGTATATACAAATAAATAAATAAATAAATAAATAAGGAAAGAAAGAAAGAAAGAAAGAAAGAAAGAAAGAAAGAAAGAAAGAAAGAAAGAAAGGAAGGAAGAAATTAACTAAAGGGTCCAGCAGGTGGCATTGTGGCTAAGGCACTGGATTCTCACATGGTTGTTATTCGAGTCCTGGACCTGATGGCTTGAAACTCATGCCAGATGTGTGTGCATGTGTGCCCAAGATCCCAGGAAAAGAATGGAATAGAAGGGATTTCAAGATGGCCAGCTCCCCTAGTGTGATTTATTGCATTCTGTCTCTGTCTCACCAGCAAGCGTACGTACCCTAAAGCAATAATGTCTCTCTTTCACACACAATAAAAAATCAACTAAAAGGCATATAAGACTAGATCTAGAAACAATCAATTTAAGATAATGAAAATGGCAGTATTTAAGAATGAATGGCACACAGTAAGAACTGAATGATAATAAATAAAACAACCTATAAAACAAAAAAGGAAATAAAGAAACATTGACAAGTATTGAATTAATGAGATTCTCAGTATTTAACCAAATAAATAACTAACAAAAAATAAAAATTTATAAAACTACTTACCTACACAATTTTTTAGTCTTTCAAAAATATAAAAGATAAAGAATGTACATGATTTTCAGAAATCAGGACTACCTTTTCTAAGCAAAATACTTATAAATTGGGTATTTTTTTAATACTGAAAGCTCTCCATATATACATACTGACAATGATCTTTTGAACAAATCTCAAGAATAACACATGTCCAATGGCAACATTTTATAAAAAAGAATAAAACATAGGTCAAATATTATTTGTTTCAAATTAGAATGTAATATGAGAGTGGGTACAAAAATCTCTGATATATAAGGAACAATTTTCACCTGTTTCAAGGAAGCAGATTGGAAATGACAGTAGGCAATTTAAAATACATTCATTTATAACAGACTGGAGATATATCTTAAAGCAATATCTATGTTGCCTTTACCAAAGATAATTATCTACCAGGATAACATGTAAAAAAAGACATAAATCATGATACATCAGGGCCAGCAGATGATGAAGCAGTTATATCACTGGTCTCCCACATGACCGAACACAGTTTGAGTCCCGGCTACAGCGGTTGGAAAATCATGCCAGGTGCGTGTGCCTTAGATCCCAGGAGGAAAAGGGAGAAAGGATTGTGACATGGCCATTCACCTGGTGGTTGACTTCTTATTTTCCCTCGCACTGTCTCTGTTTTTCTCTGGGGAGTCTGTGTACATTAAGGCAAAAACTTCAAAAATAAATTAATAAATAAATCATGATAAATCAAGTATTCACATGTAAAGGTAAGTGAAAGTTGATGTTATATTCCTAGATCAGTTAGAAGAATCAAGAAAACACACTGAGAAAGGCAAAAGTAAGAAAAGAATTGAAATGCATAATTTTAAATTTAAAAATCTCCATTTAATTGGGGCCAGCAGATGGTGTAGTGGTTAAATCCCTGGACTCCCACATGGCTGACTGCGGTTTGAGTCCCCGACCTAGTGGGTTGAAACTCATGCCAGGTGCATGTGTGTGCCTGCCAAGATCCAGAGAGGAGAGAATGGACGAGAAGGGATTATGGTGTGGCCATGTCCCCTGGTGGGTGATTTTTCACTTTCTATCTCTCTGTCTCTCTCTGGCAAGCACATGTGCCCTATAGCAAAAATCTCTCAAAAATAAAACAAAACAAAACAAAACAAAAAACACACCAGTTAATTATAGTGGACAATTAAGAAGTTGTTTTTTTTTTTTTTGGTTTGTTTGTTTATTTTTCAGTTTGCTATAGGACCTGTGTGCTAGAAGAAGAGAAAAAGAGTGAGAGAATAGGAAATCACCCCTTGCCTCCCAAGCAAATGTCCTTCCTGAAATCCCTTCTTATCCATTCTCTGCTTGAGATGATGAGTTTGTTGTGTTTTTCAAGTCACTGTGCCCAGAATTTGAACCACCTATCAGCCATATGGGATCCAGCAATATTAAACACCACACATCTAACTGGACCAAGAAGTGTTAATTTATAAAGACATTCTTGCTCCTGCCAAGATTGAAGAGGTTGGGGAGTGGGCATCTGAATTCCATAGGTGTTGGAGAAAACAGTATTTCCTACTGTCTGAAGCAAATTTAAATAAGTAGTAAGCAGAGGCACAAAGGTAAATATTAAGGTGATGCATCAGAAAGAGATACAATTAGAATTGATACATACAGGATATTTTTAAAGATAACCTGATATTTTAAATGCGCATATATGATGACAAAGATGTTTCTTTCTTTGTTCTTTCTTCCTTTTTCCCTTCCTTCCTTCCTTCCTTCCTTCCTTCCTTCCTTCCTTCCTTCCTTCCTTTCTTTTTCTTTCTTTCTTTCTTTCTCTTTCTTTCTTTCTTTCTTTCTCTCTCTCTCTCTTTCTTTCTTTCTTTCTTTCTTTCTTTCTTTCTTTCTTTTTCTTCTTTTTCTTCTTTCTTTCTTTTTTAAGAGATATTTTGGCTCTAGGGCGCATGTGCTCACTAGAGACACAAAGAAATAGAGAGAGGCAGAAAGTGAGAAATCCCCCCCCCCCAGGAGGGATGGCCACATCACAATCCCTTCTCCTCCATTTCCCTCTTGGGATCTTGACCACACAGGCCCTTGTGCTCAGCATGACTGCTAGCCTCCAGTCTGGGACTAGAACTGCAGTCAGCAATGTGGGAGTCCAGCAACATAACTATTACACAATCTGCTGTTCCAGCAAAGACATGTTTCTGTTATGAGAAGAAAATAAGTTTCTCGTTAAGTCCCAAATCTTTCTTTTTTTTTTTTTTTTTTTTTTTTTTTTGGAGAGGTTTTTGCTATAGGGTGTGTGCGCTCGCCAGACAGACAGAGAGACAGAAAGCAGGAAATCACCCCCAGGGGGTATGGCCACGCCACAATCCCTTCTTCTCCATTCTCCTCTTGGGATCTTGGGCACGCACACACACGTGCCTGGCATGAGTTTAAGCCACCGGGTCTGGGACTCGAACCGCGGTCAACTACGTGGGAGTCCAGCGACATAGCCATTACGCTAACTGCTGGTCCCCAAGTCCCAAATATTTCTAACATAATATAAATAAACATACATATGAGTATTTTGTTAAATTGCATTTCACTATATTATATATAACTACATATAGTACCATATGTTCTTAATTTTTTCCACTGAGGAAAAATACAGCTCTCATTAAATCAAGCAGAGTATGCTATTTTATGTTGCATGATTTTTTGCATTTGTATTCTGTTTATTTTATGGCACTATTTAACTCTGAAAAATCAAGATTTGACAGATATTGAATCTATTCAAACTCAACATTTACATTCAAATAAAAGTTTTTATATTTGACTTCTCTCTTTCCTTATTATAGAGGAAACTGAAAGCAAAATGTAGACTGTCTGTGAAGCTTGTAGAACCCTAAAAAATATAGTATGCTTAGTGGTCATAATGCAGCAGGTAAGAACTGAAACTTAATTGGTGTAAGCCTGTTCTAAACTAATATTGATTTATATTTAAATATGTTTCTGTAATTCACTATAGAGAAAAAATACATACTTTATTAAAAGAGACTAAATTTCTGATTTTTCTCACTACATTATTTCCTAAAAGTGATTTTCAAGTTAACAATGGTAGATTTTAAAACATAATGATGGAGGACCAGCAGTTAGCATGATGGCTATGTTGCTAGACTCCCATGTAGTCAACCGTGGTTTGAGTCCCAGATCCAGTGGCTTGAACTCACGCCAGGCACAAGTGCGTGCATGCCCAAGATCGCAAGAGGAGATTGGAGGGGAAGGGATTGCGGCATGGCCATCCCCCCTGGGGATCTCACTTTCTGTCTCTCTCTATCTTTCTGGTGAGCGCATGCGCCCTATAGCAAAAAACTCTCAAAAACCCCACAATGATGGGATAAACAATGTGTAAAGGTTACGTCGCTAGATGCCCATGTAATTGACTATGGTTTGAGTCTCAGACCCAGCAATTTAAAATCCATGCCAGATGTGTGTGTGTGTGTGTGTGTGTGTGTGTGTGTGTGTGCCCACACCTCAGAGAGGAGATTGGAGAAGATGGATTGCAATGTGGCCATCCACCCTGGGAGTGATTTCAAACTTTCTGTCTCTCTGTCTCTCTGTCACCCAGCAAGCACACACACCCTATAGCAAAAATTAATCTCTCTAAAAAAAAAGGTAAACAAGAAATATGATAATTTACAAGTTTATTCTGTCCTAGCCATCTTTTCATTTCCTCTCTCACACAATAGTTCTCTATATCTTCAAAGATATGCAAAAAACTTTAAGTAAACACTTCAGTTTTTTGAGAAGTATTGAGAAATTTACTGAATTTGAGTGCTCCAGTGTTAAAAGATTTATAGACAGTATACAGTGGTTCTACTGACAGCTGCTATTAAATAAGATCAAGTCTTGTCTGACTGATATCAGATATATAGTGCAAAAAGATACTACATAAAAAGATAATGTCTTGGTCTGTTTCATTACTTTGTAATAACTGTTATTAAAAGACAGCTTTTTCTTTTGGCTGTGTTTTTTCTTTTAATATTAGAGTAGGTATTATGTTTCATGTGACTTTGCAAATTGTGTCCGGACTTTCTGTTCCCATCCTGCTTTTGAGAATAATATATTCTTAAGTAAACCATGTGTTTACTTAAATTTAAATATGGAAGAATTATTCACAAAAATATAATGATGTGTCCAAACTCTGTTAACAGTTTCTACTGGGCTATCCAAAGGAATAAGAAACACTGTTCCAGCTTTATGGGAAGTTGTCAGGGGCAGAGAAAAAAAAGAGATATAAATGGCTCCAAAAGCAAATCCTCCATGCCAGGTAGTGGCATATAGTGTAGGAGTTAGAGACTCTATATTGAAAGCACAGTGCAATTTAAAATAGCCTCTAGTAAATTGATGGATCATTCTACCTGATTACATAAATTAATACTTTCAAAAAACTCTTCAGTTACTTTGACTATGATGTAACACATACGTTATCATATGTAATACAGATGACAGATACTTAAGAACCATCTAAGGAGACCACATGTGTCAGGCAATATCTTGTCTAATAACTCACTAGTGAGATACACTTGCTCTCATGCACTCTATCTTAAAATAATAGTCTGCCTTTTGGTCTTTCAGAAAACTATAAATTAAATTTTTTAGTAATTTATACTGCCCACTTTGGGCATCCATATGTTCAGCACAGGTATATTATGAAAATGAGAATAACCAATGACAGATAGTGAGATGCTTCAGTTTAGATAAATAAGCCAGGAGAAGTTTCTTTAACTGTATTTTCTCTCTCTTTCTTTCTCGCTTCCTTTTTTTTTTTTTTTTTTTTTTTTTGAGAGACGGATTTTTGCTCTAGGGCATGTGCACTTGCCAGAGAGATAGAGAAAGACAGGGAGACAGAAAGCGAGAAATCATTCCCCCCACCCCCCAGCAGGGATGGCAATACTGCAATCCCTTCTCTTCCATTCTCTCAGGATGTTGGGCATGCATGCACACATGCCCAGCACGAGGTTTACGCCCCCAGGTCTGGGATTTGAACTGCAGTTGACTTCATGGGAGTCCAGTGATGTAACCATTATGCTATTTGCTGGTCCCCCTATGGCTGTATTTTCAATGAAGTTTATTTTATAAGGTCATTTAAAATTAGCCAGTCATAAGGTCGAAAACATTTACTGTGTACTTGCTGCAATGTAGTTGTAGGATATTTACTTTATTTTTAAGAGAGATTTTTGTTATAGCACATGTCCATTCCCTAGATGAGAGAGAGATGCAGAAAGACAAAAAGCAAGAAATAATCCCCCAGGGGCAATTGCCATGCCCACAATTCCTTCTCCTCCATTAGCCTCTGGAGATTTTGGGCACCCACATAGACACATCTGGTGTAAGCTTCAAGTCCAGAGTTGTGGTTGGCCGTGTGGGAGACCAGTGACATAACCACTAGGCTATCTGCTGGTCCCAGTATTATATTGTTTTAATATATTTTAAATGTACTATAATATGTTATCAATATTTAGAATTTGTCATATATTCACTCTTAGACTTCAGTTGTGCTCTTAGATTCTGGGATTTAAAATGGTAGAATATGAATGGAGAAAATAAACCTCAATGCTAATGAATCAAACAGCTTTAGTTAATAGAAAATAGACCAAAAGGATAGATCACTAATTTTACTACTTACACAGACCAAAAGCACACCACCAGAGGTAAGCCTTACTTCCTTAAAGAGATTTTTTTCAATGAAACTTTTCTAGTATTCTCAGTTTTCAAATTTAATTTTCTTCTCTATGTGCTACACGTGAGGGGAAATGGCATCATTATTTTCATTACCAGGGTTAATCACCTTTTCCAAACTTCTGTGTATTTCTTTCTACAATAATTTTTTTTTTTTGAAATCTTTGTGTCTCTCCCTCCCCTGAGAAGGTTCGTAAACTTCTGGACTCAGAAAAAAAGCATTTCTTTGTCCGTGCTACACAAATGTGCTTTGTCCTTCGACTTGTAGGAATGAAGTGGTTTTTCTAGATAATAATGGCCTGCTACCACTACGTGGCCACTGGTAACCTTCTCCGCTATTCTCTAGTCATGAAACATAAGATCTGTACCATCTGGAAGTTGTCAGTTGAAATAAGGCAGACCTGCCAGATTTTTTCCCTCTCATTTTTATGGATCCAATATCCTCACACAGTACGCAACTCAGCCTGTGGAGAGGCCTTTTGTGGATGAATTGTCGATCTTTGTCAATCACTGTGCTATTTGTTATGATACTTAGCTCCTACAGTAAAAATCTCCTCAACCTCCTGAAGTTGCCATCAACAACAAGACCAGTGATGCCTTCTCCACCTGCTCATCTCCTGTTGTAGCTTCATAGTTGCAGTTTAATTTTGTGGTTATGAAATTATTAGCCATTCATGACTCAAATTTATGCTTTCTTCCTGAAGAGATGAATTTCTCTCTCTTTTCTATTGGGTCTTTGGAAAAGTTATGACATATTTTTCTATGATTTCATATGTAAAAATGCATCTTGATTTTTCTGACAACCCAATATATCATTGTCATTTCAAATTTAAGCTTATAGTACACTCTCTTGAGAAAGAAGGTTGTCATAATAGCCTTGGGAAAATTAGTCCCTTAATAATTAAATAATTAGGTACTGATCTGAACTGATTATGTAATTTCTCAATTCTTCTGGTATCTAGTCAGAAATCATTTTGTTTTCCTGCCTTAATACAGATGGACTATTTCACTCATTCTTGAATTTGTAATTTTACCCTGGACTTTCTGACACCAGAGTTATAACCAAAAAAAATTGCATTTACAATAGGAAACTAAGTTTGTAGCAAAATTTGTTTTTACTTGATGTGTCAGACATCACAAATTCACAAATGACTTGTGACAGCTTACTAAAAAATTATATATATGTGTGTATATATGTGTATATATATATATATGTGTGTGTGTGTATATATATATATACATACATATATATATATATATATATATATATATATATATGTTTGTCAGATGTGTGTGCCCATTGGAATGAGACAAAGTGTGCTTTCTCCAACCCACCCCCCCATAGGGGATAGTCATGCCACAATCACTTCTCCTTCATTTCTCTTTCCTTTCAAGATTTTGGAATTGCACTCACATGTACCTGGCATGTTTTCAAATGATCAATCCAGGACTCCAAATGGCCTAGTTGGCCATGTGTGATTCAGCTACCTTAACCACCATTTCATTGGCTGACTCTTTATCTAATAATTTATGTCTCAATATTTTTCCTTCAAAATTATAATGTATATTCTTTATTCTCTCCCTTGTATATTGCTGTCATTTGTTTCCCCTAAATACATTTATTGACTAATAGAGTACTGAAAATGGGTAGGTTTTGGAAAATATTTGTTGACTAACTGTAGTCTTATCTTTTTAGGAGTTGTACAAATTCCACATTTTGATGCTGCCTCTTTATGATTTCAAGGTCAATCTATAGTAAATCTAAAAAGACATTAACAATAGAATCTTTCTCAGACTTCTTTTTGCTTTCCTTTCTCTCTCTTCTTTCTCTCTCTCTTTCTTCTTTCTCTCTCTCTTTCTTCTCTATCTCTCTCTTCTTTCTTTCTCCCTCTTTCTTCTTTCTCTCTTTCTTCTTTCTCTCTCTCTTTCTTCTCTCTCTCTCTCTCTCTCTCTCTCTTTCTTTTCCTCTTGGCTGAGAGCTAGAAAGCAAGAAATTACCCCCCCCCTGCCTCCCACTAGAGACAGCCATACCAAAATACCTTCTACTTTGTTCTCCTCACAGGATTTTGGACACACACACACATGCACCCAGCATGAGTTTTAAGCCACCTGGTCCAGGACTTAAAAGTGGTTGACCACATGGGAGTCCAGCAATATAACCATTATGCCAGCTACTGGTCCCTCTTAGACACATTTCTATGCTCATTTTTCCATGAAGTCAAAAAGTATTGAAACATATCCTCTTCAATTGTGACCAAAAAAAAAAAAAGTTTGGTCTACTTTTATTCAAAGTTATAATGAATATACTGGATTATGTACTTTTGTTTTTGAGAGACATATTTTTGCTATAGAGTTTGTGCATTCCCCACATAAACAGAGAGACAAAAAGTGATAAATCACCCCCTAGGGGAGGTAGATATGCTGCAATTCCTTCTCCTTCATTCTCTTCTTGAGATTTTTGGCATACACACACACATACCCAGAGTGAGTTTCAAATCACCAGGTCCAGTACCAGACTGTAGTTGACTATGTGGGAGTCCAGAAATTTAACCATTGTGCCATCTGCTAGTCCTTGGGTTATTCATTTAAAAAAAATCATGAAAATATGAACTAACTAAAAATAAGTCTAATTATTGACAGAATATATAAAGATATATAAAGTACTGAGAACCAGCAGTTAGCGTAATGGCTATGTCGCTGGACTCCCACATAGTCGACTGTGGTTCGCGTCCCGGACCCAGTGGCTTAAAACTCACGCCAGGCGCGTGTGCGTGCATGCTCAAGATCCTGAGAGGAGAATGGAGGAGAAGGGATTGCGGCGTGGCCATCCCCTCTGGGGGGTGATTTTTCGCTTTCTGTCTCTATGTCTCTCTCTGTCTGTCTGGCGAGCGCACGTGCCCTATAGTGAAAACCTCTCCAAAAAAAAAAAAATATATATATATATACACATAAAATATTAAATTACAATGAATAATATTATTACAATAAATAAATAAATAAATAAATAAATAAATAAATAAATAAATAAATTTGCTAGATACAAAGTCAATGAATAAAAATAAATTTTTGTGGAATAGATATTTTATTGTCAGGAAAGTCATGATACTTTTTTTTCTGATTTTCTAAGGCTATTTTTAGAAAGAACAAATATCAAGCAATGCTATTTTGCCTCTTTCATTATATAACCTTTTGCAATCTTTCACGTAGTTTCAGAATTCCTTGCTCATAGAAGGACCTGTCTTTATTGGTGAAAAACTGAACAAGATGTTGATTTATAACCTCATCTGAACTGAACATGATACCATGCAATGAGTTTTGAAGAGAGTGAAACAAGTGGAAATCTGATGGTACAAAGTCAAGTGAGTATGGTGGGTATGGCAATGCATCTGATCCAAGTTCCAGTGATTTTTGATGGGAGAGCAAACCTGTGTGTGGACTTGCGTTGTTGTGATAGGACATAACTTCTTTATGATCAAAAATCACTGGATGTTTCTGGATGATGCATCTGTTCAAACTCTCCAATTTCTGACAATACACATTTGAATGGATTGTTTAGTTCCTTGGTAGGAGCTCAAGAAATAGAAAATAAATGAACTATACAGAAAATAACTGAAAGTAAACCTAGAGAGGCACTCAAAGATCCAGTCCCAAGAAATGCAAAGGACTCCAAATAGAATCAACCCAAGAAGATCTTCTCCCAGACACATTATAGATTGGCAAGAGAAAAACATCAAGTTACCTACAAAGAATATCCCATCAGGCCAACAACAGTCCTCTCATTGGAAATAATGCGAGTGAGGAAAGAATGGGAAAATATATTCGAAGTGTTAAGAGAAAAGCAATTTCAGCCAAGAATACTGTACCCAGCAAGATTATCTTTCATGTGGGAAGAAAAGACAAGAACATTCTCAGATAAACAAAACCTGAAATAATTTACCAGCACCAGACCAGATCACCAAGAAGTTCTCAAGGGAGTTCTATCTCAGGAAAATTAAATACAGACACACAGAAATAAGAGTTAAAAACTAAGAAAATGGCCAACTTCATCATAGGGACAAGTCTGAAGTTGAGTATTATATATCAGAATTTAATCAGAAAAATCTTACCACAACAGAAGATAAAGTACATGAGACTGAATTGGTGAAGTATAATTTTATGACTTTTGACTAAAACATTACTGATTTTCTTGTAGGCTTTGTTGTCTGGTTGGAAGGATTTGTGTCCTGTCTTGAGATACGGTTAGGTTCACGTACCTACTGTTTGAACAGAGTCCTGACCTGTTTCCTGGCTTTAAGCTTTAAGCAAAGTTCCTTAGCATTTCTTTGATTTAAGTTAAAACTGGTTTTCTTAAAATTATCAAGTGAACTTGCTATTGAAAGTAGTTAGATTATTTAAGAAATTGTGTGATCAATACAATGTGGGGGGAAAAGGAATGAAAGACAATTGTAGACATCTGAGATAGTGTGAGAAGAGGGTGGGAAAGGACAGAGGATCAGAAATAGGGGAAAAAACTACTAAAAACTAGAAATGGAAAATTTTTGATAATAACATGCATGATTAAACCACTATGCAGATATTCTGGATGGGAAATCACATTTTGCATGCTGTGATGATGCTTAGGGAATGAATGTAAATTAAGTTAAAAAAAAGTTCAGAAAAAATAAAACCTAAAATGGTTTTTCTTGAAATTAAAAAAAAATTATTAAAATACCTATTTGATGACTGCAGTAAGATACATAGCCCCAGCTAGGTGCTACTTTATAGCATGTTCATTCTACTCACTGAAGCTTATGCCTAAAGTTGGACTTGTGTTCATGGCTCTGTATATATCAGCTGTGCTTGCTATTGAAAATATTTAGATTGCTTAAGATCTTTAGTGACACAATAAAATGTGGGGGGAAAAGGCATAAAAAGCAAATATTGATACCAGAGATAGTGTAAGACGAGAGTGGGAGATGGCAGTGGGTAAGAGATAGGGAATCAAGGATGGGAAAAAAGCAAAATATACAGGAAACAAGAAATGGAAAATTATTTTTTGATGATAACATGTATGTTGATGTGCTTGATTGAGCCAATATACAGTGTATTCTGGATGGAAAATCTCATTTTGTATGCTTTAATGATGTTCAGTGAATGAATGTAAATAAATAAATTTAAATTTAAAAAAGAAACTAAAATCTGGTTCTTCGAATAGATAACGAAAATAGATACACCAGTAGTGAGACTTATTAAGAAGAATAGAGAAAGTAACCAGGTAAATCAAATCTCAAATGAAACAGGCAATATAACAACAGACATAGTAGAAATACAAAACATCATTAAAGGATACTATGAGCAACTATATGCAAAGAAACAAAACAATCTGGATGAGATGGACAAATTCCTGGACACATATAATCTATCAAGATTGAGCTAGGAGAATATCGAAAGTCTGAACCGGCTCATAACAAGCCAGGAGATTGAATCAGTAATTAATAACCTCCCAACAACAAAATCCCTGGCCCTGATGGCTTCACTTCTGAATTCTACAACACTTTCAAAGTAGAGTTAACCCCCATTCTGCTCAAGTTATTTCTAAAGATCCAAAAGGGTGAATCTCTCCCTAATTCATTCTATGAAGCCTCTATCACCCTTATCCTTAAAACAGATAAGGACAGGACAAGGAAGGAAAATTATAGACCAATATCTCTGATGTATATAGATGCAAAGATTCTCAACAAGATACTAGCAAATTGTATCCAACAACTTATAAAAAAGATTATACATCATGATCAGGTAGGCTTTATTCCAGGAATGCAAGGTTGGTTCAACATATGCAAAACCATAGTAACAGGAAGAAAGATAAAAAACATATAGCTATATCAATTGATGCAGGAAAAGCATTTGATAAGATACAACATCCCTTCATGATCAAGACTCTCAGCACAATAGGCATAGAAGGGTCATTTCTCAACACAATAAAAGCCATCTATGAAAAACCCATAGCAAACATCATCCTCGATGGAGGAAAGCTTTTCCACTAAAAACAGGTACAAGATAAGGATGCCCACTTTCTCCACTCCTTTCAGTATAATACTGGAGGAAAAAATAAAAGGCATTAGAACAGGCAAAGAAGAGGTGAAACTCTCTCTATTTGTAGATGACATGATTGTATATATAGAAGAGCCAAAAAGAAATTTCTGGAGGTAGTACATGAATAGAGTAATGTTGCAGGATGTAAAATCAACATACAGAAATATATAGCATTTCTATATACAGACAACAGGCAGACTGAGATAGAGCACAACACCTTTAAAATACCACCACACTGAGTGGATAAACTTCCTCTGATGAATGTCTGCTTTCAATGTCATTTGAGGCAAATCATGACATTGGGACCAAGACCATTTGCACACCACATTGTTGTACATAATCAACTTCTCTTCATCTGTCGCTTCAAAAAATCATTTTCCTCACATTTAATGATCATATCACAGATGTTTATATGCACCATCAAATTAACTTCTTTGAACCCAAATATTGAGCTTGCTTACATATCCCAGCTTCTTCAGTAGGTTGTGAGTGCTTGGATGACACATGTATAACATTTGTGCAATCTTGCACTTCATGTAACGTGGGTTTGACTTGCTCAATGCCTTTATCTTGTCATCATTATGCTCAGTGGCTCTCCCTGACTGAGGGACTTCGTTGAGATAAAAATCACCAGCACAGAATTTCATGACCCATCATTGGCACTGATGTTCTTGTAGAGCATTTTCACCATAAACTGTACACACTTCTCACAAGCTTGACCTCCATTGTACTTGTACAGAAGCAAAACAGTAAAATATGGTGAAAATGCACAGTTTGGTCTTTCACCTTCAACTCATAAAGTCTTTAAAACACAACCAAATTGCCCCCTTTTTTTCTAGTTTTATAATGAAGCTAGAACTGACAGCTATCACATGACATAGCAATAACATAGATGTGAATGAGTCTAGAATAACTCTAGTACTTTCAAAAGTGAACTAGCCCCATCTCTTGCAAAAATGAGGACTTTTACTACAATCCAATAAAAACAGATTATATAGAGACCAAGAATTGGTGTAATAGCTATGTCACTGGACTCCCATGTAGTCGACTGTGGTTCAAGTCCTGGACCTAATAGCTTAAACTCATGCCAACATTGATGCAAATATTTGTTCCTGGGAAGATGACATAAATCACTCATCTGCAAGGCAAAACAGTGCACAATAACAGTTGGGTACCACTTATTTATCCACATTTTTCTCTGCTAGGGGAGTATCTACTTGGATAAATAGCAGCAGTGTTGAGCAGGAAGCTTCATGCTATTCACAAAGGAATGGTGATAAAGTCCTGTCCTTTGGCACTGTCAATGTATCTTTGGATAATGCCTCAATTTCCAGCTTAGTGAAAACTGCTTCTTCCCTGGCCTTTTACTACATTCATCACCAATGCTAAAAATTGTGAGATACAAAATACTGAGAGACTTTAAAAAATTCCTGTTAGGCCCTTGAAACAGAGGTATTGACACCACTTGTGAAGTCAGCACTAGCCCAGACAGTTCATTACAAAGAACTAAACAGAGAAATTTGTGTGCAGTCTCAGCCTAAAGACAAATCTAAAACACCTGTAGAGCAGGCATCAAGCCTTTCTTGGGATGCTTTGGAAAGCATTGTCAAAAACACAGCAAAGAAAGTCCAACTCATCATGTACCACATAGGAATCTATTATTATTCCAAATACAAAGGTCTTTCAAGAAAGATTGTTCAAGAAAAATGTATCTCTGTCTACTACCCATTTAGCACAACAGCTCAAGCAGGAATGTGAAAAATAACTAGCATATTTTTTTGGCTGATTTGACAAGGGAAATTTATGGAATGCAGTAAAGGCAAAAATTCAAGAAGCAAACAACCAGGAACCAAACAGGAAATTCACTGTTAGAACACTTCCCTCAGAAAACATCAAGTTGTTTCTGATACCCCATCACTTCCAGAAATCAGACATCACAAACTTCCAGTGAAAAACCTACAGATTTTATTGAATGTGAAAGGATGAAGTCTAGTCCTTTAAAAATAATACTGTTTTTAGAAGAGAATAAGTCCTTAAAAGTAACATCAGACTTAAAGGTTGATCAGCAAACTGAAATGGCACATGAAATTGAGGTTAGTGTAGATAAGAATGATGCCAATCATTCAAAAGTAGTCAATGACATCTTCAGTGATGTCCTGGAGAAAGGTGAACTTGATGTGGAGAAGAGTCAAGAGAAGATGGATCAAGCAGATGTAGAAAACAATGAAGAACAGAAAGATGCACTAAATATTTCCTCTATGTCTTAACTTGCTCCATTAGCATAGGCAGCTGGTGTGGTTAATCCAGAGTGTTTATATTTCCTCACCTAGACTGGAATCAAAAGGCAGCAATATAAGTGATAAACATCCAAATCCAGGAACATTACAAAGAATCTGTGTCCCTTGGTAATAGCATTTGTTCTGAAAGTGTGATCTTACTATAGCATTGATGAATACATATCTCAAAGATTCAAAGAAACAGAAAAGTTTTCAATAAAACAGGTGACCAATCAGAAGGAAGATTTTAGTTTGAATTTGGGTGAGAAAATCAATGCCTTGACTTGTCAAGCTAATGTCAAACAGAAAACACAGGAACTCCATAATGAAATGAATTTGCAGTAGACTGTGATCTATCCAGCTAGCCAGGTGCTTAACTACTGCGTGGATAAAGAGCATGGAAAGGAATCCCTAGAGGAATCTGAATTGGAAAGACTCTTCTAATTGCAATTGAGGAGCTGGATAAATTGAAGAACGAGGGGCCTCAGAGGAAGAATAAGTCTAGCCCCACATCTCAAAATTGTATGGTGTGGTATTGTAGCATAGTAGCAAAAGCTGATCCTTTAAAAGCTGACCCATATGGGGACCAGCAGTTAGCATAATGGCTATGTCGCTGGACTCCCATGGAGTCGACCGCAGTTCGCGTCCCAGACCTGGTGGCTTAAAACTCACGCCAGGCGCGTGTGCGTGCTTGCCCAAGATCCCAAGAGGAGAACGAAGGAGAAGGGATTGCAGCGTGGCCATCACCCCTGGGGGGTGATTTCTCACTTTCTGTCTCTCTGTCTCTCTCTTTCTGTCTGGCGAGTTCACGTGTACTATAGCAAAATACTTCTCAAAAAAAAAAAAAAAAAAAGCTGACCCATGTGGAAAGGTTCTGAATTTGTGTCTGGGGAAGTTTCTGAATATGCTAAGCATGCACATGCCCAACATCAAAGGCTGTTTGAGGCTAAGAGTAGATTGCCTCAACCTTTATAACCTATAAGGGGTGCCACATCTCTGTATCTCTTTCTCTTTCTCTCTCTCATTCACTCTTGTAAGAAATAAATAAAACTAAAAGCAAAGAAGCTAAACTAAACTGAGAGTGGATCTGGGTGACCCCCCCCAAGAAAACTAACAAAACAATTCCTTTATATCTAGAGACATTGTCCTTAGACATCAGCCTAGATGAATAGTGATAACTGCATTTCTCTCAAGCACAAAGGGATGTGTGCACGTTATATTCTAATTTCACCACTATATACTGAACATGGGGTGACAGAAGAACTTCCCCAGATCTACTGCAAAGAAATATGTCCTAGTAAAGATCATAGGTTTTCAGAAATTAAACTCTATTGTGGGAAATATCTTCTATGTTTGGGAGGAAGTGTAAAGAGACAATTAATGACCAAGAGTGAAGACTGTGGTAGAGTCTGCCGTGATTCTCTCCAAACCCTTTTCTATTTCTCTGATACATAATAAAAAAAAATCCTGGTGCTCTCATATTGATTTTGGACCATGGGATTCATTTCCACAATGTCATGTGTAGAAATGCTGTCTTTTACGTACTACTGCTCTTTAGAGTGGGTTTTCTTCCTTACGGTCTGTCTTCAATGCTCAGTTCTTAGAACATCTGTCCAGTAGGGGACTAGAAAGATGACCATTTGAACTGTGAGACTCTTTGAGGGAAGAACTAAGGTTTGTGAGCTACTAGGCACAGAATTGTACTGTGATATGAGTTTAAGATACTTCTTTGTTTTGCTAAGTCATTGATATGTCGGAGGTATTATTTCAGCTGTTAGATATTTTTTCAGTGATTATAATATTTAATCGAATAATGTAATATCAATGCTCATTTTTAATGATAGACAGGAGTGAGATCATTCTACACTAATGGAAATGAACACTGAGTATGTTCCACTCTGCATGGAATGGACAAGTTTGCAACAAACAATGAGTATAGTTCTTATCAGTAGAAATAAGTGAGAGAAGCTCTATGTGAAAATTCCAAATCGGTGACAAAAAGAGGACAGAGGGCCAATGTGACAGGCATACTGTACCAAATAGAAACAGATTTAACATAAATAAAACGAATGCAGTTTTAGAACAACTGACAAATAGTCATAGAACCTAAACAGAAAGTAACAAATTCAGCTACATATAGAAATAGCGTTTATGCCTGCCCATCTTATCTCATATATATTTGCAAGTGTCTGAAATGGGTAAAGGATGATGAGAGCAAAGTTTTCTATTTGGGGATTTTCCCCCTGTACAGGCACTTCTCACTTAATGACTGAATTATATTCCTGTGACTTGGTCATTAAGTGAATTGATCAATATGTGAAAAGGTAAAAGCCAGTGTTTTGTGGTGTGTTCTAGCACCACAAAGTATGTATTTTTCAATAGATATTATGTGATGCCACACTATAATAATATAGTAATTCTACTGATGTAAAAAGCATAGATAAATTCCAGAAAATGACAAGTCACACCACAGCACAATAACATAAATCTGTTGTGATCATTGTTACTTATTCTGAATACTACTATGGGTACACAAGAAAGTAAAAAATTATAAACAAATATGTAGCTTCCTGTAATTCTTGTGATTGTGAACATGTCATGTAGTAAATACTATCTGCAGAATCAAGACAGACAGAGTAATAAGATTCCAGGGACAAACAGATACTAAAAAGGAGATTTTTTTACCTTGAGCAATAGGTCTTAAGTCTGAGTGGTTGTAGGGACCAACAGAAGGCATAATGGTTACATCAACAGACTCCAACTTGACCGACTGTGGTTTGTATCCAGGACCAGGATGCTTGAATCTCACACAAGGTGTGTATGTGCATGCATGCTCAAAATCCAAGAAGAGAATGGAGGACAGATTGGAATGTGGCCATACAACCTCCAGGGCTGATTTCTTGTTTTCTGTCTCTGTTTCTCCAGTGCACACACCCTATAGCAGAAATATCTCTCTTTACTAAAAGTATGGGTAGTTGCTAAATAGGTCAGTTGTTTAGTGTTTAAAATGTTTCTTTTTCAGGTGGGATATATTTCCTTTTTTAAAAAGTATTTTTATTAATGTATGACATTTTTAAATGGTTGTGTGGGTACAATATGAGTTTTATTTTTAAAAAATTGAGATTTAATCACTGTACATCTTTACAGTGAACAACATGTTTTTTCCTGCAATAAAACAGTGCATATTAAGCAAATCAAAGATATAACCATATGTATTATCATCAACAGATTTGTATTTCATTTGGCAATTTGCAATCAGGTAGACACCTCCTATGATGGATCATCAGGTATAATAACATGAAAAACAATCTATATATTTGTCAGCAGAAATTACATTCCTTAATTCCATAAAAGTTAACCTATATACAGAGTATTCCCCTTTTGAATAGGGATCTCACCATCTAGAATGCTGAAGACAGCAAACATTGCATGTTTGTGTCATGTTTTCCTAAAGGTTTGGGTTTTCTGGATCTGGACAATTGTGGAGTGAAAGTAAGAAAGGCAACTTTGCATCAATTATTAAGGACCTTAAATGTAATAGCTAGAAAGAGTTTAACTTTCTGTGAAAGTAATGCTACACAATTAAGTGGTATTACACTTTGAAGAGACTCCTCCCTCTGGGGAGCTCTCTGCTAGTGAGTGACTGCAAAGGTGGATGAGTCTATCCAAATAAAATGGTTTTAAAAAGTGACCAGAATGATTGCCCTACAGAAGCAATCTTCTAGAAATTAAATTGATACACAAGGGAAGATTTTCCCCAGGGTGAGAGCTACTGTTCCTGTTTAAGAGCAATTGGTATCTGAAGCAAGCCAAACATATTGCAAAATTAGACAGACTTTCTGAGAAAAAAAGAGATCTAAAAGTTTAGAGTGTAAAAATCACTTATTCTTATACAGACAGCTCATGAAAACACATGAAGGTAAGTTGTAACTGTGTTGTTAGATTATGTTGAGGCTATTTCTAAATTTGAGAATCAAGATTCAAGTAAAAAGCATGGAATTTTGAGAACTTAATCTGAAAAATGAGTTAGTTAAAATAAATAATGTAGTTCTTAATTTTTGGATAAAGTTAAATAAAATTAAGTCTACATTGAGGCCAATAGGTGGCATACTTGTTAAGGTGCTGAACTCTCAAATGGTCCACCAAAGTTTGAGTACTGGACCTGGCACTTTGCTGTCTCACATTCTTTCTCTCTCTTTCTCTTTCTCTAACTCCATCTCTCTCTTAAAAAACACATATACCCATTAGCAATTTTTAAAAAATAATACTATTTGGGGCCAATAAATTTTAAGTGATTACATTGCTGGACTCCTGCATGGCCAACTGTGATTTGAGTCCTGGATCTGTTAGCTTGAAATGTATGCCATGCATTTGTGTGTGTGCATGTCCAAGATCCTGGGAGTAGAATGAAGAAGAAGGGATTATGGTGTGGCCACCCTTCTAGGAGGTTATATCTCACTTACCCTCTCACTGTCTCAATTTCTCTTTTTCTGTTGAGTGCAAGCACTCTAGAGGAAAATCTCTATAAAATAATAATAAAAATAATTATCATAAATAAAATATTTTTAAAAATTAAATTTATGTCAAATAATAATGATATTAATAATAAAATAATTTATTTAAAGTAACTTGATAAGTACTACCAATGGAAGTATATAAATATGAGAGAATATTTGCCTGATCATATTTATTTATGATTGTGATAATTCAAAAGCATCAGCTGATGGGGCTAGAGGTGTGAAGATACACTGGAGGAGATATGGAAATACATAAATACTTATTTTGAAAAATTAGGATAAAAACACTGAGAAATGGTAAAGGGAATTGTCAGGCAATGCTGACTTGCCAACTTCAGACCAGATGACATTAATATGAAGTGAAGCCAGAGTGTCTGCAATTTCATTTTTCTTTCTTCTGGTTCTCAGTGCCATTCATATTCTTTGGCCACTTGTATGTCTAGGGTAAAATAACAGTTAAATTTACTCAAAGTTGTACTACTATAAGGGAACATTATGAAGGGAAAATAGAGAAAAGAAGTAGCATTCAATTATAGTGAAGTATGTGTCACTAAAGCATCTCACATGAATAGGAAAAAATTGAAATATATGGGTAACATCTCTTGATTACGTTAAAAGTTCATTAATATTTTTCATAGATCATCTATAGAGTGTTAATAGATAAAGTTAATAGCATGCTGGGATTAATATTTTTATATTTAGTAAGAATAATGGGAGAGATATATCACTTAGAGAACAATGACAATGCATATATTTATTTCTTCAAATTAAGAAAAGTGAGTCTCATCGGAATATAAAAGAGGTGACTAAAAACTTGTTTTGAATAAGAGTTAAATATAAACTTCTGAGAAAAATTCTTCTTAAATTGAAAGAATATGAAATATGAGTACCACTAAAACAGAAAGAGCCTGTATCATAATTCCACTCTTTATGTTGGAATAATAAAATATCATTTCTCCACAATGTTCTCTAATGTATACTTCTCAGTACCTATGGTATCATTACATCTAAATCTATAAAATATATTAGATTATGACCTCTTGAATTGATTTCAATTCCAATATCAATACCCTTCTGAAGTTTCTAACTCACCTTCATTTCTTAGTAATGGAAGAAATAATTTAACAAACTATGTATTTGTTACGCATCTCTTCCAGTAAACAAAAGGAGAAACAATGTTTTGACATGTGAATGAATTAATTATTATTATTTACCATATCTGCAGATAAAGAGAAAAATAAAGCAGAAAATTCAAATATCACTACAATGATGAATTTTATTCTCTTGGGGTGTTCTGATACTCCCAATCTCCAATGGACACTTTTTGTTATATTTTTACTCATATATTTGACTATCTTGGTGTGCAATAGCATCATAATACTAATAACAAAAATTGACCCTGCTCTCCACACACCTATGTACTTTTTTCTTGGCAATTTTTCCTTCTTGGAAATCTGTTATGTGACAGTAACTATCCCAAGAATGCTTGTGGACCTTTGGACTAGGAAAGGACGTATTTCCTTCTTTGCCTGTGCTACACAGATGTGTTTTATCCTGATGTTTGGAGGCACAGAGTGTCTCCTCCTTACCGTGATGGCCTATGACCGTTACGTGGCCATTTGTAACCCTCTTCATTATTCTCTAGTGATGAACCAGAAGGTCTGCATCCAGCTGGTGACTGCCTCCTGGATCAGTACAGTTCCAGTTGTCATTGGGCAAACATGGCAGATTTTCTCATTGCCTTTTTGTTCATCTCACACAATCAATCACTTCTTCTGTGATGCCCCACCAATACTCAAGCTTGCTTGTGGGGACACATTTGTGAATGAGGTAGCGGTCTATGTAGCTACAGTGGTGTTTATTATGGTTCCTTTTCTGTTGATTGTTGTCTCCTATGTCAAAATTATCTGCAACATTCTGAAATTGTCATCAGCCAGAGGGAGATCAAAAGCCTTCTCTACCTGCTCTTCTCATCTGACAGTCGTGGTATTATTCTATGGGACAGCTACCATTTCTTATTTACAACCCAAACCAAATCATTCTGAGGGAATGGAGAAGCTAATCTCTCTTTTTTATACTGTTTTTATTCCAACTTTGAATCCCATCATCTATACTCTGAGGAACAAAGATATCATGATGGCATTAAAAAAACTGCTAGCTAAGATATTAGCATGAGGTAAAGCCTCAATTTATAAAGTGTGTTTATAGTTTAATAATGTGTTTATATTAAAATCACAGTTATTTTTGGTTCTATGTTTTTAAATAATTATAAAATTATAATAATGTTCACACACTGTGTAAAGAGACTTGTCTTTCATAAAGCTTATTTAAGGGCCCTCTGTAATCTGAGAGACAGATAAAGTCTGTGTAGGGACAATATTTTGAAGATTATTCTTTCCTTCATGGTTAAGTATTGGGTTGAGACTGCTGGAGCAATAGAATATAAGTTAACTACCTGTGTTGTATAAGCAGAGTTGAGGGTCATACTTTGTGATAAATTTTCTTTAACTCCACATTCCTTCAGATGCATTTTGGAATATTCTCTGACCCTATGGTTCGATTTAACCAGTGAGACACTCTAGAAGCAGTAAAGATGACGCAGGGTAATAAGGGTTTCTTTGCATTTTTCCCTTGTGTCTACCTCGTCACTGTCCATGTCCTGTGAAGACTGCAAACCCTAAAGAGGTGCACTCCTCTATTGTGCAGATCTCAAAGTTCTTCAGGAACATGGTTACCTCTGACTATAGCTTAGTAATATTGATTTAGTATTGGAAGCTTCTACATTTCTACCAGTAGCTCTTCATTCTCATGTGCACTGGGATATAATGTAGTCTCCTCAAAATATATCTCAATCTGACTTCTTCATACATACTTCTTTAGACAAAAAGTTTTTGCAGATATATTTAACATAAAGATTATTTCTATTCTATCTAAAATTGTCTTCAGGGAAATGTTACAAGCTGGACTGCAACCATTTTGTGGCTTTTTTACTACTTTTCCAATCTGTAACATCCATGACCCTGACTGTATAACCCCTATAACTTCCACACTTGGTGCCCAGACTTGAGATTAGGAGCTCCTCTAGGACCACCAGTATTATAAACCCGAGTTTTCCCACTCTTGGAATGAGCTTGGTTTCTCTGTGGTCTCTTTTCTGCAACACTTATGGCATGGTGACTGGGAAACCTACTACACTGGCCCCTTGAACCACCAGTTTGTAGAAGCAGCCTTCAAGGATGAAGGATCCCAGAATCAAGTGATGCAGCACCACCTGGTCTTTTCCTGGGTCTTCATCAGAGGCCCTGAAGCCCCATAGGCAACAGACACCCACTGGACTCAATGGAGAGATGGACCAACTCACAGGCTAAAAATATCTAGTCAACTCATAGCTGAAACCTCTGAAGAAGATAAAATACTGAGACTGTGGAATTCAGTCAGACCCAGCCATTTGGGTGAAGGAGGAGACCCAATCACCTTCTGTGTTCTCCAATTAGAGTCACAAGTTCTGGATTAAGGTTATTGCCCAGCCTGCTGCCAGGGGCCCACCAGCTCTGGTCACTGTTGTTCTTCACCAGGGAACCACCAGCTGTGGACTCTCCCAAAGAGAGGACACTTTGGTAAACTCTGGAATGACTTTGTGAATATATATAACTGTGTCAGTTTCTGTGAACCCACAGTCTTTGGACTACAGAGTCTTAGTGAGTCCTCAACTGTTTTTTCAATCTCTGGGAGGAATACATTCTGGGGGTGGATTCCTCCACATGTCCTGTGCCCCCGAGTTCCTGATTTGTTTCTGTTTCACTATTTGGGCTCAATGCTTGTCCTTTCTGAGGAAAGGAAACTGACTCCTATTGTGGAAGGAACTGAAACTTGCTTTCAGGTGGTAAGAACTGAAAGTAGCTTCTGCTTGGCTCCCACTATGTACCCATGCTTACAACTGAAAACTTATCTTTGAAGCTTATTGCTCTGAAACTGGCTGCAATGAGTATAGCCTACGCCTAAAACTTCCCACTTCTGTACCCTTAAAAGCTGGACCCTAGAGCAGGCTCAGGACCCAGACCTTTGAGGGTGTACTCCTCTGAGTCCACCAGTGTAATAAACCTGAATTCTACTTTCTGAGTGGTGTTTCATTTTTCAGCAGTCTGTTTCCATAACATTTTGTTACATTGGTTGAGAAGCAAAACTGTACTGGCCCATTGTGCTACCAGGGCTGAGGAAGCGACTCTTCCATAGGGTGGCTGCCTTGACTCAGAGAGAAAGGCATGCTACCTGATCATTTCTCGAGTTTTCTCCTGCTCATGGTGCCCAACCAGGAAACTGACCCACAGTCACATGGACTTACTGGAGATAACAACCAACTCTTCTAGACTAGGCAATGGGAATTCGTAAGTCTCCCAGGAGCATTGGTTCCAATCAGGCCTGCTTAGTCAGGTGGAAGAAAAGTATTGATCAACCTCCTTTGATTAGAGGACCACCAGTCAGGGCTTTCCTGAGTGGGGGAGGAATGTCATAACCTCTGGATTAATGAATGAGTATGTCTGTGTTTCCCCTGCCGAAAGGCTATCGAATTTGAGTGGGTCCTAGCCTGTGGTTCTGCGGTGACCTCATACGGCTAGAAGATGAAATTGATGCTGAGGGACCCATTCCCTCATGGCACACTCAATCCAGTGGGGGATTTATACCCAGTCTCTGAAGCTAAGAGGGACACTAAGGCTCCCAAGAAAGATAAGGCTAGGTGGACACTTGAATGATCTACTCTTAGGAGGAGGTTCTCATCCCTTATTTGTCATGACACCGACCACAGGAGAGACCACTGAATAGAGACAGGGCTTATAGTTGATATCAGGCAGGCTCCTGTGTCCAAGGAAGCTTGGAACAGCCTTCTTCTCTGCCATTACTGAGGAAACTCTCCTACTGACCTCTGCGGATTTTCTCCAATAGCTCTGACTTTCCTCCTCAGAGTGCCCCTTCTGTTTTGACTGGTCTTGATTTGACTTCTTGGATGCTCTCTGAGACCCCACCTGAAGTCTGGTCTCTTCATACATGTGTTTTGCCATCCCTATCCTGTCCCTGCTATCTGTTTCAATCCCATATTCTACAAATAGTGCTATCCCCAGAGAGCTGCTTTCTTACTTCCTACTGAGGGTTCTGCCAGGAAAGTTTCCAGACTTTCACTCTCTCCTAAAGGCTGGTCCCTTGGACTTACAAGGAGTTTCCTAGCATAACTGTCTTTCTCATGTGGCTTCAGTATTGGACAGTCAGAAACTCTCCAGAGCCAAAATCTCACCCAACTCCTAACCCCATCCATAGATCAAGCAAGTCACAAAATAGTAGCTTTCAGTACCTGGCATCTATATTGATCCAGAACATACCACCTAAAGGGGTAATAGAAGTGTTACTGGTACCAGCATTATGTGCCACCCCCAGTCCAAACTAAGTGTACTCAACTGAATGCTCTATAACTTTAGAAAAGTCTTCTTAGGTGATTACAGTGTCAGAATGACCCCAGAAAGGCTGCAAACCCTTTGTGAGGTCAAATGACCCTCTTTTAAGGTCAACTGGTCCCTTGAAGGCACTTTGGATGTGTACATCATTGGGCATGTTTATCAGGTCATCACAAGAACTCTGGAATACCCAGACTGGTTTCCTTACATAGACCCCTGGCTCAAGGTGGTCAAATGCTCCCTCTGTAGGCCTGCTTCAGCAGCAAAGGAAGAGGGCAAAGTGCCATTTTGGTCTCCTAGACACTCGGCCCAAGCCAGGTCAAGAAGCCAACCACACCTATTTTCCAAGGGGATCCTGAAGATGACCCACCTGTCTTTCTGCATCCATATGCCATTTTTAAACCTCCAGCTGATCCAGTGGCCAACACTCTGTCACCAGCCTTGCCATACCACAGTGACCCAGGATCATATCCTATCCCTGAGCATTTGGAGGCCTCTGCATCACTGGCTCTGGGAGGCCGTAAGCTCTGGTAGAGTTCCCAAAAGGCAGCACCAAGTTTTCAACTCCCACTTAAGGAAACTAGTGGTCCCCCACAAGTTGGACTCAACAGAGCTGACAGTGAGGGAAGAGATGTCTTTTACTACCAACCCTTCACTACAACAGATTTACTGAATTGGAAACACCACACCTCTGCCTACTTGGAGAAACCCCAGGCAATAGTAGATCTAATGGAGTCCATCTTCCAGACACATCAACCCATCTGGGATGATTGTTGCCAGTTCCCCCTCATGCTTTCCAACACCAAGAAACACTGCTGGAAATGAACCGTGGAAATGACTGAAATCCAGAAATGACTACAGAGCATGGACCCAGAGGGACTCTGGATCCTGACGTTTGGGCCAGAACCACTGGTCTTGATGTAAAACTCAACTGAGACTACAACACTGAAGCAGGACAACTGGACCTTGAGTGGTATGGGCAGTCCCTCATCCAAGGGGCTTGAGCAAGAGCCAAGAAGCCCACAAACATGGCTAAAACCTCCACAATAACACAGAAACATGAAGAACTCCCTGCAGAGTACTATGAGAGGCTGTGTGAAGCAGTTGGAATATATACCTCCTTCAACCCTGAGGCTCCTGAAAGCCAAATGCTGGTAAACTCGACCTTTGTGACCCCAGACATTTGTCAGAAACTGCAGAAGCTTGAAGGGTTAGCTAAAACAAACACAACACAACTCTTGGAGATGGCTAATTGAGTCTTCATAAACTGGCAAATCGATGCATGGGACAGAAGGTGACACTATTGCTGCCACAATCTGAAGAACTGAGGGAGAATCCTCAAGCCCTACAGGATTGGAGCAAGTCCAGAAGTGACAACCACTTCAGTGTAATCAATGTGCTTACTGCAAGAAATTTGGGCACTGGAAAAACGAATGTCCTAAATGGGAGGCCAACCAATGCAAAGAAAACTTAGCCAATCTTCAGTGCCCAGCCTTCTTGCTAGACCCTACTTGAGATCTTCTGGCCACCACTGGAACTGACTCTAACTAGAACAGATTGGGCTCCCTGCTTCTAGGCCCCTGGGAGCCTACGGTCCAGATGATGGTTGGGGCCAAGAAATGACTTTCTTGATGGACACTAGAGCAGGTCAGTCTTGACTGAGCTCCTGGCTCCCCCTTCTGGCCACAAAGCCATCATTGTGGCAGCCACAGGGAACCACAGGACACCTTTCCTCTGAACATAAGCCTGTCGGTTGTGAGAACATCAAGTGACTCATGAGTCCTTGTACCTGCCAGATTGCTCCATACCTCTTCTAAGACGAGATCTCCTAACTAAGCTATGGGCAAAAATTGCCACTGCTCTGGAGGGCCCTGCCATCCTGTCCCTGGAAAGCCATAAGACCCAGATCCTGACTGTCTCTCTTCCCATTAGAGAAGAATGGTGAATGTGTGTCCAGAAGGTTGATACCCAGCCTGATTGCCCAGTACCAAGAGACCTCCTATACAAGTTCCCCACTGTAAGGGAAGTAGACAACCCTGCAGGGATTGCTGATGGCAATAAATCAGCCACCCCGTCTCATCAAGCCCAAGCCAAACACCCAACGTGTGTGTCTCAGACAACACCCCACAAGCCAGGAAGCCCAAATTGTGATAAAGAAGCATGTGGATAGATTTAGAGCTGTAGGCATCTTGGTGGAATGTCAGTACCCATGGAACACTCCATTTCTACCATTTCCTAAAGGGCATGGAAGGGACTTCAGGCTGGTGCAGGATATTTGGGCCGTCAATGCAGCAACTGTGATTCTCACCCAATTTCCTAAGTTCATACATGCTCTTGAGGTGATTCCCCCTGACTCCCTATCTGGTTTACCTATCTGGACTTCAATGATGCCTTCTTCTGCCTGTGATTGTCCCCAATCAGCCAGTCCCTCTTCACCTTCAAATAGGAAGACCTCAAGATGGGCAGGAAGACCCAGCTCACTTGGACCTAGCTCCCACAGAGCTACAAAGAAGATTCTCTAACTATTTGGGGGGGACCCCTAGCCTCAGACCTGGAAGCATTTCTGGGGAAAGAACTAGGCTGCACTCTCATTCAATATGTGGATGACCTTCTGCTCACGAGACTGACCAAGAGATAGTGCCGGGCAGGAATTGAGAAGCTTCTGCATATCCTGACAGAAGAAAAATACAAGGTCTCAAAGAAGGCTCAGATCTGTCAGATTAAAGTCCCCTTTCTTGGATTTCATCTCCCAGAGGCACACAGGCTTTAGGCCATGAGCAGAAGAATTTGGTCTGTAGCCTTCTCCAACCCACCACGAAGAGACAGCTATGAGAGTCCTGGGGGCAGCAGGATTCGGCTGTATCTGGATCCCCAGATTTACTGAAAAGGCCTGCCCATATGTGAAAAACTCAAAGGACCATATGTTAACTCCTTTGCCTGAGGCTCTGAACAGGAGTGAACCTTCTTAGAACTCAAATCCTGACTAGGCCTGCCTTATGTGACTCATGAGTTCAATTTATTTGTTTGGGAAAAGGCTAAACAGCACCTGGGGTCTTGATCCAGTCAGTTGGCCCATGGAGAG
Source organism: Tupaia tana (assembly GCA_026018925.1). Taxonomy (NCBI): domain Eukaryota; kingdom Metazoa; phylum Chordata; class Mammalia; order Scandentia; family Tupaiidae; genus Tupaia; species Tupaia tana. The sequence continues at coordinate 7,751,746 of JAKSZU010000025.1, read as the reverse complement.
ATCCACTGCTACCTCTCCAAGAGACTTGACCCAGTAGTGTCAAAATGGTCCCCACGTTGGGAACCAGCAGTTAGCGTAATGGCTATGTCGCTGGACTCCCACGTAGTCGACCGCGGTTCGCGTCTCGGACCCGGTGGCTTACAACTCACGCCGGGCGCGTGTGCGTGCGTGCCCAAGATCCCGAGAGGAGAATGGAGGAGAAGGGATTGCGGTGTGACCATCCCCCCTGGGGGGTGATTTCTCGCTTTCTGTCTCTCTGTCTCTCTCTGTCTGTCTGGCGAGCGCACGCGCCCTATAGCGAAAAACCTCTCAAAAAAAAAAAAAAAGGTCCCCATGTTTAAAAGCACTCACACAGTCCTCCTAGTTAGAGAGGCAGATAAGGTGATCTTTGGACAAGTCACTAATGTCAAAGTACTACACTAAGTGATGGTATTAATGAATAGTAGAGGATACAAATGGCTGGCAGACTTTCAGATGGCCCATTATCAAGGCCAATTATGTGGAAATGCACAGGTCCAGTTAGAGACACTTTATACCCTAAATCTAGCAAATTTCCTGCCCGCTGAGCCCAAGCACCCAAATGATAATTGTGAGGAAGGTATCAATGAAGTATTCTCAGAGCACCCAGATTTAACTGACAAGCCATTGAGCAATGCAGAGATTGAACTATTTTCAGATGGGGGCAGTTTCCTTACAAACAGGGTGCAGAAGGCAGGGTATGTAGTCACTACTCACTCCACTGCCATTGAGGCCAAGTCACTGCTTCAAGTTGGTCAGTCCAGCAAGTCAAATTATGGGCACTAATCCATGCCCTAAAATTAACTGTCAGTAAATGAGCCAACATCTACACAGACTCCTGTTATGCCTTTGCAACTCTGCATATTCATGGGGCAATCTACAAGAAAGGAAGGCTGGTCTCAGCAGGAGGCTGTGCCATTAAGAACAGAAAAGTAATACTTTTGCTATTAGAGGCAGTCTGAGAATCTAAAGAGGTGGCAATTATCCATTGCCTAGGACATTAAAATGGACCTGATCCAACTACCTCTAGAAATCAACTGACTGACTAGGCAGCACAGGAAACAGCCAATGAGCAGATCCAAGAAGACCCCTCTAACACTCCAGCAAATAGAATGCTGCTGCTGCCAGAACTCTGGTCTGATCTATCCTATACTGCTAAGGAATGTCTTGGGCAAGTTATAAACTGTCAAGCAGAAGAATAGCTGGTGGATACTACCAGATAGGCAAATCTTTATACCCCAGGCATTGGGGTACTCCCTAGTCAACCGATATCATGAAGTTACACACTGGGGAAAAACAAATCTGGAAGCAGCCTTAAGCTGATACTATTTTATAAGCTGTCTTCGACCTTGTGTGTGATATTCAGTCACCTCTGCACAACTTGTGCAAAGAACAACCCTGCACAGAGGCCAACAAAGCCACTGGGAGTCCAGGAAACTGGTGTATTACCTTTTGAGGCCTTATAAAAAAAAAACTTTACTGGAGTAAAACTGTGCCAAGGGCATAAGTATCTCTTGGGACTGGTCTGCAGCTTTTTCGGGTGGGTAGAGCCCTTCCTAACCTGTACAGAAAAGGTGTGAGAAGTTATCAAGGCACTACTAAAAGAAATCATTCCTTGATATGGCCTACCATTAACTATAGGTTAAGATAATGGATCCACATTTGTTTTGAATGTGACTCAAGGAGTGGCTAAAACACTGGGCATAAAATGGAAGCTTCACACCACTTACTGACCACCAAGTTCAGGATGTGTCAAAAGGACTAATTGCACTCACAAGACAGTTTTGGTCAAACTCTGCAAAGATACAGGGCTGCCTTTGGGCAACCTTTTGCCTCTGGCACTGCTCCAGGTTTGGTGCACTCTTTGAAAGCTAGGAAATTCCCCTGTGAAATTGTCTATGGGCAGCCCCTACCATTGATTGCTCTAATCCAGAGGGGAGATTCTCAACAAATTAGAGAAATAGAGATGACTAAGCAACTAATAGCCTTAGGTCAGACCCTCAAGGTGACTCGTTAGAGGCTCCCTCTGTCTTTAGGGAATTGGGTACATAGCTTTGAGACCAGTGACATGGCTTGTGTGAAACCTTGGAAAAGAGAGCCACTTCAGCCCACATGGTTTGCCCACTATGTTATTGTTCTTGCAACTTCTACTGCAGTTAAAGTGGCAGGTATAACACCTTGCGTCCACTAGTCAAGCGAGCAACAACTCCAGAGGGGCCAGGAAGCTAGTAGGTGCAGTAACATCCTGACAAGTCCCTAAGAGTGATCTTCTGGAAGACAAAGTACTATATCCCTGCTGCAATACTCCAGGGTGTACCCCCTGGCAATTAAAAAATATCTAATTTCTAAAACAACCAATATAAAGCCAATAAATGAAAGAAAACTTTCAAACAATCAAAATAGCCCAAAGGAATATATGAATGAGCAAATTAAGATATTTTTAAATATTAATAAATCTTCACACATTTTATTCACATGTAGATGCTTTTAAAAAAAGTCAGTAAAGTAACAGAAAATCTGAATAACACTTAACACAATTACTGAACTGCATTATTTCCAAGTGCACTTGAGAGGTTTACTGAATATTCTATAGGCTGGCTCCCAGAACAAATATTCACAACTTTTTAAACTCTGGATTTGTACAGAGCATACTATCTGAATACAATGAAATTAATGAGTCAACAGTAAATAAGATATTTAAGAAGACTGTTAAGGATATAAAGATATTTTAAAGTATCTTTCAAAATCCTGCAAACATGGCCAAGTTGCAGTAGCACAAGACATAGGGGTACTGTTGCTCTATGTTGGAAGTTATATAGGAAAGCTCTAGGATTCGAGTCCTGGTTTGTCTGAAGACACTAAGTATGAGCATGTGATTCTGACTGGTTTCAGAGCTTCAGAGAGGATCAAAGTGCAAAGATCCTACTGAAGGTTCCCCTCTTTTCTCCCACAAATAAATGAACAGAAAACTCTACAGATAAAAATGAATATACTACAAAACAGCATGTATTTTATGGCAACACACTCAACCTAGATGGATGACAGAAAAGACAAATTTGGTCCAAAATGAAACACAATTTGAATAGTTATATCTTTAAAAAAATTAAAATTGTCTTTAAAAATCTATCTGCAGGGACCAGAAGCTGGTGTAGTGGTTATGTCACCGGGCTTGCATGTAGTCAACCACGATTTGAGTCCCGGACCCAGTGGCTTAAACTCACGCTGGGTGCATGTGCATGTGTGCCCAAGATCCCAAGAGGAGAATGGAAAAGGGATTGTGACATGGCTATCCTCCAAGGGGTGATTTCTTGCTTTCTGTTTCTCTCTGCCTTTCTGGTGAGAGCATGTGCGCTATAGCAAAACCCTCTTTAAAAAATTAAAAATAAATAAATAAATAATGAAAAAAATCTATCTGCAATAAAAATATGCTAAATTACGTAGTTTAAGGGTGAGTTGTCTTAAAAAATCTATTTGCAAAGAAAATTCCAGACTACTGAATTTTATTAGTACAAGTAGATGACAAGATGGTTATCTTTCTGGAGTCCCTCATAATTGACTGTGGTTCAAGGTCCAGACCCAGCAACTTAAAACTCATGCCAGGCATATGATCTTGTGTGCCCAAGATACTGAGAGAACAATGGAGGAGAAAGGATTAAGGTATGGCTCTCCCCCCTTTTATAGTGATTTCTTGCTTTCTGTCTCTGTCTCTCTGGTGAGCACATGTGCCCTATAGCAAAAATCCCTTAAAAAAAGGAATGTATTTTATCAAATGTTTTAGAAGTACATATCAGCAATATTACACAAATGAGAGAGAGAAATTGAGTAGAGAACCAGAAAACCTTAAGTAAATATTGACACAGAAAGTTGAGGTGATCAGACCCAACACCAGTGCTGAACCCAGAGTAATAAACTGACTAAATTTTTTTTTTCTCTAACTCATGAGACTTAGAGAGGAGGACCCAGGGAGGGAATGATTACAAGGAGTTTACTAAGAGAGGTAAAGAGAGAAAGCTTTTGATCAGGACACCAAGAAAATGAGTTGCCAATGAGGAACTGAGATGAAGAATTTTATCTTGATTAGGAGGGTCTTTGGTGGGTTTGTTCTTAGGAGTGACTTGTAGATGTGTTCCCCTCGTGGTGTGTATGGAGGGGTGTCACATGATAGATGGGCAGTTACTTTCCTAATTTTGGAGTGGGGATGGGAAAAAAAAAGATAAAGAGGCTTTCCTATAAAAGATGAAGAGGCTTTCCTATAAAAATCACCTATGCTGAAGGTGAGCACAGTCCATTCTCACTTTCTTACTCAGTGTCTCTCACTCTCTCTGGTGAGCACATGTACCCTATAGGAAAATCTAGGGGAAAAAAAACTTAAGCATTTTGTAATTCTATTTTTTGGCCTATACTCTAATTATAGTTTTAAAATCCCTAGTTCCTACCTCATCCCTACCCTCTGCAGAAGAATCCCTAACTGCTGTTAAGGAGGTAAGTGTCAAAGACTGTTCTAGTTTTTTCCTGCTGAAATGAAGTATATATGAGGGCAGCAATCGAGAATTCTCTATCAGAGGTCTATTGATAAGCCCATGACAGAAGTCATGAGAAGTGTTCACGGAAGACTTTCTCCTAGCCATCTTTTGTAGCCTGAGGGATTTTAAATAAGAAAAGAAGTTTCTTACAATAACAGTGTAATAGACAAAGAAATAGTTACTGCTATGGCATACAACATTTCATTTCTCCTTTGGAGAGGTTTTTGCTATAGGGTGCGTGTACTCAACAGAAAGACAGAGACAGAGAGACAGAAAGTGAGAAATCACCCCCCAGGGGAGATGGCCATGCCGCAATCCCTTCTCCTCCATTCTCCTCTCGGGATCTTGGGCACGTACGCACACAAACCCGGCATGAGTTTAAGTCACCAGGTCCCGGACTCGAATCGCAGTCGACTACATGGGAGTCCAGCGACATAGCCATTACTAAGCTAACTGCTGGTCCCCAGAATCAGAATTTTTAACTCAGCAACCTTAGTTTTTTAGCACATACCAGCAGCTCTTTTTTTTAATAGATGTATGAACAAACAAACCAAAAATTGTTTAACACATTTTTTCCAATGTAAAATGTAACAATCTTACTAAAAAGCCCAATATGTTTCATCCTTAGAAAATCTAGAAGATCAACAATAAGAATAATCAAACCATGGTAACATATATAAAGATGACTTAAACACTTTATAAATGCTTATCAATTCAATTAACCATAACTTTAAGATCAAAATTATTTGAAACTTCACTTGTAAATACCCCATTTATTATCATTTTAATTTTCTTTAATTGCTATGTCTTGGTTACTTGTGAAAACTAAGAAAAGGCTAGTTATCAATCTACTTTTTCTGTTAGTCAGATATCCACCATGTACCATACAACACATAGCATATAAACACCAGCTATTGATTAAACCAACCATAGTAAGACAAATATGGTATTGTCTGACCAAGAAAACACTGAACAAAATATATGTTGGAAACTGTGAAGAACTTCACTTATTGAACTTTTCTCTTTTATCATATTTGTAGCTGACTTATCCGTAAAAAATTTACTTAAGTCACATAAACTTTAAAAGCACTTAAATTAATTTGTTTGAGTACTCTGTTTTGTAAACCAAATTGAATGGAATTTCTTAAGGTTTTTTATCACAGAGATGCACAACTTACAATAAATAACCTGTATAAATATAAACATATACAAACAAACAAACGATCTTACACTCTTATGAAAAGTTCTTTTTTTTTTTTTCTTTTGCCTCATTTTAAAGAAGTTGCTGAGGTTAATCCTTAGATGTATATATCCTATCTCAGGCTCTCCCTGAAAGCAAGTGGAATTTTTAAATGACCTTGAATACTTGTAGTTAGCAGGGAAGGTCTGCAGAGCTTAGAAATCTCCACATTTTAATCCTATAATTGTAGATCTTGGAATACTTCTGTTCATTATATACTCAACCCCCCCCCCCCCACGAAAAAAAAAGTTGAAGACTAGCTATATAATTATAAGAATTTTCAGGGGAAAACAAAACAAAACAACAGAAACAAAAACGACAACAACAAAAACCAACTATCCAGGGCAGATCTATTCTATTTAAGATCAGTAAGATCAAAAGAGCTTGTGAACTTGTACAGCACTAAATTCTCCTTTTCCAGACTTAACTGAAGGACTAACTATAAAGAGAGTGTTCTCTAGAGCTCCTGGCCAAACATACAGAATTGGATCTAAAAGAATAGGTAGGATAGTCTCTGAAGAGAGAAAAGGCTGAGATCCTTTAGATCTTATATCAGCCTGAGGAACCTAGCAGGCTCTGAGTCAGTGGAGAAGTGTGAAAAACACTGGATTTTCCTTTATGTTCCCAGGCCTTTATAAAGAGATCTAAGTGCTGAATAGTATTATAATTAATATTTTCTCTGTGGGCCAGGTTTTTTCTATTTTCTAATTTGTATTAAGGCCAAGTTAAGATGAAAAAACATGAGGCAGTTATTGTTTAGAGACTGAAGATCAGAGGAGTCCCAGTGTTTTAAGATGCATTCAAGGAAGTACTGGCAGCCAATGGGTGATTTCCCAGCTAGAGACAAAAAGGTGCCTTGAAAAATATCTCCTTCAAATACCTCTGGAAGTATTGGAAAAGTGTTTGGGAGGGGTCTGGGAGGTGTCCCTACCCTGAGGACTAAGTCCTTTTGTGAATTATATCCTGGTAGGTAATTCAATAATCCAAAGGGCTGCTGATGTGTCCAGGCTTATCTGTAGTGGGATAGTTGTCTTGTACTGTACTTGTCTTTTGTCTTTTTCCCCTAGAATCAACATAGAAGATTGTCTGTACAACCCTGACAAAGAAAATGGCAGGACCACTCAAAAGTATGGGCCTTCCTAAGGCCCTGAGACACTCTTTCTACCTCAGTTATAAGCAGCATGTGTATTCAATTTGCAAAGAACATGGAAGTGGTATTTAGTATATACCAAATCAATGCATGATAGTGTCTTAGAGTAGAGTAGATATGTTTTGGGAAATTGGCTAAAATCATTAGAAATGTCGGAAGTACTAGGCCAGGAAAAAAAATCTGTTAAAATGGTGAGTGAGCTAACACCAGAGACAGGATGAGAGGGCTTTTGGATAATCTTTTAGCGGTTTTGTTAGGAGTGGAGGAGGGGCCACAGGATTAAGACAGAGCTCCAGGTCATACTGTACCTACCTGTCTGAAGTTGAAAAGTCAATGGAATAACACCTCCTTTTATAAATTCCTAATGTTGATAGCTTGAAGGGAAAGGAAGCCATCAAAGCAGGAAGGGTCAGTAAGGCACAGGGAAAAGAACAGCCTGTTTACATTTATGTTTAGCAAGAGTAAGGGGGTTATGCTGTTCCTTAATGTGGTTAAACAGGCTACATATGAAACACTTAGCAAAGTTATCATGTTACCAATGAGCAATAGACCAGTGATAAAGGGTGCATGAAGTACTTAAAATCTAAAAATCCCAAGGGTACAGTGTTATTATTCCAGTTAAATAATTACAATCATACAGGACCTTCCTTTAGCAGGAAATTAACAGATTTTCCCATAGTAGCTAAGAGAGCTTGAGAGGGGAAGCTTTGTAATAGAGACAGAAAGTAAAACATCTCAAATATACATAGAAAAAGAAGACAACTGGTCTGTTTTTCCCTTAGAGGAAGAAAATTCTGGAAGAAAGGAAAGAGAGAATCTCATGCTAGCATCCAAATGGGCAATAAGAGAAAATTTTAGTTCCTCAGGACCATCAGCTGGATTAAAGAGTAACCCTGGTCATGCACCCTCAATTGTCCTGAGAGTATCCATCCTCCTTCACAATGGGCAGAACTTCAAACACAAAAAATGTCGCAAAACAGCCAACATTCCCAACACATTTAATAGTGCTGTTGGGGAGACCAGTAAATGGCATAGCAGTTACATCACTGGACTTTCACATGTCTGACTGCAATTTGAGTGCCCATTGTGAGGGAGGATGGATACTCTCAGGACAATTGAGGGTGCCTGACCAGGGTTACTCTTTGATCCAGCTGGTGGTCCTGAGGAACTAAAATTTTCTCTTATTGCCCATTTGGATGCTAGCATGAGATTCTCTCTTTCCTTTCTTCCAGTATTTTCCTCCTCTAAGGGAAAAACAGACCAGTTCTCTTCTTTTATCTAGTGCCTTGAAACTCATACCTGGCATGTGTGCTTGTATGCCGAAAATCCTGGTAGGAGAATGTAGGAGAAGGAATCGCAGCATAGCCATCACCCCTAGGGGGTTTTCTCAATTTCCCTCTCACTGTGTGTGTCTGTTCTCTCTCTCTTCTCTCTCTCTCTCTCTCTGTCTTTAGTGAGTGTACACTCCCAAGACAAAAAACCAAAATGTGTATTGCTCAGTGTATTAAATTTGATAAGAATAATTTCCAGGGACAAGAGGATCTGGAGAAAAAGGAGAAAAAGTCCGCTTAATTTACCCTTCTTTTGAGTTGGGAATTGGACAGAAACATCAAGATGATGCAAGAAGTAGGGATTATCAGGCATAAAAACAGTGCTGAATCCAGAGTCACAAGTTGACCAGGTTCTTGTCTCACACTCACAAAGAATTAGAGATGCAGGCCCAGAGAGGCGATAGCAAAGCAGAATTTGTTAAGAGAGGGAAGGAGAGAAAGCTCCCAGGAAGGTAGGGGTCTTAGGAAAATTAGTGGCTTAAACTCACACTGGGCACGTGTGCATGCATGCCCAAGATCCCAAGGGGAGAATGGAGGAGAAGGGATTGTGGCGTGGTCATCCCCCCGGGGGAAGATTTCTTGCTTTTTGTCTCTCTGCCTCTCTCTGTCTCTCTGGCGAGTGCACACACCCAATAGCAAAAACCTCTCCAAAAAAAAAAAAAAAAAGTGGTTTAATTTGAAAAAAAAAAAATCCTCTGTAAAAATTCTAAAGCTAAAACTGTTATTAACAGGAGGCAGGTGGCATTGTGATTAAGGTACTGGAGTCCCAGGTGGCTGGCCATGGTTAGAGTTCCAGACCTGGTGGCTTATTTTTTCACTTTCCCTCTCTCCCTCTTTTTCTTTCTGCTGAATGAATATGCCCTAGGGCAAATTTTAAAGATAGTAATAATAATAAAAACAAGAAGTAAAATTAAATAAATAATTATTTTAAAAATAAAATACATGTTTATTTGGAAGCAAAATATTTTTTAAAAAATGCATTTTATGCTGGCTATTGAAGTTGATACTGAGAACAAAACAAGAATGCCTATTGCCCCCAAAACAGGTCCTAGCAAGTGCAACTAAGCAAGAGGAAATAAAATTGTAAGCAAGAAAATTAAGTGACCTTTTATTTTTTATCATGAACTTTTACCTAGAATATCTTTAGAAAATAACTACTGAAATTATTACATTAATTTACAGAGTTGCACTATTATATATTCATAAGGTAGCAATTGTGTATATATTAGTAATAAACAACTAAATTTGAAGTTATAAAAAGTCTACTTAATATACTTAGTAAATAGAAGTGTAAAATTTTAGAATAAAGAGATAAAACCTGAGACAAATATTATAAAAACTAATGCATTAGTGCAACTGTTTTGAGAAAAATACATGGAAATTTACAGCATCATCATGGTCTACAATATGCAATATTGTGAAATTGTCATTTTACCCAAGTTGACTTACATATGCATTTGAATCTTACTGGAAAAATCTATCCTATACTTTATAAATATTGACAAATTTATACAAAAATGCATAGGACAGGGGCAGCAGGTGGCATGGTGGTTAAGATGTTGGACTCCCACGTTGTTGACCACAGTTTGAGTCTTGAATCCTGTAGCTTAAAATTCACACTGGGCATGTGTACATGCGTGCCTAAAATTCTGATGGAGAGTGGAGGAGAAGGAATTGCAGCATGACCAATCCCCTTGGGAGTGGTTTCTCAGTTTCTGTATCTCTGTCTTCTCTGTCTCTCTCCGTTTCTTCACTCTGTCTCTGTTTCTCCAGCAAGCACACACATGCTATAGCAAAAATATCTAAAAAAAAAAAAAAAAAAAAAAAAAAAAAAAAAAAAAGCAAAAGGCCGCAGAGTAAAGGACAAATAATTTCCATAAAAAAAATCACACATTCAGCAGAACAGTACTTGACTTCAAGATTTGTTATACATTTACTGTGAGGAAAACAATGGATAATTGTGAAATAATAAGTATAGAAATAATTGGAACAGAATAGAGTCCAGAGAAAGATACATGGATATATTGGGACCAGCAGATAGCATAATGGCTATGTTGCTGGACTCCCATGTAGTTGACCATGGTTCGAATCCTGGATCCATTGGCTTAAACTCACGCTGGGTGCGTGTGTCCAAGAGCTCAAGAGGAGAATGGAGGAGAAGGGATTGAAGCTTGTAGCTTGGCCATCCACCCTGGGGACTGATTTCTCTCTTTCTGTCTATCTGTCACACTCTGTCTTTCTGGCAAGCACACACGCCCTATAGCAAAAACCTTCCCCCAAAAAACAGAAAACAACAACAACAAAAAAATGGATATTAGTAAAAGGTGATTTCAATAAAGGTTCTAGGCTATCCATGGGGAATGTAAAATTTTTCAAAAAATATTACAAGAGTAATGGGGTATCTACATAGGGAAAAAAATAAATATTAGACCATAACTCACATCATATGTAACCATGAAAACAAAATGGATAATAAATATAAGCACAATATCTATAATACAATAAGATAATAAAAAATCATGAGAGAAAATAGCTGTGATCTTAGAATGAATGAAGGTGATACAAAAACATAATATATAAAAATATACATTGGATTACACCAAAATCAATGTCTCTTATTCTTCAAAGTGTGACATTAATAAAGAGAATGGTAGAAAATATTCCTTGGGACTAGCAGATGGCACAATGGCTATGTTGCTGGACTCCCATGTAATCAACCGTGGTTCGAGTCCCAGACCCGGTGGCTTAAACTCACACCAGGCACGAGTGCATGCATGCCCAAGATCCTGAGAGGAGAATGAAAGAGACGGGACTGTGGCATGGCCATCCTCCCTGGGGGGTGATTTCTCACTTTCTGTCTCTCTGTCTTTCTAGCGAGCACATGTGCCCAATAGCAAAAAACCTCTAAAAAAAAAAAAAAAAAGGAAGAGAAAGAGAAAAGTTCAACATAAATAACATTAAAACATTAAAAATACATGAACATGTACTAATGAGTATTCTATTACACAGACTTTATTGCTTAAGCTTAAATATAAATATATTCACATTATAGCATGCCATTTGGCTTCTGAAACTTGTTTTCAAATACAAGTTGCAACATATAATGAAAGATTATTTTAGTCTCCCTATTTACTATCAAAATTGTCTGGAGTCACACAATTTCAGAGGCCCACAATCTCAGAGAAGTACCCCCAACCAGTTTTAATTTGAACCAGAGAGGGATAATTAATAGGATATTTAAGAATTATATTTTTTTGAGAGATTTTCGCTATAGGGCGCGTGTACTCGCCAGACAGCCAGAGAGAGACATAGAGACAGAAAGCGAGAAATCACCCCCCAGGGGGGATGGTCACGCCGCAATCCCTTCTCCTCCATTCTCCTCTCGGAATCTTGGGCACGCACGCACACGCACCCGGCATGAGTTTTAAGCCACCGGGTCCGGGACGCAAACCACGGTTGACTACGTGGGAGTCCAGCGACATAGCCATTACACTAACTGCTGGTTCCCAAGAATTATATATTTTTTTAAAAAATTGTCACAAGAACTGTTGTGATATAATTATATTTTTTTTGTGATTCTTTGAAAATGTTATATCCAAACACATCATAAAATAAAGACCTAAAAAGCTTTTGTTATTTGATCTGTAAATAATTCTAATAAATGTTCAGGCTTGCTTCCCCATTAATGAGATGCAAAACCTAGCCAGAGTAAAAAGAGGCACTGATAATTGAATTATCCTTCAGATGAGTTCAAGAAAGAGGGTAAGGGAGCTGGGTAGTGGTCAGCTGCAAAATGTGACCCTCTGCAAAGCTGACCCGCATGGAAAGGTTCTGGAGACTTTCCATGCTGGAAATGCACATGCCAAAGATCCAGGGCTGGCTGAAGCTGAAGGTGGGTTGCCTCACCATCCATACCCTTCTTGGGATGCTCTATCATTCTCTTTCTCTTGCTCTCTCATTTCCTCTCTCTTGATCACTCTTGGAAGGAATAAGTAAATAAAACTTAAAATAAAAACAAATAAGATGAACTAGGCTAAGAGTGGATCCAGGTTGAGGCCTGCAGGTGGTGTGGTGGTTGAGGCGGTGGATTCCGACATGGGCAACCATGGTTCAAGTACTGGACCAGGCTGTTTGCTTTCTCACTTTCTCTCTCTCTGGTCAAATTAAAAATAGTGATACTAAATAAATAATTCTAAAACAAAAAAGAGTGGATCCAGGTGACTCCCAAAGAAACTCAAAAACAATTTCTTTGTATTCAGAGACACTGTCCTTAGATATATGACAGATGACTAGTGATAACTGTGTTTCTCTCAAGCAAAAGGGGAGGTAATAAAATAAAAGTCTATGTCTCTCTGACAAGCTAGAAGAAATCTCTCAGAAAAACAAAATAATGAGAGACATACATCAATTAGAACACAAATAATGCATATAATTATTTCCTCAGTTTAAGAAAAGTGATTTGCATTTGAGTATAAAAAAAGATGACTTAAAACTTATACTGAACAAGAGTTAAATAAAAACTTCAATTAAAATGTTTCTATTTAAAGAATGTGAAATATAACTACCAACATAAAGAAAATAAATCCAGAGAAACAATACAAAGATATATCACAATTCCACTCTTAATGATGAAATAATAATATACTATTTCTTCAAAATATTCTCTATATAATGCACACTTCCCAATACCTCCAATATCATTATATCCAAATCTAAAATATACATTAGAATTATGCTTCGTGAATTGATTTTATCTCCAATACCAGTTCCATTCTGAAGTTTCTAATCTCATTTCTTAGTAATGGTACAAATAATCTGACAAGTTTTATAAGTATTTTCATGCATCTCTTCCAGTTAATATAGGGGAAAATGGTAGTTTAACATGTGAATGAAATAATCTTTCATTGTTGTTGTTGTTTATTTAATGACTTTATTTTATCTACAGAAAGTAATTCTGTATAAGTGTTTTTTGTTTTTGTTTGGGTTTTTGTTTTGTTTTAGTCATGTATGAATTCAACAATAATGTTCTGAGATTGAGAGCTTATATTCTGTTTGTATTTGAGAGATCTGAAGTTGAGTTTAAATGTCATAATCAAAGTCCTCTATCAGAGTCAGAAGCTGGTCATGGGTGTTTAATTATATATCAAGTGTTCTTCCCAATTCACTAAAGCAATAGAGATCTATGCTTCATTTTTGGAATTACTCATAAAAGTAAAGATGTAACAGCAAATGGAATGTTAAGAGAACAAGAAAATAAATGAAATTGTAGCATAGATACAAAGGTCTTTAAAGGATGGGTATGTTGAGCTTGAAAACACACTCTTATAGATGTCAGGATCTAATCTCTGGAATTTGTAAGTAATACTTTATTTGGAAAAAGGTGGTTAGCAGATGTGATGAAGTGAAGAATATTGACATGAGAAGACTATTTTAGATGATCTGAGTGGGTTTTATATACCATCACAAGTGTCCATATAAAAGAGAGGTAGAAATTTATTTTACACACACACACACACACACACACACACACACATATACAAACATGAGAAGGTAAAATAATTATTTAAAGAGAGAGCAGAGATAAGTTCAAAGGTGTTAGCCTTGATGACTGAAGTAACATGAATACAAGTCAAGGAATGTTAGTGGCCACCAGAAGATGGAAGAGGCAAGGAATGAATTCATCCCTAAAAAACCCTTCTCAAGGAGATCTATACTTTTTTATTTTTTTTAACTAGGGATACCACTTTGATATTTCTAGCCTCCAGATCAGAGAAAGAATAAAAATCTATTGTTTTAAGCCTCCATATTTCTATTACTTTTACAGAAGCCATAGAAGACAAATACAGTAATTCTTTGAAAATGTAAGGAATCTCCAAAATAATTTTCAACAGGGCAAAAATAAAAAATTAACGAAGATACAGAAACTTAGAAAAGGCAATGCATTAAGTAATCTAATTGTTAAGGTAAAATACAGTCAAAACTGAAAGTAAAAAGATCCATATTGGGACCAGCAGTTGGTGTAATGGCTATGTCACTGGACTCCCACGTAGTTCGACTGCGGTTCGAGTTCCAGACCCGGTGGCTTAAACTCACACTGGGCGAGCGTGCATGCGCACCCAAGATCCCAAGAGGAGAATGGAGGAGACGGGATTGCAGCGTGACCATTTCCCTGGGGGGTTATTTCCTGCTTTCTGTCTCTCTGTCTCTGTCTTTCTGGTGAGCGCATGCACCCTATAGCAAAAACCTCTCAAAAAAAAAATGATCCATATTAATAATAGCAATTGAAAAGGAGTGGAGAAAGAGGGCATCCTTGTCTTGTACCCATTTTTAGTTGAAAAGCTTTCAGCTTTTCTCCATTCAGGAAATAGCTTTTATTGTGTTGAGAAATGACCCTTCTATGCCAATTTTGCTGAGAGTCTTGATCATGAAGGGATGTTGTATCTTATCAAATGCTTTCTCTGCATCAACTGATATGATCATATGGTTTTTATCTTTTTTCCTGTTAATATGGTGTACTAAATTTATGGTTTTACATAAAAAACAAGACCATGGCTTTTGACAGAAAGTGGATGAATATGGAAGATTTAGTGCTGAGTGAAGCAAGCCAGGCTATGAAGGAGAGTCATTATATGCCCTCACTTAATATATACACCGAGTGTCCACACTCTATGACTGAAATCAATTGACTAAAGGATATAGAAACACAGTAAATGGTTGTGAATACCAGATATACTGTGTGTGAAAGAATAGAGTCTGAGGAAGGACATTTAGAAGAAAAATAGGCAAAGCATTAATGGGCAAAGAAATGTGGTATTATCTGTTAAAGATAATTTTATAGTATTATCTACTGGACTAAGGAGAAATGTACATGTTGGAATATTCACTTTGTAAGCTAAATAACATGATTGAAGGTATAAAATAACAAGAAATTAAAAATAATAGCAATTGATTTATTATTCAGTCATAATATACCATATCTAGTGATAAGAATTTAAAATACATTTGCTCATTTTAAGATTTTTTTATCAGAAAAGTATAGTAATATTATCTGAATCATATATATGATAAAGTTTTGAAAAGTTCCACAATTATCACATGCAATTTAAAAAGTACTGAAAAAAAGAGCAAAATCCAAAATGACTAAAACATAATACCCTGAAATACATATAAGCATATATAAAACTCTCTCCAAATATTAAGCAAATTACATAGGCTCTAAAACAAATAATAAGTTTGTTTTTCCATAGTTAAAGTGAAGTCAAGTTAATAAAATGGTTACATGATTTAATAATAATGATTAAACAGATCTTTTTATGTATTTTGTAGAAAATATTTGGTCATATATGTAACCAAGATATTCCTTCTAATTATACGTTCCACAAACCCCTTAAAAACAATTGGAAATTGCAGAAGAGCAACAAAGACAAAACATTAATTTAGATGCCCTATAGCACATTTTTTTAAAAACGAAACTTCTCGGTAAGAAATTTGTCTCATAAGCTATACTGCATATTTCTTAAAATGTCAACATTCACTGCATGGCCAAAGACACAGTAGTTAGTGTGAATCGACAGCCCTCAGAATGAGAAAATATTTTTGTAAATGTTGCATCAGATAAGGGACTGATAACCAGAATACACAAGGAACTAAAAAAGGTGTTTGGAAAAAAGATGAGCAACCCTATTAAAAGATGGGAGAAGGAGATGAAGAAAACACTCTCTAAAGATGACATACGAATGGCCAAAAGGCATATGAAAAAATGTTCAACCTCCCTCATCGTAAGGGAAATGCAGATAAAAACAACAATGAGGTACCACCTAACCCCAGTCAGATTGTCTAATATTAAAAAAACAAAAAATGATAAGTGTTGGCGGGGGTGTGGTGAAAGGGGAACTCTTTTACACTGCTGGTGGGAATGTAGATTGGTCCAACCACTGTGGAGAATAATTTGGAGATTCCTCAAAAATCTACAGATAGATCTGCCATATGATCCAGAGATCCCACTCCTCGGTATCTACCCAAAAGACAGAAGAATCCTTCATTGGAAAAGTGCTTGCACATCGATGTTTATTGCGGCACTATTCACAATTGCTAAGTCATGGAACCAACCCAGATGCCCCCGTATGGAGGAATGGATTGAAAAACTGTGGCACATATACTCTATGGAATACTACTCAGCCATAAAAACCAACAGAGCCCTGGCTTTTGACAGAAAGTGGAAGAATATGGAAGATGTACTGCTGAGTGAGACAAGCCAGGCTATGAAGGAGAGACATTGTATGTCCCCACTTAACATATACCGTTTGTCTGCATTCTATGTCTGAAACTGATTGACTAACAGTTGAACAAACACAAGAGATGGGTGTGAATGTCAGATGAGGTGTATGTGGAGGAGTGGGGCCCAACGAAAGACATTTGGAGAAGGGATACAGAGCATTGATGGGATGGGGAGGTGTTGTGTTATCTGTTGAATATATTTCGATCAACGGGTCTAGGGAGAAATGTTCACATATCGAAATGGTCTCATTGTAAGCCAAACAATATGATTGAAAGTATATACAAAAATAAATTAATTAATAAAAAAAATCTACAAATAGAACTACCATATGATTCAGCAATCCCACTCTTTGGTATCCACCCAAAAAACAGAAGAATACTTAATCAGAAAAGTGCTTGCACATCGATGTTTATTGCAGCATTATTCACAATTGCTAAGTCATGGAAACAACCCAAAAGCCTATAAACGGATGAATGGATAGAAAAACTGTTGCACATATACTCTATGGAATACTATTCAGCCATAAAAAAAAAACCTGACTTTTGACAGGAAGTGGATGAATATGGAAGATTTACTGCTGAGTGAAGCAAGCCAGGCTATAAAGGAGAGGCATTGTATGTCCCCACTTAATATATACCGAATGTCTGCACTCTATGCCTGAAATTGATTGACTAAAGGATATAGAAACACATTATATAGATGTAAATACCAGATATAATGTGTGTGAAAGAGGAGGGTCTGAGGAAGGATATTTAGAAGAAAAATAGGGAGGCAAAGCATTAATGGCACAAAGAAATGTGGTATTATCTGTTGAAAATAATTTATAGTTTAATCAACTGTACTAGGGAGAAATGTTCACCTATTGAAATATCCATTTTGTAAGTCAAATAATGCAATTGAATGTGTAAAAGAAAATGAAATTAAAAAATTAAAAAAATAATACAATAAAAAAAAGAAATGTACACATATTGAAATAATCACTTTGTAAGTTAAGTAATGTGATTGAATGTATAAAAGAAATAGAAATAAAAATAAATAAAAATTTTAGAAAAAGAAAAAAAAATGTCAACATTCACAGAACAATCTCACTCTTAAATAAAATTGTGCTAATTGGTCACAGTACCTTCAAAATAATGTTTATATATACATGTTAATAATAGTAGAGGTGATCAATGACATAGTAAAAACAACTCTAAATGGTTATTTTATATGGAATTCATAACATATTAAAGAAAAAATATTCACCTTAAAGAAAATTTTTAAAATGATCTAGTTTAAGAAGCATATAAAAAATCATTTAAACTATCCAATAATGGGTATATAGGATAACTTAATAGTCAAGCAGACAACAACAAAAAGAGCATACATAATCCTCTAGCTAAATTATTTCACTATTTGATATTTTATTCACATCTATCCAAACACAACCCCCTTTTAAAATCCTTTTGCAATGCCGAGTTCACCTAAGAAAATTACTTCTCAGAAATTAGTTTGGATAACATAACTTTCTTGAGAGCTTCTTTCACATCCTTGTTCCTCAGACTATAAATGAGGGGATTCAGCATGGGAATCACTACCGTGTAGAATACTGAGGTCACCTTTTTTATTTTTAATTAAATTTATTTATTTATATTCATTCACTGTACATCATTACAGCATACAAAGTGAGATTTTCCATCTAGAGTACACTGTATATTGTCTCAATCAAGCACATCAACATACATGTTACTGTCAGCAAATAATTTTCCATTTCTTGTTTCCTGTACATATATATATATATATATATATATATATATATATATATATATATATTTCCCATCCTTGATTCCCTATCTCTTTTTCTTTAATTTTTATTTTTTTACATTATTTATTATTATTATTATTTGTATATACTTTCAATCATATTGTTTGGCTTACAATGAGACCATTTCAATATGTGAACATTTCTCCCCAGACCCATTGATCGAAATATCTTCAACAGATAACACCACACCTCCCCATCCCGTCAATGCTCTACCTCTGTATCCCTTCTCCAAATGTCTTTCGTTAGGCCCCACTCCTCCACATACACCTCATCTGACATTCACACCCATATCTTGTGTTTGTTCAACTGTTAGTCAATCAGTTTCAGACATAGAATGCAGACAAACGGTATATGTTAAGTGGGGACATACAATGTCTCTCCTTCATAGCCTGGCTTGCCTCACTCAGCAGTAAATCTTCCATATTCTTCCACTTTCTGTCAAAAGCAAGGGATCTGTTGGTTTTTATGGCTGAGTAGTATTCCATAGAGTATATGTGCCACAGTTTTTCAATCCATTCCTCCATACGGGGGTATTTGGGTTGGTTCCATGACTTAGCAATTTTGAATAGTGCTGCAATAAACATCAATGTGCAAGCACTTTTCCAATGAAGAATTCTTCTTTCCTTTGGGTAGATGCTGGGGACCAGCTCGCCGGGTCGGACTCCTCCAGGTAGATACCGAGGAGTGGGATCCCTGGATCATATGGCAGATCTATCTGTAAATTTTTGAGGAATATCCAAATTATTCTCCACAGTAGTTGGACCAATCTACATTCCCACCAGCAGTGTAAAAGAGATCCCCTTTCACCACACCCCCACCAACACTTATCATTTTTTGTTTTTTTTTAATATTAGACATTCTGACTGCAGTTAGGTGGTACCTCACTGTTGTTTTTATCTGCATTTCGCTTACGATGAGGGAGGTTGAACATTTTTTCATATGCCTTTTGGCCATTCATATGTCATCTTTAGAGAGTGTTTTTTTCATCTCCTTCTCCCATCTTTTAATAGGGTTGATCATCTTTTTTCCAAACAGCTTTTCTAGTTCCTTGTGTATTCTGGTTATCAGTCCCTTATCTGATGCAAAATTTACAAAAATATTTTCCCATTCTGAGGGCTGTCGATTTACACTAACTACTGTGTCTTTGGCCATGCAGAAACTTCTTAGTCTGATGTAATCCCATTTGTCTATTTTGGGGATGATGGACTCTGCTTTGAGGGTCTTCTTTAGGAAGTCTTTCCCTACACCAATGTCTCCCAGAGTTTTCCCAGTGTTTTCCAGGAGCAGCTTTATAGTTTGAGGTCTTAGATTTAGATCCTTGATCCACCTTGACTTGATTTTTGTCAAAGGAGAGAGGTAGGGGTTCAGATTCATCTTTCTGCAAGTGGAAGTCCAATTTTTCCAGCACCACTTGCTGAAGAGGCTTTCATTTTCCCACTGGATTGACTGGTACCCCTTGTCAAAGATCAGTTGACTGTATGTTTGGGCACTTATTTCTGGGGACTCTATTCTGTTCCATTGGTCCACGTGTCTGTTTCTGTGCCAGTACCATGCTGTCTTTATTACCACAGCTTTGTAACATATTTTTGGATTGGGGAGTGAGATGCCGCCCACTCCACTCTTCTTGTGTAGAATTGCTTTGGCAATACGGGGTCTTTTATGATTCCAGACAAATTTTAAGATTGTCTTTTATAGGTCTGTGAAGAATGTGTCTGGTACTTTTATTAGCATTGCATTAAATAGGTAGATTAATTTGGGTAGAATTGCCATTTTGATTATATTAACTCTTCCAATCCATGAACATGGGATGTCCTTCCATTTTTTCACTTTGTCAGCATCCCGACTGTTACTCAAACTGGGTCGACAGTAAGTGAAAAACGATTGTGCCATGGAAGACTATGATGGCTGTGAAATGAGAGGCACAGGTGGATAAGGCTCTGTGTCTTCCCTCTGCTGTGCACATCCTTAGGATGGTGATGTGAATAAATGAGTAAGAGGTAAAGATGATCATAATGGTGATGACTTCATTGATGGTGGGCACAATAAGTCCCATGAGATGATTAATAGATATATCAGAGCAGGAAAGAGAAAATATAGGTGGCAGATCACAGAAGAAGTGGTCAACCATGTTTGATTGATAGGATGAGATTTCAAGAGCTAAACATAAATGAATCAGAGAACACACTGATCCACAGAGGTAGCAGCAAGAAAGCAGGTCCACATGGAGTTTCTGGCACATGATGACAAAGTAGAGCAGTGGGTTACAGATGGCCACTAAGCAGTCACAGCAGTTAGCATAATAGTTATGTCACTGGACTCCTATGTAGTTGACCATGGTTCGAGTCCTGGACCCAGTAGCTTAAATTCATGCTGGGCGCGCGTGCATGCGTACCCAGGATCCCAAGAGAAGAATGGAGGAGAAGGGATTGTGGCATGGCCATCCACCCTGTGGAGTGATTTCTTGCTTTCTCTCTGTATCTCTTTGTCTTTCTGCTTTCTGGCGAGTGTATGCACCCTCTAGCAAAAAAATAAAAAATAAAAAAAAGCAGTCATAGGTCAGGATGACCTCAGTGACTACACATGTGCAAAAAGAGTAGAACTGCACCATGCATCCCAGGAAGGAGATCACTTTGTCCTTGGTTAAGCTACTAGCAGCATCTTTGGCACAATGACTGAAGAGTAGCAGAAATCCACAAAGGACAAATGGCTGAGGAAAAAGTACATGGGAAGGTGGCGTAGAGAGCTGACCTCAATTAGTGCAATCATGCCCAGATTGGCCAAAACTGTGACTGCATAGATGAGAAGGAACAGAAAAAAAAAAAAAAAAAAAAGGAAGATTATTAGCTCAGGGACATCTGATTATCTAAGGAGAATGAACTCTGGCACAGTGGTGCAGTTCTTCTTGGCCATTTCCATCGTAAGTCAGGTTGGAAGGAAAAAAATAAAAGATTTGTATTTCTTCTGGGAAGAAAATAACAAATTTTAAATTAACTTTAGAAAAATATCACATAATATCAACATGTATTTATGAGAGGTAACAAAAATGCATCAGTAAGTCAAAATGTTAAATATTTCAGTGAATGCTACCAATAGCAATTAATTTAAACATCACCAGTAACCTCACATGATTAATGATAAACCTTTATATAGCAAAATACATTCAGATGATCCATTTAATTAGATGGTTCCATGGACTTTGAAGTAGATTCCATAGCACAGTTTAAAGCCATATAGAATGCCACATGGTGATGCGGTGGTCACTCAATTGGACCTACATGGTTATATATCATGTTTACATCTGAGGCCTCTCTACATATACCAGGCACACACGTACACATGTGCCTGTGATCTGGGAGACAGGTTGGGGGATAGGTTGTGGTATAAAGCCCCTGTTGGGAGTAACACTTTCTTACTCTTTCACTCTCAAACTTAATAGATAAACATAATTAAAAAGCCCTATAGAAATTAACTTCTGTTTTCCCAGAACTTAATAAACTTTGTCTAGGTAGAGTAATAGCTGCTGTAATTTTATGTAATGCACAGATTTTTTTTTTAGCTCAAATTTTAATTAACTTAAATTTGCACCAAGTGAAGTTCTCTACAATTTCATTGATGGAAGTATGATAAATTTCTTTGAGATTAGTAGCTCAGGAAGATCCTGAAAGTTTAAAATTATGCAGGACATAAAAAGAAGAATTAGTATGTACCCTTTAAGCCATAACAAGTTTTTACTAATAGAATTAACAAAATGATTTAATTAATTTAATGATTAAGATCTATGTGAATAATGACTCAGAAATGAATTCTTGAGCAGTTCCAGACACCAGGCTACATGTGGCTACAGGCCCTTCCACCTGGGACCCTTGCACATCCCCACCCCTTCTCGTCTCTGGAATTCAGGTTGGTTCCTGGGGACTTTAAGATGAACTCGCAACCCCCCCCCCCCCCCCCACATCTCACCTGCAAACCAGATCAAGCCAGCCAGCAGTTCTGGACACCAGGCTGCCTGCGGCTGCAGGCCCTAGGCCCAGGACCGTTGCACATTCCCACCCCTTCTCATCTCTGGATTTCAACATGTGGCGCTCATTGGGCACCACATGATTTTTTTGTTGTTGTTTGTTTTTCTTTATTCTTGAGGTTGTACTTATTAGGTCAGTTGGAGGATCACCACTCCTTAGAAACAGGGAGGACTTTGGGTCACCCAGGACCAGTGACAAGATTACATGGTACTGGTGAGCAACAGGTAAGCCACCCATAAGAGAAATAATCAATTTTCTAATCGTGTACACCTTTTAACACTCAGAGATACCTTAAATAAGTTAGGAAGCAACATATAGGTCATCTGATGAATAAGAAAAATCGCAGGCTCAAGAAGTATGAGCAACCAACAAATAGCCTATCCCCCAAGGGAAATCATCAAGCCTACATCACCCACAGTCAATACAATGGGCATCATGGACATGCCAGATAAGGAATTCAGAATATTTGTAGTGACCAAACTAACTGAGATGGAAGAGAAAAGAGACAAGGAGCTCCAGGAGATGAGGAAGTCCTTTCATGATTTGAAAGAAGAAATAGATACATTAAACAAGAACCAGATGAAACTTCTAGGGTTGAAGAATGTGATACAGGAAATCAAAACCTCCCTTGAAAGTATTAAAAGTAGGTTAGATTAGGCAGAAGATTGAATCCCTAATGTAGAAGACAAAACTTCTGACCTAGAAAAAAATACCAAGAAGATTGATAAAACAACCATGAAAAAAGAGGATAATACATGAGGAATACTGGATACCATCAAGCGCCCTAACATCTGGATAATTGGTATCCCAGAAGAGGAAGAAAATAATAAGGGCCTAGATAATTTATTCCATGAAATCCTGGAAGAAAAGTTTCCAAACCTAGAAAGGCATTAAAATATCCAGACCCAAGAAATATGTAGGATCCTGAGTAGCATCAATCCAAGAAGATCCTCTCAAGGCATATCATACCCAGGCTGGCGAAAACAACAGAAAAAGACAAGATACTAAAGTTGGCAAGAGGTAAATGTCAAGTTACTTACAAAGGTCACCCCATCAGGCTAACATCGGATCTCTCGGTGGAAACAATGCAGGCAAGAAAACAATGGGGAAATACAGTCAAAGTGTTGAATGAAAAACAATTTCAACCAAGAATACTATACCTGGCAAGATTGTATTTCATATGGAAAAAAAGATAAAAACATTCTCGGATAAACAAAATTTGAAGGAATTTACCAAGTCCAGACCAGCTCTTCAAGAGGTTCTGAAGGGAATGCTACACCAGGAAAACTAAAAAGTCAGACAGACAGTTATACAAGAACAAAAAGCAACCAAGAAAATGGCTGGCGTAATCATATGAACAGGTATGAAAATATCGATAATTACATTGAATGTCAATGGATTAAATTCTCCAATTAAGAGACATAGACTGGCCGAATGGATTAAAAAACAGAAACCCTCTACCAGTTGCCTACAAGAAACTCACCTTATGGATAAAGACATATATAGACTAAAAGTAAAGGGCTGGAAAAGATATTCCATGCAAATGGAAATCAAAAAAGGGCTGTAGTAGCAATATTGATTCAGACAAAATAAATTTCAAGGCAAAGACTGTAAGAAGAGACAAAAAAGGGCATTATATAATAAAAAATGGGGTAATCCAGCAAGAAGACATAACGCTTATAAATATCTATGCACCCATCTCAGGTGCACCTAAATATGTAAAGGAAAGGCTGCTGGAGCTAAAAGGAGAGATAGGGAGAAATACTATAATTGTTGGAGATCTCAACACCTCATTATCTCCTTTAGACAGATCTTCTAGTCAGAAAATAAATAAAGAGATACAGGACCTAAATGATACTATAAATTGAATGGGCTTGACAGAGTTCTATAGAACTTTCCACCCTATGTCCACAACATATATATTTTTATCACCCTGGCATGGAGCCTTTTCAAAGATTGATGATATGTTAGGACACAAATCAAGTCTTTACAGATTTAAAGGCATAGAAACTGTATCCAGCAACTTCTCTGACCATGATGGAATTAAAATCAAGATTAATTTCAAGAAACACCCCCCAAAATACACAAATACATGGAAATTGAACAACCTACTTCTGAATGACTTCTTCCCTACTGAAGAAATTAAGTCTGAAATCAAAAAAAATATGGAAACAAATGATAATGAGTACACAAGTGTCCATAATCTATGGGACATGACAAAAGTAGTCATAAGAGTGAAATTCATAGCAATTACTGTGCATAAAAAAAGGATGGAAAAATGGCAAGTAGATAACCTATCATCATGCCTCAGGGAACTGGAAAAACAACAACAAACAAACCCCCAAAATGCCAGGTGAAAAGAAATAATAAAGGTTCGAGCAGAAATAAATGAAATAGAAAATAAACTAACCATACAGAAAATAAATGAAAGCAAAAGCTCATTCTTTGAAAAGATGAACAAGATTGACACACCATTGGCTAGACTAATCAAGGAGAAGAAAGAAAGAAACCAGATAAATCAAATATGTGATGAAACATACAATATTACAACAGACATAGTAAAGATACAAAATATCATTAGAGGATACTATGAGAGAATATATGCCAACAAACAAGATAACCTGGAGGAGATGGACAAATTCCTGGATGCATATAATATACCAAGATTGGATCAGGAAGACATAGAGCACCTGAATAGACCTATAAAAAGCCAGGAGATTGAATCAGTAATAAATAACCTCCCAACAAAGAAAAGCCCAGGTCCAGATGGCTTCACTTGTGAATTCTACAAAACTTTTAAGGAAGAGTTAACCCCTATTCTACTAAAATTATTTCTAAATATTCAAAAGGAAGCAAACCTTCCAAATTTATTTTATGAATCCTCCATCATCCTCATCCCCGAAACAGATAAGGACATGACAAAAAAAGGAAACTACAGATCAATATGATTGATGAATATAGATGCAAAAATTCTCAACAAGATACTCACAAATCGTACCCAACAACATATAATAAGGAAGATTATTCATCACAACCCGGTAGGCTTTATCCCAGGGATGCAAGGGTGGTTCAACATATGCAAGACCATAAATGTAATACACCACATTAACAGAAAAAAAAGATAAAAATCATATGATCATTTCAATTGAAGCAGAGAAAGCATTTGATAAAATACAATGTCCTTTTATGACAAGACCCTCAGTAAGATTGGTATAGGGAACCAGCAGTTAGCGTAATGGCTATGTCGTTGGACTCCCACGTAGTCGACCGCGGTTCGCGTCTCGGACCCGGTGGCTTACAACTCACGCCGGGCGCGTGTGCGTGCGTGCCCAAGATCCCGAGAGGAGAATGGAGGAAAAGGGATTGCGGGGTGACCATCCCCCCTGGGGGGTGATTTCTCGCTTTCTGTCTCTATGTCTCTCTCTGTCTGTCTGGCGAGCGCACGTGCCCTATAGCGAAAAACCTCTCCCCCCCCAAAAAAAAAAGATTGGTATAGAAGGGTCATTTCTCAACACAATAAAAGTCATCTATGAAAAATGTACAGTGAACATTATATTGAATGGGGAAAAACTGAAAGCTTTTCCACTAAAAACGGGTACTAGACAAGGCTGCCCACCTTCCCCACTGGTCTTTAATATAGCACTGGAAGTCTTAGCTAATACAATCAGAGAAGAGTACAATATATAAGGCATTTGAATAGGCAAAGAAGAGTTGAAAAATATTTTTATTCGCAGATGACATGATGGTATACTTAGAAGACACAAAGGTCTCCATGAAAAAACTTCTTGAAGTAATAAGTGAATAAAGTGGCAGGATACAAAATCAACATCCAAAAATCTATACCATTTCTATATATTAACAACAAGTTGAATGAAGTAGAGCTGAAGAAAGGAATCCCTTTTTCTGTAGCCACAAGATGAATATGATACCTAGGAATAAACCTAACTAAGAATGTCAAAGACCGATGTGGTTTGTGTGTAGGAGTGGGGCCTGGGGAAGAACATTTGGAGGAGGGATACGAAGACAGCATTGTTGAGACAGAAGGTGGTGTTATATTTTGATCAACTTGATCGGGGAGAAATGTTCACATATTAAAATGATCACCTTGTAAGCTAAATAATGTGATTGAATGTATTAAAAAATGTAAATAAAAAAAGAAAGCTATGAAAATTTTAAAAAGATATTGAAAGTGACATAAAAAAGTGGAAGGACATCCCATGTTCCTGGATTATAAGAATTAACATAATTAAAATGGCAATTCTATCCAAATTAATCTACATGTTTAATGCAATTTCAATCAAAATACCAGAAATATTCTTCACAGATCTAGAAAAGACAATCATAGAATTTGTCTGGAATCATAAATAAACTCATATTGCAAAAGCAATCCTACCAAAGAAGAATGGTGTACGAGGCATATCACTCCCTGATCTCAAGATATACTATAAAGCTGTGATCATCAAAACAGCATGGTATTGTCACAAAAACAGACATGTGGACCAATGGAAGAGAATAGAGACCCCAGAAATAACCCACAAAGCCAATTGATTTTTGACAAAGGATATCAGTTAATCCATTGGGAAAAGGAAAACCTCCTTATTAAATGATGCTGGAAAAACTGGGTATCCACCTGCAGAAAGATGAAACTGAACCCCCATCTTTCACCATTAACAAAAATCAACTCAAAATGGATCAAAAATCTGAACCTAAGACCTCAAACAATAAAACTACTGGTGGAAAATGCTGGGGAAACTCTGGGAGACATTGGAGTAGGCAAAGACTTCTTAAATAAGACTCCCAAAGCACAGGCAATAATCCCTAAAATAGACTAGTGGGACTATATCAGACTAAGAATTTTCTGCACAGCAAAGGACACAGTAACATGTGTGAATCAACAACTCTCAGAATGATAAATATGCCTCAGACAAGGGACTGATAACCAGAATACACAGGGAACTCTAGTGCCTTATGCAAAAAAAAAAAATGATTAACCCAATTAAAAGATGGGAAAATGAGCTGAACAAAAGTTTCTCTAAGGAAGACATACGAACAGCCAAAAAGCATATGAGGAAATGCTCAACATCCCTCATCATAAGGAAGATGCAGATAAAAACCACAATGAGATACCACCTAACCCCTGTCAGAATGGCAAAGATTAAGAATATAAAAAGTGTTAAGTGTTGGCGGGGATGTGGTGAAAAGGGAACTCTCCTACAGTGTTGGTGGGAATGTAAACTGGTTCAGTGACTGTGGCGAACAATACGGAGGTTCCTCAAAGATCTATAAAGAGAACTACCATTTGATCCAGCAATCCCACTTCTGAGTATCTACCCAAAGGACAGGAGAAAACTCAGTTGGAAAAGTGCTTGCACATCAATGTTTATTACAGTATTATTCACAATCGCCAAGACATGGAACCAACCTAAATATCCACAAACTGATGAATGTATTGTAAAAGTGTGGCATATATACTGTATGGAATAGTACTGAGCCATAAAAAATAACAGGATCCTGGATTTTGATAAAAAGTTGTCAGATATGGAGGATCTATTGCTGAGTGAAGTAAGCGGGGCTATGAAAGACAGATATTGCATGTATCCACTTTATACCGAATAGCCGCACTCTATGGTAGAGAGTGAAATATTGGAGTACATAAAAGTACTTGATGAGAATAAATGTAAAATGGGGGGGGGGGTTGAAGAGAAGAGGATAGAGAAAGATAGCAAGAGAACAAATAGAGAGGCATGACATTAGTGGGACACAAATATGGCTTATTACCTGTTGATGATGAAGTGTATAGTATTCTAAACTGGATTGGTCTGAGAAGTATTCCATGATGGGTAAAGTCTTTTTACAAGCAAAATGAGAAATAGTGATTCACTGGTTAAAAAATTAATTGGAAGGGAACCAGCAGTTAGCGTAATGGCTATGTCACTGTACTCCCACGTAGTCAACCACGGTTCGTGTCCCGGACCCGGTGGCTTAAAACTCACGCCGGGCGCGTGTGTGTGCGTGCCCAAGATCCCGAGAGGAGAATGGAGGAGAAGGGATTGCGGCATGGCCATCCCCCCTGGGGGGTGATTTCTCGCTTTCTGTCTCTCTGTCTCTGTCTGTCTGGTGAGTGCACGCGCCCTATAGCAAAAACCTCTCCAAAAAAAAATTGGAATAATAATAATAATGATCAGAAAAAAACAATGAAAATATATTGAATGATGAAATGGCAATTTGAATGTCTCTGTATTGACTGACATGCATGGCATTTCCTTTTGAAAAAGCAATGTAATAAACTGTAAATTCATATGCAATTCAATGTAATATAAACAAGATTATGATGATAATAAATAAATAAAATTTAAAAAATGAATTCTTATATAAACTTTTCTAGAAAGAATTAGTGTATTGATTATGAAGATTTTTTAAAAAAAATTTTTAAGTTCACTGATTTATCTCTATGAGCAGGAGTAGAAGATGGATGGAAAGATGGATGGACAGCATCTCCAACAGGACTTTGATGCCACCATCCACTCACAACCTCAGCCAGCCCTGGATCATCGGCATTCATGTGTCTGGCACTCTCAGAAAGGCTTTGGACACAAAGCAGAATCCTCTGTGGGTCAGCCTCACAGAGTGTTGTGTTTTACCACTGGGCCTCTGTCTAGCCTCTCAGCTGAAGTCTTAATTCAGAGTATAAAAAAAGCTAAATGATCCCTTTGTTTATGAAAAATTTAATCCTGTGTAAATTGTCATGAGAAATGCTTGATTATATTGAAATGTGGTTAAAAAAAATCATGTCAAAAACTACCCTGATGGTTACAGAGCTGGATCTTACATGACCGGCTACACAGTTTATATCCTGGCCATGGCAGGTTGAAAAACGTGCCAAGAACATGTGCATGTGTGACCCAAAATCTCAACGGAATGAAAAAACAGAGAAGGGATTGCATGGTGAGTACACCCCATTGGAGGGTGCTTATTTTCTCTCTCAGGTAAGCACACACTCTACCTAGCAAAGTTTTTTTAAAAAAAAAAACTTACATTTTAAAGATAGTTATTAAAAAAAAAAGATACCTAATAGCACATTTGTGTATAATATATATATATAGATGTAAATGAAGATGTCTATGTAGAACTATAAGGAAGAAATATCACATTATCAGTACAGTTTGATTCTATTCCTAAAATATTTTATCAATTTTAAAAAAGGAGTAAGAGAAACTTTTTGAGTTTTCTCAATAAATTGGCTGGGGAAGTCGTTAAGTTGTGAGTTCCATCTAAGTAGGAGGCATCACTCAGACCTTTAACTTTAAAGGCATGTGGACTTTTACTTTTGCCTTTTCTTTCTTTCTACCCTTCCCTTTTATTTTCGTTTGTGAGAGAGACAGAGACAAACACCACAATGGGGCCCTAATGCTGAGCTCCACCCCAAGTCTCAGTCATACCAGATCATGGGCAAGTGAGCACATGCCTGGCATGCCAAGAGAACGTCCAGGATTCAAACCCAGGGCCTTTCCTATGTGGATCCAGCTGTGCTATCCCTGTGTACCACCTGGCCTAGACTTCTTTCTTGACTACAGAGACTGTACATACATGCCTACAATAACATTGCAATAGAAATGGAGTAAAGAGAATCTAGATGAGAAACAACCTGATATTTTACAATATCTTGTAGGTTTAAAGAATTGGAAACAAATCATGATTGACCCTGAAGTCATGGTATTCTCATCCATCTGAGGGGAAAAAAAAGTATTTGCTAACTCCAGATATAAACATTTAGGTAAAAAAAAAAAAATTCCCCAGTGTTCTATGCTGATAATAGGAAACTAGTTTATTGTAAATCCAAAGCAGCAAAAAAAAATTGTATATATATACATATATATATATATATGTATATATATTATATACATGTATTTACATATTATATATTAGACACACACACACACACACACATATATATATATATATATATATATATATATATATATTCTTAAGTTCTAGACTTTATGCAGGATAACTGTGGGGGGAAAAAAAAAGAGAAACAGAGAAGCACAAAAGAAAAGGTCTACCATATTGTTAACTATATTCTTTTATACACACTGAAATTTGATGTTACAAATTTATTCTAAATTATTCTAATTACTCAGCTGTTTATCAAAAGTAAAAGATAACAGACTTTTGAAGAGTAAATGCATAGGATAGGGATTGTAATGAGCACTTCTTAGTTAGAAGAGAGATGGGTTAGACACACCTTTAGAATAAGTTTGTGTTTAGAAAATATATTCATTTCTATTTTCAAGTTATTGGTTTCTTCTAATTAACAAACCTGGAGGACATACATTTCTTTCTAGATGCTAAAAATATCAAATTTGTGTAGTGCACAGAGACTTATACTGTAATTAAACTCCTGGGAAATGGGTCCCTTATGTGCCTCAAACAATTATGTAATCTTTATAAGTTTACCAAAATAAATAAAAATTGACATCATCTTTTCTATAAGACATATAAAGTAATCTCTATGGAGCATTATTAGGAAATTAAAAATACTACTACCCTAATTTGGGACACAATATTTATAACCACCTGGGGTCCTTTTAGACTAGTGCAATAAATCTGCATGGCTATATGGGGGAAAAGATCAGGCCCAACTAGAGTGGTGCCATATTTTCCCTTATACATGTCCAATGCCAAATGCCATAGAATGGGAGTCTATTAATCGTGTGCACTGGTTGTGCTTTTCTGACTTTGTAATATCAATCTAGGCCTTAGTCTTGTCTTTGAGTATCACTGCATTTACACAAAGCACCTTAATATGGAATATACTCAAAAAATAGTTGGAAGTAAAGTTTCAAACAAGGCAAATATTAGTTTCTACAAGGCAAATATTCCTCAGTATTATGTTGCATTGTATATATTTCTCCTCTATTTGCAAATAATTTTGGTCAGTTTTTTTGTATATTTTCCATAGAACAAATTGGTGTTTTATTGACTTTCATTATTGTTTTTCAGTTTTTGTTTGTTTGTTTTTAATTTGCTATAGGGCACATGGTCTCACCAGTGAGATAAAGGGAAAGGCAGAAAGAAGGAAAGTGAGAAAACACCTCCAGAAAGGTGTCCATGCCACAGTCCCTTTTCCACCATTCTCCTCTTGGGATTTTGGGCATGCAATGCATGCATACATGCTTGAAATATTTTTCAAGTTGTGGGACTCAAACCACAGTTTGTCACATAAGTTTCAGCCACCTTAACCATTACACAACCTAGCTGGGCCATTTTTTTTCAGTTTTCTATTGTATTTGTTTCTGCTTCAGTCTTTATTATACCTTTTCAACTTAAAAAAAGTGTGTATGTGTGTTTTTTCTAGTTTCATAATGTGCAGTTATATTTATTCAAGATCTTTCTTCATTTGTAATAGTTATTTAGAACTCCTAAGTTTCCTTCAGAGCACTTTACATACATATTTTTCCTTCTGTTTTTTAATTGCCAGAGGGCACTTGTTCTTGTTAGAGAAAGAGAGCTTGAGGAAAGAAAGCATCCCAATAGAATGTGGTAAGACTACAAATCTTCCTCCACCTCTCCATCCTGTTAGATTGTGGGCACACACACGGTTTCCCAGTGATTTTCCAAATCACTAGGCTAGATTTGAACAAGGTTCAATAATGTGGAATCCAGCTCCCTTAACCACTGCCTTTAGGGCTGGCCCATACATTTTTTAATGACAAGTTTTTTTTTCTTTTCAATTAAAATTTATGATTAATTAATCTAATTAAATAGATTATGATTATTTAGATTATTTTGATTAATTAATTTATTAATTAATTAATATATTTGCCCTATAGCAAAATGGTGAAGGGAGCCAGATCTCACTGGCAGACCAAATGAAATCCCAGCTCCAGTGGATTGGAAAACATACTGTGTGTATGTGTGTGTGTGTGTGTGTGCGTGCCCAAAATCCCAACAGGATGGAGGGTTGAAGGAAAAGGGATTGCAGCATGACCACCCTATTTGGGTAGGGTGATGCTTTCTCCTTTTCTCTTCCTCTTTCTCTGTCTCTCTCTGTTGAGTACATATGTCCTCTAATAATTATACAATTTTAATGAATTGTTTTTGAGGTTGACTAAAAATTCTAATAATTTTATAGATTTTCAAACTTAATTTATTATTACTATTATTATTATTATTATTTATACATTCAGTCATTATACATCATTTACATTGTAAAGAGATTTTACCCACGGGACCAGCAGTTAGCATAATGGCTATGTCACTGGACTCCCATGTAGTCGACCGCAGTTCACATCCTGGACCCGGTGGCTTAAACTCAAGCTGGGTGCTTGTGCATGCATGCCCAAGATCCCAAGAGGAGAATAGAGGAGAAGGGATTGTGGCGTGGCCATCTCCCCTGGGGGGTTATTTCTCACCTTCTGTCTCTCTGTCTGTCTCTGTCTGGTGAGCGCACATGCCCTATGGTAAAAACCTCTTAAAAAAAAAAAGAGAGATTTTACCCAACATGATATATGCCACACAGCAGGTGAATTGAGAATACTACACCTGACATCACCAACAGGCAACAAACCATATCTGTGTCCTGCAAATGTCTTAATTCTCCATTTTTTCCTAAATTTCCCTTCTTGCACTCTTCCCCTCTCCCACTCTCCTTCTATTTTGTTTTCAGTGTCCATAACAATTTTCAGTGCTTTTATGTTTCAGTCTCTACCATAGAGTGTAGGCAGTCGGTATATGATAAGTGGACAGATACAAAGTCTCTGTTTCATAGCCTGACTTACTTTTTCTATGTTTGTCCACTTTCTATCAAACACCAGAGTCTTGCTTTTTATGGCTGAATAGAATTCCATGGAGTGTATGTGTCCTGTGTGACACATACACTCCATGGAATTTTAGGGACACAGGACTAATTTAAATTTTTAAGAAGGCACATGAACAAAAACATTGACTAATACTAGTATAAATAATTCTCTGTATACCAGTTACAACAGTTACAAAAAAACACTGCAAAAGTTCATGCTAGAAAATGAAAAATACAAAATTTTTCATCAGTATTTATTGAAAGCATTAAGTACCCAAGTACCTAAAACTTCAAGTTATTGTCTTGATTTTGTCACTTTTTTTTACATGTTTTTGCCATAGGGCTCCTGTGCTCACTGTAGAGATAAAGAGACAGAGACAGTGAGAGGGGAAGTGAGAAATCACCTCCTAAGGGAGAAGGCCATACCACAATCTCTTCTCCTCCATTATTCTCTTGGTATCTTGGGCACATGCACACATGCACATGTACCTAGCATGAGTTTCAAGCCATTGGTCCGGGATGCAAACCGTGGTTGGCCATGTAATATCACCACTATGCCATCTGCTTGCCCTGTGATTTCATCACTTTCTAATTTTAAATCATTGATCAGTGCAAATAAACTCTATGCATCTCCATTTCTTCAGAATAAAAAATTGGGTTATTGTATTTCTTAATGCACAAATATGTGATCATTCTTTGCCAAGTAAGGGAAAAAAAGCATAAGGATATACTCTTACTTTGTTTAGTTTTGCCATAGGGTGCATGCACTTGCTGGAGAAACAGAGACAGTGGAAAAGTGAGAAATCACCTCTCAGGAGGGATCACCATGCAACAATCCCTCCTTCTCTACTCTTTTCCTGGGATCTTGGGCATACACATATGTGCCCAGTGTGATTTTCAATCCTCAGGATCTGAGACTAGAAACATAGTCATCCACGTTAGAATCCAGTGACTTAACCACCATATCACCTGCTGGCCCAGGCTATACTCTTTGAAAATTGATTATTCATTAATTTCAATTAATCTTTTTTAAAATAATTATTTATTTAATTTTATCTATTCATTCATTTATTTTAATTTGGCCAGAGAGAGATACACAGAGAGAGAGAGAGGGAAAGTGAGAAAGCAAGCCACCAGGTCCGGTACTCAAACCGTGGTCAGCCATGTGGGAGTGTCCAGCACTTTAACCACCATGCCACCTGCTGGTCCCCTCAATTAATCTTGATATAACTTTTCTGGTTTATTTCTATCATTTTTCCAGATCAAGAATGTAAGAATGCATAATAGAAGACGGTTTATTTGTGAATGTATACAACACTGTTCATTCTTGTTATGTATACAAATATTAACTGAGAAAAATGATTAATTTGTTAGGATTATAATTATATGATGACTGAAAATTATTTTATTGAATAAATACAAAATGTTGCCCAGTTTTTAAGCTTCCTAAAAATAACCAGAATTTCTTCTCTCAACATTTTTTCTGACTTAATTGGGAAGTTCATCTAGGCGCTGAGATGGAACATAAGATATATGCATTCCAAGTAGTTTGAGCAGAATTTATAATAAAAGAGATGAAGGAAAAATATTAATATCAGATTACAAACTTTCAAATTAGATCCTTGTGTTTTTGAGGGCTCCTTTTATTCTTTTACTTTTTTTCTTTTTAATTAGCCGAAAGGTTTGTGTGCTTGCCTAAGAAAGACACAAAGAAAGAGAGAGGAAAAGTGAGAAGCATCTTCTAAGGATAATCATGCCACAATTCCTTCTTTTTCATTCTCCTCTTAGGATTTTGGACATGCACACACACATATGCCTGGAGAGTTTTACAAGCTACCATGTCTGGGACTCAAACTGTGCAGTTGGTCATGTGAGGTCTAGCACCTTAACCACTATGCCATTTACTGGTCTGTGAGGGCTTCTTAGCACACATAATACAATTATTATAAGAACATCAAATTGTCTAATGTACAAAATAGTCTTGATCTTTATTTTTTGTCTGGATAATAGTTAGAAATGATAGTTTAATTTGAATAACATTCTAGTCCAAGCCTGGCAATTAGCTCCCAATACTCAAGCACACTTCATGCAACTGTTGTATTTTGTAGCAACTACCTAAATAGTCATCATGAATGGAATTGTAATATACCTTTGCTGAAGCTGCCCAGTAAATATTTATGGTGATATTCGGTGATAGAAAAGAAGCATAAACATTGAAAGTGAACATATCTTCTTTGTTTCTGTTCTGAGGATTTCAAGAAAGAATTTAATATCTTTTTAAACCTCTTCTAAATCCTTTCATCCACCACACTGCAAACTCTCCTGAAATAATTTAAAATAGTAACTGTAGGGAGCAGACAGATCTAGGTAGAACAATGGTAGCCTTTAAATATAAGAAACATGATTTGTGCCTGTGCTGCAAGGCCAGTGGAGGTAGAGAGAAGCTGTGTATCAGCCAGAGTGGGCCAGAAGAGATGAGAAGAGGATGGTTCAGAACTGCAAGACATGGGACAGGCAGTTAGCATAATAGCTATGTCGCTGGACTTCCATGTAGTTGACCACAGTTCAAGGCCCGGACCTGGGGGCTTAAAACACACCGGGCGCGTGTGCGTGCGTGTCCAAGATCCCAAGAGGATGGAGGAGAAGGGATTGAGGCATGGCCATCCCCCCGGGGACTAATTTCTCGCTTTCTGTCTCTCTGTCGCTCTCTGTCCGGCGAGCGCACGTGCCCTATAGAAAAAACCTCTCCAAAAAAAAGAACTGCAAGACACAAGATGTGCCACAGCTTCAGTTTTCAGTTGATAACAGCAAAACATCTGGCTTTGCATCCTATTGCCCACTCCCTTTTGCCCTACAAAAGAATAAACCTAGCAATGGCTCAGGGCCATGACTATCTCCTTCAGAGTTGCCTGGACCATCTGATCCCCACTCTTTTCTTCTTGTGTTTCTGTGTGTCTTCTTTAAAACCTTGCCACCACTTCCACTCGTTTATGTCTTGCCATGCCGGCCTCAACAAATAGAGACATCTTATTCAAATGTACTTTCCTTTGAGCACTTAACAATATGGCATAAAATGATAGCGCAAAAATGTTTATTGAAGCATTAGCTTAATTACATGTAATCATCTCCTAAATATTGTTCATACTTATTACTCCTGAACAAAACTGTCTTGTTTTTCTGTTTCTCTTAAAAATGTGAACATTTTTAGTCAAGTTAAAATAACATGCAATTATGAAGCCCTCTCTCTTAAATCTGTAAATAGATTTGAATTAACTCTACTTACCAGTCCGATTACGATATTTATTTACCAATATGACAGGATTTTGAAATCCTAGAAAGTAAGACTATCTTTTCCTAACTCCCATTTATTTTAGTAAATTTATCAAGAAAGTTATTTATTTAGCTGCTCAACCTATCAGTTATCAGGAAAGAAAGAAGGAAAGAATTACTTTTATTTTTTTAAACACATACAATATGGTAGGCATGTTTTCTGCATTTTCTTTTGCTCTTCAAGATAATGAACTAAATTATATTATATGATTTTGTGAACAATGACTAAAATCAAGGCCAATGAATCTTATCTGACTTATGCAAGCAGAGCCCTGTATAGTTTCTCCAGATTAAAAACTCACATCTATTCCATTATAAAATATTTTCTCTTTTGGTAAATGTAAAGGGACATTTTATTTTTTAAAAATTAATTAATTAATTAATTATCTTTTCATTTCATTTTCTTTTATACATACAATCACATTATTATTTGGCTTACAAAACGGATATGTCAACAGATGAACATTTCTCCCTAGTACAGTTGATAAAACTACAAAATATCTTCAACAGATAATACCACATTTCTTTGTGCCATTAATGCTTTGACTCCCTATTTTCCTTCTACATGTCCTTCCTCAGATCCTCTTCTTTCACACAACTATATCTGGTATTTATATATATATATATATATATATATATATATATATATATATATATACGTATATATATATATATATATATATATATATATATATATGCTGTGTTTCTATATCCTTTGGTCAATCAGTTTCAGTCATAGAGTGCAGACACTCGTTATATATTAAGTGGAGACATACAGTGCCTCTCCTTCATAGCCTGGCTTGCTTTACTCAGCAATAAATCTTCCATATTCATCCACTTCCTGTCAAAAGCCAGGGTTTTGTTGTTTTTTTTATGGCTGAATAGTATTCCATTGAGTATATGAGCCACAGTTTTTCTATCTATTCATCTGTTCGTGGGCATTTGGGCTGTTTCCATGACTTAGCAATTGTGAATAGTGTCACAATAAACATCGATGTGCAAGCATTTTCCGATTAAGTACCCTTCTGTCCTTTGGGTAGCTATCAAGGAGTGGGATTGCTGAATCATGTAGTAGTTCTATTTGTAGATTTTTGAGGAATCTCCAAATTATTCTCCACAGTGGCTGGACCAATTTACATTATCACCAGCAGTGTAAGAGAGTTCCCCTTTCACCACACTCCTGCCAGCACTTACCATTTTTTTTTTTTTTAATCTCAGTCATTCTGACTGGGGTTAGGTGGTATCTCATTGTTGTTTTGATCTGCATTTCCCTTACAATGATAGATGTTGAGCATTTTTTCATATGCTAATCGAATGTCATCTTTAGAGAGTGGGTTTTTTTCATCTCATTCTCCCAACTTTTAATAGGATTGATCATCTTTTTTCGGAACAGCTGCTTGAGTTCCTTGGGAATTCTGGTTATCAGTCCCTTATCTGATGCATAGTTTACAAAAATATTTTCCCATTCTGAGGGCTTTCTATTCACACTAATTACTGTGTCTTTTTGCCATGCAGAAACTTCTTAGTCTGATGTAATCCCACTTGTCAATTTTGGGAATTATCAACTGTGCTTTGAGGGGTCTTATTTAAGGAGTCTTTCTTTACCCCAATGTCTCCCAGAGTTTCCCCAGTGTTTTCCATGAGCAGTTTTATAGTTTGAGGTCTTAGATTTAGATCTTTCATCCACCTTGACTTGATTTTTGTCAAAGGTGAAAGGTAGGGGTTCAGATTCATCTTTTGGCAAGTGGAAATCCAGTTTTTCCATCACCATTTGCTGAAGAGGTTTTCCTTTTCCAACTGGATTGACTGGTAACACTTGTCAAAAATCAGTTGACGTATGTTTGGGAATTTAATTCTGGGGACTCTATTCTGTTCCATTGGTCCACATGTCTGTTTCTGTACCAGTACTATGCTGTTTTTGATTGTCACAGCTTTGTAGTATATTTTTGGGTCAGGGAGTGTGATGCTGCCAATTCCACTCTTCTTTTGAAGAATTGCCTTGGCAATAAGGGGTCTTTTATGATTCCAGACACACTTTATGATTGTCTTTCCTAGATCTATGAATAATGTGTCTGGTACTTTGATTGGCATTGCATTAAATATGTAGATTAATTTGGGTAGAATTGCCATTTTGATTATATTAATTCTTTCAACCAAGGAACATGGGATATCCTTCCACTTTTTTGTGTCATTTTCAATTTCTTTTTTTATCTTCTCATATTTTTCCTTGTGAAGGTCTTTAACTTCTTTGGTTAGATTTATCCATAAGTATCTTATAGTTTTTGTGGCTATGGTAAATGTAATAACTTTTTTCAGTTCTATCTCAGTCTGCCTGTTGTTTTTATATAGAAATGCTGTAAATTTCTGGATATTAATTTTGTATACTGCAACTTTACTGTATTCATGTATTACTACCAGAAATTTTTTCATAGAAACCATTGGGTCTTCTATGTAAACAATCATGTCATCTGCAAATAGAGTTTCACCTCTTCTTTCCATATTTGAATGGCTTTTATTTTTCTTTCTTTTCTGATTGCATTGGCAAGGACATCCAGTACTATATTGAAAAGGAGTGGAGAAAGTGGGCTTCCTTGTCTTGTTCCCATTTTTAGTGGAAAAGCTATTAGCTTTTCTCCATTCAGGATGATGTTCACTATGGGTTTTTCATAGATAGCTTTTATTGTGTTTAGAAATGACCCTTCTATGCTGATTTTGCTGAGAATCTTGATCATGAAGCGATGTTGTATCATATGAAATGCTTTTTCTGCATCGATTGATATGACCATATGGATTTTATCTTTCTTTCTATTAATATGGTGTATTACATTTATGTATTTGCATATTTTGAACCAGCCTTGCATTCCTGGAATAAAGCCTACCTGATCATGATGCATAAACTTTTGTATAAGTTGTTGGATACAATTTTCTAGTATCTTGTGGAGAATCTTTGCGTCTATATTCATCAGGGATATTGGTCTATAGTTTTCCTTCTTTGTCCTGTCCTTATCTGTTTTAAGGATAAGGGTGACAGTGGCTTCATAGAATGAATTAGGGAGAGATTCGCCCATCTGAATATTTAGAAATAAATTGAGCAGAATAGGGGTTAACTCTTTTTTGGAAGTTTTGTAGAATTCAAAGTTGAAGCCATCAGGGCCTGGGCATTTTCTTTTTTTTTCTTTTTTTTTTTTTTTCTGGAAAGGTTTTTGCTGTAGGGCACATGCACTCGCCAAAAAGACAGAGACAGAGAGATACAAAGTGAGAAATGACCTCCCAGGGGGGATGGCCACGCCGCAATCCCTTCTCCTCCATTCTCCTGTCAGGATCTTGGGCACGCACGCACATACACCCAGAGTTAGTTTAACCGCCGGGTCCGGGACTCGAACCACAGTCACCTACTTGGTAGTTCAGTGACATAGCCATTACACTAACTGCTGGTCCCAAGGCTTTTATTTGTTGGGAGGTCATTTATTACTGATTCAATCTCCTTGCTTGTTATGGGCCTATTCAGACTTTCTATATCTTCCTGGCTCAATATTGGTAGATTATATGTGTCCAGGAATTTGTCCATCTCATCCAGATTGTCTTGCTTCTTGGCATACAGATGTTCATAATATCCTCTAATAATGTTTTGTATTTCTACTGTGTCTGTTGTTATTTTCCCTGCTTCATTGTAGATCTTATTTGTCTGGTTCCTTTCTCTCTTCTTAATAAGTCTCACTAGTGGTGTATCAATTTTGTTTATCTTCTCAAAGAACCAGCTTTTACTTTCATTTATTTTCTGTATAGTTTGTTTATTTTCTACTTCTGCTCGTATTTTATTATTTCCTTTCTCTTGTAGTTTTTTGGATCTTTTTGCTATTGCTTTTCCAA
The DNA here is from genome assembly GCA_026018925.1 of Tupaia tana. Classification (NCBI taxonomy): domain Eukaryota; kingdom Metazoa; phylum Chordata; class Mammalia; order Scandentia; family Tupaiidae; genus Tupaia; species Tupaia tana. Next base: position 7,711,382 of record JAKSZU010000025.1, on the reverse strand, counting down.
TTCTCTGAGGCAAGATGTTATGTGATCCATTTGCCTTCTTTCCGTCTTCCTCTTATGTGCACTAATTGCTATGAACTTCCCTCTTATGACTGATTTAGCAGTATCCCAAAGATTATGGGAACTCATGTCCTCATTGTTATTGGCTTCCATGAATCTTTTTATTTCAGTCTTTTTTTCTTCAGTAGTGGTGGAGTCATTCAGGAGTAGGTTATTTAGTTTACATATATTTGAGAATTTTTGAGGTTTTCTCTTGCAATTAAACTCAAGTTTAATTCCATCATGGTTGGAGAAGATGCTGGATATAGTTGCTATGCCTTTGAATCTGTAGAGGCTTGCTTTGTGCCCTATGATGTGGTCAATCTTAGAGAAGGTTCCATGTGGAGGTGAGAAAAAAGTGTATCTCGTGGTGTTTGGATGGAAAGTTCTATAGATGTCTTTTAAGTCTATTTGATTTATGGTATCATTTAGATCCTTTATCTCTTTATCTACTTTTTTATCTAGATGATCTGTCCAGAGGGTATAGTGTAGTCTTCAGGTCTCCAACAATTAGTGTATTGAAGTCTCTCTCCCCTTTTATATCTAACAGTCTTTCCTTCACATATTTGGGTGCTTCTGTGTTAGGCGCATAGATATTAATCAGCGTTATATCTTGTTCCCTCCTTTTTTTTGGAGAGGTTTTGCTATACGGTGTGTGCGCTCACCAGAAAGACAGACAGACAGAGAGACAGAAAGCAAGAAATCACCCCCCAGGGGTGATGGCCATGCCACAATCCTTTCTGCTTCATTCTGCTCTTGGGATCTTGGGTATGCGTGCACATGCGCCCGGCATGAGTTTAAGCCACCAGGTCCAGGACTCAAACCATGGTTGACTACATGGGAGTCCAGTGACATAGCCATTATGCCAACTGCTGGCCCCAATAAGCATTATATTTTATTCATCAATTGACCCTTTTACTACAATATAGTGACCTTCTTTGTCACTATATTGTAGTGAACAGTTTTTGTTTTAAAGCCTATTTTGTCAGAATTTAGTATCATGACTCCAGCTCTTTTTTGGTTTCCTTTTTCCAACCCTTCACTTTTAATCTATGTATGTCTTTATCCATGAAATGGGTTTTCTGTAGGCAACAGATAGGTTTCTGTTTTTTAATTCATTCAGCCAGTCTGTGTCTCTTGATTGGAGAATTTAATCCATTAACATTCAATGTTATTATCGATGTTACTGTACCAGACACGACATTTAGGTTGACCATTGTCTTAGTTGCCTTTTATTCCTTTGTTTTTGGCTGTTACTTCTTTAGTTTTCCTGGAACAGTACTTTCTTCAGGATTTCTTGAAGAGCTGGCCTGGTGTTGGTAAATTCTTTTAGGTTTTGTTTGTCTGAGAAGATTTTTGTCTTTTTTTCCCATATGAAGGATAATCTTGCAGGATATAATTATCTTGGTTGAAATTATTTCTCTCTTAACACTTTCAATAATCTTCCCATTCTTTTCTTGCTTGCATTGTTTCCGTTGAGACGTCCGGTGTTAGCCTGATGGAGTGACCTTTGTAAGTCACTTGCCATTTCTCTCCTGCCAGCTTTAGTATCTTATCTTTATCTGTGGTCCTTGGCAGTCTGGCTAAGATGTGCCTTGGGGAAGATATTCTTGGATTAATTCTATTTGGGGTCCTTTGTATTTCTTGGGTGTGGATATTTGAGTGCCTCTCTAGACTTGGGAAATTTTCTTCCAAGATTTTATGGAATAGGTTTTCCATGCCCTGATTAGTTTCTTCATCTTCTGGGATACCAATTATTCGGATGTTAGGGCATCTAATATAATCTAGTATTTCTTGGATGTTATCCTCGTGGTTTTTTTTTTTGTTGTTGTTATTTTCTCTATCTTTTTGGTGGTTTTCTCTAGGTCAGAGTTTTTATCTTCTACATCATAGATTCGATCTTCAGCATGGTCTAATAGACTTTTAATATATTTGAGAGAGTTTTTGGTTTCCTGTATTACAGACTTCACCTCTAATAGTTCCATTTCATTCTTTCTTAGCTTGTCCATTTCTTCTTTCATATCGTGAAAGGACTTTCTAATCTCCTGTAGTTCATCATCTCCTTTCTGTTCCAACTCATAGAATTTGGTCACCATGAATGTTCTAAATTATTTCTCGGACATTTTGGTAACGTCATTTGGTTTTTCAAGAAATGGAAGGGAGTCACTGTATTCTTTTGATGGAGTCTTATTTCCTGCTTTATTCAGACTTGAGGCTCTTCTTCTAGCCATTGGGAGATGTGTTCACTTTGGAATACCTTTTAAGAGAACGTTTCCTAGAATAGGAGCAAGTGTGTTTCCTTTTTGCTGTGGACTGAAGACTGCTGAAGTCTCTGTTCTGCTGTATTTAGCAATATGATCCAAGGAGGAGTAGTCTGACTGACAGAGATAGGGATCTCTGTCTTGGGGGTCCCGGGGCTGGAGCTGGAGTGGGGGGTCCTGCCTCAGTGTCCCTTAGGCCAGGGGTAAAGTGACATTTTAAAATGAACTCTTAATGCACAATTCATTCCAAAAATGGAAGGAAGTGATTTTAAATGAACCAAATTAAACATATTACTTCATGCATTCAATACAAAAACAACTGAGTTATAATTGTTTTACTGACTGCTTCCTTAACATCTTTATTCCTTAGACTGTAGATCAGGGTATTCAGCATGGGGATAATCACTGTGTAAAACATTGAGACCACTTTGACAGTGTGGAGTTTTAAGAATTAGGGACACAGTAGAGGAAGAGGATGGTGCCATGGAAGATTGTGATGGCAGTCAGGTGGGAGACACTGGTGAAGAAGGCTTTGCAGTGTCCACTACTAGCTAAATTCATCTTCAGGGTGGTGACAATAATGAATACATAAGACAGGAGAATAATGAATAATGTTCTGATCTCGTTAAAAGTGGCAACTATAAAAAGAAGTAATTGAGTGAGATAAGAATCATAGCAAGAGAGCAACATCAGGGAGGATACTTCACAGAAGAAGTGATTGATTTTGTTGAAACCCTGAAAAGATCATTTCAAAGCAGAATATGTGAGTGTCAAGGAACATGCAATTCCCCATTCATATGATCCAGCCACCAACATGGCACAGAGCTTCTGGGACATAGCAATTGTGTAGAGAGTTGCAAACAGCCACAAAGCAATCATAGGGCATTACAGCAAATAGAATTTGTTCAGTCACCACAAAGGTACAAAAGAGAAAGAATTAAACCATACATCCTAAAAAAGAAATTGTTCTGTCTTCTACAATGAGGTTCACCAGCATCTTAGGAGCAAAGATGGAGGAAAAGAAGAAATCCATAAATGAATGATGGCTGAGAAAAAAATGCATAGGGGTGCATAATTTGGGGTTAATCTTGATGACAAAAATCATCCCAAGATTCCCTACAACACTGAAGCTGTAGACTGCCAGGAATATCAAAAAGAGGGGAAGCCACAATTCCAGATAGTTTGAGAAGTCCAAGAGGGTGAATGTGGCCCCAGAAGTTATAATTCTCTCTGTTAGAAACATGTTTCCCTTTGGTGAGATGTAAGAATCAGTCTTGGAAATAAAATACAAAAAGTAATTGAAATAATGCATGCTTAACTATACCCTCTGTAGAACAGAACATGAGACAAAATAGATCTGTGTTGTAATCTTAATGGGCATTAAATATTCAAGATAGAAATAGCAAAGCTCAGAAATAGAATTACTAGGAAATGTTACTGTCTCAAAAGTTATGAAATCATTCTATTCATAAATGTAATTTTAAAAAAATGTGAGTATAGTAATTATTAAGCAATCTTGATGGTAACGAAATTAAATTATCATATAAAATATTCAAATCTCATTGTGCTTCTGCACATAAGTCTACCAGAATAAAGCAATGTGGATTATGGTCCTAAAAATGCAAATGAAAATGGAATAATTTGAAATAACTTCTGCAGTTATAATTATTTTTATAAAATCATATGTACATATATTGGAATATTTCCATAAAACAGTCTATATTTTAGTTTGCTATTGTAGGGTGCATGAGTTCACCAGAGAGAGACAGCAAGAGAGAGAGGGAAAGTGAGAGATCATCTCTCAGGGAAGATGGCCATGCACAGTCCCTTCTTCTCCATCTCCTCTTGGGATTTTGGGCAGGCATGCACATGCACCCAGTGTGATTTTCAAGCTGCCAAGTCTGACTCTGAGCTCAAGTCATGCACTTGGTCATGTGAAATACAACTGCCTTAACCTTCATGCCACCTGCTGTCCCCCATATCTATGGTTTATATATTAGGTTCGCATTTTAATCACTATCTTTTTGATGGACTAGGTCAGACATCAATTTCAATGACAGCTTATGTTTTTCAGTAAAACCATGTATACCCTTATGCTACAGATAGCAAACAGAATCTTAAATAGCCATGACTTGTCCAGTGACAGACATTAGATGGTCTGCAAACCCAGATCCCTTAAACTCCAGTCATGCACACATCTCTCTATGCCAGGTTCTGATCTGCATTACAGATAGATATCTTAACATTTCAGTGTGAAAAGCTTACATTTTCACACTTTATTTTGCTAATCTTTTTTTGGCCACATTAAAGAAAATCTTTATGAATTTATAAAAACTAGCTAGTGAAAGCAGTGATGACCTCAGAAATACTGGGAACCAGCAGTTAGCGTAATGGCTATGTCGCTGGACTCCCATGTAGTCGACCGCAGTTCGCGTCCCGGACCCGGTGGCTTAAAACTCATGCCGGGCGCGTGCGCATGCATACCCAAGATCCCGAGAGGAGAATGGAGGAGAAGGGATTGTGGCGTGACCATCCTCCCTGGGGGGTGATTTCTCGCTTTCTGTCTCTATGTCTCTCTCTGTCTGTAAGGCGAGCGCACGCGCCCTATAGAGAAAATCTCTCCAGAAAAAAGAAATATTATGAATATCTGTAGCAAGATAAAATAGAAAAAAGCTATAAAACTGTTCATAATAATAAAGACATATGATAAAAAAAAAACCATAAACATTGACAAAGATAGTTGCTTTTTCAGGCCCCTCGCTTCTAAGTGACCTAGAAAATTTATTCTATCCCTATATTACCTGTCAAGAAAATAGATGAGAATCATAGTAGGCTACTACACTTTAAAGTCAATGGCAAGAAGGAAGTTCTTAACACAAAGAGAATGGGGCAGTTTCTATAACCCGGGTAGGGTTATCAGGTAAACTACAGGAACCCAGTTAAATTAGAATCTCACATAATGAATTGTTTGATGTATTGGGTTGTTGAATAAATAAAATGCATTTTTTTGCATTAAAATACACTCCATGATTGTTTCTGATGACCCAATATATTCCAGTTGTAGAAAGTGATAGACTTATATTAAAAAATCCTTTTTTTTTAGCTGAAGTTTAAATGTATTTCAGCATCCTATATTTTAAAATACATGTTTAAAGTTTTTATTTCTTCCATTAGTGAGAGAAATAGAGAAAGGCTGAGAGACAGAACCTCCAGTTGGATCTTGAGGGCATAATGCAACCCCAGTCTCAGTCATCCTGATTCATGGGCAGACACATACCCACCATACTTAGGGAGGTCTCAGAACTAGCAATCTTTCCAAGTTGATCTGACTAAGAGAGCATCATTATTTTATTGCTTTACCACTGTTTAGCCACAGCATCTGCATTTTCTTTAATAATATAAATCCTATATCCAGAACAATTTGGAATCATATAGCAATCAACACATCTGGTTTGCCCGAAACTTCCCTTGTTTTACTACATGAAGTCACATATGCTGGAAATCCCCTCATTCATATTTCTTTACAATGAAGGTCTTTTCCTCAGACTATCATTTCTGGCAAGGTCCTTTATGTTTATCCAATCAGGAAATAAATAGGCTCTAGATGTTCTAGCACTAAAAGTCTGAGGTCCCATGCAGCTTAGAATTCTTCATGGTCATATACATTCAGATGCCCAAGGATTTAAGGTTCAATGAAAGGAGAATCTTTCCCAGCCAATCTTTATTATAAAACCCTTCTGTATTGTCCTATTTCAGTGTTTTTGAACCCTGGCATTATGTGTATTTTGTGCTAGATTATTCTTTGTTGTAGGAAGCTACCAGGAAAAATGTACCATTTATAGCTGCATATCTAGCCTTATCCACTGCATGAGAGTCTCACTGCCCCCCGCCCAGTCATAAAAATAAAAATATATTTAGATATTACCTATGTACCTTTAAAGAGGAGGAGGAAGAACACAATTCTATAGTTGAGAACTACTGGCTTATTTCTTTGATTCTGGCAGATTTTAATGCTTTATAGGGCTGAATTTAATTCAGGCTAATGTGTAATTTAAATAGCATAGTTCTTGATCTCCTAAACTCTTTCATACAGATTAAGCAATTTGTATTATCTTTGAATCTGTGAGTGTGGTGTCATCTAAAACCTTTGTAAAATGAAAGTTATTCATATATGTGTGTGTGTGTGTGTGTATTTTTTTTGAACCAGCAGTTAGCGTAATATACAATCCCTTATGAGTCAGCAATTTCTTCCATGCAACTAAAAATTTATTTTTATCAAATCCTTTTAACTATGTTTCTAAAAGGTTCATTTTATTCCCTTTGATATAACTATTTTAAAGTATCTTTTTCACACAACACTTCAAAAAATTTAAATTTTAGAAGCAAGGAGATATATATGAAAAGCTTTCAAAAATATCATTGAAAATGTATATTATGGAAAAATCGTGTATGGATTACAAATTGTGTCTTTTGCACAAAAATAAACTTAAACTTAACTTGTGTTTTCTTCAAAAACTTTCTGAAGCCCCTTCAGGCTTTATTTATTTATTTATTTCTGAAAACTCTCAGAATCATTCTAGTCTCCCACTCACAGGAAACAGTTCTCCAGGACACTGCTGTAGAAGAGGGCAGCCAAGCCAGGTGCTCTATATGAAGCTCTGTATAAAGAGTACATTTCTTGTTCCTTGCAAGTTCAAATACATAATGCTTAAGTGGCTAAAAATATTCCTAAATTACTTTTCCTATGAAAAATCTAAGAATCTTCTAGATATCTTACATGTAAAAGAGTATCTATATTTCCTCAAACCTACGAACAAACCTGTTGGTGAAAGAACCAATCTCTCCTGCCTCTGGACAGATTACCTAGAAGAGATGCTAAGATATTAATTTCCATTCCCATTCCCTGTGGCTTTATGAACTTGATAAAATTGGTTGTGTTATTCTCCAGTGCACCTCTAAATAACCAATTATAATTAAATATTATTTTCTGATGTAATTCTAGTTTTATAGACAACTTGAAGGAAAATGAGCAGCTTTAGAAATATTTTACATGAAAGCTAACTTAGAAGCTTAAATGTATGTAGCAGATGGTGGCATATCAGTAAAACATGATTATTCGCAAAACGATCCCACGAAGAAAGATTCCTAGTTGGAGTTTGATTACCTCCCTAGGTACACCTAGCACAGGTGTGCTCATGACTTGGGGATGACTAAAAGATGACAATATCAAGATTCTGTTAAAGGTGCTCACTCTTTCTGTCTAGTGCTTGGAGAAACAAATAAATAAATTTAAGAAAAATGCTAGGGCCAAGCAGTGGTGTGGTGATTAAGGTGGCTGGATTCCACATGGCCAACTATATGGTTTTAGTCCCAGATCCAATGGATTGAAAACACTCTGGGAGCATATGGGTGCATGCCCAAAATTCATACGGGGAGGAGAAATGTAGGAGAAAGGACTGTGGCATGATCATCCCCAAGAGAAGTGTTTTCTCACTTTCCCTCCTTCTTTCTCTCTCTCTCTCATTTTGTCTCTCTCCAGTGAGTGTGTGTAACTTCTGGTAAAAAACAAACAAACAAACAAATGAACACCTTAAATATATTCTCTTTGTGAATCATGATCCTCCCTTTAGTTTCCCTTTTTAAATATATAATGACAAACAATAGCAGGAGTTATTGTTTTCATGTATTCAATAATGATTTCTTAAATGTCTAACATGTCCCTGGTCTTTGAAAAGCTTGACTGTCTCCTTGTTACTCCAATCACATTAGAGAAGCAAGACAATATGACATTCAGGTCACTTAGCTATGAATTTATGCTCCTGTCAAGGATATTAGGTGCAGAACATGTCTTCATCTGTATTGAAGAGAAGATTACAAACGTTTGGAATTTGTTTCTCAGTGTCCCTGGAAGAAACTATGCCCAGCTAGAAACTTTACATTAGGGTGTCTAATGCTATCATCAACATGCCAGATAACATACCTTATAAATAAATACAATATGTACTGTTTACAGAATGATTGTTTTTTGATTCTGATTGATATTATTTGTATTAAGTTACCCAGATTCTGCAATCTTTTAAATCCCAACTTTAACATGAAATTCTTGATTGTCTTTCACATCACTATTATTTCTTTAGATCATATTTTTTATTTTGCACTTGTACTGATCAATAGCATCGATGGTCTTTATGTCTAAAAATAATTTTATTTTCTATGTGTCTATCATACTGCCTATTAAAATAGCTCTTTTTTCCTAGCTTTGCTATAGGGTGTGTGTGCTTGCCAGAGACAGAAAAAGAGAATAAGAAATCATCTCCCCCAGGGCGGATGGACAAAAATAATCTCTTTTCATTTATTCTCTTCTCAGGATCTTGGATACACATAAATATATGCCCTTTATTATTTTTCAAGCCACTGGGTCCAGAACTCCACCTCCACATTCAGCCACATAGAATCCTTGCCGCTTGCTGGTTCTAAAATAGTTCTTTGAGGGACCAGCAGTTAGTGTAATGGCTATGTCGCTGGACTCCCATGTAGTCTACCGCAGTTCGCGTCCCGGACCCGGTGGCTTAAAACTCATGCTGGGCGCGTGTGCGTGTGTGCCCGAGATCCCAAGAGGAGAACGGAGAAGAACGGATTGCGGTGTGGCCATCCCCCCGGGGGGTGATTTCTCGCTTTCTGTCTCTCTGTCTGTCTGGTGAGCACACGTGCCCTATCGCAAAAACCTCTCCAAGAAAAAAATAGTTCTTTGAAAAATAAATTAATTTACATTTACATATTTGTTTAAATATCTTTGAATACACACACATGCACAACACACACACACACTCACACACACACACACACATACATATACACTAGAGATTTTATAGCATAGCTGGGATATTAGAAGACAAAATAAATCATGTAATGTAAGTAATATATTACTTATTTCAAAAATAATATATTAAATAAATATAAACTAAACTAAAATAAATAAGTGAAAGATATAATGACCTAATCTTTTCCTTGTTTGTAATGCTGAAGTGACTCCCAGTCACTTGTATGTGTATCTCCAAATTCATTTTTTTTTTCTAGAGAGAGATTTTTGGTATATGGTGTGTGCACTCATTGGTGAAACAGAGAGACAGAAGGCAAGAAATCATCCCCTAGGGTCAATGGCCATGATGCAATCCCTTCTCCTCCATTCTTCTTTCGAGACTTTGGGCATGCATGCACACGCTCTTGGTGTGTTTTAAGCCATCGAGCCTGGGGCTCGAACCACAGTCAACTACATGGGAGTCCAGCGATGTAACCATTACATCATCTGCTGGTCTCTCCAAATTCTTAAAAATGGCATCCAAAACTTTCACTCTAGACATTCCTTGTCCCATTACATAAATCATTAGTATCAATATCTATTCATCAAGTTATCTTGTTTTTTTTTTATATTTGCACATTCATGCAATTTTCATTGACCTGTGTTTCTTTAATTTACCCTTTACCTTACTCATGTATTGATAGTGCTGAGATGTGAAACTTTCCATGCTTCTGTGAAATGATTTGATTCTTCCTTACTATATTCTTTATTCTTTTTATTATTTATTATTATTTATAATAATAAATAGGTTTTTATTATTTATTATTATTTATACATTCAATCACTTATACATTTAGATTGTAAAGAGATTTTAGCCAACATGATATACGCCACACACCAGGTAAGTTAAGAATACTATACACATTATCAACAGACAACAAATAATATCTGTGTCCCACAAATGTCTTACTTCTCCATTTTCCCCCAAATTTTCCTTCCTTCACTCTTCCTCGCTCCCACTCTCCTTCTACTCTGTCTCCAGAGTCGATAACAATTTTCAATGTTTTTATGTCTCCCAGTATTTCAGTCTCTACCATAGAATGCAGACAGCAGGTATATGTTAAGTGGAGACATACAATGTCTCTGTTTCATAGCCTGACTTGTTTCACTCAGCAATAAATCTTCCATGATCACCTGCTTTCTGTCAAATGCCAGGGTCTTGTTTTTTTTTAATTTATTTATTTTTAAAATTTTATTCATTCACTATACATCATTACAGCAAAATGAGATTTTCCATTCAGAATACACTGCGTATTGGCTCAGTAAAGCACATCAACATACGTGTTATCGTCAACAAAAAAATTTCCATTTCTTGTTTCCTGTATATTTTGCTTTTTTTTTTGCCATCCTTAATTCCCTATCTCCTCTCACCCTCTGCTGTGTCCCACCCTCCTCCCACACTCTCTCTGGTATCCATGGTTGCTTTCTATGCCTTTTCCCCCATTTTATTGATTTGCTAATAAGTTTAATTAATCTAAATATTTCCACCAGCAAGCACAGCTGATATATACATATCCATGGACACAAGTCTGACTTTAGGCATAAACCTCAGTGAGTAGAATGAATATACTATAAAGTAGCTAAAGTAGCACCTAGCTGGGGCTATATAGCTTACCACAGTCATCAAATATGCATTTTTTTCCTGAAACCTTTTTTTTAAATTAATTAAAATACATTCATTCTCTAATCATTGTCAAAGCATACAGAAAGTGGTTTCCCATCCAGAATATACTGCATAGTGGCTTAATCATGTATGTACGTTATCATCAATAATTTTCCATTTGTAATTTTATATATATATGTATATGTCAAATGCCAGGGTCCTGTTTGTTTGTTTGTTTATTTATTTATTTATTTATTTTATGGCTGAATAGTATTTTATGCAGTATATGTGCCACACTTTTTCAATCCATTCATCTGTGCACATTTGAGTTGGTTCAATGTCTAGATTCTTTATTCTTTTGATAGTTCCAATTTATATGACTCATCTTTTATTTAATTATTTCTCAGGCCATGATTGAGGTAATTATCCATTTGCACATTTACGTGATTTTGTCTTCAAGTGGAATGTAGATTCTTGAAATCATAACCAACTTCTCTCTTACCTGTATTCCCCTTACAGAGTTCTCTTCTTTTATTTTACATTTAATCACTACACTTCTTTACTGCATACAATAATGTTTTTCAAAACATCTATGCATGGCATATTAACCAAGTCAAAGATATTATCACATACATCATTCTTACCAGAGAAAGACAATGGGAGGGAAAATGAGAAATAACTCTCCAATGGAGATGGTCACATCGCAATCCCTTCTCTTCCATTCTCCACCTGGAATTTGGAGCACATAATCACAAGTACCTGTGATGTTCAAGTGTTCTGTCCAGGACTCGAATAGCAGTTGGTTATGTGGGAATCCAGTGTATAGCCACCCTGCTGTCTTCTGGCCCAGATAGCATTCTATTCTCATGTCGACTAGATGTTTTATTTGTCCCCTGATCTCTCTCTTACCCCTCACTATTCACTTCTTCCTATGCAGTCTCTGGTATATACACGTGCCAATTCTGTTATTATATCTTTCGATCTTTCAGTTTCTGTCATAAAGTGTAGGCATTCTTTATATATTGAGTGGAAACATGCATTGTCTATCTTGCTTCACCTAGCATTAAATTTTCTATATTCAAATGGAGGTATTATTAAATGAAACACTTCATCTTATTTCATTCTTCTGAAATATTGGCTGTAACTCTGATATTCTTCTTGTTAAGAGTCAGAATGTGTACCCCATAATGTAGCATGGGTTAATTGCTACAGTCAGAACTGCATCACAAGTTATGTTTTAGAGTTTCCAGATTTGTCTTTGGTACTATACTGAACTTAGGCTCTTGGTATAAGGAATAAATAGTCATGAATTGAAAGTCTTGAGTGTGTTATAAAAATTAATTAAATTTATTCTAATATTGAGTGTATTTTTCAAAAATATTTTTTCCTCACAGAATAATACTATAGCAATCATTCTTTAATGATTTAATTGGTAAAGTTTAGAATATTTCTTATAGGAATATTAAATGATATTGAATCTTATGCTACTTGTATAGGAACAGACATAGATAAAAAGGGTTCATAGCAAGAAATATCTTGGAGTTAGCATTTCTAAGACTCAGAAACAGTGTTCTTATTTATATTGCTAGGATTGTCATGACTACGTGAAGAATTAATTTGAAAATAAAGTGGGAAGTGAAGCTATATGTCAGACATCGGACCAATAATGGTGTAGTGCTTATGTCACTGGACTCCCATATGGCCAACCTCAGTCTGAATCCCAGACTCAGTGGCTTAAAAATCATGTCAGACACGTGTACATGCATGCCTGAGATCCTAGGATAATAATGAAGGAGAAGGGATTGCAAGGTGGTCAAACCCCTGGCCGGTGATTTCTCACTTTCTCTCTCATTGTCTCTGTCTCTTTATCTCTCTCAAGTAAGCACATGCACCTTAAAGCAAAAGCCTTCAAAAAAAAAAAAGTAAAAGATTCATGGGACAAGCAGTTAAAGTAATGGCTAAGTCGCTGGACTCCCATGTAGTCTACTGTAGTTTGAGTCCCGGACCCGGTGGCTTAAACTCAAGCCAGGCACGTGCGCATGTATGCGTAAGATCCCGAGAGGAGAATGGAGAAGGGACTGCGGCATGGCCATCCCCCCTGGGAGGTGATTTCTTGTTTTCTGTCTCTCTGTCTCTCTCTGTCTGTCTGGTGAGTGCATGCTCACTATAGCAAAAACCTCTCAAAAAAAAAAAAGATTCAGATCTGTATCCTAATGATTCAATCATTTATGCTCTTCTCTTAACCTCTTCCAAAATTCTGATTCACTCTTTCCTTTCTGTTAGATCATCAAGGTCACCAACTGCTGAGAAAACTTACTGTCAGTGACTAAACTGCCTTCTTTAAATTGCCTAGTAGACTTCAAATTCATTACTATGACCAAATGTAGCTAAGGAAAATATGTGGGGAAAGTTTGAGTTTTACCATATGATTTGATATTGTAGAACATCCTTTATATAGCTACACATACAATTTAGAGTCTACATTAAAAAAAAGTTCAGTCTGCCATGAGAGCTGAGATCTAGTGATTTCAGGGAAAAGAGCAATGAAGATGTTCTGCTGAGAAGTCACCCTGGTAGAACCCTCTCTGTCCTTTTCTCACAGTCGCTCTCTGTCTGTCTCCCTGTTTTTGTCTTTGTCTTTTCTAATTTTTCTTTTTAAAAAAATATTTAAAGTTTTTTTCCTTGGCTCTGAAATACTCCTTTATCTAAGTAATAATCCCCTTCTCTTTCCCCTTCCATCCAAGCAAACAGACTGAGTCCTCCAAGAGAGCTGAGATTTAGTGATTTTGTTTTCAATTTTTAAAATTAACAAATAAATAATTTTTAGTTTGTTTGTTTGCTTTTTTCCCTTTTCTCTCTCTTTCTCTGTTTTCTTATCATTTTTCTTTTACTTCATCACTTTGCGGCTCAGCCTCCATATACTGAGTGCCTAGACAAGTCTAAGTGAAAAGTTGCCAAAATCTGAATATTATTTGGGTTCTCATATTCTTCAACTTCTACTGAATCTGTGACATAAATGGAGAAAAACACAATGCCAAAGAGTTTGCAGACCACACCCTCCTGTATACCTCTGATCACTCAGATTGATCTTCTAGAAATTAGGAAGAAATAATAACACATCAGATGACAAAAGTCATCACAGGGGCATAAGAAATATGTGAAACCAAGAAAATACCTCTCCCCTAAAGGGAAAGAATAACTCCTCTTCATCCACAGATAGTAAAATGGTCTGATAAAGAATTTAGATTATTCATAGTGACAAAGCTAACAGAGGTGAGGAAGTTCTTGCAAGAGCTGAAAGAGGAAATATACATCATAAAAAAGAATCAAATGGGGAACAGCAGTTGGCATAATGGCTATTTTGCTGGACCCCCATGTAGTCAACCACAGAGTTCCAGACCTGGTGTCTTAAACTCACACTCGGCACGTGTGTGTATGTGCCCAAGATCCCAAGAGGAGAATGGAGAAGAAGGGATTGTGGTGTGCATCCCCCCTGGGGGGGATTTCTTGTTTTCTGTCTCTCTGTTTCTCTCTGCCTTTCTGGCAAATGCATATGCCCTATAGCAAAAACTTCTAAAACAAACAAACAAAAATCAAATGGAACTGTTGGAAATGAAAGCTTTAGTACAGGAAGTCAAAATCTTCTTTGAAAATATTAAAAACAGACTAGATCATACAGAAAATCAAATCTCAAATGTAGAAGACACAATCACTGGACTAGTAAAATCCACTACAAAGACTAAGAAAATAGGCCCTCCAAAAAATATATGAGAAATACTAGATATCATTAAAAGTCCTAACATGTAGATAATGGATATCCCAGAAGGTGAAGAAACTAATAAGGGCATTGACAATCTAGTCCATGAAATCCTGGAAGAAAACTTCCCAAACCTAGAGAGGCATTCAAAGATCCAGACCCAAGAAACACAAAAGACCTCAAATAGGATTAACCCAAGAAGATCTTCTCCAAGGCACATTATAGCCAGAATGACCAAAACCACAGACAATGACAAGATACACAGACTGGCAAGAAAGAAATGTCAAGTTACCTACAAAAGATATCCCATCAGGCTAACAGAGGACCTCTCATCAGAAACAATGTGAGCCAGGAAAGAATGGGAAAATATATTTAGAATGTTGAGTGAGAAACAATTTCAACCCAGAATACTATATCTGGCAAGATTATCCTTCATATGGGAAGAACAGACAAGAATATTCTCAGATAAACAAAACCTGAAAGAATTTACCAACACCAGACCAGCTCACCAAGTAGTTCTGAAAGGAGTGCTATCCCAGGAAAACTAAAGTCAGACACACAGAAATAAGAGTTCTAAAACAACTAAGAAAATGGCCAGCTTAATGGTAGGGACAAGTACAGAGTTGGATGTTATCTTCCAGAATTTAAACGGAAAGATCAGACCACAACAGAACATAAAGTACATGAGTTTGAACTGGTGAATAGAATTTTATGACTTTTGACTAAAACATTACTGATCTTCTATGCTTAGCTTTCCAGTGTTAAGGAGTTCGTCTTCTCTTGAGTTGTAGACAGGTCCATGTACCTACTACTTGAACAGAATCCTAACCTTTTTTCTGGCTTTAAGCATTAAGCAAAGTTCTCTTAACATATTTTAAATTTTAAATTATTAAAGCTAAAACTGCCTTCCTTGAAATTAAAAAAAAAATATATATATATATGTATATATATATATATATATACACCTATTTAGTGACCACAGTAAGTTATATAGCATCTTTTGTGTTTCTTGGGTCTGGATCTTTGAATGCCTCTCTAGGTTTGGGAAGTTTTCTTCCAGGATTTCATGGAATATATATCTGGCAAGATTATCCTTCATATGGGATATATATATATATCTTCTGAAGTTCCTATTAAGAGTATTTAGATTAATTAAGATATTTTGTGAATCAATATAACATGGGAAAGAAAAAAGGAATGGAAAGCAACTGCAGGTACCAGAGACAGGGTGAGAGCAGGATGGGAAATGGCAGAGGGTGAGAAAAAAAGGAAAAATACATATATATAAGAAATGGAAAATTATCTGCTGATGATAACATGTATGATTAAGCCACTTTACAGTGTATTCTGGCTGGAAAACCTCATTTAGTACTCTGTGGTGATGTTCATTGAAAGTATGTAAAATAAATAAATTAATAAAAATAAATGTTCTCTAGAAATATTTTTTGGAGCCCATCACTTTTCTGAGAGCTTCTTTCACGTCCTTGTTCCTCAGACCATAGATCAGGGGGTTTAACATGGGTATCACTACTGTATAGAACATGGTAGTCACTTTGTCAATATTCGGACTATTGTCTGAACAGGACTTGCAGTAAGTGGAAAGGATTGTTCTGTGGAAGACAATGATGGCAGTGAGGTGGGAAGTACAAGTGAAAAAAGCTCTGCATCTTCCCTCAGCAGAGCATACTTAGGATGATGATAAAAATAAACAGGTAGGAAGTGAGGATGATAATAATGGTGATAATCTCACTGACAGTGGCCACAATGAACAGCAGCACTTCATTTGTGGTAACATCAGAGCAAGCCAGACTTAGGAGAAGGAGTAGATCACAGAAGTGGTTAATCACATTTGACTTGTAGGATGGAATGTCAAGAGGTAAACATAAATGATTCACAGGACAGACCAACCCACAGAGGTAGAAGCAAGATAAAAGCTCCATACAGAGCTTCTGAAACATGGCTACCATGTAGATCAGTGGGTTACAGATGGCTACAAAGTGGTCATAGGCCATTACAGCCAACAAGAAGACCTCAGTGATTGCATAGGCACAAATAAATAGAACTTCACCATGCATCCTAGGAAGGAGATTGCTTTGTCCTTTGTTAAGATATTAGCCAGCATCTTTGGAACAATGATTAAAGAGTAGCAGAAATCTACAAATGACAAGTGGCTGAGGAAAAAGTACATGGGAGTGTAGAGTTGAGAGCTGACCTGAATCAGTGCGATCATGTCCAGACTGGTCAAAACTGTGACTGCATAGATGAGAAGAAACAGCAGGCAAAGGAAGACTCTCAGCTCAGGGACATCTGATAATCCCAAGAGAATGAATTGTTTCACAGTGGTGCAGTTCTCCACTGACATTCTAAGTCAGTTTAGGGAAAACAAATGATAAATTCTATGCTTCTTCAAAGAGAGCTAGAGAGAAAACAAGTTTATATTAAAATTAGGAAACAACATCAAACTCAATGTATTTATGTGGGGTAAGGAAATCACATTTGTCAAGTTTTCTAAACATTACAGTTTTATCAAAATAATTTACAATATCTTAGTGGATCCCATTGATGAAAATTAACTTTAGTGTCAGCAATAACCAGAAATTATTTTCAGCCATTAACTTGTACAGCAGAGTTCAGATTATTGATCATGTCAGGCAGTTTGCTGTACATTTTAGAAAAGTCAGTGATACACTTTGAAATCACATCAAAATTAACTGCTATTCATTCTGATTTCTTTCTTTTTCACTCTCCTGTTGTCTCGGGTGTACACACACCTCCTGACATCAGAAAATAATGAAAACAAAATTTAAAAATTAATGAGTGATTTAACTCATTACAATGGTATTTGTGGAAGGCCTAGAATGTCTCCAAAAGATGGAATGCTTATGTGATTTTTTTTGGCAAAAACCATTAGGCAACGTTTATCTAGCTTCATTCTAACAACAACAGAAACTGAGTAATACTTTTAATGAGAGCTTTTACTCTCAGTTTAATATGAAATATTTAATTATAGCTTAAAAACTGTGGAAAACTATGTTCAAAGCACACTCCAGCATTGTGATATTAAAATAGAAAACCAAAATAAAAATTGCAGTGATTGTTATACTATGG
Organism: Tupaia tana; assembly: GCA_026018925.1. Classification (NCBI taxonomy): domain Eukaryota; kingdom Metazoa; phylum Chordata; class Mammalia; order Scandentia; family Tupaiidae; genus Tupaia; species Tupaia tana. The sequence goes on along the minus strand of JAKSZU010000025.1, from coordinate 7,693,758 downwards.
TACATGATATCTAAAACAGACAATTATCATGATATTTTAAATTGTTTTGAAAATGGTTATTTAATGAAAAGGAGAAACCATAAATAGTTTGTGTATATATAAGGCTGTAAATGAGAATACACATGTGGAACTGTGAATGTTTGCAGATATATCATATGATATTAGTTTGAGTTTGCTACAATCTGGAAACACTTTATCTATATTGAGGAAGAGGGCACTGAAAACTCTCTAACCTTTCTCAATAGTAGTTAGGAAAAGTGGGTAAGTGTTTTATTCTATGTAAACTTTGACCGGGTCCTGTTCCTTAAAGAACTGAGGAATTTTCTGTCTTGTTTCTTCAGAATGCAGTTGTGAATATAATACTTCTTGTACACATGTGTAATGAAAACAGAATGAAGAGATTCTGGAGTAAAAGCACAGCTTACTGGGACCAACAGTTAGTGTAATGGCTGTGTCGCTGGACTCCCATGTAGTCGACCACAGTTTGAGTCTTGGACCTGGTGGCTTAAACTCACACAGGGCACATGTGTGTGCTTGCCCAAGATCTCAAGAGGAGAATGGAGGAGAAGGGATTGCGGCGTGGCCATGCCTCCTGGGGCGGTGATTTCTTGCTTTATGTCTCTCTGTCTCTGTCTGTCTGGCGAGTGCACACTCCCTATAGCAAAAACCTCTCAAAAAAAAATCACAGCTCACTATTTTGTCCATATATTGAACTATTATTTTTAATCCAAAAATTTTAGGAGCAAAATCATAGTTTTCTATTATATGACCAAAAAGTAAACTAAAAATTAAAAGAAAGGTATTTGTGTGGATAAAAGAAGAAAATCTTCTTTAATTTTTTTCCTGATAATGTTATGTGCTGATTATGGAAATGAATCTATGATAAATCTGAAGTAAATCCACTACAGTAGTTAGCGTAATGGCTATGTCGCTGGACTCCCATGGAGTCGACCACGATTCCAACTCCACATGACAAGCTTTAGGCAAATTAGTTTATCTGCAGGGCTAGTTATTTACAAATGCTTCCTTAGTCATAAAATGCATATTTCATTAAGGAAGTTGGTGAGAAAAGGTGGAGATAAAGGGACAGTGAATATATTTATCACTGACATTACTCTTTTTTTCATACACATCAGTGCTTGGTATTACACAATATATTATTCTAATTTCCAAGAAACTACCTCTCAATCTAATAAACAAAAAACATTTTTAAGAACTGTTGCATAGCATAAGATTTCTCATATGTATTCTCTGATTAGAAGAGAAACGAGATCAATATGTATTTACAATACTTATTTTGTTCAGAAAATATATTCAGTTGCACTTTCAAGTAAGCAGAATCTAGTTATAGCCAACAAACCTGTGGTACAGACATTTGGTGCCTTGAACTGAAATGATAGATGTGCGTAGCACCATAATGAGACACTCACACTGCTATTTAAACTCCAGACAAATGGGTCCCTTATGTGAAACAATGATTGATCTCTATGATATAGCAAAATAAATAAAAACTGAACCAAAATAGATGTGATGCAAGACTTCAAAATAATTAACAGCTATGGAATATCATCAGCATATAAAAAATTGTTATAGGGCACGAGAGAGAGAGAGAGAGAGAGAGAGAGAGAGAGAGAGAACCCACCTAAAGGAATGATCATGCCACAATTCCTTCTCCTTCATTTCTCCTTTTGAAATGTTGGACACGCATGTACATAGTGTGCTTTATAAGCCACGAGGCCCAGGACTTGAACTTCGTACTCAGACATGTGGGACCCCCTGCCTTAACCATTATGTCACCAACTGGTCTTCAAGACTATTTTTTCAAATTCATTGATTCCATGACATAATGGGGGGGGACACATAAAGAAAGAAAGAGGGGCAGCCCCCAAGTCTTCAAAGCAATACACCCACAGCTTCAGCTAGCCAGGATCGTAGGTGTTTCCTAAGGCATTTGCCCAGGGAGACCTTATGATGTAAATGTGGGACCTTTTAATATGGCCTCAACATCAGAAAGTGGACCAGATACTGGCTTATAGAGATGGCTACATAACCTGGAGTTGAGAGATGTAGGTTTAGTTAGAATTCGATCATCCAATGGCTACATTACATCTAGGATGAGGCGCTTAAGTACATACTTTTATTTGAAACTATTAAAGCATTATTGACTTTGACATCTGACCTATTTAGACAATCAGTGGAATAATTTTTAAAGTGTTCAATTGTTATTTCAAATATACATAAAAGTAGGTATGCAGACTATTCTTTTTTAAATCACAGTATATGAACATATATATATATATATATTTTTTTTTTTTTTTTTTTTTGGAGAGGTTTTCGCTATAGGGTGCATGCGCTCGCCAGACAGAGAGAAACAGAGAGACAGAAAGCGAGAAATCACCCCCCAGGGGGGATGGCCACGCCGCAATACCTTCTCCTCTATTCTCCTCTTGGGATCTTGGGCACGCATGCACACGTGCCCGGCGTGATTACAAGCCACCGGGTCCGGGACGCGAACCGTGGTCAACTACGTGGGAGTCCAGCGACATAGCCATTACGCTAACTGCTGGTCCCAGTATATGAATATTTCGTTATTAGAGGATACATAGTGGGACCAGCAGATGGTGTAATGGTTATGTTGCTAGACTCCCACATAGCAACCATGGTTTGAGTCCTGTACCTGGTGACTTCAAACTCATGTCAGGCAAATGCGTGTGCATACCCAAGATCCTGGGATGAGAACAAAGGAGAAGGAATTGCAGCATGGCCATTCCCCTGGGGAGGGGGTAATTTCCCACTTTCTGTCTCTCTTTCTCTCTGGTGAGCACACATACCCTATAGTGAAATTTTAAAAAATACATGGTATATGGGGCTAGCAGGTGGTATGGTGGCTAAGGCACTGAATTCTCACATGACTGACTGTGGTCCGAGTCCTGGACTTGCTAGCTTTCTTTCTCACTTTTCTTTTCTCTCTTTCTCTCTGTCTCTCTGGTCAAATTAAAAAATGATAAAAATGAAAAAGTAAAGTAAATAAAAATTTAAAAAAGAGATACATAGTGTAATACAAATTCAAATCTCTTATCCAAAATCTTAGGGATCAAATGGATTTCAAATTTTGTAATAGATTGAGGGTGGTATGCAAATACAGCTAGACACACAGGCTGAAGGTTATTTTATATAGTATTTTAAGCGTGAAAGCTTTTGTGGGCATTCTTGTATGGGAGAATCTAGACATGTCAGAAAAATAGACAGCTTAAGAGGGGTGGGAGGACCTTTTTCCCTTGGGACATTGTCAATGTTATATATTTCAAAATATTTTTTTTGTTTTCAATTACTCTAAAAGATAACAAACTTTTAAAAGCAATATGTATAAAATGCTATTTATAGTTTATAAAAGTGTTTGGAACCAGAGGGTGGTGTTGACTTTTATTTTGTTTTGTTTTTGTTTTTAGGTTTTTCATATTGGGTGCATGCACTCACCAGAGAGACAGAGAGAGGGAAAATGAGAACTAACCATGCAGGGGGGATGGCTACGCTACAATCCCTTTTCCTCCACTCTTTTCAGATTTTGGTCATGCACGCACATGTATCCACTGTGACTTTTTAGCTGTCATTTCTAAGAATCATATCACAGATAGTCATGTGGGAGTTCAATGCCTTAACCACAATGGCACCCGCTGGCCTGGTGGTGTGGAGTTTAAGGCACTAGAGTCCACATGGCTAGCTGTGCAATTTGGACCGTGGTTCCAGTGGCTTGAAAAATTACACCAGGTGGGTGTGCATGTGTGCCCAAAATCTCAGGAGGAGAAAAAAGAAAAACAGATTGTGGCATGGCCATCTCCCCTGGGGATTGAGTTCTCACTTTCTCTCTCCCTCTCTCTCTGTTCACCTCTCTTTCTAGCAAGTGCATGTGTCCTACAGCAAAAAAAAAAAAAAAAAAAAAAAAAAAAAAAAAAAAAAAAAAAAAAGTGTTTGACAATAGCATAATGAATAAGATAAGATTTGAAATTTCACTATGTTATAGTCTATACAAGATTGATGATATGTTAAATAAGATTATTGTATACTTTTGGAAAACTCATTACCAGCTATTAAATAAGTATAAAGTAAATAAATTTAAAAAGACAAAACATATATATGAAATAATAAAAAATAATTTTATTCTAAAAGAAGACAGAAAATATCTATTTGAAACCTTAACATACTGTTTATTTTAAGTGGATCATTAGATTTTGGGTTTTTTTGTATGCTTGTTTTTTAGTTTCAAGCATGTGTGAGAGACAGAGAGAAGGGGAAAGTGAGAAAGCACTCCCCAAGGGAGATGGCCACATCATAGTCCTTTCTCCTCCATTTATCTCTCAGAAGTTGAGGCATGTGTGCATAATCAGGCAGTAAGTCAGTCATGTGTGATATGCCATCTGCTGGCACTAGGCTATTATTTACTTTTGAGTTTTAGGAGTTTAACATATATGTTGGATATTAACCCCCTATTAGATACATAGTTTACAAATATCTTACTTTATGTAGGCTATCTTCTTTTTTTTTTTTTTTTGGAGAGGTTTATTTATTTATTTATTTTGCTATAGGGCATGTGCACTCACCAGAAAGACAGAGACAGAGAGATAGAAAGCGAGAAATCACCCCCCAGGGGGAATGGCCATGCTGCAATCCCTTCTCCATTCTCCTCTTGGGATCTTGGGCACGCACACACATACGCCTGGTGTGAGTTTAAGCCGCCAGGTCCGGGACTTGAACCGTGGTCAACTATGTGGGAGTCCAGTGACATAGCCATTATGCTAACTGCTGGTCCCTGTAGGCTATCTTTTTGCTCTACTGATTATTTCTTTTGCTATGCAGGAGATTTTTAGACAAAATTATCATGCTAATTATGTAAGATGGGTATAAGAGTGTCTAAGAATTCTAAACAGTTTTCAACTCTATTTTGTAAGTATTAAATTTTTCTTAAATAAAAATTTATTTTAAAAGGTCAACATTCACACTAAAAGGCCCATTTCATTGAATCTCCACCAATCATCCCACTTCATGCTAAGACATTAACACCTCTGACTTGAAGCTGTACATGTGTAACAAGTAACCTCTCTATAGTCACTTTTGTTCCCTTTGAATCAGTTAGCTGTACCATTTGCCAGACTGATTTTCAGTGTCTGTAGCTTGGGTGAAAAATAGGGAATCAAGGATGGAAAAAAAAGCAAAATATACAGGAAACAAGAAATGGAAAATTATTTGTTGATGATAACACAGACATTGATTTGCTTGATTGAGGCAATATACAGTGTATTCTGGATGGAAAATCTCATTTTATATGCTGTAATGATGTATAGTGAATGAGTGTAAATAAATTCAAATAAAAAAATTTTAAAAAGACATTCAAATAAGGAAATAAGAGCTGAAACTCTCTTTATTTGCAGATGACATCATGATTGTATACATAGACCCAAAGGTTTACATGAAAAAATTCCTGGGTGTAATACGTGAATACAGTAAAGTTGCAAGATACAAAATCAACATACAGAAACCTACAGCATTTCTATATACAAATAGCAGGCAGACTGAGATAGAACTGAAAAAATTAATTCCATTTACCATAGCCAAAAAAAGTATAAGATACCTAGGAATAAATCTAAACAAAGAAGTTAAAGACCTCCACAAGGAAAATTATGAGAAACTTAAAAAAAATTGAAAATGACACAAAAATGTGGAAGGACATCCCATGTTCCTGGATTGGAAGAATTAATATAATCAAAACAGCAATTCTACTCAAATTAATCTACACATTTATTGCAATCCCAACCAAAGTGCCAAACACATTCTTCAAAGATCTAGAAAAGACAATCATACAATTTGTCTGGGATCATAAAAGACCTCATACATAAAAAGCAATGCTGCACAAGAAGAGTGGAGTGGGCAGCATCTCTCTCCCTGACCCAAAAATATACTACAAAGCTGTGATAATTAAAACAACATGGCACTCCACAAAAACAGATAGGTGGACCAATGGAACAGAATAGAGTCCCCAGAAATAAACTCCCAGACATAGAGTCAACTGATTTTTGACAAAGGGTACCAGTCAGTCCACTGGGAAAAGAAAAACCTTTTCAGCAAATGGTGCTGGAAAAACTGTATATCCACCTGTGGAAATATGAATCTGAACCCCTACCTGTCACCATTGACAAAAATCAACTCAAGGTGGATCAAAGATCTAAACCTAAGACCTCAAACTATAAAACTACTGCAGGAGAACACTGGGGAAACTTTGAGAGATATTGGGGTAGGCAAAAACTTGTTAAATAAGACCCCCAAAGCACAGTCAATAATCTCCCAAATAGAAAAGATGGATTACATCAGATCAAGAAGTTTTTGCATGACAAAAGACACAGTAATTAATGTGAATCAAGAGCCCAACAGAATAGGAAAATACTTTTGTAAACTATGCATCAGATAAGGGACTGATAACCAGAATACACAAGGAACTTCAATAGCTGTTCTTAAAAAAGATGATCCACCCTATTAAAAGATGGGAAAATGAGTTGAAAAAACCACTCTCTAAGGATGACATAGGAATAGCTAAAAGGCATATGAAAAAATGCTCAACATCCCTCATTGTAAGGGAACTGCAGATCAAAACAACAATGAAATACCACTTAACCCCAGTAAGAATGATTAAGATTTTTTTCTTTTTTTATTTACATTTTTAATACATTCAATCACATTATTTAGCTTACAAGGTGATCATTTCAATATATGAACATTTATCCCTGGTCGAGTTGATCAAAATATAACAACACTACCTCCCTGTCTCAACAATGCTGTCTTTGTATCCCTCCTCCAAATGTTCTTCCCCAGGCCCCACTCCTCCACACATACCACATCTGGCATTCACCTCCACCTCTTGTGTTTGTACATCCTTTAGCCCATCAGTTTCAGTTATAGAGTGCAGTCATTCGGTATATATTAAGTGGGGACACACAGTGTCTCTCCTTCATAGCCTGGCTTCCTTCACTCAGCAGTAAATCTTCCATATTCTTCCACTTTCTGTCAAAAGCCAGGGTTTTGTTGTTCTTAATGGCTGAATAGTATTCCATAGAGTGTATGTGCCACAGTTTTTTCAATCCATTCAGCCGTACGGGGGCATTTGGTTTGGTTCCATGTCTTAGCAATCATGAAAAGTGCCACAATAAACATTGATGCGCAAGCACTTTTCCAATGAGAATTTTCTTTGTCCTTTGGGTAGATGCCAGGAAATGGGATTGCTGGATCATATATATAGTAGTTATATTTGTAGATTTTTGAGGAATGTCCAAATTGTTCTCCACAGTGGTTGGACTAATTTACATTCCCACCAGCAGCATAAGAGAGTTCCCCTTTCACCACACCCCTGTCAACACTTATCATTCTTTGTTTTTTTTTTTTTTTTTTTTTAATGCAATGAGGTTGGTTTTTTTTTTTTTTATTCATTCATTTTTTTTTAATTTTTTTTTTTTAGTTTGACCAGAGAGAGACAGAGGGTGAGAGTGAGAGAGAGAGGAAGAGAGAAAGCAAGCCACCAGATTCAGGACTCAAACCCTGGTTGGCCATGTGGGAGTGTCCAGCGCCTTAACCACCACGCCACCTGCTGGTCCCTATTCTTTGTTTTTTTAATCTTAGCCATTCTGACTGGGGTTAGGTGGTATCTCATTGTTGTTTTGATTTGCATTTCCCTTAGGACGAGGGATATTGAGCATTTTTTTTCATATGCCTTCTGGCTATTCGTATGTCATCTTTAGTAAGATTTAAAAAATAAATTATAAGTGCTGGCAGGGGTGTGGTGAAAGGGGAGCTCTCTTACACTCCTGGTAGGAATGTAAATTGGTCCAGCCACTGTGGAGAACAATTTGGAGATTCCTCAAAAATCTACAAATAGAACTTCCAGATGACCCAACAATTCCACTCCGTGCTATCTACACAAAGGAGAGAAGAATTCTTAATTGGAAAAGTACTTGCACATTGATATTTATTGCAACATTATTCACAATTACTAAGACATGGAACCAACCCAAGTGCCCAGAAACAGATGAATGGACTGAAAAACTGTGACATGTATACTCTATGGAATACTACTCAGTCATAAAAAAATAGCAAGACCCTGGCTTTTGACAGAAAGTGGATAAATATGGAAGATTTACTGCTGAGTGAAGCAAGCCAGGCTATGAAGGAGAGACATTCTATGTCCCCACTTAATATATACTGAGTTTCTGCAGTCTATGACCAAAACTGATTGACTAAAGTTTATAGAAACACAATAAATGGTTGTGAATAGCGGATATAGTGTGGGAAGAATGTGGGTGAAGGAATAGAGTTTCAGGAAGGACATTAACGAGAAAAATGGAGGGGCAAAGCATTAATGGGACAAATAAATGGGGTATTATCTGTTGAAGATAGCTTTACATATTATCAACTGGACTGGAGGGAAATGTTAACTTGTTGGAATATTCACTTTGCAAACTGAATGACATGATTGAATGTATATAAGAACTTAAAATAAAATAAGATAAAAAATTAGATAAATAATAAAAATGATATACCACATTATGATTCAAAGAAGGCAATAATTATCATTCTAAAATTACACAATTAAAGAATGAGAATGAATCTCAATAATAGTTTATTTTTGTAGGCCATATAATCTAGTTTTCAAAGTATAACTTACAATTATTTATAATACATATACATTCCATAGTATCTATACCAAATATTTAAATATCTAAATACACAAAATAGAAATATATAAGTAAGCATGAGTTATCTTTATGTTATCTGACATATTGACATCTATTTCTTGTTTCTCTTTCTTCTTTTTTTTTTCTGTTTTGAGAGATTTTTGCTATAGGGTATGTCTGCTCATTGGAATGACAGAAGGAAAGTGAGAGGTCACCCCACAGGGGGAATAGCCATACCACAATCCCTTATCCTCTATGCTCTGCTCAGGATTTTGAGCATGGACACACACACTCACCTTTCATGAATTTCAAATCACTTGGTATAGGACTTGAACAGTGATCGACCATGTAGGAACCCATGCCACCTGCTGGCCCCTAGACATCTATTTCTATAAACACATTTATTATCGATCTATATCCAAAAGGAGAAAAAAAATACACTTGGTGATCACTGAATTTTAGATAAATCAAATTTCTACATTAAAATAATTTATGTTTAACCAAACATAATGACTTTTGAATATATAATGTACTTACCTAATGGAATTAAAAAGATAACGGCAGCCACTGTGGCCTGGTGGTTAAGGCAGCTCAGTCTCACTTGGCTTACCATGCAGTTTGAGTCCTGGACCTAGCAACTTGAGAAACATATTAGCATGTGTGTGCACTCAAAATCCTCAAAAGAGTGAGAAATGAAAGAGAATGGATTGCGGCCTGACCATTCCCCATAGGGAGAGCTTCTCTTCTGCCTTTCTCTTTGTGTCTCTCTGGCAAGCACATATGTCCTCTAGGGGAAAAAAAGACAAGATTCATAAAAATCAAAAGTCTTCCACATGTTATCCATCAGATAACAGTGGGGAGCCACTGCTCAGTCACACCAAAATCCCTTCTCCTCCATTCTCCTCTTGGGATTTTGGGCAAAGAACACAGAAACACACACACACACACACACACACACACACACACACACAGCATGATTTTCAAGCTGCTGGTTCTGGGACTGAAACCACAGTTGGCCATGTGGGAAGATAGTGCTTTACCAACCATGTAACCTACTAGTCCCAAATTTTTAAAGATACTTTTTGTCATCTTTATTGAAGTACAATTGACAAATAAAATATACATAGTTTAGATATTTTTGCTATATGGTGTATATACTTGCCAGAGAGACACCAAGTGAGAAATCAAGCCCTGAGCATAAGGGCATGCCATTCCTTCTCCTCCATTCTCCTTTTGGGATTTGGATATGTACATGTATATGGTCTGGACATGAGTTTCCAATCTCAGGATCTGTGACTTAAACCATGGTCAACCATGAGGGAGTAAAGCACCTTAACCACTGTTCCATCTGATGACCTCAAAAGAACATATATTCAGCCAACTGATTTTTGACAAGGGGCACCAGTCAATCCTGTGGGAAAAGGATAACCTCTTCAGCAAATGGTGCTGGCAAAACTGGATCTCCACTTGCAGAAAGATGAATCTGAACCTCTACCTCTCACCTCTGACAAAAATAAAGTCAAGGTGGATCAAAGATCTAAACCTAAGGGAACCAGCAGTTAGCGTAATGGCTATGTCGCCGGACTCCCACGTAGTCGACCGCGGTTCGCATCTTGGACCCGGTGGCTTACAACTCACGCCGGGCGCATGTGCGTGTGTGCCCAAGATCCCGAGAGGAGAATGGAGGAGAAGGGATTGCGGTGTGACCATCCCCCCTGGGGGGTGATTTCTTGCTTTCTGTCTCTCTGTCTCTCTCTGTCTGTCTGGCAAGCGCACGCGCCCTATAGCGAAAAACCTCTAAAAAAAAAAAAAAAAAAAAAAGATCTAAACCTAAGACCTCAAACTATAAAACTGCTCCTGGAAAACACCGGGGAACTCTGGGAGACATTGGGGTAGGGAAAAACTTCTTAAATAAGACTCCCAATGCACAGTCTATGATTCCTAAAATAGACAAGTGGGATTACATCAGACTAAGAAGTTTCTGCATGGCAAAAGACACAGTGATTAGTGTGAACAGACAGCCCTCAGAATGAGAAAATATTTTTGTAAACTATGCATCAGACAAGGGACTGATAACCAGAATCCACAAGGAACTCAAGCGGCTGTTCCGGAAAAAGACAATCAATCCTATTAAAAGATGGGAGAATGAGTTGAAAAAACCACTTTCTAAAGATGACATACGAATAGCTAAAAGGCATATGAAAAAATGCTCAACATCCCTCATTGTAAGAGAAATGCAGATCAAAACAACAATGAGACATCACCTAACCCCAGTCAGAATGTCTAAGATTAAAAAAACAAAAAATGATAAGTGCTGGAGGGGGTGTGGTGAAAAGGGAACTCTCTTACACTGCTGGTGGGACTGTAAATTGGTACAACCACTGTGGAGAACAATTTGGAAATTCCTCCAAAATCTACAAATAGAACTACCATATGATCCAGCAATCCCACTCCTTGGTATCTTCCCGAAAGACAGAAGAATACTTAATCGAAAAAGTGCTTGCACATCGATGTTTATTGCGGCACTTTTCACGATTGCTAAGTCATGGAAACAACCTAAATGCCCACGAACTGATGAATGGTTAGAAAAACTGTGGCACATATACTCAATGGAATACTATTCATCCATAAAAAACAACAAATCCCTGACTTTTGAAAGGAAGTGGATGAATATAGAAGACTTACTGTTGAGTGAAGCAAGCCATGCTATGAAGGAGAGACATTGTATGTCCCCACTTAATATATACCGAGTGTCTGCACTCTAAATGTGTATATATATATATATATATACATATATATATTTGTATATATATATTTTTGAAACCATTCTGCTTCTGTTGTTATAGAGTTTTAAAATTATACAAAATTATAAGACATATTTTGAACATTATCTTTAAAATTCAGTATTTTGAGATCTTGAAAGTTGTTTGTAAACTGTCAAGGATTATGGAGTATGAGCTAAAATTTTTTGCTATGTAAAGTAAATGCTTGTGGAAAAATGTAAAAATAAATAAATAAATAAATAAATAAATAAATAAAACAAATGTGTGACAATAAAAACAGCGATAATAAAGGCTAAAAAAAAAGAACATATATTGAAGGTATACATCTTGATTAGTATATATGCACATTAAAATGACAGCCATAATTAAGCTAATCAACCTATCTATGACCTCACATAATTACCATTCTTTGTGTGGTGAAAACACACAAAAGACCTACCTTCTCAGTGAATTTCTAGTATACAACACAGTATTGTGAACCACAGCCACCATGCTGTGCAAGTTCTGGAGATCTACTTCCATGTGACTTAAGTGTGGGTTGGGCCTGTGATGATTCTACTCAGAGTAACATCATTAGATGCACATGGTTTAAAGTATCACAAGGCTTCTAATAAAAAAATAGTCCTTCAGCCCTATCTACTCCACCCTGGCTCATTTTCATGAGGCTATGATCAGCAATGATTTTAGTGACTTTTGTGGGACATTTACCTCTAGATTTATAAGTGAAATACTGATAGGGCCAGATCTTGATCTGTCCATTGATCACATAAGCTATAGTGATAAAGAGAATAAGTTGACCAACTCCTAATCACCTTACATGGCAGAAAAGACTTTGCAAGGGTAATTCAAATGTGGATCTCATGATGGGGAGATTCTCTTGGCTTATCCAGGCTGATTCAGTAAAACCTAAGCACATATTATTAGGGGAAATTAGACCTAAGCACACATTTTTAGTAGCACATGGATGAGACCCCTAACTCTAGATGAAATAAATTTTCTACTTTACTCACTCTGCAGCAACTGTCCTTTCCAGGTGGACACCCTTTGTGTTCCTTCATCTGGTGTTCACCTATATCCTGTATAATATCCTTTATAATGAACCAGTAAATAAAAGTGTTTCTTTAAATTCTGTGTGCCACTGTAGTAAATTAATCAGACCCAACCCCTGGATTAGGATGTGGGAACCCCAATTTATAGCTAATGAGTCAGAAACACACATAAGGACTACATGAGGCATATGCCTAGACAGTCTTTTATAATTTGTCAGAAGGCTATGTACTCATTAGGGAGTACATAGAGACAAGGAGGCAGACAAAGAGAAACAGGCAGAGGCATAAGAAGAAAATATCCACCCAAACGAGGCATGGTCATAATACAATCCCTTCTTCATTTCTCTACCCTTTTAAGATTTGGAGCATGCATGTTTAAATAACCTGGGCTCAGATTTGAACTGCATGGTCAGCCATGTGTGATCAGGCTACCTTAACCACCAGGTCATTGGGCCAGAGGGCAAGGGGGCAGTGGCAGTGTTGGGGACTGAGCTCTCAACCCGTGAAATCTCACACGGTATCCAATAGACAGTATCTACTGAAATGAGTCAAAGGACAGGCATTTTGTTTGGTGCAGAAGTGATTGCTTGTATATGGGCAGGACTGAGGGCACCTGCTTGGTCCTAAAAGTTCTGTGTGAATTGTTGCGACAATAAGAAAAAAGGAGTTGTGTTTTTCCTCAGTACTCTCACTTTGTTGCAGATAGGGTGGGAGATTGCTAGCAAAGGGTAGGAAATCTCTCTAGGGTGTTGGAAATATGCCTGGATTATATAAGGACAAATTTTGCATCTGTCAAAATTTGTGAATAGTATATACAATTGGCATCTGTTTATTTCAGTGTGTTAAATTATATCTTGATTATAAAGAAAAATAAATAGGTTGATGGTGGTGGAGGATGCTACCACACTAATTTAAATCTAAAACCTGGCCCAGCCTCTGTGGCACAGCAGGGAGCTAGAAGGCACACATTGACTACCATTTGGGTCCCAGGCCTGGTTGACCCGAAAACATGCCATACATGTTCACAGTTACTTTATATCTCTCCTTAAAATCCTAAGCAACTGCTAATCCTGCTTTAGACCCTATGTGAACAAAACTGATTTTATTACCACAAAAGGGAGGAAAGCTGACTCACAGGTAGTTCTTGCAATCCCATGACCCAAGAATGCCATCACCAAGTACCTGGGTTCGAGAGTGAAGAGGCTCATGCTTGGCTGAGGAGGTGGTAGCCTGTGAGAACTGCCAGACTCAGACATCTGTGTTGGGACATCAGCATGAAGCATGGCTCTTTCTGGCACTGAGAGATACCTAGAGCAGAGGGGAGGGACACATATTATCCATGCTGGCCTGGTTCCAGCTCCCCTGGACTGCCCTCAGACCTGGTTTGAGGTCTCCTAGCTCTAACCTGGAACTGATGAAAGGCCCTAACCTCTGTTGGTGCAAAGCCTGGCTCTCTGGTAAATTCTAACAGAAAAAGGTCAGGTACCACAGACCTCAGTTATTCCCACAAACAGCCCAGGCTGTCTCATGCACCTCATTAAATGCTCAAAATCCCACAGCTCTCTGGGTATCCAATGGACAGTCAAGGCCTCACATAATGTGAAAGAAACAAACTTTATTACAGCAAAAGGAAGGAAAGCTCACTCACAGGCAGTTTTTGCAATCCAGTGACCCCAAACTGCTGCCACTCAGAACCTACGTTAAAAAGTGAAGTGGATTAGGCTGGGCCGAGAAGGAGGTAGCCTATGAGAATCACTCCCTCTGATAAAACTGTGTTCGGAATATTAGCAAAGAGATCCTGAGAGATGCCTAGAGCAGGAGAGGAACACACACCCTCCAAGCTGGCCTGGTCTAGGCCCAGCTCCCTGTGGGTCACTCAGGACTGGCCTGAGGTCTCTTAGCCCTTCTAACATGGGATGACAAAGGGCCTTTCACCTCTGGGCCACAGTGTCTCACTTTCTGGTAAGTTCTGAATAGACAACTGTCAGGTACCACACACTGTTATTCCCACAAACAGTTAAAGGTCTTTCCATGCAATGAGTTAAACACCCCAAATCCTGAAGCATTGGGGGCTGTCCAGTGGATATCCAAGGCTTCTTCCAACTCCCAGGAATGCCCTCATTCCATATCCAGACCAAGATTGGTTAGACCAGGAGCTCCAACAGATGGAATAGCTTGAGTGGAAGGTAGGCAGTGGCCAGCAGGAAGCAAGGTAGAAGTGACCATGACAAGTCACACAGAGACACCAGAGGAAGCAAGACACATAGCACAGGATCCCTTACCCACATGTAACCACCTGTCCACAGTTACGTTTCTCACCAGTACTCAGAAATCCCACAAGAGTGGTTAAAATGCCGATACCAAAATTCTGATCAGTGGGATGAGGATGGCCTGTCCTGAGCTAGCACCATGACAGCTGGACCCATGGCCACTCCATACAATTTCTCTCACTTGATTAGACTGCTGTGAGGTGCTTCATCCCATAAAACTGAGGACGAGAAGGACACATGGCAAAGTTTTGAGACCCACCAAATGGAGTGCTGGGAGTTCCCCAACCTGTTCCCACTGTCTGAGATTGCATGTAATGGGTATTAAAAAGGTTAATAAGGGTATTTTTGTTACTTTGAACACACACACAATTTCTCTTGCCTGGGATGTTTCGATGGCAAATTGAGGGATATCTTTTAGCACTCTTTCCAAGCTAAATCCTGCAACTATTCCTAGGAAAGGGTAATAACTGATTTCATTCTGAATTTCCACTAACTGCAAATTATGGTGACACCCAAGGATAAAGACTAGATGTACAGAAGAAGTGTAGAAGACAGAAACCTGAATTTTGTGAGCACATAATTTTTCCCCCCTTGAGGCTCCTTCTTAAAGAATAGTTAACTCTGCCTGACTATGTGTCCAGCGTAAAGTTCTTTCTCAGGGAGAAAACCATCTGGGAGCATAGTCTTGACCAAGCACATCTCCCCAAACCTGTCAAAGACTTCTTTCCCAGGTCAGCTTATGATACTTGTACCAAATTCAAGTATCTTTTGAAAGTAAACTGGACAGGATGGAGAAATGGAGAAGGGATTGTGGTATGATCACATCCCACTGGGGAGTGTTTTTCCTTTCCCTCTTCGACAAGAGCATATGCACTCAAGCAATTTTACAAAAATGAAAAGAAAATATAATGTGAGTCTTGTCTCTGACTTCTGCAAATGTATGTGGTACTTTTCCTGGTGCAGCCTTTGACCAAGTGCAGGAGGATAGCAACAGAAGCCCCTGGGACAGAGGTCACGTCCTTGCCCAGGGCCTGGGAACCCTCCTCTTCTCCCACCTGACTACCTTCCATGTGATCCGTTTCCATGTGACTGGGCAGCCAGGGAAGCAGACAGATTACCAGCTTATGAAACCCTCAAGGCTAGTGATATTTGCTCCCTGACAACTTGAGAGGGCCAGAAAGAAACCTTGCAGAATGCTCTTAAAGTTCTTTTTAAAAGTAATTAGAACCGGGAACCAGCAGTTAGCGTAATGGCTATGTCGCTGGACTCCCACGTAGTCGACTGTGGTTCGCGTCCGGGACCTGGTGGCTTAAAACTCATGCTGGGCGCGTGTGCATACGTGCCCAAGATCCTGACTGGAGAATGGAGGAGAAGGGATTGCGGCGTGACCATCCCCCCTGGGGGGTGATTTCTCACTTTCTGTCTCTAATGTCTCTCTCTCTCTGGTGAGTGCTCACGCCCTATAGTGAAAATCTCCTCCCCCCCCCCAAAAAAAAGTAACTAGAACCAAGAAACAAAGGGAAGGAATGAAGAGGGGACACTCACCACGAGCCTCTCACTAAGAAGCCCTTGTTTCATTTGGGGCTCCAGGGAGAGGTGCCTGTGGGCCACTTTGGAGGTGGGGGGGGGAGGCATCCATCCCACCATAACAAGATGTGCTGAGACGACAAGATGAGACTCAGTGTCCTGGTCTGAACATTCACAACCCACTCCTCACTGAGGGAATGAGAGCTGGGGAAGCTAAGGGGCAACAGGGGTTCTGGTAGGATAGGTGGACAGACCCCCTGACCTGGACAGAGGTAGCAGGACAGGAAGGATGGGCTGAAGGAGGCTGAGAAACTGGTCAGGGACTGCAATTCAATCGGCCAAGAGGCTTGGTCTCCCAGGCCAGTCTGGGGCTCTGGGGCTCTGGGGCAGGAGCCACAGAAGCCACATGGTGCCTTCCCAGGCCACAGTAGGACACTGTGGCACTGTGGCTTCAGCAGCAGCCAAATAAACGCCTTTTTAGGCTTCTTGAAGACCCCCCCCCAAGAAAACCCCAAACTGTTTGATTCAAGTCAAAAGGAGTGACTTTCTGGATTTGAATGGCACAGGGTGGGCCAGCAAGTGGGGGGCTGGGATGACCCTGGATCCCACTTGGCCAACTCCGTGATTAAGTTGCAGACTTGCTTGAAAAATACGCTGAGAGCCTGTGCTCCTGGGACCAAAATTCCAGAGGGAAATGAAGAGGGCATTGCTGCATGACCATCGCC
Organism: Tupaia tana; assembly: GCA_026018925.1. Classification (NCBI taxonomy): domain Eukaryota; kingdom Metazoa; phylum Chordata; class Mammalia; order Scandentia; family Tupaiidae; genus Tupaia; species Tupaia tana. The sequence goes on along the minus strand of JAKSZU010000025.1, from coordinate 7,676,690 downwards.
CCCGGAAACTGATTTCTCACGTTCTCTGCTTTTCTCCAGAGAGCATACACACCCACCCTGTGAGTTAAGGGAACATGTCTGGGAGAGTGATGTCGCTTCTGGGTGCAAGGGGACAGGGCACAGGACTGGCATGTTGGTCGCACTAAGGAGCAGTTCCCCGCCTGGAGCTTGCTTCAGAGCCTCCTCTACTCTCCCAGGATAGCTCTGCAGGTCCCATGAGCGCCCTCCCAATCTGCACTGTGATCCCCCCTCATCCCCACACCCCAAGCCCCAAACCATTTCTAAAAGGCCGCCGTCCCAACCGCCGCCCTGTGGAGGCATCCCGGTCCCACGCGCCCCCCTGGCTGGGAGCTCACGTGCCCTTAAGATCAGCTGGGCCCAACTGTCACCTTCACCACAGTCATAGCCTCCAGCGCCGCCACCACATCCTGCAGGCGCCTAAGAACACCGCCTCTCTGGCTACGCGCCAGAAAGTGGCCTAGCTACCGGTCGCGCTCTGCCCACGCTGATTGGTCGAGCTCGAGGGGGCGGGCCCCGGGTCCAACTGCACTGGGCGGGGCCTGGGCGGCGCGTGTTCGCTCCCAGCGACGCCGATCTGTGAGGCCCACTGGCCCCTCTGCGCCCGCGCTTTGCGCAGCCCCGCACACTCCCAGATCCCCTTGCGCCTGCTTTTGTCCGCGACGCTGAGCCAATCAGCAAGCGCGCGGCGGGGTCGTTGCCATGGCGACCTTTGGATGCAGGGCGACCTTTTTGGTTGTGGAGCCATGGTGGTCAACTCTCCCAACAGAGGATAGATCCTGGGTGGACCTCGGCGATGGTGAGCGGTGATGGGCGACGGGGTGGCAGCGGCGGCCTTGACCTGGGGGGACTGTGCTCTGGTCTTGGCTCCAGGAAGTGAGCCTGTGGGACCTGCGACGCCACCGCCCCCGTCACTGGGAGCGAGTTCGGGAGCGGGAAGTGGAGCCAGCTGGGTCCTAACCTGACCACCACCCAGTCCCGAGGCCCCCGCCCGCGCTGCTCCTGCCAGTGGATCCTGGGGCTGTCACATAGGGGCGCCTCGCGCAGCCGAGTAGCTCTCGGAGACCTCTTTAGCCTGATTTCATGCCGTGGCCAGGGCTGTAGCAGCGCCTGGGTTCTGGGTTCCACTCCCTGACCACCTGGCATGCTCATGCCTCACCCTCTGGCTTTAGTCCTCCCTGGCTGTGCCTAAAAGGAGAATCTGTGCATGAAACATTTGCAGTGGTGATAACACATTCTATCAAGTCTAAAAAACAAGATCAAGTCATTGGGTTTTACTAACGTTTTTAGATATAGACATTTAGAAGCTTTTCTTTTTAAAAAAATTTCCAATTAATAATTTCATTTTTCTACAACGTCCTGGTTGTGCCGTTATTTGAGAAGCTTACAAGTAGATCATTATCCTTGGTAGGTGTTGCTAGTGGCTAGGGCTAGTGTAGACCATGCCCTGAACCAGCGGTTCTCAACCAGGGCCAATTTTGTCCCCCAGGACACATTGGGCAGTATCCGAACACGTTCTTGGTTGTTGCTATTAGACAGGGAGGGTGTTACTAGAACTACTAGAAACCTAGTGGGTGGAGAGCAGGGACACTGTTAAACATGGTAGGAATCATAAGACAGTCCCCGGGACCAAGCCCCACATGTCCAAGAGGCTAGGCTGAGAAACCCCACCTTAGACCATGGCTGCTGGTCCTGGGAGCCCAGCAGGAGGATAGGACATTAGCATATGAGAAGCAGGGATTTTCTCTGGAGTGGGGACAGTGAGACCCATAATAACACCTTTTGCTGCATCAGTGTGTCACCAGACAGTACATGAAACCCTGTGTATTGAAATTACCGAATATAACTCCCATGAGAGTACTACTAAGGTGGGCAGTGTCTCCATTTTGCAGGTTAAGTGAGCTGCAGTTCAGAGGGCTCAGGAGCTACTGCAGTTAGGTGGTGGTGAGGGGGAGAGGCTGATCTGAATCTGAGTCAGCCTGTCAGCCAGCCCCAGCCTGTACTTTATCCACTGTGGAGGCCATAAACTTAACCGCTCAGATGAAGTACAATTCTCCTGAACCTATTTCTTTCCAAAGAGAGTTTGCTCTTGTAGATTAAGCCTCATAACTGGGCTCTGCTCCTAACCAGTTTTGTCTTCCAGGTCTTTCTCCACATCAAAATGCTGATTTCTCCAAACCTAAACCTTTCACTGTGTCCTTACCTTCAGGATACAGTTCACCCTCTTTATCATTACCTGGGAAACTGGGACTCAGATTCAATACATTTTGGTAAGGATGTCCAGTGTATTCAGGGCTGAATAAGATAAGAATCAAAAAATGACTGCAAGATGTTAATTACTAATGATCACCAATGGAAGTGTATCTTGAGGATAGCATCGATGAAGTTTCTTTCTGGGGGGACCAGCAGTTGGTGTAATGGCTATGTCACTGGACTCCCACGTAGTAGACTGTGGTTCGAGTCCCAGACCCGATGGCTTAAACTCATGCCAGGTGTGTGTGTGCGTGCGTATGTGCCCAAGATCCCAAGCGGAGAATGGAGTAGAAGGGATTGTGCCATGGCCATCTCCCCTGGGGAGTGATTTCTCACTTTCTGTCTCTCTGTCTCTCTCTCTGTCTTTCTGGTGAGTGGATGCGCCCTATAGCAAAAAATCTCTCTCTCAAAAAAAAAAAAGTTTCAGTTTCTTTCTGTAAATGAAGTTGTTTAGTGGGCTGAATTTTGCTTCTGTATTGGGACCTTTGACCATTGGGTAAAAACACACCTATACCGTTTAATTATCAAACCCACAATAAGTTCATTGAAATGAGTCTTTAATTTGAGGGTTAAATAGGAAGGTTTATATTGTCTTACTTTAAGTCTACGAGTGATAAATTCGTAGGAGGCAGGGACTCGGGCTTATATATTTTTTGTATTTCCAGCAATAATAATGAATATACAGTAGGCTGTAATAGTTCTAGCTTAATTAGAATGCAAAGTTAGTGATGATCCTGAAATAGGTTACTTTTAAAAGTATAAAGGATTTAAGTGCCACCTAGTGGAAATGAGATTTAATATAAAATGTAGCAGATTTGAAAATATAAAGGATCTTAATCGCCACCTGGTGGGAGTGAAGGGATATAACACACAATATATTCCAAAATATTTTAGATGTTAGTGCTTGTTTGCCACCTGGTGGGAACAAGTGGAATATATTATGCAAAATTTCAGTATAAAACAAAATGGATTTTGTTTGCCATCTCATGGCAATGTGGGAATATAGTACTGAATATTTTATTAGTAGTTCTGAAAATTTCATAGATCTATGGACCTTGATCATCCCATAGAAAATAGGAAACTAGAGGATATATTACACATATGACTTAAGGATAATAAATGTACTTTTTTATATTAAGATGAGTTTATCGGGGATATTAAATGCATTTTTGACTTGTAGTATTTTATGACATGTTGTTTATTGGGCCATTACTCTATATTAAGTTTAGAAGCACCCATAATTTAAAATGTTACTGGGCATATATTTTCTTCTTAGTGGTAGCTCTAACATGATTTAAGTTCTGTAAATACAAAGCACAATAGTGATATCGCCTCAAAATTACACATTCTTACATGTTGTTTGTTCTTTTTACCTGTGTACCCTGTCCCCTGGACATCAAATTAAAAAGAAACTGAGAGATGCACTTGCTAGCTTACTCCATTCTGCCCATGAACACTGCTGGGAAAGCATCATTGAAGTTTGTCATCCCCGTGCTGTCATATCTAAGTCACAGTCTCCTAAAGAGATAAAACAGCAGTTGGGAACCAGCAGTTAGCGTAATGGCTATGTCGCTGGACTCCCACGTAGTCGACCGCGGTTCACGTCCCGGACCCGGTGGCTTAGAACTCTCGCCGGGCGTGTGTGCGTGCGTGCCCAAGATCCCGAGAGGAGAATGGAGGAGAAGGGATTGCGACGTGACCATCCCCCCTGGGGGGTGATTTCTCGCTTTCTGTCTCTATGTCTCTCTCTGTCTGTCTGGCAAGTGCATGCTCCCTATAGCGAAAACCTCTCAAAAAAAAAAAAAAAAAAAAAAAAAGAGAGAGAACAGCTGTAGAAGCTCTTCATCAGAAGGTTGAGCTTGAAACAACAGATAAGAGCCTAAGGAGCCTTTGAACAATGGGGGATACTCAGAGACCTTGTAGTAATGTAAGATGAAACACTCCAAGTCCAGGAGCTTTGGGTTTGTCACATATGCTACTGCAGAGGCGGTGGATGCATGGCTCGATCTAAGAGGAAATGGGAAGAATGAGACAAAGAGACAGAGCAACAGTGTACACAGGCAGCCTGAGTCTAGGTAGCCCAAGCAACCTGTGCTGCCCAGACAAACTGGGCATCTTTATTTATAGTGCAAGGCAACACTACATATTGTATTTCATGACATTCCATAGATATGTTGATGTGTTACAGGCAATAAGAAGCAGGTAACAAATCTATAAGGGCTAAGACATACTGGGTCAGGTGTATCCCTTGGTGATAATTCCATCAAGAGGAAATCCCATTATCTTCTTTTCTAATGAAGAGAAGCCTAGCTGCAGGTGTGGGGAAGAACCATAAACCTAAAGAATCTCTACATAAGGTGGGCACCACCATGCCCAGAGCAGGCTAAAGGATCTCACAGAGGCAGAGCAGGGATTGGACTTTGCTAACTGGGGATTAAGATGTTTTCTGATTTCCATCAGGTGTTTCTGTTGGAATACACCCAGCAGTTTCCACCCTTTGCTCTGCCTGCAGCGAGGGTCAAGGAGAGGACAAGTTGCAAGTTCTGCCAAAGCCCAAAGGGACAAGGTGGTGTTTTCTCACAGCATGTCCCCACACCTCACTCAGGACCTCTCTCCAAACACATCCCTGTACTGGTATATTCACTATTATTGCGGGTGATCGAGAAAAAAGATAGACACCTGTGTCCCTGCCTCCGACAAATTGATCATTCGTAGGTTTAAATTAAAACAATATGAACTTGCCTACTTATCTCCGAAGTTAAAGATTCATTGCAGTAAACTTAGTGCTGATTTAATAAGGTTTCCACTGAACTATGAAAAAGATCTTTGTTGGTGATATTAAAAGTGACACTGGGACCAGCAGTTAGCGTAATGGCTATGTCGCTGGACTCCCACGTAGTCGACCGCGGTTCGAGTCCCGGACCCGGCGGCTTAAACTCACGCCGGGCGCGTGTGCGTGCGTGCCCAAGATCCCGAGAGGAGAATGGAGGAGAAGGGATTGCGGCGTGGCCATCCCCCCTGGGGGGTGATTTCCTGCTTTCTATCTCTCTGTCTCTCTCTGTCTGTCTGGCGAGCGCACGCGCCTTATAGCAAAAACCTCTCCAAAAAAAAAAAAAAAAAAAAGTGACACTGAAAAACATCACCTAAGAGATTATTTTGAACAATATAGGAAAATTGAAGTGATTGAAGTATTGACTAACAGAGGCAGTGGAAAGAAGAGGGTCTTTGTGAGAGCTCCAGTTCCATCTCCTGGCCAGCAAGGGACATTGATACAGGGGCATCACTGCCCCCCACCCCATCTCCAGCTCCCCCAAGCCCAGGACCCTCCCACCCTAGAAAGGTAGGCAGGCAGATTTATTTTCTTTTCTTTGCTTGTTTTCTTTTCTTTTGTTAATTTCCTCCTACTCCTTGCCCCACAGACTGTCCTCCACTCTGCAGCAGAGCTCCAGTGCCATCAACAGGCCCCGGGCGAAATCGCGCAGCACATGACTTTTTCTTTGTTCTCCATATTCTTTTCTTCCCCCTTATATTATCCTCTTTTCCTCCCCATCCATCCTGCCAGAGAGACTAGACAGGTCTAGAATCACAGTTCTGAAATTCCCTAGTATTATAAGGTTCCCTGGGATCCTCCCTTTTACTGAAAATCCTGTGAAAAAGGAGATACTTCTTTTCAGACACCTGACTAGAGGATACTTCTTGAGACCACATTGCTAAAAACAACAGAAGAGAGTCTTTGGCATACATCAGTCCACAGCAAGAAAGAAACACACTTGCTCCTAGTCAAAGAAACGGTCTCGGGACCAACAGTTAGCATAATGGCTATGTCGCTGGACTCCCATGTAGTCAACTGCGGTTCGAGTCCTGGACCCAGTGGCTTAAAACTCACGCTGGGCACGCATGTGTGTGTGTGCCCAAGGGGGGGTTGATTTCTAGCTTTCTGTCTCTGTCTTTGTCTGTCTGGCGAGTGCACATGCCCTATAGTAAAAACCTCAAAAAACCAAAAACAAAACAAAAAAAGAAAAAGAAATGGTCTCCTAAGAGGTATTGAAAAGTTAATACATCTCCCAATAGCTAGAAGTAGAAAAAGAACCTCAGGTCTGAATAAATCAGGAAATATGTCTCCATCATATAAAAAAACAAAAACAAAAACAAAACAGTAACTTCCCTCCATCTTTCAAAAAAACAGAGGAAGTTACCAAAATGTCAGAGAAAGAAATTAGAAAATTTATGGTGACAAAATTCTATGAGTTGGAACCGAAAAGAGACAGCAAACTACAAGAGATTAGGAAGTCCTTCCATGATATGAAAGAAGAAATGGAAACTCTGAGAAAGTATCAGATGGAACCATTAGAGGTGAAGTCTATAATACAGAACATCAAAAACTCTCTTGAAAGTATTAAAAGTTGATTAGACTATGCTGAAGATCGAATCTCTGATGTAGAAGATAAAACCTCTGACCTAGGAAAAAAACACCAAAAAGATAGAAAAAATAACAACAAAAAAATACAAGGATAATATATGAGCAATACTAGATTCCATTAGACACCCAAACATCTGAATAATTGGCATTCCAGAAGGTGAAGAAATTAATAAGGGCATGGAAAATCTATTCCATGAAATCCTGGAAGAAAATTTTCCAAGTCTAGAGAGGCACTCAAACATGCAGACCCAAGAAATACAAAGGACCCCAAATAGAATCAACCCAAGAAGACCTTCCCCAAGGCACATCTTAGCCAGACTAGACAAGACCACAGATAAAGACAGTATGCTAAAACTGGCAAGGGAGAAACGACAAGCCACTTACAAAGGTCATCCCATCAAGCTAACACCGGACCTCTCAGCAGAAACAAGGTAAGCAAAGAAAGAATGGGAAAACATATTGAAAGTTATAAGAGAGAAACAATTTCTACCAAAATTATTTTATCCTGCAAGATTATCCTTTATATGGGGAAAAAAAGATTAAAATATTTTCAGACAAACAAATCCTGAAAGAATTTGCCAACACCAGACCATTTCTCCAAGAAACCCTGAAGAGAATACTGGTCCAGGAAAACTAAAGAATGAACACCCAAAAATAAAGAAATAAGAGGCAGCCAAGACAATGGCCAACTTAAACATCGGGACAAGTCTGGAAATATCGATAATAACTGAATGTTATAATGAATGTTATAATCCATTGAATGTTAATGGATTAAATTATCCAGTCAAGAGACACAGACTGGCTGAATGGGTAAGGAAAAAACAAACAAACAAACAAAACAGAAACCCTCCATCTGTTGCCTACAGGAAACCCACCTCATGGATAAAGGCATTCATCATAGACTAAAAGTGAAGGGTTGGAAGAAGGTTTTCCATGCAAATGGGAACCAAAAAAAGCTGGAGAAGTGATTCTAATTTCTGACAAAATAGGCTTGAAAACAAAAACTGTTCAAAGAGAAAAAGTAGGGCACTATATTGTACTAAAAGGATCAATCAACCAAGAAGATATTACACTTATAAATATCTAAGTAACTAACACAGAAGCACCCAAATACATGAAGGAAAGACTGTTAGATCTAAAAGGAGATACAGACTGCAACACACTAATTGTTGGAGACCTCAGCATTTGCACTATCCCCTCTGGACAGATCATCTAGGCAAAAAATAGGTAAAGAGATAAAGGATCTAAATGATATCATAAATCAAATGGACTAAACAGACAGCTATAGAACTTTCTATCCAAAAACCACAAGATACACTTTTTCTCATGGCCACATGGAACTTTCAAAGATTAACCACATGATAGGGCACAAGTCAAGCCTCTACAGATTCAAAGGCATAAAACTATATCGAGCATCTTCTCCGACCATGATGGAATTAGGCTTGATTTTAATTCAAGAGAAACCCTCAAAAATACACAAATACCTGGAAACTGAATAACCTACTCCCGAATGACTTCACAGCTACTGAAGAAATAAAGACTGAGATCAAAAGATTCATAGCAGTCAATGACAATGAGGACACAAGTTTTTATAATCTTTGAGACATTGCTAAAGCAGTCATAAGATGGAAGTTTATAGTTATTTGTGCACATAAGAAGATGGAAAGGAGGCAAATGGATCACCTACAATTGTGCCTCAGAAAATTGGAAAAGCAACAACAAGAACAATAGAAAACTCCAGGAGAAAGGAAATAATAAAGATCTGAGCAGAAATAAATGAAATAGAAAATAAGTAAACTATACAGAAAGTAAATTGAAGTTAGGTTGATTCTATGTAAAAGATAAACAAAATCAATGCACATCTAGTGAGACTTATTAAGAAGAGAAAAAAGGAACCAGGTAAATCAAATCTGCATTGAAGCAGACAATGTAACAACAAACATAGTAGAAATACCAAATATCATTGGAGGGTACTATAAACAACTATATGGCAAGACACAAGATAACATGGATGAAATGGACAAATCCCTGCATACATATAATCTACCAAGATTCAACCAGGAAGATGTAGAAAGTCTGAATAGGCCCATAACAAACCAGGAAATTCAATCAGTAATAAAAAACCTCCCAACAAAGAAAACCCTGGTCCTGATGGCTTCACCTCTGAATTCTATAAAAGTTTTAAAGAAGAGTTAACCCCCACACTACTCAAGTTATTTTTAAAGATCTAAAAGGGTGAATCTTTCCCTAATTCATTCTATGAAGCCATCGTCACCCTTATCCTAAAAACAGATTAGGACAGGACAAGGAAGGAAAAGTATAGACCAATATCTCTGATGAATATAGATGCAAAGATTTTGAACAAGATACTAGCTAATCATATCCAACCACTTATAAAAAAGATTATACATGATAGCCAGGTAGGTTTTATTCCAGGAATGCAAGGTTGGTTCAACATACGTAAAACATACGTAATGTAATACACCATATTAACAGGAAAAAGACAAAAACCATATGGTCATATCGATTGATGCAGAAAAAGCATTTGATAACATACAACATCCCTTCATGATCTTGACTCTCAGCAAAATCGGCATACAAGGGTCATTACTCAACACGATAAAAGCTTTCTATGAAAAACCTATCATGAACATCATCCTGGATGGAGAAAAGCTGAAAACTTTCCCAAAAAAATGGGTACAAGGCAAGGATGCCCACTTTCTTCACTCTTTTTCAATAGAGTATTGGAAGTCCTCACCAACGCAGTCAGAAAGGAGAATGAAATAAAAGATATTCAAATAAGGAAAGAAGAGGTGAAACTATCTCTATTTGCAGTTGACATGATTGTATAAAAAGAAGACCCAGTGGTATCCATGAAAAAATTCCTGGAAGTAATACATGAGTACAGTAAAGTTGGAGGATACTAAATCAGCATAAAGAAATCTATAACATTTCTATATACGTGCCCCGACCCGCAGGACAGTCGAACGGGTACCTGGGTGAGGATGGTGAAAACCGGGATCCTTTGTGTTTAGGCTGGTGAAGTTCTTACTGACACACAGAGTGGAGACAAGATGAGGTGCTGATCAAGTCTTCCGTTTATTGCAGAACAAAGAGTGCTTTATATACAGGCTGGTGGGCACACCAATTGGTTGCCCAAAAATGAGATACAACAGTATGAGCCAATTATTGATGTGGGTGGATCTCCCATTACCTAGCAACAGTTGGTTACATGATTTCTGAGATATGGTTTGCTCAATGAGGAAGTGAAGCCTAAGATTTCTAAGATGGCAGACAGTTCTCAAGAAGCTCCCAAGATGGCTTCCATATGCAATGCCCTCCACATATCCCCCTTTTTTATTTTTTTAAAGAGAGGAGAAAAGTCTGGGGGAATTGTGCCTGTCTTAGGTTGGAGTCGTTTATTGAGCCACGTCTATTCTTACCCGTCATTGGAGAATCCCATAGCTATGATGGGTTTCCTGTCTTAGGTGGGAGGACTGTACAGCTGTTATAGGCTCAGACTTTCTTACCTGTCTTTGGCTAACCAATTTAGTGCCTCAGGCAGGAGCAATGTCTAGGCTCCACGATACTCCACTTCTAGGTTGTGGTAGTGGACTTGGATAGGCTGCATTTTTATGGTGTCATTGATATGACGTTTTGTGAAGGTCATGAGCTTATTAAAGAGAACAGGTTTTAAAGACCAAACAATTAATAAAACTAAAATTGGGCCAAATATGGGGAGTAGTATGGGGAGGAGTCCATTTTATGCAGTTAAAAAGGGATTATTGGTGAGTTGTTTTTTTTGTTTCAGAAGATTTTCTTGTAGTTGGTTGAGCTTGTCACGAACGATGCCAGACTTGTTGGCATAAAAACAGTAACGTTCCTGTAAAGCAAGACAGAGACTCCCCTGTTTTACTAAAAGGAGGTCTAGCCCACGTCTATTTTGGAGTACAACTTTTGCAAGGGAATTTAGTTGATCTTGGACAAAAGTAATAGTAGAAGCCAATTTGTGGACATTAGAAACAAGGGCATCAGTTAATTGTTTGACCTGAAGGGAATATTTTAATTTAGCAGCACTAGTGTTGAAGAGGTAACTGCCAGGGCTAAAACCAGCAGCAATAGTGTTGAAGAGGTAAAACAATATTAGGTATTTAAGAAGAATCTTTATTTTGTTGATTTGTGGAAGAAAAAAGAGGTATTTTTAGGGCTTTTATTATCCCTGGATGAATTATTATTATTTGAATTAATTTGTTTGACCATTTTTTTTGGTAGCCAACGAGCAGCATTTATTTTTTGGGAATAAATGCAGACAGACCCTCTGCCCCATATGAGGACAGGGTCTGGACCATTCCACGTATTGTCTAGTGGATTTTTTCACAAAACTGTGGCAAATTTTGTTTTAGTAGTTGAATGCCAGAAGTGCTTAGTAGCTGAGTGTCCATTTTTATCCAGTGTTAGAAAATTTAGCACAAAAAGTGTATGTACTAAAAGGTTTTTTGGTGAATCTTTAATTTGTAAAATCTCTCCCTTTTTTAACTTTTGGAGAGTATTTTTTAAGGAAAGATGAGCACGTTTAATAATACCTTGTCCCTGGGGATTGTATGGAATTCCCGTGACATGTTTAATATGGAGTTGTTTACAAAAAGAGTTAAAATTGTTTTTGGTATATCCTGGGCCATTATCTGTTTTAATTTGTTGAGGCTTACCTAGAATAGAGAGTGCGGCAAGAACATGAGAAATAACATGTTTATTAGCCTCTCCGGTTTGTGCCGTAGCAAAAATGAAACCACTAAAGGTGTCAATAGTGACATGCACGTATTTAAGAGTACTAAATTCTGTAACATGAGTGACATTTATTTGTCATAAAGCATTAGGCATAAGGCCCCTAGGGTTAACACCCAAGTGTGGTGTAGGCAAAAGAGTAAGACAGGCCGGACATTGTTTTACAATTTGTCGAGCCTGTTCTTGAGTAATTTTAAACATGAGACGAAGGGTGTGAGAATTTAAATGATGTAATTGATGGGCAGTAACAGCATCTGAGATTTGTGTTAATTTGAGTATGAACCAAAAGAGAATATTTTGTGGCCAGATTAGCGCGGCGATTACCCTCAGTTAAAGGACTAGGCAAGTCTGTATGGGCACGCAAATGGCTAATATAAAAAGGCAGCTCTTGATGTCTAATGAGAGACTGTAATTGGAGGAAAAACTGTGCGGCCTGAGAAACTTGTTTAATTTGTGCCGCAGTTTCCAGAAATGGTACGTACATAGTGAAATAAGCACTATTAGTATATAAGGTTAAGGGAAAGCAGAGAAAATTGTAACAACTATTGGCAGCTCAACTAGCTGAGCTGATATTGAGAATGTTGTAAATGTAACTTGTTTAATTAGAGAGAGAACAAAAAGCACTGTGTAGATGGTGGAACAGAGGACCAGTTCTGTGTTTTATGGCATAGTTTTGGAAAGGTCTGAAATAAATTGTTATTGTTTATAGAATAAACTCAAGCATTTTAAAAGTTTGTTTTAGGTCTGGAGGCTTGAGGTGGCCCCGTTTTTGTTTCCTTGATCCCGATTAATTGGCCTACCATTGACATTAAATCTGGATTTACATTCATTAGGAGGGTGACGTCCCTTTATACATTTACTGCACAAATCAGGAAGTTGATTTGGTCGTTGATTACCACCATTTTTTACCTTATAGTTTTTTGCAAAATGTCTAGACCGACTACAATTGTAGCAAGTAATTTTGTTACTTATTTTGTTAGCATTGTTGTTATGAGTAAGGAATTGGAGAACAGTATAGTCTTGAAGGGCAGCGGCCATAGTCAATCTTTGTTGGAATGCTAATTGTTTAATAAGATCAGTACTTGAATTAATCAAATTTTTCTGAGTAGGAAGTTTTGTTTAAGCTCTCATAGCTGCTGTATAAATTTGAGCAAATAGCCCTGGACCATATTGTATTAGATTGTTACTATTTGCATAATTGCCTTTTCCCAATAACATTTTTGTTGTCTAACCATTGTTGGCCTGGGCATTATGGCATGCAAGCTCCCTGCAAATTTGTACATACTTTGATTTTTAAAGTAAGTAATCTCCTCTAGAGAGCGTAGCATGGGCCAATATGTGCCACTCCATTGGTGTAAGCCAATTATTTGCCACTGATTCAATTATGGCTAAGGTATATGGAGCTGTAGCTCCATATTGAGCAACTGTTGTTTTAATTTCTTTTATAATGTTAAAATTAAAGCCACGTACATGACGCCATGCTTGTCCTTGTGCATTTGTATCTTTTGTCACTGGAAAGGCTTTTTGTTTATTAAGATTTATTAGTGGTTGTAATCTCTGAGCTGGTTTAAGTTTTGCACTAGGAGTAAAGGTGGACTGACAGTGATTTTGTGAGGATGAGAAAGTTGTACTTTTAGATTTACCCACTTTTAGCTTTTTTAATAGTGATATCAATTTTTGATGTTCTTTTTCTAATTGAATTTGTTTTTTGAGTTGTTTAATCTTAGCCTGAACCCCTGCCCTAGGATTAATAACGGGCATTTCCAAAGATGGCTGAATAGTCTTTTCATGGCAAGAATGATTACATGTCAAAGATGGCACAGATGTAACCGAGTTATAAGATGGAGGTCGTTTTTTGAAAGGTGGCCATTTTGAATTGTTGTACTCAACAGCCTCCACTTTTGAAGTTTCTGTCTCTGGTGGCCATTTTGAACTATTGTATTTGGCAGTCTCTTTTTCCAACGTTTCTTTTTCAGGCGGTTATTTTGGGTTTGGGTTATTGTATTTGGCTGCCTTTGTTTCTAAAGTTTCTTTTTTAGACGGCCATTTTGAGTTATTGTACGTGGCAGTCTGTGTTTTTAAAGCTTTTTCTTTAGGCAGCCAGTTTGAGTTGTTATTTTTGACTGCCCTTAGTTCTAAAATTTTTTCCTCAGAATCAGTCGATTGACTATTCAAATGAGCTTTAAACTCTGTAAGAGATGGGTATAATTTTTTCTGAGGCTTTTCAAAGTTTGTAAATTCCTCACTGATTTTTGGTTTTTCAAGTTGTTTTGGCCTGACATCCAATTGTTTAGTAAAATTAGTTACTTCTTCCTCACTATCTAAGGAATTTAAATCTTTTTCTTTTTTGGTGCCAAGGTTTATTTTGGTTTCCATGGCATCTTTACTATCTGTCCGAGTTTTATTTTTTTGCATAATTTGTTCTCCCTCTGCAACAACTGTTGCAATTTTGGGGTCAGTTGACTGTAATTTAATAATTTTATCTATTAGATTCCAATATGAAAAAGTTATTACTGGGAACTTTCCTGGTCCAAATGTGATGTAGTAATCTTTTAAAGCATCACCTACCCTCTTCCACTTTGCTTCATTAATAGTGCCTTCTTGAGGAAACCAGGGGCACACCTCTTTTAGAAAGTCAAAAAAGGAAAGTAATTGTTTGATTCTAATTTTAACTCCACATGTCTTAAGAGCATCACTAAGCCCCTGAACAAATAATTCATGCTTGCTCATTTGTTGTCCCATAATTGCACTCCGGGAAGCTATTTAGTAATCTGTATTACTATTTACCCTTCCACACTTACCAGGCCTGGCTTTCTTCACAGTGCACTTCACCTTGATCCTCTTGGCCCAAGGCCCCATGTTGGGCGCCACTTGCCCCGACCCGCAGGACAGTCGAACGGGGTACCTGGGTGAGGATGGTGAAAACCGGGATCCTTTGTGTTTAGGCTGGTGAAGTTCTTACTGACACACAGAGTGGAGACAAGATGAGGTGCTGATCAAGTCTTCCGTTTATTGCAGAACAAAGAGTGCTTTATATACAGGCTGGCGGGCACACCAATTGGTTGCCCAAAAATGAGATACAACAGTATGAGCCAATTATTGATGTGGGTGGATCTCCCATTACCTAGCAACAGTTGGTTACATGATTTCTGAGATATGGTTTGCTCAATGAGGAAGTGACGCCTAAGATTTCTAAGATGGCAGACAGTTCTCAAGAAGCTCCCAAGATGGCTTCCATATGCAATGCCCTCCACATATACGAACAGCAGGCAGGTTGAGATAGAACTGAAAAAAGCAATTCTAATTACCATAGCCACAAAAAGTATAAGATAAGTATAGGAATAAATTTAACAAAAGAAGTTAAAGACCTCCACAAGGAAAACTATGAGGAGCTTAAAAAAGAAATCGAAAATGACACAAAAAAATGGAAGGATGCCCCATGTTCCTGGATTGGAAGAATTAATATAATCAAAATGGCAATGCTACCCAAATTTACATATTTCATGCAATACTGAGCAAAGCACCAGAGACATTCTTCAAAGATCTAGAAAAGAAAATCATACAATTTGTCTGGAATCCTAAAATACCACGTATTGCCAAAGCAATCCTGCACAAGAAGAGTGGAGTGGGTGGCATCTCACTCCCTGACCCAAAAATATACTACAAAGCTGTGGTCATCAAAACACCATGGTTTTGGCAGAGAAATAGACAGGTGGATCAATGGAACATAGAGTTCCCAGAAATAAACTCCCAGACAGACAGCCAACTGATTTTTGACAAAGGGTGCTACTCAGTCCAGTGGGGAAAAGTAAATGTCTTCAGCAAATGGTGCTGGAAAAACTAAATATCCCCCTGCAGAAAGATGAATCTGAATCCTCACCATTGACAAAAACCAACTCATAGTGGGTCAAAAATCTAAACCCAAGACCTCAAACTATGAAACTGCTCCTGGAATACACAGGGGCAACCCTGGGAGATATTAGGGTAGACAAAGACTTGTTAAATAAAACCCCCAAAGCACAGCCGATAATCCTAAAATATACAAATGGGATTACATCAGATTAAGAAACTTCTGCATGGAAAAGGACACAGTAATTAGTGTGAATTGACAGCCCTCAGAATGGGAAAATATTTTTGTAACCTAAGCATCAGATAAGAAAGTGATAACCAGAAGAAACTGGGAACTCAAGCAGCTTTCCCAAAAAAAACACCATCAACCCTATTAAAAGATGGGAGAATGAGTTGAAAAAAGCACTCTCTCCAGAAAACATATGAATAGCAAAAAGGCATATGAAAAAATGCTCGATATTCCTCATTATAAGGAAGATGCTGATCAAAACCACAATGAGATACTACCTATCCCCAGTAAGAATGACTAAGATTTAAACAAAACATGGTAAGTG
The DNA here is from genome assembly GCA_026018925.1 of Tupaia tana. Classification (NCBI taxonomy): domain Eukaryota; kingdom Metazoa; phylum Chordata; class Mammalia; order Scandentia; family Tupaiidae; genus Tupaia; species Tupaia tana. The sequence goes on along the minus strand of JAKSZU010000025.1, from coordinate 7,660,814 downwards.
CTGGTGGGGTATGGTGAATGGGGAACTCTCCTACACTGCTAGTGGGAATGTAAATTGGTTCAGCCACTATGGAGAACAATATGGAGATTCCTCAAAGATGTACAAATAGAACTGCTATGTGATCCAGCAATAACTCTCCTTGGTATCTACCCAAAGGACAGAAGAATCCTTACTTGGAAAAGTACTTGCACATCGATGTTTATTGTAGCATTATTTACAATTGCTAAGACATGGAACCAATGTAAATGCCAATGAACAGATGAATGGATTGAAAAAGTGTGGCTCATATACTCTAAGGAATACTACTCAGCCATAAAAAAAAACCATGGCTTTTGAAAGAAAGTTGATGGATATGGAAGATTTTCTGCTAAGTGAAACAAGCCAGGCTATGAAGGAGAGACATTGTATGTCTCCACTTAATATATAGTGAGTGTTCATACTGTATAGCCAAAACTGAATGACTAGAGGATATAAGTATCATCATGAGGAATAGATGAACTGTCATGTATTAAATCTACTACCATAGAGTGCTCAGTTAATGTCAGCTATTTTCTAAGAAACTCAGTAATTATGATAGCTAAAATATTATATGCATATACAAGGTCGATGATTAAAATAGCTTTTTAAGTAAAAGAGGATGCATCTCAGGAGAGAAAATGAAGCCAAAGAATGTGGAGAGGGAGGAGTGAGTTGTTTAATGAGAAGAGAGTTTCAGTTTAGGAAGTTGAAAAAGTTCTAAATGTGAATGGTAGTAATGATTCCATGGCAGTGTAAATGTACTTAATGCCACTGAACTGTACAATGGAAACAGTTGAAATCGTAAAATGTGCATGATATCACAAGAAAAGAAAGAAAAATAAATGATGTACAAGATATTTGAATTAAAGCATCTTGTGAAATATACCTTGTTGGAAAAAAATACTAGCTTAGCTTTTCAATCAGTGAGTATGGTATCTCAGATATTGGAAGCTCTCAGTGGCTGATTTTTGCAAAGGATAATGTGAGTACAGAGAGTCTAGAGTGCTTAGAACCAGGGCTAGAAACAGCCACCTTAGAGTGAACAGAAGATCTTGATGGTCTGTGTCTACTCACAGAAAATCGACTTGCACAGAAAAATGGTTGGTTTCTGTTGGGCATTTCAAGTTTGGGGATGGTCTGTCAATGCAGGGGGTCATGAGGCCACCTGATCCTATCTCAATAATTTAGTCCTTTATTTCTATTTTAGAAATACAAGTAACATTTCATAAATCATATGAAATTCAGCTAGATTTTAGAAACTGGTTCGTGCAAATATTTTACTGCTTGTAAAGAGAACATGTTTCTTTGATTACTAATTTGTATGAATCATTTTGTAATAAACAAGATGATTTTGTACAGTTTTTAAACTAGTTCAGAAATTTGATGAAGATTATTGAGGGTAGGCTTTGGTTGTTTAAAAAGGGATATCTTGGGCCAGCATGTGGTATGGTGGATAAAGCAGCGAGATTTCACATTTCCAACTGCTCTGTTTCAAGTCCTAGACCTGGCAGCTTGAGAAATGTGCCAGGCATGTACATGCCCTAAATTCTGAGAGGAGAATGGAGAAGGCATTGGAGAGTGGCCATACCTCCTGACAGGTGCTTTATCGCTTTCCCTGCATCTGTCTCTCTCCAGTCAGAGTGTATTTTTTTAAGAGATGTTTTTTTTCTATAGGACACATCTACTCACCAGAGAGAGAGAGAAAGTGAAAAATCACCCCCAGGGAGCCAACGGGGGGTGGGGGGTGGCTAGCATCAGAAGACCTGGAAATGGCTGGGCTGGCAGCAGTTAGGATGCATTGTGGCCCCCATAGAAACAGGTGTCTCCCTATAGAAACACAAGGTTCCGAAGCCTTCACCCAGTACAGGTTTGAATAGAGGCCCTTCTCTCTTCTCTGTGCATGAACAATTAGTGTGTGACAGTTGGAACTGGCACCTTATCTGCCTTTGGGGATGCTGAATGGCAGTGCCCCTCTTTTGGTGGAAACAAAGGAAGGGCCTTAAACACAGACAAGCAGGTGTTCTAGGTAGGGTAATGGGTTTGGGATGATTGCCCTGGCAACCTTTAAGAGTTAGGGAACTGAGTATTATCCCAGGCTCTGGGCATGGCCTGGGCACAGCAACTGCAACACCACCTCACGAAGCAGGTGGGACATGGAGTGGGCCAAGCTGACCATCTGGCTAGTCCCAGGCACCTTCTACCTCATTCCTGGCCATCCAGGGATCCCCTAAAGTGGCAGCCTTGACACCCTCTTCCCTGTATGGTATGAAATGAGAAATTCACACTCACTTAGCTTTATTCAGTGTGGATGGGCCTTTGCTTTTTTCAAGAAAATGACTAAATAATTATTTCTTTGGCTGCTGGTGAAGTGCTTGCCTCACAGAGCAGCCCTGACTGGGGCCTTGGAATGCACTGCCCAGTTTTTGTTCCTCCTGTCTGCAAGCCCTGTCCCTAGGCCCCAGACATGCCTGGAAGACCTCTTTGCTGATTGAGCTACAGCCTCAACTCCAATGATGCAATCCTCCTCCTGCCCTTCTTCCCCTGTGCTCTTTGTCAGGATCAATGGGGCTGTCCACCCCTTCTCTTATGAGGACTCCTGCTGCTTATTAGCTTCCTTGCAATTTGCATTCTTGCAGTGAGGAGTGGGTGGGATGTTCTCACCCAGACACTGAATCTTATCTCATCCTCAGCACAACTTGATTTTGGTGGAGTGGGTACATCCTAAAATGGCCCAGCCAGGGGCACATCTCCCTGGAATCCTGGAGGGCAGGGCAGCTTGTCTGTGAGTTGCCTGTCTCTGCATCACGTTTGAATTTTTTACCTCTGTTTATTGGTTCTAATTGTGTTGTAAATGTCTGTTAAGAGAATGCTTCAAGGTTTTCCTGCCAACCTTGGTTGTCTCAAAAGCTATTGGTCTGCCTGCCTCATGGTGACCTAGTCACATGGAGACTAACCACAGGGAGGACAGTCCAGTGAGGAAGGAGGAGGGTTCCCAGGGCATGGACAGGTAAGTGAACCCTATCTCAGGGGTTACTCTGCTTCCCTGCCATACTTGGTTAGAAGCTGCACCAGGAAAAGTAGTACACACTTGCTCAAGTCAGGGACAAGCCTCAGGCCCCATTTTATTTTTAATTTCTAGAGTGCATATATATGCTCTAGCCAGAGAGAGAGAGAGAGAAAGCACCCCTAGTGGGGTACAGTCATTCCACAATGTCTTCTCCAATTTCTCCTCCAGTTGGGTTGATTTTAAGAAGATTCTTGTACCTAAAATAAGATGATCTGGGAAAGAAGTCTTTGTCTGTTTGTGGAGAGATAAGCTGGGTCAAGACAGAGTTCCGGAGTGGGTTTCTTCTTGGGAGCCTTCATACAGGATGTACAAACAACAGGACTGAGTTGACCCTTCTTTCACAATGACTCACTGGAAAAAAAATTGCCTATTCATGTAATTCAGCTTGCTTTCTTCTACACTTCTTCCATATAGCTAGTTTTTATCTTCGAGTATTACTATGTTTTATTGTTAGTGGGAATTCAGGGTGAAAAGTCCTGGACACATGTAATCTACCAAGATTGAGCCAGGAAGATATAGAAAGTCTGAATAGGCCCATAACAAGCCAGGAGATTGAATCAATAATAAGCAACCTTCCAACAAAGAAAAGCCCTGGCCCTGATGGCTTCACCTCTGAATTCTATAAAACTTTCAAAGAAGAGTTAATCCTCATTCTGCTCAAGTTATTTCTAAAGATCCAAAAGGGTGAATCTCCCTAATTCATGCTATGATGCCTCTGTCACCTTTATCCTTAAAACAGATTAGGACAGGACAAGGAAGGAAAACTATAGATCAGTATCTCTGATGAATATAGATGCAAAGGTTCTCAACAAGATACTAGTCAATCGTATCCAACAACTTATAAAAAAGATTAAACATGATCAGGTAGGCTTTATTCCAAGAATTCAAGGTTGGTTCAACATACACAAAACCGTAAATGTAATACAGCGTATTAACAGAAAGAAAGATAAAAACCATATGGTCTTATCAATTGATGCAGAAAAAGCATTTGATAAGATACAATGTCCCTTAATGATCAAGAATCTCAGCAAAATCAGCATAGAAGGTTCACTTCTCAACACAAAAAAAAAGCTATCTATGAAAAACCCATCGCAAACATCATCCTGAATGGAGAAAAGCTGAAAGCTTTCCCACTATAAATGAGTACAAGACAAGGATGCCCACTTTCTCCACTCCTTTTCAATATAGTACTGGAAGTCCTCACCAATGCAATCAGAAAAGAATAAAAAATAAAAGGTATTCAAATAAGAAAAGAAGAGGTGAAACTCTCTCTATTAGCAGATGACATGATTGTATACCACCCAATGGTTTCCATTGAAAAATTTCTGGAAGTAATGCACGAATACAGTACAGTTACAGGATACAAAATCAATATATAGACTGGACAGACTGGAGCTCTACCATCTGCAACACCGGCAAGGTCACAACAGTGAAAAGATTCTCACATGCCCAACACCATCATAAAGTTGGCTCTTGGGAAACCACTAATCAGTCACAACAAAATCCCTTCTCCTCCATTCTCCTCTCGGGATCTTGGGCACACATGCACACAGTCTATAGAATTTCTATATATGAACAACGGGCAGACTGAGATAGAACTGAAAAAAGTTATTCCCTTTAACACAGCCACAAAAATGTAAGATACTTAGGAATAAATCTAAGCGAAGAAGTTAAATACCTCCACAAGGATAACTATGAGAAGCTAAAAAAAGAAATAGAAAATGGCATAAAAAAGTGGAAGGACATCCCATGTTCCTGGATTGGAAAAATTAATATAATCCAAATGGCAGTTCTCCCCAACTTAATCTACATATTTAATGCAATGCCAATCAAAGTACCAGATACATTCTTCACAGATCTGGAAAACACAATCATGAAATTTGTCTGGAATCATGAAAGACCCCATATTGCCAAAGCAATTCTACACAAGAAGAGTGGAGTGGGTGGCATCTCGCTCCCTGACCTAAAAATATACTACAAAGCTGTGGTAATCAAAACAGCATGGTACTGGCACAGAAACAGACAGGTGGACCAATGGAACAGAATTGAGTCCCCAGAAGTAAATTCCCAAACATACAGTCAACTGATTTTCGACAAGGGGTACCAGTCAATCCAGTGGGAAAAAGAAAACCTTTTCAGCAAATGGTGATGGAAAAACTGGATTTCCATGTGCAGAAAGATGAATCTGAACCCCTACCTCTCACCTTTGACAAAAATCAAGTCAAGGTGGATCAAGGATCTAAATCTAAGACCTTATACTATGAAACTGCTCCTAGAAAAAACTGGGGAAACTCTGGGAGACATTGGTGTTGGGAAAGACTTCTTAAATACAACCCCCAAAGCACAGTCGATAATCTCCAAAATAGACAAGTGGGATTCCATTAGACTAAGGAGTTTCCATATGGCAACATATACAGTAGTTAGTGTGAATCAACAGCCCTCAGAATGGGAAAATATTTTTGTAAATTATGCATCAGATAAGGGACTGATAGCCAGAATACACAAGGAACTCAAGTAGCTGTTTGGAAAAAAGATGATCAGCCCTATTAAAAGATGGGAGAATGAGTTGAAAAAAACACTCTCAGGGACCAGCAGTTAGCGTAATGGCTATGTCGCTGAACTCTCATGTAGCCGACTGTGGTTTGAGTTTTGGACCCGGTGGCTTAAACTTCACGCCGGGTACGTGTGCATGTGTGCCCAAGATCCCGAGAGGAGAATGGAGGAGAAGGGATTTTGTTGTGACTGATTAGTGGTTTCCCAAGAGCCAACTTTATGATGGTGTTGGGCATGTGAGAATCTTTTCACTGTTGTGACCTTGCCGGTGTTGCAGATGGTAGAGTTCCAGTCTGTCCTTTGTTTTATCCTCCAGAGGCCTCACTTTATCCTCCAACACCTCCATTTTATCCTCTAGTTCCTCCACATTATCCTTTAACACCTCCACTTTATCCTCCAAAGCCATCCTCCAAGGTTTTCCTGTTTCTTTGACACTCATGCTCCAAGATGCCCAGGTCTTCCCCCAGAACTACACGAGGAATCTTTGGAGATGCTGGCAGGTCATCCCTATCCCAAGGCAGGGGAAGCAGCAGTGGCAGTGACATCTACATTTTTTCTTTTTCAGGACCCTTTTCTGGGAACTATGGATGGGAAGCAGCTCCTCAATGGAGGGTGGGAAGGCTTTGTGCCCTGTATCTCCTTCCCTGACACTAGCGAGTCTGGAGAATTGGACAGATAGTTATTCAGCACTTCCTTGGCCAATTTCTCCCATAGAGGGAAGCAACCTGGAGCCGAGTCAGGGAGCCCTGCTGCACCTGAATCAGGCTTCCGAGGAGGCAGGCCACTTCCAGCAGGGCCTGGTCATCAGAGAAGGAGCTCATCTGAGACACCTGGGCCTTGTTCAAGTTGTTTTCTGATGGGGTGGAGGTGAAGATTTCCCTCCAGAGGTCGAGGACTGTCCTCAGAGGAAGTGAAGTTCCCCTGTTCTCTGGAGGCCAAGATGTGCATGGTCCTTTCCGATAGATAGGGGACTTCCCTTCCTTACCCTCAGGCCCTCTGGTCTCTAGGAGAGTTAACAATCAATTATAGTCATGTAGTTCCCTTTTCCTTTTTACAAAGAGAAAAAAATGTATTAATCATATGATGAATGTTAGGGCTTCAGAACAGTAAAAGAGAATCTGGACTAGGGTATTTCAGAAAAATCCACCTCTTTGTTTTTCTTGTCAGATGGAAAAATAAACAGAAAAACTTTTTTTTGATACAGATTTCTTTATTTGTCCTTGTAAGGCAAAATAGCATTAGATGTCCAATAGTTATTCTGGGATAATTTGACTTGATGGAAAGAAATATATTAAGATAAAATTTTCCAAGGCAAAATATTTACCAAAAATTAATTCAAAAATTAATAAAATATTTTAATAATAACAGCAATTTATAGTTGCCAGATGAAATTACTTTTGACTTAATGTTTTTGAAAAGCACCAATCTACATCATATCAAGTAAACTTGGGGATGGTCAGCATTGGATAAAATTGTAATGAAGAGGGGCCAGCAGGTGGCTTGGTGGTTGAGGTGCTGGATTCCGACTTGGCCAACCACAGTTCGAGTCCTGAATCCAGCTCGTTCACTCTCTCTTGCTCTTTGTTTCTCTCTGGTGAGTGCACCTACCTTATAGCAAATTTTAAAATGATAATAAAAAATAAAATAATTATTTTTAAAAATTATAATGAAGACAGTAAATCATCATGCAAAATCTCTGGTTGAACAGGCTCATTCTGCTTTCTCATTTTGGTCACCAGCAATCAACCATTATACAGTTAACATGGAGACATACTGAGCAAGGCATGGAGTGAATTAAATTAACTTTTTTCCCTAAAATAACTTTTGTCTCTTTGCTTTCAAGACCTGTTTTCTCTTTTGCCCTTTACCAAAGATAAGAAAAATTATCCTGACTGTGCAGCCCTTCTTAGGGGAGTCTTTTCTTCATTGTTTTATCTACTAAATTTCCAGTTCACTTTTTGCTTTCTAGAAATGCAAGAATCTCTTTCTGTGGTTGATGACTTCCACAGTCTCTTGGCTCTGTTGGCTTACTAATTTTGGTATTTCTACAGTTGTCTTTAATTATTTAATTGTAGGTTTTTGCCATAGGTTGTGTGAGCTCAGCAGAGAGAGACAGAGAAAGGGAAAGTGAGAAATCACATCCCAGTTCGGGTAGGGGTGAGGGAATGGTCATGCTTCAATACCTTCTTCTACATTCCCTTTTCAGGATTTTGGGCAAGCATACGCATACTCTCAATATTATTTTTAAGCCAGCAGGTCTGAGATATGAACCAAGGTCAACTCTGTGGGAGTCCAGTGCCTCAATCATGGTGCCACGTGCTGGCCGCTCTACAGTTGTATCTAAATGTGGTGTTTTAGTCTGTTTTTCTCTCAATAACAACTGAATACCACTCTGAATAAATCCTTAGAAACAATTTTGTAACTTTTCTCTCCCGTAACTCTTCTCTTTCCTCTGTGTTCCTTTTGTTCTTTTCTTATAAAATAATCCTCCAAACTCCATCATATCAGAGCATTGATTATACTTTGCTGAGGTCTTGCTCCCTGGTTCATTCTCAAGCTTGGACTTCAGTCAACCTTTTTGCTTGATTAACAAGCTTGGGTTAGACTGATTTATTTCAGGCTGACACAGGTCACACAAAATAAGATGAGGGCCCAGTTTGATCTGTGGACCATATTTTGCCAGAACCTGCTTTCTATCTTCACTGAATAGAAGGCACGTCTTTGAGTAAATGCTTTCTTTCAGTTAATTGCTGCTTTCTCTGGTCTTGTCCTTGCTCTCCTAAAGTCTCAAGTCAACATGATATGCAGAGAGAGACTTTTGAAATAATAACTCAAATTTCGTTAGCCAGATCTCTTCAATGGCTTACTCAAAACAAAATCCAAAATCCTCAAAATGCCTCCAAGGCCCTAGCAATATGAGTGTTGCATTTCCTTTCTGTCTTCGTTTTCTTCTCCTCTCCATTCTGCTCCCTCTGTCCCCCACACAGTAATGTCCTCTGTTCCCTGAATATCTAGGCATACTTTTACCTTATGGCCTTCCCGTGTGGTTGCTCTCTGTAATACTCAGTCCCGAGATAGGCGTGTCATTCTCTCCGACCACCCAGTTGTTGTTCCTTTTTTAATTTTACCTTCCCCATAAGGTCTTCAATGATCAATTTCAAATTGCAACCTTCTTCCACTAACACTCAATCTCTTTCTTATTTTCTACTTGTCTGTAGCATTGACTTCATGTACTACTTATTTTACTTATTTGTTCAATTTTTAGTTATATGTTTATATGTATATGTTTTCTTATTAATTTATTTCTTTCTCCCTCCAACTAGTTGGGCAGGGATATTAATCTGTTTCTTTGATTGCTGTATTCCCTTGACACCTATAAAGCCACAGAAGAACAGTACCTGAAAAATCAATACATTTTCTTGATCAATGCATAAATTAAAAAATAAACCCCCTAGGGGTTTTCAATTAAGGACTTGTGCAGAGAGAAGGTAAAATAGTTTGGACAGGGTACTACAAGAAGCAAAATTTGGAGTTCTCTGACATTTATTCTAACATATAGGTTTTTGTTAATTTAAGTAATTTTTACTGGGGAGGAGGGTTGGGAATTCATTTAGAGAGACACACCACTAAGATTTTTGCAGTGCATTTGGCAAAGTTCTTGGTAAGTACACACAAATACTGAAAATACTCATGCAGATGTATATCTGAGGGGTTCTTCAATAAGTTCATAGAAAATGTGTATTATTATTTTTAAAAATATGGAATAGATTTTAAAATACTTTGCACCAAAATAAGCTCAGACTTTAATCCTATTTTTCCACTAATTTTGAAGTCTCCTGGTATAGCACAATTAACATAGTAATGCTTTACAAGAGCTCCTTAAAGTAGGGATAGCAAATATCCATATCGTGCTTTTATAGGTGAGTTTAATTTGCTTACAGTGGCATCGCAGTTAGTTACAGATGTGAAGCTGCACTCACAGTGTTTGAGCAGATCTCTTCTAGAAACCTATAGCTTAATGAGAACCTGGCAATCCACCAAGGTTCATTTAACTTCCAACAATACATGTACCTCAGACCCAAGTGTGGGCTGTCTATTTTAATGAAAGGAAGAAGATATTTAGTTAACAAAAAATGAAGAGAATCTTGTGTTGTTTTCTATTAACATTATTAATGTGAAAACATGCTCCAGCAGCCTTCAGATAACCTGGAACTATCACATCTGCGCCATGGCTGCCTTTCTCTATCCCTAAGATGAATAGATGAATTCCCATTATATACCATTATACTTATTGAAACAGATAAGGTCCATTAGGTTAATGGGGAATTCTTAAGCTTGATTTTTCCAGAGGTTGTGCCTATAAAATGAATATAATTGCTCTAGTTGCTTTCTGCTGTAGAAAGGTTGTTTGGACCTTAATTTTGTGGTGAATGAAATGAACTTCTCTCATTCTCTTTTTTTTTTTTTTTTTTTTGTGAGAGGTTTTTGCTATAGAGTGCATGTGCTCACCAGAAAGACAGAGAGAGACAGAGAGACAGAAAGGGAGAAATCATCCCCCGGGGGGAATGGCCACACCACAATCCCTTCTCTTCTATCTTCCTCTCAGGATATTGGGCACATACGCACATGGGCTCGGCGTGAGTTTAAGCTGCCAGGTCTGGGACTCAAACCATGGTCAACTACATGGGAGTCCAGTGACATAGCCATTACACCAACTGGTGGTCCCAAGCTTATTTCATCTCATACCTTCACATATACTTCTGTCCTTTCTCTGTTTCGTGTTTGGAAACTATCAAGTAGAAATAAAAAATCAAGATAAATGATAACTTACATGATACATGGAATATTTTGTTGACTTACATGAATGTGCACAATAAATGTAATCTAGTTGAAATGTCTTTTATTTTAGTGTTGTATGATGAGGTAAAACCTTAAAGGTACCAGAAAACAAGAATTCAGGCCTTCTGTTGGGAACTGCAGTCCACAGACACCTTCAGGGATTAATTTCACTCAACTACAGAATCACCTTCAGGTATTAATCTTTCCTACATTCTGTTTTACCTAGCTTTCAGAATTTCTCAGATAGTTGTTAATACTCAATGATCCAATATTAATCTTTCCAAGACATGAATGAAAGTCAGGTCCTCAAATAATTTTATTCTTGATTAGAGACTATGGAAAGAGAAGGAAAAGAGACTCAGGACTATCCCCAAATAAATCTGACCTTATCTGATCATTGGAATAGCGTCCCTTGGGAACCAGCAGTTAGTGTAATGGCTATGTCGCTGGACTCCCACGTACTCGACCGCGGTTCACATCCCGGACCCGGTGACTTAAAACTCACGCCGGGCACATGTGCGTGCGTGCCCAAGATCCCGAGAGGAGAATGGAGGAGAAGGGATTGCGGCATGACCATACCCCCAGGGGGTGATTTTTGCTTTCTGTCTCTATGTCTCTCTCTGTCTGGCGAGCGCACGCGCCCTATAGCAAAAAAACCTCTCCAAAACAAAAAAGAAATAGCGTCCCTATATTTGTAGGATTTATAGTATATTGTTATGTAGCTAAAAGCACTTTAAGTTATTGTAACACTTGTTCCTTAAAAAAGCAAAGAATCTGGGATTACCATTGTTTGTTCCTTACTACTGCAATAATTTCTCCCACCACTACCCACTTCACATTCCAAGATTATGTGAAACATTAATTCACAATCCTGAATGTGCCTTCCATTCCACCAAGAATTTCTTTTGCCCTGTTGTGTCCCTAGAACACTCATTTTCCTCTTCATAATTCAGTTAACACCTCGTCCTTTTTGTAAAGTCTTCCAGTGTTGTGATCACACTCTGTTTTTCATAGTTTGTTCATTCACTTTTTCCATGAGAAAGAGAGAGAGAGATAGGAGGTACAGAGAAATAGAGATAGAGAGATTATACCACCAACAGAGTCCCAATATTGTAATCAACTCCCAGTCTTCAGCCCAGTATCAGATCATGGGCAAGCACATTGCCAGACTTAGAGAGTCTGCAGACAGACTTGAGCTGAGAATATTTCTATGGAAGAGTGTCTGGCAGATAATCACATTTCACTTCTGGGCTCCTTATACTCCTTTTTGTCACAATTGTACTTTCATATATCTGATTGTTGCACTTACAATTGTATTTTTTTTCATATAGGTGTTCACTTTTAGAAAATAGGATTGTTTTTTCTGCTATAGGTCACGTGCGCTCACCAGACAGAGAGAGACCGAGAGACAGAAAGCAAGAAATCACCCCCCAGGGGGGATGGCCACGCTGCAATCCCTTCTCCTCCATTCTCCTCTCGGTATCTTGGGCACGCACACACATGCTCCTGGTGTGAGTTTAAGCCACCATGTCCAGGACTCGAACCACGGTCAACTACATGGGAATCCAGCGACATAACCATTACGCTAACTGCTGGTCCCCTAGGCAATAGGATTTTTAAGGCCAGGAGCTACCTATTTTTCATCTATTGATGTTGCTCTTAGTGTGTTAGTTGGTGTGCAATGGGCATGTTTAGCTTCACTAATTCTCCTCTTTCTTTTGAGAGTGCAAGTGGGTTCCTTCTATTTTTGGAATCCTGTGCATAATAAGTAGATATATCTGCCCAATTCCAGAGTTCAGTTATGGGGTTCTCCTTCAAAATAGAGTTCTTAAACCAGGGTTATAACCAATGAAGATAATATTTTGATCTCAGTTTTACTCTTTTATTTCCTAACATTCCAAATCTGCATGGAATCAAGATGTATTTGGTGGGGGGGCCATTGAAAGACCCTAACATTTGGAACATATCTGGGAACTCAAAAATACAAAGAAAGATGAGTAATTTTAGAGAGTAAAATGTCCATGTGGAAAGTGTTTTGGTCCTGCATGGAAGGTGGTTTTCTACCTTAATTATTCATTGTGTGGCAGGATGTTTTTTTTATTTTTTTTATTTTATTTTTTTATTATCTATTTTTTATTACATTGAATTACATATAACTTTACAGTGTATTACATTGCTTTTTTTTATTTATTTATTTTTGTATATACTTTCAATCATATTGTTTGGCTTACAATGAGACCATTTCGATATGTGAACATTTCTCCCCAGACCCGTTGATCGAAATATCTTCAACAGATAACACCACACCTCCCCATCCCGTCAATGCTTTACTTCTGTATCCCTTCTCTAAATGTCTTTCGTTGGGCCCCACTCCTCCACATACACCTCATCTGACATTCACACCATCTCTTGTGTTTGTTCAACTGTTAGTCAATCAGTTTCAGACATAGAAAGCAGACAAACGGTATATGTTAAGTGGGGACATACAATGTCTCTCCTTCATAGTCTGGCTTGCCTCACTCAGCAGTACATCTTCCATATTCTTCCACTTTCTGTCAAAAGCCAGGGCTCTGTTGGTTTTTATGGCTGAGTAGTATTCCATAGAGTATATGTGCCACAGTTTTTCAATCCATTCCTCCATACGGGGACATCTGGGTTGGTTCCAAGACTTAGCAATTGTGAATAGTGCCGCAATAAACATCGATGTGCAAGCACTTTTCCAATGAAGAATTCTTCTGTCCTTTGGGTAGATACCGAGGAGTGGGATCTCTGGATCATATGGCAGATCTATCTGTAGATTTTTGAGGAATCTCCAAATTATTCTCCACAGTGGCTGGACCAATCTACATTCCCACCAGCAGTGTAAAAGAGTTCCCCTTTCACCACACCCCCGCCAACACTTATCATTTTTTGTTTTTTTAATATTAGACAATCTGACTGGGGTTAGGTGGTACCTCATTGTTGTTTTTATCTGCATTTCCCTTACGATGAGGGAGGTTGAACATTTTTTCATATGCCTTTTGGCCATTCGTATGTCATCTTTAGAGAGTGTTTTCTTCATCTCCTTCTCCCATCTTTTAATAGGGTTGATCATCCTTTTTCCAAACACCTTTTTTAGTTCCTTGTGTATTCTGGTTATCAGTCCCTTATCTGATGCAACATTTACAAAAATATTTTCCCATTCTGAGGGCTGTCGATTCACACTAACTACTGTGTCTTTGGCCATGCAGAAACTTCTTAGTCTGATGTAATCCCACTTGTCTATTTTGTGGACGATGGACTCTGCTTTGAGTGTCTTCTTTAGGAAGTCTTTCCCTACACCAATGTCTCCCAGAGTTTCCCCAGCATTCTCCAGGAGCAGCTTTATAGTTTGAGGTCTTAGATTTAGATCCTTGATCCACCTTGACTTGATTCTTGTCAAAAGAGAGAGGTAGGGGTTCAGATTCATCTTTCTGCAAGTGGAAGTCCAGTTTCTCCAGCACCACTTGCTGAAGAGGCTTTCATTTTCCCACTGGATTGACTGGTACCCCTTGTCAAAGATCAGTTGACTGTATGTTTGGGCACTTATTTCTGGGGACTCTATTCTGTTCCATTGGTCCACATGTCTGTTTCTGTGCCAATACCATGCTGTCTTTATTACCACAGCTTTGTAATACATTTTTGGATCGGGGATTGAGATGCCACCCACTCCATTCTTCTTGTGTAGAAGTGCTTTGGCAATACGGGGTCTTTTATGATTCCAGACAAATTTTAAGATTGTCTTTTCTAGATCTGTGAAGAATGTGTCTGGTACTTTGATTGGCATTGCATTAAATAGGTAGATTAATTTGGGTAGAATTGCCATTTTGATTATATTAACTCTTCCAATCCAAGAACATGGGATGTCCTTCCATTTTTTTGTGTCATTTTCAATTTCTTTTTTTACCTTCTCGTAGTTTTCCTTGTGGAGGTCTTTAACTTCTTTGGTTAGATTTATTCCTAAATATCTTATACTTTTAGTGGCTATGGTAAACGGAATAAGTTTTTTCAGTTCTATCTCGGTCTGCCTGTTATTCGTATATAGAAATGCTATCGATTTCTGTATATTGATTTTATATCCTGCAACTTTACTGAATTCATGTATTACTTCCAGTAGTTTTTCCATGGAGACCATTGGGTCTTCTATGTATACAATCATGTCATCTGCAAATAGAGAGAGTTTCACCTCTTCTTTTCCTATTCGAATGCCCTTTATTTTTTCCTCTTTTCTGATTGCGTCGGCGAGGACTTCCAGTACTATATTGAAAAGGAGAGGAAAAAGTGGGCATCCTTGTCTTGTTCCTGTGTTTAGTGGGAAAGCTTTCAGCTTTTCTCCATTCAGGATGATGTTCGCTATGGGTTTTTCATAGATGGCTTTTATTGTATTGAGAAATGGCCCTTCTATGCCAATTTTGCTGAGAGTCTTGATCATGAAGGGATGTTGTATCTTATCAAATGCTTTTTCTGCGTCAATCGATATGACCATATGGTTTTTGTCTTTCTTCCTATTAATATGGTGTATTACGTTTATGGTTTTGCGTATGTTGAACCAACCTTGCAGTGGGCATGTTTAGCTTCACTAATTCTCCTCTTTCTTTTGAGAGTGCAAGTGGGTTTCTTCTATTTTTGGAATCCTGTGCATAATAAGTAGATATATCTGCCCAATTCCAGAGTTCAGTTATGGGGTTCTCCTTCAAAGTAGAGTTCTTAAACCAGGGTTATAACCAATGAAGATAATATTTTGATCTCAGTTTTACTCTTTTATTTCCTAACATTCCAAATCTGCATGGAATCAAGATGTACTTGGTGAGGGGGCCATTGAAAGACCCTAACATTTGGAACATATCTGGGAACTCAGAAATACAAAGAAAGATGAGTAATTTTAGAGAGTAAAATGTCCATGTGGAAAGTGTTTTGGTCCTGCATGGAAGGTGGTTTTCTACCTTAATTATTCATTGTGTGGCAGGATGTTTTGATCTTGACAGTTTGGAATTATTTAGGTTAGGTTAGGCAGGTGTGTGTAGTAAACTGGTGAATCCTGGGGAAAGGTTTAATTCCTGCTATATTTTAACTCCTCTAGCCCTGAAAGTTGGTAATTTTATGCATTTCTTGATTATGGGGTTAATGCTATACATACTCACAAATAATTAACTCTTTGGACTCTACGAAACATTGTTGGTGAGAGACTTGCCTTAAACTACTAAAACATCTGAGGCCCTAGGAGACTCACACATCTATGGAAGTAGTTCAAGCTGTATATGCTGAGGGCACCCTTGATCCACTGAGGCACAAAGAACCTTGCCCCTTAAAATGAACCAAATTAGATGTTTGGAGGGTTACTTATGGATATTTAGAACTTTTAAACCATAATAGCAAGGAAACTTGCTTTCAAACTTAAACTTTAACACGTTAGGATCTTAACTTATAAATGTTCTTGGTAACTGACAGACTCCATAAGGCAGACACAATGGGAAGTTGGCTATTTCAAGTCTGGAGACTACTCTGAGTCCTCTGGGGGCACACAAAATGATCTGGGACTGGCTAATACCAGGGTTCAATTGCAGCATTAAGACCCTGCTGGAAGTTCTCTTTCTCACTTATACTCATGGAAGAAATTAAAAAAAAAAAAAAGCAAACAAATACAAAATTACTTTTATTTCTTTCTGAAGAATTCAATATTGGGGAGTGTTTACTTTAAATATATGAGACATTTATGTTATGCTCAACTGATTAGAATGCCTTTATATAATCCATCTTAATTTGTCATTTAACCTCATTATCAAATTTCTGCAGCTAGATGTATTTTAGAATGGCTAATAGCATAAGGGTTAGTTTTCATGACTGGATATTAATAACATTGGCATTCACTTAACGCATTTTTATGCCAATTTCAGAGACTTCTAGGAAAAAATATAAGTCGTTCACCAGGAGTCCTAAGATGCTACCCAAATGAGTAGTTCCATGAAAATGGAAACAAATCTGTCCTGATAAACTTCTGATTCTTTTTCGTAAAAGGGATGGTAATTACTCCATTGACTATAGAATAAAAGGCATAGTTAAACAGATTAAGAGAGTTAAAATCAGGGATATACAGAGCAAGTAGATGGCATAAGGTTTACCTCATTGGACAGCCACATGGCTAACCAGAGTATGAGTCCTGGACCTGGTGACTTGAAAATCAAACTGGGCAAGTGTGCCTGCATGCCCAAAATCCCAGGAGAAGAATGGGAGAAAATGGACTTTAGTGTGGTAATTTCCCCAGGGGAGTGATTTCTCACTTTCCTTTTCAATGTCTCTGTTTCTGTCTCTCTCTCTTTCTCTCTGGTGAGCACATATGCCCTGTGGCAAAAATCTCTTAAAATTCAGGAATATGTGAGTGAAGATTTTTCATCTTTATTTCTAATGTTACCACCATGAAAAGGAAATTTGATTAAGGTACTTGACTCTTCCTGCCTTTTACTCACAGACACTGGATATGTGAATGACCTGTTTGGTAAAGTTGAGAAGAATAACTGACTGCCTTTGTTCAGCTCTTATTTTCTTTATATTAGGAGTGAGTCTACCTATGGAGACAAAGTTCTCTGCTCTTCTGTGCTACATGGCCACATGTCTCAAACAGACATGCTTCTCACACATGTGCATGTCTAGAACCAGTCAGCTGCAACAGAGTGTGTTTGGATTTCATTCAGGAGATTCAGCTGGCTTTATTTTTAAGCCAGATTCTCCAGCAGTCAAAAGGTGATATCAGGGCCAATTGGCTATAATATGTGGGGTCTAGTGTAAAGTGAAGATATAGGACTCCTTGTTCAAAACGCAAGGATAAAGTACTGTTGAAGGTATTTTCCTGGGTAGAATAGGTCCCTTCTCCTCCCCCCCTCCTGCATTGATTCACATCCACTAGAAGCTTGTGAATGTAACCTCATTTAGAAATTAATGGGGCCAGCAGGTGGCATGGTGGTACTAGACTCCTATGTGACTGACTGCAGTTCAAGTCCTCAACATGGTGGTTTACTTTCTCACTTTTCCTCTCTCTGTGTGTCTCTAGTCAACTTACAAAATAATAATAATGGATAAAATGAAATAAAATAAAATAATATATTTCTGAAATGAAAGAAATAGAATTATTTTTCAGATGTAATTAAATTAAGATGAGGTTCTATTGAATTTGAGTGCTAAGGCCAATGACTTGTATCCTTATAAGGAGAATGAAATTTGGGAACAGAGGGATACAGATATGGAAGATGGCCATGTGATGAGGGGACAGAGTTTGCAATGGCCTAGTGGTTAAGGTAACTGAATCCCACATGGCAGACTACACAAGTTGAATTCTGGACCTGGCACCTTGAAAAACATGCTGAGCACATGTGTACATGTCTCTTCTGTGAGTGAGAGAAAAGAATGAAGGAGAAAGGATTGTGGTGTGGTCACCCCCTGGAGGTAACTTCTCACTCCCTTTCTGTCTCTCTGGCAAGTATATGTGGCCTATATAAAAATAAATAAATAAATAAAAATAAAAAAAGAGAGAGAGAAAAGAAAAGTCAAGAAAAACTTCTTCCTTAGAGTTTTTGGAGGGAAGTAATCCTACTGACACCTTGATTGTCTGACTTCTGCTCTGCAGAATGGAAAAGAGTAAGTTTCTATTGTTCAAGCCACCCGGGTTGTGACACTTTGTCATGGATGGCAGGATTAGTAAAATAATAAGTACTACAACATGAAGCTTTTATTTTGTGGCCTCTCAACGTTCATAGTTTTTTTTTTTTTTTTGGCTTTTTTTGTTTGTTTTTTTTCTTTTTAAATAATATTCTTTTCTTAATTTTTTAATTTATTCATTCATTTATTTTAATTTGACCAGAGCGAGATAGAGAGAGAGAGAGAAAGTGGGAAACCAAGCCACCAGGTCCAGGACTTGAACCATGGTCGGCCACATGGGAGTGTCCAGCTCCTTAACCACCACGCCACCTGCTGGTCCCTGTTTGTTTGTTTTTAATTTGCTGTTTGTTGTGGTTTGGAAAACGGTTTGTCCCCTAAAGGTTCATTTTCATTAGTTTACTTTTTTTAAAGGGATTTTTGCTACAGGGTGCATGCACACGCTGGAGACACAGAGAAAGGCAGAGAAAGAAAATGAGAAATCACCCCTCAGGGTAGATGGCCAGGCCACAATCCCTTCTCCTCCAATCTCCTTTTGAGATTTGGGGCATGCATATACACATGCCTGGCGTGAGTTTTAAGCCACTGGGTCCAGGACTTGAACCACAGTAAACCATGTGGGACTCCAGCGATGTAACCATTACACCATCTGCTGGTCTCCCAAAGGTTCATGTTTTGAAATTTGTGATTAGATCATGGTGATTCATCGTTCAGGTACTGGCCTCATGAATAAATAAACTCTGGTCTTGTGAGAGGCTAAGTGAGTTCCAGTTGTCATAAGGGATTGATTCTCATGAGAGCAGGTTTTTATAAAACAGAGAGCATTCTGCTGCTATCTCACTCTGCATGTACCCATCAATCTTTCAGCTTTGTTCGGCAATGCTTATTGGCCCGACCTTATTTCACCTGAGTTTTTGGCCTCTAGAGTCATGAGTGAAACAAGTCTTTATTTCTTGATAAATCACCCAGTCTCAGGTATTCTATCACCTGATTTTTATAAGTAAATTCATTTTAATTTAAATTATTAACATACAATTGGCAATTTTTCTTAAATAAAGTAATGCTGGATTTGTATGTACCTATAAGAACATTTATCTGGTCTGTAAAATCATCAAAAAATTACATGTAATTTCTGTTTTGTAAATGCAGGTTTCTTTTTCTTTTCTTTTTCCACTTTAGCAATGGAAATGCTCTTAGTCAATGGCTTTTATTTTAATTTGTGATATGTACACATTTTACCAAAATGCTCTACCTTAATCCTACTCATGAGTAGAGAAATTCTAAAAAAATACTATGGATCGCTCTCTACATCATCATTTTCAGCCCAAGTAGTTGGCAAATACTAGAAAATAACATGAATAAGAAAGAATATGGTGGGAGATGTGGCCTTTTAGAGCTGTCAATCTTTGTGTACTTATTCACAGATATGTTGATATGGGCATAAACATAGAATTCTGTGGGACTTACAATTCGTTATTATTCAAAAAGACTCCAAAGGAAGTTATGGTAGCTACATAGCAAGCAATGAGACCACAGTTTATGAATGGGGTAATAGATTGGTTGCAAACAAATACATTGCATACATCTCCTCTGCTCATTTTTATATTCTATTTTTTGTCAACTTCATTTACAAAACACAAATTGAAAGATAAGATTGTTAAAACAGCAATAGCAGGGACTTAAAGGAAGCAAGGGATTCTCTGACCGAGGGGCCCTTGCAGCTGCACTGGTTGTATGCCCATGAAACCAGCCCTGGATAATATTTTTACTTTCATCTTTATATTTTCATCTCATTTCGTACTTTACTCAAAATTTGGATGGGAAAATATACTCTTTATTGTTCACTACTTTTGAGACTGCAACAAAGTTTTCTACTCAAGCTGAGAACTCTTATGTCTTCCACTTCTCAATGCTACTGTCACTTTTGGGCATTGCAATTAAAGGATTTTAATACAAGTATAGGGTAATCTGTCAGAACAAAGTTTATCACAGTGTGATATTTGAACCACCTGCTGCAGGTCCATCCTCTTTGAGTCATCATGTATACCCCCCAAAACATAGCCATAACTGAATTAGTAAACATAGACAGAATTATATTTTATAGTTCTTATTTTTCCCCAATAGCTAAGTATTCCTAGAATAGAAGATGCCATCTATTTACATGTGTCAATTTTATTTTTTTAAGTTTTTCCCCGCATAGGGCACACGTGCTCTCCAGAGAGAGAGAAATTGAGAAATCACACCACCTCCGCCCCGAGGAGGGATGGCCATGCTGAAATTCCTTCTCTATTCTCCTTCTGGGAATTTGGGCATGCACAAACACACACCTGGAGCAATTTTTAAGCTGTGAGGTTTGAGATTTGAACTGTGGTTGGCAATGTGGGAGTCCAACGCCTTAACCATCAAACCACTCTCAGGCTTGTGTCGATTGCTTTTTAAACAACTGAAGTACATGCATATTCTCATTTATCTTTGGAAAATGAGGCTACAATATTTAAATATTAAGTTCTTAAATTTCCTTGATCCTAAAGGTGCAAAAATATTTGGCACAGCCTCCTCCTACTTTGCCACGCTCTAAGCTGGTCCTACAAAAATGAAGACTGAAAAAATTGCCTTCCAAAAATAAGAACAATATATGAGAAATACTAGATATCATCAAATGTCCAAACATCTGGATAATTGGTATCCCAGAAGGTGAAAAGAATCATAAGGGCATTGGTAATTTATTCCATGAAATCTTGCAAGAAAACTTTCCAAACCTGGAGAGGCATTAAAGATCCAGTCCCAAGAAATACAAAGGACTCCAAATATAATCAACACAAGAAGATCTTCTCCAAGACACCTTATAGCCAGACTGACCAAAACCACAGACAAAGACAAGATACTAAGATTGGCAAGAGAGAAATGTCAAGTTACCTATAAAGAATATCCCATCAGAGTAACAGCAGACCTCTCATCAGAAACAATGCAAGAGAGGAAAGAATGGGAAAATATATTCAAAGTGTTAAGAGAAAAGCCATTTCAACCAACAATATTGTTCCCTGGCAAGATTATCCTTCATATAGGAAAAAAAGACAAGGACATTCTCAGATAAACAAAACCTGAAAGAATTTACCAACACCAGATCAAATCTCCAAAAAGGTCTGAAGGGAGTGCTATACCAGGAAAATTAAATACAGACACACAGAAATAAGAGTTCAAAAACTAAGAAAATGGCCAACTTAATCATAGGGACAAGTCTGGAGTTTAATAATATATCCCAGAATTTAATCAGGAAGATCAGACCACAGCAGAAGATAAAGTACATGGGACTAAACTGATGAAACAGAATTTTATGACTTTTGACTAAAACATTGCTGATTTTCTTCTAGGCTTTGTTCTCCAATTTTAAGGACTTTTGTCCTGTCTTGAACTGCCGATTGGTTCATGTAGCTACTATTTGAACAGAATCTTAACCTATTTTCTAGCTTTAAGTTCTAAGCAAAGTTCCTTAGCATTTCCTTGATTTATTAAAGCTAAAACTACTTTTCTTGATTTAAAAAAAAGATTAAAAAATACCTATTTAATGACAGTAGTAAGCTATGCAGCATCAGCTAGGTGCTACTTTATAGTATATTCATTCTACTCAGAGTTTCATGCCTAAATTCAGACATGTATTCACAGGTATGTATATATCAGCTGAACTTGCTATTGAAAGTAGTTAGATTATTTAAGAAATTTTGTGAATCAATAAAATGTGAGGAAAACAGGGAATGGAAAACAACTGTAGACACCACAGTTAGTGTGGGAGGGGAGTAAGAAATGGCAGAGGGTGACAAGTAGAGAGAAAACAAATATATATATATATATATATATATATATATATATGCAACTAGAAAAGGAAAATTATCGATGATAACATGTATGATTAAGTCACTATGCAGTATGTTCTGGATAGGAAATCACATTTTGCATGCTGTGACAATGGTCAGTGAATGAATGTAAATTAATTAATTACAAATAAAAATAAAAAAATTTTTAAATGTCATTAATTATTTTTAAGTACAAATAACTAACGAGTAAAAGAAAGAAACTGATATCAAAAGAACTTTTTTTCAGCAAAGTAAAGACAAAGGTTAAAATGTCACATTAATATTGTATCCGTGACTTTTAAAAGAACGTTGACAAGGAATATCGAAGTGCTTATTGCTATTATTGTCTTCTCACTTCCCATTACAATTGTTTATTTTATTTTCATGAAATGTTACTGAAGTTATTAAGGTTTTTATAATAGTCAAATTACAAAAAATAACTCTTGAAATGCCATCACAAAGAAAAATGAGTCAGAAATGAAAAATGCTTTAGACAAGTTGACTGATTGTTTACTTCTCTTTTTGAGAGAAGTCCTATCTTATTCACACTCACATGTACAATAAAATACAACCAATTACCCTATGGGGACGAAAAGTAAAAGACAAGTTGGTTCTAGAAAATGTTTCTGTGTTATAGCTAGTTTCTCAGTGCATTTGACAAATAAAGGTGTTTTGAGATATTCTTCAAAGTTTCATATTGTGTAATGATTTGATTAATTTCTCATAACACAACACCATTTATAAGCATCTGTAGACATGTATCTTTCTTAACATTTAGTATTTGAGTATTTCTATTTTTTCTTTTCTTGCCATTACTGAATAATGATGTTGTGTTATTACCACATTATTTCCTCATCTACATATATCCCCCACTTTGCACACCCACACACATGCCATACATTTTGAGACAGATTTGGTTAAGTTTGAAAAACTGTAGGATACAGTTTTTATATCTCAATATTTTCGAAGTGCTTTTCAGAAGTAATCTTAGTTTGAACCCATGCTTACTTGATGTATAAAGTGCATTTCAGATATATATATCTAGGTATGTTTGTAAAATGGTATGGCCATCTCTGTCTGTCTGATGAGCACACGTGCCCTATAGCAAAAACCTCTCCCCCCCCCAAAAAAAAAAAGTATGGCCATATTACATGAAATCTATTTACTTGAGGAACTGGAAAACAATTTGAGAAAGAATCTATTATATTCAAGAAATGGCTACAGTAGATCAATGCAGCAGAGTACAGATTCTATAAATAGAACCACATATATATAAACAACAGATTTTCAACAAAGTTACCATGTAACTATTAAGTCAAAAGAATTTTTTAAAAAATGTAAAACATATATCTATATAATTCCTATGTGAAACATGTGGTCTAGGGTTAAGCAAAGAGTTCCTAGAGACAATATCAAAAACAAGACCCATATGAAAACGATAAATATAAAAATATCAAAATTAAAATTTATCTTTAAATGACATTATTAAGAGGCTAGGACAAGACACAAATTTGGAGAAAATATTGCATATTATGTGTCTGAAGAAAGTGTATCTTTACCATACAAAGAACCCTCAAAGCTCAATAATTAATATTTAAAAAATAAAAACATACAAGCAAAAAGATTTGGAAAGATATTTCATCAAGTGAGACATAAATAGGCAAGTAAGTACGTAAAACGTTGCTATTCATAATCAATGATTAACTAAATGAAAATTAAATCCACAAGGAGATAAAGCTATATACCTAATGAACAGCTAAATTTAACAAATATTGGTGTGAAAGTGTGGGATCTTGAACTCTCCTTCAATGCTAATGGTACAGTTAGTTCAGAAAACAGTTTAGTAGTTCTGTGCCTACCAAGTTGTACATAAATGTTCACAGAGGCTTCATTTTTAATCAGCAGAAACTATAACTCAAACATCCATTAACAGGTGAATGAATAAATAAACTGCAGTATAGTTTGTGGCTATGAATCATGAAGGAGTAGACTATTGAAACCCAGAAAAGTATGGATTACTCTCAAAATAATGATGCTTGGCAAAAGAAGCCAGACAAAAGAGTTTGTATGTTTGAATCTATTCACATATAAGAGGACTTCAAAAAGTTTATGAAGAAATGGAATTAAAGGATGAGTTCATTCTGGTGCAGATTGACACCCATGCGTAGTGATTTGATTTTCAGTGAACTTTTTGAAGACTTCTGTACATGCTAGAAAATGGCAACACATCTGTAGTGACAGAAACAGATCAGCACTTGCCTGGGTACATGGACACACAGAATAGGGAAGGTGAAGGAGGGTGTTTGACGGGATATGAGGAAACTTCTGTGGGTGATGAATATGCTCATTTTTTTGGATTGTGTTATTGGTTCCATAGATATATGCATATGTCAAAACTCATCAAATTGTATACTTTATGTAATTTATGGCATGTCAATTATATTTTAGCAAAGCCATTTTAACAGCACAGTTTGTTCAGACAAAAACGTATCTGACAAGAGCAAAAAAAGTCAAGTCTAGTATGGTGTCTGTTAGTTACATTTTCCATAGTTTATTTCCCTCAAGACATATGTTATATCCTGGTTCTTGTGAAAGATGGTGATCTTAATACAGGCAATATGGATTAATATTGATAGCTCAACAAGTGTTTGATAATGCTAGAACAACGTGTCACATACGTGCTGGAAATAAATTTACCCCACGTTCATCCAGATCATCTTAGGGCTTCATTGCATTGAGCACTTACAGATTCTCAATCCACAGTAGCCCATCAAAAGCTCTGGTAATGTGAGGGACCAGCAGTTAGCGTAATGGCTATGTCGCTGGACTCTCATGTAGTTGACCACGGTTCGCATCCCGAACCTGGTGGCTTAAACTCACGCAGGGCGCGTGTGCGTGCATGCCCAAGATCTCGGGAGGAGAATGGAGGAGAAGGGATTGCAGCGTGGCCATCCCCCCTGGGGGGTGATTTCTCGCTTTCTGTCTCTATGTCTCTCTCTGTCTGGTGAGCGCACGCGCCCTGTAGCAAAAACCTCTCCAAAAAAAAAAAAAAAAGAAAGCCCTGGTACATGTGGTAACCAGTAGCAAGGGTGGCAAGTGGTGATGAATGGCTGGCCTGTGGCTATAGATGACTGAGGTGAGATGCCTTCATGCACATGGTGACTGTACAAAAAATAGCTGGTGCAGGAGACAAAGAAAGCTGGAATTTTCCTGTGAAAGTTGAGAGAATTTTGTTGGCATCCCTCTGATAAACACGGATTATACACATAAATCACACTTTCCCAGATAAATGCAATTTTAATGATTGTAGGATAAAAATGCATAAATGGAAAGAAATCAGTTGACTATAATGCATATGATAGTATCTTTGGACTGATATGCAGTACATTTATGATGAGAAAATTCATTTGGTATGCTGCAATTATGTACAGTGATTGAATGTTAAAAAAGGAAAGAAAGAAAGAAAGAAAAGGAAAAAATGCATAAATGAGCCTTAAATGATTCCTGTCAAATTTCTTGAGCATATGAAACATTGCTGAATTGATTGAAGATGAATTTTTAAACACTAGTAGAAGACCATCAGGTATAATATGCACTCATATTTTTATTTCTCAAGGTACATACTTTTAATTTGATGTATTTTATTTATATTTCCATGATTTCAAAAAGAAAAAAATGTACAAGTGCCCTTTCATTCTCAAATAATTGGGAGATTAGGAAACCATACTGGTATTCCTAAACTTCATATTTGAAATGCTTCCATATTTAAGTTTTTGAAGTACAATGGTTTTTCAACTGCTTAAAAATATATATATCTATATATTGTTATTTAATATTCTTTGAATTACAACTCTCCTATAGGGGATAAAATATGCTAAAACAGATAAAAACATCTATTTTCAAAGGACTTTCTACTTCAAGATTAATAGTCTCCCAAAGTTTATATATAACATAATCCCAAGCTGTTGTGAAGATTTGACAAGCATGTTTCTTAGCAGTTCTGGAATTTATGTTAGGTAGCTTTTAGTGCAGAAAAGTAAAGGAAATATACTGGAATAGACTGATCATCTTCCTTGCTCAAGCATGTCTTCATGTTCAGTGATGGAGTTTTTATTAAAATTCTTTGTGGCAGCAAATAATCTTTCTTACTATTTTGCCCTTTCGTTCTTCACTTAATTAATTTATTTTTTATCTTCTTCAGGGGACTACCTGGACATTTTTAAGACAATTCAAACTGACTTTTTGTCATTAGAATTTAGATGATCAGGTTTCCTTCGTTGACTCCTCCATACTAATTGATTCAGTTGAGAATACTGACAGTTTGTTCATTTGGTAATATCAGATTGCATCTCAAGGAAGTGCCTATTGTTAAATTACTTGTGCAGCAGTCTGGGCTGCTTAGACATTTGCATCCAATCATTTTACTTATTTTTGCTTATGGCTCTTCAAAGTGTCTAACGTGATTAAATTCTTACTAAGGAAGACCTATGACTGCCTAAATCATTCACTTGATAATCTTCATTTTTATTGGCAAAGAGGGAATATGGAGGCCCAGGTCAACCCTACCTTCCTCTGAGAGCCTCTTGTTCTACTGCATGAAGTCAGTGTGGAGCATGTGCCAGAGGATGAGTAACATAGATTCTCTGCAAGTGCTGGGCTAGCAGGGAGTGTTGTGGGGAAAGGACCACCTTCCTGGCTCTAGCATGTCTTCATGTTCATGGCAGACATCAGTTATCCTGGTCATTTGCAATACATTATTCATCATTCCTGTGCTTGCTGTGAAGTGATTTGCAAGTGGATGGGTCCCAAACCTAGAAATCTGCTTCTAAGCACAGATTGCATTGTTTTTGTCTCATAAAGGTATTATTACAACGAGCCCATAGTGGTTAAGGGGGCTGGATTTCATATGCCAATGGCACTGTTCAAGTGCTGGACTGGGCAGCTTAAAAAACAGGCTGAGTGTGTGTGCCCCAGATCCTTACAGGATGGAAAAATGGAGGAGAAAAATTGTGGTGAGACCATGCCCCATGGAAGGTCTGTCTGTCTCTCTCTGTCTCTCTCTCTCTCTCTCTCTCTTTCAGACGAGTGCATATGCCCTGTGGCAAAATTTAAAAAAAAATAATTAGATGGGAGCATCCAAGTAAATAGTTAACACAAACTCTGCAGCTAAGGCTATAAAGAACTGCAGGATACTTCTTTTAGAAATGTATTTTTAACCTGTTTCAACACGCATTAGCTCCCCAAATTTGAATTCTGAATATTTTCAAGCAAATGTAGAATTGCATACTAACTTGCAGATTCAATTTTTGAAATTATCTACACATCTTCCTTCCCAATTGACACATTTTCTGGGCCTCCAAATTTTTGTTTGTTCTATAACACTCATTATATAACAGTAGCTTACATCTGAACTCCTCTTACGAGGAGAGTCATAGGGATCTGTCATTTTTGGTTTATTTCTTATTAGTGTTGTTACTTTATAATATTTTTCACCAATTCATACAGAGGAGCCGAGAGTAGTAATTAGAGAACTGATTCTCCAACTTCTTAGCTGTATGAATCACTTAATATCTCTGGAATTTAGTTTTCTCAAAATGACAGTAAGAATATCCTGCCAGGCTACTGCATAGGATTGTTTTGAAGATCAAATGAAACAGTGAAATAACAAATATCTTGAAGATAGTTATGTGCTATATGAATACCACATCATTATAACTACTTAATCAGGATTACTCTTATTTCTAACCCATTGCTAATAGTAACACTGAGGGAAGGATTGTTCAGAAAATATGCTCATCATTGTCGATGTCTGACCTGCCTAGCACAAGATAATATTGCACTTTGTCTTGTTTTATGTTGGCTAGCCAGTTTCCATTTGAACTTTTACTTCTAAATACCTATAAGTAACTATGGAGTAAAGCCTGATTAGAGAAAGAAAGAGGGAAATAGTATTTAACATGATGGGGCAAAGAAAAACAACCTTTTTTAAATGTATAAATTGTACATTCCTGTGGGAAGAATTATACAGTTTTGTCTATATCTGACAGTGCCATTAAGGAACCTGATACACTTACTGTGATTGTGACTCTCAAAGAGACGGACTGAGCCTCTGTTCATCAGAGGAAGATCAAGTACACTCTAGGTAGAAGCCTTTGTGAGACTATCTGTGAAAATCATTCACATTGCTCAAACTGCATGTATGCTCAAAACCTCTGTTAACACTTTTGGTGGGAAGTGTTAAATAGTTTCTAGCAATTCTGTGTCTGAAATTTCTGAGCAGCTTGACTCTCCAGTTTATCCCTGGAGGGCATGAGTTGTCACTCTGTAATTTAAAACATGCAGAGACAGTAAGTGCATCTGTATAGTATATGGATGCTGAGTAATGAACACAGGGAGAGAATATTTCCACAGGCTGACAATGGGAAAGTCTTGCTCCCTGGTAGCTCCTAATAGTCATCCCTGTGGGCTCTTTGGCCATACAGCATCATATATAGATGTGGCCTAAAGGGAAACTCTGCTGCTGCACTTTGCATTGTTTTCCAACCACAGGGGATATAAAGAGCTGAGCCTCAGCTGGTGGGTTTTCATCCAGGCAGACACAAGGATGATGACCAAGATAAGTCTGGGACACCCGAGGTTAGACAGGAGTAGTGGTTAGATGAGGAACAGAGGGAAGAGGTAACTAGGTCAAAGTTAAACTGCTGTCTGAGGCTCAAATCAACAGAGACCGCAGTAAGGCCTCTTAGAGGCCTCCGCTCAGTCAGGACAAGGAAGGAAGACCCCCTTTAAGAATCAGTTTATTGGTCGGGACCAGTGAGTGGCATGGTAGTTAAGGTGCTGGACAGTCCCACATGGCCTACCACAATTGGAGTCCTGGACCTCGTGGGTTCCTTTCTCACTTTCTCTTCTCTCTCTTTCTCTGGTCAAGTTAAAAAGAAAAATGAATGAATAAATTAAAAAGTTAAATAAATAATTAAATAATTATTAAAAAAAAATCAATTAGTGGTCTGTTCCCATGAGCACTTGTGATTCAAAGCTCTGGGTACAACTGTTCATCTGGGATGTCTGACTAAGGTAACACAGGACAATTTCCTTTTATATTACCCAGCTACAACATAATCTGAGGATCAGTTGTCTTTCTTACAAAATTTAAAAAGTAATTTGCAAAAAAATATTTAGCTTTATAGAAATTGAAAGAAGTATTGTCATAGGATGGGGGAATATTGAGTTGCATTGTGAAGTCCTTGGTTCTTTGGATCCAGAGTACTAAAATTAGAGACCTATCCCTAGGTGCAAAATAATGCTACAACCACAATAAAAATAGGTAGAAAAGAGAATTTAATAGGAAAGAAAGATTTTAAAAAAGAAGTTCACCCAAAAGACTTGGGCGGGCAGGTTGCTAGGTAGCAACTGCTGTCTTTGGAACTGGTGTAAGTGTTATTTTTTATTACCAGAGGTGATAATGAATATTTAATGGTGGGAGGTCTGTCACACTATCTACATCTTTTGTCATGCTTGTACATCTCTTGAACAGGTGAAGAATTTGAGGAATTTGATTACCTTACTGCGCATGTCCAGTGTGAGCCAGGATGTTTAATTAGGATAGACTGCACAATTAGTTTACTGCCCTGGTGGGAATCAGGATGTTGACCAAACATGATTGGTTGGGTCTTTTTGTATTTACCAAGGATGGTAAGAGAGAAATTTATGATCATCCCTGTGTGTCTTCCTCAGGTACCAAAGAAGAAAAATGATATTTGCCTAACCTTCCTGGCACCAGGGGCTCCATGGGAAGAAGGCATCTCATGGAGGGTCTGGTTGTAACTCCTGATAAACCGTGATTGATGTGACACGTGTCCTTCTGCTATTCTCTTAGGGCTGCCCACACATTACTAGCTACCTGCCTATCACAGTAGTCCTTACTCTGTATTAGACTTTCCTGCAAATGAAAGAATGGTTGCTGTACGAGAAGCTGGTATCCCAAATAACACCCCCACACACTCCCACTCCCTCCCCTATCCCAAAATGTACCACCTCCCCCTCAGACCAGAGTTCACTGGCTGACATTGCTGCCAACTGTTGAATTTCGGATTCCGTGGGTTGATTTTCATGCATGAGCGACGCACAGCTGCTGGACAGACATCAGCACTCCATCAGTCTCTCCAGGCTGCCTCCACCTCAGGATACATAAGAGTAGCAGATAAATTGAGAAATCAGTGACTTGTCCCTCCTGCCACACCAGCTGTGCTGAGAAATTAATGTGAGCCTCACTATCAATAAAAGATAAAAGATGATATGGCATACAGTGGAAAATAGTAAGGCTGGACACAATGTGCTGGAGGACTCTAAACCAGAAGTTGAGCAAACTAACACTGTAAGGACGTTTTACCACCTTTCTGGAAATCCATTTTGAGAAAAGGAGATCAATATAATGTGTTAAGGATCTCTGTATGTTACTAGATAGAGGAAAAACAGGCAGGAACATTAATGAAATAGTGGCCCATTTTTATCTGTGTCATGGTGCTTTATGGCTTGGGGCAGTTTCCCTGGGGGAGGGGCTTGAGTGGTGTGGGGTGGGGAGGAGGGGAGCCATGGTTTGTCTATTGTGATGCATCAGGGTTCAGGGCACCTGATTGGTTGAGAAAGAGTATAAAGCCTCTGCTTTGCTAAGGCAGAGACCAAACTGGAGAAGGCTTAGAGGAAAGCTGAAGCTCTCCTCCAACTGCTTGATCCTGAGATTCCCACTCAACTGTCCTGCTGATCTGCTGACCCACCCACACAGAGAACTGCCTCTGATCCTCCTCCCAAACTCTAGCACTTTTTCTGACTCCGATTCTTTCCCCTAGTACCTTTCTCCACTTCTATCCAGGTGCCCAATACTCCCCTTCTTGCCCTGCCCCACCCCCTTCCCTTCCCCCATAGGACTCCTTCCCTTCCCTTTTCCTTCCCCACCCCACCCAGTGCCCTCTGAACCCCTAGTCCTCCCACAACTCTGCCTCTGCAACCTCCAGACATCTACAGAGGATAAAGACATGATGTGGAATCTGGTCTTGTGTGTCCTCCTGTTACTACACACCTATCATTTTAATGTGAACGTGAGTAACACTGGGCCTGAATGGGCTAAGACTTCTTCCTTTTGATTGGGCTATTCTGCTCTGTGGTTCTCATAACAATGCTGTGGGGGTTCCTGGGTGGGATTGCAGCCCTCCTTTCTGGCTGAAGTGAGGTCATCCTGTAGCTCTCCTGACCAGACACAGAGGTCTAGTCTCAATTGCTGACATCAAGTTTAGCTTGGTCCCAACACATCAAGATTGACAGAATGGGAAATAGCAACTTTAGAGCATCAAAAAAGAAAAGTTTTTAAATATACTAAAAGCCATTGAATCATATGCTTTAGCGATGGGAATACTGTCATATGTGATTATATGTCAGTAAAGTTGTTTTGGAAAATGTAAGAAGAGACTTTGGTTTAACAGGAGTCACATTTGGGGTGTGTTTCAAACTATGTTGTAAATATCGGTATGCTTCCTCCAAAATAAAGAAGCATGCCATTAACTAAGATACCATAATTTTCTAAAGATGGTCTTCTTTTAACTTATCATATATCAGAATGTGCTGTTTACTGAATAGGGTATTAACAAAAATAAGTTATTATTATCTTTATTCTCCACCAGAAATGGTTGATTATGAATCCTCACATAAGTAGGAAGTTCTTTTTTGCCTTTGTTTTTTATTTTTAATCTGATGGTTTTATTATGTAGAATTACTTAACTATTACACTCAGTGGTTTATTTTAAACATTTTATTAGGAACCATAGATATTTCCTCTTAGGACGTTTTTACACAAGATTTAATTTTGTTTCTCCCTCTTCTAGAAAAATCCTCAAGAAAACAAAGGTAAGAGTTTAGCCTTTTGCTTTCTTTATATTTGCAGTTCAAGTGTTTCATGTGGGTCCTAATCCAGGTGGGAGTATATAGTAAATATCAGCATATATGTTATGAACATGAGATAGGTTAGTTGGTTCTTAACTGTGGAAAATTTTATTCTTTCTGGTTGAGGTCTAAATGACAACATGGAGGGAACTGTCATCTATTGAGATAAGAAGCCAGGCCAAGAAAGTTTAGGGGAACAAGAAGATCAGTTTAGTTTTGCAGAGATGTGGTTAGGAAGCAATGGTGAAGGGAGTCTGTATTTCATAGGGAATACTTTGGCCTGACCTGCTCTCAAGGATGGAAAGATGATTAATTCACTACCAGAGGCTATCAGGAAACTTAGAAAAGTACCCAGATGTTTCCAGGAAAGATGTGTAACATAATGGAGGTTTAAACCATCTGTTAGGAGTCTTACATCTAGAGAATCATTAACAGCAGAGGAGAATGAATATAGGTGAACTTGATGTAAAATGGGGGATGATGCATTCTGAATGTTCTTCATAGACTGTGATGATTCAGGGTGCTGTCTGATGATAGCCAGGGTGGCTACCTGGCACAGAATAGGTCCACAAATGCTGGGGTGTGTCCTAGTGACTGTAGCAATGAGTGTGGTAAGAAGATTGACCTCAGGCAGCAGAGCTCTTACAATGGGCAAGTAGAAGATAGGTTTAGGCTCTGACAGATGAGAAGATTCCACACCTGGCAGAGGGGTCTGGAGTCCTGAACTGTGTTTGAAGACCTTTTCAGGAACTACTTACCTGTGAGATGGTGCTTTTTGCATGTTCATTTTTATGGTGGTGGGATTTTCTTTTGGGGGATTAAGAAAAGCTTGTCTTAGAGAGATTGTGAGTTACCTCGATTTTTTTTTTATAATTTATCCAGGATGTGTTTTAACACCAAAGAGAAAGAAAAAGGAAGAAAGCAACCCCCTTTGTGTCTTGCTAATATTTGTTGCTCCCTCCTTTAGGGGTTGTGGGCACAGATACACTGAGGTCTGTGTGTTTTTCAAGATGCTAGGCCAGGGATTCAAAACACAATGGGCCGTATGGAGTTCATATCTCTTCATTACTAGGCTTCAAGACCAGCCCTAGTTTGGCCTTGAGGGACTGAGTGATAAACCTAAGGTTGTGCTGAAGTTATGTAATTCAGTTTCACACAACATGTCTGTGGAGCTCTCCTTCCTGCTGCTTTTGAAAGACATTGTTCTTGGGCTGCAGAAGAAATTAGAGGCTTCTAAATAGTTTGAATGTTTCTTCTACTGAATTGCAGAGAGTGGCAAGAAGCAGTGAGAATGAGGAGGCTTTTTATTTTTACTTTTATTTTTTGTTAGGAGCCTATTTATTTGCTTTGATAAGTAAAGAACAGAAATGTAAGTAGATAAGATGCTTGATTTTTTTTGTTTCATCTCTTCTAATGATACAGCTATTTAATGTGCTCAATTTTCTAAGAATGGTGCCTTTGGTTAATTGAAGAATAATGAGGTGAAGACATTGTATTTCCTTATCATTCAAATCACTTTACATAGGAAAAGCATTGTAATGGAAATCTCAATATTATATAATTTCTTAGATTAGAATTGCCACTAGCTAAAACTTTCTTCTAATTCAGAATAGTAAAATGAAAAAGTAATTTGTGTTCATAGTGTCAGATAGTGTGTGACTGCTACAAATGCTTTGAGTTACTTCAATTTTATTTAGTTATCTCAATAAACTTTGTATTGTTTTCCTCTCCTTTTAGTTAATTTACAAGAAATACCTAAGAGGATTAATAATGAGAATAACGAAAACAAAGAACTTCTAGAAAATATATCCATTTGGAAAGAGAAGGTATCATTTTCCTTCCTATAACCTTATTAAAATGGTTTCATGTTGAATTTCTTTTCCCTCTGGTAGTTCAATTTTTATGGTACTTGTATCTCTTCATTTTATCTGGTGTCCTTATTTCATATGTTCTTTAAACTGCCCACATTCATAGCAGTCCTCACATGTGGAAACTACTTGTTTTGTATGTAGAAAGTCAAATTCTTGAAGATTGACTTTGTAAGCACTTTAGTTTATCTTTTGAGTTCTAATTCTTAAATACTTTTGTAGGTCCATGAATTCAAGAGATTGCTGCAAGAAAATAAGCATCTCTCTGATGAAGCACTTCTATTTAAGATATTTCCTCCAACCATATACATTTTTTAGGAAGGAGGTAGTGAACATTACATCCTGAAAATAGAAGTAAAAGTTAAGGAGTAAATGTTCCTGATTCCATATGGTTCATTGAAGGACAACATCCATAGATTTGAAGTAACTATGGAAACTGTGAATGACATTCAAAGTACACATTCTAGATTGCAAAGTGAGAGGGCTGGAAATGTAAAGACTCAGGGCTTAAGAGTTTGGCTGCTCCATTTTATTTTAGTTTAGCTTCTGAGCCTTTATGTTTATGTGCAATCCTCCTCCAGAACTGTATTGGGAAATTGATGTACTAATAGTACAATGATTTTTTATATTCAAGGGACTAGGAAATATATTTTATTTTTAAAAATTGGGTGATGATCATGCTATTCAGCACTGCCCTCCAATACCTAAAAAAACTGGAAAAAAAAAAACTTGTGAGAGATGAGAGCCTGTGTATAGCCAAGTTGAATAGTCCATACTCCTCTTAATGTGGAACTGATGATTTTTTGATGTGAATCTGTAGGTTCTTTTTTCTAAAATTATTCTATTAAGTAAGCCATTTCTTTTATTTTTTATCTTGAAGTGTCTTTCATTTTCACTATTGGCAGAGGGAATGTGTGCTAGACAGATAGAAAAAAAAGAAAGAACCCCCACCAATGGAGTAGAGTTGTGCCACAATCTACCCCCTCCTTTCTCTATTCCATCAGGACACAAATGCACACACACACACACACACACACACACACACACACCAGCATGTTTTTCAATACCCTGGGGATGAGATTTGAACTGCATCGACCATAGGCATCCCCACCTCTGATACATAGCACTTAACCACAGGATGGGCACTGGCTTGAACTAGTTCCATGTTCTTTTCTTTCCCCCTACTACCCAGTCTATCCTCTTATACCATAAGCAAGAAAGTTATAGATGCCAGGAAATATTGATACCTCATGGTTTTGCCCTGTTTCTCATCTTCATAGGCTTGATAATTCTTCTAGCCCAATCTAGATCAACTAATTTCCCATGAAATATAGAGGTAATTGTGGGATGTATTTAGTTAACAATTTATCTTTTTAGCATATTATCCAGTCTTTCTATATTCATGCATGTTTTGTTTGTATGTATGTGCAGATACTGGAAAAGAAAATCCTGCACAGAACTTGAAAGTTATTTCCATAATTTCCTCAGGATTTTCATGATTTCTACTGTACATCTCAGCTTTGATAACAATCTCTGCTGAAAGTCATACAAGCTTTTAAAATGTAGTCATGTAAAGACTGTGTACAGGATAGACAGTGAGAGAGAGAAAGAGAGAGAAAGAGTAAGGAGCACCTTCCACAGTGCCTGGTGATGCTGTAATCACCTTCTTCCATTCCTTCACACTATCAGGTTATGGGCATTTGTGAGAGTGCCTGGCATGTTTCAGGCAGAGCAGGTCAGGGAATTGAGTGTGGTCACTGTGTGGGATCCATTTTCTCTTGAGCAGTAAATTCTGCTGCACCTCAGAGGTGGCACATACACTCTTACATGCAATTTATTGAAGTACATAAAAGATACTGATACCAACAATT
Source organism: Tupaia tana (assembly GCA_026018925.1). Taxonomy (NCBI): domain Eukaryota; kingdom Metazoa; phylum Chordata; class Mammalia; order Scandentia; family Tupaiidae; genus Tupaia; species Tupaia tana. The sequence goes on along the minus strand of JAKSZU010000025.1, from coordinate 7,625,149 downwards.
CTAGCTTCTACAACAGGATGCCCTCTGTTTTTGTTTTTGTTTTTTTTTTTATATTGTGATTCAGGCTTTCATCATATGCCATTTCTCAAAAGATTAAATTTACATGATATGAATGGGACATTTTTGTGCTTAGAATTGGGTTTTAGTGAGAATGTTTTGTTTCAGTTTCCTATCCCTCTTAATGGATATTCTGTCCAAGAAGGGAACATGAGGTCTGTGAAACAGCAGACCTGGAAGGAAACTGCTCCACTGAAGACCAAGAAGCAACAAGTTCCAAAAAGTTACTCCCATCGATTATGGAAAGCAGAGACCATGCATTTAACACTTGCTTCACTTGCTTTAAAATGCTTTAAAAGGTTTTGTGTGTGTGTGTCTGTTTTACTGTTTAATTTGCTAGACACTTGTGCTCACTGGAACAGAGAGAGAAAAAAAGAGGAAAAATGAGAATGTACCCACCCCCCTTGGGAAGTGGCTGTGCTGCTATCCCTTCTCCTTCATCTCTTCTTTCCAAATTTTTATCACACATGCATGACCACACTCGACATATTTTTCAAGTCACTCACTCCGGGACTCAAATCATACAGGAGGCCATGTGGGATCCAGCTGCCTTAACCACCACTAGCCACCAGCTGAACCTCTTTTATTTTTAATTGTGCTGAAATAGAATTAACTGTAAATTATGTGGTAACACAAAATTAACTCTCCTAATGATTTTTTAGTGTTCAATTTAGTAGTGTTAAGTACATCCACATTGTCATACAATCATTTATTATTAAAAGTCTTTTGTCTAATCTGTCTTACAGTCAGGGACTATAAACGACCAGCTCAGCCATTACAAACCAAGAGCTGTGAGGTCCGCTGTACGTAACCTGGAAGGTATGTGTTTTTCTGGGAAGGAACTCTCATAACATGAAAGTGAGTTTTTATTGGAAAGGAGAAAAGTGGCCTCCTGTTGTCATGATTCTCCCATTCTTCTCCTCACTCCATCCAAATCTTCAGGTCCCCCAAAGAAAATTGTCTTATCCTTTAAAGAAAGGAAAAAGGACCAAGAAGACACCTATTATTCACTGAGGTCCGAGAAAGCAGCAACACATGTGGAATTTAAACCTTGGAATTTCAAAGAAGACAGTCCTCATGGAGTCTACCAACAAGCAAGGAAGGCTACTTTTGAGTAAGATGTTCATGTGTTCACTGATACAAATACCTTTGTAAGAATCCATGTGCTGAACATTGACTGCTCCTCCAACTTCTTTTAGAATCATGCGGGAAGTGTTTGTGCCAAATTCTGTTAGTACAATATTGTGCTCATCCTTCCTTTCTTGAATTCTGTAATCTTCATTTTTCTTTCTCTGCTAAGTGTCATAAAGTCTTTTATTGTTTATTCATGTAGAGAATGCACACAGGACAGAGAAAGAGTAAAAAGCACCTTTTACCGTGTCTAGTGATGCCATAATCACCCTCTTCCATTCCTTCACACTATCAGGTTTTAAGCATTTGTGAGAGCACCTGGCATGCTTCAGGCAGAGCAGGTCAGGGAATTGACTGTGGTTACTGTGTGGGATCCATATTCTCTTGAATTTATTTGTAATTTATTAAAGTACATAAAAGACACTGCTACTGGCATTGCTAGCTTCTACATCTGGTTGCCCTCTGGGTTCATTTGTACAGTGACTCAGGTTTTCATTCTATTCCATTGTATGACCATTCCGTGTTCAGATCATTATCGCTTCAGTAACAGAAATCGAATGAACAGGATTTAGAGAAAAATGGAGTCCAAATATGATGTTACTTTGCTGCAGAAAAGACAGGACCTTGGCAGTACTGGATTCCCTTAATCCAGTCACTAGTTGAGATCCTTGACTCCAGGCTCAGATCCTATGAAGTGCAGTGGGTTTCCTGCTCACTTTGTTTCTAATGTGAAACCCTCTGGGTCCAAACCAAAGTCATTGGTTTTAACTTAGGGGTCATTTGATTGGCAGACATTGAACTCCGCTTGTTTTGTTTTGTTTTTCCCTAAGCCCACACATGCGCAAACACTGCTCAACTTTGAAGCTCCAGAGATTCTGCCCAAAGTTTGTAGATGAAATTACAGAAAATTGACACAAATTCCAGGCTGGACTGAGTCATAGGTTTTAGTATTTGATGTATTTAATCATATCTTCCATCTGCTTTTCCACTATTTCTGTCTGTTCTCAGGGGAGGTCAGGGACTTCAGACCTACTGGTCCCTGTTCAATAGCAATAGTCTTCTTTATTGTCCCTCAAACCTCAGGTTTTGTGTTACTTCTTCCCAAGCCCAAGGCAGGGTTTTTTATGTCCTCACTGGCTTTGTGTGTACATTGAACTGTAAGCTATTTTAGGATAGAAATAGTACCTACTCCCCTTTGTGTCCCCAGGACCTCAACAAACACCCAAAGCCTAAGAGCCAGTTCAGAAAGTATTGGCTGAAGGATTGCCTGGGTGGTCAGAAACAAGTGCATTGACATCCCTCTACAGTATTTTTGTCCCTGCTTTCTAAAGATTTTTAATTTTACATATGAGCCATAGAAAATAAAGTCATAACATCAAGAATCTTTTGACTCAAACCATGTAGAAAGTCCTTTGAGAATAACAGCAAATAGAACTTTTCAGGCCATCACCCTTTTCTGCCATCACTATCAATGGAGTCAGTGTTGTTAACATAGATGAACACCAAGCTTGATCGTGTTCCAGGTAAAATGTGGTGGCAAGAGCTGACATCCTAGTTATGGAGCAGTTTGAATCTATTTTTATTCCTCCATTATTTTTTAAAGTTTTGATGCAAGATATGTATGCTCACCAAAGAAAGACAGAGTGAAAAAGACAGGGAACAAGAAATGACCCACCATGGAACAGGGTCATGCTGCAATCCCTTCTCCTCCATTGACCATATCTGTTGGAATTATGGAAATGCACACACACACACACACACACACACACACACATCTAAAGTGTTTTTCAAGTCATAAAGTCTGGGAAATGAACCATTCAGTCAGTCATGTCAGACCTAGAAGTCTTAACCACAATACAACTGGCTGATCCTGGATCATTTTTAAATTCAGTAGCTATTGCCAGCACTGAAATTCATCTACTCCCTCAATGAGGATCTTTAAAGGAGGTGGCAGGAGTTCCACTTGAATTGTAGAAATGTCCAGGAGTCAAGTGCAGGGTGAATGACACCATGTCTTAACAGGACCTCTGTAAGGCTAACTAAGATCAGCTCTCCCTGTGGCTAGAGGCAGACAAACTCTCATTTCCTGCCCCACCCTGATGTGTGTAGTTGTGAGGAGCTGGGTCAGCATGCTTTCCCACATTGAACTAAAATGAGCTTTTACTGTTTTAACAAAGAGACTCACCAAAAAGGACAGTAATACTTCTCATAATGCTTTTAGCTTAGCTGACTTACATAGTAGTGAACTGAGCACAGAACCATGAAGAGAAACTTGGGATTGCAAACATTTGCCTGTCGGCCAGAGCCGATTTTCTTAATCTCTCCATGGGCACCTTTGATTCTCCCCTCTGACAGTGTTCATCATTCTGCACATTTCTGGGGAATGGTGGGAACAAAACTTTGAATCACGGCCTTGAGACTTCTAGGAGATAGGAAAGGAAGAATTTTACATGAGCTTCTGGATAATGTGTGTTTCTTTCCATTCTTAGGAATCTATTAATGAAAGAACATGAGCAGATGGAAAAGGAATTGCTGATGGCACAGGCATACTTAAAGTTTGCTTTCAAAGAAATACAGAAATTAAAGTGAGTTCAGATACTGAACAGCCTTCAAGAAAACCTGTGTTAGATTTTTTTGGTTTTAATCTTTGGATAATGTTTAGACCTTATAAACACATAATATAAACAAGTCATCAGAAGAGATAGGTAGATAGGAGATGTAGATACACACACACACACACACACACACACATATATATGTGTATATATATATGTATATATATATATGTATATATATATATGGCGGAGAGGGAATAACAGAAGAATAAACAAAGTACAAATGACCAAATAATTTTTAATACTATAAATTTCCTGTGGGCATGGGGAAAATTGTCATAAATCTCAAGAAAACAATTTGACGTAATGTAAGTCACATCCACAAAAATTATTTTATAAAACCACGTTATGTCCTGTGACATATGGTAAAAACGTAAGTACAAGGAATGTAGAACTTTATGATAAAAAATAGTCAATGGAGGAGAAATTAGAGAAATATTGAGATGGGGAAGAAAATTATGTCAACTGAGGACTCTGGGATTCCATAATGGATAAGGAAACTATGCAGCAATAGCTTTGATCCTACTGTACTCTTATTCATGTGAAATCTGCTTTCCATCTGGGATAAATTATGTAATGCAGTTCTGAGGATTATGTGAACATGGGAGGATTATTTGAAAAATACACTCAATATTGTGCTTTGTGTCTGATGAAAGCAATTTTAAACCACAGGAAAAGATTTGCAGAGATGCAAGATGAAATGCAGAGAGAAGAGACCTCCTACCGAAAGCAGGTAAACTGCATTCTGCCGATAATTGCAGAATCCTCCAGCACCAGCTACTGCCTTTTATAATGGGCCATAGGAGGCCTAAACATACAGTGTTTGGTGTGTTTTCTTTTTCAGAAGGCCATTTACAAGAAAAAGGCTCAGGACAACTGGGTAAGATTCTTTTCTTTTCTTGCTTCTGTGCATGGTTGACCATGACTGGCATGTGAATATGTTTTTCTTCTGCAGCTCAGGGCTCGTGTTGGGGAGAGGGCAGAAGCCAAACAAATCAGCAGGGACAACTTCTTGAACAGAGGGTAAAACACTGGGACATTTATTTTGACAGCTTATTTATGAACTTCTTCAGAGAGAGAGAGAGAGATATGGAAAGAGAATAAGATAGAGAGTATGAGACAGGTTTTTATACAGGGTCTTCTTGCTTCTATCTACCCCCCAGACTAAACCTGCCAGAAATATGGGCATATACATATGGGCATGTGCATCTGAGGAGACCTCAGGTTGTGAATTTGGGAACTTCCTTGTGACTTTACCATTGTAATAGCATTACATCACCACCTGCCCTATCTGCTGGACCAAGGTGGACATTTTTAATGGTGTTCTTGATGATTTAAGATGAAGCTGTTGAGGATTAGTAAAGGATCTTGTTTTCTAATTCTTATCAAGCTCATTCTCTATCTACAAGGTGGCCAATAATGCAAAGTCAGAGGATGCCACAGGAACCCAGGCTGCAAAACCCAATGTTGGGTGGACCTGGCATGGACATTCCTCCATGGGAAGGTAGGAGCATGCTGAGGAGGGGGAAGCTCAGATCCTGGTGCAAAATGTGTATTGTTCTTGGGTGGCTGTGATAGTGTTGACCTCAGGTTCCCCAGCCTGATGGCTCTTTGGGCTAGTCAGCTGTGAATGGTGGCACTCAGGTTCATCCACTGACTGTGGACACCAGAGCCCCCACCTCTCAGTTACTTTCCACTGAAGAATGTGCCTGGAAGGAAAATGGGTGAGCTCTTCTCTCCCGCTGTGAGTCAGGGGTCAAGGCTTCCTATTATCTTATTTTTAACTTGAGGAAAATGATTGGGTCTTTGGGAAAGTCGGAAGGTATTTTTCAATGTTTCTTTATGCAAAAATGTGTCACGTCTTTTCCAATGACCCAATAAACTAATTAAATTTTTCCATAACTTTATTCAGCTATATAATATATTTAACCCTATCATGTACAAATCACTGTTTGTTTTTCATTACTCTCATTATTAGTCTCTTTATGTCCATTTCTGCTCATATATTTTTATATAATCCCTGGTCAGGTATGGAAGGCAGATCATATATAGACCAATATTGAAAGAATTCATTCAGGCTGAAAGAAAATGCCTGGTGCTATTCATGTCATGGGTTTATTGACATTCTTTCTAGCCAACCGGTCTTTATTTTACATTTTTTCCTTTGCTAAAATTGTAATTTCTCGGGAACCAGCAGTTAGCTTAATGGCTATGTCGCTGGACTCCCATGTAGTCCACCGCGGTTCACGTCCCGGACCCGGTGGCTTAAAACTCACACCAGGTGCGTGTGCGTGTGTGCCCAAGATCCCAAGAGGAGAATGGAGGAGAAGGGATTGCGGCGTGGCCATCCCCCCTGGGGGGTGATTTCTCGCTTTCTGTCTCTCTGTCTCTGTCTGTCTGTCTGGCAAGCGCACGCACCCTATAGTGAAAACCTCTCCAAAAAAAAAAAAATTGTAATTTCTCCTGCATTCATTAGGAAACCCCACTTTTATTTGTGATTATTAGGGCTCAACTAGTTTGAGCCCTGATCTATCTGCTGTTGGTTGAATTTTTATGAAAAGCCCTGCACTGTGTTCTCTGGTGTCTCTCTGAAGGTCAGGACATGGATTTCTCATTGTCTCAGGGGTCATTTGAGGGCTCTGATAAACCCTCTGCCTCTGGTATGAGACCTGAGTTTGAGAAGAGTTAGACAGAAAGCATGAAGTGTTTGTAATTCGTGTGCACAAAACATGCAAGTCAAACTAAACCTCCGTCCTCCTCTAACTTTAGCAGACACGGGAGCCTGTGCAGTGTGCATGAAGAACAGCAGCTCGATGCCTCCTGAGGACAAGGACAAGGGAAAGGTCAAGGCTGGCTTCATATTCCTTGTAACGATTTCTGGAAAACTTGTCTTTTTTGTGGCCTCTAGCCTCATTCATGTTGTGTCCTCTGATATTTTAGCATATCTTTACTTGTCAAAGTGCAAAATAATGTTCTACAAGAGTCTTTAGATTTCTAATCATTCGAAGCTGTTCGACTAACTAGAGAAGTCATACTTGTTTAAAAGCTGAGGACTGTGGATTCACGTGTGCATCCCCAGTGAGGAGCATCTGCTTTGTCAGCCAGTGAAGCAGCAGGCCAAGAGGGGCTACAGGCTGAGCTGGTGTGGATTCCTGCTCTACCTCCTGCCAGCTATGAGACTCTGAGCGAATTCTCTAGTTTCCCTGAGATCTCTGTTCTCTTCCATTTAGAGCAGATATTCTGTTGGATGTGTTTAGGTCTGATGTAGCTCTCAGAGTTCTGAGAATAAGAGACAGGACATGGAAGGCCTGGGGAAAACTCTCCTATTGGTGGCTTTTACTATATGTGAGGTGAATGAGTTTTCTTTCTTTTCGTACCCTCTGTTCCTAGTCTGAGTCAGAAAAGATTCTGGGGCAGTAGTGAGGGAGACATGGGGCTGGCATATACATAGATGACCCTCTGTGTGCTCCATGCCTCAATGTCTTACATTATTAGCATACTTCCTCTTAAATTGTTAAACATGTCATTAGCTAGGATTTTTTTTATCTTCATTTTTTATTTTTAAGTTAAATCATGCAAAATTTACAACCCCTTTTTTTGTATGTTCACTAACTCTACAAATTTATATAGCAGTATAATCTAAATTCATTTCAAGATATAAAATGTTTTGTTACTCCAGAAAGTGACCTCACTCTCTTCCCAGTCAAACCCTGCTCTCATCTTAAGTAAAAATTTGTCTATTCTAGAATTTCATGAACATAGATGCATGCATGCCATGTGCCCTTTTTGGTGTCTCCCTTATTCTGCTCAGCACAGTGTTTCTGGCATTATTCATGTTGTTACATGAATCAAGTATTTCAGTCCTTTACATTCTTGACTCAGAACATTGATGATGCCCTACTGTCAAATAACTATTATAGCTCTGCTTAATTCACTGTCTTAAAGAAAACTTTTAGAGTGAAAATGTTGGGTTAATAGGAACATACAATTAATTCCAGAGTAATTGATGTAGGGCAGATTTCCAAATCAGTCTGAGGTTGAAGTGGTAGTCTTTGTCTTTATTCATATAAGATTCTAGGAGAATCAATCCCAAGAATCTTAGAGCAATGCCACACTATTCATGCCATTAGTATTATCACCTTTTTTTTGGGGGGGTGGGGGTGGAGTTGCTCTAGGGCATGAGCACTCGCCGGAAAAACAGAGACAGAGAGACAGAAAGTGAGAAATCACCCTCCCCCCCCAGCGGGGATGGCCAAGCCGCAATTCCTTCTCCTTCATTCTCCTCTTGGGATCTTGGGCATGCATGCACACGTGCTTGGACTGAGTTTAAGTCACTGGGTCCGGGTCTTGAACTGTGGTCAGCTACATGAGAGTCCAGTGACATAGCCATTACACCAACTGCTGGTCCCTTATCTCCACCTTTTATCTCAGCAGTGAAATTTGATTTCTTTTGTAAACAAAGTCATATTTCTATTGTATTTTTTTACTTATGCTGATCCCTAAATGATAAAAACGTTTCTAATCCATACCATCAGTGGCATCATGGTTCAGGCAGCTGGATCCCACCTGAACAACTTGCAGTTTGAATCTCAGACCTGGGTAATGGAGAAACGCTCCAGGTCCATGTGCTTGTGTGCCCAAAATACCAAAGGAGAATTTCAGAAGAAGGGATTGTGGAGTGACTGTCCCACGTGAGGGAATGCTTTCTCACCTTTCTTCACTCTCTCTCAGGAAAGAAGATGCACACTCTAGAAAATTAAAAAATAAAAAAAATCACCTAATTCAAGACAAACGGATAGAAAAAGGAGGTGGTAGGGCCAGTGGTGAACTCATAATCATGCTCTCCTTGAAGACAACATCCACAGTCACAATGTGTAACAACCAGCTACAGAAGAAAGCATGAGACTGGCAACCTCTGTTCTTCCTTGGAGTAGTGAAATCCCCTGGGGATTTGAGGGTCAAGGGTTACCCCTGAGAGACTGGTGTAGAATTTGTTTTTTAAGTTTTTTTTTTTAAGAATTATTTTATTTAACTTTATTCATTTATTTTAATTTGACCAGAGAGGGATAGAGAAAGAGCAAGAGAGAGAGTGAGAGAGGGAAAGTAGGAAAGCAAATCACCAGGTCCAGGACTCGAATCACAGTCAGCCATGTGGGAGGCCAGTGCTCTTAACTACCATGCCACCTGCTGGCCCCATGGTGTAGGATTTCTAAGGATGATTTTTTGTAACTGATATATTTTAAATGTCTTCCAGGCATCTCATTATTTCAAATATTATTGTTTCAGCAGATGCATTTTCTGTGTGATGATTTTCATCTTGGTCCTGCTTGTTTTGGAATTTTTTTGAAGCCTATCATCATTGCTGCCTACTTGGGCATTTCTGCAATTGTCATATTCATCTGGAAAGTTATGCTTCCTGTGAGTGTACAAATGTGTCATATGGGATATTTGTAATCACAATAAGATGGGATGGTGTAGTCACTGGCCCTTTAATATCACTAAGTACTATTAACATCCCCTATAAGCACAACTTTCACTGCATATTCCACTAATTATCACAAGTCCTATTTTCATTATCATTTAGATAAATATTTTAAATTCTAATAGAATATTAAAAAAACTTACATATTGCAAAAGTGAACTTGGAAGTGCATTTTTTTAGTGTCATCCTTTCCTTCATTATTTACTTATTTATTTTTTTTTCTTTCATTTATGTATTTTTACATTTTTCCACAAACATTTACTTTACATAGCAATAAATTTTAGCTCACACTCCAAAAAGGAAGTGCATTGTTTAATCTCCAGATAGTTCCTATCTTTCCAGCTATTTCCTGTTACTGATTTCTAGTTTAAGTCCATTGTGGCCTAAGAGCAAACTATACCATTTCTGAGAAGAGTGAATATCTTGTAAAAGACACAATTCTCCTTGTTCATCTCTTATCATATTGTCCTCCTTCACTTGTCATTAAGCTATAATCACTAGGTATAGTGTTGTTGCTATTATTATTATTTGGCTAATGTTATATGGAACTAATGTTATATGGAACAAACAGTTACAAGACAGATCAAAAGAGTTAAGTTTGGCCTTCACTTTTTCCTTCTCTAATGGTTCCTTTCAGGAGCTGAGAGTAAGTATTCCTTTAGTTTCTATGCCTCTGAATCTGCAGAGGCTTGGCCTTCACTTTTTCCTTCTCTAATGGTCCTCCTTTCACTATGGAGCTGAGAGTTGCTGACTTCTATTATTTTTCTTGTATAAAGAACCTCCTTTACACTTCTTGTCAGACAGGCTGACTAGAGACAATATCACTTGATTTCAGTCTTTCTCAGAAAGTCTTCATTGCTTCAAAACTAGTGAATAATAATCATGCAAGATAGAATTCTAGGTTGACTGTCCTGTGCATTTAACATTTTGTCATTCCACTTTTTTCTTAATACCATGGCTTCTGAAGAGAAGTTTGGTGTTATTCTTATTTTTTTGTTTCTTGGCAAAGTGTTTCCACTTCTCTGGTACCTTCTAGGATTTTTCTTTGTCTTTGTATTACTAGATGTTTATTTTGTGATATTTATTCTCCTCTGCTCTTCATGGGATTGGTTTTTATCCTCAATTTTGGAGTTTCCAGTTATTATTGTATAAATATATTTTGTTTCTTTCTTCTCTTTTTGCCATTCTCATTAGGTGTTATTTATACCTTTTATCATTGTCCCACTGGCCTTGGGTATTGTGTTGTTTTTTTTTAAATATACCAGAAGGCACTTGCCCTAGCTGGAGAGGGAGAAAGAGACAGAGGGAAAGTGAGAAAGCACCTGTCATGGCAGATGGTAACCCCACAATCTCTTGCTCTCTACCTCTACCTCTTTTTGAACCTTTGGGCAGGTACACACACTCACCCACCCCATTTCTCAAGTCATCTAGCCTGAGACACAAAGCGTGCTGTCAGTCAGGCAGGATCCAGCTGCCTTAACCACCAGCCACCAGCTGGCCCTGTTTGTTTTTTATTTATTTATTTATTTTTAAATTATTATTTTACTTTTGTACTTAAGTTTAGGAAGTTTCTACCTACCCTTTTTGAAGCTCACTGATTCTTTCCTCAGTTCTGTTTAATAATGAATCCCCCAAAGGAGTTCGTCATGTCTGTTACAGGTTTTCACTAGCATCTTTTCCTTTGACTGCTTAAGTGTTTCCTTCTCTCTGCTTATATTCTTTGTTTCTTCTTGCATATTGTCCAATTTTTGTGATCGAGCCTTTCTAATAATAACTACAGAGGTTACACATTCCCAGACAGATAATTGCATCATCTCTGCCCTGAGTCTGATTTTTTTTTTTAATTTACTAAAGGGTATATGCATTCACCAAAGAGTGACAGAAGAGAGTGAAGCAAAGATAGAATGCACCACACATGGAAAATGCACATGCCTCAATCCCTTCTTCACTCTTCCTTTCAGGATTCTGGGCAGGCACACCTGTGTGCCCTGTTTGTTTTTTAAGCTGTTGGGTCCAGGACTCTAACCATGCAGTTGCCCATAGTAGATCCAGCCACCCTAGCCATCACAGCACCAGCTGGCTCCTCAGTATGATTCTAATGCTTGTTTTTTTCTGATCAAGTGCTTTCTTTTCCTTGGCTTTTGGTTTACCTTGTAGTTTTGGGGTAAGAGGTAGGCATCATTTCCTTAGTGAAAGGACCTAAAGTAACTAGGTTGATTGTATGAGGCTTTCTGTTGATCACCCTAGATGTTAAGGTGCATTTGTTTCCTGCAACTGTGAGTAGCAGTGGCTAACTTCAGCCAGACTCTGGTAAAATAGTTTCCTTTGAGGACAGGCCTTTTTAAGCAGAACAGAATACTTCTGAGGGTTTTTCCTCATGTATCTACTATAGAACCTATCAGCACTCCTGGAGGTAAAACTCACATCTTGTGGCAACCCTTCTCCCCCTCGAGGCTGAGCTTTCCTGGCATTTTAAAATATCATTTTCAGGGACCAGCAGTTGGTGTAATGGCTATGTTGCTGGGCTCCCATGTAGTCGGCCGGGTTCAAGTCCCAGACCCGGCTGCTTAAACTCACACTGGTTGCATGTGCGTGCATGCCCAAGATCCTGAGAGGAGAATGGAGAAGAGATTGTGGTGTGACCATCTCCCCTGGGGGGGGGGGGGGCGGTGATTTCTCGCTATCTGTCTCTCTGTCTCTTTCTTCCTGGCGAGTGTATATACCCTATAGTAAAAACCTCTTCAGAAAAAAAGAAAAGAAAAGAAATAAAAATAAAATATTATTTTTATCCATGCTGAGCCTCAAGGAATTAGTCATTTAGATGGTAGGTTGTCCTACTCTGCAGCAAATTTTCCCACTGATAATTCTGACTTGGCCTTCTGTGTTGGTAGATGATAGTTCTCGTATCACCCTGTCTGGCTCTCTCATTTGCAGGTAACTGCTAATCCTGTGACATCAGTTCTGTGATATAAGAAGAATTGCTGATGTTTAGTTTATCATTCTTCTTCTAACGCATTTGGGAGTGACAGCATAATAGCTCCGTATAAGCTTCATCAGAAGACTGTTTCATTCTTTTAGTTGTTTCTTCTTGAGTACAAATTAATTATTGAAGTGGAAATTAGCCTTGTAAAATAATCTTTTGAATAAAAAATTTAGTAAGCAAAACAACATAATCTCAATAAGAACACTACAAATTACAAATATTTTTAGTTAAAAAAAGACTAAATACACTAGTTCCCCTTTCATCTGCAGTGGATAATTTTAAAAGCTCCCCATCCCCTAGAAGATACCCTAAACTAGAAATAGCACCCAGCTCTATACACCCTATGTTCTTTTCTATAGATGTATTTCCCCGCTTATGATGGGCTTGTGTCCCCCAAAATCCATCACACTGAAAATGTCATAATTGGAAATAATTTAATATGCCTAACCTACCAAACATCATAACCTAGCCTACCTAAAACATGCTTAACGTAGAATGCTTACTTATTTTAGCATATAGTTGGGCAAAAGTCATCTAACAAAAAACTTATTTCGTAATTAAATGTTGACTACTATATCATGTAATTTATTGAATATTATACAGAACGTGAGAAGCAGAATAGTTGTATAAATGCTTGAAGTACAGTTTCTTCTGAAAGTTTATCACTTTTGCACTATCATAAAGTAAAAGGTATATTAAGTGGAATTACCCTAACTTGGGAACCATCTGTACATACATACCTTTGGATAAAGTTTAATGTATAAAATAGACATAAGAATTGAACGGCAATAACTGACAATAAAAGAGAACAATTATAATATATGATGATAAAATGTATGTAAACCTGGTCTCTCCTGCTCAAAATGTCTTACTGTATTATCCTTATGTATTTTGGGATTGCAGTAGTTGACAAATCACATGAACAAAACAACAGGGAAGGTGTGTGGAGGGGGACAAGTATATAAAACAGTTTATGAACCACTGGTCTGATTTACCCCTGTCTACATGTGGGATGACATGAGGCCAGGAAGTTCACTGTTTCCTGAGCAAGGTCCAAAAGTCAAGGAATATCCTTGATTTTCTGTTGTCATTTTCTTTTAACAACATTCTTTTAAATGGCTTTTTGATGCTGTCATGGTAGTCTAATATGTTGGCAAGACTGTTGTCTGGACTCTACCTGATCAGCACTTAAAACTTTGAAAATAAGAATTTATTCTAGGGGATCAGGAAAATGTTTCTTACATGGTGGAAAGATGAGGGCCTACCTGGATATTTTTAGTTCTATTTCTGTGTTGTCTTCTGGGAATGACTCAGGTTTGGGAATCACTTTTTATCCATTAGGCAAAAGTTATCTGTCATGTCCATCGTTGGCTCATTTTCTCTGTCTTCCCCTCTTCTAACTGGGGTATCCTGAGTTTTAGAATTATTAGAGTTGATGGAATGTGACTTCTTTATCAAGTGAGACACAGCCACTTCTCACTTTTATTATGAATACTGGGTTTTCCAAATCAAAAACTCAGGTAAATTACTAATCAGCAGAAAAATTATGAGATGTTGGCATTTCCCTTATGAAAATCAGATAGGCTGATGTTCCTTTAATAGAACATAAACAAAAATAAGATATTTATCTTTATACTCTTTATTAGAAATGGCTTATGAAGTATCCCCAGCTCTTCCTGACCTTTTTTTTTATTTGAAATCCCATGAGTTTGTTATTTATAACAAATTGTTATATTTACATTAGTTAGTATTTTGACAATTTTATCAGAAACTAGAGATATTTCCTAATAGTATGTTTTGGTATCAAATTTAGTTTTATTTTTCCTTCTTTTAGGTAAAGCCTCATGTATATCAAGGTAAGATTTTAGTCTTCTGTTTTGATTCTACTTTTTCTTTCTTAAAATTTTGCCAAAGGGTGTATGCACTCACTGAAGAGAAAGAAAGAAGGCAGACAAATGAGAAGCACTGCCCCCACTCTATGGGGATTGATCAGGCAGCAATCCCTTCTTCATTTCTCCCTCCTTTTTGGGATCTTGAGCTTGCAAACATACTAGCTGGACTTGTTTCTCAACATCTTGGGTCCAGTACTCAAACCAGGCATTTGGTCATGTAGGATATAGCCACCTTAACCCACATACCATGGTCTGACAAGCTTTTGCTTTCTTTATAATATGTGCTTAGTACAGTTGTTTCATGTGGGTTCTAACTCAACTAGGGGTAAATACAGTGACTTATCTGTGGGTGGCTTCTTAACTCTTGAAATTGTACTCTTCCTGGAAGGAGGGCAAAATAACAACATAGAGGGAGCTACCATCTATTGAGATGTGAGGCCAGAATAAGGAGGATATTAGGGGAGCAGGGACAACTGGACAAATTTAGTTTCATGTAGAAATAGGAAGCCAATGGTGATATGAGTCTGAAGTTCAAGGGAGATCTTTGGCCTGACCTGGAACTTGAAAAAATGTAAAAGATGATTAAGTCCCTACCAGAGCCCATCAGGTATTTTTATTGTTGTTGTTCAGGTCTTTGGGAAATGTGAGAATTCACCCCCAGAGGGATGGCCACACCAGTCACTTCTCCTCCATTCTCTTGGGATTTGGGGCATACACACACACACCTTGTATGATTCTCAAGCCACCAGGCCCAGGTCTGAAACCACAGTCAAACTGTGGGAGTCTAGCACCTTAACCACTATGCCACTTGCTGACTCTTCCCATTAAGTTGTTTTTTTGTTTTGTTTTGTTTTGTTTTGTTTGTTTGTTTAGAGAGAGGTTTTACCTTAGGGCACACGTACTCGCTGGAGACACAGAGAGAGACAGAGAGACAAAAAGCAAGAAATCACACCCCATGGCCATGCTGCAATTCTTTCTCTTCCATTCTCCTTTTGGGAATTTGGACACACATGCACACACACATGCCCAGCGTGAGTTTTAAGTCGCCTTGTTTTGGACTCAAACCAGATTATGTGGAAGTCCAGTGACCATTACACCATCCACCCATTAAGTATTTTAAGACTTAGAGAAGAGCCCAGAATTGCCAGGCAAAATATGTGACATAACAGAGGTTTTAAATCATGTGTTAAGAGTCTTACATATAGGCAACCATTAATAGCAGTGGAGAATGAACAGAAGTAAACTTGAAATATAATGTAATTCATCCTGGAGGTACTCTGTAGACTGTGGTGATTCAGGGTGCAGTCTGGTGATAGCCAGGGTAGCTGCTAGGCACACAGTAGGTCTACAGATGCTGGTGTTTATTCTAGTGAATGGAGCAGTAGTGTTCTGAGAAGAGTGACCTCAGCCAGGATAGTTCTTATGCTGGGAAAATATTGTCAGGAAAGTCATGATGAATTTTTCTATGTTTTTCTATGCAAAAATGCCTCATGTCTTTTTTGATGACACAATAGAAGACTGAGGGCAGGCTCTGGGCCAGATGAGAGAGAACACACCAGTCAGAGGGACCTGGAATTATAGACTGTGTTGGAGGATCTTTAAAGGAGTTATCTACCTATGCGACAGTGACTCATATGTGTTGTTCACCCTTATGGTGGTGACAATTTCCCCTTGGGGACTAAAAAAAAAGCTTGTCTTAAAAGGACTTTATTTATCTTAATTGTCCTTCCTACCACCACCACCACACAGTAATTGTACAGGGCCTAAGCACTGGACATAAACACACACACACACACACACACACACACACACACACACACACATGGGGGGGAGCAAACCCCAATGACATGTGGCAATGCCCCAATCCATTCTCTTACATTTATTTGTTCAGGATTTTGAGCACACATGCACCAGTTGTGTTTTAAGTCATTTGCAATAGAATGCAGAAAGCAATGGGCCATGGGGGATCTGATTCTTTTAACTACTAGACCTTGAGACCAGTTTTATCCTGCTCCTTGAGTGACTAAGTGATAGAGAGAACACTGTACCTAAGTGTGTTTTATTTCATACATCAGGTCTCTGGAGTCCCTGATCCTGCT
Organism: Tupaia tana; assembly: GCA_026018925.1. Lineage (NCBI taxonomy): Eukaryota > Metazoa > Chordata > Mammalia > Scandentia > Tupaiidae > Tupaia > Tupaia tana. The sequence goes on along the minus strand of JAKSZU010000025.1, from coordinate 7,608,890 downwards.
TATCCTGAGAGTTAATCAGTTGGGAATTAGAAAGACATTAGAGGCCTTAGTGTAATAATCAGTTTGTACATTATGCCTCTTAAGGAATTTCAGAGTGGCAGGAAGGTGGGGCAAACCTGTGTGAAATGAGGCATTTCTTTGTAAGGACCTGTTTATTTACTTTGTTAACTGAAGGACAGATATAAGTAGATAAGGTGTTAGATGTCTCTGTTCTTCTCTGGTAATGATACAACTCTTAAAAGTGCTCAAATGTAGGCCAGCTGGTGGCATGGTGGTTAAGACACTAGACTCACACATGGACAACCAAAGCTTGAGTTTCAGACCTGGCAGCTTGAAACTCATACTTAGCGTGTGTGTGTGTGCCCAAAATCCTAAGATGAGAAAGGATTATGGCATGGCCATCCCTCAGGGGAAGGGTGGGTTATTTCTCACTTTCTCCCTCATTGCCTCCTCTCTAGCAACTGCACACACCTGATGGCAAAACAAAACAAAACAAAACAAAACAAAGATAAGGAAAAATTGTCCAGATGAACTCATCAGGTGGCATGGGGGTTGAGGCATATGACTCTCACATAGCTGACTGTGGTTTGAGTCTCAGAGCTATCAGCTTTAAAATTATACTGTGCACATGTGCAAGCATGCCCAGAATCTCAGAAGAAGAATGTAGGAGACAGAATTGTGGTATGACCATGCCCCGTGGGGGATGAATTGTCATTTTCCCTTTTACTCTCTGTCTTTTTCTCTCTCTTTTTCTGAGGGCACACATGCTCTATGGCAAGAACCTTAACAGAAAGAAAGAAAAAAAATGTATGGTGAGTGTATGTGCATGCCCCAAATCCCAAGAGGAGAATTTAAGAGAAGGGAACCAGCAGGTGGCATGTTGGTTAAGGTGCTGGACACTCCCACATGGCTAACCATGGTTCAAATCCTGGACCTAGTGGTTTGCTTTCTCACTTGCCCTCTCTCTCTCTCTGTCTCTCTCTGGTCAAGTTAAAAATAAATAGATGAATAAATAAAGTTTAAAAAAAAAGAAGAGATTGCAGCATGGCTATCCACTCTGGAGGGATGATTTCTCACTTTTCCTCCCTCTCTTTATCTGTCTCTGGTGAGTGCATGAGCCCTGTAGAAAGAAAGAAAGAAAGAAAAAATAAATAAATACATAAATAGAAAGTGTTCATGTTTTCTAAGAAGAATGGTGCCTTTTTCTATTGATGGGAGAGTAATGAGGTAAAGACTGTATTACCTCATCTTACAAATCATTTTAAATAGGCAATTAAACACTTTACAGAATGAAATAGGATTCTTATATTTATGTTTTCTTACACTGAAAATGCCACTAACTTTCTTCTCCTTCAGAATAGTACAACTTACAAGTTAATTGTGCTCATTGTAGCAGAGAATATTTGGTTGCTAAAAAATAACTTCAGTCAATTCGATTTTATTCAGTTTTTGTAATAATCTTAAAGATATTTCTCTCTACTTTTAGTTAATTTGCAACAATTATCTGAAGATATTGACACTTTCAAGAAGGAAAACACAGAACTTGCTGAAAAAATTACTGTTTGGGAACAGAAGGTATGATTGTCTTTCTAATTTCTGCTTTGTAATGTGCTGGAAGCCCTGCTCCAGCTGGGGTGGGTTGAGGCTTGTATACAGGAAGGCGACGCAGTCGAGCAGGAATCAGACTGAGATCTCGATGCTCTTTAGCATGTTCTCTGCTGACTACAGTCAGAGCAAGCTCAAGACTGCAGCCTCAATGGCTATCAAACATGCGTATTTATTGAGGGATGTTTTACAGAAGTAGGAGGGGTGAGGGGGAAGTAAAAGATTTACTCTAAGAAATAGGGTATTCAAAACATGGGAACCATAATCATAAAACATGATGTCTGTTCTGTTTGATTAAGTGTAAACAAACACAGTCCTCAGGACGAAGGAGTCCATCTGTCCAGTGCGTTTTCTTTTTAAATCTTCATTACCGGACAGGGCCCTTTTGGATGAGAGGGTTTTGTAGCTCAGGAGACAATGCAGGATGTTTTATTAGCAGTTTTTCATAGTTAACAGCAGACAGGGGAGAAACTGTTTGTAGTTAGGGACTATCTGTTGCTTGCCCGAACTAGATAAGAACTCCCAGCTAAGATAGTTAATCTTTCCCTGGAACTCTCAGATTTGTTTATTCTGTTGTTGTTAGCCCGATCTGTCCTTCTTCTATTAACCTGTGGGTCCGTGTATTTTATTTGCTGAATTTTTGTCTGTTAATCAGTGAATTCTTGTGCTTTATCTTTGAGTCCCTGTCATGGTGGTGGGTACAGCTAACTTGTCCTAACATAAGCTAACTTGGCAGGTGGGGGTGTCTCAAATTTCCTGATCCTTCCTGAGTCACCTTAGGAAACCACAAACCACATTCCTTCAGGATCACTAATTGGCTTTATTGTAAAGTTGCAGTAAGGCTGGGAGTGTTATTTTACCCTCATGAGGTACCGTAATAACAGTAAAGCTCATGGCAGAGAAATCGAGCACAGACCAGTATAGCAAAACACAGTTAGAAACTGGAATCCATAACTGTCAGCCTTGCTTCACAGTTTCTTCTGAGCCCAGTCCTTGCTTAGGCATGAAATACAGCTCCTTTCTGTTCAGCCTGTGTTGGCTGCATGGCCTCGTCAGTAATGGTTTTATTTCCAATTCTTGTCACCTCTTGTAATTCAATTATTTTGTTATTTCTTCATTTTGCTGGTGTCCCATTTCCCATTTTCTATATACTGTACACTTTCATAACAAGCTTCGCATATCTAAAGGACTTCTTTATACACACTTGATAGGATTTCTAGGCACTTCAATTAGTATTTTTGAATTTTAATTCTTTTATTATATATTTATATAGATAAATAAATCAAAGAAATGTCTTCAAGGAACTAAACATCTCAATGATGAGGCTCATAAATTTAAGGTAAATTTCTCTGTCCCCCACACCCATTTTATTTCATTTCATTTTGTATATTTATTTATTTAAGATATTTTTGCCTTTAGGGCATGTGCACTTGCCAGAGACTGAGACAGAGACAGAGGCAGTAAGAGAGAAAGTGAGAAATCACCCCCAGAGGGGATAGCCTTAGCATGATCCCTTCTCTATTTTCCTCCTGGGATCCTGGACAAGCACACATATACATCCAGCATGACTTTCAAGCCATTGGGTCTGGAACTCACACTGTGGTTGGCCAAGTGGGAGTCCAGTAACTTAACCACTACACTGTCTGCTGACCTGTTTTATTTATTTATTATTTTGCTCAAAATATATTATAAAAAAAAAGAAGTAAAGGTATCAATAAATTTCTCCTGATTTACTATGCTTTGTTGAAGGATAACATCAAAACTTTTGACAGAACTATGAAAGCTGTGAACAACATCATTCAGTGTACACTATCTAGGCTGCATACTGAGAAGGATCGAAATGTCAAGAATCAAGCCTTGGTAAGAATTTGTCTGCTACTTTTTATTCAAGCTTGGTTTCTGAGGTGTTTTGGCCAGTGGGCAAGCTAAGCTTGCATTTTTTCTTATCATGCATACAGTGAAAGTGTGAGACTGCTGGGCTGATAGTTTTTCTGAAAATGTTCTGACATCAATGTATAACAGCACAGTGACTTTTAATATTAAGGGCCTAGGCAGCATGCGTTATTTTTACAACCTGGATGGTGATCACATCAGTCAGTACTGCCCTCTATTATCTAGAAAACCTGAGAAAATAAACTGAGAGATGAAGATCTCTAGTGAAGCTGAATTGTCCCCGCCCGCAGTATTAACCTTATTTTCTTTTTATGCATATTGGAGAATCTTTTCTTTATCATTATTCTGTAAAGAGAGCTATTTGAGCTCTGAAGCTTGAACAGTTTTCTGCCTCCTTTTTCTTATTTCTTTCACTGTAAGAGGGGATACGTGCTCATCAGACAGAGAGAGAAAGCCCCAGTGGGGAGTGGTGACATGACAGTCCTTTTCCTCCATTTATTCACCATTATTCAGGATTTTCAGCAAGCACACACATGCATTTGGCATGTTTTTCAAGTGGCCGAGGCTTGAATTTGAACTATGGTTGGCATTGTGGGATCTGGCTTCTGAAGCGTGCAGCATTTAACAGTGTGCTCTGGGGTTGGCCCTGGCTTGAACCATTTTTCACATTCTTGGCTTTCCTGTTATTATTCATTCTTCTACCTATTATCTCATAAGCACCAAAGTTATAGACAACAGATAATACTCATACCACAAAGTTTATCCTTGTTACTCATTTCTTCATCTGCTTGACACTTGTAACCCCAAACTGATCAACTATTTTCCCATGAAAATAGAGGCAGATATGGGATATATTCTGTTAACACTCGATTTGTTTAGCTAACTGCCCAGTCACATGTTTTGTATCAATGTGCAGATACTAGAAGAGGAAAACTCTATCCAGGCCTTCAAAGATGCTCTTTCAATGAAAACCTCAGGAGTTGGGACCAGCAGTTAGCTTAATGGCTATGTCGCTGGACTCCCACGTAGTCGATCGCGGTTCGAGTCCCAGACCTAGTGACTTAAACTCACGCCAGGCGCATGTGCGCGTATGCCCAAGATCCCGAGAGGAGAATGGAGGAGAAGGGATTGTGGCGTGGCCATCCCCCCTGGGGGGTGATTTCCTGCTTTCTGTCTCTCTGTTGGTCTGGCGAGCGCACGTGCCCTATAGCAAAAAAACCTCTCCCAAAAAAAAAAAAAAAAAAAAAAAAAAAAGAAAACCTCAGGAGTTTCAGAGGTAAACTACCTACATTTGCTGCATGTTTCCATTTTGCATCTTAGTTTTGATGAGGAATACATGTTTCATGTCTTAGAAGATTAAAATCATGTGAGAAGTATGTGCAATTTTTGTTTTTGGAATTCTGTTTTTGTGAGTAGTTTTATGTTGTCCTTAATGGAGCTAGGAACAGAGAAGGGAGAATGAGGTGTGAATAGCAGGCACTGAAGGAAAAAGCTCTGGTAAAGATCAAGATGGAGCAGGTGACAGAAAGTCACTCCCATTCATTACTTGAATCAGAGACCAGAAAGTTCTTATTACTTCCTTTTAAATGGTTTATTTTACTTTTAATTGTGCTACTACAACACAATTGACTATAAATTCCATGGTAACAGAAAATTAATTTCTAATGATTTTTAAATGTATATTTTACTAGTTTTAAGTATATTCACATTGTTATACAATTATTTATTCTTAGATGTCTTTTGTTGAATCTATATTACAGTCAGGAGACATAAATGACCAAGTAAAGAATTCAAAGATGAAAGCTATGAGGTTCACTATAGAAAACCTGGAAGGTAGGTTTTTTTGGGGGTAAGAAATTGCCATATCATGAAAATGAGTTTGTGCTGGGAAGATAAAGAGTGGCTTCCTGGATTAGAATCGTGGCCTCTGCTCACCCCATGCAAGTCCTCTGGCCCATGTGCTCCCACATGAAAACTGTTTCATCCTTTCCAGAAAGGAAGAAGGACATGGAAGACACCTGCTCTTTCCTGAGATCTGTGAAAGCAGCAAAAGAAGTGAAATACAAAACACTGCAAACAAAAGTAGAAAATCTCTATGACCTCTGCGAAGGACGTAGGAAGGCCGCAGAGGAGTAAGATGTTCCTGTGTTCATTGACACAAATACTGCTGAGTAGAATATATGTGTTGAGCAGACTACTGTAAAATATTTTAGAATCATTTTGAAAGTGTGCATCCCAAATTCAGTTAGTACAATATTGTGCTCATCCTTCTTGTCTTGGTTTCTGTAATTGACATTTTTCTTTTCTGTCTAACTGGCTGTCTTACATTCTTTTTTTCTTTCATAATGCATCATATGCACACATAACAGACAGAGAGACAGAGAGGAAGAGAGAGGAACCAGCAGATGGCACAATGGTTCCACTGCTGTAGTCCCACCTAGCCATCTACAGTTTGAGTCCCGGACCTTGCCGCCTAAAATTCACAGGGTGTGTGTGTGTGTGTGTGTGTGTGCGCGCATTCCCAATATCCCAAGAGGGGGATGGAGGAGCAGAGATTGCACCATGGCCACCTCCCCTCTTGGGGGGTAATTTCTTGCTTTCTGTCTCTCTGTTTCTCTCTGTCTCTCCATTAAGGACACACACCCTATATCAAAAATATTACTATTAAAACAAAAAAAGAGGAATAGAGAAAGAGAAAGAAAGGGAAAAGAGCACACTCAACTCAAGAGAGTCTGGTTACACAATGATTCCTTTCCTCTAGTCATTACATCCATTAGTTCTTGGGCACTTGTGAATAAGCCTGGCATGTTTCAGGCTAAAATTCAAAATGATGTCACTGCTGAGTCCCAGCTCCTCTTTAGTGGTGCATTACTGCTGCAACACAGTGTTGGCCCATACCCTCTTGTTTATAATTATTTTGGGGGCAGTGGAGACATTGATACCAGCATTGCTAACTTCTACATCTTACATCTGGATGCCCTCTGGGTCCATTTCTATAGTCATTTAGGTTTCTATCATATTCCATTGTACTGCCCTGCTAGGTATTCTGTTATTTTCTATTCAGTGCCAGACATGGAGTGGACAATATTTAGAGAAAAATGGAGCCCTGCAGAAAAGTTGGGAGTTTTCTTCTGGCACATGGTAGAGGTCTTAGCATTACTGGACCCCCTTAATCCAGCCTTCACTCCAGGCTCAGTTCCAACAAAAGCTAGTATATTTTCTGTCTACATTATCCCTAGTGTGAAATTCTTCTTGGTCCCAATCAAAGCCTGTAGGTTTCACAAGGGATCACCTTATTTACAGACCTTAAACTCCACTTGTTTTCCTTTTTTTTTTTTTTTTTTTTTTTTTTTTTTTTTTTGCTATAGGGTGCTCACAAGAAAGAGACAGAGAGACAAAGAACAGAAAGTGAGAAATCACCCCCCAGGGAGGAATGCCACACCACAATCCCTTCTCCTTCATTTTCCTCTCGGGATCTTGGGCATGCATGCACATGCGCCCAGCATGAGTTTAAGCCACCGGTCCCGGGATTCAAACTGTGGTCGATTATGTGGGAGTCCAGCGACATAGCCATTATGCCAACTATTGGTCCCTCCACTTGTTTTCCTTCTAGTGCACACACGTGCAAAAAAACTACTCAACTTCTTTGAACCTCCAGTGTCCACCCAGAATTCATTGATGAAACAAGGGAGAAAAGGCCCAAATGCCCAGCTGGCCCGAATCCCATGTTTCCTTTTCACTGCTTCATGTTTCTACACTGGCTCCTTACCAATTCATGCATTCAGTTATGGGTTCCATCTGTTGTCCACTGTTTCTTCTTGTTTGTAGGGGTGATCAGGGTCTTCAGATCTACTCATACCTATTCAATAGCAAAATTCTGCTGTATTGTCCCTTAAAGCTCAGGTTTTGTGTTAATCCTTCCCAAGCCCAAGGATGGGTGGGGCTGGATTCCTATTTCCCCACTGAATTCCTGTGTGCATTGAACTGTAGCTGTTTTAAGAAGGAAATGGTGCCTGCTCCCCTTTGTGTCCTCAGCACTACACCACACACCCAAAGGCCAAGAGGCACCCCAGAAAGCCTGGCTGAAGGATTGCCTGGGTGACCAGAAACAAATGCCCAGACATCCATCTACAGTGCTTTTGTCCCTGTTTCCCAGAGATATTTTTATTTCACATGTGAGCTATAAAAAATCAAGTGATAGGTTGATAATCTTTTGAATCAGAGCCATGAACAAATTCATTTGAGAATAATAGCAAATGTAATTGTTTAGCCATTGCTCTTTTTGCCTTTATTATCAATGGAGTCAGCCTTGTTAATGTAGAGCCACACTGAGGTGATGGTTTTCCAGTGGAAATGTGCTTGCAGAAGCTAACACCCTTGTTATGGAGCTTGAATCACATTTTATTTCAGTAGATGTAGCCAGCACTGAGATTTACCTCTCCCCTTAACCAGGATCTTTGAAGGAGGAGGCAGGAGTTCCATCCTGAATTGTAGAAATGTCAGGGAGTGAAGCACAGTGTGAATGACACCAGGACCTCTGGAACTCTGACTGACTGTGTGAAGCACTAGCTTTTACTGAGGGCAGCTCTCCCCATGGCATGAGGCAGACAAACCCTCATCTCCTGCTCCATCCTTATGTGTGTAACTGTGAGGAGCTGGGTCACCCTGCTTTCCCACATTGAACTAAAATGAGTTTTTACTTTCTCAACAAAGAGACTGACCAAAAAGGACACTAATACTTCTCATAGATGCTTTTATCTTAACTGACTTACATAGTATTGAACAGAGCACAGAGCCATGAAGAGAAACTTATGTTTGGCAATTACTTTCCCTCAGACCAGAGTTTAATTTTTCTTAGTCTCTCCTAAGAGACTTCTTTTTCTCACTGTCAGAGTTTGTCATTCTGTGCAGTTATGGGGGAGTTTGAGAAGGGACTTTGAATCAAGACCTTAGAGATGGCTAGGAGTTTTACAAGAGCCACTGGATAATGTGTATTTCCTTCCCATCTTAGGAAGCTATTGATGAGACGACATGAGCGGGAAGAGAAAGAAAAGAAACTGTCAATGGAGCATGATAAGGTCAAGTCAGATAGTGAAGAAATACTGTATTTAAAGTGAGTTCAAATACTGAACATCAGCATTTAAGGCAATCCTCATTGGATTTTCTAGTATTTTAATCTTTATAAAATAATTAGACTCAATTAACACAGAAATATAAAGAAATGCTCAAAAGATTTTGTACACACATGCACGCTCTCACACAGAAACAGAGAAAAGACTAACAAGGCGGGGGAGAAGAAATAACTGAATAATGTTGAGTTACTAAAAATTACTGAACCCTAGGGCTGGTTAGATTATGCAGAAGCTTGGTTCACATAAATATTTCTTGGGGTGTTGAAAATAGTCTGAATTCCTAGGAAAGCAATTTGATGTAGGCTAAATCATGTCCACAAAAGTGATTGTTTCATTTGATAAACCCAGTTGTCATTGCCCTGTGAAATATCATAAAAATGTAAGTTCAGGGAGATTTGAACTTTTTAATAAAAGATGCTCAAAAGAGGTTATGTACAGAAATATTGATATGAGTTAAGAAATCTTATCAGCTGGGAACTCTGCTGAATTCCATAATGGATAAGAAAACTATATAGCAATAACTTTAAACCTACTGTACTATTATTCGTGTGACATGTACTATCTGCGGATAAGTTGTGTAAGGATACAGTTGTGAGGATAACAGGAACATGGGATGATTATTGAAAATGATACTCAGTGTCGTGCTTTGTCTGATGAAAGCAATGGTTTGTCATAGGAAAAAAACTGGGGAAATTCAAGAACAAGTGCAGAAAGAAGAGAAGTGCTGTCAACAACAGGTGACCTACATTTTTTCAATAGTTTCAGAATCCTCCAGTACCTGAAAGAGGTGGGTATAATTGCCCTTAGAAATTCTAAACATACTGTGCCCTATGTGTTTTCTTTTTTCAGGTCATCTTTTATGAACAAAAGATTCATGACACCTGGGTAAGATTCTTTTCTTTCCTTCGTTCTGTGCATAGTCAGTCACAACCGCATATGGACATGTTTCTCTCCTGCAGCTCAGGACTTGTGCCACAGACAGGGCAGTGGCAGAACAAATCAGGGAGGCCACCTACTTGAAGGAACGGTATGACATTGGGACATTGGAGTTTATTTTTTATTTCTCCAGAGAGAGAGTCAGCCAGACAGCAAGAGAAAGACAGGTTCCCTCACAGGGTCTTCTTGCTGCTATCTACACCCAGACTAAGCTACCAAAGTTCATGGGCATGTGTATGTCTCGTGTGTACAGTGAGATGTTGGGGTGTGCACTTGGGACCTTCCCATATGGCTCTACCATCATAAAGCCTTGTATGAATACTGTGTCCCTGTGGCTGGCCAGTTATGGACAGTTTTGACAGTGCTCTTAGTGTTTTAACATTAAGATGTTGAGGACTAGTAAAAGGTTTCACCTTGCATATCCATTGAGAAGAAGACCCTAGGTTATGGAAGTAAGCATAGGGTCGTGAGGAGGGGCTTGCAGGTAGAGTTGGTATGAACTGGTTTGTGCCTCATTGATGTTGTGATTCTTATCAATCTCATTCTTTATCTGCAAGTTTGGCAATAATGCAATATTGGAGGCTCCCAAAGGGACACAGGATGCACCCAGTACCAGGGGGATCCAGCATGGACAACCCTGTGTGGAAAGGTAGGAACACCCTGAGAAAGCGACAGCCCAGATCCTGCTGCAGAATACATATTGTTTCTGGGGTGACTGTGATACTGCTAACCTCAGGTGCCCCAGCCAGATAGCTCCTTAGGCCAGCCCTGTGAATGGTGGTGCTCAGGTTCCACCACTGACTATGGACACCAGAGCTCCACCTCTCATTTATGCTTCACTGAAGAGTGTGCCTAGAAGGAAAGTGGGTGAGGTCTTCTATCCCACCATGAGTCAGTGGTGAAGGCTTCATCACACTTTACTGTTGTGCTTCGAACAAACGACATCAACAAAATTTCAGAATGGCACATATAGGTTCTAGTGAGAGGATTTCTTTTTTAAAATTGACTTCCTAGATAGTCTATTGTACATGTCTGGTTTAATAAAATAGACATTTATTTTAGAGGGTTTTTTTGAGATTTTTTTGTTCTTTATCTGTTTTGATTTTTTTAACTATAAACTGTAGAACTCTAGTAAATTTAATTCACATAAATCACTCCTCTGAAATTGTGTATTCTGTAATCTTTACAGTTAAATTCCATAGCACTGTCTTTTTCTCATTGGTATCATTATTAGTCTTATACGTCCATTTCTGTTTATAAACATTTACACAAAACCTTATCTGATATGGAAGGCAAATTATATATTGACCAAGAAACAAAAAGTACACTGTGGCTTGAAGAAAAAGACTGGTGCTATTCTTGCCAGGATTGTTGATACTCATCCTTTCCATGGCTGTTTTTAGCCTGTGCTTAAATTGTCCTTTTACCTCATGTGTAGTAGGAAATCCCTATTTTAGTGTTGATTTCCAGCTAGTTGAAGCCCTGATCTATCTGCCAGTGGTTGGTTTGTTTCAAAATCCCCTAAATCAGGGTTCTGTGATGCCTTTCTCACAAATCAGGGCGTGGGTTTCTCCATTGTCCTCATGGATCATCTGAGGCATGTGGTAAACTCCCTGCCTCAACTAAGGGACCGTGTATGTAAACTAGAGTAAGATAGTGAGGAAAGGCATGCAGGGGTTGTTATTCTACTGCACAGGAAGTATAAGTCACACTAAACCCCAGACTTATCTGCCATAGGAAATGCTGTGCGTCGTGAATTTCCCATGGAGAGCAGCTGCATGATCCCTCCTGAGGATGCAAGAAAGGAAAAGGTAAATGCTGAGGCCCTCTCCACTGTGATGATGTCAGGAAACCTTAACTTTTCATGTGGTACCTCTTCCATAAGAGCCTACAGAATTCCCAGCTCTTTGGAATCTTATGGCATCTCCAGAAGGTTTAGCGGCTGAGGCCTGAAGTTTCACTTCTGCACATCCAGTGAGAAGACCCTATGTTAGGGAGAGAAGCAAAGGGCCATGAGGGAGGGACTTGCAGTCAGAGTTCATATGGACTGCCTTTCTGCCTCCTGTGAACTATATGAACCTGAAAAAACTTTTTCTTCCCCTGGGAGTCACTGGTCTCTTGGTGTCAGAGCAGATATTCTGTTTGGTATGTTTAGGTCTTTATTAGCTTGTAGAGTTTTGAAAATCAAATAGGACAAGAAAGACCCAGATAAAGTTTTCCTCAGAGTAGCTGTTCTTACATGAACAGACTCTTTCTTTGCTCTTATTTCTCTGTGAACTTGTTGGTAATGAGTATCTGTGGTGGTTGTGAGGGAGAGGTGGTACTTGTCCTGGACATAGATGCTCCTGTGTCTGGAATATGCTGTTATTAGTCTGCAGTTGTCTTATTTCATCCATTGGGACCGATCCCTAGCCTTGCCTACATGGGTAGACCCAGGCCATGACATGTGGTAAGAATAGTTTATTCCTATGACTTCCCCTCTCTCCCTTAGTTTTTGCCAGGACTCAGTGTAAATGAGACTTTTGTGGCCATTATGAGTACTGGTAGAAGGGAAGGGGCCAGGGACTGCCACCTGCTTCACTTTCAGCTTTTGTGTTGGTATCTTTCACTGTCATATGAACATAATTTGACCTTCTTCTTCTCTGCAGGTCAACATGGCTGGCAAAGAGCCCCCTCCTTTCCCAGGACTGCCCCGGATGCCCTACCCCAAGCAGGGCTATTTATCATCATTTATGTGTCCTGGGCCACTGCCGCCACATCCACCACCTCCCTGTCCACCACAAGGTAAGATGATCTGAGACTGGTAAGCTGACTTGGGAAGGCATTGTCATTTTTGGAGTCAATTAAGAAAATTAGGATGTGTGGTTCTTAGTTAGTTCCAGGCCCAGGGCAGAAAATGTTGAGTTCATGCAGATGTCACAGAAGGTGCTGCAGGGCTTCACAATCTAGCTTGCTGAATACATTGTAGCTCTCCTCGGGTTTCTGAGGACAGCATGGACTGCGTCTTCCTCCTAGCATGGGCTGGCCAGTGGCTCTTCTCTTACAGATGAGTAAACAGGTTCTGTATTCAAGAAATAGTGGTTTTGTACACATGTAGGGATCACTGGCCACATGTGCCAGCCCTGTGAGGGATTAGACATGTCCGACTTCTAGAACTACAGATGTCCTAGGTGTGACACACCTAAAATGTCACAGAGCTTGGAATCACCAGTAATAGAAGCACCAAGGGAGGGCAGGGCCCTAGAGTACAATGTGGGAGAGTGAACGTCCTGGTATTAATCAGGAGAGAAGATAAAGTGAGGAAGCACAACATGGGAGTGCGTTGGCCTCAGTGACACCTGGAGATCTATATTTGAGATCTAAAGACAAGATCTGAGACCTGGGAAGGAGCTGGAAGGCCTCCCTGGCAGACCAGGCCTGTAGGGCAAGAATCATGGAGGCAGCATCAGACCCAATTAAAGTTACTGGGAGACAATCCAGATGATCAAGTGTGGGCCGGGGAATGCCCCCCCCCCCATCAAAGTCAAGTGCTTAGTCTACAGCCCTGCACCTGTAATCTGAAGTAAAAATGGTTGGGTCCCTCTGATGTGCAAAGCTTCTAGATCAGTGTGAAAGGGGCCCAGGAGGTTGGGGGAAATTTCATGTAGATTTGCCAGGAGAATCTGTCTTTTTGAGTTTATGCTCTGGTGACACTCAAAGCAAGGACAAGTCTAGTCTAGCAGAGCAGTGACCCTGTACTTTTGAATGAGGCCAGCACCAGTGGGGAGGTCAAGGGTGCTCCTGAGGTGCTGACTAGGTGTCTGTCCCCACTGCCCCACATTCTCTCCTTACCTCCCTGCCTCGGCTACACACAGGCACGTGCCCATTATATTCTGCCATCTCAGTGTTGATGCCAACAACTCATGGGGCCTGCTCTGACCCTCAGTTTTGTTGCCCATGACATGTAAACACTGATTAATTGCTCACAGTGTTGTGAGGAAGAGCGAAGAAAGCATAGTGGGAAAGTATCTCCCACAATGGCCGGAACTCAGTGGGCACCTGCCTTCTCACAGTGTAAGTGAAGACATTTGCCCATAGATTGTCTAAGGATGTTCATTGCAATACATTAAACAAATCTAAGGGTGATCGGATTGGACCCAAAGGCTGGCGGGCCTGTTTTCTAAAGATAAAGCAGTTTCTCCCTTACCTTTGGAATCCATATCTCACCACATAAAGAAAGGAAAGGCTATAAGAGGATACTTACACAGGTACACTCAGAGCTCTGACTGGGGAGAGACCATCATACATGTGATGTAAGCGCAGGTGCAGTCACACAGGGAAAATGCAAAGTCACATGAGAATGAACCAAAGTCCTTTTGCTTTGCAGAACCACCTGTGTGACATCCAGAGGATCCTGAGCCTCAATAAACCACAGTTGTAGCTCAATATTGGAAAAGTAATGTGTCACAGGCACATTACTTTTTTCCCTGTCTGATCATGCCTCTTCCCTGTTTTAACTTTTCTTTAATGTTTTCCCGAATAACTTTTGCCATCTTGTCTCTCTGTCAGTGTTAGTTTACTGAGGGAACCACTGACATCCCCAAGCACACAGGATGCACATAGCTGAAAGCTGGGCAGACACTCTGGTGCTGGAGCAGAGCTTGGTTGCCATTTGGGGTGGTCTTGACTGATTGGGGAAGGAGGGAGTATTCTGGAGTGTTGGAACAGTTTCTAGATAGGGGTGTGGTGGTGCTACATCACCCTGGAAGTAAGTGCTGAGCCTGTTGAATTCTGTGGTACCTTGAAAGAGAGAGAGTTCTCTGTCTCATCGGGTGGCTGACTTCTCATGGTGTCGAGTAAAGGATGGACCTGCAGTGGACCTCGGAGGACAAGGCGGAGCTTCACCATGACCAGGCTCTGTTCATGCACTCTCCCTTCTGTGCCAGTTGCCCCAAATGAGCACCCAGTCCATGGGCCTGTCCATACCCTGTTTACTCACATTAATGTTTGAGTGATGGGAACAAAGAACATGAGAATACAGAAGACCAGATTACACACGTCCATGTCTTGACCCTCTCCAGATGTCCTGGGGTTGCTGCAGAAAAGGTGGGGGAGGTCTAGGGGCTGGGGCTGGGAGTTTGGAGGAAATGGGGTGAGTCTTAATCGAGGATGGGAAAGGGCTGGTGCGTAGCAAGAAGGGGTGTATTGGGCACCTGGAAAGAAGTGGAGAAGGGTACTTGGGGAAAATACTGGAGTCAAAGTCCCAGAGTTTGGCAGGAGAGTTCAGGGGCAGTTCTGTGTGTGAGTAGGTCAGCAGACTAGCAGGACACAAGGAATAGTTGAGTGGGACTTGGGATCATGTAGTTGGAGGTAGCTCAGCTTTCCCCCAAGTGTTCTCCTGTTTGCTTTTTGCAATAGCAACTCAGAGGCTTTAAGCTCTTTCTCAAGAATCAGATGCTCTTGCTGCTGATGCATCACAATGGACAGTTCTCCATCCCCTTACTGTGCATGAGCCCCTTCCCCACATAAATTACCCACATGCCATTTAGATGAAAAATCCTCTCTATGTGTCCTGTAGCAAATTAAAAATAATAATAATAAATGAAAGCAAATAATTCTCTAAAAATATTAGGAAGAAAAAGAAAAGTCTCTATTCAGGCAGAGAAAAGGGTCAGGGTGACTTAGATCTGCAAGGGGGTCATGAGAAAGAGTAAATTAGACCTGAAGACTCCAGAGGGAGAAAAGGCTACAGAGAGCTTTGCCCATGTTCAGTTTTGCAAGGAGTAGGATGGGGGTAGGGCAGGGGCTGCTCAGAAGATAGGCCTAGCCTAGGGATCCTGTTCACAGCCCAACCTCCCTGACTGCATGGTCACTTAATGCAGTGACAGTGATAACAATACTGTATGAGATCTTGACAGTGTCATTAATGGGACAGAGAGTACTAGCTCATCCTGACACCAGAAAGGAGGCTGGGGGAAACTGCTCTCTTCCCTTAAGCTCGAGCTCTGCTAAGCCCCATGCATCACCCCCAAGAGTAAATGCACCTTGATAAGATGCACCAGTCCCAAACCTTTGCCTTGGGCCCCATATCCACCCTACTCTGGCTACTGTCTATCATCTCATGCTCTCCAGCACTGCCCTCTGAAAGGCTCTGGAAAGGTTATATGTTTAGCACTGGGATTGGAACACAGAAAACACCCCCCTTCGATGAGTAAAGTTAGTGCAAATCATGACAGGGTCTATTCCGTCTGTCTGCACATAAACCAGAGCAATGGAGAACCAAGGCTGTGTGGCTGTGTTATAGGCTGGCTTTCTGAGTGCGGGCTGCATGTTTTCCTTTGGCTGTATCTTCTGCATCTATGTCTAAGTTCTGTGTCTGTGAGCAGTCAGTCGTGTGCACAAATTTGTGCTGTGTATCTGAGTGTCTGTGTTTCTCTGCCTATGTAAACATCTGTTTGGATCCCTGAGCAAGTATATGTCAGTTGTGAAATCTGTGTGTCTGTGGCTATAACTGTGTTATGGGTATGCTGAGAATTGAATCAGTAATGGAAAGTAATGACTTAGTGATTCATATGATAATATGAATAATTTCAGAAACATTGAGCAGAAAAAAATAAAGCACACTCAAAAGAAGTACATATTGGCATGCATGCATCCATTTCTGCAAAATCTAGAATAGACAAAATTACCCTAAGATGACAGCAAGGATTGACTGGGAAGA
This sequence comes from Tupaia tana, assembly GCA_026018925.1. Taxonomy (NCBI): domain Eukaryota; kingdom Metazoa; phylum Chordata; class Mammalia; order Scandentia; family Tupaiidae; genus Tupaia; species Tupaia tana. Next base: position 7,592,624 of record JAKSZU010000025.1, on the reverse strand, counting down.
AATGAGGTCATTTTCTGGGGTCACTGAATACTGTACATTTGAAAGGGTAGTGGTATTAGAATTTTTCAAGTAGTGAACCCATACGCATGAAGGAAGCCCCAAATCTGAGAGGGCTTTCTTCTAATGTTTATAGATTCCAAGGAACACACCCACAGGTCCAGTATGGTAAGACATGAGTCTATTTAGTTTCATAATGTGGCAGGAGAGTTCAGCGGCAGTTCTGTGTGTGAGTAGGTCAGCAGACTTGCAGGACACAAGGAATAGTTGAGTGAGACTCAAGATCATGTAGCTGGAGGTAGCTCAGCTTTCCCCCAAGTGTTCTCCTGTTTGCTTTCTGCAATAGCAACTTAGAGGCTTTAAACTCTTTCTCAAGAATCAGATGCACTTGCTGCTGATGCATCACAATGGACAGTTCTCCATCCCCTTACTGAGCTTCACTCACTGATAGCCAGGTGGAGAATGTTCCTCACCATCAGGGAGGACAGGCTTAGGTTGCATATGTTAAGAATAATGTATTCATACATGAATTAATGACCAATGCAGGTTCAAGTCAATAAGACAGGAACTAGTTCATTTATATATATATGGTTTGAAAGTTACAGTAAAAGGTAAGCTCCTTAATTAACAGAATAAGAGAGTTTGTTCAGGGTTTAGTGCCCCTAATCTTGTGATGTTAATGTGGGAGGGGATTGCATACCTCTGGGATAGTGCTGGCCATGCACTGGTTTCATGAGGTGAAGGTTGTAGTCACGGGTTTTTCACAAGCCCATGAAGAACCTAAGGCATGGGGAAGAGAACTCAATGCCTATTCTTAAGTCCATCCCAACATTGACTCTCATAGCATCCTTACAATCTTTGCGAGTCATTGATCTTCCACCAGTTCCTTGGAGCAGATGTGTGAGTCAAACATTGCATCCATATTCTACAAGTGAAATCAAGAATACATGTTCCAAATAACAGTAAAAACATTACCACATGATTAGAAAATAATTTCCTTCAAAGCTCCTAAGGGGGAAACCAAACCAAGCAGAAAGAAAACACATTCAGTCTGGTTGGCCAGGCACATTCTCTATGGTTTTTCAGTCATAGCTGACAGTGGGAAGGCGGAGCACAGCCAGTGTGCAGACTTGTGTACTTGTGCCAGGATGCCAGCCCAGTGCAGGAATGCCTTTCCTATACCAAGGCTTAATGACAGGGCAAGTGTTTTAGTGGTACATACAAAGGGAAATCTCCATTGCCAGGGAATATGCATGCAATAGTCCTCTCTTGGAACAATAAAGTAACACTCTGGGGACGCCTCCCTGGCTTTCTATACCATGCCTGGTCAGACCCAGGGGCACTCTGAAAAGTGAGGGGAGGGGTCCAAACTGCCACATGGTGATTATCACTGTCCCCTTTGGAACTGTATCTGGGCCAGTCTTGTGGCATTTTATAGTATTAGTCCACTTACCCACAATTTGGGGGCCTATGTCAAGGTTGTGTGTTAGTCACTCAGCATGGGGATAAGAGAGTACTACAATGCAGTTCAGATTGAACTTCCCAGGGAATGCTGATGTGTCTTCAGAGCTCCCTTTAGCATCTGGCATTCTACGAAACAAGCTATCATGGGATTATAAGGGAGGTGAAAATGTCAGTCTATGAGCCTTTGTTCAGCCCATTGTGAAGTGCACTCCTAGATGTGCATGAATATCAACACTAAAGATTAGCTAAATCGACAACAAAAGAGTTGATGACCCTACTAGTCAGCAATGTCTAGTTGGGCACCACTGTATTTACTTCTCTGTAATCTACTGTCATTCTCCAAGTCCACCTGATTTCTTCACTGGCCACACAGGGGAGCTATAAGGACTCTGAGAAGGGCAGATAATATTATCTGTTGAAGATATTTCGATCAACGGGTCTGGGGAGAAATGTTCACATATCGAAATGGTCTCATTGTAAGCCAAACAATATGATTGAAAGTATATACAAAAAATAATAATAATAATAATAATAAATAATGTGAAAATAAATAAATAAATAAATAAAATTAAACTTTTCACTACTTTTCCCTGTACATATGAAAAAAAAATATTTACTTTTAACCAGAAATTTGTACTTAATATTTCTGCTACCATGCATAAGGTTAACATGAGCCTAAATATACATGAATGATTTCAAAAAAAAAAAGAAGGGCAGATAATATTAAATGTAAACAACTCTTGTATTCTTTCTCCCATTTTATGTCCACCAGGCAGTTGATAGTATTTAACTGCCACCATCCTCTAAGGGTTATAGGAGAGAAATGGAATCTATTTCACTTTCCCCTGTCTAATAGCCCTCACAACTTGTACCCCAAGGCAGAACTCCCCAACACTAGTTTGCAAACATAGCCCTTGTAATGTGTCAATATCCAGTATATACTCCTTATTGGCACCACGTAGACCTAGTATGCCTGTAAAGAAAGTTCACCCAAAAGTCAATAAAAAGTTCTTCTTACTTTGTGTTCCATCCGTAACCATCAATTGCAGTTAAGATCTCTCAAATTTATTAGGGTTACTATAAATGAGTATATGTTTGGCCCTGTATCAACTATGGCAAGAACTTTCTGCACCTTTGTAGATGATCAATGTATTGCAAGGTCCCTGTTGGAGGCCAGGGAAGAGGCTCATGTGCACCCTGGAACTCGAGGCTTCCCCTCTATGCTGTCAACCAGTTCCAACAAGATGGGCTTGTCTCCTCAGCACTGGGAACAGGAAAGTCTTTTTTTACTTATTTATTTTTAATTTCATTTTCTTTTATACAGTCAATCACGTTATTTAGCTTACAAAGTGAATATTTCAACATGTGAACATTTCTCCCTAGTCTAGTTGACTAAACTACAACATATCTTTAACAGAAATTGGCATGTTTCTTTGTCCCATTAATGCTTTCCCTCCCCATTTTTCTTCTAATTTTTCCTCAAACTCTACTCTTTCACACTATATCTTTATTTACATCCATTTACTGTGTTTCTATATCCTTCAGTCAATCCCTTTCAGCCATAGAGTGCGGACACTCAGTATATATTAAGTGGGGACATACAATGTCTCTCCTTCATAGCCTGACTTGCTTCACTCAGCAGTAAATCTTTCATATTCTTCCACTTTTTGTCAAAAGTCAGGGTTTTGTTGTTTTTCTATGGCTGGATAATATTCCATAGAGTATATGTGCCATGGTTTTTCTTTCTTTCCTTTTTTTTGGGAGAGGTTTTTGTTATAGGGCACGTGCATTCGCCAGACAGACAGAGAGAGACAGAGAGACAGAAAGCAAAAAATCATCCCCCAGGGGGGAAGATGGCCACGCCCCAATCCCTTCTCTTCCATTCTCCTCTCAGGATCTTGGGCACACATGCACATGTGCCTGGTGTGAGTTTTAAGCCACTGGGTCCAGGACTCGAACCACAGTCAACTACATGGGAGTCCAGCAACATAGCAAGTACACTAACTGCTGGTCCTGTGCCATAGTTTTTTGATCCATTCATCTGTTCGTGGACATTTGGGTTGGTTCCATGTCTTGTCAACTGTGAATAGTGCTGCAATAAACATTAATGTGCAAGCACTGATTAAGAATTCTTCTGTCCTTTGGGTAGATACCAAGGAGTGGGAGTGCTGGATCATATGGTAGTTCTATTTGTAGATTTTTGAGGAATCTTCAAATTGTTCTCCACAATGGCTGGACCAATTTAGATTCCCACCAGCAGTGTAAGAAAGTTCCCTTTTCACCACACCCCTGCCAGCATTTATCATTTTTTTTTAATCTTTGGGAACAGAAAATTCTGTCACCAGGGGATCTCTCACCTTTCAAAATCCCTTCTTCTGTTTGATGATTTCAGTCCCTGCTAGGTCAGCAGTCCCCTGAGTGGTGCAATAAGTGAGCTCACCCACAAGGGGGCTAAAACTGTTATCAGTGTGCCATAGCAGGAGGAGGGATCTGACTGCAGCACCCCATCTTTCTTCCTGCTGTGCAGTGCATTTCATCTGGCCCTTTAAATAAGTGTATGTATATGATGCCTTGCAATTCTATTTCCTGGATAAACTCCTGTAATTTCTCCATAATACTAAGTGGAGAGAAATACACTCATTAGTCACACTAATAACATTTCTTCAAGAGCCAAGTTAACAGGGAGGCATTTTTGCTTTTCTTCCTCTCAGAGAAGCAATCCATCTGCCTCCACATTCCATTGGCTGAGCAGCCAACCCACAAAACTTTCATGGCCATTCTGCCTAAACTTAGCCGCTAGGTCCACTCACTTGGCTGAACTGTATGAGGGTACTGTGCTATGTGGTAATCGCAGGGGTGGCAGGGAGGGCCCTTGCTTGGGATGGCTCTGGCTGTGTGGTTTCCACCTTTTGCATCTTCACAGGTCTAGCCTGAGGCAGGATAAAACTTTCCTCATTATCTTCTATCACATCAAAAAGAGTCTCTTTCTACAAGGAATCAGAATCCTCAGTGAAGTTTCACACTTCGGGATTCTAGCCTTTCACACAAACTCATGTCATGAGTTTGTGCCAATGACAATTTGTTTTTCCTTTTGCAGTTGTGATGTTGTCTTGGGGGAGTCCCTATGTTCATGTGGTGCCCCACAAATGTCTAAAAAACTGGCTCCCTCATGCCACATCGAGGTAGAAGCCTATATTGGTGTTTCCCCAGTGACATCCCCCTTTCACAAGTTTCCCATGTGGTCACTGAACCAGAGCATGCCTGTGATTCTTCTGAAGACTACATCACTTGTATGAGACACTCTAAATCTGAGAGAGCTTGCTTGTAACATTTACAAATTTCAGAGAACTCACCTGTATGTCCAAGAGGGGAAGATGTGAGTTTATTCACTGGCACAGGCAAGCCAGGATTGTCTACTGATGGCTAAGCAGAGAGAGATCCATACTATCAGGGAGTACAAGTGGATATTATATAAATTGAGAACAAAGCATCCATGAATCAATTAAAAATCAATGAAGATTCCTTGTCTCCAAGACAGGAGTCTGTTTTCTCATATGTATTTGAGGGTTATAATAAAAGGTTAGCTTATAATGAAAAGAATGAGCAGAGTAGTTTAGGGTTTAGTGACCCTATCCTTGCACATACCTCTGGAATATCTCAGCTGTGGAACATTTCTAAGAGATGACTGCTATGATCACAAGATGTTTACAAGTCCCACATGAGGGCTACAGCTATGTCTCAAGAGAGTCAGGACAATGAGCAAAGGGGGAAGAGGGCTCAGTACAGAGAGCCTACTCACAGCACATTCAAAAATTTTGTGCTATGTAACTTTTTAAAAAATCATTAAAAATTACTAAATCTAGTTAATGGTATACTTACCTATTTTGGAGGAAGCATACTGATGTTTGCAGCTTAATCTGAAAGGTACCCCTTATATGACTCCTATTAAATCAAAGTACCCTCTCACATTTTCAAGAGCAACTTTACTGTCATAATCACATACATAAATCCCATTAATAAAGTGTATGATTCAATGACTTTTAGTATATTCATGAATCTTTCCTTTTTGATGCTGTACATTAGCCACTTGCATAGAAGCATCTCTATTTTCAAAATTCCATCTTGTTGACCTTGCTGTGTTCAGATCAAGCTGAACATGATGTGGACACTTGTGACCAGACCTCTTTAGACTGGTCAGGAAGTCTACACTTGAGGACTGGGGTTAGCAAGGAGGAACAAGATTCCACCCAAGGCCCCTGACAGTGCTGTAATGAGAATCACACTGTAAAACAGCCCAGTCAAAAAAAGGAACTGTGCCTGGTGGTGCCCTGTGTTACTCACATCCATGTTTGAGTGATCAGGACAAATAAACAGGAGGACACAGAATAGCAGATAATGTACATCCATGACATAGTCCTCTTAGGGCGTCCTAAGATGGCCAAGTATGAAGGAGGAGTGGGATGCTGGTGTAGAAGAAGCCTGGCCAAAGGAGGAGGAGGGCTTGGGAATGGGGGCTGGGTCCCTATAGAAAATGGAGAAGGGGCAGGCCATGGCAAAAAGGGTATATTGGGCATGACAGAGAAAGACAAGGGGACTGCAGGAAAATATCAGTGTCAACTCAATTCTCTGAGGGTGGGAGGAGGGTTCAGTTGGCAGGACTGTGAGTGGGCATGTCAGCAGATGAGCAGGACACAAGGAGCAAGCAGTCAATGGAGAGAAGAATTCCACTTTCTTCCAAGCCTCAGAAACACAGAGGCTTTATACTCGGCTCTAGGCCTGCTGTATCATGATGGATATCCTTGTGTGACTCCTTCCCCCCATGTGCCATCCCATGGACAAATCCTGTAGGGAACCTTCTCACAACATCTGACCTGATCCGTTCTCACCTGCTCATTTGTCCCCACATCTGGGTTACCCCTTCCCTGGACTCCAGAGATTTCCCAGGGTTGGTCTTGATTGCCACTCATAGAAAGCAAATGATGGCAGAACTGCCATAAGCAACTAGTACATCAGCAGAGTGTGAGGTTTTGTGCTGCTTCTAAAACATGGATCTAACTAGTAAACAAAACATGGACAAGATGCTAAAGATTTGGGGGCCAGGCAGTGGTCAGCAGTAACTCAGCTGGAACCACATAAGAAAGGTCCTGGATTCCAGTCCTGTGACCTGCCTGTGCATGAGGGGCTGGAGACAATGATACTAGCTGGCTAGGCAGACAGGCTGGGAGCATTGCTGTGTGAAGACCCTGTCTGGAGTCTATCTCTTTCTATTTTTCTGCCCCCACCTACTTCATGGAAGTAAGAAGAAAGAAATGGTTAAAAATATATATCGATTTTAATAGCAAATGTCTTAGCCATACCTATTATCTTTCTATATAACAACTGTAAAAAGACACATTAACTCAATCTGTCACTTCAGGGGTGAACAATAACTGTGTTCAAGTTGGCAGACAAAATCAGCATGTGTGGGACCAGCAGTTAGCATAATGGCTATGTCGCTGGACTCCCATGTAGTCGACCGCGGTTCGAGTCCCGGACCCGGTGGCTTAAACTCACGCCGGGCGCGTGTGCGTGCGTGCCCAAGATCCCGAGAGGAGAATGGAGGAGAAGGGATTGCGGCGTGGCCATCCCCCCTGGGGGGTGACTTCCTGCTTTCTGTCTCTCTGTCTCTCTCTGTCTGTCTGGCGAGCGTACGCGCCCTATAGCAAAAACCTCTCCAAAAAAAAAAAAATCAGCATGTGTGTCCAAAATCCAGACAAGATGGAGAAATGCAGGAGAAGGGGTTGCAACATGACAAGGTCCCATTTAGGGGTGCTTTTTCCATCTGTCTCTCTTTTGAGAACACATGCAACCTCTGGAAAATTTCAATGCCTTAACCTCTGCACTATCTGCTGGCCCAGCAATCTGATACATACTTTCAAACAGTAGTTCATCAAAACAGAATTATGAAATAATAGAGCAGAGCCCAGTTCCATCTGTAGCCCCAGCCCAGACAGGAAACAGAGGCAGGGCCTTTCACTGGCCCTGGCCCCAGCTCCAGCTCCAACTGGAGCCCAGCTAACCCAACCTCAGAGCCCCCTGCTCCCAGACAGAAAGGAAGGCTGCTTTTTTTCTTCTTCTTTCTTTTGCTAATTTCCTACTTTACCTTACTCCATGGAACAGCCCCCAGTTCTCCAGCAAAGCCCAGTTCTATCTGCAACTCCTGGAGAAAATTGTGTGCTGCCCTAGTGTGCAGTGTGTGGCTTTTTCTTCTTTCTCTTTCATACTCTTTTTTCTTTCCTCTTATATTGTCATCTTCTCCTCATCCTCCACCTACCCAGAGGGACTAGACAGTTCTAGAATCATAGTTTTCAAACACCCTAGTATTGTGATGTTCCTGGTATCCTCACTCTATACTGAATAACCTGTGAAAAAAGAGAAACTGCCCTTCAGATACCTGAATTGAAGAATTCCCCTGTGGGGACTGCATTGCTAAAGATAGCAGAAGAGAGACTTCAGCTCACATAATCCACATCAAAATGGAAGCAAACCTGTTCCCAGTGACAGAAGCATTTTCCTAAAAGGTACCCAAAAGTGAACACATCACCCAATGGCTAGAAGTCACAGAAGAGCCTCAAGTTGTAAAAACCAGGACATATGTCTCTATCAAAAGAACACAATATCTCCCCTCCATCTCTTGAAAAAAAAAAAAAAACAACAGAGGAAATTACTAAAATGTCAGAGAAAGAATTCAGAATATTCATAGTGACAAAACTTTATGAGTTGGAACAGAAAAGAGACAACAAACTCCAGGAGATGAGGAAGTCCTTCCACTACATGAAAGAAGAAATGGACGCTAGAAAGAAAGATTCAGATGGAACTATTGTAGGTGAAGTCTGTAATACAGGAAATCAAAAACTCTCTTGAAAGTATCAAAAGCCAATTAGACCATGCTGAAGATCAAATAAAACAAAATAAAACCTCAGACCTAGGGAAAAAGCATCAAAAAGATATAGAAAATACCAACCAGAAAATGAAGATAATATATGAGAAATACTCTATTACATTAAACGTCCAAAATTCCAAATAATTGGCATCCCAGAAGGTGAGGAAACTAATAAGGGCATGGAAAATTATTCCATGAAATCCTGGAAGGAAACTTTCCACATCTAGAGAAGCACTCAAACATCCAGACCCAAGAAATACAAAGGATTCCAAGTAGAATCAATCCAAGAAGATCTTTCCCAAGGCACATCTTAGCCAAACTGGCCAAAAGCACAGATAAAGACAAGATACTAAAATTGGCAAGAGAGAAACATCAAGTGACTCCCAAAGTCATCCCATCAGGCTAACACTGGACATTTCAGTGGAAACTATGCAAGCAAGGTAAGAATGGGAAGACACATTGAAAGTATTAAGAGAGTAACAATTTCAAACAACATTATTAGATCCAGCAATATTATTCTTCATATGGAAAAAAAGATTAAAATCTCAGACAAAAACCTGAAAGAATTTGCCAACACCAGACCAGCTCTTCAAGAAACTCTGAAGAGAGTCTTATTCCAGGAAAACTGAAGAATGAACAAACAGAAATAAAGTAATAAAAGACAGCCAAGACAATGCCAACTTAAAGGTGGGGACAACTCTGGAAATATTGATAATAACATTGAATATTAATGGATTAAATTCTCTAATCAAGAGACATAGATTGGCTGAATAGATTTTAAAAAAAGGCAACCCTCTGTTGCCTACAAGAAGCATATCTCATGGATACAGACATACATAGACTAAAAGTGAAGGGCTATAAAAAGGTATTCCATGCAAATAGGAACCAAAAAAGAGCTGGAGTAGTGACACTAAATTCCAACAAAATAGGCTTTAAAACAAAAACTGTGCAGAGACAAAGAAGGGCACTATATAGTAGTAAAAGAGAAAGTCATCAAGAAGATATAACGCTTATAAATATCTATGCACCTAACTCAGGAGTACCCAAATACATGAAGAAAAGACTGTTAAATCTAAGAGGAGAGATAGATTGCAACACACTAAGTGTTGGGGACCTCAGTTCCACACTATCTGCTTTAAACAGATCATCAGATAAAAAAATAAGCAAAGAGATAAAGGATATAAATAATACCATAAATCAAATGGACTTAACAAACATCTATAGAACCTTCCACCCAAAAAAACATAAAATACACTTTTTCTCACCCCCACATGGAACCTTTTGTAAGATTGGCCACATGAGAGGGCACAAAGCAAGCCTTTACAGATTCAATAGCATAGATATTATATCCGGCATCTTCTACAATCATGATGGAATTAAACTTGATATAAATGTCAAGAAAAATCCTCAAAAATACACAAATACATGGAAACTAAATAACTTACTCTTGAATGACTTCACAACTACTGAAGAAATAAAGACTGAAATCAAAAGATTCATGGAAGCCAATGACAATGAGGACATGAGTTTCCATAAACTTTGGGACACTGCAAAATGCAGTTATAAGAGTGAATTTCATAGCAATTAGTGCACATAAGGAAAAGATGGAAAGAAGGCAAATTGACCACCCAACAACAGTGTGCCTCAGAGAATTAGAAAAGCAACAGCAAAAAAATCCAAAAAACTCCAGGAGAAAAGAAATAATAAAGATCTGAGCAGAAATAAGTGAAATAGAAAATAAATGAACTATCCAGAAAATAAATGAAAGTATAAGCTGGTTCTTTGAAAAGCTAAAATCAATAGGCCATATCTTCATAAAATGCAGTTATAGGTTCTACTTCGGAGTTAGTGATGACTGAGTAAAAGAGCCAGACACCACTAACCTCATTCAAGGACCTGGTAAGTTTCATTAGGCAACCATCCCTCATCATATTCCAAGCAAGCAGGGCAGTATTCGAGAATAATCCATCTGAAGAAACAGATATCAAACACTAAATTGAAATTCAGTGGAAATATAATGAATATCAAAACAAACAAACAAAAATGACAAAAAACTTCTTCTTAAATAAAACTGGGGGCATATTGTTAGAATTATGATCAATCATGACATATTGATCTTATGGATAGCTGTGGTAACATTACCAATGAAAGGCAAGATCTCCCAAACTTACAAAGAAGAATGTGAAATTGTTAGGCAGTTCCCAAAATATGACTGGCATTCTGTATGGCCCAAGATTTATGAGTATCTATAGTTTTATGCAATTTTTTTTCATGAGTCCACAGTATTCATCCCTTTTAGCAACAGAAAGCCATTAGACAACAGTATTTATCGTCTAACAAATCATGAAAGTAGTCATTTGAAAATCTGAGAAACTATTCATATTTAAGTGCTGCTTTAGGCTGAAGGATAATCCATATTAATGACATGACTAAAAAGTAAGATTCTTATGAGTTATTTTATAAATATCAAATGATGTACATATTCAAGTGATTTTAGTTAATACTAATCAGAATGTTTTTGTCCTGAGAATTCTATTTCCACTTCCTGCAAGCACCACTGAATCCTCTTGTTTTTCTCCTATGGAAAAGGTAACCAAATAACAGAAGATCTATCTTTAAAAATCATCACTATTTGAAGATTATTACTAATCACTTTTTATAATTTTTAGAAGAAATATTATTTTTGTTGTGCTGTTTTTAAATAATTTAATGTATTTGTATGAAGCCAGGAAGCAGCAGAAAACTAATGAAACTGGGCCCACATAGGAATATTGTGGGTTCATGTCCCAGCACTGCCCTGATACTGGCTAGCTGAGAGTAGGGCTAGCTTTCAGTATAAAGACATTATTGTGGTACTGTCTCTGTGTGTGTGTATGTGTCTCTCCAATGGAAGAAACAATCTTTAAGACAATGTTTTCAGATAAAAATTTTGGTCTGGGCTTCGATTCCAGCTCCTTGCTTACCTGTGCAACCTAATTTTGAGCTGTCTCTTTAGGTAGTCCTTTTTCTGATCCTGTTTCCTGACTACTAGTCCATACATTTCTGCAGACAAGTCTTGTGTATGCCAACACCGCTCCCCCCCCCCCCAACCATGGCTCAGCTTCAGACACACTTCTATGGTGAAAACAAGAAATATGCTATTGAAGATGTTCCCTTCTCAATTCCTGGCATCTCTGAAATTGTCAACCTTTGTAATATCATCAACAAACTGCAGGGGGCCAAAAATGAGTTCCACAAACATTGGGGCTTAATTTTCTTATCAAAGGACAGTTTCTGCAAATGCCCTTGGTCAAACACGTGGAACTGGAGAACATCTCATTCCACGAGGTTGCGGAACTAGAATAAGTGGAGAAATACACCACACCCCAGAGAGAACAATGCATGTTCCATGATGACTGGATCAGTTCCATTAAAGGGGCAGAGGAATGGATTTTAACTTGTTTTTATGATAAAAGACTTCTCAATCTGGTTCTTGGAAGGAAAGTCAATAATGACAACTGTGAGACATACAGTTGTAAAAGATGTGCCTGGATGAAAAAAGACAGTTTATCTTGCTTCCTACTGAGTGCTTCTATGGATCAGACAATTCTCTGGTGGGAGTGGAACACAGAGAGGAACAAAGTGAAAGATCCACATTGCTGCAGAGGTCCTGCTGAAGTGTGAATAGCTCAGGAACTAAATTTTACAGTGGTTCCTAGGATAACATGCTGAAGATCTGGTCAGTAGTCCCAGCAGATGAAGAAGACGAAATGGAAAAATCCACAAATTGACCAAGAAAGAAAAACAGAGTAGCTTGGTTTGACTAGGACTCCTATTGTCACCCTCTCTGGCCACAAGGAAGCAATTTCCTAGGTTCTGTTGGTCAGATACTGAAGAAATCAGCAGTGAATCTTGGGACCATACAACGAGAGTGTGGGATGTTGAGACTTGCAGTGTTAGGTTGACTTTGACTAGAAATAAAGTGTTTAATTACATTTCTTAATCATCACTTTGTATATGTTTAGCATCTGGAAGCACAGGTAGGTATATTGGACTGTGAAATCTGCAAACTAAAGATGGTTGTTTGGTGTCTGTCCCTGACCTCACATACTCACTGGGTGACATCGGCAAAATGGTTTCCTACTCATGAACAGCAGCTGATTTTGGTTCTTTAGATAATAAGGTCAAGCTGTGGGATACAATAAGTTGTAAAACTCTTCTCTATGATCTGGCTGCTTATGAAGACAAAGTTCTGAGTGTAGACTGGACAGACGCAGGGTAAATTCTGAGTTGCAGGAGCAGACAATACATTGTATTCCTACAGATATTTACCTACCACTTATCAGGTAGTGGTATGAGAGTGAATGATAATTCAGTTCTGGAAATTTGTTCAGTAAATGAAAGAGATAATACAATGTAATCCAATGATTACATGTAAATATAAGAAGCTGCCTTTTAAATTTAATCCAACATTTTCATTTTTATTAAGAGCTAACATATGACTACTTTATATATTTTTCTTTTGTATAGTTTGTCTTTACAAAATATAAAATGTGGTTGGTGTCCTCGACCCTATGCAAAGTCTTGGGATTAAACTGAGTTATTTCTTTAAAAATATAAAAAATAAAAATAAAAATAAATAAATAAAATTTTTTAGAGCCAGCTGGTGGCATTGTGGTTAAGTCACTGAATTCCCACATTACTGGCCATGTTTCTAATCCCAGACCTGGTAGCTTAAAAAAATCACACTGCGTGTGTGTGTGTACATGCCCAATTCCCAAGAGGAGAAGAGATTGTGTGGACATCCTTTCTTGGTGGATGATTTCTCACTTTCCCTTGTGTTTGTCTCTTTGTTCTTATCTGGTAAGTAAATACAGCCTATGACAAAAACAAAATAAAACAAAAATGTGTTATAGGGACCAGCAGTTAGCGTAATGGCTATGTCACTGGACTCCCATGTAGTCAACTGTGGTTCGAGTCCCGGGCCCGGTGGCTTAAACTCATGCCAGGCGCATGTGTGTGCATGCCCAAGATTCCGAGAGGAGAATGGAGAGAAGGGATTGCGGCATGGCCATCCTCCCCAGGGGGTGATTTCTTGCTTTCTGTTTCTCGGTTTCTCTCTGTCTTTCTGGTGAGCACACATGCCCTATAGCAAAAACCTCTCAGAAAAAAACAAATAATAATAACAACGTATCATATAAACACTCAAAAAAACTCTTATTTGTAGTAGGAGCCCATACCTATGGATAGTATAAAATTTAATCACCTTTCAATGGAAAGAAAGTGAACATGCCACCATCTTTGACCTTTACCTTATAAGTTGATCTGAGATCGATCCAAGAACTTAAGAACACAGGTTTTAACAACTCTTTTCCTTTGTACTCATACTCCAGGAAACCCCCAAGTCCAAATTTGCAGAAACTACATTAAAAGCAGAAAGTCAATGATGCAAATATTTTTTACTTATGCTATCTCCGTTTACAAGTAAAATAACACAAGATGATACAAAAACAAAATAGAAGAATAAGGTTCAATCACTTTGCTAATAACAATTATTCACTTTATAGTGGCCAAAATAGAAGAATAAGATTCAATCACTTTGCTAATAACAATTATTCACTTTATAGTGGCTTTTATGCAAAATCATGGTGCATTTTTGTATTGAAAAATACTTCATGACTTCACCACGACCCAGTATTATTCACTATATATCTGATAAAGAAATCAAGTTGCAGAACCAGCAGATGGAGAAATGCTTACGTTGCTGGACTTTCACATAGTTGACAGCGATTTGAGTCCCGGACCCAGTGGTTTAAACCTCACACCAAGTGCATGTGCGTGTGTGTCCAAAACCCCAAGAGAAGACAGGAAGAGAAGGGATTGTGGCGTGGCCATCTCCATAGGGGAAATATCTCACTTTCTGTCTCTCTGTCTCTCTTTGTCTCTCCGGTGAGCACATGTGCCCTATAGCAAAAACACCTGTTAAAAAGAAAAAAAAATAATAAGTTGATGACGAAGTTAAAAGTGATTTTGAGACATCCAATAAGATTTGAATGATTTCAGAAAATAGAATAAGATATTTAATTACAAGGCCTCGGCTGCTTCTGTGGCAGTTTAGTTGCTGTACATAATTAGTAGAATCCCACATGGCCGACTGCAGTTGGAATGCTGGCCCAGGGGCTTCAAAACACTTCACGGTTATGTGTGTGCATGCCCAGGAGCCTGATTGGATGGAGGCAAGGAACAAAAAGGATTGTAGTATGAACAGGCCCCATAGGGAAGGGCTGCTTTTGCTGTCTCTCTTTGGTGCACACATGCACTCTCTGGTGTTAATTTATTTATATTTTCTGATGGGCTGGCAGGTGGCATGGTAGTTAAGGAGACTGGACTCCCACATGGTCAACCATGGTTCAAGTCCCAAACCTGGCAACTTGCTTTCACACTTTCTCTCTCTGTCTCTCTGTCTCTCTCTCTCTCTCTCTCTCTCTCTCTCTCTTTCTCCCTCCCTCTCTCTAGCGTGCATGCTTCTGCATGTGTTCTGTTCCTCTCTGAGCAAACTGAAAATAAATAAATAAATAATTCTTAAAAATATTTCCAAGACCAATATTTCATATAGTCTAGGAAAATATTAATGTTCTGGAGAAACCAAATATTTTCTGGGAATTTAAAACAAAAGATGACTGTCAGTACTACATTATCAACTACTATGAATAGCAATGCTGTATCAGGGTTATACAGAAGATCTACTTTAAATGACCCATATTTTTTTCTTGTTATCTACATTAGTTAAATGTCAAAGTATAAAAGTAAAGGTTGTAGCCCAATGAGACTCTATTTGACTAACTTTATTTCACTGACTCATCTTTGCCTGGACTGAGAATAAAGAGCACATGGAAAGATTCTTAAAGATAAGTCATAAAATAGTAAGGTATCCTAAAATGATCATTTAAAAATACAAATGAATTTACTTTTCTTAGTTCCATAATGGTGATGCTACCCATTGGTGATGGATAGATATAATTTATTTCTTGGGACCAGCAGTTGGCGTAATGGCTATGTCGCTGAACTCCCACGTAGTTGACCGCGGTTCACGTCCCGGACCCAGTGGCTTAAAACTCACGCGGGGCGCGTGTGCGTGCGTGCCCAAGATCCCGAGAGGAGAATGGAGGAGAAGAGATTGCGGCGCGGCCATCCCCCCTGGGGGGTGATTTCTCGCTTTCTGTCTCTCTGTCTGGCGAGCACACACGCCCTAAGGCAAAAACCTCTTAAAAAAAAAAAAAAAAAAAAAAAAAAAAAAAAAAAAAAAAAAAAAAAAACTTAAGCCGGGCGCGTGTGCATGCGAGCAAGATCCCGAGAGGAGAATGGAGGGGAAGGGATTGCGGCGTGGCCATCCCCCCTGGGGGTAATTTCTCGCTTTCTATCTCTCTGTCTCTCTCTGTCTGGCAAGCGCACGAGCCCTATAGCAAAAACCTCTCCAAAAAAAGAAAAAAAAATCATATACTCACCCCTCTTCCCCACCAGTCTGAGATTTAAATCTCTTTTTCAACTTGTCAAGCATTAAGAAAGACAAAACAATTACAATTCTAGCAATTTAGAAGTAAAAATATTTAGGGATCTTTCTTTGATATGTATTTAAATTAGAATCATGTGATACATATATCTTTGCATCAGAATTTTTCTCACTTAATATTAACAACTTGAGAATTTTCCTATGATATTACTCAAATTTTAAAAATGTTTCTACTAAAAGGTACAAATTACTCCAAGAAATGCACTATATTTAACCTATCTGCTTCTCTAATGCTGGATATTCTATATAGTTTCTCACTTTGTATAGTTCTTAATATTTGTTTTTTCATTTGTTTGTTTTGTTTTGTTTTGGTTTGGTTTTTTTGAGAGGTTTTTGCTATAGGATGCATGCACTCGCCAGAAAGACAGAGAGAGAAGAGAGACAGAAAGCAAGAAATCACTCCCCAGGGGGGATGGCCACACCGCAATCCCTTCTCCTCCATTCTCCTCTTGGGATCTTGGGCACACACGCACACACGCCTGGTGTGAGTTTAAGCAACAGGGTCCAGGACTCGAACCGCAGTTGACTACATGGGAGTCCTGCTACATAGCCATTACGCTAAATGCTGGTCCCCTTAATATTTGTTTTGAATGTCTTTGCACATAAAATTTTTCTCTTTTTAAAGTATTTCCTCTGAGTTTATTCCTAAAAACAGTATTATGAAGTCAAAGAGAAGAGACTTTATAGTTATATTTGAGTCACTTCCCTTTATTTATTTATTTATTTGTTTTTCTTTTTGTACACCATTCTTTTTTCAAATCTGTTTGGGAGCCAACAAAAGGAGAAGGGAATATAGCTAAACTGTTGCAATTTGTTTTTACATATGTGTTAGATTTTTCATTTTCAATAATTAAAAAATGAAGGTTTTTATTCATTTATCTTTGAAAGGGAAAAAGTATTTTGCACAGAATACATTTTGTTATATTTATGTTTTCTCTTCATATTTCTCTGAGAACTGTGTCCGCACTTGGAATGATTTTCCCGGTTCCTTTAATAACACAATATCCTCTAGACAAGATAGTCTGTAATGGATGTCATGGGAAGATGAGAGAAGAACACATAAGCATGTGATTATTTACAGTAATTAGTTGATTTTATTAATATATAAGATTGTGTGTGTGTATATATATCTGTAAATATCTGTACAGCATTTTATCTTATCTAGTAGTCTATTTCTTTTTACTATGCATGTTAAAATTCTATTCTTAAAGCTTGGAAATAAGAGTTGCCTTTGCTAACACATATTCACAATTGTAAAATCTGCCCAATAGTTTTTTATTTTAGTCTATTGAAGCTGAAATTTTACTGGGTAGGACTGTGTTTAAAATGTATATGCAACCTAATTTTGAAGAATAAACAATATTAATCATCTAATGCTGTACTTAATTTGAAAGTCAATTTAGTTACAAAATTTTTCATAGAGGGACTTTATATATATATACATATATATAAAATCTTTTTTTTTAAAGAGGTTATTGCCTTAGGGCATGTGCGCTCACTGGAGAGAGAGAGAGAGAGAGAGAGAGAGAGAGAGAGAGAAACAGTGAAGGGAAAGTGCGAAATAATCTCTTGAGGGATGGCCATGCTGTAATTCCTTTCCCTTCATTCACTTTCCCATAACTTGGGCACACATGCACACACACCTGACATAAGTTTTAAGCCACCGGGCTTGAGACTCAAACCTTGGTCCGCCGTGTTGGAGTTCAGCAATGTAACCACTATGACATTTGCTAGCTCAGGAATTTAACGTTTTTACATTTACTTTATAAAACATACCAGAAAACATTAAGCTGGGAAGCACACACAATCAAGTTTATTTTTATTTCATAAAGTGGAGCATGCGAGGATGAGCATACATGAGTTCCTAGGTTTACATGCTGGAGAAGTAGGTGTATTCTTATCCATGGAATTATAGAAGTGTGACAATTCATCAAATATTTATTCATCACCTAATTGGAGCCAGCACTGAAGACCTTATGCCAAGTACTGCATTAGTCACAGGTAGGAAACAGACATAAATAGCCTATGTGTTATGGTAGGTGCCAGGAAGGGTGTGTCTCCAGCAACACATACATTTTTCTAATCTGCCATCTTGCAATGAATGTTTCTGGATTATATCTTTCACGGAGTTCTGTTTCAAATGTAAATTATATTAATAGAAGGAATAACCTTTGCCTGTGTTCAGCGCTTTACAGGTTACAAAATACATCTTAGGGTAACAATGTAGAATATAGGAACATATTTGCAGAGGAGGGCTTCGAAGCAGAGGATATGGAATGTCTTGCCAAAGTCACATGGAGTTGGAGCCAGAAGAAGAATCCGAATTGCATGCACATAGCTCAGTATTTACTCAGTAAATTACACATTAATTGTTGCCTATTGATGTTTTATAGATGACAAATGCTAGGTATCAGAAGAGACAGAAAGCAAAATGAAAGAAGTAAAAAAGTCAATGAAGTAATTAATTACTGGGGCCAGAGATGCCAAAGACATGCTCTGCAATTACAGTGACTACTCTACCTTGGTACTATGAAATTCAAACTGTAATCATTTCATAACTAATTAACTGCATTTTAAAAATATCTTTTAGATTATTCAGGCCCCCACAAGGTGTTACAAATCTAATGGATCAATTCATGCCTCCCAACAATGTGACTGAATTTGTCCTCCTGGGATTCACACAGAATTCACACTTGGAGAAAATATTCTTCATTGTCTTTTTGCTCATTTTCCTACTTACTGTGCTGGTTAATCTGCTCATTGTTATCACTATCTCCCTCAGCACCACCCTTAAGACTCCCATGTACTTTTTTCTCACTTACTTGTCCTTCATAGATGCCTCCTACACCTATGTCACCGCCCCCAAGATGATCATCGAACTGCTCTACTGGAGGACAACCATCTTCTTTGGGGGGCTGCCTCACTCAGCTATTTGTGGAGGACCCCTGGGAGGATCGGAGATCATCCTCCTCCTTGTCATGGCCTATGACCACTACGTGGCCATCTGCAAGCCCCTGAACTACATGACTATAATGAGACAGGGGCTCTGTCACATCTTGGTGGTGGTAGCTTGGATTAGTAGCATGCCACATACCACTGTGCAGATTCTTTTCATGGTCAACTTGCCCTTCTGTGGTCCCAGTGTCATCCACCACTTTATGTGTGATCTCTTCCCACTGTTGAAACTTGCCTGCAGAGACACCTACAGGCTGGGAATGTTGGTGACAGCCGACAGTGGAGCTCTGTGCTTGCTCATTTTCCCTATGCTACTCATCTCCTATATACTTATCTTGAGCTCCCTGAAATCCCATGGCTCTGAAGGACAGAGCAAAGCCCTCTCCTCATGTGGCTCCCACTTGACTGGCATTGTACTCTTTTTTTGTGCCTTGCATATTCACCTACATGCATGCAGTGGCCACCTGGTGACTGTGTTCTTTGCCATCCTCACCCCTATGTTAAATCCTATAATTTAACAGTGAGAAGCATAGAGGTGAAAAATGCTATGAGAAATTTGTTAAAGGGGAGAGTAACTTAGCCTGTTTATAATTTTAAGAAGGTGAGAATATATCTAAATAGGGAGGATTATATCTTTGGCGTACTGCAGGAGAATCGCTGTTTTCAGATCTCAATGATTAAAAAAAAAAAAGAAAACTGGGACCAGCAGATGGCAAAATGGGTACATCACTGGACTTCCACATAGTCTACTGCAGTTCAAGTTTCCAGATCTGGCAGCTTAAAACTCATGCCCAGTGTGTGTACATGTGTGCCCAAAATTCAAAGAGGAGCATGGAGGAGAAGGGATTGCAGTGTGGCCATTCCTCCTTGGAGGTGATTTCTTGCTTTCTGTCTCTGTTTCTCTCTGTCTCTTGGGTAAGCACACATATCCTCTAGCAAATATCTCTAAAATAAAAGAAACTAACGTATATAGAGTCCTTAATAGTGGTAAGGCTTTTTGTTAGATGCTTTTGATAGGTTTCTTATACTTTACCAAATCTTTAAAGTTTTTGTCCTTAAATTCTGGAAATGTAATGGAAAGAACAACTGTAAATCCTAGTTGGATGATTTTGGAGCATGTTGTTCTCTGAGATTAACCACTATTTTACTAAACTCTTCATGCATATGTCATTTAGATAAAATTATTTTTCCACAGAGTCCTTATGAGAAATTAAATTTTGTTTTGCTTGGTCTTTAATAAAACCACAAAACAAAACAAAACAAAACAAAATTTCCTAGAAATCTTAAATAGATGTTTGGAAGGTGAACATCCTCGAAGTAAGAAAATCATTGTTAGTCTTCTTTCCTGGCCTTCTTCCTTCCTTTTTTTTTGTTTCTCCCTTCCTTTCCTCCACTCCCTTTTTTTCCTTCTTTTATACCATGAGTCTGCCAACATCCAAAAGACACCCACTAAAGGAAGAAAAAAAATCATAACCTATGTCTTAATCTATTTTCCTGGCATAAAAAAATATGCCAGAAATTTTGAAATTACTCTTAATTTGTTTTTACTTTCTTAAATATAATCATGGCTCACGTTTTTTACTGACTATAAGGGAAATTTTTTAAAATTTTGTTTTGATTTTTCTTTTTTTTTTTTAACCCAGACTCGAAGAGCTATTTTAAGCGATAGTATAAACATTTTTTTATTCATTCTCCACAAAACAGCATTTGCTAAATTTCCAAAACAATTGCTCCATAGATGTTTTACATGTGCTTTCAGTAAATTAAAGTTTTATTATCTTTCAGACAAATCC
Organism: Tupaia tana; assembly: GCA_026018925.1. Classification (NCBI taxonomy): domain Eukaryota; kingdom Metazoa; phylum Chordata; class Mammalia; order Scandentia; family Tupaiidae; genus Tupaia; species Tupaia tana. The sequence continues at coordinate 7,571,944 of JAKSZU010000025.1, read as the reverse complement.
ACTTCAGTTAGATAATTTAATCCTCTTATGAAGTTGGTGGTTCCCATATTACTATCCCTGTTTTACAAAGAGGTGAATTGGGGACCAACAGTTAGCGTAATGGCTATGTTGCTGGACTCCCATGTAGTCGACCACGTTTTGCATCCTGGACCCAGTGGCTTAAAACTCACGCCGGGCGCGTGTGTGTGTATGCCCAAGATCCCGAGAGGAGAATGGAGGAGAAGGGATTGTGGCGTGGCAATCCCCCCGGGAGGTGATTTCTCGCTTTCCGTCTCTCTGTCTCTCTCTGTCTTTCTGGCGAGTGCACGCACCCTATGGCAAAAAAAAAAAAAAAATGTGTATTGAAGTTACAAAAGATTTATTAATTTACCTGCCTCAGATCATGCATCTAAGAGTTGCAGCTACAATATTTGAATTCAGTTCTTGTAAAATAGTTATTTGTGGTATGTTTATGCCTATAGATAATTTTACATAGAACAAAAGTCTCTCTTTGTCCTTCAAGAAAGATGATGCCAATGTGTGTAGCCTCTTCTCACATGTAGCAATATATTTCCAGGAATACCCCCCTATGCACATGGAGAATAAAGGGGAGGTCGCTCTACACCGTTACGTAACACTTTATGACTCCAGCCTTCTTTCACTATAACACTCCAACTCATGTCACTTCTCACCAATGTTCTTTGGTTAAACTCAATAATCATCTGGAACTATTTCTTCCACAATTCGACCATGTGGTGATGCTAAGCATGGAACAATTGTTTGGGGGAATGACTGTGTGTTCCAGCTCAGGTGTGCATTTTTCAAATTTGTAAGACATGGAATCTTTGCCCACAAAGTCTAGGCCTGGAAGATAATATAATTGGTGGCTAATCGTATAATAACAACAAAGCAAATAAATAAGCAATGCCATTTCTTTTTGGTACCAAGTATGTTGAATAAAATATTTTTAAGAGGGAGATACGGAAGATAGGAATTGAGTGTAGATTTGGGTTGTGATTACAACACAGCTAAAATTTCAGTTAAATTCGAGTTTAACCACTTTTTTCCTTTTTAAAATTTTTATTTATTTATTTATTTCATTGGGCACTTGCATTCACCAGAGAGAGACAGACAGAGACAGTGAGAAGAGAGTTGAGAAATTACCCACCAGTGGGGCCTACAGATGGTGCAGCAGTTACATTGCTGGACTCACACATGGCAGATTGCAGTTTGAGCCTTGGATCTAGTGACTGGAAACTTATGCCAGGCATATATGCATGCATGACCAAGATCCCTGGAGGAGAATGGAGGAGAAGGGATTGCACTCCAGGAAGGTGATTTCTCACTTTCCCCTCTCACTGTTTCTCTCCCCACCCCCAGCCTAAAACCTCTAAAAAAAAAAAAAGAAAAGAAAAGAAATCACCCCCCTCCACCACCACCACCATGAGGGATGGCCATGCTGCAATCCCTTCTTCTCCATTTGCTTCCTGGGAATTTGGGTATGTGAGCACACATACCCAGTGTGATTTTCAAGCTGCTAGATTTGGGACTTAAACTGTGATTGACCATGTGGGAGTCTAGCACCCTAACCACCATGCCATCACTGCCCTCCCATTTTAAGTAAATAATTTAGCTATGTATACATACACTTGCAATGTATACAATATTTCTCCTAAGGGCATAAAAATAAGAGCTGAAAATATCTCTTAAGTTTTTATACATAAAGCACATATGTACAAGAATTATCCAAATAGGTAGATAGCATACCTATCATATTAAAATTTCGGAGGCAGACTTGTTCAGACTGTAAGACATTTGAAAGGATATATGACTGTTTAACAAGTACATTAAGAAATATGCTCCACATCAGTAATCATCAGGGACTTTCTATTAAAACCACAATGGGGTATCGCTTCATCCCAGTTAGAATGACTTTATAAAAATACAGAGAATAACAAGTATAGGTGAAGGTGGATCTGGGCTGATACACAATGTATCCATGCTGGGAAAATCCATTTTGCATGCTGTAATGATACACAGTGATTGAATTTAAAATAAAAGTAAAATAAAGAAAAACTCTAGTACAGTGTTAGTAGGTGCTATGGTTAGTCCCCAGTGGTTAATGTGCTGGAAGCTTTGTTTGCAGTATAATGATGAAACCTTTAAGGAGATCTTGTGAGTGCTGGTTGGCTCAAGGAGACAGACAGAGACAGAGAGGAAAAACGTGAAAGCATCCTCGATGGAGAATGATTATGCTGCAGTCCTTTCTCCTCCATTTCTCCCTACTTTTGGGATTTGAGGCACACTCACACACGCTACTGGTGTGTTTTGAAACTGCTGGATCAGAAACTTCAACCATGTAGTGGGCCATGTGAGATCCTGCCACATTAACCACTACACCACAGCTGGCCTTGTTTTACTTTTTTAAATCAATATTTTAAATGTCTGTCCTGAACAGAACAATAACCTAATATGGACCACACACCTGGTCAGATGTAAACATTATTAAAATAAATAATAACAACAAAATTAGTAAATAAAAATATAATTCAACAACAATTCTTTAGTAATTCATTCTGGAACCCTTGTTCTCATTTCAAACACAATTAACATTTTTTATTTCATGCTTTGCTTTGCTTCTTCCTTTATTATTATTGTTCAATGAACAGAAATGGGATGACATTCAAATAAGACTCTGATGATGGAGTCTACTGAAAATGTAAGAAACATATTTTTGCACAGACAAAATAGGGTGAAATTTTTTTTTGTAAATTTTAATCATAAATGAAGAAGACAAAGACTGAAGAACCCACGGTCCAGAAGATGTGAAAAATGAGAGCTGGAGAAATATCTATAGAAATTTGTCCTCATAGAATGTACCCAATATTTCTTTCTTTTTTTTAAGAGATTTTTGCCTTAGAGAGAGACTGAGATAGTGACAGGAAAATGAAAAATAATCCTCACTGAGATGGCGACACTGCAATCCCTTGTCCTCCATTATCCTCCTGGGATCTTAGGCACACAGGTATGCATGCCCAGTGTGAGTTCAAGCCACTGGTTTTGGGACTCAAACTGCAGTTGGCCATTGGCCATGTGAGAAGTGGGGGTACAGCAATGTGACCACTACACCATCTGCTGGCACAAAATGTACCCAATATTACATTCTTTGGTAAAGATTTAAAGTTCAGTCTTCATTTTTTTTTGGAGGTTTTTGCCATAGGGTGTGTGCACTAACTGGAGAGAGAGACAGAGACAGAGACAGTGAGAGAGAATTTGCAACATTGCTCCCCTGCCCCGGGAGGAATGGCCATGCCACAATCCCTTCTCCTCCTTTCCCCTCCTAGAATCTTGGGCACACATACACATGCACCTAATCTGATTTTTCAAGTCACCTGGTCAAGGATTCAAACTACAGTCAGTCATGTGTGAGTCCAGTTACATAATTACTCTGCTAATTGCTGGCCCTATCTTTGTCATTTTTAAAATTAAGAAACATATTGTTTTAAAATAGATGGCTAAATTTCTGGAAAATTTCTCCTGTTCTTTATATTTCTTTTACTCATCCAATAGCAAAATGTTTATAAACTTAAGCGATATGATATGTTAAAATATCTAATAGACCTTGGGTTCCATCAGTATTCTCACATTGTTTGATTATCAAGGTTTGCTATACAAACATAAGCATTAATCCATACATATATTTTAGAGTTGGTTTACAATTATCTATCAGTGATATTTCTCATCATGGAGAAAAGAGTGAGCTGGTACTGCAATAGTTTAATACAAAATTATTGTCTGTAAATTATGGGCTTCTAGGATGTGCAGAGCCAGCCAAATATTTTCTTTGAAAGAATCCTGTTTTGTTAATCAGTTTGATATTTAAAAATAAAATAAACAGTAAAAAGTATATTAGTCTGGGAATTATCTCTTCCTATCAGAACCCGTTTATGTTGAAAGAATATTTATGCAGTTCCATAGTACCACTTATTTGACTCTAACTTGCATCATTACTGATGGTGTTCCATCCTTTATTGGGATGCCATGAACCCTGGCTTCTGTGACTCTTGTTCCACAGAGAGTCACCTGAAGTGCACACAGAAGTACTCGTCGAGACACAGAGACCTGAGTCAAGAGCGAAAGGGAGAGGTCATACCAGGGATGTGCCTGCTATGCCCTCTCAAGTCCTCCATATTTATTGGGACAAAAGAGGGAGGAAAGTTATTTTTTGAGAAAGTTGCTTCTTAAAGAAAGAAAGATAAGGGTAATTGCAGGAACAGGGTGGTTTTGGTATCAATAAGGAGGGTATGGCAAATGATGCCAGAGGTTCGACAGCACACCTTGGAATTTGGAGAACACATTCATCAGATCACACACCCATCTAATGACCTTCTGTCGTTTTTTAGCAGGAAGGCAAGATATTAGGCATTTTCACCATTGTCCCTACAGTCATTCATTCAGCATTCATAAATCCAAGGTGGTCTAGAAGCATGTCATTTCTGCTGTTCCTTCACCGGCTTCTAATCATTCTCTGAATGATAGTGTCTTGATAATCATCAGAGACACAAAAATGATCAGAATGTGCAAAAAATATCAATGGTAATTCATTTCTTGGCTATGTCAGATTGACTGGGATTTGGCAGTATAGGTACAGAGCTACATGTCCTATGAGCATGACTTCTCTTGAGCACATTAGGTCACATCACCGCATTCCTGGAATGTGATGCCCATTGTCATTGTTTATAGTCTGGCCTTTCACACACCATTGCCATTACCAGCAGGGAGAAAGATTTAAGACCTGAGTGTGGAAAAAGAAAAGTGATTCTAGTCATGCAAGGCGTGTGCCTCATCACACATGGTTTAAAATGAACACAGAAGCACACAATATTACTATACCTAATGGAAGCAAGACAGTGCAGTAACTGGAGGGCCAGTCAGCATTACAGGGCAATGGTCTTGAAAACACTTAAGGAAATAAGCATAGCCACCCCTGGAGATCTGCCTGACACATGGCAGTGGAACTCTGGAAGAAACACATTAATCTATTTCATGAGTAATTTGGGGATCTATGGAAAAAAGAAGAGAAGACATTTTGGAATCTAGCTGACCAGTAATAATTTCACTGTAAAGAGTCAGAACATTCTTACATACGTAACAGAAGACATATATTGTGGGACTACTTTTGCCACCACAAAAGTTACCATACTTTTGCTTTTTAAATGTCATAATTGAACTAGAAGATGGTCCTCATACAGTTTTCACAGAGGCCAACATTACCTAATCAAGGCATTTTCTTCTTTGACATAAAGTTGAGTAAATAAGTATAAAACATATCCAGGAATTTAATTCTAAAATACTGCAAGCAGTCAGCAAATATGTCCTACTACTGACATAGCAAAAGTTAAATAGAAACTATATGCAAATATTTTTGATGCTAAGTGTATGAAGTGATCTATAAACCATAAAGGTTGTGATTTTTAGCCTTTATTTAATTTTTTTAAGAGGTTTTTGCTATAGGGCGCGTCACTCGCCAGACAGAGAGAGACAGAGAGACAGAAAGCGAGAAATCACCCCCCGGGGGGATGGCCTCACCACAATCCCTTCTCCTCCATTATCCTCTTGGGATCTTGGGCACACACGCACACGCTCCCAGTGTGAGTTTTAAGCCACCGGGTCTGGGACTCAAACCGCGGTCAACTACATGGGAGTCCAGCGACATAGCCATTATGCTAACTGCTGGTCCCAAGGTTGTGATTTTTAGCTTTTATTTTAATAGTCACTTTGAAGTTGAAAATCTTCTTGAATTTAAAGGTTAAAACATAATAGCACCTTCTGATCAGGCTCTACTTCCTTTTTAAAAAATAATTATTTATTTAATTTTATTCAGTATTATTATTAATTTTTTTAAAAAATTTGCTACAGGTCATGTGCACTCACCAGAGAGACAGAGCGAGAGAGTGAGAAAGCAAGCCATGAGATCCAAGACTCAAACCACAGTCGGCCATGTGGGAGTCCTGCGCCTTACCCACCACTCCACCTACTTGCCCCTTTCTCCTGCCTCTCCAATTTACTTTGTATATCTCACCTTGAAACTATGCTCCCTGTCCACTGTGTGCTGATTATTTTAACTTTCTTCACTGAAGGTTAACTCCTGCTTTAGGGTTTTTACACACTTTCTCCTTTGCCTGAAATGTTCTTCCTACTGACATGCATAAGAGTGGTTTTATCTCATCGTTTCCATATCAGGTTAGAAATTCCCCTCAAGGGACCAGCAGTTAGCGTAATGGCTATGTCGCTGGACTCCCACGTAGTCGACCGCGGTTCGAGTCCCGGACCCGGCGGCTTAAACTCACGCCGGGTGCGTGTGCGTGCGTGCCCAAGATCCCGAGAGGAGAATGGAGGAGAAGGGATTGCGGCATGGCCATCCCCCCTGGGGGGTGATTTCCTGCTTTCTATCTCTCTGTCTGTCTCTGTCTGTCTGGCGAGCGCACGCGCCCTATAGCAAAAATCTCTCCAAAAAAAGAAAAAAAAAAAAAAAGAAATTCCCCTCAAAAAAGTTTCCATGTCCACCTCAGTAGAGTTACTCAGTCACATATGCACTACTCCACTTCACTTTTCTGAGAATCAGTTATCGTTCTCTGATAGTTATTTCTGGTTTTATACATTGCTTGCCTCCTGCACTAACATGCAAACTTTATGAGGTAAGGAAACCATATTGACTTATTCATCACTTGCTTCAAGAAAAATGTGTGGAACTTCATACAAACTCAGCAAATATTCTGCAATATATGAATGAATGTAGAGTAATTAATAAAACTAGACACCTGTTGCACATATACATTTTTATTTAAAATAAATCTTGATTTAAATGTATTTTGTTTGAATATTGTAACTGATACTTAATTGTCATACATATCACATATTTTTTAACAAGAAAGCAGAAGAGTAAATCATGTAATGATTCTAGTCTTACCCTTCACCTCAAGTGAGGTGGTTTAAAACAGCTTCAGTGTCTTTCTAGTGACAACTTTTTCACAAGAGAATCTATGAAAAAATTAACATCTTTGTATGTGGAAACCCAATCTTTAAGAAAACAGCCAAAATATTCTCCCATAATTAAGAAAATAGGTCTATAGGCATCAGCAGTTAGCACGCTGGTTAAGGCAGCTGGATCCCACATGGCTAACTGTGAGGTTTGAATCCCAGACTTGGGAGCTTGAAAAACACTCTGGGCATGTGTGCCTGCATGATTAAAATCCCAAGAGGAGTATAGGAAAGAAGAGATTGGCATGGCCATACCCATGGAGGATGCTTTCTCTCTCCCTCTGTCTCTCTCTGGTGAGCACATACACCTTACAGCAAGTTAAAAGGAAAAAAGAAAAGAAGGAAGGAAAGAAGAAAGATAATGGGTCTACATAGTTGTTCTAGTTCTATACAGTATACACAACTTAAAGACCAAGACGTTTGATTCTAAGATATCTTGATTTAACCACAAGTTAATCATTTTATTCCTCCAAAAAATTACAGAAGTAATGGATACTTTTGGCAAATTAGTGACTGCCTTATTAAGTAGCCACTAATTAGCTGAGCCTGTCTTTGCTTATCTAAGAACATTGGCACCATGCAAACTGGGTGGATTTTTAACTCTTAAAATATTTAAATGCATTTATCCTCCTCTACTTCTTTATTTATATTCACTGGCAAATATTTTTTTAAATACTGACCCTATTTATTATTTGTTATAGGGCATGTTTGCTCAACAGAGGGAGATAGAAAATGGGAAATAATCCTCAGTGGGAATGGCTATGCCTAAATCCCCTCTCCTCCCTCTCCTCCAGTCCCCTCCTGGGGCATTGAGTATGCATGCAGGCCTGCCTGGTGTGATCTTCAAGCTGCTGAATGTGGAACACGAACTGTGCAGTTGGTCATGTGGGATCAGCACCTTAACTTCTCTCCATCAGCTGACTTAAAAACTCCAACTCTTCTTTAGATTTATTCTATAATATTTATTGAATTTATTACTCTACTATTGAGTTGCTAGAAAAGTGATGACACACTTTTGCATAGAAAAATATGTCATGACTATTCTGAAAACCCAGTAATTTTGGGAGTGTTCTAATCACTGGCTTTCCAACATGAATGGATAAACATCAACCTTGCTTTGACAAGGACTGTAGCCCTTTAAGGAAAACAGAAGATAAAGTCAGAAAATAATTATTTATTGATTGATTTATATTGGAGAAACTTTTTGCTATAGGAAATATACACTCATTGGAGACGGGGGTGGGGGGAAGAGAAATCCACCCCACCAGGGGGTATAGCCACACTGCAATCACTTCTCCTCCATTCTCCTCTTGCGATTTTGTGTATGCACACACATGTGCCTGGCATGAGTTTCAAGTCACCAGGTCCAGGATTCAAACCATGGTTGACCATGTGGAAGTTCAGAGCCTTAACTACTACACCACCTGCTTCCCCAGGGAATATTTATTTTTAAACTATAAATTGTGATGATAAATACTAAGGACATAGCTATGATGTAGAAGTGGGAAATAACTGAAGGAAATACTAGAGAAAAGTATCAGACAAGACTTCTCTGAGGAGGTGAAAGTTCACCTTAAAATGAAAAGTATGAAAGGGATCTGGTCAAGCAAAGCCTTTGGTAAATGTCACTTCAGCAGAGAGAAGAGGATAAAAAAAGGCATGAACTGAGAAATGCTGAGATTATTAACAATACTGCTTTAAAAAAAATGTAGCCTAGGTTCCAAGAGCCTTGGGAGATGAAGTGCAAACTGCAATGATATGGCGTACTGAGATTTGGGCAAGCTCTGATATGGGAAGACATTCTAGTATCTTGAAATATTCTGTGTGCTTTCAATGATGCCCCTGGCTTCTGTGTGCCCAATGGATTAGTATGAATGGGAGGGTAGGATCTTATCGACCTTGAAGGAAAGATTAGTTCTTACCATGTAATCTAGTGACCATGCAGGGTACCTTGTTTCATCCACCGTTTCCTCATGGAAGCTTTTAATTCTGCATTTCTCAAGGTGTAGATCAAGGGATTTAACAGGATTCAACAATGGTAAAGGACACAGCCATCGCCTTGTCTATAGGGTAAGTAACCACAGGCTTCATGTACAGGAAAATGCATGGCACAAAGAACAAGATGACCACTGTGAGATGGGAACCACATGTGGAGAGGGCTTTACTCCACCCTTCAGAGCTGTATGATTTCAGGGAACAAAGGATGCCCGTATAGAAGGATGAGAAAGATGGCCACACACATCACTCCACTATTGAGGATGACTAAGAGAACCAGGACATGGGTGTCCATGCAGGCAAGTTTCAACAATGAAATCAAATCACACATAAAGTGATCAATGACTTTGGGACCACAGAAAGGTATTTGGTACATGAAGAGAAGCTATATTCTCGCATGCAGGGATCATGTGACCCAAGCCCCTCCCACCATCAGGCAGCACATCCAATTGCTCATGATGACCATGTGGTGCAGAGGCTTACAGATGGCCACATAGTGGTCATAGGCCATCATGATGAGCAGGATGATGCCCACGCCTCCAAAGAAATGCTTCACAAAGAGCTGGGTCATGCAGCCTTCCAGGGAGATGGTCGTGCTCTCAGAGAGGGGGTGCACAATCACCTTGGGAGCGATGACGGAAGAGAAAGTGACATCCATGAGGGAGAAGGATGTGAGGGAAAAAATACATGGGTAACTTCAGACTCTGACTTGCATTCATAGTTACCACAGTGAACACGTTTCCAAACACTGTGGCCATGTACATGATGAGAATCAAAGCAAAAAGTATTTTCCTCAGTTCTGGATTCTTTGTAATGCACAAAAGAGTGAATTCAGTCACATTGTTTGTATGCTTCATTTACTGTGGGCTAATGTAAGCACTTTCCTCTAGTGGAGAAAATCTGAAAAAGGAATACCATTGTCAGTTACCGTACCTTTTTCTCCAGCTGTTGCTACAGAAATTATCTGATAAAAATAAAGTGTGACAGTGTCTTGATCCTATTGATCTCCATAGTGACATTTTCTCTCACCTGAGCATTTTTTTTCCCTGGTATTTGCTGCTTGAAATGCTTAGGAGACCCTGCTTCATTGTTCTGGTGCATGCACACTCCTGGTAATGTGAAGAAATGAACATTTCTTAGGAAAATCCTCAATGATTGGCAGGTAGGAGCCACTGGGTAAAGGATTACCAGCTTAGCACAACCTCAAGGTAACTTTTCCCCTCTTTTTTCACTCTCCCTCATGTCTCCATTCTCTTTGTTTAAAATAAACTACATAGAAAACTTTATCTTGGTGTCTGTTTTGCTTTACTGCAAGCTAGTATGCTGATATTCATTTATCATTATACACACAAAAAAGTTGAAAAAATGACATAAAATTTTCATTTATTTATTCTATAGGTTCATTGAGCACTGGGAATGTGCTAGTGAAGAGACTACCAGGCAGGTAGGCCATATCCTGAGGATGCTCCACTTATTAAGAATTATTGTATATATTTATACAGATATATAAATATATATATGTACATATATTTATATATATATTATTGTATATATTTATTATATATGAATATATATGTATATGAATATATATGTACTATATATATATATATATATATATATATATATATATACTTTCTTTTTTGTTTTATGATTTTTCTTGTAGTAAGGCACGAGTGCTTGCCAGGAAGACAGAGAGTGACAGAGAGACAGAAAGTGAAAAATCACCTCCCAGGGGTGATGGCCACACAGCAATTCCATCTCCTCCATTCTCTTCTCGGGATCTTGGGCACGCATGCACATATACCTGGCATGAGTGTAAGCCACTGGGTCTGGGACTTGAACCGCAGTCAGCTACATGGGAGTCCAGTGACATAGCCATTACGCCAACTGCTGGTCCCAAGAACTATTGTATATTCTTTCCATGTATGCGTCTTCCTTCTAAAATTGGATAATGCTGATAAAAATGATGATGACACATTGCTGATATTTAGTAAGTGTTTGTCTCAGGAAGTTGGATATTCCATGGGATATTTTCTTAGTGTTTAAAGATTAAATACAGAACCAGCAGATAGCATAATGATTACATTACTGGACTCCCACATGTTGGTCATGGTTTGAGTCTTGGACCCAACAGCTTAAAACTTACACTGGGTGCATGTGCATGCATCTCCAAAATCCTGAGAGGAGAATGGAGGAGAATGGATTATGGCATGACCACCCCCCTAGTGGGTGATTTCTCCCTTTCTGTTTCTCTGTCTCTCTGGTGAGTGCATGAGCCCTATAGCAAAATTTCTCTCTCAAAAGAAAAAAGAAATAAATACTGTGGCTTAGAGAATTGAGAAAAATTACATCAATTTTCCACAAGCAGGTATTTTTGAAACCAAATTAAAATCCAGATTTTCCTTGTTCAAAATTAATACAAATAATGTTTATGTTTTTCTTTTATGATAATAGTGAGTGTTTAATATGAATGAGATGTTGTCTTTCATGGTAATTGATTTTCATAAGAATTTAGTGATATAGAGTTATGCTTCTTGCGCTTGTTTCATTCATTCACTTCCTTACTTTCATTTTCTGTTGCAAAGAGATGTTGCCACATCAAATAAAAGATGCTAAAGATAATCAAAATATCAATTTGAAAATTTCTTCATTTGCCCTTACTATGTACCATTATTTCTAGATTTCTCTCATACACTGTTACATTTACATTTCATATCACACAAGATGCGTACTATCGTAAGTCATGCTGAGGAATGAGAAAATTGAAGTTGGAGACACTAAGTGTCTCATCTAAGGTAAGTAGGAATTATTAATCCGGGAACTCACATTTTGAAGCCCCACTTCTTAATATTTTATTTCCTTCTGAAGAAATGATCAGCAGCCTCAGTGAGCTAATGCAATTGCTACTGCAGTAAAATAATATGGTAATAGAACTGCTTCTGTAAGTACCAAACTCCTCTTTGCTAGAACACTTAAGAGGGGCTATGTGCTACTTAGAATATATTAGAGACAATTCATTGAAATGGAGATGTAAACTATGTGTTTTCTAAGACGCCTCTAAATACCTACAGGCCTATTCTTAGTATTCTCCAGCTTGCTAAATAGAGTAGACACTTACCAAGATATTCTCTACAAATCTGCAGTATGGATAACACCAACATCTCCCTTTTCCAGCCCCCAAACTTCCAACATTTTTGAATAGCACTAATGAAGTGAAGAGGACATATTTTGGAAAATAGAATAACTGGGTTTTATTCCTTATTGTCTCTCTAACTCCCAGAATATGCTGCTACACTATTACCCTCCCTGGGCCTTGATTTCCTCATCTGAAATGCGAGGTTGTAGTAGATGAGGGCAGAAGTAGGGGTTCAAAGGAGCCATTGCAGAGACTTTCTCTTTCAAACACAGCAGCTCACCTCTTATCAGCATTAAACCTATATGTCCAAGTAAGAGTTTGAGCTACTTCAAGATCTCAAATATTTTAAAATAATATGCACTAGATAATAATAGATAATAATACCACCACCACTATAAAATATTTGAATGCATCATGATTCTTTTTAAGTTTATTGACTTCTTTCCTGGTGGGGAGACCCCACTGGGTCTCATCACAATGTGATCCCTGCATCACTACAGCCCTCCAGCCAGCCAAGATCCTGGACACTTCTCCATGCAAGCCCAGTGTGTTCATGTCAACCAGGATCTGAAACTGGACCCATTCAGTATAACTCCAGCATTGCACAGCAACACCTAGCCGCATGCTATGTCCCACCACCTGCAACACCACAACTTTTTTGAGTACTAGGACACAGCTAAGCTTCTCAGCCTGACATTAGAGATCATCCTCCATAAAAGTGACCCTCTTCTTTTCACAGTCTCCCTCCCACTGCAGTCAAGCCCATCTCTTACTCCCAGAACATAAGCCCCATCCCATTTTGTTTAGTAGAAAAGGGAATGAATTCAGGGTGAGTAGACTTAGTTCTTCATCCCAGCCAGGTCACTTACTAGCTATATGATCTTAAAATTAAACAAAATAAAACAATCCAATAAAAGAATTACTATTTATCAAATATGTCTTGTTTTATAAAACTGTTTTAAAATCTTCAGGCCTTTCCTTTTAATTCTGACAGAAATACTTTTAGATAGAAACTACAGACTCCTGGACTGTCCTATAGCCTATGATTAAAGGAAGTAAGTCTACTGAGCAGATAGTGGCTGAATCCTGGCTTGAACGTTCCAGGCTAGTATATATGCGTATACACATGTGTCCCAAATCCTGACAGGATAGAGAAATGGAGAAGGGATTGTAGCATGGCTACCCATTATTGAGAACTATTTCTTCCTCCCTCTCTCTCTCTCACTCTGTTTCTCTTTGACAAACATAGCAACCACTGGGAACTAAAAAACAAACAAACAATTATGATTTTTTGACTCATGTAGTTACAAGGTTACATCCTAACAAACCCATTGTAGATGGAAGATACCATTAGGTCAGAACTACTTTGAATACACTGAACCTACTGAACATCACAGTTAGCCTGGCCTAACTTAAACATGCTCAGAATACATATAATAGCTTACAGTTGGGCAAAATCATCTAATACAAAGACTATTTTATAGTAAAGTGTTGAATAGTCTATGTAACTTATTGAACGCTGTACTGAAAGAGAAAAACACATAGTTGTATGAATATTCAAAATGCCAAATCTAATGCATGCATATTGCTTTTGCACCATTATAAAGCCAAAAATTCCTAAGTCAAGCCCTTAGAAATTGCAGAATGTATTATTATCCTGATTTTTTCATCCAGTAGATAAGGCTTGGAGAAACTGCAAAACCGATTAACACCTATTGGTAGGTGTGTGATTAGGTTCTCAGCACAAGCTTCCAACCACTTTGCTCTACAGCCTTCTCTGCAAACAAAATCTCCTGCTATATAGCGTTTTCAGGAGGATCCAAGGAAGTAATAGGCAAGAGAATGTTTGGAAAGAAGATTCAAATATTGATCATTATTTTTCATTTTTGTAAGATTCCTGACTGCCTGCTGCCTCCTTATAATACTGCATATGGCCCTTGTCAACAAATCCATTACCAGTACTCTGTCATGACTCCTTGTCATCTGGATATTTTTTACATGCACCTGTAGGAGTTGCATATCAGCCATAATTCAACTATATTCTTTATTCTTTTTCTTAAATTTCATGTTGGCTTTATCTTCTTCTAGGGATGCTTAAGGATGGCAAATTTATTCTCATTCTACAAAATTTATAATGCCATTCTGTGTACACACTACACAATTAGTTAAATTTAATTAAACCCATGAAGTCAAATTCACTCAAGAAAAACCACACTGCACTATAGGGCACAGGCAATGCTGGTGTCAGCTCCTGCCTTCAGCACTATGCTATCACTCCAGTATCCACCTCAAACACCCCATTTACTACATTTCATCTTTACTGTTTCTATCCCTGGACATGTTTTAGCCAAACTAAGAATTAATCATACCTTGGACTTCCAGTTCCATGTCAAATCACTACCAATCAATCCTCTTTCTAATACTGCTTTTTTCTCTAGTGTGTCTGCATGGTATCCTTGTCCACAGGTTGATTAAATGTAGAAATGATGAAGTACATTTCTTCATTTGTCTAATTATTACCTGGATAGTAAATATTTTTAGTTTAATAGCACACCGAACAAAGTGAAGGATGCAAGAAAGTACCCTAGTCACACAGAATGAGTACATATGACACAGTGCTGCATGACCTAAGTGCCAAGTTATCAGTATAATTGACAGATTTCAAAGAAGATGAAATGAGCTAAGCATTGAGACAAGAATCTAGAAAATTCTAAGATTATACATTTATAATTTATAAAGTGAATAAGAGCAACGACATGAGAAAGAAGTAAAAATCAAAGGAAAAGCCTGGTGTCCGTAGTTGAAATATATGGATTTTGATCTAACAAAAACAAGGATTTCATCATGGAAATGTAATTAATTAGAGGAGCAGTTAACCAGGGATGTAAGTAACAAGAGGCTGTGTAAGACACTTCAAAAAGTGCATGAACAAATGGAATTAAAGAAAGAGTTTATGTTGCTGCAAAAAAAATTGGAAATCTATGCATTTTTTCATAATATGTATTTCCTTTTAAAAGACTCCTTGAATATTCTTTTTAAATCTCTGTTGTTTGTGTTATCTGTTGAAGATATTTCGATCAACGGGTCTGGGGAGAAATGTTCACATATCGAAATGGTCTCATTGTAAGCCAAACAATATGATTGAAAGTATAGGACCAGCAGTTAGCGTAATGGCTATGTCACTGGACTCCCACGTAGTCGACCGTGGTTCGCCTCCCGGACCTGGTGGCTTAAACTCACGCCAGGCACATGTGCGTGCGTGCCCAACATCCCGAGAGGAGAATGGAGGAGAAGGGATTGCAGCATGGCCATCCCCCCTGGGGGGTGATTTTCTGCTTTCTGTCTCTCTGTCTCTCTCTGTCTGTCTGGCGAGCGCACGCACCCTATAGCGAAAACCTCTCAAAAAAAAAAGTATATACGAATAATAATAATAATAAATAATGTGAAAAATAAATAAATAAAAAATAAATAAAACAAAAAATCCATATGATACCACCTCCAAAAAAATAAATAAAGTTTTGTAATAAACATGCTAAATGCTTAGTATTATGGCTTGAATTTTAATGTTTCAATTTATACACATTAAATATAATAAAATAGTAACTAAAATTATATTTAAATGTTTATTAAATACTAAAATGAGATGCATATTTTTTTGGAGAGGTTGCCTTAGGCTGTGTGCACTCACCAGAAATACAGAGAGAGACAGAGAGACTGAAAACGAGAAAGCACCCTCCAGGAGGGATGGCCATGCCAAAATCCCTTCTCCTCCATTCTCCTCTTGGAATCTTAGGCACGCACACACATGCACCCGGCATGAGTTTAAGCCACAGGGTCCGGGACTAGAACCATGAGTGATTACATGAGAGTTCAGTGACATAGCCATTACACTAACTGCTGCTCCCCATGAGATGCATATTCTGAGTCATTCATAAACCTGTCACATACAAACCTGGTAACACTAAGTGCAATGTATCATCAGTAGATGCTAGCAGGATACCATCTTAATGACTCCTCAACACTCAGTAGGATGTAAGTTTTTGAATTGACTTAAAAGATAGGTCTTAGGTAACAATTTTCTAAAACAGCCTGCAGTTTTAACCAAAGGTAAAGTCGTTTAAGTAAAAAAGATTTTACCAATTATGAAAATAAAGCATGGATTTTGGAAAATATTTCATAAAAAATTATAGAAACATTGAAGTCAAAGGCTTGCTCTCAATCATTTGCACTCACTGGGCCCCCGAGTGATGAATATAATGAACAGATTTAACCATTCCAGTATGCTTATATATAGCAAAACATTGCATTATACCTCATAACTATATATAATTATTTGTTCATTAAAAATTAAAAACATAAAAACTGCTTAGTACATATTCTTTTGAAGAGCATTTGTATACAGATGTATTATATATGTAAAGATTTTTGCTTATTTTTCTATAGAGAATAACATCAAAATATGATAATATACTTGAAATGCTAATAATTGTCATGGCATTATCTCATGATAGTATTTATGAATTTTTCTTATTTATTTATTTATTTTTACCATAGGATGCACACACTCACTGGAGAGCAACACAGAGAGAGGGAAAGTGAGAAAGTGAGAAATCACCTTTATGGGGTACGTCCATACGGAAACCCCTTCTTCCATTCTCCTCCATTTTGAGTATACAGGCAAGCATGCCCAGTATGTTTTTCAGGCCACTTGGTTCCTGACTGGATCCATGGAGTCTGCCATGTAGGATATAGCACCATAACCACCACGCCACCTACTCCTTCTTTTGTCTTAATTGCTGTAAATTATTCCATTTTGTGACTGTATCTTAACTTTAACCAGTCTGTTTTGCATAACATTTATATAGTTTTTAATATCCTGACATGCAGAAAATGCTACAGTGAACATCACTTTACCGACATATTTACTTATTCAAATATTTCTGGAGACAATCTTAGAAATGTCATCACTAAACTAAAACAATATACTTGATTTTTAGATTCTGTGACATTTATCTACCATAATCCTATACCAGGTCTTACCCCTTTCTATATTAATTTTCCTCACAACCTTACAAATGCTAAATACTATAAATAACATTCCACTTTAATTCATATCCATTTAATTATTCATTCATAGAATTTGTTGATGGCATAAACAATAAATATATTATTGGTGTCCAGATAAAGCTAAGTTATAATCAGTGTAATAATTATACAGACAATTATTTATACATGGATTTTTATATCAAACTAATGGTAACATCTACACATTAGTCAGCACCTGCTATATATGAGACATTTTGTGTGATTTCCCATTTAATCCTCACATCTAGCTATAATGAGGACTCCATTACAGTTGAGAGAAACAAAATATTAATTCATTTAAGGTTATGCAATTAAGTGATAGAATCTCCATATCCAACCACTTTCCATCAAATGCAAGAGTCTTGTTTTTATGGCTGAGTAGTATTCCATAGAGTATATATGCCACACTTTTTCAATTCATTCATCAGTTTGTGGACATTTGGGTTGGTTTGATGTCTTGGTGATAGTGAATAATGCTGCAATAAACATTGATGTGCAAGCACTTTTCTGACTGAGCATTCTCCTGTCCTGTGGGTAGATACCCAGAAGTGGGATTGCTGGATCAAATGGTAGTTCTATTTGTAGATCTTTGAGGAAAATCCATGTATTGTTCTCCATAGTGGATGAACCAGTTAACATTTCCACCAACAGCGTAGGAGTAGAGGAGTCTGACCCGGTGGGGCCCCAGGATCTGGTTTAAGCCTTTGACCTTTGAGCACAGCTTTGGTCGGCTCAGCACATTGGCAAGGCTGCTGCTGTATGCCCCCCGACCTATGAGCAAAGCTTGGGTTGATTCAGCTTGTTGGCAAGGCTGCTTGTTGTATGCTCCAGAGACTGGGGTAGTCTTGCTGGGAAGCGATCCCCCTCTGACTCCCTGATATACTACTATAAAAGAATTACATAGCTCTCTTGAGTATGTGATAAGATTTCCCAAAAGTCTCCCGACCACTCCCCTTTGCCTTGATCACCTACTGTTAATTACAATGCTTCATCCCTGCCGTCACAATAGAGGGTGTGCCGAAGTTCTATCTAGGCAGAAATCTTCTTGACCTTTGGAAGGCCCTTCAAGATACATTTAACATAAGCTTAAAAATAATCTTTTCTTTACATAAAATAGGATTAGGCTAAAACTGGCCCAGGACACCCCCACCCTCACCAAGTGAAATAGATAAATATATTAGAATTCCTTAAATTAAGTTTTAGATCCCTATAAAACTATATAAATATCATTCTTTATTGAAATCCATAAGAACTAATACCTATACTTGAGATTTTCTCTTCTTAGCAATCACAAGATGGCTGCCACTGAGCATCGGCTGATAATTAACTGCTTGCTGGAGGCTATTTCCTGAAACAGCATTCCATGAAGTTCCCGAGGACCTGACTACAAACAAACAATTGCACAACTGCAATAGACCCACCCTTAATCCAACCCTGAAAGGAATCTATGTTCCCTATTGTTGAAACTTTATAAACTGATAATTAGAACATGTAGCCCCTCACCCAATTACTTGCATGTAGCTCATTTTCAATAAAAAGGCACGATGATTCCTAGCAGTGGTCACTCTTCAGAGAGCTATCTCTGGGAGTGACCGACAGGATGTGCACAAAAATGGCACCGAGACCCCAGTCTTCCATTCCTGCACCACCTCCAACAAGTCAACCCAACCTCACCGAGGCTGGACCCCAGCATAGGAGAGTTCCTTTATCATCACATACCTGCCAACACTTACCATTTTTATATTTTTAATCATTGCCATTCTGACAAAGGATAGGTGGTATCTCATTGTGGTTTTAATCTTTTCTTTTTTTCTTTCTTTTTTTTTTTTTTCTTTCTTTCTTTCTTTTTTTTTTTTTGCATAAGGTGCTTGAGTTCCCTGTGTATTCTGGTTATCAGTCCCTTGTCTGAGGCATATTTTACAAAAATATTCTCTCGTTCTGAGGGTTGTTGATTCACACTTGTTACTGTGTTCTTTGCTGTGCAGAAACTTCTTAATCTGATATAGTCCCACTTGTCTATTTTAGGGATTATTGCCTATGCTTTGGGAATCTTATTTAAGAAGTCTTTGCCTACTCCAATTTCTCCCAGTGTTTCTCCAGTATTTTCCACCAGTAGTTTTATAGTTTGTGGTCTCAGGTTCAGATCTTTGATCCATTTTGAGTTGACTTCTGTTAAGGGTGAAAGATCAGGGTTCAGTTTCATCTTTCTACAGGTGGATATCCAGTTTTTCCAGCATCATTTACTGAAGAGGTTTTCCTTTTCCCAATGGATTGACTGGTATCCTTTGTCAAAAATCAGTTGGCTGTAAGCTTTGATGTAATTTCTTTGGTGTCTATTATATTCCATTGGTCCACCTGTCTGTTTTTGTGCCAATACTATCCTGTTTTGATGATCACAGCTTTATAGTATATCTTGGGATCAGGGAGTGATGTGCCACACACTCCACTCTTCTTGTGCAGGATTGCTTTGGCAATACAAGGTCTTTTATGATTCCAGACAAATTCTATGATTGTCTTTTCTAGGTCTGTGAATAATATCTCTGGTATTTTGATTGGGATTACATTAAATATGTAGATTAATTTGGATAGAATTGCCATTTTGGTTATGTTAATTCTTCCAATTCAGGAACATGGGATATCCTTCCAATTTTTTTATGTCCTTACCAATATCTTTTTTAAGATTTTCATAGTTTTTTTTTGTAAAGGTCTTTGATTTCCTTAGTTTTATTTATTCCTGGGTATCTTATAAATTTTGTGGCTATGGTGAAAGGTATTCCTTTCCTCAGCTCTACTTTATTTAACTTGTTGTTCATACATAAAAATGCTATAGATTTTTAGGTGTTGATTTTGTATCCTGCCACTTTACTGTATTCATTTATTACTTTGAGAAGTTTTTTTTTGTTTTTTGGGTTTTTGTTTGTTTGTTTGTTTGTTTGTTTTAATGGAAACCTCTGGGACTTCTAAGTATACCATCATGTCATCTGCAAATAAAGATATTTTCAACTCTTCTTTGCCTATTTGAATGCCTTTTATATTGTTCTTTTTTCTGATTACATTAACTAAGACTTCCAGCACTATATTAAAAAGCATTGGAGATAATGGGCAGACTTGCCTAATACCCGTTTTTAGTGGAAAATCATTTAACTTTTCCCCGTTCAGTATAATGTTATTTGTAGGTTTTTCATAGATGGCTTTTATTGTGTTGAGAAATGATCTTTTTATTCCAATCTTACTGAAGGTCTTAATCATGAAAGAATGTTGTAGTTTATCAAATGCTTTCTATGCATCAACTGAAGTGATCATATGGTTTTTATCTTTCTTTCTGTTAATATGCTACATTATATTTATGGTGTTATATGTGTTGAACCACCCTTGCATTTCTGGAATAAAGCCTACCTAGTCATGATGAATAATCTTTGTTATGTGTTGTTGGATATGATTTGTGAATATCTTGTTGAAAATTTTTGTATCTGTATTCATCAATGATATTGGTCTGTAGTTTTCCTTTTTTGTCATGTCCTTATCTTTTTTGATAATGAAGGTGACGGAAGCCTCATAAAATGAATTTGGAAGGTTTTCTTCCTTTTTAATCTTTAGCAATAATTTGAGATGGGTGTATTTAGGTTTTCTATGTCCTCCTGATTCAATCTTGGTAGATTATATGTATCCAGGAATTTGTCCATCTTCTCCAAGTTCTCTTGTTTGTTGGCATATAGTCGCTCATAGTATACTCTAATGATATTTTGTATTTCTATTATGTCTGTTGTAATGTTGCCTGTTTCATCACATATTTGATTTATCTGGTTTCTTTTTTTTTTCTTCTTCTTTATCAGTCTAGCTAATGGTGTTTGATCATGTTAATCTTTTCAAAGAACCAGCTTTTGCTTTCATTTATTCTCTGTATGGTTCATTTATTTTGTATTTCATTTATGTCTGCTCAAACATTTATGATTTCTTTTTTGCTGGCATTTTTTGTTGTTGTTGTTCTTTTCCCAATTCCCTGAGGCACAATGTTAGGTTATCTATTTGCCATCTTTCCATCTTTTTCTTATGCACAGTAATTGCTATGAATTTCACTCTTATGACTGTTTTTGCTGTGTCCCATAGATTATGGAAAGTTGTGTACTCATTATCATTTATTTCCATACTTTTTTTAATTTCAGACTTAATTTATTCAGGAGTTAAGTCATTCAGAAAAAGGTTGTTCAGTTTCCATGTGTTTGTGTATTTTTGAGGGTGTTTCTTGAAATTAATTTTGAGTTTAATTCCATCATAGTTAGAGAAGATGCTGCATATAGTTTCTATGCCTTTGAATCTGTAAAGACTTGATTTGTGTCCTAACATATGGTCAATCTTTGAAAAGTTTCCATGCCAGGGTGAGAAAAAATGTATATGTTTTGGTCTTAGGATGGAAAATTCTATAGATATCTATTAAGCCCATTCAATTTAGAGTATCATTTAGGTTCTGTATCTCTCTATTTATTTTTTGCCTTGAATATCTGTCTAAAGAAGATAATGGGGTGTTAAGATCCCCAAAAATTGTGTTGTCTCCTATCTCTCCTTTTAGCTCCAGCAGTCTTTCCTTCACATATTTAGGTTTTTCTCTATTGGATGCATAGATATTTATATGTGCTATGTCTTCTTGCTGGATTACCCCATGTACTCTTACATAATGCACTTCTTTGTCTCTTCTTACAGTCTTTGACTTGAAGCCTATTTTGTCTGAAATTAATATCGCAAACCCTGCCCTTTTTTGCCTTTTTGGATTTCCATTTGCATGGAATATCTTTTTCCAGTCCTTCACTTTAAGCCTATGTATCTCTTTGTCCATGAGGTGTGTTTCTTGTAGGCAACAGACAGAAGATTTCTGGGTTTTGTTTGTTTGTTTGTTTGTTTGTTTGTTTTTCCCCATTCAGTCAGTCTGTGTCTCTCAACTGGAAAATTTAATTCATTGACATTCAATGTTATTATTTCTATTTCTGGACCTATTCCTACCATTAAGTGAGCCTTTTTTTTCTTTGATTTTTATTCCCTTATAAGTGGCAGTCTGACTTTTTAGTTTTCCTTTTATAGCACCCCTTTCAGAACTTCTTGAAGAGCTGGTCTGGAATTGGTAAATTCCTTCATATTTTGTTTATATAAGAATTTTTTAATCTTTTTTTTCCATATGAAAGATAATCTTGCCAGCTATAATATTCTTGGTTGAAGGTGTTTTTCATTCAACACTTTGACTATATTTTCCCATTCTTTCCTTGCCTGCATTGCTTCCACTGAGAGGTCCGATGTTAGCCTGATGGGTGACCTTTGTAAGTAACTTGATGCTTCCCTCTTGCCAACTTTAGTATTTTGTCTTTCTCTGTTGTTTTTGCCAGTCTGGCTATGATGTGCCTTGGAGAGGATCTTCTTGAGTTGATTCTATTTGGGGTCCTATGTATTTTTTGAGTCTGGTTATTTGAATGCCTTTCTAGGTTTGGAAAGTTTTCTTCCAGGATTTCATGGAATAAATTATCAATGCCCTTATTATTTTATTCCTCTTCTGGGATACCAATTATCCAAACATTGGGTTGCTTGATGGTATCCAGTATTCCTCATGTATTATTCTCATTTAGCTTGGTTATTTTCTCATTGTTCTTGACACTTTTCTCTAGGTCAGACATTTTGTCTTCTATATTTGAGAGTTGATCTTTTGCATGACTTAATCTACTTTAATATTTTGAGAAAGGTTTTGATATCCTGTATTACATTCTTCAATCCTGTAAGTTCCATCTGGTTCTTTTTAAAGGTGTCTATTTCTTCTTTCAAGTTGTGAAAGGACTTCCTCATGTCCTGGATCTCCTTGTCTGTTTTCTCTTCCATCTCAGTTTGGTCACTACAAATATTCTGAAGTGCTTATCCAACATGTCCATGATGTCCATTGTGTTGACTGTGGGTGATTTGGGCTTGACAATTTCCCTTGGGAGAGGCATTTTGTTGGCTTCTTATATTTCTTGAGCCCCTGTGATTGTTCTTAGTCACCTGGTGATCTATACGTTCCCCCCTAACTTATTCAAGATATCTCTGAATGTTAAAAGGTGTGCAGGATTAGAAAATTGGTGATCTCTCTTCTGGTCTGCCTCCCTGTTGCTCAACAGTACCATGAACTGCTGTAAGAGTCCTGGGTGATCCGAAGTCCTCCCTGTTTCTAAGAAGTGGTAAGCTTTCAACTGAGCTAAAAATCTTTACTTAAGGAGCAAAGAAAAATCACATAGTGTGCATTATTCAAAACACAAAAGTTCTGAGAGTCCAAAGGCAAGTGGGGAAGGGGTGTAGGATGGGTAATGGGTCCCAGCTGTTAGGGCCTGCAGCCACAGGTAGCCTGGTATCCAACAATGCAGCGGTCTTGAACTGGTCTCCAGATGGGGGGGAGGGGTGCAAGTTCATCTTAAAGCCCCAAGAAACAAACCTGAAGTCCAGAGACTAGTAGAGGCCGAGATGAGCAATGGGTCCTGGCTGTTAGGGCTGGAAAGCCACAGTCAGTCTGGTGTCCGGCAAGGCCCTGCTCAAATAATTTTTAAGGCCACCTCCAAAGATCTGTCTGATATTATCTCTCTAAGTTCTAAAACCAGTGATAATCTTACAGATATTGTGCAAGTAATTTTTCCAGAACCATGTCAGGAGGACCAAAGACTGGTCAATCCAGAATGTGCGCACATGAACTTTCTTCTGCAGAAGAGTAGGAATCATGACACATTAGCATTTCCAAGTAACTCAAGGCCTGCATAGGGGACAGCTCATCTGGATAATCAGGGAAGAATTATTTAGATAGAACCAGATTTTCAAATGACATTAAAGAAAGTCTTAAAACTGATTTTCTTGGGGCTGGCAGGTAGCATAGTGACTAAAGGTGCTGGACTCCCACATGGCCAACCGTGGCTCAAGTCCCAGACCTGGTGGCTTACTTTTTCACTTTCCTTCTCTCTCTCTCTCTCTCTCTCTCTCTCTCTCTCTCTCTCTCTCTGTCTCTCTGTCTCTGTCTTTCTCTGGTTAAATTAAAATAAATGAATAATAAATAAAATAAAATAATTATTAAAAAAACCTGATTTTCTAAGTGCCCAATAATTTAAATAGGAAACAGCTCTGGTGTTTGGCAGAGGAACTTAAATTTTATCTAAATAGGAAAAGGTTCCCAAAAAGGCAGCATGTAAGCTGACTGTAAAGTTATTCAGGGGTCTGTGCTTACTAGTTGGCTACATTCTGAGCTTAATCTGTAAATAGTTTCCAATACGCATTTTATTTTTAAAAAATCATTAAAAAGTGTTCTCTCCCTGGTAATGGAGTTCTGCTGAGAGGACAGAGTGCCATTTTTAAATGCCCAGAATTTCACAATGCACAGACTTGCATCATTCCAGCTACCTCCCTTAGAGGTTATGTTTCCATAGAATAAGGAATTAATCACTTTGAATTCCCATCCACCCTGCAGTGTTGGGATTTTTCCCAGAATAGAAGCTTTGCTGGAGCCATGCCAAGGTGATGTTCCACAAGCACAGAACTGTATCCTGCTGTTGCCTATTCATTTATTTGTTTTACACTAAGCTCTGTTTGTCAGCACAGAATGGCCACATGATGCCCCAGCTGCCTGATAATACAGATGAATCGAAGGAAATACTTATCTTGGCCACTTTACAAACATCGAGGTCAAATTCTCCTGTCATCTAGTCAGCTCTGTCTTCATCTGTTCAGACTAGCTAAGTGAAGTATAGCAGCCATTGTAAAGGATGAAAACAGTGTATGTCAGCCAGAGAAAAATGAGAACTATGTTCTTCCTAACTCCATAACAGTTAATAGTTTCAAATAACATGTTTTTAATTTAGAAATAATTGGAATTATGCTTTCATTCTTTCTCTACCATAAAAAATGAAAAATATTATTATTACAACCTACCACATGGATATTACTAGTGCATTAATATAATTTACTGTACATTCTGGAAGGTCTTCTGAGGAAAACAGTCTCAGTTTTACTGAGTATGATCCTCACAGGTGATGGGCCAACCCCTGCAGAGGTTAGATTATCTTTACTAACATTCCACAGTTAATGCTTTTTTTTTCTTTTAGAGAGATTTTCACTATAGGGTGTCTGCACTTTCCAGAGAGACAGAAAGCAAGAAATCACCCCCCACGGTGGGGTTGGCCATGCCACAATCCCTCCTCCTCTATTCTCCTTTTAGGATTTTGGGCATGCATGCACACATGCCCAGCTGAGTTTTAAGCCACTGGCTCTGGGACTCATACCATAGTTGACTACATGGGAGTCCAGAGACATAACCATTACACCTTCTGCTGGTCCCTCCTCCTCTTTTTTACCTAACCATTTAGCCATGGAGTGGGTCAGTTTTCCCTAACCTTTTTAGTTTTCCTTTCATCATTGCTCTCCTGAGGAGATATTTTTATTTTAACTTTGACTGACAAATAGTTACACATATTTATGAGGCACAGAGTCATTTTCTATATATGTATACAATGTGTAATAATCGAATCAGGGTACTAGTTATATCTACTGCCTCAAAAAATTGTCATACTTTTTGTTGTGAACATTCACAATACTTCATTCTAGATGTCTTGAAATAATTGACTTGTCACCAACTATGGTTACTCTACTCAACTATGGTTACTCTAATGCAAGCACTACTGTGCTGTAGTACTTCAGAACTCATTTCATTTACTTATTTACTCTCTTGTATCTGTTAACCAAGTTCTACCTATATTTCCCAACTCCTCCCCTTCTTAGCTTCTGGTTTCTACTGTTTCACTCTTCACTTCTATGTAATCAAATCTTTTGGCTTCCACTAATGAATGAGAAAATATGGCATCTGTCTTTCAGAGCCTGCCTTATTTCACTTGGCATTATTTCTTGCAGGTTGGGCAATGTTGCCACAATGCAGAATTTCTTTCTTTTATATGGATAGATAAGATCTCATTTATATATATATATACCACATTTTCTTTATCCTTCCATCTTTTGGGTCACTTAGATCATCTTTGTGTCCTTGAATAGTGCTGCAATGAATGTGGGAGTGCAGATATCTGCTTGACAGACTGATTTCCTTTCCTTTGGGTATATCCCTAATAGCAGGATTACTGGGTCATAAGGTAGCTCTATTTTTACTTTTTTGAGGACTTTCATCCAGTTTTCTGTGATGACCATACTAATATTTATTTATTTATTTATTTATTTATTTATTTATTTTGGAGAGGTTTTTGCTATAGGGCACGTGCACTCACCAGACAGAGAGAGACATAGAGACAGAAAGCGAGAAATCACCCCCCAGAGGGGATGATCACGCTGTAATCCCTTCTCCTCCACTCTCCTCTCGGGATCTTGGGCACACACGCACATGCGCCCTGCATGAGTTTGAAGCCACTGGTTCCCGGACGCGAACTGCGGTCGACTACATGGGAGTCCAGTGACATAGCCATTACACTAACTGCTGGTTCCCATGACCATCCTAATATTTATTGACACTACTTTAGTCTCTTATTGTATTGTTAAATACAAATGCTTGAAGCTGAGTGATTTAGAATAGAAGCTTATTTATCTGGTTCATGATTCCTGTTGTTGGAAAGTCCAAGAGTATAATGCCAGTATCTGATCAGCCTTTGTTCATGCATCACGTAATTGAGAAAAGCAGGATGGTCAGCAGGTACAGATAAAAAGAGAGAGAGGGAGAGACATACATGTGGCCATCGTCTCACTATTCTAAGAACTTGCTCTCACAACTAACCCCTTCTTGCAAGAAAAAGAACTCATTTCCTCTTGAGACACAGAATTAACCTATTCATGTGTGTGATGCCTCCATAAGCCAAACATCATCCACTAGGCTTACTTCTTAAAGGTTTCACCATTACACTGTGAACAAAGCTTCCAGCACATTAACCACTAGGGACTAACCATAGCACCCACTAACAGTGCACTAGAGTTCTTATTTATTTTACTTTTATTTTAAAGTCAATCATTGTGCATCATTACAGCATCCAAAATGAATTTTCCCAGCATGAATACATTGTATATTAGGCCAGACCAAACCTCACTAGTACTTATTTTTCTTTGTATTTTTATAAAGCCATCCCATCCTGGAAGGAAGTGATAGCTCATTGTGGTTTTGATTTGCATGTTCCTGATGATTACTGATGTGAAGCAATTTTTTATGTGCTTGTTATACAGTCATATAGTCTTTCAAATGTCTTATAGTCTTAACAAGGCTGCCTCTGTAATTTTAAAGCCATAGGTATATAATCAACCTATTTTGTTATTTTGTGTATAAATGTGCTTTTTCATAAATATAGAGATATTTTCAGCTATTTGTATATACTTAAGAGAAATATTGTCTGTTACAAATATATATGCAAGCACACTTATTTACTTAATGGAAGGGGGGTGAGCAGCAGATGGCAATGTGGTTAAGGTGCTGGACTCCTACATTGTCAGCTACAGTTCAAGTCCCAGACTCAGCAGCTTAAAAATCACACTGAGCATGTGTTCATACATACTTGAAATCCCAGAAGGAGACTGGAGGAGAAAGGATAGCAATGTGACCATCATGTTATTTCTCACTTTCTCACTGTCTCTGTCAGTCTCTCTACAGTGAACGCAAGCACCCTATGACAAAACAAAACTAAACAAAAAGGAAAAAGTGGTTAAACGTGGACTTAACTTAAATTTTAGCTATACTGCAATCACAACACAAATCTACACTCAGCTCTTATCTTCTGTATTGCCCTTTTAAAAATATTTATTCAACATACTTGGGACCAAAAAAATTACATTGCTTATTTATTTGCTTCCTTGTATATTATCATATTAACCACCAATTATATTATCTTCCAGGCCTAAAGCTTGTGAACAAAGTTTTCAATTATTATAAGTCTAAAACATCCACACCTGAGCTAGAGCAGTCATCCCCCCCAAACAGTTGCTCCATGCAGTAGCATTACCACATGGTCAAATTGTGGAGGATGATCATTGAGTTTAACAAAAGGACATTGCTGAGAAGTGACATGAATTGAAGGGTTATAGTTAAAGAAGGCTTGAGTCATAAAGTGTTACATGGAAATATATTGCTACATGTGAGAAAATGGCTACACACGTTTGGCATCCTTTCCTAAAAGAACAAAGTGAGCAATTAAAATTATGTATAAAATTATCAGTAGGCATAAACATACCAAAAACAACTGTTTTTTATAAGAACTGAGTTAATATGTTGTAGCTGAAACTCTCAGATGAATGATTTAAGTAAATTAATAAAACTCTCTTACCTTCAATTTGCTTATTTATAAAACAGGGACTACTGTTTTATATGGGAGTTACCATCTTAATACGAGGATTAAATCATCTAGCCAAAGTGAATGTGTCTGAAAGATAATATGCTGACTTACTGAAAGCGCATGTAAAACACCTAGGGAGCAATTGTTTTGGAAATTTAGCATATGTTGTTTTGTTGAGAATTAATGAAAGAATTTTTACCCTATTTCTTGAAATGGCTCATTAAGACTTGATTTTTTTAAAAAAAGAAACAAAGCGAAACAAAAAATCTTAATTTATATTGGATTTTAAAAAATGTGAGCCATGAGCACATTTAAGGAGATAAGAACAAATAATTTCAAAATTTCTGGCTTATTTTTTATGCCAGGAAAACAGACCTAGAGATAGGTTATAATTTTTTTTTATTCCTCCTTCAGTCAGTTTCTTTTGTTTTTTTTTGGTGTACTCAAGGAATAATAGGAAGAGAAAAGGTGAAAGGAATTAAAAACAGTGGGTGGAAGGAAGAAAGGGAGAGAGGAAGGGAAAAAAAGACTAATAATGGTTTTCTCACTTCATGGATGTTTATCCACCAAACTTGTATCAAAAGATTTATAGGATTTTCTTTGGTTTTGGTTTTTTATTTAATTTTATTAAAGGCCAAGCAGAAAAAAATAATTAATTTCTCATGAAGACTCTGTGGAAAGACAATTTTATCAAAATGATATCTGTATGAAAAGTTTAGTAAAAGGGCAGTGAGTCTCAGAGGAAAAAAAAAAAAAACAAAAAACAAACATGCTCCAGAATCATCAAACTAGGATTTAGGTTGTTCTTTCTATTGTACAATCTAGAATTTATGGACATAAACTTTAAACCTTTGGTAAAATAAGAGAAAGTTATCAAAAGCATCTAGCAAAGAGCCTAACCACAATTAAGTGCTCCAATAATGGATGTTTGTTTGTATTTTGCTTGTTTGTTTATAATGAAGATCTATAAACATTGTTGATTCTCTTGCAGTTTACCAAAGGTGAAGCTTCTCTATTTACACATATTGTCAGGCTGTTATTTTCCTCTTTAACAACTTCTCATAGCATTTTTTCACCCCTATGCTTCTCACTGTGTGAATTACAGGATTTAACATAGGGGTGAAGATTTCAAAGCACACAGTCACCCACATGTCCATGAAGTAGGTGGCCACTGGGCACATGTAGGTGAAATCCAAGGCACAATAAAGAGTACAATGACAGTAAAGCGGTAACTGCATGTGGAAAGGGCTTTGCTCCATCCTTCGGAGCCATGGGATTTCAGGAAGCTCAAGATAACTACGTAGGAGATAAGTAGCATGGAGAAAATGAGCAAGCACATGGCAACACTGTGGACTGCCACCACTGTTCCCAGCCTGTAGGTGTCTCTGCAGGCAAGTTTCAACAATGGGAAAAGATCACACATGAAGTGGTTGAAGACATTGGGACCACAGAAGGGCAAGTTGACCATGAGAAGAATCTGCCCAGTGGCAGGCAGGATGCCTCCAATCCAAGCTACCACCACCATGACATGACAGAGCCCCTGTATCATTATAGTCATGTAGTGCAGGGGCTTGCAGATGACCACATAGTGATCATAGGCCATGACAATGAAGAGGATGATCTCTAATCCTCTCAGAAGTTGCTCCACCAAGAGCTGAGTGTGTCAGCCCCCGAAGATGGTTCTCTTCTGGTAGAACAGGTCAATACTAATTATGGAGGTGGTGACACAAGTGTAAGAGGCATCTATGAAGGACAAGTCAGGGTGGTGCTGAGGGAGGGAGATAGTGATGATGTTGAGTAGATTGCCCAGCACAATAAATTGGAAAATGAGCAAAAAGACAGTAAGTATTTTCTGCAAGTGTGGATTCCATGTGAGTCCCAGGGAAACAAATTCAGTCACATTGTTGGGAAGCATAGACTGATTCATTCAGGTTGTAACACCTTGTGGGGGCCTGAGTCCTATATAAGTGATTTAAAAATGTAGTTAATTAGTTATAAAATGATTACAGTCTGAATTTCATAGTACCAAGGTTGGATAGTCACTGTAATTGTAGAATGTATCCTTGGCATCTCTTGCCCCAGTAATTCACTTACTATTTTACTTAATTCTTGATTCCTTCTATCTCATCTGATGCCTATCATTTGTCACCTCTAAAACATCCATTGTCAACAATTTATGTGCAATGTATTGAGTGAATACTGTGCTATAAGCATGAAATCTGGATTCTTCCCTTGGCTTCAAATCCATGTGACTTTGTCAAGTCATTCTAGAGCCCTCTGCTTTTAAATGCTCCTCTGTAAATATGACCTTATATTATACGTTGTAACTATAAGGTGTATTTTGTAAAGTGCTGCACACAGGCAAGGTTTATTCCCTCTACTAGGGTAATTTACATTTGAAGCAGAGCTCTTGAAGGATATGACCCAGAAATATCCATTGCAAGAAGATAGATTAGAGAAATGTATACATCTCTGAAATGTATACTTTCCCTGGAATCTACCATAGCACATAAGCTATTCATGTCTGTTTTGAACCTGTGACCAATGTAATACTTGGCATAGGGTCTTCTGTGCTGACTCCAATTAGGTAATGAATACATATTTGACAAATTGCCACATTTCTACAATTCCATGGTTAAGAACATACATACTTCCCCAAAACATAAACCTAGGAACTCAAATATGCTCACTTTCCCATGCTCTTCTTTATGTGAAACGTAAATAAACTTGGTAGGTGTGTGTTTTCTAGCTTAATGTTTTCTGGTGTCAGCGTCTGCGCATGGGGCTTGGTCCTGTGAAGGAAAACGTTAGAGAAAGGATAAAGATGCAGAAGTAGGGATGCATTTGAACATGGACAAGCTGTGCTGCTCGGTTGTGCTGAGCATCTTTATACATTTTACCATGCACAGTAAACTGTTTGTGAGCTTTCAAAGAAAGATGCGGTTGAATTTCTACAGTTAGAGCAGGACTTTAGTGTATGTTTTTTGACTTCGTTACTACCATGTGTGATCCTGTTATGTGTCGTAAGTCAAGCCAGATTACTTATGCTGTTCCTCTGCAACTTTGAGGAAGCCTGTCTGAATATTCATCAAAGGGGATGATGTGTACATCATCAACATTATATAGAATAGGCATCACATGACCTAGCCAGGGTCAGGATATTTCCCATGCCCCACAACTGTTTTCATAGAGCCCTCGTACCCAAAACATGTGTCAGCCAGTTCACAGTGAATAATTAATGAGGCATGCAGATAACTGCCTCATTCAGCTTGGCTGTATACCCTTGTGTTCAGGTATGTTTTATAAAGTAGACATAAAAATATTAAATCCTGGAGCCAGCAAATGGCATTGCAATTATATTATTGGACTCTCACATATTTGACTGACATTAGAATCCATTTCTGGTGGCTTGACACTCACATGGGTCATGTGAACATGCATGACCATGATCCTGGGAAGAGAATAGAGGACAACAGACTGTGGCTGGCCATCCCCCTAGAGGGTTATTTCTCACTTTTTCTCTCACTATGTCTGTCTTTCTCTCTTTCAGTTAAGCACACTTGACCTTAAGCAAACACTTCTTAAAAAATATATTAAGTACCTCTATGAAAATGTATGTTACCAATATGACTTTCAAAATAATTGCAGCAGTATTTGACTAATATTGTTTATTCTTCAAAATTAAGTTACATATATAATTTAACAAAGTCCTACTTAGTACATTTCCAGCTTCAGTAGACTAGGATAAAAAAACTACTGGGTAAATTTTACAATCACGAAGCTGTATCAAGCAAAGGCAACTCTTATTTTCCAAATTTTAAAATTAAAATTTTAATGTGAACAGCAGGAATAAATAGACTACAAGATAAGGTAGATAGAATACACACACACACACACACACACACACACACACATAATAAAGATTTACATTAGGTTGTTGGGAAAGTCATGACATACTTTTCCATATTTTCCTGTGCAAAAATGTATCATGACTTTCCTAGTGACCCAATAAGATCAATTACTTACTATAAGTAATCACTTACATAATTTATTACTCAACAAGTATTTATTGGTCACTTGCTATGTATATTAAGGTCCAGGACTTGAACTCTGATCAACCATATGAGCATCCAGTGCCTTAACCACCATGTCACCTGCTGGCCCCTGTCTTAAAATATTTTCATGCCTTTAGTATTAATATAAAATCATCTAGAATTTATTTAAATTAGTTTTAAATATTTTTCTTTATTCTGATTAACCAACAATTTATCAATGAATAAATAATATCATCACATTACTCACCATAAATGTACTACAACCATACTCAAATCTTCCATCAGTAATAGTAAGGCATGGAAAGATGATTATTACCTTGTTTCCTATCAAGTTAGAGGGATTAATACATCTAAATAAGATCATTAACTTCATAAACATTTCATAAAACTGTATATGACAATACAAAGTTATTTTTTCCAAGCATATAAATCTCACTAAACAATAAATCAATTGGTCAATGAACTTCCAAAATCAATGATGGAATGTTGTTACCTCTTTAAATATGTTAAACAAAAGTTTCCCACATGAGTCACTGAAACTCAGTTATTCAATAAGTGTATACTGACTTTCTCTAATAAGAATAAATATTTTAAAATTACTACTTCAAATTGTCCATCTACCTCTAGTAAATTGAGGTAGATGGCATAATATTATGTCACTAGACTCCAAAGTAGTTGACTGCAATTCAAGTCTCGGACCTAGCGGCTTAAACTTCAGGCCTGATGAGTGTGCTTGCATGCTCAAGATCCTGAGAGAAGGGTTTGCAGTATTTTCATCACTCCTGGGGGATGATTTCTCACTTTCTGTATCTCTGTCTCTCTGCTGAGCCCATGTGACCTATAGCAAAACTCTCTAAAAAACAATAAAAAACCAACTACATAAAAATGAAACAGATATTCTTAGTTATCCAGCTAAAACAATATTAGTCCAGTATGATAAACTATGGATGTTATATTAACTACAAGCTCTGATAGGCAGTTCTAATTATCTCTGAAAAGTATAAAAGAAAATGAGTTATTTATTACTTCTTTTCAATACTGGGTCCCTAATGGGGGGAAGAGATAAAGAAGATTGTGAGGTGAGGAGAAGTTAAATGAGAAAAGAGAATAAAAAAGGATAAGAAGGAGAGATACATGCCTTTCTTCAGGTAAACACACAGATAGCCTCCCTGAAAACTACATTCATTATATCAAAACATTGTAGAAAGTAAATTCATAGCCAAACAATGAAATAAAGCAAGATAATACAATTCCATTTTCTTTATTTTAAATAAGTAAAGAGAAAAGTTGGGAATATGAAGACAGGAAAGTGGAATGTTGACAAAGTGTATGCATTTATTGAGATCAACACATACTCAGAGTTTTCACTGAATTCAATTATTTCCTAACACTTCTCTGGGCCTCCATTTTTCATGTTTAAAAATAATTAATAAGGGAATATAAATTATTTTGCACTTTTTTGAGCCAGGGATTCTTTCTTTTATGTTGTGTCTTCCAGTCTTTACAGAAATTTTATAATTTCAGGACTTCATAATACATGTAACTAATGAGGAAACTGAGGCTCAAACACTTTTTTAAGAATTATTTATTTCCTTTATTTTTAATTATTGTTATTTTAAATTTGACCATAGCAACACACACACACACACACACACACACAGAGAGAGAGAGAGAGAGAGAGAGAGAGAGAGAGAGAGAATGAGAAAGTAAGCCAGCAGATCTGGGACTTGAATCATGATCAGCCATGTGGGAGTCCAGTGCCTTTAACCACCATGCCACCTACGAGCCCAAGGCTCAAACAACTTAAATGACATGCCAAAAACTTCTTCGAGATTGGTTCAGTTCATTTATAAATAAAAGACCACAAATTGAGGTGTGGATTTTCTCTAAGATACTTCTCTTAGATGGCTGGGCTTGTTACTTGTTACTAAGTCCTTCAGCAAATGAGCAAAGTATGGAGCAATCTATTCATGACATTCACATGCTACAGTTTCTGTCTCTTAACTCTCCTCTGACACCTCCACCCTTCATCCTCATCATAGGAACGCAGCAGGCAATGCATACCTAGTATCATAGTAACTGAGACTGGTGTCCAAGATATGAACTATTTTTCATTTAAAATATATAGTTTGAGTAGGTGTCTATTATCAATCTTGAATATATTCTTGCTTTTTCCTCCACAAAGGATTTAAAACTTGGAGTGAATAAGAGGTAGCCTAGTAGGTAATTTGTCTATTGATTCTTTTTTTGGTGAATTATTAGATTCTAAGTAATCATAAATTTATTTTTAATTTATACATGATGTTAATAAGTAACAAATTAAATGGATGAGAGATATGAAAATGAAAACATTTTTGACCATCACCTCAAAGCTTTTTCTACAATATCACATTACCTCTTTCTGTAAAAGGTATATTACAAAAGTTTTTATCCAAGATCATTTTTACTTCTCTACACCTATTTTTTCTAAGTTTAATGTTTTATTTTTCATCAGACAACTCTCAACCTTTTCCACACTTTCTTCATGGCTTGTTTCATGTCCTTACTTCTGAAAGTATAAATAAAGGGATTACGCAAAGAAGTTAGGATGGTGTAAAATATTGCCATCAATCTGTCAGAAAAGAGAGTAGATGGAGGTTGTACATATTCAAACATCCATGGGACAAAAAAAAAAAACAAACAAACAAACAAAAAAAACACAACAGCAATGTGAGATCCACAGGTGGAGAGGGCTTTCCATCACTCTTCAGAAATATAGGTTCTCAATGAGAGCAAATGACACCATAGAAGATAAGCAAGGAGAAGATTAAAAGGCAGACAAACCCACTGTTCACGACCACCAAAATGCCAATGATATGTGTGTCCATGCAGGCAAGCTTTAGTAATGGGTACAAGTCACACATAAAATGATCTATGACATTGGGGCCACAAAAGGGCAACTGGAAAGCAAAGAGAATTTGTATCACAGAATGCAAGAAGCCCCCTGTCCAGGCTACTCCCATCAGAATGCCACAGAGCCTCCAGTTCATGATAGAAGAGTAGTGCAAGGGCTTGCAAATGGCCATGTAACGATCATAGGCCATTGCTATGAGGATAATCACCTCTACCCCAGCAAAGAAGTGTTCAGCAAAGATTTGGACCATGCAACCTTGAGGGACTCAACCATGTCTATTATGTCACCTGGTTTATTCCTAACCGGTGTCTGCACTATAAACTCCATACCTGGTTACAAGCTTTTATCAAGAAAATAGGAGTACAAGACAAACTCTAAGAGGTCATTTGATCCATCAATAACCATTTATTACAAAATAAAGAATTAAACATATGATTTTTATTTATTTATTTTTATTTACATTTTTTAATACATTCAATCACATTATTTAGCTTACAAGGTGATCATTTCAATGTATGAACATTTCTCCCCAGTCGAGTTGATCAAAATATAGCAACAAGACAAAGAATGATAAGTGTTGGCGGGGATGTGGTGAAAGGGGAGCTCTCTTACACTGCTGGTGGGAATGTAAATTAGTCCAACCACTGTGGAGAACAATTTGGAGATTCCTCAAAAATCTACAAATAGAACTGCCATATGATCCAGCAATCCCATTTCTTGGCATCTACCCAAAGGACAGAAGAATTTCTCATTGGAAAAGTGCTTGCACATCAATGTTTATTGCGGCACTTTTCACGATTGCTAAGACATGGAATCAACCCAAATGCACCCGTATGGCTGAATGGATTGAAAAACTGTGGCACATATACTCTATGGAATACTATTCAGCCATTAAGAACGATAAACATATGATATATCCATGGCCAACATAGTCAGTGGTTAAGATACAAACAGCAATTATGTGAAGTGGGTAAGAATATCAGCTCCTAACTCATACAAATCTAGGTTCGAGTCTAAATTCTACTTGATCTATGCCATAGAACAATTCACTTAAAATTCTCAAAGTGTTAGTTTTTACTTCTGTGAGTGTGAAAAGGTGTACTGATAGGGTTCTAGGGATCTTGTTAGAATCGAACACACATGAAATTATACACACACACACATATATAATGTATTTTATACACACACACACTAGAGACTGCATGGGTATAGGAACTACATATGAGTAGGGAAGGAAAGGGGAAAAAGAGGTTTGTGAAAAAATAATAAAAGGACAAGAAGGCATATAAACAAGGCAAACAGGTTATGAAAACGTGTGCCACAGCAAAGTAAAAATGGGTATTGCTAATCTAATCTATATCTCCAAAAAGAATAAAGAAAGCTAGTAAAATATTGAAGGTACATAACATAATGTCATGTTCCTTGGTAAAAATGGTGATATGTTAATATCTTTGATAATTGTCACACACAACATGTATGCTTTGAAAAACTATACTGTAACCCACAAAGATGTATAATAATTCAATGTAAGTAAGAAGTTACTAAATAAACAATTAAATGAATAAATAATATATTGCTCCATTAGGAAGTACAAGAAGATCATGATGACCAATTAGAAAAAGCTCCCAAAATCACTGACACAGAATAAAAATGATGTTTTTTTACTAATTTCTTGTTTATCAAGATCAAGGACAAGGGTCTTTATTCATCTTTTTATTTATTTACAGGTGTAAAATATTTTGCTTGGTCACTCACAACTTTTCCATTTAAAATTATTCCAGATAAAAAGATTATTAAAAAGAAAAAAAATCACTTTCTGCTATCACAAAGCTAGCAATCCCAGCTTCACTGTTGAATAACTATGTGTCATTGAACTAACCACTATGCCTCATGCTGTCTGACCCTCAAAAGACAAATAAACTGTTATTAATGTGTTTTGCATAGTATAAATCAAAAGAAAGATATAAAATATTATTGATGTATATTTTTTTTGTGGGCAGGCACTCTTAGCACGGTCTTCAAACCACAGTCCACCCCAGCTTAGCTAGCTCTGATCTGAGGCACACGCTTCCACACCAGGCATCTACAGGGACGCACTGTGAGTGTGTCCAGCATGGCGGATTGGTTGCATTATCACTGCACCACCATAGCTGGCCCAGTTTTAGCATTATTATTATTATTATTATTATTTAATTCTCAGAGGGTAAGTGTGCCATGAGAGAGAGAAAGCACCCAATCTAATAGGGAATGGTCACGTCACAATACTTCACCCTCCATTCCTCCTTACATTAAGGGTTTTGGGCATATATGCACACACACACAGCATACTTTTCTGTTTTTGTTCTTTTGTTATTTTCTTCCAAAGCTGCTGGTGCCAGAATATGAACTGTGTGGTCTGGCATGTGAGAAATGGCTGGGGTTGGACCAGCATTATTTTAAAACAGCATCTATGTGTATAAAGTAAGCTGGGAAATTGAATTAGTCTCAAGAATAAAATATGTTTTTTAAAAAGCATCCTTTTTTGGGACCAGCAGTTAGCATAATAGCTATGTCACTAAACTCCCACGAGGTTGACCGAGGTTCGAGTCCTGGATCCTGTGGCTTAAACTCATGCTGGCCGCATGTGCGTGTGTGCCCAAGATCCTGGGAGGAAATGGAGGAGAAGGGATTGTGGCGTGGCCATCCTCCCTGGGGAGTGATTTCTCACTTTCTATCTCTCTGTCTCTCTCTGTCTTTCTGGCGAGCATATGTGCCCTATAGCAAAAACCTCTCAAAAAAATTATCCTCTTTTAAATTATACTCATTCAAAATTTCAGTAAAACTGTTTCATTCATATCATTTTTGAAAAACATAAAAAGAAATAATTCTAAAATCATAAACATGTTTATATTCCTTATACTGTTAACACCAACACTGAAAATTTATTGTAAAAGTGAAAGTAGTTAGATTATTTAGAATATTGTGTGATCAATACAATGTAGGGGGAAAAGGAATTGAAGACAACTGTAGACACCAGAGATAGTGTGAGAAGAGGGTGAGAAAGGACAGAAGGTCAGAAATAGGGGTTAAAAAAATACACACACACACACACACACACACATACACACACACACACACACACACACACACACACATATATATATATATATATATGAAATATGAAACTAGAAATGGAAAATTTTTGATAACATGAATGATTAAGCCACTATGCAGTATATTCTGGATGGGACATCACATTTTGCATGTTGTGATGATGCTTAGGAATGAATGTAAATTAAGTTTTAAAAAAAGTTTCAGAAAAAAAAAACCTTAAAACTGTTTTTCTTGAAACTAAAAAAAAAAAAAAAAAGCATTATAAATATCTATTTGATGACTGCAGTAAGATATATAGCCCCAGCTAGGTGCTACTTTAGAATATGTTCATTCTACTCACTATGCCTAAAGTCAGACTTGTGTTCATGAGTATGTACATATCAGTCATGGTTGCTATTAAAAATATTTAGATTAATTAAGACCTTTAGTGAATCAATAAAATGTGAGGGGGGGAGAAGGAATAGAAAGCAACCATAGATACCAGAGACAGTGTGGGAGGAGAGTGGGAGATGGCAGAGGGTGAGACATAGGGAATCAAAGATAGGAAAAAAAGCAAAATATACAGGAAACAAGAAATGGAAAATTATTTGTTGATGATAACACATATGTTGATGTGCTTGATTGAGCCAATGTACAGTGTATTCTGGATGTAAAATCTCATTTTGTATGCTGTAATTATGTACAGTGAATGAATATAAATAAATAAATTTAAATATATATATAAATAAATAAATATGTATATACACATATATGTAAATATATATACACATATATGTATATACGTATATGTGTGTATAAATATATATGTATATAAATATATATGTGTATAAATATATATACATATACATTATTTATATACATATATGTATATACATATATATGTATATAGATATATACAAATATATATATATATATATATATATATATATATATATATATATATGGAGATTGCATGCTTTGAATTGGCGAAGTATGAGTACAGCAACTTGCTTTAAAAATTATTTTTTGTATAAAATGATTTATGTTCATGGTGTGGTAGTTAAGGGTGCTGGACTTCCACATGGTTGACTGTAGTTTGAGTTCCGGACCTGGCAGCTTGCTTTCTCTCTCTCTCTCTATTCCTCTCTGGTCAAATTAAAATCAAATAAATGAATAAAGTTAAATAAAATAATTCTTTAAAAAATGATTTATGTTCATTATAAAAATAGAGATAAACTAAAAATTAAAATAGTTTATAAAACCAAAATAAAAAGTGAAATGAGATGGGGAGATTTTACAGTGGAACACGGTTCAGGGTCACTTAAGATAGTGAAAATTGAGAACTATTTTAATATTATTTAACAAATTTAGTGATAGGGGCTGGCAGATGGTATGGTGGTTAAGGGCGATGAACTCTCACATGGCCAACCACAGTCTGAGTCCCTGATCTGGTGGCTTGCTTTCTCAGTTTCCATCTCTTTCTCTCTCTCTCTCTCTGACTCTGTCCCTCTCTGGTCAAATTTAAATAAATAAATAAATAAATAAATAAATAAAGTTAAATATTTTTAAAAATATTTTATACATTTATACATTTAATAATAGGAAGATATTTGTGTAAATTAGTTTGTTAAAAATTAATATATAAAAAGTTCTCTTCAGAGTTCAAGTCATCTTTCTCCTCAGTGCAGCTCTCTTCTTGTCCCTAAATGTCACAATTATTGTTCACGTATTTCTAGAATTTGAAAAAAATAAAGTTCTATGTTTCCATTGGTATCCTTTCTGTAAAATGTCTGAACTTTCTCTTCCTCTGTTTTCGTGATTTACATACGGTGCTATGAATAAAACTCTCATAATAAATCATAAACAGCAAAAAATTTTTATAATATGTAAAATGAGAAAAGCAAAAAAATTATAATAAATGTGTCCATTTATACAAATATATTAAATATGATTTTATAGTTTAGAAGGGAATATACTAAATTGATCATTTTTATTTGCAATATATATATATTATAGTAACAAAGAGAATACCTTAAATTAAACATCATCAGAGATAAAACCTACACCACCATATTTCCCAGCATCTAAACAGTTTAGAAAAAGGAGGTGGTATTTGTGGATAATTCATTAGCATAGAATTTAAATGCTAACATAACACAGAATCTTATATTAAGAACTGTAAGTTCAGGACCAGAAAATGGCATATGGTTACGTTGATGGATTTCCACATAGTCCACTGTGGTTTGAGGACTGGACCCGGCAACTTAATACTCACACGGGGTGTGCATGTGCGCAAGCCCAGAAATCAAGAGGAGAATGTAAGAGAAGGGATTATTTATGGCCTGGCCATCACCCTGGGAGGTGTTTTTTCACTTTCTGTCTGTCTCTCCAGTAAGTGCACCTGTCGTACAGCAAAAATCTCTCAAAAAAAAAAATGTAAGCTCTCTCGTATGTTTTCCATAAACCACCATATAATGGACCTAGCCCACCCTATCCTACAAATATGCACTTTGACATCAATTTTAAATTTATATTCTCCCATAGGTAGCAGCTTATGGTGCCCACATTTCTCCTAGGATATTCCAGTCTTGTCTTTCTTGATAGCCATGTCTTTAAAATGTTGGGGTGCAACAGATTGCTCAGGGACCTCTCATTGCATGAACTGTGAGCCCTGGGCCAACTCTAGGGCCAGTGACCTTGGGAAGCTAACCACCCTGTGTTTCTCATTCACATTGCCACTCGCCCCCCATCTTTTCAGCCACAAAACAAATTTTTGCAGCCAACATTTTAAAATAGTAGAAACTTCTGTTTCAACTTTGAAGTATATATAACATTCAAAATTATAAGAATCAGTGATATATTCGAAATCAAGAAGTAATGTCTTGTAATTATATTTGAAGTAGCAAATTTTAGATGCATACATATATTTGCATATCAGTCACATTTGCATACATTTTTCTAAGTAAATATTGTCGGTAAAAATGAAAAGAATAAGTTAAAAGTCTATTATCTTCCTTGTTAAGTTCTTTTAAACTCTATATTTTTAATCCAGGATGTTATTCAGCAAAAAAGATTTATTTCCTCTCTGTCTAGCTAAGCCTATGCCTTTTCATCACAACCTGGGAAAAAGTTCTCTTCAGAGTTCAAGTCATCTTTCTCCTCAGCGCAGCTCTCTTCTTGTCCCCAAATGTCACAATTATTGTTCACTTATTTCTAGAATTTGAAAAAAATAAAGTTCTATGTTTCCATCGGTATCCTTTCTGTAAAATGTCTGAACTTTCTCTTCCTCTGTTTTCGTGATTTAGATCATTTTAAGAGCGTAGAACCTGCTGACAGCAAACAGTTCCTGAGTTGGGGGGCGAGGATTAAAGAAAGACAAGAAGACAGGATAGAAATGGGAAGACTGCCAGTCAATACCAATCAGCTCCGAATGTACTTTATTACTAGTATTTATACACACTCCAGAGGCTTCTGTGATGTAAGGTTTTAAGTCCTTACTGAATTTATCAGGTTGTTGTAACAATACTTTGGAACATTCAGTTCAAAACAATCCC
Source organism: Tupaia tana (assembly GCA_026018925.1). NCBI lineage: Eukaryota > Metazoa > Chordata > Mammalia > Scandentia > Tupaiidae > Tupaia > Tupaia tana. The sequence goes on along the minus strand of JAKSZU010000025.1, from coordinate 7,529,834 downwards.
AAGACATTCTGCTCATAACAATCCAGCCACCCAAGGCCATATCTGGATAAAGACCCTGGTCTTATTCTGGTGGTCCCATCCCGCACATTCCTCACGTCTCCTCTTTGACTCCCTACAAAAAGAGAGAGAGATATGAAGCCACAACAAATATCTCAAAACAATTCAAAGCTTCAACCAATTAAATTTTTCTGAACTATTTTGAGGCAGGACCTTAATGCTATTTATGGTGTTGAATGCACATAGGAAAAAAGAAAAGAACACAGTGAAAGTCAGAAAATTCAATCGCCTGACTTGAGTCATTCTTTTTTACCTTACAAGAAAAACAAAAACAAACTTCCCCCGTACCATTTGTTAAGATGTAGTGGAGGGCTGGTAGGTGGCATGGTGGTTAAAGGTGCTGGATTCCCACATGGCCGACTGCGGTTTGAGTCCCAGACCTGGCAGCTTGCTTTCTCACTTTCTCTCTCTCTCCCTCTCTGGTCAAATTGAAATAAACAAATGAATAAATAAATAAAGTTAAATAAAATAATTCTAAAAAAAAGATGCACTGGAAACATTAAACGGTATGTTTCATAACAATAACTCTGCAAATGGAACATCAGCACTTGAATGTATAATATTCCTACATCAGCATGATTTATACGGCTTCAGAAAATTCTAATTTTTAAATCAAAATTATCAGGATAAAGAGAACGTACATCATAAGTGAGAATATATCAAGAAAGAAAAAAGCAAAATGACATTGAATAACTAGGTCAACAATAAGTACTTACTGTACTTCTAAGTTATTTGGATTTAACTTGAACATGAAAAGTTGAAAGTAGGTCTAATTTCATTAAAAGTAGGTGCTCATAGCCCTCCTGCTCCAATGGTTTGCATTCTATTAGTAACAGCTGCTATTTATTTTGCACTCATCATGTGTCTCATGCTGTTTTACTGATTCCACGCATAATTTTTATTTCTTTCTACATCCATTGAGCTTGGTAATATTAACAGCTCCATTAAAGATAAACAATCTGAGACATAAAGGTTATGTAACTAGCTCAAGAGTGCACAGTTATTATTGTTAGGCCATGCATTATATTAAACTTGGTACCCTGACCACAACACAAGCATTTACAGACTACATCACACTATTTTTTTTATATTAGCATAAATGTCTTTTATTTCTTTCTAAATTAGCTTTTTTTAAATGGTTTTAAAACATATTTTAGAGGCCAGCATGAGGCATTATGGTTAAGGCACTGGATTCCCACATGGTTAATTGTGATTCGAGTCCAGGACCTAGTAGTTTGCTTTCTAACTTTCCCTTTCTCTCTCCCTGTTTCTTTCTAGTCAAATTAAATAGTAATAATAAAATAATAATAAATAAAATGAAATAAATAATTATTACAAAAGCATTTTAACTATTACAACGAATGTATTCTTCCAAAGTTAACTTCTTTCTTTACATTTTTTTAATAAACTGTTTTTATAATATTTATTTAGCAATATCATTATTATCATTATTTCATTATTTTTTAAATTAACTATAGGGCATGGACACTTATCAGAGAGAGACAGAGAGAAAGGAGAGTGAGAAAGCAAGCTACCAGGTCTAGGACTCAAACTGTGGTTGGCCATGTGAGAGTCCAGTGACTTCACCACCACACTAGCTGCAACCTGATTTTTGTACATTTTTAAAGTTTACATTTAATCACTGTACATCTTTACAGTAACTACATCTCAATTTGAAAAACTATCTATGAAATGGAAGTGTTAAAATCTCACCACATACCAGTTCCTTGAGAATTCCGATGATGGCCGTCTCCTATTCTCTATAGAGAAAATTCCACTCAGTACCTGGCCACATGTGAAGATTCTTTCTACCTCTTAATTCTACATCTAAAATAGAAAACAACATTTCTGGAAAACAAGGTAGAGAATGTTCCCCAGTGCTCTGTGAATACTGTCCTCAGCATAATCTCAGGGAAAAGGAAAGAAAGAAGCAATTATTTCCTCCTTTATTTCCAACTAGAATTTAAAGAGAATTCCCTCAGAGGTCATGAAGCTGTAGAACTGCTTCTGGTTCCCCACAGGGTGAGGAAATTTCCCATGAGTATGATTTTCCAAGATACAATCTTGTGCATTTTCACTTGCTCAGGTTTTGGCAAAACTTTTCTGTCCCTGAGCAGTTAAAGATTGTGTTTGTTTGTTTTTAACTTATCTTTGGTTTCTATTTTAAGATGCTTTACTTTTTATTCAAGTGCAGGAGTAGAATATTATGGATACTGTGATCGAATATAGTGTCTTTTTGTAGAATTAGGGCAAAACATCTGAGTACTTACTACATGTAAAAGCTGAGCTCTGGGCTAATGCAGCATCAATCCATAAGGGTGGTATGTATTGTTTAAAATTAAGTAGACAATTAGTGTTTTTTAAAGAATATCATCTTATCAGCAGGTATAAAAAATTTATAGATAAATCAAAATGTTATTGTTTTCTCTCATAAGTTGATCTTGATATTCTATAACAATAAAAGCACAGTTTCAGGGCCAGTGGATTGTGTGGTGGTTAAGGCCCTGGATTCTCCCATGGCTGACAGTGGTTTGAGTCCCAGATCTGGTTGCTTGCAACATACAGCATGCATGTGTATATGTTTGCCCAAAATTCCATGAGAGAAGGAATTGCAGCATGATCATTCCATTGGGGGCATGAGATCTCACTTTATCTTTTACTGTTTCTCTCTGGAAAGTGCACACACCCTATGGCAAAACAAAACAACAACAAAAAAATCCAATTTCTAGTAGTTAGAGTTGTTTTCCACTTTTCATTTTACTTTAAAAGATAATATGGGAGATCTGGTTACATTAAATGAACATAAATTGAGACTGAAATTTGAGGGACCAGCAGTTGGCATAATGGCTATGTCACTGGACTCTCATGTACTCGACTGTGGTTTGAGTCCTGAACCCGGTGGCTTAAACTCATGCTGGGCGTATGTGTGTGTGTGCCCAAGATCCCAAGAGGAGAATGGAGGAGAACGGACTGTGGCATGACCATCCCCCGGGGGATGAAAGATAGCTTGGACTTAGTTCATCAGGCCCACTCAGAAAGCACGCATATCAAAAAACTTGGAGCTTTATACAGTCTTTTAACATGCTATCCTTCCTATTATTGTTTATTCATATCATATAGAAAAATGCATAATTTAAACAATTCATAAGAAAATTTATAATCACTATTATTATAATAATTTATGGTGTTGAGAGAATTTTTTAAATTCCTAAATTTTGCCAGAGAGCTTATAGAAGGTATTGTTCTAAGAATTTTTTCTCTGCCTCTTTTTCCTTTTCTTAAGAGAGATTTTTGGTAGAGGTTGTGTGTACATGTGCATGCTAGAGAGAAAGAGAGAGACAGAAAGCAAGAAATCACTCACCAGGGGATGGCCATGGTGCAATCTCTTCTCCTCTATTCTTCGTCCTCTCAGGACTTTGGGCATGCACTCACTTATGCCCGGTATGTGTTTTAAGCTGCCAAGTCCAGGACTGGAACTGTGTTCAACTACATGCAAATCCAGCAATGTGTCCATTATGCCATCTGCAGGCCCCTTTTTTCCGCTTCTTTATTTGTCTTAATTTTTCTCTCTACCATACCACTTACATCAACAAAGATACAATTTTTTTTAAATAATTCTAAAAGTTTCCATTGGACTGACTCAAGAGACTGATAGTTGTGAGATAGATTCCTAAGGGCCAACCCTGAGTTGAATTCTGGCCCCAGCAGTTTCAGAAACATAGCTGGCTTAATAGGATGGAGAAATGGAGAAGAGGGAATTGTGTAATGACTATGCCCCATTGGGTATAGTACTTTCTTCCTATCCCTCTCTATTTCTGTCTCTTTCTAGTAAGTACACGTGCCATCTAGTAAATTTAAAAAAAGGGGCCAGCAGTTAGCATATTGGCTATGTTGCTGGACTCCCATGTAGCCGACTGCGGTTCAGACTCCCATGTAGCCAAATGTGGTTCGAGTCCTGGACCCGGTTGCTTAAACTCACACCAGGTGCGTGTGAGTGCGTGCCCAAGATCCCGAGAGGAGAATGGAGAAGAAGGGATTGCGGCGTGGCCATCCACCCTGGGGGATGATTTCTCACTTTCTGTCTCTGTCTCTCTCTGTCTTTCTGGCGAGTGCACACACCCTATAGCAAAAACTTCTTCCAAAAACAAAAACAAACAAAAAAAATTTAAGAAAAAAACAGTCATTGAACCAACGTCCTTTATCAGTTATTACTCCATTTCATTCTCTCTTCTTTATGGCAAAACTGAAAATATCTTTGTAGTGATTATTCTGTTTCTTCGGTTCTCTTTAAAGAATTTTAATAATGGTTCAATATATAATTCTTTCTGAAAATACTCTTCTTTAGAACAACGGTGACCTCTGTGCCACTAAATTTGATAGTAATTTCTCATTTCTCATCTTATAAAATCCATTACTAATATTTAACCCAGTCTTTCTTGACAACCTCTCTTAACATGATTAAGAGTCTCAAATTAATTCTTCAGCCTACACTTCCTTCTTGAAATTGAGGTCTGAAAGACAACTTCTTCTATGGCATTTTCACTTGAGTGACTAACGGATTTCTTAAAGCAAACAAATCTAAAGCTGTACTCCTGGTTCTGTTCTCATCCCCAAATCCACTTCACTCACCTCATTTTCTATCTCAGCTAATGGCACATTTGGTCTGTATCTCAGATCCCACATCAAGAAATCCTATTAACTCAATCTTCCACATAATATTTCAGATTCAACCACCTGTAATCACTCATAAAGCTGATATTGATTTCCAAGCCATTATTACATTGCACTTGGATTATTGCAACTGCCGCTTACCTTCTTTTTCTATTTCTATCTGTGCAACAGTTGCTCCAATATTTGATCCTCAATACATCACTCAGGGGACCAGAAGTTAGTGTTATGGCTATGTCACTGAACTCCTATGTAGTTGACTGGAGTTCGAGTCCCAGACCTGGTGGCTTGGACTCACGCCGGGCATGTGTACATGCATGCCCCAGATCCTGAGAGGAGAATTAAGGAGAAGGGATTGCGGCATGGCCATCCCCCTTGGGGGGTGATTTCTCACTTTCTGTCTCTCTGTCTCTCTCTTTTTGGTGAGTGCGCATGCCCTATAACCAAAAACAAAACAAAACAAAAAACAAACAAACAAAAAAAAAAAAACCTTTCCAATGACAGCAGAAAACACATCACTCAGTGTCATTTTTTAACTTATAAGCCAGATAATGACACATCTCTACTCAAAACTGCGATGACTTTTCATGTCATTCAGAGTAAAAGCTGAAATCTTTACAATTACTAAGGATCTGACAGCCATGATCTAGCTGCCCTGATATTTCTCACAACTCCTACCTGACTACCAATCCCTCTATGACTCCTCCAGTCACTCTGACTCCTTTCTGTTCCTCTCACTGCCCAAGCATGCTCTTGGTGAAGGCTTTTTATAGACTATTCTCTCTGGCTGGAACACTTTCTCCCCATCATCAGCCTCGCTTTCTCACTTTATGCTCATGGAAGGGAAGAAACAATATTCGAGGAGTACTGTCCTTAGACTCAGTCAAGTAAGGTTGTTTTCCTTCACTCCACACTTTGGAGTAGCCTGGTTGAAATTGTCTGTTTTCTTCCAGTGTCTGAGTCTAAGCAGTGCCTTCTATAGGAACATGCCAGCCCTGTCATGACCATATGGATCTCATCCCTGTTTTTTCCCAGTGCTCTCTAATGCTCTGCCCCACCCGTGGGGCAAAGTGGACATTATGAGAAACTCTGGCTGCTGCACCCACCAAGCCATCTCATGGTATATGACCAGGACCTTCATTCCAGGAGAATAGCCTGGCGAGCAAATGGCTTTCATGGGCTAGTCATTATTTACTTATAAAATTGTACCACCGTGGTTACTACAATAGAATGATATTGAGAAGCTGATTTTGGATGACATAGTCAAGGTCAAGATTGTGGGCTCTGAAAATGCCCCTGTCGACCCTGGACTTTGACCCAGATAAGAGGTTTATCATCTTTACTTGTCTATGCTCTGACAGCAGTGCCTCCATCTATAGCACTGCAGGTGGTGTGAGTTGGCAAGACCTCCTTTACCTTGCATCCCTCCTGGAACCCAGGGCGGTCACCTCAGCCCTTCCCAAGGCTCTCTTCCATGCGTCAGGCAGATCTCCAAGGAGAGCTATGCTTATTTCCATTAAGCTATTTTAAAACCATTGCTCTGTAATGCTGACTGGCCCTCCAGTTATGACACTCTCTTACTTTTATTGGGTATAGTGACATTGTGTGCTCCTATGTTCATTTTTAAGCCATGTGTGATGAGAAATATGCCTTCCATGACTATATCCACTGTTCTTTATCCACATTTAAGTCTTTGTCTTCCCCTTTTCTGATTAGAACTAACATAAAAAAAATTCACCCTGATTTGTCTGTGTGAAAATAGTGTTTCTATTTTTTTTTTTTTTGAGAGAGATTTTTGCTATAGGGTACATGTGCTCACCAAAGAGACAGAGAGACAGAAAGTGAGAAACCATCCCCCAGGGGGGATGGCCATGCCACAATCCCTTCTCCTCCATTCTCCTCTCGGGATCTTGGGCACGCACGCACACGCGCCCGGCGTGAGTTTTAAGCCACCGGGTCCAGGACTCGAACCGTGGTCAACTGTAAGGGAGTCCAGCAACGTAGCCATTATGCCATCTGCTGGCCCCGAAAATAGTGTTTCTTATATTTACTGAACTTCTCCATCTTCAGAGCCTTATTTCCATGTCATCCCATTCTGTTCCTTCAACATAAAGAAATCATAAAAGAGGAGCAAAGAATGGAATAAAATAGAAGATGCTAAATATAGTTTGAAATGAGAACCAGGGTTCCATTATGAATTGCTCAAGACTGGTTGCTGAGTGTTAGTTTTGTTTTATTTGTTTATTTTATTGTTATTATTTATTTTAATGATGTTCGTATCTGACCAGGAGTGTGGTCCATGTTCAGTTATTATGCTGTGTCTGGACAGACATCTAAAATTTCAATTAAAAAAAGAAAAACATGAGAGTCTGTTTTCACATTTTCCTCTCTCTGTCTCCAATGAGTGCACAGGCTCATGGAAAAAAATTAAAAACAAACAAAACAAACAGCAAAACACTTCTCTCTCAGTGCTATACATGATTAAAATGATGGTAATTATAAATTTTCTCATGAATCATTTCAATTTTTATTTATTTATTTATTTATTTATTTTTGTATATACTTTCAATCATATTGTTTGGCTTACAATGAGACCATTTCGATATGTGAACATTTCTCCCCAGACCCGTTGATCGAAATATCTTCAACAGATAACACCACACCTCCCCATCCCGTCAATGCTCTACCTCTGTATCCCTTCTCTAAATGTCTTTCGTTGGGCCCCACTCCTCCACATACACCTCATCTGACATTCACACCCATCTCTTGTGTTTGTTCAACTGTTAGTCAATCAGTTTCAGACATAGAATGCAGACAAACGGTATATGTTAAGTGGGGACATACAATGTCTCTCCTTCATAGTCTGGCTTGCCTCACTCAGCAGTACATCTTCCATATTCTTCCACTTTCTGTCAAAAGCCAGGGCTCTGTTGGTTTTTATGGCTGAGTAGTATTCCATAGAGTATATGTGCCACAGTTTTTCAATCCATTCCTCCATACGGGGACATCTGGGTTGGTTCCAAGACTTAGCAATTGTGAATAGTGCCGCAATAAACATCGATGTGCAAGCACTTTTCCAATGAAGAATTCTTCTGTCCTTTGGGTAGATACCGAGGAGTGGGATCTCTGGATCATATGGCAGATCTATCTGTAGATTTTTGAGGAATCTCCAAATTATTCTCCACAGTGGTTGGACCAATCTACATTCCCACCAGCAGTGTAAAAGAGTTCCCCTTTCACCACACCCCCGCCAACACTTATCATTTTTTGTTTTTTTAATATTAGACAATCTGACTGGGGTTAGGTGGTACCTCATTGTTGTTTTTATCTGCATTTCCCTTACGATGAGGGAGGTTGAACATTTTTTCATATGCCTTTTGGCCATTCGTATGTCATCTTTAGAGAGTGTTTTCTTCATCTCCTTCTCCCATCTTTTAATAGGGTTGATCATCTTTTTTCCAAACACCTTTTTTAGTTCCTTGTGTATTCTGGTTATCAGTCCCTTATCTGATGCAACATTTACAAAAATATTTTCCCATTCTGAGGGCTGTCGATTCACACTAACTACTGTGTCTTTGGCCATGCAGAAACTTCTTAGTCTGATGTAATCCCACTTGTCTATTTTGTGGACGATGGACTCTGCTTTGAGTGTCTTCTTTAGGAAGTCTTTCCCTACACCAATGTCTCCCAGAGTTTCCCCAGCATTCTCCAGGAGCAGCTTTATAGTTTGAGGTCTTAGATTTAGATCCTTGATCCACCTTGACTTGATTCTTGTCAAAGGAGAGAGGTAGGGGTTCAGATTCATCTTTCTGCAAGTGGAAGTCCAGTTTCTCCAGCACCACTTGCTGAAGAGGCTTTCATTTTCCCACTGGATTGACTGGTACCCCTTGTCAAAGATCAGTTGACTGTATGTTTGGGCACTTATTTCTGGGGACTCTATTCTGTTCCATTGGTCCACATGTCTGTTTCTGTGCCAATACCATGCTGTCTTTACTACCACAGCTTTGTAATACATTTTTGGATCGGGGATTGAGATGCCACCCACTCCATTCTTCTTGTGTAGAATTGCTTTGGCAATACGGGGTCTTTTATGATTCCAGACAAATTTTAAGATTGTCTTTTCTAGATCTGTGAAGAATGTGTCTGGTACTTTGATTGGCATTGCATTAAATAGGTAGATTAATTTGGGTAGAATTGCCATTTTGATTATATTAACTCTTCCAATCCATGAACATGGGATGTCCTTCCATTTTTTTGTGTCATTTTCAATTTCTTTTTTTACCTTCTCATAGTTTTCCTTGTGGAGGTCTTTAACTTCTTTGGTTAGATTTATTCCTAAATATCTTATACTTTTAGTGGCTATGGTAAACGGAATAAGTTTTTTCAGTTCTATCTCAGTCTGCCTGTTATTCGTATATAGAAATGCTATCGATTTCTGTATATTGATTTTATATCCTGCAACTTTACTGAATTCATGTATTACTTCCAGTAGTTTTTCCATGGAGACCATTGGGTCTTCTATGTATACAATCATGTCATCTGCAAATAGAGAGAGTTTCACCTCTTCTTTTCCTATTCGAATGCCCTTTATTTTTTCCTCTTTTCTGATTGCGTTGGCGAGGACTTCCAGAACTATGTTGAAAAGGAGAGGAGAAAGTGGGCATCCTTGTCTTGTTCCTGTGTTTAGTGGGAAAGCTTTCAGCTTTTCTCCATTCAGGATGATGTTCGCTATGGGTTTTTCATAGATGGCTTTTATTGTATTGAGAAGTGGCCCTTCTATGCCAATTTTGCTAAGAGTCTTGATCATGAAGGGATGTTGTATCTTATCAAATGCTTTTTCTGCGTCAATCGATATAACCATATGGTTTTTGTCTTTCTTCCTATTAATATGGTGTATTATGTTTATGGTTTTGCGTATGTTGAACCAACCTTGCATTCCTGGAATAAAGCCTACCTGATCATGGTGTATGATCTTCTGTATAAGTTGTTGAATACGATTTGCTAGTATCTTGTTGAGAATCTTTGAGTCTATGTTCATCAGAGATATTGGTCTATAGTTTTCCTTCCTTGTCCTGTCCTTATCTGTTTTGAGGATGAGGGTGACAGAGGCTTCATAGAATGAATTAGGGAGAGATTCACCCTTTTGGATCTTTAGAAATAATTTGAGCAGAATGGGTGTTAACTCTTCTTTGAAAGTTTTGTAGAATTCAGAGGTGAATCCATCGGGGCCAGGGCTTTTCTTTGTTGGGAGGTTACTTATTACTGATTCAATTTCCTGGCTTGTTATGGGCCTATTCAGACTTTCTATTTCTTCCTGGCTCATTCTTGGTAGATTATATTTGTCCAGGAATTTGTCCATCTCATCCAGATTATTTTGTTTCTTAGCGTATAGATGTTCAAAGTATCCTCTAATGATGTTTTGAATTTCTACTATGTCTGTTGTTATGTTACCAGCCTCATTGCAGATTTGATTCACCTGGTTCCTTTCTCTCTTCTTCTTAATAAGTCTCGCTAGTGGGGTATCAATTTTGTTTATCCTTTCAAAGAACCAGCTTTTGCTTTCACTTACTTTCTGTATAGTACGTTTATTTTCTATTTCATTTATTTCTGCTCGGATCTTTATTATTTCCTTTCTCCTGTAATTTTTTGGATTTTTTTGCTGTTGCTTTTCCAATTCTCTAAGGCTTGATGTTAGGTGATCCATTAGCCTTTTCTCTGTCTTCCTCTTATGTGCACTAATTGCTATGAACTTCCCTCTTATGACTGCTTTGGCAGTGTCCCAAAGATTATGGAAACTTGTATCTTCATTGTCATTGGCTTCCATGAATCTTTTGATTTCGGACTTTATTTCTTCGGTAATAGTGGAGTCATTCAGGAGTAGGTTATTTAGTTTCCATGTTTTTAGGTATTTTTGAGGATTTCTCTTGAAATTAAACTCGAGTTTAATTCCATCATGGTCAGAGAAGATGCTGGAAATAGTTTCATGAATCATTTCAATTTTAAATTTTACTTTATAATGTGAATGACTATTAAAAAAAAGGGAGGAAAGTGTGTTTAAAGACTGTATGAAGTAACAAGTTGTTTGATATGTGCTCTCTCTGAAGGGGCAAACTAAGTCCAAGACCTTAAATTTCAGTCTCAATGATATGTTCATTTAAAGTAAACAGAGCTGTCTTATTTTCTTTTAAAATAAAATGAAAAAAGAAAACCTCCTCTGACTTCTAGAAATTGTGCTTTTAGGGACCAGCAGTTAACATAATGGCTATGTCACTGGACTCCCATGTAGTTGACCACTGTTCGAGTCCCGGACATGGCAGCTTGAACTCACCGTGGGCACGTGTGCATGTGTGCCCAGGATCCTGAGAGAGAGGAGAAAGAATTGCGGCGTGGCCATCCCCCCTGGGGGGTGATTTCTTGCTTTCTGTCTCTCTGTCTCTCTGTCTTTCCAATGATCACACACACGTGCCCTATAGCAAAAACCTCTCCAAAAAAAAAGAAAAAGAAATATTGCTTTTAATGTCATAGAATATCAAGATCAATTTAAGAGAGAAAACAATAACATTTTGATTTACCCATAAATCTTTGCATACTTGCATATAAGATGCTATTATTTAATGAACACTAATTGCCACTGTAGTTTTAAACAATACATATCATCCTTATGGATTTATGCTGCATTAGCCCAGAGGTCAGATTTTTCACATAGTTAGCATTCAGACATTTTGCCCTAATTCTGCAAAAAGACACTATGTTTGATCACAGTATCCACAATGTTCTACTCCCGCATATGAAGAGAAATGAAAGCATCTTAGAATAGAAACCAAGGAGAAGTTAAAACAAGCAAAAAAAATCTTTACTTGCTCAGGGACAGGAAAGTTCTGAAAAAATTTGAACAAGTGAAACCACACAAGATTGTGTCTTGGAAAATCATACTGATGGGAAATTTCCAAACCCTGTGGGGAAACCAGAAGCAATTCTACAGATTCATGACCTCTGAGGGAATTATCTTTAAATTCTAGTTGGAAATAAAGGAGGAAATAATTGCTTCTTTCTTTCCTTTTCCTTGAGATCATGCTGAGGACTGTACTTACGAAAAAGTGGGGAACATTATCTACCTTGTTTTCCTAAGATGTTCTTCTCTTTTTTAGATGTAAAAGTAAGAGGTCTAAACAACTTTAACAGTGTGGCCAGCTACTGAGTGGACTTTTCTTGATGGATTATGGGAGACGGCCATCATTCTCAAGGTACTGGCATGTGGGTGAGATTACAACTTTTTCATTTTATAGACAATTTTTCAAATTTTAACTTTTACATTGAATATTAGAAATGTCAAAAAATAGGACCAGCAGCTGGTGTGGTGGTTAAGGCACTAGACTACCGCATGGCCAATCATGGTTTGAGTCCCAGACCTGGTGGCTTGCTTTCTCACTTTCTTTCTCTCTCTCTCTCTCTCTCTCTCTGTCTCTGGTGAGCATCCATGCCCTAAAGTAAATTTCAAAATAACAATAATAATAATAATAATAAAGTTAAAAATGTATAGAACACTGTATTAAAAATGTAAAAAATGATGCTGAAGTTAACTTTGGAAGAATTCATACATTGCAATTGTTAAAATATTTTTTTCAGAATTATTTATTTAATTTTATGTGTCATTAGCATTATTTTTATTATTCAATTTGCTATAGAATGTGAACAGTTGGTTTATGTCAAGTGGAGACATACAACGTCTCTTTTATAACATGGCTTGTTTCACTCAACAATAAATCTTTCATATTCATCTCCTCAATCAAATTCCAGGATTTTTTTTTATGGCTGGATAGTAGTTCATGGAGTATATGTGCCACACTTTTTCAATCCATTCATCTGTCCATGGACATTTGGATTAGTTCCATGTCTTAGCAATTGTAAATAATGCCACGATAAACATAGATGTGCAAGCACTTTTCTGACAGCATTCTCCTATCCTTTGGGTAGATACCCAGGAGTGGAATTGTTGGATGATATGGTAGTTCTATTTGTAGCTCTTTGAGAAACCTCCATATTCTTCTTCACAGTGGCTTGAACAATTTACATTTCTTATTCTTTTAGTTTGTACTGGCAATATTTACTTAGAAAAATGTATGCAAATGTGACCGATATGTACATATATATATATGAATCTAAAATTTACTGCTTCAAATATAATTACAAAATACAACTTACTAATGACAACTCTATCACTGATTCTTATAGTTTTGAATGTTATATATACCTCAAAATTGAACCACAAGTTTCTATTATTTTCAGAATGGTGGCTGTAAAAATTGCTTTTGTTGCTGAAAGGAATGGGGAATGGGAGACACAGGGTAGCCAGGCCCCCAAGGTCACATCTGTGGGAGATAGCCCAGTGCCCAAAGTTCATGCAATGAGAGGTCTCTGAGCGATTTCAGGTGCAGTACTCGTATTTTAAAGATATAGCTACCAAGAAAGGAAAGAGTGAAATATCCTAGGATAAATGTGGGCAAATTAAGCTGCTACCTATGGGAGAATACTCATTTAAAATTGATGTCAGAATGAGCGTCTGGAAGGTGGGGTGGGCTAGGTTCATGGTATGGTGGTTTATGAAAAACATACAATAGAGCTTACAGTCTTTAATATAAGATTATGAATGAATTATCCCCAAACACCACCTCCTTTTTCTGAACTGTTTGGATGATGGAAAAACGTAGTGTTGTAGATTTTAAACTTGATGTTTACTTTTGAAATACTCTTATTGTTACAACAACAATATATATTCCAAATAAAAATCATAGGGAGTGGCTAAATCTGAGCTGAACAATCGTGACCTTTAAAGATGAGCAGATCAGAGACTTAGTCACTTGGGCTGATACTGCATAGCAGGTGGAGGTTAAAGGAAACTGTTTTAGCCAGAGATTGCCAGGTGGGGCTTATTTAGAACCACTGGAGGAAAGAAGTTCCACAGCTGTGGTCAATAAAAGACACCTGGTTTACCTTCCATTTCTCCCTCCCCTACTGCTCTATTAAAGAATAAACCTAGGAATGGCTCAGGGCCATGGTAGTCTCCATCAGAGATGCCTGGACTGCTGAATCCGCTTTCTCTATGTGTGTGTCTGTGTCTTTGTTCTTTCTCAATTGACCGCCCACTTCCACTCTGGGTTCCATGTCTATTCTCCCTCCAGGCCAGGACAAAAAAATATTATTTTAATATGTTTCCTTCTAAACTATAAAATCATGTTTAACATATGGGCATCGTTATTACAATTTTCTTTTTGCTTTTCTCATTTTACATATGGTAAAAATGTTTCATTGTCTATGACTTCCTATTAGAAAAGTTTTATTTTAGCATCACATGATATTAATTTTTAACAGTCCAATTTACACAAATATCTTCCTATTGTCCAGTAATTTAAATAATACTGAAATATTTTTCTGGGAGCAACAGATGGCGTAATGGTTATGTTGCTGGACTCCCATGGCTTGAAACTCATGCCGAGTGTGTTTGCCCAAGATCCCGAGAGAAGAATGGAGAAGCAGCATGGCCATCCTCCTGGGGAGGGGGATGATTTCTCACTTTCTGTCTCTCTAGCAAGCACACGTACCCCTTTGCAAAAATCTCTCTTAAAAATATCATATATAGGGACCAGCAGTTAGCGTAATGGCTATGTCGCTGGACTCCCACGTAGTCGACCGCGGTTCAAGTCCCGGACCCGGCGGCTTAAACTCACGCCTGGCGCGTGTGCGTGCGTGCCCAAGATCCCGAGAGGAGAATGGAGGAGAAGGGATTGCGGCGTGGCCATCCCCCCTGGGGGGTGATTTCCTGCTTTCTGTCTCTCTGTCTCTCTCTGTCTGGCGAGCACATGCGCCCTATAGCAAAAACCTCTCCAAAAAAAATATATATCATATATATATGTATACATATATATAGTAGTTGGGTCAACCCAAACCATTTCTCACATGCCAGAACACCATTCATATTTTGGTACTCAAGGCTTTGGGGGAAAAAAAAAAGAAGAAGAAGAAAACATAAAACAAACAAGCAAAAAAATCCCATACTCAGTCTCAGCATGCATGCATGCATGCCGAAAATCCTGACAGGAAGGAAGAATGGAGGAAAAAGGATTGTGGCATGACCACTCTGCATTGGATTGGGTGCTTTTTCTCTCTCTCTTTCTCTCCCACTTTCTCTCACTTTCTTTATCTCTCTCTCTCTCATGAGATCCCTCACTTTCTGACAATTAAAATAATAATAATAATAATGCTAACATGGGGCCAGCTGTGGTGGTGCAGTGATAATGCAACCCTCTGCTATGCTGGACACACTCACAGGGTCTCCTGTACATGCCTGGTGTGGAAGCGTGTGCCTGAGATCTGAGCTGGCTAAGCTGGGGTGGATTGTGGTGTGAAGATCATTCTAAGAGTGCCTGCCCACAAAGAAATATACATCAATATTTTATATCTTTCTTTTGATTTAAATTTTGCTAAACACATTAATAACAGTCTATTTGACTTTTGAGGATCAGGCAGCTTGAGGTACAGTGGTTAGTTCAAAGACATATAACTATTAGATAATAAAGCTGGGATTGCTAGCTTTTTGATAGCAAAAACTGAATATTTTTTAATAAACTTTTTATCTGGAATAATTTTAAGGTAATGGAAAAGTTGTGAGTGACCAAGCAAAATATCGCATACTTGTAAATAAATGAAAAGATGAATAAAAACCCCTTATTCTTGGTCATGATAAACAAGAAATTAGCAGTAAAGATCATTTCTGCTCTGTGTCAGTAACTTTGGTAGCTTTTGGTAGCTTGTTCTAACCGCTCGTCATCATCTTCTTGTGCTTCCTACTAGAGCAATGTATTATTTATTTATTTGTTTATTTTAAAATTTCTGATTTACATTGGATTATTCTACATATTTGAGGGATACAGTATAGTTTTCAAAGAATACATGTCATGTGTGATAATCTAATCAAGGATATTAACACATTCATCATCTTCATCAAAAATATTACATTGGGACCAGCAGTTGGTGTAATGGCTATGTCTCTGGACTCCCACATAGTCAACTGCAGTTCGAGTCCCAGACCCGGTGGCTTAAAACTCACGCTGGGCACTTGTGCATGCATGCCCAAGATCCCGAGAGGAGAACAGAGGAGAAGGTATTGCGGCATGGCCATCTCCTCTGGGGGATGATTTCTCGCTGGAGAACACACGTGCCCTATAGCAAAAACCTCTCTCCCCCAACAGAAATATTACATTATGCTGTGTACCTCCAATATTCTACATTTTATTTTCTTTTTTTATTCTTTTTGGAGTTATATGATAGATCGGCAATATCCTTTTGTACTCTGTTGTGGTACACCTTTTCATAAACTATCACCTTGTTTATATTGCCTTCTTGTTCTTTCATCATTTTTTCTCAAATTCCTTTGTCCCCTTTCTTGCCCTACTCATATGCAGTGCCCACCCACATGCAGTCTCTTGTGTGTGTGTATATGTACACTATACATTATGTGTGTGTGTGTGTGTATTTGTGTGGGTGGGTGTGTGTGTCTATCAATAGACTTTTTCTTTTAAAAAGAGATTTTTTGCTATAGGGTGCTTACACTAGGCAAAGAAAGACAGAGAGACAGAAAGTGAGAAATTGTGGCATGGGATGGCCGTGCCACAATCCTTTCTCCTCCAGTCTCCACTCAGGATTTTGGGCAGGTACACACACACACCCAGCATCAGTGTTTTTTTTTTTTTTTTTTTTTTTTTTTTGAGAGGTTTTAGCTATAGGACACAGGTGCTCACCAGAAAGACAGAGACAGAGACAGAAAGCAAGAAATCACCCCCCGGAGTGGACGGCCACACTACAGTTCCTTCTCCATTCTCCTCTCAGGATCTTGGGCACGCATGCACATGTGCCTGGTGTGAGTTTCAAGCCACTGGGTCCGGGATTCAATTCATGATCAACCACATGAGAGTCCACGACATAGCCATTATGCCAACTGCTAGTCCCCCCAGGGTCAGTTTTAAGCTACTGTGTCCGGGACTCAAAACATGGTCAACTACATGGGAGTCCAGAGACATACCATTACTCTATCTGCTGGTCTCTAGACCTTATTTTTATACTCACATCAGTAGAACCTGAAGCACTGAGAATTTTAAGTGAATTGTTTTATGAAATAGAACAATTAGAAGAACCTAGACTTGAACCTAGATCTGTATGAGTCTGAGCTGATATTCTTACTCATTTCACATAATTGCTGCTCTGTCTTGACCCTAGGCTATGCTGCTATGGCTAAATCAAATATTGATGTTCTTTGTTTTGTAATAAATGGTTATTGACTGATTCAATGACCTCATAGGGTTTGTCTTGCACTCCTGTGTTCTTGGTGATAGCTTGTAACTGGACATGGAGTTCATGGTGCAGACACAGTTAGGAACAAACCCGGGGACATAATAGACATGGTTGTTTCAAAGCAAATAAAAGAATAGATATTAATATACTCATTTGTTTATTTTTTATTTTTTTGGAGAGGTTTTTGCTACAGGGCATGTGTGCTTGCCAGAAAGACAGAGAGAGGCAGAGAGACAGAAAGAGAGAAATCATCCCCCAGGGAGGATGGCCACGCCGCAATCCTTTCTCCTCCATTCTCCTCTAAGGATCTTGGGCATGCACGCACACGTGCCTGGCATGAGTTTAAGCCACTGAGCCCAGGACTTGAACTGCAGTCGACTACACGGGAGTCCAGCGACATAGCCATTACCCCAATGCTGCTCCCTCATTTTTTTCTTTTTACTATCTTTATATATTTTTTCTGTTAACTCCACATGGCATTAATAAAAATTGTGCTATATTTTAATTAGCAAAATAAGGCCAATTATTCTTTTCCTCCAATTTTTTAGAGATGAAGTCCTACTATGCTGCCTAGCCTGACCTCAAACTCACAATCCTCTGCCTCAGGCTCCTGAGTAGCTGGGATGACAAGCATGCATCACTGCATATGCCATTCACCTCTTTTGTTCTTTCTTTTCCTATTAGGTGCATCCATTTGCTCTAGAGAGACACAGAAAGAAAATGAGAAGGAGGGAAAGTAAGAAAGCACTTCTCTCTAAGGGGAATGGCCAGGCAACAATCTCTACTCTTCTATTTTCTTCTTGGGACTTTGGGTACTCATGCACCTGTACCTGGTTTGTCTTCCAAGTGAAGGGTTGGGGACTTGAGTTGTCAACTTTAACCATAACTCCACTGGCTTACCTAATTCACTTATTTTTAAACAAACATATAATGTATGTATAGTTATAAAACAAAATTTTAGGGGCCAAGAGATGGCACAGTAGTTATGTTGTTAGACTACCACGTGGTTGATCATAGTTCAAGACCTGTTCCTGGTGACTTGAAACCCACTCTGGGTGCTTATAAGAGTGTGATCAAGATTCCTGGAGGAGAATGGAGGAGAAAGGATTGAAGTGTAGCCAAACCCTGAGTGGTGATTTTTCATTTCTCTTCTCACTATCTCTGTATCTCTCTCTGGCCAGCACATGCTCCATAAGGTAAAATTCTCTAAAACAAAAACAAAATTTCAGACAAACTAAATTTAACAATGCTTGTTTACTTTTTTATTCAAATATTTTTGAATGATTTATACCTTAAGGTGTGTGCACTTGCCAGAAAGAGAGAAAGATAGAGATACAGTGAGAGAGAAAGTTAAAAATCACCTCTGAGGGTATGGCCACACCACAATTCTTTTTTCTCCATTCTTCTCCCAAGATCTTAGGCATCCACAAAAAAATGGCCAACATGATTTTTTTTTTTTTTTTGGAGAGGTTTCTGCCATAGTGTGCATGTGCTTGCCAGAGAGACAGAGAGAGACACAGAGACAGAAAGTGAGAAATCACCCCCCAGGGGGGATGGTCATGTCACAATCCCTTCTCCTCCCTTCTCCTCTCGAGATCTTGGGCACACACGCACACATGCCCGGCATGAGTTTAAGCCACCAGGTCTGGGACTCAAACTGCCGTCGACTACATGGGAGTTCAGCAACATAGCCATTATGCTAACTGCTGGTCCCCCGACATGATTTTTTAAGCCATCTGGTCCAGGGCTCAAAACATAGTCAACTATTTGGGTGTCCAGTAATGTATGCAGTCCAGTCAACTATACAATCTGCTGGTCCCTTCATTTTTTTTCTTATTTTTAAAATATCTAATTACTGTACATCTTTACAGCATACAAAATGAACTTCTTGAGCATGAGTAGACTCCATATTAGTCTAGTCAAAGATATTACCATACACATAATCATCAACAAATAATTTTTTATTTTTATGTCCATTAAATATTTAGTTTTTTTTATTCCCCTTGAGTCTCTCCTTCCCACCCCCACAACACAATTTGTTTAAAGAATTTCAAATCAGGCAGTCTCCTGGAAAATGTTTCTGAGGGATCCCTGCTAGCCACTTGGTCACAGAGTATGTAAGTTTGTGGAAAGGAAAAGTGATTTGTTCAATAAAGAAAAGTGATGTCTAAAAATGAAAGTGAGGGAGAGAGGTAGAGAAATAATTGGATTGGTTGCAGCTGGATATTAGGCTACATGAATAGCTTAAAGGGGGCACTCCGTGTTTGACTGAAGTGTGGATACTGAGATTGGCTGTAATTTATTAACAAGCTCAGGAAAACAGCCTAACATATACAATTTCAGCTTATCCGTAGGAATACAAGTGTGGGAATACAGCAGCTGTTTTAAGCCAAAATAGTTTAGTTTAACATTACGTATGCATGTAAAATATCCACACACAATTATATGCTCTTTTTTTTTGAGAGAGAGAGAGATTTTCACTATAGAGTGCTGCGCTTGCCAGACAGACAGAGAGAGACATAGAGACAGAAAGCGAGAAATCACCCCCCAGGGGGGATGGCCACACTGCAATCCCTTCTCCTCCATTCTCCTCTCGGGATCTTGGGCACGCACACACACGCGCCCGGCATGAGTTTTAAGCCACCGGGTCCAGGACGCGAACCGTGGTCGACTACGTGGGAGTCCAGCGACATAGCCATTACTCTAACTGAGGGTTCCTATATGCTCTTTGACTGATACATTCAGCTCTAGGATCAGGTGATGATATTATTATCCTTTGAAGCTATGACTATGTGGAAGTAAGTCTAAAGTGGAATAATTATCTAGATGACCCACGAGAAAGCTTTCTATGGGGTAGGTGGCTGGGTGGCTTTTTAATTCCCAGGGGGCATGTGCAGTTAACAGAGAGAGACAGAGAGAGGGAGAAAGAGAGAGAAAGAATCCCCTCTTAAATTTGATGTGATCATGCAGCACTGCCTTCTCTTCTATTTCTCCATCTCATTGATTTTGGGCAAGCATGCACACATGACTCACACATTTTCCAAGCTACTTAGCCAGGATTTGAACCAGAGTAAGTTATATATAATCCAGCTCCCTTAACTGTTAGGTTATAGTGCAAGCCGAAGTGGCTGGCTTTTTAAGTATAGTAATACTAACTGCAATTAGTAAGGGACTTTATCATAAGCAACATTTTTACATTCTGAAGTTGACCTTCATCTTAATCCTGGGAGATGAGCAGGTGAGCTATTTATAAACATCTACGCTTTAAATTAAAGTTATATAAATATAACAAATCAGACTGAGCTACATTGTGTGAATACTGGAAAATAATGAATAAACTTCAACGCTAATATTTAAAGTGTTATATCTCTCCATTACCTATGTGGTTGCTGCCAATTTGTATGTGTAAGTGACTGGGCCATCGCCTTCTGATTCTACATCATTTGCTGTGTTTACTTTATGAAGGTGCCTCATTCAAATATGAACAAAGGAATCAGAGATTTTAAACTTTAAAGGTGGATAAATAATGCTGAAAGGCCATTGCTGCTCTGATGTTCTTGGTGGAAAAGAAAAATCCCTGATTCCATGTTGATCCAGTGGAAAAGAACTGGATTTTGGAGCCAGAGGTTCTATGTTAAAATCCCAAACCAAGTATCTGTTTTTTCCTTGAACTTAACCTCTTTAAGGGTGAGTTTCCAGCCAGTAATGTAGGACTAATAAGACCTAGCTCAGAATATTTCTTAAGCAGCAGGTCCTGAGCAATTTACTTCTTTGTATTGTTTCACTTAGTCACCATAACAACATTACAAAATATATTTTTAGGAACTTCTATTCTCATTTTAAATAATGAGTTAAAACGAAAACATCAACAGTTAGTGCATACTTTTTACATATTAAGTATAGAGCTAGGCACTTTTCCATAGATCTAACTTCTATATAAATAATAAATTGAGCAGCTTCAGTAGGTCAGCTGACAGGATAATGAACTTGCTGAAAGCCAACGTGGCTGACTGTGGTTCCAGCTCTTGAGCCAACCTGAAGCACAACAAATATATGAGCCCCTAATCATATCTAGCTGGAGGGCGGTGGGGGTGGGGGGAGGACAATGACTGTTTAGGGGTAACATTCTCTCTCTCAGAAAAGGACTTAAATTTAGAAAAAGGGTAAACTAATCATTTAAAGTCCCAATACAGTTCAGACTTTTACAGAAATATTTGAGGATTACCCATGATTTGCAAGTGGCTATTAAACTTCATGTTGTTTCTTCTTCTACTTGTAGGTAAGGCCATCTCCTGGTCAGGGTGGCAGGGAGTCAAACATGCTCTCGTTCCATGGCAATGGCAGGTAGGGCTAATGTGTCAGTATTGCTCTCCTTACAACTGAGATGCAGCCACCGAATGCTTTTCAATCATTCACTCCAAGAAGCAACTAGTAAATAAATTATCAAAGTTGGCTCTTGAAATCAAATCTGTTCTCTTCTCTACCACATGTGGATTCTTCCTTTTCTATGTTTTGAAACTTTGGCCCTCTTAAAGTATCAATAATTTATCTCCACCTCAATTCCTGTGACTTTTCATTGCTATCTCCACAAATTTTGGGTTATGTTTCTCAGTGGCAACAGATGCCCTCAAGATAATTTTGAGTAAGTGTATACCAACTGACTTGTGACTCTAATACTATAAACAGGTCTGTAAGCTTTTGTCATAATTGCCGATTCTACATCATCACTGGTGTAACTTCCACCCTTTCCTTCAAAGACATGCACAACCTAAGCTTGGTAACTGAGTTTGTCCTTCTGGGACTTTCACAGAATCCAAATGTTCAGAAAATGGTATTTGTTGTATCTTTGTTTGTGTACATTGCAACCATCGGGGGCAACATGCTAATTGTCGTGACCATCCTCAGCAGCCCTGCCCTGCTGGGCTCCCCCATGTACTTCTTCTTGGCCTTTCTGTCTTTCCTGGATGCATGCTTCTCCTCTGTTTTTGCCCCAAAGATGATCTCAGACTCCCTCTATGAGAGGAAAACTATCTCTTTCCAAGGTTGCATGATACAAATCTTTGCTGGACACTTCTTTGCTGGGGTAGAAGTGATTGTCCTCATGTCCATGGCCTATGACCGTTACGTGGCCATTTGCAAGCCCTTGCACTATGCTACTATCATGAACCTGAGGCTCTGTGGCATTCTGATGGCAGTAGCCTGGACAGGAGGCTTCTTGCATTCCATGATACAAATTCTCTTTGCTTTCCAGTTGCCATTTTGTGGCCCCAATGTCATTGATAGTTTTATCTGTGACTTGTACCCATTACTGAAGCTTGCCTGCATGGACACACATATCGTTGGCATTTTGGTGGGCGCCAACAGTGGGTTTTTCTGCATGTTAATCTTCTCCTTGTTGCTTATCTCCTATGGTGTCATTTTGCTCTCATTGAAAACCCATAGTTCTGAAGGGCGATGGAAAGCTCTCTCTACCTGTGGATCTCACATTGCTGTTGTGGTTTTGTTTTTTGTCCCATGTGTTTATGAATATGCACGACCTCCATTTGTTCTCTCCTCTGACAAAATGGTGGTAATATTTTACACCATCCTAACTCCTTTGCTTAATCCTTTGATTTATACTTTCAGGAATAAGGACATGAAACAAGCCATGAGGAAAGTGTGGAAACGATTGAGAGTTGTCTGATGAAAAATAAAACACTAAACTTCAAAAAAATTAGGTGTAAAAAAGTAAAAATGGTCTTAGATAAAAACTTTTGAAATGTGTTGCCTTTTATTTATAAATGAACTGGAAGAATCTTGAGGAATCTTTTTGGTGTTATTTTAAGTTTTTGAGCCTCAGTTTCTTCATTAATTAAATGGACTATGAAGTTCTAAAATTTAAAATTTCTACAAAATCTTAAAGATACAACATAAGAAAGAGAATTCCTAGCTCAGAGAAAATACAAAATAATTTATTTTTCCTTATTAATTATGTCTAAACGGGAAGAATGGAGGCCCAGAGAAGTGCTTGGAAACAATTGATGAATTCAGTGAAAGCTCTAAGAATGTTTTAATCTCAACTAATGCATACACCTTGTCAACATGCCACTTTCTAATCTTCATATTCCCAATTCTTCTCTTTGTTTATTTATTTATTTTTTACTTATTTATTTTTTTAACTTTTTTAAATTTCATTTTCTCTTTTACATTCAATCACATTAGTTAGCTTACAAAGTGAATATTTCAACATGTGAACATTTCTTTGTAGTCCAGTTGATAAAATTATAAAGGTATCTTCAACAGATAATACCACATTTCTTTGTCCCATTAATGCTTTGCCTCTCTATTTCTTTTCCTAAATGTCCTTCCTCAGACTCTACTCTTTTACACACACTATATCTGGTATTTACATCCATTTACTGTGTTTCTATAACCTTTAGTCAATCAGTCTCATCATAGAGCTCTTTGCTTATTTAAAATAAAGAAAATGGAATTGTATAATCTTGTTTTAGTAGTTTTTCATTGTTTCTCTATGAATTTACTTCTTATAACTTTTAGATTAATGAATGTAGTTTTTATGGAGGCCATCTGTGTGTTTACATGAAGGAATGCATGTTTCTCTCCTTATGATTTTTTACTCACTTTTCTCACTTAACTGCTCCTCACTTTACAACTCTCTTTATCTCTAGCCCCCATTTGGAACCCAAAGTATTAGAAAGAAATAATTAATAATTCATTTTCTTTTTAATAGTTGTCAGAGATAATTAGAACTATAGATAATTAGAGCTTGTAGTTATACTAATATACCTAGTTTATCGCACTGGAATAATATTGCTTAACTGGATGGCTTAAAATCTCTAAGTTTCATTTAAATTATGTAGTTTTAGTAGAGGTAATGGACAATGTAAATTAGTAATTTTAAAATATTTATTCTATTTAGGAAAACACAGTATAAGTTTATTGAATAACTGACTTTCAGAGAATCTTGTGGAAACTTTTGTTTAACATATTTAAAGACATACTCCATTTCTTTATCAATTTTGGAATCATTGAGCAATTGATTTCTTGTCTAATGAAATTTCCACTTTTGAAAAAAAAAACTTAGCATTATCATGTAGTTTTGTGAAATGTTTAAGTTGTTTATGATCTTATCTAGAAATATTTAACCTCTCCAACTTGATAGCAAACAAGGTAAAGAACATCTTTCCATGCCTTACTACAATGATGGCAGATTTGAGTATGTCCGTGGTACATATATGGTGAGTAATGTGATGATATAATTTATTCATGAAAAAATTGGTTATTAATCGGAATAAATAAAATATTTTAAAACTCATTAAAATAAATTCTAGATCATTTTACATGCACTGGACTCTCAGATGTTTGATCACAGCAAGTCCTGGAACTTAATGTCCATAGTAAGTGCCTAATAAATATTTGTTGAGTAATAAAGCATGTAAGTTATTAATTATAGTAATCAATTGATTTTACCAAGTCATTGGGAAAGTCATGATGCATTTTTTTGCTTAGAAAAACATAGACAAATATGTCAGTACTTTCAACAACCTAATATAAATGGTTGTGTGTATCTCTAAATATATGTACAGTACTTTACCTACCTTATCTAGTAGTCTATTTCTTCTTGCTGTCCAAATTGAAATTCTATTTTTCAAATTTGGAAAATAAGAGTTGCCTTTGCCTTCAAGATTATAAAATCTACCCAATAGTTTTTTTTTAATCTTAGTTTATTGAAGCTGAACGTTTACTGGGTTGGAAAGTATTAAATTGTATATGAATGTTAAATAATTTTAAAAAACGTTGCAGGAGAAAAAAAAAAGTAGAACTGTTCGTATTGAAATAAAAAAAAAGAAGATACTATGTTTGTATTTCCAACATCTAGTTTTGAATGAACTGTAGCTGAATTACATTGACCTGGAAGGTCTGGTTTTTTATATGTATTTAATGTAATACAGTGTATTACACTGCATTGTGAACAGGTCTCTATCTGGATTAATACACACTGAGTACATAAACTATACCCAATCTAACAAAAAAAAATGTATATGCAATCTAATTTTGAAGAATAAACAACATTAATCACTAGTGCTGTAATTATTTTGAAAGTCAAATTAGTAATATTTTTTCATAGAAGGACTTAATATTTTTAAGAGGTTTTTGTCTTAGGGAACATGTGCTCACAAGAGAGAGAGAGAAAGAGAAACGGTGAGATGGAAAGTGAGAACTCACCCACCAGGACAGTGGCCATGCCCTAACATTTTCTCCTCCATTTTCTTCCCAGGATCTTTGGCATGCACACACATGTTCCCAGCATGAGTTTCAAGCCACTGGGTATGGAACACAAACCTCCATCTGCCCTGTAGAAGTCCAGTGACATAACCTCTACACAATCTGCTAGAGCCAGGATTACTATTTTTAATCTTTATTTATGAAACATACCAGAAAACATTAAGTTGGGTAGCACACTCCTTTCAAGTTTATTTACGTTTCTCATAAAGAGGAGCATGGGAGGATGAGCATACGTGAGTTCCAAAGATTTATATGCTGGGGAAGCACGTGTATTCTTATCCATGGAAGTGTAGAAGCATGGCAATTCATCAAATATTTATTCATCACCGAATTGGAGCCAGCACTGAGGACCTTATGCCCAGTATTACATTAATCCAGTTAGGAAACAGCCATGAATAGTTTATGTTTTTTTGGTAGATTCCAGGGAGGGTATGTCTCCAGTGATGTATACATATCTCTAATCAGCCTGCTTGCAATGGCTACTTCTGGACCATATCTTTCACAATTAGAGCTCTGCTTCCAATAGACATTATCCTAGTAGAAGGAATAACCCTTACTTGTGTGAAATGCTTTACAGTTTACAAAATACATCTTATAGTTAAAATGTATAATATAAAGTCACATTTGCAAAGGAAGTCTTGGAAGCAGGGGGCTCTGGAATGCATTCCAAAGTCACATGGAGTTAGAGCCAGAAGAAGAATTCAGTTCAGAATTTCCTCAATAAATTACAGATAAATCATGACCCTTTTTTTTTTTTTTCTGGAGAGATTTTTGCTATAGGGCACGTGCGCTCACCAGAAAGAGAGAGACAGAGAGACAGAAAGTGAGAAATCACACCCCAGAGGGGATGGCCATGCCACAGTCTCCACTCCTCCATTCTCCTCTCAGGATCTTGGGCATGTACGCACTTGTGCCCAGTGTGAGCCCAAGCCACCAGGTCCGGGACTTGAACCACAGTCGACTACATTGGAGTTCAGTGACATAGCCATTAAGCCAACTGCTGGTCCCATGGCCCATAAATATTTTACAAACAAACACTAGGTATCAGATAAGACAGGAACCTTTATGAAGGAAGTGAAAAATAAACAAAGTGATTACTGGGGCTCTAAAACTGTAGTAACTACACTACCTTGGTACTATGAAATTCAGACAGTAATCCTTTCATAACTAATTAACTGTATTTTATTTTTATCTTTTATAGGTAGTTTAGGCCCACATAAGGTGTTACTTTGTGAATGGGTCAACCCATGCTTCCCAACAACGTGACTGAATTTATTCTCCTGGGATTCACACAGAATCCACACTTGCAGAAGATATTCTTCATTGTCTTTTTGCTCATGTTCTTATTTACCATGCTGACTAATCTGCTCATTGTCATCACTGTCTCCCTCAGCACCACCCTTTAGGCTCTCATGTACTTTTTTCTCAGTTACTTGTCCTTCATAGATGCCTCCTACACCTGTGTCACCACTCCTGAGATGATCACTGACATGCTGTAGCAGAGGAGAACGATCTCCTTCAGAGGCTGCCTCACTCAGCTATTTGTGGAGCACCTCCTGGGATAATCAGAGATCATCCTTCTCATTGTCATGGCCTAGAATCGCTACGTGGTCTCTGCACTACATGACTGTAATGAGACAGGGGTT
This sequence comes from Tupaia tana, assembly GCA_026018925.1. Lineage (NCBI taxonomy): Eukaryota > Metazoa > Chordata > Mammalia > Scandentia > Tupaiidae > Tupaia > Tupaia tana. The sequence continues at coordinate 7,502,832 of JAKSZU010000025.1, read as the reverse complement.
CTGTCACGTCTTGGTGGTGGTAGCTTGGATTGGTGGCATACCACATGCCACTGTGCAGATTCTTTTTATGGTTAACTTGCCCTTCTGTGGGCCCAAGGTCATTGACCCCTTCATGTATGACCTTTTCCCATTGTTGAACTTGCCTGCAGAGACACCTACAGGCTGGGAATGGTGGTAACTGCCAATAGTGGAGCTATGTGCTTGCTCATTTTCTCTATGCTACTCATCTCCTACGTAGTTATCTTGAGCTCCTTGAAATCCCATGGCTCTGAAGGATGGAGCAAAGCCCTCTCCACATGTGGCTCCCACTTGACTGTGGTTGTACACTTTTTATGCCTTGCATATTCACCTACACACACCCAGTGGCCATGTATCCCCTGGACAAGTTGGAGACTGTTCTTTACAATCCTCACCCCTATGTTAAATCCTATAATTTACATAGTGAGAACACGGAGATGAAAAGTGCCACAAGAAGTGTGTTGAAGAGGAGAGTAACTCAGCCTGTTTATAATGATAAGAAAGTGAGGATATATGTAAATAATGAGGATTATATCCTTGCTGAACTGCAAGGGAATCAACAACAGCTTACAGATCCTGACAAACAAAAGAAAAAAAACCCATAACCTAACATATATTGAGCACGTAATAGTGGTTAGGCTCTTTTCTTTTGATATCGTTTTTGTAATCTGCCAAAGGTTTTAAGTTTCTGTTCTAAAATTCTGGGTATGGCAATGGAAAAAAAAAAAAAAAACAAGAAACAAACAACTGTGTATCTTAGTTTGATGATTCTAGAGGATTTTTTTTCCTGAGATTCATTGCTATTTTACTAAACTCTTCATACATATGCCAATTGAATTAAATGCTTTTTTCCATTTCTAAAAGTCTTTATGGGAAATTATTTTATTTTTTCCTTAGCCTTTAATAAAACAAACACAAAAGAACAAACAAAAGCCTAGAAATCTAGACCAAGATTTTTAGAGGGTAAACACCCATGAAGTGAGAAAACCAGTGTTAGTCTTCTTTCCCTCCCACCTCCCCTTCTTCCTTTGTTCTTTCCTTCCTTCCTCCCTATTCTCTTCTTTTCCTTTCATCTTTCTTTTCTTTCATACCATGAGTCCACCAAAAGCCAAAAGATACTCACTAAAAGATGAAAAAACAACTCATAACCTATCTCTAAATCTGTTTTCCTAATTGAAAAATAGCCAGAAATTTTGAAATTACTCTTAATTTCTTCTTATTTCCTTAAATATACTCATGGCATACATTTTTTATTAAATACAATTGAAAGTGTTTTGTTTTATTTTGTTTTAAACCAAGACTTGAAGGAAAAGTTATTTCAAGGAATAGGATAAATAATTTTTTATTCATTCTCAACAAAATGACATGTGATAAATTTCCAAAACAATTGCTCCATAGTTGGGCATATGTTTACAGTAAATTAAATTTTATCTTTCACAAAAATACACTTCAGTTTGATGATTTAATCCTCATATTATGTTGGTAGCTCCTGTATTACTGTCCCTGTTTTACAAAGAAGAAAATTGAAGGTAAGGGAGGTTTACTAATTTACTTGCCTCAGATCACGATCTAAGAGTTTCAGCTACAATATTTGAGTACAGATCTTGTAAAACACAGTTATTTGTGGTATGTTTATACTTATACACAATTTTATATGTGATGTTAATGGCTCACTTCAAGCAAGATGATGTCAAATGTGTGTATGCTTTTCCTACGTCTAGCAATGTATTTCCAAAGCAATGCTCCTCTGTGTGCATTATGTAACCTTTGTGACTCAAGTCTTCTCTGACAATGAAACTCCAACTCATGTCACTTCTCACCAGTGTCCTTTTGTTAAACTCAATGATCAAGTGAATCTCTTTCCTCTACAATTTGATCATGTGGTAATGCTACAGCATAACGCAACTGTTTGGGGGGATAACTGTGTGTTCAAGCTCAAGTGTGGATGTTTCAGATTTGTAAAAAACGAAAACTTTGTCCACAAACTCTATGCTTGAAAGATAATATAATTGGTGGTTAATCTAATTGTCAATAAGGAAGCAAATAAATAAGCAATGTAATGTTTTTGTACCAAATATGTTGAATAAAATATTTGTAAGAGGGCAATACAGAAGGTAAGAACTGAGTGTAGACTTGTGTTGTGATTGCAACAAAGCTAACATTTTAGTTAAGTCCAAGTTTCACCACGTTTTCCTTATTTGTTTTTGTTGTTGTAGTTTTTTTTTTTCATAGAATAGTTGTACTCACTGAAGAGAGACAGACAGAGACAGTGAAAGAAAAAGTGAGAAATCACCTCCAGCAGCGCCAGCAGATGATGTGGCGATTACATCACTGGACTCCCATATGACTGAACTTGGTGACTTCAAAATCATGCTAGCTAAGTGTGTTACATGCCCAAGATCCCAGGAGGAGAATGGATGGAAGGGAGTGCAGCATGGCCCTCCCCCTTGGGGGTGATTTCTCACTTTCCCTCTCACTGTCTGTCTCTCTGGAGAGCACATGTGCCCTAAGACAAAAACCTGTAAAAAACATTTTAAGCTGCTCTGATTAAACAATAAGTAAGTATGTAAATACCTTTTCTCTGCTCACAGTATTAAATCTCCATCAATGGATCACTACATCTGAAATTGATTCATGAATTTTGTAATACACCTGTTAGTCAAATTGCTTATTATTTTTTTAATATAAAACTGGTTAGAAAAATAGAGTTTCTTCAAAATGTATTTGGCTGACTCTGCACATCCAAAGGGAAACCCATAATTTATAGATAATAATTTTGTGTTAAACTAGTATAGACTCACTCTTCTTCCCATGATAATAAAACACTTTTGACAAATTTTTAAGTCAATTCTAAAATACATATGGATATATGCTTGTTTGAATAGAAGCCTTGATAATAAAATAATGTGAGAAGAATAGAGATGGAGGCCAAGGTCTACTAGATGTTATCACATACCCTATAACTCTAGTTTATAGAACATTTGTTATTGGATGTGTAATAAGAAATATAAAGAACATGAAAGATTTACCTCAGATTGAGCCATCTATATTTTAAATAAATATAACTTTTGTAATGTGAAACATGATGAAGATAGAACTTTAAATCAGTAGGAAAGAGTGAGATATTGGATACATTTTACAAGGACAGACTCTATAGACATCTCTCCAACTCCCATTTCTTACATTTTCTGGGCAGTGGCTTCTTCTGTCTTTGTCTTTCTCTTTTCTCATTAGAACTTAGAGAAAGAAAACACTCTAATTTGTCTGTGAAAAAATAATATATTTCTCACATTCTCTGACCTACTCCATATTCAGAGTCTTATTTCTATGTCATCTCATTCTATTCTTTTGATAGAAACAAATGATAAGGGAAGAAGCAAAGTATGGAATAAAATAGGAGATGCCAAATGTGGTTTGAAATGAGAACAAGGGTTCCAGGATGAATTGCTAAAGACTTGTTGCTGAGTGATATTTTTATTTCATTTATTTGTTTTATTGTTATTATTTATTTTAATAATGTTTGTCTCTGACTAGGAGTGTGGTCCATGTTAGCTTATTGTTCTGTGTCAGGACAGACATCTAAAATTTCAATTAAAAAAAGAAAAACAGGGACCAGCAGATGATATAATGGTTGCTTCACTGGACTCTCACATAGCTGACTGTGGTTTGAGTCCCATCTCAGTGACTTAAAACTCACTCCAGGCATCTGTGCATGCATGCCCAAAATCACTAGAGGAGCATGGAGGAGAAAGGATTTCAGCATGGCTGTCCCCCCTGGGGGGTGGTTTCTTACTTCCTGCCTTTCTGTCTCTCTCTCTGACAAGCACATACACCCTATAATAAAAATCTCTCTCTAAAAAAAAAAAAAAAAAAGAAAGAAAGAAAGAAAAATAAAGCCAGCCTTGGTGTGGTGGTTAAAACAGCAGGATTCAACAGGGTCCACTGCACTAAAGTCTCCGACCTAGTAGTCTGTAAAACACACCAGGAACATGTGTGAGCATGCCCCAAATCCCAAAAGTAGGAAGAAATGGAGGAGAAATTATTGCAGCATAATCATTACCCATAAAGTGTAATTTCACATTTTCCCTCTCTCTGTCTCTGTCTGTCTCTTTCCAATGAGTCCTCAGGCTCTCTGGCAAAATTAGAAAACAAAACAAACAAACAAAACTTCTCTTTTAGTGTCATAAATGATTAAAATGGTGGTTATTATGGAATTTCTCATGAATTCTTTAAATTCTGCATTTTACTATATAGTGTAAATAAACATAAAATAGGAAAGATAACATGTTTTTTTTTTTTTCTTTTTTGGAGAGTTTTTTTTTTTTTCCCCGCTATAGGGCGTGCACTTGCTAGACAGACAGAGAGAGACAGAGAGACAGAAAGCGAGAAATCACCCCCTCGGGGGGGGGGGGGGGGATGGCCATGTCGCAATCCCTTCTCCTCCATTCTTCTCTGGGGATCTTGGGCACACACGCATACGTGCCCGGCATGAGTTTTAAGCCACTGGGTCCGGGACGCGAACCGTGATAGACTACGTGGGAGTCCAGCGACATAGCCATTACGCTAACTGCTGGTCCCGACATGTTTAAAGACTGTATGAATTACCAAGTTTTTTGGTATGGGCACTCTCTTAAAGGGCCTAATGAACTAAGTCCACAAGGTCTCTCAAACATTAGTCTCAATGTTATGTTCGTCAAATATAAACAGACCTGTCATTATCTTTTAAAATGAAAAAAAAAAAAAACCACTCCTCTAACTTCTAGAAATTGAGCTTTCTTTTTTAAGGCTTTTGCCATGGGCTGCATGCCCATGCCAAAGAGAGACAGTGAGAGGGAAAGTGAGAAATCACCTCCCGGAGGGGTGGCCATGCTACAATCCCTTCTCCTCCATTTTCTCCTTGGAGTTTTGGGCATGCACATACACACGCCTGGTACAAGTTGCAAGCTATCAGATCTGGAGCTCAAACCATGGTCAGGCAAGTGGGAGTCCAGCGCCTTAATCACCCCACCACCTGCTAGCCTTAAAATTGAGCTTTTAACATCATAGATATAAAGATCAGTCTTTGAGACAAAGTAATATCATTTTATTCATCTGTAAATCTTTTTATCTTGCATATGAAATACTATTCTTTATTAGCACTAATTGGCACCTTACTCTTACACAATACATGGTACCCATATGGACTGGATACATGTAATAACTGCTTTTACATGTAATAACTGCTTTTACATGTAACTGCTCAAATGTTTTACTGTATTTCTGCAAAAACACACTATGTTGGATCCCAGTATCCACAATGTTCTAGTCCTGCACTGAAGAAAAATGAAAGAATCTTAAAATAAAACCCACAAAGTTAAAAAACAAACAAACAAACAAACAAATAACTCTTAATTGTTCAGGGATTGAAAAGTTTTGCAAAAACTTGAGCAAGTGAAACCACACAAGATTATTTCTTGAAATCATACTGATGGGAAATTTCCAAACCCTGTAGGGGACCCAGAAGCAATTCTACAGGTTCATGACCTCTCAGGGAAATCTCTTTAAATCCCAGTTGGAAATCAAGGAGAAAATGTTTGCTTCTTTCTTTCCTTTTCCCTGAGATCATGCTGAGGACAGTACTCACAAAGCAATGGGGAGCATTCTCTACCTTGTTTTTCAGAAATGTTCTTCTCTCTCTTAGATGTAGATGTAAGAAGTGGAAACAGCCTTCACATTGTGACCAGGTACTGAGTAGACTTTTTTCTATAGGGAATGGGAGATTGCCATCGTCAGAATTTTCAAGGAACTGGTATGTGGTGAGATTATAATTACTGCATTTCATAGAGAATTGTTTAAATTGTGATGTAGTCACTGTAAAGATGTAAAGTGATTGAATGTAAACTTTAAAAATGTAAAAAAATATGCTGAAGGTAACTTTGAAAGAATACATAGATTGTAATAATCAAAATATATTTTTAAAACAATAAAAATGCTAATTTAAGAAGGAAATAAGGGACATTTAGGCTAATATAAAAAATGTTATGTAGTCCATAAAAATGTGTGTGTTGTGGTCAGGCTACCAACACACACATTTAATTTAATATAATGCGTGGTCTAACAATAATAATTGCACACTTGAGCAGCTAGTTACATAACCTTTCTGTCTCAGACTCTTCATCTTTCATGGGGCTTTTCATATTACCAAGCTCAGAGGTTGCAGAAGCAAATAAAAGCAAACATGTGGAGTCATAAAGCAGCATGTGACACTTAATGAGTGCTCAATAAATAGCAACTGTTAGTAACAGAGTGCAAACTAATGGAGCAGGACTAGGAGTTCCTACTTTCTAATGAAAGTTGACTTATGTTCAACTTCCAGTTAAATCCAAATAACGTAGAAGTGCAACAAGTGCATATTGTTGCCCTAGTTCCCAACATCGTTTCATTTTTCTTTCTTTCTTCATATATTCCCACTTAATCGTTTATCCTCCAATGTTCTCCTCATCCTGATCATTTCAATTTAAAAGTTAGAATTTTCTGGGTGTATAAAGCATGCTGGTGTAGGAGCCTGGTACATTCAAGTGCTGTTGTCCCAATTACAGAGTTGTTATGAAGTATAGCATACTTTTTCCACAATATAATGAATGACATAGGGGAAGATATTAAGGGTAAGAAAGAAGGACTCAAGTCATGCAGTGGAATTTAATGACTTTTAACTGTGTCCACTCCAATTTTCCTAAGTGCATTTGATGTCATAATAGCATTAAGGTTCTGCCTCAGAATTGTTCATGAGAATTTAAGTGGTTGAAGCTCTGAATTGTTTTTGTGATATTTGATGTGGCTTTGTATCTCTCTCTCCCTTAAAATGAGCTTAATCACAAATAAAACAGAAACAAAGTTCAGGCATCTCTCAGAAATGATAATAGTGGAGAAAGTGGTTCTTTTTTTAAAAAAAGAATTATTTTATTGAAATTTATTTTATTTATCTATTTTAATTTGACCAGAGAGGGGCAGAGTGAGAGAGAAAGAGAAAGGGAAAGCGAGAAAGCAAGCCATCAGGTCCAGGACTCAAACTGTGGTCTGCCATGTGGGAGTCCAGTGCTTTTAGCCACCATGCCACCTGTGGGCCCCAGAAAACAGAGGTTTTGTTTGTTTGTTTGTTTTTCCAAATGCTAAATAGAATTAGTGCATGTATAATAATTGAGATATTTAGGAACATATGTAGAACTGTATTGAGGAGAGAGAAAAAGACCTTATTCCTCAGGTTGTGACGAAAAGGAATATGCTTATCTAGACAGAGAAGGAATAAACCTTTTTTGTTGAATAACAATCCTGTATCATAATATAAAGAGCTTTAAAGAACTTATTAAATAGGATAATAGAATTTTAGCTTACTCTTTTAATTTGCATTGACAATAATTACTTAGAAAAAAATGTATGCAAATGTGACTGATATACACATACAGCTTCAAATACAATTATAAAACACTGCTTATTAATGACTATTTCACTGATTCTTCTTATAGCTTTGAATGTTGTATATACTTTAAATTTGAAGCACAAGTATCGATTATTTTAAAAGCAATTGGTGCAATAATTAGTTTTGTGGCTAATAAGAAAGGGGGGGAGTGAGTGGCAATGTGGATGGGGTGGTCAGCCTCCCAAGATCACCGGCCCTAGAGTTGGCCCAGGGCCCACAGTTCATGCAATGAGAGATCCCTGAGCAATCACAGGTGCAGCCCCAGCATTTTAAAGGTGTGGCTATCAAGAAAGAAAAGACCATGCAATGTTCTAGGAAAAATGTGGCCAAAATAAGCTGCTACCTACAGGAAAATGTGAATTTAAAATTGATGTCAAAGTGAGTGTTTAGGAGGATGGGGTGGGCTAGGCCCATGGTATGGTTGTTTATGGAAAACATGCAAGAAAACTTACAATTTTTAGTATGATTCTGTGTTATCTTAGCATGTTAGTTGCATGCTAATGAATTATCCCTAAACACCACTTCTTTCTACTGAACTGTTTAGATGATGGAAAATATGGCATTGTAGGTTTTAATTTTGATGTTTAATTTGGCATATTCTATTGTTACAACATACATATTGCAATTAAAAATTATCATTTTAATATGTTCCCTTCTAAACTACAAAGCACGCTTAATATATTTGTACAAATGGACACAGTTATTACAACTTTTCTGCTTTTCTCATTTTACATAGTATAAAAATGCTTCACTGTCTGTAACTTCCTATTATAAAAATTTTGTTCATAGCATCACGATATTAATTTGTAACAGTTCAATTTATAGAAATATCTTTCTATTATTTAGTATTTTAAGTAATATGTGTTAATGTTCACTATTTTTTAATTTACATTTTTTAATACATTCAATCACATTATTTAGCTTACAAGGTTATTGAAATGATAATCATTTCAATATATGAACAGATCTCCCCAGTCGAGTAGATCAAAATATAACAACACTACCTCCCTGTCTCAACAATGCTGTCTTTGTATCCCTCCTCCAAATGTTCTTCCCCAGGTCCCACTCCTCCACACACACCACATCTGGCATTCACTATTTTAAGTGTCACTGAACCATTTTCCATTATAGAACTTCCCCACCTCATTTCACTTTTAGAATAAATTTTTCGGATTGGGTAATAGTGTAAAAAAATCTGAACATGTTTGTGATTTTAGAATTATGTTTCAACGTGCTTTCCAAAAATCATATGAATTAATCAGGTTTACTGAAATTTTAAATAGGTATAATTTAAAAGCAGGATGATTTTTAAGACATATTTTATTCTTGAGACTGATTCAATTTTCTAGTTCATTTTGTGTACATAGATGCTGCTTTAAAATAACACTGGGCCAGCCCAGCCACTTCTCACATGCCAGACTACAGTTAAAATTCTAGCACAAGAGGCTTTGTTGGGGGACCCAGAATAACACACAAACAAAAAGATGGATGTGTGTGCATGCACGTCCAAAATCCTGACTGGAAAGATGCATGGAGGAAAGAGGATTGTGGAGTGGCCACTCCGCATTGCATTGGTGCTTTCTCTCTCTCTCTCTCTCTATCTCTCTATCTCTCTATCTCTCATGAGCACACTCACACTCTGACAATTAAAATCATAATCATCATAATAATAATGCTAACACTGAGCCAGCTATGGCTTTAATTTTAAATTAATAGAAAGTTGTAAGTAACCAAGCAAAATATTTTACATTTGTAAATAAATAAAAGGATGGATAAAGACCCTTGTGCTTGATCATGATAAAGAAATTAGGAATTAAAGTTGAGATATTCATTTCTGCTCTATGTTAGTAACTTTGTTAGCTTTTGGGACCTTGTTCTAGCTGCTCCTCATAATCTTTTGTACTTCCTACTGGAGCAATGTATTGTTTACTTATTTAATTGTTTATTTAAAATTTCTGATTTACACTGAGTTATTATACATCTTTGTGGCATATAGCACAGTGTTTCAAAGTATACATGCTGTGTGTGATAATCAAATCAAGGATATTAACATATTCATATCTACATCACAAACATTACATTGTATTGTAGTTTTTTTCTTACGTTTTTATTCTTTTTTATCATTCATTTTTTCTCAAACCTCTTTGTCCCCTCTCTTGCCCTACTCATATGTAGTGCCCACCCCCTGCAGTTTCTGGTACGTGTATACATTATACATTATATGTGTGTGTATGTATATATAATATTATATTTTATGTTGCATTTTACTCTAACAGGTCCTCCAGAACCATATTAACAGATCTTCTTTTTATATGCACAGAATGAGAATCTAAAGCTTTGAAAATTTTAAGTCAATTGTTGCATGGCATAGAACAAGTAGAAGAGCCTATTCTAGAACATAGATGTGTAAGAGTTTGGAACTGATCTTCTTACTCATTTCACATAATTGCTGTACTTGTCTTGACCCTAGGCTACACTGGCCATGGCTAAATCAATTATCAATGTCCTTTATTATGTAATATATGGTTATTGACTGATTCAATGACCTCTTAGGGTTTGTCTTATCCTTTTGTGTTCTTGGCGATACCTTGTAACTGGATATGGAGTTCCTAGTGCAGATACTAGTTAGAAACAAACCTGGGGCCATAATAGACATGGTTGTTTCAAAGTAAACAAAAGAATAGATATTAATATACTCATTTGTGTATTTACTTTATCACTATATTTTAAAATTGTTTCTGTTAACTCCACTTGGCATTCATACAAATAAGGTTATCTTTTTTTTTTCTTTTTTTGGAGAGGTTTTTGCCTTAGGTGCATGTGTTCACCAGAAAGACAGAAAGAAGGAGACAGAAAGCAAGAAATCATCCCCAAGGGGAGATGGCCACACCGCAATCCCTTCTCCTCCATTCTCCTCTTGGGATCTTGAGCACACACACACACGCGCGCGCCTGGCGTAAGTTTAAGCAGCCAGGTCCTGGACTCGAACCGTGGTCAACTACATGGGAGTCCAGCGACATAGACATTATGCTAACTGCTGGTCCCATAAATAAGATTACCTTCTGATTAACAAAATAAGGCAAATTATCCCCACCCTTTATTTTATAGATGGGGTTGCTATGTTTCCTGAGCTGACCTTGAACTCATGATCCTCTTGCCTCAGGCTCCTGAGTAGCTGAGATGACAGGCATGCATCACTGCACATGCCATTCACCTATTTCTTTCTTTCTTTCTTTCTTTTTTTTTAAATTTGCTATAATTCGCCAGAGAGAGAAAGACAGACAGAGACAGACAGAGAGGGAGGGAACGTGAGAAAGCACTCATCCCCAGGGGGGAATTATCAGGTCACAATCTCTGTTTTTCTCTTGGGACTTTGAATATGCATGCATCTGGCATGTTTTCCAAATGACTCGGTCTGGGACTTGAGTAACTGGCTGACCCAATTAACTATATTTTAACAAACATATAATGTATGTATCTATACATATAAAATACTCTCCCACGTTTATATGCTCTTTGACTGATGCATTTCAGTTCTAGTTTCAAGTAATGACCTTTTGAAGCTGTGGCTATGTGGGAAATAGTCAAAAGTGAAGTAATTATCTAGATGACTCAGGAGAAAGCTTTCTGTGGTTTAGGTGGCTGGCTTTTTTATTTTTTATTATTGGGGGTATATGTGCTTCACCAGAGAGAGACAGAGAGATGCAGAAAGAAGAGAAAATAGACCCCAATGGGACATGATCATGCAGCAATATCTTCTTTATTTCTCCATCTCATCGATTTGGGGCAAGCATGCACACACGCCTAGCAAGCTTTCAAGCTGCTGAACCAGGATTTAAATCAGAGTCAGTTACGTGGAATCCGATTCCCTAACCATTAGACTACGGAGTAGGCCCAAGTGGGCTGGCTTTTTAAGTACAATAATAATGACTACACTTGGTACGGGACTTTATTGTAAGCAATATTTTCACATTTTCAAGTTTGATCTTCATCATAATCATGGAGGATGAACAGGTGAGCTATTTATGAACATATCTGCTTTAAAATGAAGTCATATAAATATGATGGATTAGACTGAACCACATTGTATGAATAATGAATAATAATGAATAATGGTAAATAATGAATAGACCTCAGGACTCATATTCAAGATGTTATATCTCTACCTATGTGGTTGCTGTCAGTTTGTATGTGTAAGTGATTGGGCCATTGCCTTCTGATTCTGCATCATTTGCTCTGTATCTTTTATGAAGGTACCTCATTCAAATATGAGCAAAAGAATTAGAGACTAGTGAACCAGCAGTTAGCGTAATGGCTGTCACTGGACTCCCACGTAGTCGACCGCGGTTCACGTCCTGGACCTGGTGGCTTAAAACTCACGCCGGGAGCATGTGCGTGCATGCCCAAGATCCCGAGAGGAGAATGGAGGAGAAGGGATTGCGGCGCGACCATCCCCCCTGGAGGGTGATTTCTCACTTTCTGTCTCTATGTCTCTCTCTATCTGTCTGGCGAGCGCACGTGCCCTATAGTGAAAAAAAGCTCTCAAAAAAAGAATTAGAGACTACACTTTAAATGTGGATTGACACTGCAGAAAGGTCATAACAGCACTGAAGTTCTTGCTGAACAAAGAAAAAAAAATCTCCACCCATTTCCATGTTGGTCAAGTGGAAAAGAACTGGGTGTTGGAGCCAGAGGTTCTGGGTTAAAATCTCAAACAAACTGTATTTCCTCGAATTAATCTCTTGTGGTTGAGTTTCTCACCAATGAAATAGGCATAAGACCTTATCCATACTGTTTCTTAGGCAGCAGGTCCTAAGCAATTGCCTACTTTGTATTACTTTGTATTACTACTTTGTATTACTTCACTTAGTCATCGTAACAACATTACAAAATTAACATTATTATGTCTAGGAAATTCTATTTTCATTTTAAATATTCAGTCAAAAAGAATAATTGAACTCTTGCTGCACACTTTTTATGTATTAAGTATAGAGGTAGATCTTTATCCTTTTAAATAATAAATTTCCCAGCTTCAGTAGGTCAGGAACTTGCTGGAAGCCAACCGAGTTGACTGTGGTATGTATGTATCACCAAGATTCTGTCTAGCTCGAGGGCAAAGGAAATGTGATTGGAACTAGATTAGACCTGTCAGGGAGCAATTTTCTCTCTGAGAAAAGAAATAAAATTCTAAAAGAGGAAAAAAGTTAATAATTGAAAGGTTCAATGCAGCTTGAACATTTAAAGAAATATTTGAAGATAGGAGGTCACATACTCTCATTCATGAAAATGGCAGGCATTATTATTAATGTCAGTATTGCTTTCCCCACAACTGAGATGCAGTCTTTGAATGCTTTTCAATAAACCAACCCCAGAAACCAACTGGTAAATAAGTGATCAAAGCTGGTACTTGAGATCAAGTCTGTTCTCTTCTCTACCACATGTGGAGACTTCATTTCTTATGTTTTGAAACTTTGGCTATCTTAAAGTATCAATAATTAATCCCACCTCAATTTCTGTGACTTTTCATTTATACCATCACAAAATTTGGGTTATATTTCCTCAGGAACAACAGATGCCCTCAAGATAATGTCACATACATGTGCACCAACTTGCTCATGACGTATACTACTATAAACAGATCTGCAAGTTTTTTTCACAGTTGCAGATTCTACAGGATCACTGATGTAGGTTTCATCCTTTCCTTCAAAGACATGCACAACCAGAGCTTGGTAACTGAGTTTGTCCTTCTGGGGCTTTCACAAAATCCAAATATTCAGAAAATAGTATTTGTTATATTTTTGTTTGTGTACATTGCAACCATCGGGGGCAACATACTAATAGTAGTGACCATCCTCAGCAGCCCTGCCCTGCTGGGCTCCCCCATGTACTTCTTCTTGGCCTTTCTGTCTTTCCTGGATGCCTGTTTCTCCTCTGTTATCACCCCAAAGATGATTACAGACTCTCTCCATGAACAGAAAACCATCTCTTTCCAAGGTTGCATGATCCAAATCTTTGCTGGACACTTCTTTGCTGGGGTAGAAGCGATTGTCCTCATGTCCATGGCCTATGACCGTTACGTGGCCATTTGCAAGCCCTTGCACTACTCTTCTATCATGAACTGGAGGCTCTGTGGCATTCTGATGGGAGTAGCCTGGACAGGAGGCTTCTTGCATTCCATGATACAAATTCTCTTTACTTTCCAGTTGCCCTTTTGTGGTCCCAATGTCATCGATCATTTTGTGTGTGACTTGTACCCATTACTGAAGCTTGCCTGCACAGACATTCATATTGTTGGCATTTTGGTGGTCGCTAACAGTGGGTTCTTCTGCATTTTAATCTTCACCTTGTTGCTTATCTCCTATGGTGTCCTTTTGCTCTCACTGTGGACCCATAGTTTTGAAGGGCAGCGAAAAGCACTCTCTACCTGTGGATCTCACATTGCTGTTGTGGTTTTATTTTTTGTCCCATGCATTTTTGAATATGCACGACCTCCAACTACTCTCTCCTCTGACAAAATAGTGGAAATATTTTACACCATGGTAACCCCATTGCTCAATCCTCTGATTTATACTTTCAGGAATAAGGACATGAAATATGCCATGAGCAAAGTGTGGAAAAGATTAAAGTTTTTTTCTGATGAAAAATAAAACATTAAAGTTTAAAAATTAGGTGTAAAGAAGTAAAAATGATCTTAGATAATAAGTTTTCTGGTACAGAAAGAGGTAAGGTAATAGTGAAGAAAAAGCTTCAAAATGTTTTCACTTTCATATCCCTCATCCATTTAGTTGCAACTTAGTCACATAATGTGTAAATTAAAGAGAGTTTTATGATTACTTGGAATCTAATAATTAAGAAAAAATAATCAAAAGAGAAATTACATACTAAACTACTTGCTATTCACTATGTGTTTGAAAATCATTTGTGGAGGGAGAACAAAAATATCTTCAAAATTAGGAAAAGACTCCTACTCAAACTATTTCAAATAGAAAAAAGTATAAATCTAGGACATCAAGTCTAAGTGACTTTTTGATGACTTTCCATTCCCTACTAGGATCCGACAATGAGGATGGAGGATGGAGTTGGCAAAGGAGAACGGAGAGACAGAAATTAAAGCGAGACAATGCCATGAATAGATTGCACTCTACTCTGTTCTTTTGCTGAAAGACTTAGTAATGATTAGCAAGCCCAGCTATCTAACAAAAGCATCTCAGAAAAAAATGCACACCTCAGTGCATGGCCTTTAACTTATAAATGGACTGGAGAATCTTGAGAAAGTTGTTTGCATGTCATTGTAAAGTTTTTGAGCCACAGTTTTCCCATCAGTTACATGGACTGTGAAGTTGTGAAATTATAAAATTTCTGTAGAGGTTAAAAGATACAATATAAAAGAAAGAATCCCTGCTTCAGAGAATGTGTAAAATAAGTATTTATGTGTCCTTATTAATTCTTTTTAAAAATGAAGAATGGAGGCCTGGAGAAGTGTTAGGAAATAATTGCTGAATTCAGTAATAAAACTCTGAGACCGTGTTGATCTCAATGAATGCATACACTTTGTCAACATGACAATTTCCTGCCTTCGCATTCCCAACTTTTATCTTAGCGTATTTAAAATAAAGAAAATGAAAATGTATTATCTTGGTTTAGTAGTTGTTCACTATTTCCCAAAGAATTTACTTCTTTCAACTTTTGATTTAATGAATGCAGTTTTCATGGAGGCCATCTGAGTGTTTACCTGAAGTAGTACATGTTTCTTTCCTTCTGATTTTTCGTTCTCTTTTCTCACTTAACTGTTCTTCGCCTCACAACCCTCTTTATTGCTATCCTCCAGCAGAAACTCAATGTATTAAAAATAAGTAATAAATAATTTGTTTTCTCTTTTATAGTAGTCAGAGATAATTAGAACTGTCAATCAGGCCTTATAGCACCCTTCGCTTATCACACTGGAATAATACTGCTTTAGCTGGATGACTAAGAATCTTTAAGTTTTATTTAGATTTTGTAGTTTTATTAGAGGTAGATGGACAATTTGAAGTAGTAATTTTGAAATATTTACTCTAAATATAGAAACCCAATATAAACTTATCGAATAACTAAATTTCAGAGAATCTTGTGGGAAACTTTTGTTTAACATATTTAATATATTAAAGATAGAACTCCATTTCTTTATCAGTTTTGGAAGTTCATTAAGTAATTTCTTTTCGAATGAGATTTCCAGTTTTGAAAAATAAGAACTTGGTATGATCGCATACAATTATGTGAAATTTTTAAGTAGTTAATAATCTTATTTATTTTAAATAATTGTTAATTTAAAATTTTAATTTATTCTTCTTCTTCAACTTTATGAAACAGATAAAGGGAGAATAAGAAATCAAGCCACTAGTTCTGGGACTTGAACCAAAGTTGGCCATGTGGGAATCCAGCACCTTAACCAGTGTACCACCAGTTGGGCCCTATCTTATTTAGAAGTATTTAATCTCTCCAATTTGATAGCAAAAGAGGTAAAGATCATCTTTCCCTGCCTTGCATGGTATATTTCAGTATGTCTGTACTATATGAATGGTGACTAATATGATGATATTATTTATTCATTGATGAACTGGTGATTATTCAGAATAAAAAAAGTATTTAAAACTCATTAAAATAAATTCTATGTCATTTTATATTAATACTAAATAGCATAGAAATATATATATAGGGACTAGCAGTTAGCGTATTGGCTATGTAGCTGAACTCCCATGTAGTCAACTGCAGTTCTAGTCACGGACCTGGTGGCTTAAACTCACGCCGGGCACATGTGTATGCGTGCCCAAGATCCCGAGAGGAGAATGGAGGAAAAGGGATTTGTGGTGTAGTCATCCCCCCGGGGGGTGATTTCTCACTTTCTGTCTCTCTGTCTCTCTCTGTCTTTCTGACGAGTGTATGCACCCTATAGCAAAAACTTTTCCAAAAAATAAAAAAATTATATATATATATATATGTATATATATATATATGTGTGTGTGTGTGTGTGTGTGTGTGTGTGTGTAGAGAGAGGACAGAGACAGTGAGAAGAAAAGTAAGAAATTACCCCCCCACACACAGGGGGAATGGCTATGCTGAAATCCCTTCTCCTTCATTCTTATCCTGGGTTCTTGGATACACACACACATGCACCTGGCATGATTTTCAAGCCACCAGGCCGAGGACTCAAACTGTGGTCAGTCATATGTGAGTCCAGAGACATAATTGCTATGATATCTGTTGTCCCCAAGCATAGAAACATTTTAACACAGAATAAAGATGGTAACTCTCAAATCAAATTAATAGACAATGCTGAAAAAAGACAAAATATCAACAGATTTGACCATTTAAAATGAAAAACAGAGTGCAAAATGTAAAGATACCAGAACACTAACTCTCAAAAATAAACATAATTCAAAGTTGGTGGGGAAAAAAATTAAAAATACAAACATATTATATTATAATTAATATTCACAATTCCTATTCTAGTAACCAAGATAAATAACATAATATGTAGGCAATGAGTTTATTAGAAATCTGTACCATGTTGCTGTATCTTTAGAAATAATGGGAAAAAATTACCTGATCTGTACATAAAAGGTATATTTAACCAACCATATATACATGCAGAATTCTGAAAAATCAGAAAGAATGTACATGGAACTAACACCATGCCGAATGAGATGCAGAATGAGACTGAGAAATTATGAAGTTTTTTTTTTTTTTTGAGAGGCTTTTGCTATAGGGCACGTGTGCTCGCCAGACAGAGACAGAGAGACATAAAGTCATAAAGTGAGAAATCACCCCCCAGGGGGGATGGCCATGCTGAAATCCCCCCTCCTCCATTCTACTCTCCAGATCTTGGGCACACACGTACACGCGCCGGGCGTGAGTTTAAACCACCGGGTCCAGGACACGAACCGCGGCCAACTACATGGGAGTCCAGCGACATAGCCATTACGCTAACTGCTGGTCCCAGAAATTATGAAGTTTTGATGGTGCTACTTTTTTCTTTTATTTATTAGAAGAGCAGTGCACTTGCAGGAGAGAGACAAAGAAAGAGAGAGAGAAAAACAAACAAACAAGAAAACAACCCCCTAGAAGACATGCTCACCTTGAGACCAGCCTGATGTTCAGGTCACCAATCTGGGACTCCAAACATGTAGTCAGTCACGTGGGAGCCACTCCATGAGGTGGCCCCAGTAGGTACATTTTTACCTTGTAAACCTCTGTAAAATTTAAGGCTATTTGAGAATAGTTTTGATAATTATGAGAATATATGTATTTATACCATATTCCCTCAGAAAATTATTTTAATAAGATTATTAAAAATAAGGAAAATAACATAAATGAGAAGACAATTATTCAAAAATTATTATGAGACAAAAATGTAATAGTAACTTAAAAACAAGTAGCAAAATTTATATTATGAGGGTCCAGCAGGTGTGTGGAGATTAAGGTGGCTGGACTCCTATATGGCTGACTGTGATTTGCGTCTCTGACCTGGCAGATTCCTTTCTCATTTTCCTTTTCTCTTTCTCTGTCTCTCTCTGGTCAACTTCAAAAACATAAATAAATAAATAAAATAATAGCAATAAATAAATTTAAATTAAATAGTTCTTTAAAAATTTATATTATAAAATGTTGATGTATTAATATAGAGTTTTTTAAATGAATAAGGTATTATGAATATTCTTTTTTATTTTTAATTTTTATTTTTATTATCATAATAATCTTTATATTACATTGGATTACATATAACTTTACAGTGTATTATATTGCTTTTTCAAAAGGGAATGCCATGCATGTCAGTCAATACAGAGACATTAATCTCCCCGCTTCATCATTCAATAACTTTTCTATGTTTTTCCCAATCATTATTATTATTATTCGAATTATTTTTTAAAACAGTCAATCACTATTTCTCATTTTGCTTGTAAAAAGACTTTACCCATCATGAAATACTTCTCAGACCAATCCAGTTAAGAATACTATACATGTCATCATCAACAGGTAATAAGCCATATCTGTTTCTCACTAATGTCCTGCCTCTCTATTGTTTTCTTGCTATCTTTCTCTATCCTCTTCTCTTCACCACCCCCATTCCACACTATCCTATTCTCGTTTAGTACCTTCACTGCTTTTATGTCCTCCAGTTTTTTGCTCTCTACCATAGAGTGTGGATAGTCTGTATATATTGAGTGGATACATACAATATCTTTCTTTCATACCCTGGCTTACTTCACTCAGTAATAGTTCCTCCACATCTGACCACTTTCTATCAAATGCCAGGGTCTTGTTATTTTTTATGGTTGAGTAATATTCCATAGAATATATATACCACACTTTTCCAATCCATTCATGAGTTTGTGGGCATTTAGGTTGGTTCCATGTCTTGGCAACTGTGAATAATGCTGCAATAAATATTGATGTGCAAGCACTTTTCCGACTGAGTGTTCTCCTGTCTTTCGGGTAAATACCCAGAAGTGGGATTTTTGGATCAAATGGTAGTTCTATTTGTAGATCTTTGAGGATCCTCCATATTGCTCTCCACAGTGGTTGAACTAGTTTACATTCCCACCAACAGTGTAGGAGGTTTCCCTGTTCACCACATCCCTGCCAACACTTATCACTTTTTATATTCTTAATCTTTGCCATTCTGACAGGGGTTAGGTAGTATCTCGTTGTGGTTTTTATCTGCATCTCCCCTATGATGAGGAATGTTGAGCATTTCCTCATATGCTTTTTGGCTGTTCGTATGTCTTCCTTAGAGAGATTTTTGTTCAGCTCATTTTCCCATCTTTTAATTGGGTTAATCTTTTTTTTTCTTTTTTTTTTTTGCATAAGGCTCTTGAGTTCCCTGTGTATTCTGGTTATCAGTCCCTTGTCTGAGGCATATTTAACAAAAATATTTTCCCATTCTGAGGGTTGTCGGTTCACACTTGTTACTGTGTCCTTTGCTGTGCAGAAATTTCTTAGTCTAATATAGTCCCACTTGTCTATTTTAGGGATTATTGCCTGTGCTTTGGGAGTCTTATTTAAGAAGTCTTTGCTTACTCCAATGTCTCCCAGAGTTTCGCCAGCCTTTTCCACCAGTAGCTTTATTGTTTGAGGTCTTAGATTCAGATCTTTGATCCATTTTGAGTTGATTGTTGTTAATGGTGAAAGATGGGGGTTCAGTTTCATCTTTCTTCAGGTGGATACCCAGTTTTTCCAGCACCATTTACTAAAGAGGTTTTCCTTTTCCCAATGGATTGACTGATATCTTTTGTCAAAGATCAGTTGGCTGTAAGCTTTGGGGGTTATTTCTGGGGTCTCTATTCTCTTCCATTGGTCCACATGTCTGTTTTTATGCCAACACCATGCTGTTTTGATGACCACATCTTTATAGTATATCTTGGGATCAGGGAGTGATATGCCTCCTACTACATTCTTCTTGCACAGGATTGCTTTTGCAATATGAGGTCTTTTATGATTCCAGACAAATTCCATGATTGTCTTTTCTAGATCTGTGAAGAATATTTCTGGTATTTTGATTAGAATTGCATTAAACATGTAGATTAATTTGGTTAGAATTGCCATTTTGATTATATTGATTCTTCCAATCCAGGAGCATGGGATGTTCTTCAACTTTTTTATGTCACTTTCAAGATTTTCATAGTTTTCTTTGTAAAGGTCTTTGACTTTCTTAGTTAAGTTTATACCTAGGTATCTCATACATCTTGTGGCTATGGTGAAAGGGATTCCTTTCTTCAGCTCTGCTTCGTTCAACTTGTTGTCCATAAATAGAAATGTTATAGATTTTGGGATGTTGATTTTGTATCTTGCCACCTTACTGTATTCACTTATTACTTCAAGAAGTTTTTTCATGGATACCTTTGTGTCTTCTAAGTATACTATCATGTCATCTGCAAATAAAGATATTTTCAATTCTTCTTTGCCTATTCGAATGCTTTTAATATTGTTCTCTTCTCTGATTGCAATAGGTAAGACTTCCAGTACTTTATTAAAGAGCAGTGGAGAAAGTGGGCAGCCTTGCCTAGTACCTGTTTTCAGAGGAAAAGCTTTTTTTCCCCATTCAGTATAATGTTAGCTGTAGGTTTTTCATAGATTGCTTTTATTGTGTTCAGAAATGACCCTTCTGTACCAATCTTACTGAGAGTCTTAATCATAAAAGGATGTTGTATTTTATCAAATGCTTTCTCCGCATCAATTGAGATGATCATATGGATTTCTCTTTCTTTCTATTAATGTGGTGTATTACATTTATGGTCTTGCGTATACTGAACCACCCTTGCATCCCTGGTATAAAGCCTACCTGGTCGTGATGAATGATCTTTGTTATATGTTGTTGGACACAATTTGCGAGTATCTTGTTGAGAATTTTTGCATCTATATTCAACAATGATATTGGTCTGTAGTTTTCCTTTCTTTCTGGAGAGGTTTTTTCGCTATAGGGCGCGTGCACTAGCCAGACAGACAGAGAGAGACAGAGAGACAGAAAGTGAGAAATCACCCCCAAGGGGGGATGGTCACGCCACAGTCCCTTCTCCTCCATTCTCCTCTCGGGATCTTGGGCACGTACGCACATGCGCCCGGCGTGAGTTTTACTCCACCGGGTCTGGGACGCGAACCGCAGTCGACTACATGGGAGTCCAGCGACATAGCCATTACACTAACTGCTGGTCCTCCTCTTGGGATCTTGAGCATGCACACACATGAGCCACATGTGAATTTAAGCCACCAGGTCCAGGACTCGAACCACGGTCGACTATATGGGAGTCCAGTGACATGGCCATTACACCAACTGCTGGTCTCTGGAAAAAGACTTTTCAAAGTAGGAGGGAAGATAAGGGAAGTGGGAAGGGAATGACATGGTATTTAGTGCAGCACAGCTATTCAATGTCTACCTGCCAGGTCCCCTGAGGAAGTGATTTGTTGATGTCAGGATAGTTGTTTTTATCTGACGCTGGGTTGGCCATAATGGATCATCAGGGCAGAAATTTTTATCTTTTTAGGGCATATCTGCTTTCCAGTTTTGAGGCCCTCTAATCTCTAAAAAGTCTCAACAAAATTATGATTAGCTCTTAAAAGCCAAGTACTAAATAAGGCTTACTGTGCCAAAGGAAAACAAAGCAAAACAACAACAAAAACAAGTTATAGGCCAGTTCACAGTATTTTAACTAGTGGTGATTGATTTAATATGGCCTTCCTTTTTCATTTTTGTAGTTCAGCTACAGAAGATCTCATGCTAGACTTCTTGGAGTACCACTTAGAAAGTCCCCTCCATTAAACACACACATCCATGTTGCACTGTTCCTCCCTCTCCCACCACACACACACACACACACACACACACACGCACACACACACACACACACGGAGTTTGAGGGCAGGGACATTTCTGTGAGAGTTTTCATAAAACTATTCAAATTAACCACTTGCCACCTCACATTCTGATCATATTTTCTATTCTTTATCTAATTGTGGGAATTTGCATATTTATCATTCCATTCCATATGAAATAGGCCTTTTCTTTATATATTTGGGCTGCTACAACAAAACCTCGGTAGCTTAAAAGCACAGATGACATTTATTTCTCAAAGTTCTAGAATTTATAAAGTCAAGTTCAAAGTTCCAGCTGGTTTAGGTCTGCTGAGGGAACCCTTCCCGGTCCATAGACTGCAGTCTTCTTGCTGTAACTTCACATGTCTGAAGAAACAGGCATCTCTCTGAGGCATTATATTTTTTAGGTTTTTCCCATAAGGCATATGTGCTTGCTAGAGAGAGACAGAGACAGAGAGCAAAAGCAAGAAATCATCCCCTTAGGGGAATGGTCATGCCACAATCCTTTCTATTTCATTCATCTCTTGGGATTTGGGGCATGCAAGTGCACATGCCTGGTGTGAGTTTTCAAGCCACTGGGTTTGAGACTCACACTGTGGTAGGTCATGTGGGAATCCAGTACTCCAACAACTATGCCATCTGGTGGTCCCTCTGAAACATTTTTTAAAGGTATCAATCACATTACTTTTACGTAAGGATTTCAGCAAAATTTTTGGAGGACACAAATATTTAGACCTAGACCATGGCAGACATAGAGTGATATGGATACACTTTGTAATTCCTCCTCTAGAGCGTCTAGTCACAATTTCACTTTTGGGTAATGCACTGTTAACAGGCTGCTTAATTGAAGCTGGACCTACATGGAAGATTCTGGGTTGGGTCCCCTGGTTGGCCTCTATAGGCAAGGCCTGCAACCATGATCCTGGCTTGCTAGGAAGGGCAGCAGAGAGTCTGAGAATAGGGGAGGGAAGGGATTGTGCTATGAGACCTTATTAACCATTTTTTTTCTCTCTCTCTCTTTCTCATCTCTCACAGAAGAAAGAAATAAACTTGTTTAAAAATTCATTTTGACATCTTTTCTTTGAGAATTATTAATTTGTAAATAACACATATGCTCTAGAATTAAAAATAATTTGTTTTCATTTAAAAAGGTATTTTGTCATTTTCCTATTTGAGAAATATTTGTCCCTTACATAAAGGACAATTTTATAGACTTTGGGAAAACTTCAAAGTGAATTTTGCAAAGACTGACATTAGGAAAGAATAATGAGAAAAAAGGAAGAGAGATCACTCCAAGCATAGAAGTGGGCAGAGCAAAAGGGGTCTGAGGGTCCAGCAGGTAGAGTGGTGGTTAAGGATGCTGGACTCCCACGTGGACGACTGCAGTTCAAGTCTTGGACTTTATGACTCTCTCTCTTTCTCTCTCCCTCTCTGGTCTAATTAAATAAAGAAATAAAGTTAAATAAATTAATTCTTAAAAAAAGAGGTCAGAAAAATTGATCTATGACTAGGAAATGAAAAGGAAGAAATCACGAAGTGACCCCATGGAAGATTTCACTCTGCTCCTACAAGGTCCACTGTGATTTACATGGTGAGGGGAGCCATATTCTGTTCTCCTAGCCCTGCCAAAAGGTGTGAGGCTTCTACACACAGAAAACAAATTTCAGAATTCTAAAGAATATCCTCACTTGGTTATCATTATGATTGGCATAGGTAGTGCTGATGGCACTAGGCATTTCAAACATTGGGTAACTAATGGCTAGGTAGAACTGAGAGGAAGATAACCAGTAATGGAATCTGAGGGAGTTCAGAGATCTCTCACCCACCCACTTTCTCCACACTGAGTCAGCAGAGGCTTGCATCAGGAGCTAAAATGACAGGTGAGTATAACTGGACTAAGGAACAACAAAAGTGTTGTGCATCTTAAATGTACCCTGAGCCTCCAGACTAGTATGACATCAACAAAACATAAGAAAAGAAGGGGTTATTTTACTCAGATATTCCAGGAAATGTAGAGGTTGCCTTTTATTTGAGTAAGGTACTCTTTCCCAGAACAATCACTATTGTCAGAAAGATGCTGTTCTCTGATTTTCCAAGTTTAGCTCACATTCCTACCTTTGTATCAGGGGTGAGGATACCAAATGGACCATGTGGTCAGGGAATAGAAGGGTGGACCTATTGTGAAAAAATAAAGGAAGAAAGAAAGAAAGAAAGAGTTACACAACAGGCAATATAGATATAGATGATAGATATAGATATGGAGATATATACTCACTCTGCATTATCCATTTCCACAACTACTTTATGAGATTCCTAGGGCAACTGATGCTCTCTTGACTTCCTCCTGGCTCTAAAGTAGTTTTATATAAGTTAGAGAAGTGAATCTCATTCTCAAGATGCTTTATTTCCATATAGGAGGAGACGGTCATTATATACTTGTTTATCAGATCCTTCACTGCCATCTATCCAAACACTGCTGTCGTAGGGCCCACTCCACACTACTGTGCTTTGGTAGTGGATCCCGCATGGCCAACCTTGGTGCCTGCCTGCCCAAAATCCTAATGGGAAGAAATGGAGCCAAAAGGATTACTACATGACCATGCTCCTTTGTGGGGTGCTTTCTCTCTCTCTCTCTCTGTCTCTCTCTCTGCCTAGTGCTAGAAATTTCTGGCAACTAAAACAAACAAGAAGTCAAAGAAAAATATTACTGCTCTAATAAATATACATATCCTGATATAAATGGCACCCCGTTGTAGACTCACAGTATGTAGGTCATGTTCTTACACATCTGCGGCAGCTCTGGTCCTCCCTTTAGGCAGAATCAGTCTCTGCTGATGCAGTTCTACTCCATGTTATGGAAACTCATACTCCATCAGGGAGATGCTTCTCTCTCAGGAACATTTCTCCTCTGGGTGTAGTCTCTCAGAACCACTGATAACAATGCTGTGGCTGCAGCAGTAAAAAGAATCCTACTGAAGTGTTCTATGACATGTCCACCTTTAGTCTTACCTCACCTCCAAAGGAGAGGCACTTGCCTTGCCATTCACACAATGTTTTAGTTCATTCTCTGTTGCTAATAGCAGATTATCACAGACTGGGTAACTAATAAAGAACAAAAGTTTATTCAGTTCATGGACTTGGAGGCATAAGGTGAAGGGGCTACATGCAGTAAGAGCCTTCTTGCTAGTGGAGACACTCTGCAGAGACCCGGGCAGTGCAGGGCATCACATGATGAGAAGAGCGTATGTCAGCTGATCTCTTTCCCTCTTCTCAAAAAGTCACCAACAGGGGCTAGCAGGTGGTGTAATGGTTACATCACTGAACTCCCACACAATTGACCGTGTTTTAAGCCCTGGACCTGGTAACTTTCAAAAGCTCATGCCAGGCGTGTGCATGCACACTCGTGTGTGTGCATGCCCAAGATCCCAAGAAGAGAATGGAGAAGAAATTGCAGTGTGGCCATCTCATGCCTCGGGGTGTGTGTGTGGGGGTGATTTCTTGCTTTCTGTATCTTTCTCTCTGGCAAGTGTACATGCACTATAGCAAAAAATCTCTCTCTAAAAAAAAAAAAAAATCAGCAACACTCAATTATAGGACCCACTCTGATGACAGTATCTAATCAAATCATCAAATCATTTCCTAAAAACCTCACTTTTTAATACCATAATTAGATTAACTTACCACCCTCTTAATACAGTCCAATAATAACCAAATTTCAACACATAGATATTTGGTGGACATACTCACAGGAGTATGACTGGAGACATACTGCTTTTATTTATTTCATACAATCTGCAGCAGTGAAAAGAATCCTACTGAAGTGTTCTATGACATGTCCACCTTTAGTCTTACCTCACCTCCAAATGAGAGGCACTTGCCATTCACACAATGTTTTAGTTCATTCTCTGTTGCTAATAGCAGATTATCACAAACTGGGTAACTAATAAAGAACAAGAGTTCTTTATTAGTTATTACTACTACTAATAATAATAATAATAACAAAAGTTATTTATTACTGCTGTCAGGAAAGATTATTAGTTATTATTATTTAAAATCATCTTCTAATATCATGATTTTTTTTTTTTGGAGAGGTTTTCACTATAGGGCATGTGCGCTCGCCAGACAGAGAGAGACATAGAGACAGAAAGCGAGAAATCACCTCCCAGGGGGGATGGCCACGCCACAGTCCCTTCTCCTCCATTCTCCTCTCGGGAACTTGGGCATGCACGCACACGCGCCCGGCGTGAGTTTTAAGCCACCGGGTCCGGGACGCGAACCGCAGTCGACTACATGGGAGTCCAGCAACACAGCCATTGCGCTAACTGCTGGTTCCCTAATCTCATGATATTTTTGTCTCCCTTTTTCTTTCCTTGCTCTCTCCTTATCTCCCTTTTTCTTCTTTCCTTTCTTTCTTTGTCTCCTCCATTTTGGAAAACAATGTCGTGGTTTCTCAAAAAATTAAAAATAGAATTACCACGTAATCCATCAATCTCACTTCCTGTTATATACACAGAGGTATTAAAATCAGTATATAAAAGAAATATATCTTCACTCCCATGTTTATTGTAGAATTATTTGCAATAGCCAAGATATGGGAACAATTTACATGTCCAAAATTGGATGAATGGATTAATAATATATGGTGTATATACACAATAGAATACTATACCATTTTGAAAAAAAGGAAATTTTGTAAGTTTCTACAACATCAATGAATTTGGAGATCATTATGCTAAGAGAAGGGCATTTTTAGGATGGGGAAATAATAGAATATTTTTATGATAATGGTGATGATCTCACAGGGAGAAAAAGCTGCTATGGAGAAAGAGGGGAGAATTACCAGACCATTGCTTTTATGGAGACAAGAGGACATGTGGCCTACACACCAGTGGAGTGGCTTGAGTGTAGCGAGATGGTCTATGGGGAACAGGGTTCTATGGTAGTAGACTGGGGCTCTATTCATGCAGAAACAGATAACAGATGTTGGAAAGTAGGCATGGAGGGTGATGTGACTTTGTAAAAAAAATAGTTCTGATTGGCTCATGATCTCTCTGTAACTAGAAAAGTTGAGACTGAGGAAAGAGAAGGGGGTTTTGTATTTTGAAGATAGAGGAAAAGGTGTGAAACAATGTTTTATGACAGTGAGAGAAGAAATCAGATTGTGGACCCCCAGTGTGAAGAGTCAGCAGTGAGGCTCACTTGAGATCCAGGTGATGAATTCCTGTGGTCCCATGGTGACCCTCATTAGGGTGAAGCTGAACTTGGTTAATAATTCATTAGCTATTACGTAAAAGAATTATTTACTTAATTATTAACTCATGATAATAATTATTTGCTATAGGGCACATGCATTCATTGGAGAGAGACAGAGGGTTAGAGGGAAAATGGGAAGGCAAACTGCCAGGTCTGAGACTCAACTGTGGTTGCTCATGTGAGAGTCCAGCACCTAAACCACCGCACCACTTGCTGGCCCCTTCATTAACTATTAACAGGCTTTGAAGAATGGGAAATCAACAAAATCCTTTAGGATCTGGTAAAACTTGATCTGATATATAACGTAGTATTTGACTTGATCGCCACCTTGTGGATGACTGCATAAGAACCCAGTTAGTCAATGGATGACAGAGTTACAGAAATTGTCATTAACCAGGTTCCTCTAATCTGAGAAGCAATTAGGGCGTTTGGCTTATTCTTGAACCTGTTTAGGAAATACATAGTTTTTAAAATTTACCCTTATTTGAATATTGATCACATCTTCTTTATCCATGGGTATATTTCTTACTTTGTACAAAATGTATTTTCAACCCTTTAATGAATAAGGTTTTTTTCCTTAAGATTGAGAGGCTCTGTTCCTTGATTCTTTTCTGAAAGGTCTGAATGGTGTTTAGCTCTAGTTATGTTTTCTGTAAATGATCTATTTTTAATTCTTTCCAAATATATGAAAAAATATCTTTAATCAGAAGCCAGAAGATACCAAAACTGCTGCTGCTGTCCTAGGAGCTGTCTTGAGCATCATCTATTCCTGACTTTAACCCAAATATTTGTTTCTAGCTCTTCCTACAATTGGCAAAATATTCCTCCTTAATCTTATAATATTGTAATCATGGTTCCAATACCTTTTTATAAAACAAATTGCTTATTTTACTCTTCTTATACATTTGCATTTTTCACCTAGAGTTACTCGAAGCTCGAGGACCACAGGAATGGCCTATTAACTTCTGTTCTTTGGAAGATAATTCTGATCTAGAAGGGAAAGGCAATTATTTAACCTGATAGATATCTGCCAACATACAGTTCTTGCAGTATACAGCTATTCCTTAAAAATCTAAGTGTTTTGGGACCAGACAGTGACTCAGCAGTAAAATGCAATGCTCTGTATTGAGACAGTCCACATGGGAGGGTTCTCACTGAGGGTGCTGGACATATGCTTGCTTACCTGTGTACTGCAACTGGCTTAAGTCTGGGGTTGGATAAAGCACCAGGCCTCTGCTGGGGATGCACTGCCTCCATTTCTGTCTCTTTTGCTCATAAAAGTATGTAATTTTTTTTTTTTCTTTTTGCAGAGGTCTTTGTTAGGGTGCGTGCATTCACCAGACAGAGAGAGGCAGAAAGACAGAAAGTGAGAAATCACCCCCCAGGGGGGATGGCCACACCGCAATCACTTCTCCTCTCGGGATTTTGGGCATGCACGCACACACGCCAGGCCTGAGTTTTAAGCCACTGGGTCCCGGATGCGAACCATGGTCGACTACATGGGAGTCCAGCCATTACGCTAACAGCTGGTACCAAAAGTATATAAATTTTGTTGCCATAGGGCGGGAGCCATCACGCCCCAGTATATGTATATATTTTTAAAGCTACTATATTTGTCTTTTTAAGATAAGAACATCTTTGAGGGGCCAGCAGCTAATGTGGAGGTTAAGAGTCCCACATGGTCAATTATGCAGTTGAAGTCCAGACCTGGCAACTTGAAAAATCATGCCAGGCACATGTACATGTGTGCCCAAAATCATGAGAAGAGACTGGAGGGGAAAGGACTACAGTGTGGCCATCTCCCTATGGGTTGATTTCTAACTTTTCCTGTCTCTGTCTTTTTCTCTCCCTGGCAAGTGCTCATACTCTATAGAAATAAAATAAGGAACCTGACAACATTGATTTCAAGTTTTCAGTGGAAAAGATTTTTACTAATAGTGATTCAGGTAGATTTGGAAGTGAGAAAGCTCCTAAGAGATTAAACAGATAGGAAAGTTAAAGTTTGAGAAAAGATGAGAAGGGAAAGAGGATAGTAAAAGTAATTTTTTTTTTTTGAAATTCTGGTGAAAAAGACCTGTGATTTGTGTTTTAGAAACTTTTGCTGGTCTTATAAAAATTTGTGAAAAGGAATGAATAATCAAGAAAGTTCAGCCTCTTGTTCTAAAGGAGCTCAGTTTCCCATAATCCACTGCGTCTGAGGATTTTATTGTTCATAGACACCTGATGGCTTTCAAAATTTTAAAATAGAATTGATCAGACTTTTCGGATTGTGTGGCAGGATGTTGGTAAAGTGCATATGTACGTCCACTGCTCCCTAGCATGGACTTCCAGCACGTATTTTGAGTTCAGGAAGCAGAGAAAGATTTCAGTCAGCCAAGTGCTGTTTGTCTGAGCCAGCATTCCTGTTTAAGATGTTGAAAAAAGCTCTAAGCAAGTAGAGGTTATGTATGTATTTGTTTTTACCAGATTAGAATGCTCCATTATTAATGATTGTAATGAAAATGTATGGTCATAGAGAAATTTCAAATAAAAAAATACAAGATTAAAGTTTAATGTGTGTATTAAGAGAGCACATCAGTTACATAAAATTTGCATTATTTTGTGATAGTGACTATTTAAGAAAAATTTAAGTGATTTTAAATCTGAAAAACCTGACTAGCCTCTGTTCCCTCCTGGACTATTTTGTCAGGGCCATATTTGGTGTGGAGGGCTACTCTAATTTCAGGCATTAGAGAATCTATTCCATAAACCAGGAAGAAGTGAGTAGTTCATTAGATGCCCAGAAATCAATGCAGGGACACAACAAATATGAAAAACAAAACAAAATGAGAAATATCTCTATCTCTTCCCCAAAGGAATACAAGACATTCTCACTAACAATGGATAAAATAGCAGAAATTGCAAAAATGTCAGAAATGGAATTCAGCATGTTGACTATAGCAAAACTCAAAGATATACAAGAGAAAATAGACGAACAATTCCTGAAGGGAAGAAAATCATTCCATTCTACGAATGAGGAAATCTGTAAAGTGATAGCCAGTTTAGAAAGGAATAGAGCAAGACTTCTGAAGATGAATACAGGAAATAAAAATCTCCATAGAAAGTATTAGATTAAACTGTGCAGAAGAAAGAATTTCCAAACTTGAAGATAGAACTTTTCATTTACTTTAAGCCTACATAATTTTAATCTAAACTATTCTGGCCTAAAACACCTGTTGTAATACCACACTTGGATTCCTATTGACAAGCTGAAATCGTATATATTAGGCTGTATTTTTGAGCTGGTTACTAAAGTTACAGCCAATCGCACTAGTCAGATTTGAATTAGTCATTGAAAGCCCACCTTTTAGGCTTTTCATGCAGCCTACCATCCACCTGTAACCAATAATCTCTCTACCTTACTCCCTCACTTAGGTTTTTTGTACGACACTTTCCCTTTTACTATACACATCATTTTCCAGTTCTGCCTGCAAATATTCTTTGTAAACTATGTGATTACCAGAATCACTTGGAAGCCATTTTCTGGGAGGCTGCCCAATTTAAATTACCCACACTTTGTTTAAATAAACTCTGTTAAATTTTGGTTTGTCTAAATTTATTTTAAACTAAATAGAAATAAAACATACCTATTAAAAACAATGACAACATGGGACCAACAGTTGACTATGTTGCTGGACTCCCATGTAGTCGACTGAGGTTCAAGTCCTGGACCCGGTGACTTGAACTCACGCTGGGCACGTGTGCATGCTTGCCCAAGATCCCAAGAGGAGATTGGAGGAGAAGGGATTGCGGCATGGCCATCGCCCCCCCCCCCCCCCGGTGGGTGATTTCTCGCTTTCTGTCTCTCTAGTGAGTGCAGGTGCCATATAAAAAAAACCTCAAGGAAAAAAAATGACAGCATATGTGAAATCTAGGACATCATTAAGCATCTGAATATCAGTATAATGAGTATCCAAGAAACCAAAGAAATTTTAAAAAGTCATAAAAATTTATTTCATGAAATCTTGTCTGAAAACTTTCCAAGGTTGGAGAGAGATACAGACATCTAATCCAGAAAATATAAAAGGATATCAAATACAATCTACATAAGATCATAGCCAACATGTCAAAAGTTAAAGACAAAGATGATAATCAAAAAAATGACAAGAGATAAGTATCCAGTTACTTATAAAGGTACACCATCCAACTCACCTCAGATCTCTTCAAGGAAATCATACAGTCAAAGAAGGTAAAGAGAAGACATATTCAAAATTCCAAACAGGATAAAATAATTATCCAAGAATAATATACTTGACAAAATTATTTTCCTAATTGGATGGAGAAATAAAGATCATTCCTGAAAAATAGAAACTACAAGAATCTACCAACACTAGACCCAACTCTTGAAGAAATACCTAAAGGGAGTAATACATGAGGAAATGAAAAGGAGATAAGTAGAAATAAGAAAACTAAACAACTAATAAGACGGCAGATTTAAATATGCACCTCCTGATAACATTGACTGTAAGTGGATTGAAACTCTCAATTAAAAGACAAAGACTGGAAGAATAGACAAAATCAGGAGCTCTCTACATGCTGCTTTCAAGAAACACACCTCATTGGTAAAGACATATACAGCTTCAAATTAAAACACGTGAAAAAGGCATTTCATGCAAATGGAAAAGAAACAAAAAGCTGTTACTATGATATTGATACCAGACAGTATAGACTTAATGATAACATCAGTAAAAAGAAACAAAGAAGGTCACTGTATAATATTAAATGGACTAATTCACTGAGTAGAAATAAAATTATAAATATACAGCCATTGTCAGAGTATACAGATACATAAGACAAAGACTATTAGACTATTAGACCTAAACAGTTAGATTGCGATGCCCTAATCATTGAAGATTTCAACACCATACTCTCATAACTGATCAGGTCATCTAAAAATAAGTAAAGAGAAACAGGAGTTAAATGATCTCATAAACCAATGCACCTGAGATATTTACAGAACATTTCACTCAGCAATTACAAAATATAACTTTTTTTCTTAGTCCCACACAGAATGTTTTTAAAGACTGACTACATAATACAGCACAAAACAAGCCATTACAATGTTAAAATAGTAGAAATCATAACTAGTACTTTCTCTTACCACATTGGAATTAAATGTTAAGAAATAACAAAAAGAACTTTTGAAAGTACACAAATGCTTGGAAACTAAACAATGTACTCCCAAACCTCCCCTTTTTTTTTTTGAGAGGATTTTGCTATAGGGCGTTTGGGCTCACCAGACAGACAGAAAGAGACAGAGAGACAGAAAGTGAGAAATCACCCCCTAGGGTGGATGGCCAAGCCGCAATCCCTTCTCCTACATTCTCCTCTCAGGGTCTTGGGCACACATGTACACGTGCCCAGCGTGAGTTTTAAGCCACCGGGTCTGGGATGCAAACCGCGGTCAACTACCATGGGAGTCCAGTGACATAGCCATTATGCTAACTGCTGGTCACCCAAACCACTTTGAAACTAGTAAAGAAATTAAGAACAAAAGTTAAACATGTCTTGAAATAAATGGTAGTAAAACACAAACAACTCTGGAAAATCTTTGAGCTATAATAAAAGCAATGCTAGGAAGAAAATTTATAGCCATTATTGTTCACAAAAATTGTAGAAACATGGCAAATAAATAACCTAATGATGCACTACAAGGACCAGGACAAGCAAGACCAACTACAACCAAACCCCTAAAAGTAAAAGAATAAAACAAAGGTAAAGATTGGAGCAGAAATAAATGAAATAAAAAATGAAAGAACAATATCTAAAATCAACAAACCAAAAAGCTGTTGTTTTTTTTTAAAGGGTAAACAAAACTAACAAATTATTAGCTAGGATAACTGAGAAAATTAGAGATAAGGCCCATATTAAAACAAATCATAACTGTAAAAGGGAGTATTACAACAAATATCATGAACGAATAACATGATCAACTAATATGACAACAAATATCATGAGAGAATAGCATGATCAACTATATGCCCACAAACTGAAAATCTAGAAGAGAAGCAAACAGTCCTGAGTACATAATCTATACCAAGATTTGATCAAGAAAAAATAGAAATCCTGAATAGACAAATAGACAATATCAATCAATGGAATTGAATAAATAATTATTTCCCAATAAAGAAAGCCCAAGTTCTGTTGGAAAGTAATCCCTTGTTCTTGTATTAGAAACAATACAATTAAAATGTCAATATTACCAAAATTAACTTACAGATTCAATGCAATTTCTATCTGGCAACATAATTTACAGAATTGGAAAAAATAATCATGACAGGTGTCGGGAATCATAAAAGGTCCTGTATCAACAAAGCAATACTGTGCAATAAGTAAATAAATAAATAAATAAAGTTGGAACCATTTCATTACTTGACTGAAATATATTACAAGGTATAATAATCAAAATAGCATGATATTGACAAAAAAAAAAAACAGTCACACAGAACAATGGAACTGAATAAAAAATTCAGAGATCAGCCCCCCTCCAAACATAAGCCAACTGAAGTTTGGCAAGGGGCATAAGAATTATTTATTTCTTGCCATTAACAAAAATAAACCCAAATTAGGTTAAAGATTAAAATGTAAGTCTCCAAAATATAAAACTACCTGTGTAGATACAGGGAAATGAAAGCATTGGAGTAGGCATATTTCTTCAACAAGAGCCCTAAAGCATAGGCAACAACTCCAAAGATAGACAAGTGGGATTATGTCAAGCTAAAAGGCTTCTTATAGCAAGGCACAATAACTAGAGTAAAGAAAACACAGAATGGGAGAAAATATTTCCAAACTATCCTTCAGGTAAGGAATTGTTAAAATCACAGGAAACTTAAGCAGTTCATCTGCAAAATAAAATATAAAAAGCCTAATAATCCATATTTTTTTAAATGGGCAAAAGATCTGAACAGACAATACCCAAAAGAAGACATAAGATGGCCAAAAAACATATATAATAGCATGAACAATTTTTATAAGAACAATGCAAATTAAAACCACAATGTGGTATTATTTAATCCAAGTCAGTATGGCTAGGAACAAGTACTGGGCAGATTGTGGAGAAAAGGATGCCCTCGTCATTTTTGGTGGAGTGTAAACTAGTACAGACACTGTAGAAAACATTTTGGAGGTTTCTCAAAACTTTACAAACTGAACTGCCCTATGACCAGTAATACTAATTCTGGGTATCTACCCCCCAAAAAGTAAGTCATTATGTCAGAGAAACACTGGCACACCCAAATTTATTGCAATGCTATTCACAATAGCTAAGACATGGAATCAATGTAAGTGCCCAACAATCAATAACTAGATTAATAAAATGTAGCACGTATCACAATGGAATATTATTCAATCATAAAGAAGAGTGAGATCCTGTCATTTGACACAAAGTGGATGAATCTCAAAGATTTAAGGCCAAGTGAAATAAGTTAGACTCTGAAAGACAACCACAGAATGTCCCCACATTCAACAAATATTGAATGTCTGCACTGTATGGCAAAAATTGAAAGATTTGAAAACATGGAGTTAGAGAGGGCAACTTCAGATATGAGAGTCTACATGAGGGACAAGCAAATTGTGGGGAAGAGACATAGAAAAAAGTGTTTAACAGATAAAAGAATTCATGTAAATAAGGCAAACACATTAAGGAATGGAATATTACAGTAGAGTTTTAAAAAGGATTGCTAAACTTATATATTTATGTCCAGAAATAAAAGCAAAAACAAAATCTTACAAATGTAAATTGAAGGTGAACAACATAATGTAATGTTTTTTTTGTTGAAAATGATGAATGTAGTAATATCTTGAAAATGATGAATGTAGTAACATCTTGAATTTAACTTTTACACTACATGGATGT
Source organism: Tupaia tana (assembly GCA_026018925.1). Classification (NCBI taxonomy): domain Eukaryota; kingdom Metazoa; phylum Chordata; class Mammalia; order Scandentia; family Tupaiidae; genus Tupaia; species Tupaia tana. Next base: position 7,467,865 of record JAKSZU010000025.1, on the reverse strand, counting down.
TTTGAAAAACCAAATTTTACCCTCCAAAAAACTAGAATAGTTAAATAGAAGAATAAAGTCAATTCTACTAATCATAAAAAAAATACAAGCAAGAAGAGAATCAAGGAGAAAAAGAAAGAAACAAAACATTTTAGGGTCTCAAAATGGAAACTCATCTGTTTTTGATAACATTCATGGTAATATCTTTAACTGGACTAATACTCAGTGCATCCATTCTGGGAAAATTTATTTTGCATGCTGTAATGATATAGAGCAAAAGATATTGAATGTATATAAAAATAAAATACAGAAAAAGAGACTATAAAATGAAAAAGAATGTCAATCTGGTTAATCTTTGATATAAAAACCTACAAACAATAAAACAAAGAATAAGATATTTTTTCCAAATTACACTTGTAATACCCACTAATATTTGAAAGCTCATATTCATATTAACAGTGAAACTGATTTTCATGACGAATTTGTAAGTTTTCCATTATGCAGATTGAACATGACAATGACCTAAGGGGCAGAGGTCTCAGAAATGACACTGATGTGGGCAAATACCTCTTAAATCTTTGAAATCCTGAAGTGTGAATAGATAAACTAATTTTATTGAATAACAACACAGAAGCTGAACATTAGAGCATCCCTATTTACAAGTAATCAAGATACTCAAATTTGAGAAATAATTGTTTATACAGTAAGAAGGTGCCTACGGGTGCTCTGTGTATAAACAATAGGAACTCCAAAAGTTCATGCAAATCTTGAGTGAAAATGGAGCTATGTCCATACTCTGAGTGACAAGAAGGGGTTAATAGCGACTGCAGGAAGATGCTCTGTGCAAAGGCAGAGAATCAACACAAACTGATGGATGTGAAGAAAAGGAAGAATCAGATAGAGTTTGTGCTGGGCACTGGAAACAGAAATACTGCAAAGGTGATTGACGTAAGGACTCCAGAGAATGTTCAATGATGTTGAGGGAATTGGGACTCGCTCATAGGAGTCATTTGCAGTGACTCAATAATAGGAATTATCTCTAAAGCTTCTTGCCAAGATACCATTGGCTTCCAGGAGTTATCACTGGGGAGTGGATAATCAATACCCATTAGGGTAGAAGAGATTTTGGCAAGAAATATTCTAAATAATGAAACCATTGCATCACCCTTGGAGACCAAGAGACCACACTGGAAGGAGAAATGGACCACTGAGTGCCATGTACCTAAGGGAGTGAACTGTTTTATTCCCTGCTTTATGAGCCAGGGGCAAGGGCTGGAGTTCCAGGAAGTCTGTAAATAGGGTTGGTCTGTAGAATACACCATTGTCGTCACCTCAGTATAGTTCATGATCCAAAGAAATTGTACCCTAGAGAACCACTTGATGTATGCATATAAACCTCTATACAACAGCTAATTAATAATATTGGGTTTTAGCATTATGAAATAGGATAAAGGAAAAATCTGATTAGGGAGCATTTTTGAACTCTTAACTTGAAATAATTTATTTTAGGTAAAAGCATCTACAGAGTCTGCCATTAGAAAATACCAGGATGGGGACCAGCAGTTAGGTAATGGCTATGTCGCTGGACTTCCACGTAGTCGACCGTAGTTCCCGTCCCAGACCTGGTGGCTTAAAATTCATGCCGGGCGCATGTGCGTGCGTGCCCAAGATCCCGAGAGGAGAATAGAGGAGAAGGGATTGCGGCGTGACCATCCCCCTTGGGGGGTGATTTCTCGCTTTCTGTCTCTATGTCTCTCTTTGTCTGTCTGGAGAGCGCAGGCGCCCTCTAGTGAAAACTTCTCCAAAAAAAAAAAAGGAAAGAAAATACCAGGATGATTTTAAAATCAAGATTCTGAGAAGTTCATTTGTGCATTGAGTTGTATAAAAAAATCAGTGAGAGAATTAAGATGATACATATCATCATCTTTTTTTTTTTTGGAGAAGATTTTTGCTATAGGCCGCGTGCGCTCGCCAGACAGACAGAGAGAGATAGAGAGACAGAAAGCGAGAAATCACCCCACAGGGGGGGATGGCCACGCCGCAATCCCTTCTCCTCCATTCTCCTCTCGGGATCTTGGGCACTCACGCACACACGCTGGTGTGAGTTTAAGCCACCGGGTCTGGGACTCGAATCGCGGTCGACTATGTAGGAGTCCAGTGACATAGCGATTACGCTAACTGCTGGTCCTTCATCATCATTTTTAAAACTGGAGACCTTTTTCTACTTGCTATGCTAGCAAACCCAGGCTATATTCTAGGAAACAAAGACCTCTAAGATATATAGTATTTTAGGATTTTTCATTATTATGCCTCTGCCAACCTCTGCAAGTCATGTTTAATTAATGTTGTTATTCAATGGTAGAAGTTAACAATTTTATATGAATGCATCTCAATAATAATATCATAATAATATACCCCAAATCTAACTTTCTACATTACATGGGCTAATAACACTTACTAAATAAGGAGAAGTTTTTATGCCTTAAAGAAACTTTCTTTTATAGGACACAGTCTATGATAGTGTTCACAAAATTTTATTTTAAATATTGCACAGATCAAGTGAGTAAGAACTAATATTTAAAAATCAATGTTAAAAAATAAGCTCTGGATATTTTGTAGATTGCAATTTTATCCATGTATATAATTAGAAAAACAACAAAGAAGGATAATCATTTCCTTATGACATACTGGTTATTAGGTCTCTTCACAATTATTCCTTCTCTCTCTCTCTCTTTGTCATATAATGAGATAGCATTTCCTGAATCTCTTGAGGAAATGTGAAAATTTACTTTATAATCTGAATACCAGCATATCCTGCAACCTATCAATTGCTTTTTAGGGTGCACATTAAGAATTTTTATAGTGTTATTGTTTGTTGTAGTCAAACATTAACTACAGTATAACGCATAAACACATTTTGAAGTAATCTCATAATGGAATGAGGTATAGTACTGAACATGAATCTATACCTACATTCAACAACTGATGTAAAACTCAGTAACTTAATGCTGAATTAAACATTTTTTTCTTTATATCTGCATGAAATATACTAATTCTTTAAAACTTCAGAACCAGCTAGAACTAAAAATATAGATAAATGTGATAAAGATTTTTTTTTTTCAGAGAAAGGTTTTTGCTATAGGGACATGGCTTGCTGGAGAGAGAGAGATAGAGAGGCAGAAAGTGAGAAATCACCCCCTCAGGGGGAATGGCCATTTCACAATCCCTTCTCATCCATTCTCCTCTTGGGGTTTTGGACACATATACACATGCACCTGGCATGAGTTTTAAGCCTGCTAGGTCTGGGATTTGAACCACTGTCAACTACGTGGAAGTCCATTGATGTATCCACTATGCCAGCTTCTGGTCCCCAGAAACATTATTTTTAAGAAACTTTTTTTTAAAAAATCAAGATATTGATTACCTTTGTGATGAAGCTGGAGGCAGGATAAATGATTGAACATACACTTAATTTAAAATATTTTTCTTTATTTATTATATATTTTCTTTATTTAATGTGACAGGGAAACGAGTACCCTCCATAGGGTTTAGCCATGCCCCAATCTTCTTCCTCAAGTCCCCCAGCCCATCAAATCTTGGGCATTTGTGCATGTACCTAGCATGATGTTTTCAGGCTGATAAGGCTTGAGATTCAAGCTGCAGCCATCATGTAGGATCTGACTTAACTTTGAGAAGAGCATTTACTGCTGCTGCACTGAGCTGGCCCAGACTTATTTTTTTATAACGTTTTAGTTGTAGGAATAAGTACTAAGTATGTAATATTTATTTGTGCAGTTAAATAAATATAAAAAAGGACAATAACACAGAAGGAATAAAATAAATGAAAAAAGAGTTCTGAAGTGGGTCAGTTCTGCAGTTAAATTTTTATTATTGGAATTGGTTTTTTTTGTTCATGTTTTGACTGTGCTTTCAATTGTATTGACTTCATTTTCGATGAGGCTCTCTCTGCTCCTGATAAGTTTATAACCAGGAGTCTGGGTTTATTCTTTCAGAAACTCTAGAAAGAATAAAAATAAATAAAAGACTTTACTCAACATACCGTATTGAGTTTGCATCTCTTGATACTAGAACCCTGATCTGATCATTACAGTTTGGGGGAAATGTTTTTCATTGACGAAACAGAAGTCATATTATAATTATTTCGAGGTAACACTACTCAAACCTTATATACAAAATATAGCCAGTTGTGGGTTTTCGGAGTAAGATCAGGGTTCAGTTATTCAAACAGGAACATGGGGACTAGCAGTTAGCATAATGGCTATGTTGCTGGACTCCCATGTAGTCCACCATGGTTCGAGTCCTGGACCTGGCACCTTAAACTCACGCCGAGCGTGTGTGCGTGCAGGCCCAAGATCCCAAGAGGAGAATGGAGGAGAAGGGATTGCAGCGTGGCCATCCCCCTGAGGGGTGATTTCTCGCTTTCTGTCTCTTTGTCTCTCTCTGTCTTTCTGGCGAGTGCATGTGCCCTGCAGCAAAAACCCCTCCAAAACAAAACAAAACAAACAAACAACAACAACAAAAAAAAAACAAACAGGAACATGAACTCGTGTCAGGCGTAGATGATTAGAAACCGTTGAGATAGTTTTTATGTCTTACCGTTAGCATTGTCAGGAATGCAGGATGTATTTGCGAAAGTGTTTATATAGTGTGTATCAAAAAAGCAAATATCAACCAAAAATTGAACGAGCCCTCTTGATGATAGTATATTCTACATTACATCAGGAAAAGTATCACACTCCATTATGGAGACCAGTTAAATTTATATCCCATTCAGTGTTTCCAACTGTTTTTTTTTTTTTTTTTTGAGAGTTTTTTGCTATAGGGTGTGTGCACTCGCCAGAAAGACAGAGAGAGAAAGACAGAGAGAGAGAAATGCCCCCCAGGGGGGATGGCCACGCCGCAATCCCTTCTCCTCCATCCTCCTCTTGGGATCTTGGGCACGCACGCACACGTGCCCGGCATGCGTTTTAAGCTACCGAATCCGGGACTCGAACCACAGTCAACTACATTGAAGTCCAGCGACATAGCCATTACACCAACTGCTGGTTCCCCAACTGCTTTTGATAATGTTAGTAAGTCACATCATGAAAGGGATTTCTAGATGATGATTTGTTGTAGTACAAGTTCGACCTCATTTCTCTTTGCTGTGTGGTGAGTGCACATGCCCTGTAGCAAAATTTAAAAATATAGTAATAATAATAAATACAATTAAATATATATTTATTAAAATAAAGTTGTCTTAGTGTGTTCAGAAAGAATCAGATGAGATTCTTAATTCATTAACCATTACTGAGGTATTTTTTTCTTTTTTTTGGAGAGGTTTTTGCTATAGGGTGCGTGTGCTTGCCAGACAGAGAGAGACATGGAGACAGCAAGTGAGAAATCACCCCCCAGGGGGGATGGTCATGCCGCAATCCCTTCTCCTCCATTCTCCTCTCGGGATCTTGGGCACACATGTACATGCGCCCAGCGTGAGTTTTAAGCCACCGGGTCCGGGATGCAAACTGCAGTTGACTACGTGGGAGTCCAGCGACATAGCCATTACGCTAACTGCTGGTTGCCACTGAGGTAATTTTTCAGCAAAAGTACTTGTGAATTGATTCTCAAATTTTGTTTTCAATGTGGTTGCACTTATTTTATCCATTGATTCACTTACTAAATGTTTAATTAATAATTGCATATTATAGGATCAGAAGATAGCATAATGATTCTGTTACTGGATTTCCACGTAATCAACAGTGATTCAAGACCCAGACCTAGTGGCTTGAGCACACCTCCAAGTGTCTGTGCATGTGTGCCCAAATTCCCAAAAGGAGAATAGAGAAGAAGGGACTATGGCATGGCCATCTCCCCTGGGGAATGATTTCTCGCTTTCTGTCTGTCTCTTTCTCCTGCAAGTGCAAGTACCCTATAGCAAAATTCTCTCTCTCTAAAAATAATAATAATAATTGCATATTATAAATTTTATCTTATAAATATTTACTAGGTTGGTAGAAAAGAGATAGTCATAATCCCTACACTCAAAAATATTTAGAATTTCAAAAACTTATTAACAATTTGAGAAATAAATTCTTATTTCCTGGTTTCTAGTCAGTATGCAAAATGTTCCTAAAGTTCTCCAGTAGCTAATCACTTCAACCAGGATTTGCATGCTTGTTCCTTCCTGGAATCTAGTCCTTTGGATTTTATATCGCTATTCTTTCATGATTTTACTCATGATACTTTGGACATGGTTTTTGTGTTCCTTCAGGAAGTCTTGGTTTATTTTAAATGTCAGTGTAACCCTAGAATTTGTTATTTTCTTGCTTCTCTAATATCTCTGTTTTCTTTTGGGTGTACTATTCCAATCTCAAAATGTAAACTATTTACTAGCAATGATTTCCAAATAAAGTTCTACAGTACTGATTTGAAATTTATAATTTAAAAAATTCTACTTTCTGCTGAACATCTTCGCTTCTATATCCCACGGCTACCTGTATTTCAACCTGCCCTCATACCTTACTATTAATCCTATGCTTCCCATCCTGAGATACCATTACTTAGCCATTAAAAAATGTCTTTCAGAGACGAAGATTCCTCATGGCTCCTGAGAAATAGTGATTTCAGGGTAAAAGAGAAAGGAAGATTTCCTGCTGATAATTCAGCCTCCAGCCCTCAAACCTGAGTGGTAGGGACCTTGTCTAGCCTTCTCTCTATCTCTTAATCTGTGTCTCTGTCTCTCTCTGTTTCTGTCTTCTCATATTTTTGGTCAGTTTTTCTTTTTAAAATATTTTAAATGTAAAGTATTCTCTTGCTCTCAGTTCCACCTTTGTCTTGTTAATAATCCGCTATCCCCTCCGACCCAGGCAGGTGAGGCAAGAGGCAGGTCTTCAGATGAAGATTCTTCATGGCTCCTGAGAACTAGTGATTTCATGTGGGCTCACGCCGTGTGGTTTTCTATTTTGTACTTCTTTAAAAATAATAAAAATACTATTTTTTAAATTTTTTTCTTCTTTTTCTCTGTTTCTTTGTTGTAGCCATTGTTGTTTCTCTCTGTTTGTTTCCTTTTCTTTTCATCTCATCTCTCTGCTTGTCATTTCCATTTATTGTGTTTCTAGATGGATCGAATGGAACTTTAGCCACACATCCAAATACTATTACGGTTAATATATTCTTCAATATCTACTGAATCAGCTGCACAAAGGGATCACAACAGAATGGCAAAGAGATTCCATATCACCCCTTTCTGCACACTCCTGAATGCTCAGATTGAACTTCAAGAATTAGGAAGGGGGACCAGCAGTTAGCATAATGACTATGTCACTGGACTCCCATGTAGTCAACTGCAGTTTGCGTCCTAGACCCGTATAAAGCTCCATTATTAATGATTGCAATAAAAATGTATGTTTTTAGAGTGTAGGAGACAGGTTCAGAGAGAGGCCCTGAGGGTGTGGGGACATGCTCTGAGCAAACATCACCTGTCCCTTTGGGCTTTGCCAGTTAGCTTAAACTTGTCTTTTCCTTGACCCTAACTGCAGACAGAGCAAAGGGTGGAAATTGATAGGGGCATTCCAACAGACACATCTGATGGAGTTCAGAAAATATCCTGACCCCAATTAGCAAAGTCTAATTCCTGCTCTGCCTCTGTGAGATTCTTTAGCCTTTTCTGGGGCAGGTGTGGTGGTGCCCGCCCTATGGCGAGTTTCTTTAGCCTTATGTTTTTTCCCCACACCTGCAGCTAGTCTTCCTTCCATTAGAAAAGAAGTTTAATGGGATTTCTCCATGATGTGATTATCCTCAGGGGATATACCCAGATACACCCAGTCCACTATGTCTAAGCTCTTATAGATTTGTTCCCTGTTTCTTATTGTCTGTAATCTGGCAATGAATCTATAGAATGTCATAAAATACACATATGTAGTATGGCCTTGCACTATAAATAAAGATGCCCAGTTTGGGCGGCACAAGTTGCTTGGGCTACTGATGTTCAGGCTGCCTTTGTCCACTGCTTTTCTGTCTCTTTGTCACTTTCTTTCTGTTTCCCCTTAGATCTAGCCAAGCCTGGGGTGGACGCTGACAGACAGTAGAGAGGTTTCAAATTTAAAAAAATACAAGAATACATTAAAGTTTAATGCATATATTAAGAGAGCATATTATCTACATAAATTTTTGAACTCTTCTGTGTAAGTAAAGAAAGTTTAAATTATTTTAAATCTGAAAGGCTTGAGCATCCTCTGGCCCCTCCTAGATCACCTTTCCAGGACCATATTTGGGGTGGAAAACAACTCTTGCCCCAGACATTACAGAATTTACTCCACAAACCAGAAAGAAGTGGGTACTTCAGCAGATGCCTAAAAATAAATGCAGTGACATGAGAAATATAAAAAAAACAAACAAACAACAGAAAAAAAAGCCAGAAATGATATCTCCCATAAAGGAATATAAGAAGTCCTCACTAACAATGAATACAATAAAAGAAATCAAAGAAATGTCAGAAATAGAATTCAGAATGTTGATTATATTGTGATACAACTTAATGAAAGATAAAATAAACAATTCCTGAAGATAGAAAAATTATCCCATGCCATGAATGAGGATTTATATAAAGAGAGAGACAGCTTAAAAAAGAATTAAGTAGGACTTCTGGAGATGAATACTGAAATGAAAACTCTGTAGAAAGTATTCACAACAGATTAGACTATGTAGAAGAAAAAATATCCAAACACGAAGGCAAAACTTTTTATTTAACTTAAATAGGAATCCTCTATGTGCTGCCTGCAAAAGACAGACTTTGTTAAAAAACATACACAGCTTCAAAGTGAAAGAAAGGAAAAACTTTATGCAAATGAAAACCAGAACAAACAAAGCCGATATTATGATACTGATGTCAGGCAATGGGCTTCAAAATAACATCAGTAAAAAGAGACAAAGAAGGTCACTGTATAATAAATTGATTAATTTGCCAAGAAGAGATATAAAAACTATAAATACATACCTGCCATTAGAGTATACAGATACATAAAAGAAATGTTGTTAAATAGAAACAGTATTAGAATACAACACATTAATCACTGAAGATTTAACAGCACTGGACAGGTCAACTAGACATAAACAATTAGAAATAGGAGGTAAATTATAACATAAACCCAACGCACCTAAGATATTTACATGACATTTTACTCAACAATTACAATATAAGGTTTTCTCAGCCCCGTACAAAATATTTTAAAATATTGAACAAATAATAGAACACAAAAGAAGCCATTACAACTTTAAAAGAATAGTAATCACATCTAGTACTTTTCCTTACCATAATGGAATTAAACTTGACATCAATAACAAAAAGAGCTTCAAAAAATACACAAATATTTGGAAACTAAGCAATTCACTCTCAAACAAATTTGAAACTAGTGAAGAAATTCAGAATAGAAATTTGAATGTGGAAAGGCTAAAAGCTTTCCCAGTAAAAATGGGAAAAAACACAAAGTTGCTCAAATTATCCACTTTTTTTCATTATAATATTGGGGGTCCTAGTCAACAAAAACACACGAGAGTGAAATAAAAGAGATTAAGACAGGAAAGGAGGTAATGTCCATATTTGCATGTAAATTATTATATACTTAGAAAATCTTTTAGAACGCAGAAAAAAATCTCATGAAATTGGTAAGTGTATTCCATACAGTTTATCATACAAAATCAATATACAAATTTTTTTTACATTTTCAGATATCTCAATTATGAACTGGCTAAGGGAGAACTGAAAAAAGCAATCCCATTTACAATAGCCTGAAGGATATAACTAAGAATAAACCTGATCAAAGCATAAAAGAGCTGCATAATGAAGACCGAAAAGTTGAAGAAAGAAATAAAAGGTATAAAAACAAAAAGGTATTTTTTGTTCTTGCATTATAAACAATATAATTAAAATATTGATACTACGGGACTAGCAGATGGCGTGATGGCTATGCCACTGGACTCCTATGTAATTGACTGGGGGTTCAAGTCCTGGACCCAGTGGCTTAAACTCACACTGAGTGCATGTGCATGCATACACACAATCCCGAGAGGAGAATGGAGAAGGGATTGCAGTGTGGCTATCTCCCCAGGGGGTGATTTCTTGCTTTCTATCTCTCTGTCTCTCTCTGTCTTTCTGGTGAGTGCACACGCCCTATAGCAAAAACCTCTCAAAAATATATTGATAATACCAAAATTAATTTACAGATTCCATACAATTTCTATCTGGCAATAGTTTTCACAGAAATAGAAAAAAAATTATAAAATGTCTCTGGAGTGATAAAATGCCCCAGATCACCAAGGCAATACTGTGCAAAAAATAAACAAAGGTATATAACCAAAACAGCATGAAACTCACATGAAAACAGACACACCGACCAATGAAACAGAATAAGAATTCAGAAATTACTCTCCAAACAAGCCAACTGATTTTTGACAAAGGGCACAAGAAAAACCAGTGGATAAAAGGTAACCTTTTCAAGGAATGGTGCTGAGAAAATTGGATATCCACCTTAAAAATAATGAAAGTAGATCCTTATTTCTCACCATTTATAAAAATAAACTCAAATTAGATTAAAGATTTAAATGTAAAACTCAAGACTATAAAACTACTTGTGAAAATATGGGGAAAACACTGAAAACATGGGTCTAGGCAAAGATTTCATCAATAAGACCCCTAAAGCACAGACAACAACTCCAAAAATGAACAAGTGGAAATATTTCAAGCTAAAATGCATCTATAAGGACACAGTAACTAAAGAAACCACAGAAAGGGAGTAAATACTTGCAAACTATACTTCAGATAAGGGATTGATTAAAAACATATAAGAAACTTAAGCAGCTCACTGGCAAAAATGCCTATTAATCTAATTGAAAAAATGATCAATAGGTCAGAACAGACAACTCTCAAAGGAACACATATGATTGGTCAAAAAGCATATATAAAAGTATTGAACATTTCTTACAAGAGAAAGAAATACTAAAACCATAGTGAAAAAAATATTTAACCCTAGTCAGAATGGCTATCATAAACAAAAACAAAGAGCAACCAGTGTTGGAAAGGTTGTGGAGAAAAGAAAATTTTCATGCATTGTTGGTGGGAGTGTAAACTATTGGGTTGTTGGAAAAGTCGTGATACATTTTTTCCATAGAAAATCAGAAAAATACATCATGACTTTTACTAAGGTCCAGCAGTACAGACACTACGGAAAACATTTTAGAGGTTCCTCAAAATTTTATAAAAACTGAGCTATCGTATAACCCAGTAATGTTACTCATGTTTATTTACCAAAGTACGGGAAATCACTATATCAGAGACACACTTGCACATCCATGTTTATTACAGCATTATTTACAATAGCTACAAAATTAAACCAACATAAGTGCCCAATAACAAATGGCTAGATTAAGAAAATGTGGCACATATACACTTGAAATACTATTCAACTATAATGAAGAGTGAGATTCTGTCGTTTGACACAAAGTGGATGGATATAGAAGATTTAATGCCAAGAGAAATAAGTCTAACTATGAAAGACAAGCACAACATATATGTATATGCACTTAACATATACTGAATGTCTGCGTTTATTGGTATTAATTGAAAGATTTGAAAACAAAGAGGTAGAGAAGGCAGCTGTAGATACTATATGAAAGATGAGAAGTTGAGAGAAAGAGACACAGGAAAAAAATAACAGATATAAGGGTGCCTGTAAATAAGGTAAACAGGTTATGAAACAGAGTATCACAACAGAGGGAAAAAAAGGCATTGGTAATCTTATATATCTATGTCCAGAAAGAAAAACAAAACCACAGAAACAAAATCTAGTAAGTGAAAGTCGAAGGTGCACAACATAATGTAATATTCTTTGCTGAAAATGATAAATATGGTAATAACCCACATCTTACTATTATCCACTGCATGAATGTTTTGAAAACCTTATTTTACCCTCCAAATATACAATTAAATGTAAATAAGAAATTATCAAATAAAAGGTATGTCTCAATTTTGTTAATTTTTGGTATTAAAAAAACCTGAAAACAAAACATATAAGAAGATATTCTTTCCAAATAGCACCTGTAATGCCAACCAGTATTTGAGAGTGCATTTACACATTAATGGCAAATCTGATTTACTTGATTAATTTTGAATTTTGCCATTATGTAGAAGTAACATGACAGTGACCCATACAGTTATGTCTCTAAGAAACAGGGGTGTCAAAAATGATACTGGTGTGGGCAAGTAGGTCTTTAGCCTTTCCAATTCCAAAGTCTGAGTCTTATTTTAGCTTAATAAGACTGAAGCTGGGGACCAGCAGTTAGCGTAATGGCTATGTAGCTGGACTCCCACATAGTCGACCGTGGTTTGCGTCCCGGACCCGGTGGCTAAAAACACACCGCGCGTGTGTGTGCATGCCCAAGATCCCAAGAGGAGAATGGAGGAGAAGGGATTGCTGCGTGGCCATCCCCCCTGGGAGGTGATTTCTCGCTTTCTGTCTCTGTCTCTCTCTGTCTGTCTAGCGAGCGCACGCGCCCTATAGCAAAAACCTCTCCAAAAAAAAAAAAAGAGAGAGAGAGAAAGAAGACTGAAGGTGAACTATAGAGTATTCCTATTTTAATGTTTTTAACAAGATACTTAAATTTGAGAAACAATTGTCTACACATTAAGAAGGTGCCTGCAGGTGCTCTGTATAAACAATGGGAACTTCTAAGTACCATGCAGAGTCCTGAGTAAGGACAGAACTGTGTCCAGGCCAGCTTCTGAATTACAGGAAGAAGAAAAGGGTGACTTGAGGATGATGCTCTGTGCAAAGGCAGAAGAGAGCATTAACATGGCCTGAAGGATGGGGAGAAAAGAAAGAGTAATCAGTCATAGTTCTAAATTGGGCAGGACACTGGAGGCAAACATGGCGACTGATGTAATGACTCCAGAGAATCTTTAACAAAGATGAGGGAATTGAGGCCTAATCATAGGAGCCATTTAGAAGGCCTCAATAATAGGATTTAGCTCTAAAGCTTTTTTCCAAGATAGTATTTGGCTGCCAGAAGAAGTTCTCCCTGGGGCATTGATAAACAATACCCATTAGTGTGAGAGAGATTTTGATAACAAACATTCTGAATAATGAAAGCATAGCATCACCCTTGGAGACTAAGATATTATACTAGAAGCAGATACTGACCATGGTTTGCCATATACTTCTGGGAGAGCATGTTTTCCTTCTCTACTTCATGAACCAGAGGCAAGGGCTGGAGTTCCAAGAAATCTGTAAGTCAAGCTGATCTATAGAATACATCATTGTTATCATCTCAGTGTAGCTCATGATCCCAACCCTAGAGAACCACATGGCACAGCATGTATGCCTCTATATATCATAATTAATCATATTGGGTTTCAAAATTATGAGATAGGATAAATCAAAATCTCTTTGAGTAGGCAGTATTTTTGAGCTCATTAAAAACTTTCTGCCAATAGAAAATCCCAGGTCTATTAAGATTTTAGGCTCTGAAAAGTTCATATATTGAGTTATATTTTAAAAAAATAGTGAAAGAGGGGCCAGCAATGGCACAGGTGTTGAGTTGCTGAACTCCCACATGGGTGACCATGGTTTGATTTCAGACCTGATTGCTCACTTTCTCACTTTCTCTCTCTCTCTCAATTTATAATAATAATAATAATAATAATAATAATAATAAATAATCTTAAAAAAAACATGAGAGAAAAAACATGCTACATCTCATCAGAATTTTTAGAACAATAGATCTTATTCTACTTGCTGGCTTATTAAGCCCAGGCTATAGTCTATTTAACAAAGACTTCTAAGATACTATACAATATTTTAGTATTTTTCATTATTATGTCTTTGCTAACTCTGCAAGTTGTTAATTGATTTAAGTACACAATGGTAGAGGTAAACATTTTAATGAATCTTAATAATAAAGGCATAATTATTTACCCCAAATTTAACTTTCTAGATTACATATTTGATAATATTTAATAAATAAGGGGAAGTCTTTTTTTTTGAGAGAGAGATTTTTTTTGCTATAGGGTGTGTGCACTTGCCAAGAAGACAGAGGGAGACAGAGAGACAGAAAGCGAGAAATCAGCCCCCAGAGGGGATGGCCATGCCACAATCCCTTCTCCTGCATTCTCCTGTCTAGATCTTGGGCACGCACACACACGTGCCCGGCATGAGTTTAAGCCACCGGATCCAGGGCTGGAACCAGGTCGACTACATGGGAGTCCAGCAACATAGCTATTACGCTATCTGCTGTTCCCAAGGGGAAGTCTTTATACCTTAAAGAAACTCTCTTTTTTTTCCACAGGACACAGTTTATGTTAGTATTAAAAATATTTTATTCCAAATACGACATAGATTAAGAGCAAAGAATTAATATTTTAAAATAAACTTTAAAGCTATAATCCCTGGTTCATGGATTGCATATTTATCCATGTATATAATTAAAACAATAGCAAAAAAAAATAAATGATGTTTTTAGTTCATCCCTTCTTTATAAATGTAGTTTATTAGGTCTGTTCACAAGTATTCCAATTATCTCCTCTTATGTCGTATATTACAGTTGTATTTTCTGGATTCCTTGAGGAAATGTGAGATCTTACTTTATAATGTTCAATACTGGCATATCCTACAACCTATAAATGGCATATTTAGGGAACACATTAAAATTTTTCATGTTTGACTATTTGTTGCAGTCAAATATTAATCAACAGGACAAAGGACAAAAATATTTTGAAATGATTTCACAATAGAATATGGTAGGGAACCAGCAGTTAGCGTAATGGCTATGTTGCTGGACTCCCACGTAGTCGACCACGGTTCGCGTCCCGGATCCGGTGGCTTAAAACTCACGCCGGGCGCATGTGCATGCGTGCCCAAGATCCCAAGAGGAGAATGGAGGAGAAGGGATTACGGCGTGACCATCCCCCCTGGGAGGTGATTTCTCGCTTTCTGTCTCTATGTCTCTCTCTCTCTGTCTGGCGAGCGCACGCTCCCTATAGCGAAAAACCTCTCCAAAAAAAAAAAAAAATAGAATATGGTAGAGCAGTGAACACAGACCTACAACGACATTCAGCAACTAATTAAAAATTAGTAACTTAATGTTGAATGAAAAAAATAAATTTCTTGGGACCAGCAGTTAGTGTAATGGTTATGTCACTGGACTCCCATGTAGTCGACCACGGTTCATGTCCCGGATCCAGCGGCTTAAAACTCATGCCGGGCATGTGTGTGCATGTGCCCAAGATCCCAAGAGGAGAATGGAGGAGAAGGGATTGCAGCGTGGGCATCCCCCCTGAGGGGTGATTTCTCGCTTTCTGTCTCCCTGTCTCTCTCTGTCTGTCTGGTGAGCGCACGTGCCCTATAGCAAAAACCTCTTTAAAAAATTTAAAAAACTAAATTTCTTTACAAATGCGTAAAGTATGATAAATTTTTTAAACTGTAAAATCAGGCAAAACTAATATATATTTATATATGTGTGTGTATATATATATACACATAATTTATAAGAAATGTTAAGAAATATTTTTTTTAAATAAGGATATTTATTACCTTTAGGATGAGGCAGGATGGATAAAGAAAGGACTAAAAAATATATTTAATTAAATGTTTTTCTTTATTCATTATACAGGTGTGTTCTTGCATGTGAGAGTGAAAGAGATGAGCACTCTACACAGGTCTAGCCATGCCTCAGTCCTCTTGCCTAAATCCTTTAGCTCATCAAATCTTGGGCATTTGTATACCCACCTGCATGTTTTTGGGCTGCTTAGGCCTGAGATTCAAACTGTAGCTGTCATGTGGGATCTGACTTCTCTAAAGCAGAGTATTACTGCTGCTCCACTGAGTTGACCCAGACAATAATTTTTTAATAACAATTTTGTTGTTGGGAAGAGTGGTAAGTTTACAGAACTTATTTTACCATTTAAATAAAAGTCCCAAACAATAATACAAAGGAAATAAATAAGAAATAGCAAAATAGTTTGGAAGTGGATAAATTCCACACTTGAAATATTATTGGAACTGGTTTCTTCTGCTCATATGTTCACTGTGCTTCTTCCAATTTTAATCAGGCTCTTTCTGGTAAGATTATAAGCGGGAATCTAGTTTTATCCTTTCAGGAACTCTAGAAGGAAAAAAGAATGACCTGTCTCAACATTCCTAACAAACATTTTAACAAAGACTGGATTGTATAATAGCAGGGAGGGCAACTACAGATACTAGAGATAAGTATAGAGTAAGAGTGGGTGGGTTACGGAGTAAGAGGGAGAGGACCATGAGAAGAAATAGCTGAAACAAAGATGAAAAGTTATCTGTTGATGTTTATGTAACACTGACTGAAAAACTAAATTTGATGATATGGTAATATCTATGATGACTAATAGGCACTGTATTTACGCTGGGAAATCCATTTTGTAAGTTGTAAAAATGTACAGTGATTAATGATAATAAAAATGCAAATTTTATTTAAAAGTTAAAAAAAAATCTTTCATCATCATCACTTTTCAGTGCCCCATGGTTTTCGATTTAAGGTAGCATAAGGAATATGTGTAGGAAGAGGGAAAAAATGCAATAAAAATCTTTTATTACTGAATTTACTAAATATGCATCCTGGGCAAGCTCCATAACTTCTGTGAATTTGATTTGTTTTCATATAAAATGTTAATGCTAGTAGCTACCAATAGACTAGTTAGATAAGTTAAGAGATATAAAACATGTAAAATGTTATACATTGATCCTATTATATAAACTGTACCAATAAATATTTGGAGATGTAAAATTATTTCCATAAAACGTATTCCTTAATACGTATTTTTACTAATATGAGTTAGTGAAAAAATGGAAATGAATTTGAGAAAATGAAATTTAGTGTTTAGTATACAGGGTCTTCAAAAAGTTCTTGGAAAGTGCATTTTATGAAGAAACTAAGCATGAATTTCAAAATTTTTTTGAACCAAAATAAACTTTAATTCCATCTCCTCACAAACTTTAAAAAAGAACCTTTGTAAACATATGAGTTTGCAGGTTATAAATGTACAGTTCTTTATTGAGAGCTGTCTGCTCACACAGAATAAAATTTCTGGTTTCAGCACACAACACTGCCTTTCCTGGATCATACTTACAAATATATTACAAGATTTAGAAAAGTTAGTTTCCTACACAGAGAATAGCAACTCAAGGCACTGGGTAGACCAGATGTTTTTCTTGGTAGTCCACTTTCTTTGTCAGCAATGATACTATTTTTTTTTTTCTTCCTGTTCTCTGACACCCTCTCCACCATCCAGTCCTAATTTTCTTTTCCTCTAGTACCCTTTATGGGCCCAAGACACCTAACACCTCCACCATTGTTTGTACTGGTTACTGAACATAAGGAGGGTTAACTTGCTATATTTTAGTCAATTTAATTCCTATAACAACAGTAAACCTTAAAAAAACTTGAGCTAGTCACTTTATTCTTTGACCGAGGAGGTAGGAGCAAGGGGTCATCAGACAAATGGAAAAATATTAAAGATTATATTTGAATAATCCCTAATCATCTGTGAGTTTAAAAGAGAAATAACTTGTCACTTACCTGATGAAAAATTCTAAATTGTGTGAATTCTATTAATCTTTCTGAAAGAATTCTTCTGAGAGAAAACTGTGGAAGAGAGCTTGTTTCTGCATCACAGAGGAATTTTTTTTTTTAGAGATTTTTTTTTTGCTGCAGGGTGCGTGCACTCTCTAGAAAGACAGAGACAGAGAGACAGAAAGTGAGAAATCATCCCCCAGGAGAGATGGCCATGCCACAATCCCTTCTCCACCATTCTCCTTTCGGGATCTTGGGCACGCATGCACACACTCCTGGCATGAGTTTAAGCCACCAGATCCGGGACTCGAACCACGGTTGGCTACATGGGAGTCCAGTGACATAGTCATTACACTAACTGCTGTTCCCCCAGAGGAAATAGTTTAACACTGATGATGTAAGATATCACCATACAAAATAATATTTTCTAAATTTTTCCTTCATTTGCTAACCAGAAACATCTCAGAATTTTAAATAAATTTAACACTTGGCTTGTCTACTGAGCCTGTGAGAATAGCAGGTTAATCCTCCTCTTATTCACTTAGAGGAGGTTTCTGCACAGCTGAGTCTTAAAGTTGTGAAATTGTTTACCTAGAGATGGAGAGAAATTCCAGGAAGAAAGATGACTATTGACTATTGATTAAAATATTGATTAAATATTTGATAACAACCTAAATTATTATCTTTAATTAAGAAATGTATTTCCGATTTCATATTTATCTTTAAAATAACAGTCCAAATGTATAAATTAAATATGTTTGTTTTAGAGATAGAGTACTAAGATTGTGAATATACAGAATAAAAACTATACAATCAAAGTAATACCAAAATTCTAACTAACAGGTGAAAAGACTAACATTATCATGCCTTCAGAGTATACTACATTTTCTTTTACTTCTTCTTTCTTTATTACTATGATTATATTACATTTAATCACATATATCTTTACAGTGTATCAAATTTCTTTTTCCAGTACTATAACCACAGATATCAGTCAAGAAAATGACATTACAATCATCATCTTCCTCTTTCTTTCTTTCTTTCTGTCTCTTTTTTCCTTCTTTCTTTCCTCTTTCTTTCTCTCTATTTCTTCCTTCTTTCTCTTTCTCTCTCTCTTTCTTTTTTTTCTTTCTCTCTTCCTCTTTTTCTTTTTTTTTTTAACTTTTTCTTTTTTTCTTCTTTCCCCTTCTTTCCCATTTCTTCCTGGGATTTGGAATATGTACATGTACGCTCCAGCATGTTTTTCAAGCCCCCAGGATATGGGACTTACACCCTGTAGTTGAATATGTGGGATGCAGTCATCTTAACCACACCACCTGGCTGGCCCAACTACCACATTTCCAACATCTATTATTTCTTGATGAGTCACACTTTCTATTTTAAAATTTTTAATTAATTAACTAATTAACTTTTTTCAATTCATTTTCTTCCATACATTCAATCACATTATTATTTGTCTTACAAAGTGGATATTTCAACAGGTGAACATTTCTCCCTAGTACTGTTGATAAAACTACAAAATATCTTCAACAGATAATAACACACCTCTTTGTGCCATTAATGCTTTGCCTCCCTGTCCCTCCCCCAAATGGCCTTCCTCAGACCCTCCTCTTTCATACACACTGTATCTGGTATTTACATCTATATACTGTGTTTCTATATCCTTTAGTTAATTAGTTTCAGGCATAGAGTGTGGACACTCGGTATCTAGTAAGTGGAGACATACAATGCCTCTCCTTCATAGCCTTGCTTGCTTCACTCAGCAGTAAGTCTTCCATATTCACACACTTCCTGTTAAAAGCCAAGGTTTTATTGATTTTTATGTCTGAATAGTATTCCATTTAATATATGTACCACAGTTTTTCTATCCAGTCATCTGTTTGTGGGCATCTGTGTTGTTTCCATGACTTAGCAATTGTGAATAGTGCCACAATAAACATCTATGTGCAAGCACTTTTCTGATTAAGTATTCTTCTGTCCTTTGGGTAGATACCAAGGAGTGGGATTGCTGGATCATTTGGTAGTTCTTTTGTAGATTTTTGAAGAATCTCCAAATTGTTCTCCACAGTGGTTGTACCAATTTACATTCCCACCAGCAGTGTAGGAGAGTTTCCCTTTCCCCCTGCCAGCACTTATCTTTTTTTTTTTTTTTTTTTAATCTTAGACATTCTGACTGGCATTAGGTGGTATCTCATTGTTGTTTTGATCTGCATTTGTCTTACAATGAGGGGTGTTGAGCATTTTTTCATATGCCTTTTAGCTATTCGTATGTCATCTTTAGAGAGTGGTTTTCTCAACTCATTCTCCTATCTTTTAATAGAGTTGATTGTCTTTTTCTGGAACAGCTGCTTGAGTTCCTTGTGAATTCTGGCTATCAGTCCCTTATTTGACGCATAGTTTATAAAAATATTTTCCCATTCTGAGGGCTGTCTATTCACACTAATCACTGTGTCTTTTGCCATGCAGAAACTTCTTAGTCTGATGTAATCCAACTTTTCTATTTTGTGGATTATTAACTGTGCATTTGTGAGTCTTATTTAAGAAGTCTTTTCCTACCCCAATGTCTCCCAGAGTTTCCCCGGTGTTTTCCAGGAGCAGTTTTATAGTTTGGGGTCTTCGATTTAGATCTTTGATCCACCTTGACTTGATTTTTGTCAGAGGTGAGAGGTAGGGGTTCAGAAATCCAGTTTTTCCAGCACCATTTTGCTGAAGAGGTTTTCCTTTTACCATTGGATTAACTGGTACCTCTTGTCAAAAATCAGTTGACTCACTTTTAAATGTATAGAGGTAGGAATGAGATTATTTATGATTAAGATACCAGCACAGTTCCCTTATGTCTTTGTGGCTTTATTTTAATAAATTACGTTTCAGGTTATGTCTTTACATGCATATACATCCTTTTCAATGTAATCTTTGTGAAAAATGAGCTAGAAAAAAAAGCTTTTGTTTTTTAAAATTAAATCCTGTGATAATATATTTTTCTTTCTTAAAATTTTTTTATTGAGGGACCAGCAGTTAGCATAATGGCTATGTCGCTGGACTCCCACGTAGTTGACTGCGGTTCGTGTCCCGGACTCGGTGGCTTAAAACTCACGCCTGGCGCGTGTGCGTGCGTGCCCAAGATCCTGAGAGGAGAGTGGAGGAGAAGGGATTGCGGCATGGCCATCTCCCCTGGCGGGTGATTTCTCGCTTTCTATCTCTTTGTCTCTCTCTCTTTCTGGTGAGCCCACGCGCCCTATAGCAAAAACCTCTCCAAAAAAGAAAAAAAAAATATTGAAAAGGTGACATTTCCAAGTTTTATAATTGCTGACTTTTCCAAGACAGAAAACATATTGGAAAAAAAATCAGTTACTGACTACTACCCTTTTTCTCTAAAAATGTCTATCTCCCCATTAAGAATCTCTGTGATTTTCCAAGAATGTGAGGTTTTCAGATACTTGACTACAAAAAGTGTACAGGAATTATGTTATGCTGTGCTCTTAGGACAACTATCTGGCAATATGCTTCCAAACTACCCAGTTACAAGATACATAAGCTAAAAAACTTGAGTCATAAAAACATGAATGTTTGGGACCAGTAGTTAGCATAATGGCTATGTTGTTGAACTCCTATGTAGTCGACCATGGTTTGAGTCTCAGACCCGGTGTCTTAAACTCACGCTGGGCTATTGTGCGTGCATGCCCAAGATCCCGAGAGGAGAATGGAGAAGGGATTTCTCGCTTTCTGTCTCTCTGTCTCTGTCTTTCTGGCGAGTGCATGTAGTCTATAACAAAAACATCTAAAAAAAAATGAATGTTTGAATAATAATACATAGCATCCCCAGACTCTAAATTCTCTATGGAATGCCGTTAATAAATTATCAGAAAAAAATAGAAATGGGGATATTTAATATGTTACTAGTTATCAATGAACATTAATTTCTGTTCATCAGAAAATGTCAAGTATTAAATATCTTTTTTTTTATTTTTATTTTTTGGAGAGGTTTTTGCTATAGGGTGCGTGCGCTTGCCAGACAGACAGAGAGAGACAGAGAGACAGAAAGCGAGAAATCACCCCCCCAGGGGGGGTGGTCATGCCGCAATCCCTTCTCCTCCATTCTCCTCTCGGGATCTTGGGCACGCACACACATGCGTCCGGCGTGAGTTTTAAGCCACTGGGTCCGGGACACGAACCACAGTCTACTACGTGGGAGTCCAGCGACATAGCCATTATGCTAACTGCTGGTTCCCAAGTATTAAAAATCTTAAGTGTACTTCTGTGAAGTAGTAGATTACTTATAGTATATAAATGTTTCATTTCCTCTTTAAAGCTGGAAAATTTGGGAGAAATTGTGTACAGAACTGAAACAAATTATGTATAAAATATATTCATATAGTTATGTATAAAAGATATATAATATATAGAATATGGATAAATAAGACATTTTCTATGGGGTGGCAGTATGTGTAACTTTACATTTATATCATAAAACAACAAGGGCAGTCAAATATATCCTGAATGTTGAGTAATGCAATATGCAAAACATGGACATTGAGATTTACTAAATATAAAAAATATATAATATTAAATATATCTATACCTCTTGACATTTTATTAACTGAATTGACAAAATTACTCAGAAACATGCTAAAGGTAACAAGGTCTTGTATTTAAAGAATTTCATAGTAGACTATAATATTCATAAGCATCCTGAGACACATAATTTCAAAAGTTGAAATGACTTACTTATTTAGAAACTCTAGGCAGAATGTTCCTGATGAGGAATATTTAATTATGCTTAAGATATTCCATAGCATCACAAAGCACATCATAAATTAATTCCTTTATCTTTTGCAGATAAACCATTTCACACTCACCCGGTTTCCTCATTCATGAAACCATGTACATGAATAATACTGTGACTGAGTTCATTCTGCTTGGTTTGACACAGGATCCTGTTAAGAAGAAAATTGTATTTACCATTTCTTTGCTTTTATATTTGGGGACACTGGTGGGTAACTTGCTTATTCTCACCACCATCCAGACCAGCCATGCACTTGGGAGTCCCATGTACTTCTTCCTTTTCTACTTATCCTTATCTGATACCTGCCTCTCTACTTCCATAGCCCCTAGAATGGTTGTGGATTCCCTTTTGAAGAAGGCAACTATTTCTTTCAGTGAGTGCATAATCCAGGTATTTGCAGCTCATGTTTTTGGCTGCCTGGGGATCTTCATTCTTATCCTTATGGCTGTTGACCGCTACGTGGCCATTTGTAAGCCACTGCACTACACGACCATCATGAATCGCCGCGTCTGCAATGGATTGGTGGCCGTGGCCTGGGTGGGGTCCTGTGTGCATTCTTTAACTCAAATTTTCCTTGCCTTGAGTCTGCCATTTTGTGGTCCCAACATAATTGATCACTATTTCTGTGACTTACAGCCCTTGTTGAAACTTGCATGTGATGACACTTATGTAATAAATCTACTCTTGGTTTCTAATAGTGGGGCCATTTGTACAGTGAGTTTTGTCATACTGATGTTCTCCTATGTTATCATCTTACATTCTCTGAGAAACCACAGTGCTGAAGGGAGGAGAAAAGCCCTCTCCACCTGCATCTCCCATATCATCGTGGTCATCTTGTTCTTTGGACCTTGCATATTTATATACACACGTCCTGTAATCACTTTCCCTATGGACAAAATGATAGCTGTGTTTTATACAATTGGAACACCTTTGCTTAACCCACTGATTTATACTTTGAGAAATGCAGAAGTAAAAAATGCCATGAGGAAGTTATGGAGCAAGAAACTGATTTCAAATAATTAAAAATGAATCAAGGTTTCAAATACTTCTTCATAGTTTGTATTTAGTAAAAGAAGTCAATAGAGAATATATTTAACTATTAATTTATTGTAGCTGTGTCTTGGGATGAGGGTTAGTTTCTTCAGGAAGAGGGACATTGTAACTACCTACCCTGGTTAATGCTGAATCTATTTTTTCTAGTTCTTTGAGTTATATGCTAAAATCATACCATATATTTACCCACATCTTTCTAAAACAGTGATAGAACACATAAAAAGAAAATTCACCTTTGAAAGATGCCTCTGTTTTAGGAAAGTTCTCACTTTTATATTTGTGGTCATAAAGTTATTCTTTTTAATAAAATCTACCTTTTGTTCCTAATTTTATTTCTTCTACTTTTGGGTGGGGGGAGTATAAATGTTTCTCTTGAATTACAGCAGTTTTTTTCAATATGGGGCTACTATGATTATAGCTTAGATACCTTCAATTAATGTAGAGATATTTGTGTAAGCTAGAAGTAAGTAGGGCAATTAGTCAAAGATGCATACCTATAAATAGTAACAGATTACACAAAAGATATGTGATAACCCAGAGGGACATTTTTAGGGTTTGATATAGAAATAGTTATATCACAGATATGAAATATTTCACTGACTTTTTAATACAATCTAGAAGAGAGAAACTTAAGCAGAAAAGACAGAGAT
Organism: Tupaia tana; assembly: GCA_026018925.1. Classification (NCBI taxonomy): domain Eukaryota; kingdom Metazoa; phylum Chordata; class Mammalia; order Scandentia; family Tupaiidae; genus Tupaia; species Tupaia tana. Next base: position 7,443,808 of record JAKSZU010000025.1, on the reverse strand, counting down.
GTTAGATAAAAAATGTGTTTCTGCAATAAAGATGACTATTACCTTTATCACCATCTGCCAACAGCATAGTCTCTAGTCACATCAACTGAGAATTTGCTTGATTTCATTTTTTATTTGTATTTTTCACACGTTGAAAGTTAATCATTATTATTTTGTTTGAAACTTTCATTTCTATTTATAAGTTACAACATTATATTCTTATTATTGCACAAGAAATTTTAGAATTTCATTAGCTTGAAAATAAGATCATCTATTACTTTGTATATGAATAGAAAGCTGTACATTCTACATTGAAAAATATTAACATGCATGTATCACTTTTTTGGATTTTGTTAATTTTAAGACAAAATTGACCTCAAGCAGTTTATCATTGCATAGTAGCTATTATTTGGTTCTGCTGTGGAAAGGTTGGCACAGTAGGACTCTCCAGTTGGCAGAGTTTATAACTAGTGGATTATTTTATCTCTAGACAAAGAAAACATCAAAAGGAATGTGCACATGGTTCAGTCTTATAACCTAGTGATTGAGGGAGTTAGATAGCACATGATCAACTAAGTTCTAGGCCTGGACTGGCAGCTTGAAAAAAGCCTGATGAAAGATATTAAAGAGAAAAATAGAAAAGCAAGACATTTATGGGACAGAGAAATGGGTTATTATCTGTTGATGATAATGTGTATAGTACTTCCAGCTGGACTGGTGAGAAATGTATTCATGCTGGAAAATTCCCTTTACCAGTTAAGTGATGTATGTGATTGAGTGTATAAAAGAACTTAAAATAAAACAAAATATAAAAAAATTATACAACACACTGTGCAGGTCAATGTATGTCCTGAATTCTGATTGAAGGAAGAAATGGAGGAGAAGGAATTGCAATATAACCACACTCCGATGGGGGTGTTTTCTTCGACTCCCTCTTTTTCTCTTTTTGTGTATCTCTGGTGAATTTATGTTGCCTCTGGCAATTAAAAGGAAAAAAATAAAAGGGATATGTACTGAATTTAGATGCCTCCCTCAATACATTGTGTAATATATATCCTGGACATACATTCAGTATGGAGTTACTGTCACTGTATTGCCTCCAGAAAAAATCGTGCTCTAATCTGGTCCAGAATTTTATTACAATGATTAAAAAAAAGATTGAATTTATCCTTCACCAGGTTTTTGGGTTGAAGTCAATGCTTTTATATGGAAATAATGTCAATATAACTGCTAAAATAAGGACATCTATATGGGAAAATGTGACCTCATAATTTATCTCACATCATCTGGGTTGTAACAAATAACATTTTATCTCTTAGAAGAGAAGAGCGCTCTTTCTTTACATAAACATCATTCCACTGCCTCATTGGAGGAACTTGTCATGCAGTGATATTTGTTCTCTTCATGAATTTACTCCTCTAGCCTTAGTGCTCCTCAACAGCTAACCAGAGAAAAGGTCCAAGGAAAGTCCACAGAGGAGAAAGTAGTCTTGCTCTAGGAGAAAATGATACATATGATGAGGTTGCAGAACTTGGCTAACCCAAGCAGGTGTGAACCAGGAGAGCACCTGACTGTGGAAGTAGATTTTGAAGATGTTAATGGGGGATGGCAAGAATAGAAGTCTAGAAACTGCAGACCTTTTTGCCATGAAATTGGCATTGATTTTGTGAGATTTATTGTTTTTATGTGTTGAATGATGTCACCCAAGAAAATGCTATCTTCTGGGGGCCAGCAGATGGCATATTGGTTGAGGAAGCTGGACTCCCACATGGCCAACCACAGTTGGATTCCCAGCCCCAGTGCTTTACTGTCTCACTTTCTCTCTCTCTCTCTCTCTCTCTCTCTCTCTCTCTCTCTCTCTCTCTCTCACTCTGATCCTCTCTGGTCAAATTAAAATGATAAATAAAAAATTGGGACCAGCAGTTGGCGTAATGGCTATGTCGCTGGACTCCCATGTAGTTGACCATGGTTTGAGTCCCAGACCCAGTGGCTTAAATGCACACTGGGCATGTGTGCATGCATGCCCAAGATCCCAAGAGAAGAATGGAAGAGAAGGGATTGTGGCATGGCCATTCCCCCAGGGGATGATTTCTCTCTTCTGTCTCTCTGTCTCTGTCTGTCTTTCTGGCAAGTGCCTTAGAGCAAAAAAATTTTAAAAAGATAAATAAAATTAAATATAATAATTCTTTAAAAAATAAAAGAAAATGCTTTTTTGGAATCCTGATCCAAGTACCTCAAAATGCACTTAATTTAGAGATAGGGTCTTTACAGAGCTAAGTTCTTTAAAATAAACTCAATGGGAGAAGCCCTAATCTGGTATGACTGGTGTCCTTTAAAAGAGAAAACTGGATATAGAGGCAGATACTCACATGGAGATAATGACATGTGAAGATGAAGAGAAACCAAAGAATGCCAAAGATTGCCAGTAACCTACCAGAAGCAAGGAGAGAGGCATAGCAAGATGTGCCTAGAAGTCCTCACTAGGAACCCACCCTGCTGATGCCTTGATCTGAAACCTTTAGCCTCTGGAACTGTGAGACAATACACTTCTGTTGTTGAAGCCGCCCAGTTTATATTATGTTTGTATAGCAGTCCTAGGAAATGTAACAAATATTCCGTTAAGATAATTTATAGATGGTTCTTTAAAGCATATACAAGATAGTAATTGTAGGTTTTTTTTATTGTTATTGCAACAAATTAACAGCAACTTTGTGATTTAAAACAACACAGATCGATTATCTTATAGTTTTATACAATTCTTACACAGATCTCCCTGAGCTTAACTCAAGATGTTAGCAGTGCTGTGTTCCTTTAGGAAATATTAGAGGACAGTTCATTTCCTTGGATTTTCTAATGTCTAGAGACTTTCCACATTTCTACACTTGTGGCTTCTTAATTCAGTCTGTAAACTAAGTAAGTTATATCCATTGATTATTTTCCCTCGTTGTGTCTTCTTTTGACTTTTATTTCTGCTTCCCTCTTCTAACTCTTGTGACTACACTGGGTTTACCTGAATGATCCAGGGTAATCTCCTTGTATTAAGGTCAGCTTAATTAGAAATCTTAATTCTATTTATAACCTCAATTCTCCTTTGCCATATAAGCTAATTTATTGACAGCTTCCAGTTATTAAATCACAGACATCTTTGCAACCATTATTTTGCTTACCACTGCTGGGGACCAGCCTCGGCAGGGGTGGGTTGACTCGTTGGAGGCAATGCTGGAAGGAAAGAAAGACAAAGGCCTCGCTGGAAAGGAAGACTAAGGTCTCGGTGCCTTTTCATGCACGTCCTCAGCCGCACACCCCCAGAGATAACTCTCTGAGGAGTGACAACTGCTTGGAATCATCGTGCCTTTTTATTGAAAATGTGATACATGCAAGTAAATGGGTGAGGGGCTATGTGTTTTAATTATTAGCTCATAAAGTTTTAACAATAGAGAACATGGGTTCTATTTAGGGTTGGACTAAGGGTGGGTCTAGTGCAGTTCCGCAATTGTTCATTTGATGCAGGCGTATTCATGGAATGCAGTTTTGGGAAAGCAGCTTCCAGCAAACAGAGATAATTATTAGCTGATGCGGTGCGGCAGCCATCTTGTGATTACTGAGGATGATACTGAGAAAAGAAAATCTCAAGTATAGATATTAGTTCTTACGGATTTCAATAAAGAATGGAACTTATATAATTTTATAGGGATTTAAAACTTAATTTAAGGAATTTTAATATATTTTAAAAGGGGTAAAACTACTGCTTACTAAGTAAGGGTGGGGACAGCTTTTTTAACTGGAGGTAAAGTGACTAACAAGTTAATGAAGAACTTTAAGGTGAGCTTGTGGCATACTTAAAACGTTCTATTGTGCCTGTGGCGCCACTGTTATGTATTTTGTTAGAACATTAGCCATAGTGGGGCGGGAGTGCCCTGGGCCCGTTTTGGCCTAAAAGATTATTCTTAAGCTTATGTTAAATGTATCTTGAAGGGCCTTCCAAAGGTCAAGAAGATTTCTGCCTAGATGTGACTTTAGCACACCTTCTATTGTGGCCATGCTGAAGTGAAGCATTGTAATTAACAGTAGGTGGTCAGAGCAAAGGGGAATGGTCAGGGGACTTTCTGGAAAATTTTATCATATATTCAGAATGTATAAGAGAACTATGTATTCTTTTATAGTAGTATATTGGGGAGTCAGAGGGGGGTCACTTCCCAGCAAGGCTACCACAGTTTTCCGGAGCAAATAGCAAGCAGCCTTGCCGACATGCTAATTCGACCTAAGTTTTATTCCTAGCTTGGGGGGGGGGGGGGGCTACACAGCAGTGGCCTTGCTAACATGCTGACTCGACCTAAGTGATACTTAAAAGGTCAAAAGCTCAAAACAGATCCTGGGGCCCTACTGGATCGGTCTCCTCCATACCAGTAAATAAAATGAAGATGCTGGGATCCCTTGGCAAAATATTGACTCAAAGCTGTGGAAATATCAGTATCTAAGAACAAAAACTCATTAGTCAGCTGTGCTTCCTGGAAGGTCCAGAAGATACTCCCTTCACTAATAGAGTAAAAATATACTGGTAAGAGGAGCACATACATTTTTGAGGATCTTAGTAGGAGATATAATTATGATGTATCCCTATAAATTTCTTTCCTTGGAATCAATGGGAATATTGAGATTCTAAGATAGTTGATGGAAGAAGTTAATAACTATTAGAGGCAAGGTAGATATAATTATTGTAGTAATATCAAATGTAATCAGATCTTTTTTCTGTAAATCTCCATAGTGACAAATAATTGTGATAAATGTTTTAATTTATTGCTATTCTTCTTGTCATTATAAAACATAAAGTATTAGGTGAGCCACAACAGCACAGTGGTAAAGCAATGCTCTGTGATGCTGCAGCCATATGGAAAATCCTGTGTTTGTCCTGAGGTCTTTCTGTGGATACTACAGGTGTGCATATGTGCATGTGTAACTCACTAACTGAGGCTAGGGGGGAATGGTGGAGTGAAAACTCTTTGGGGGAAGAATCTTTCTCTCTTATCTCTCTGTCTTCCTGTGTCATGGAAAAAAATAAACAAATAGGTTACACATTTTTCAAAATTATTCGATACAAGGTAAGAAAGAGTAGACTTTGAGTTCACTTAGATAATACTTCATTGAGAAGGTAAGAAAAACACTGATATTAAAACCAAGGCAAAAACAAACAAACACAAAACACCTGATTGTCTGATTATCTGTAAGAGGAGAATAAAATTATCTGGAGAAATTAAGTACTAGAATGCAGTTGTAGGAAATACAAGGAGAATAAGTCTTACAAAAATGGCAATATTTATGTTTGACCTTAATTATTTTAAGAAAAAAACAAATACCTTAATATTATTAAATTATCAGCCTTGACAATGATGTGCTGGGATATGACTGAAGGACAAAATGATGAGAGTGAACTGTAAAGTGAAGTGGGAAGGTAAATTCTAGGAAACCACATTGTATTGGAAACCTGTGAAATGGAACGACCCTTTTGTTCAAAGACTTGTTCATTTCTCTTCTTCCCTCTCTTATTTACTTTACTTATTTATTTTATTTTTGAGAGGCTGCATGTGTTTACCAGAGAGAGAAGGAGAGGGAGAAAGCAATCCCCCCCAGTCGGGCATGGTTATACTTAATCCATTCTCCTTTTCTATATATCCTGTTGGGTTTTAGGACATGCAGGTATGTCCACGCAGTGTGTTTTTCAAGCTGCAGGGTTGTGACTTGGACCACATGAAAGACTGTGTGGGATTTGGTTCCCTTAACCACTGGGCCACAGGATCACCTCCCTTTTTTTAAAATTTACAAAATTGTTCTAAAGATACTTTCTGAGATTGTTACCCAGGGGTCTACCAAATAAAATACTGAGTTCATGGAAGTTAAAGGACATACTGAATTTTTGGGTTTTAGAACAGTTTTAATCACTAGGAAGTGCTGAGAATTATGATGCCCCCTCTGCTCTTAGGTTGTTTCACACATAGTGGGCATTAATAAAAAGCCCCTCTTATGCTATAATACTGAAATTGCTTCTAAACATTGAACTGAAAACAAGGGTTTCATTTTTTTTTTTGCCCTGTTCGTGGTAAATGTAAGACTTCAGAATTTATTACAATTACTGATTGTTTGTGCTATCATGACTGTGCATCTGCTCTAGTGAAGTGCACTCTGTTTATGACCATAGGTTACAAGTTTTTTATTTATTCTCGAACAGTAAGCACTGATCATACTGATTAAATTATCTAATAAATATGCATTAATTGGATAAATAGATGACTTTGAAAAGAAATCAATAATTTCAAAAGAAGGCTAGTTCTGGTATATGTATTAATGTCTCTATCTCTAAATTATCTCACCTACAGAAACAATGAAACATGAAAATGTCACAAAATTTATCCTCCTGGGACGTTTTAGTGATGAGGATGCAAAGGCTGCCTGCTTTGTGTTGTTCTCACTTTGCTACCTTGCTATTCTCTCAAGAAACCTGCTCATTCTGCTCACAATCAGGGGTAGCTGCCTCAGTGAACAGCCCATATACTTCTTCCTCAGCTACCTCTCGCTCATGATGCCTACTTAATTTCCATGGTGGCCCCCAAACTGATCACAGACTTGCTGTTTCAGTGGAACACCATCTCCTACAATGGCTGCATAGCCCAGATGTTTTATGCTCATCTTCTTTGGTGCCACTGAAATCTTCATATTGCTAAAGAGATTTTCCTTTTCCCAATGGAGTGACTGTTACCCTTTGTCAAAAACCAGTTGGCTGTATGTTTTGGAATTTATTTCTGGGGAGTCTATTCTGTTCCATTGATCCATCTGTCTGTTTCTGTGCCAATACCATGCTGTTTTGATTACCATGGCTTTGTAGTATATTTTGGGTTAGGGAGTGAGATGTCACCCACTCGACTCCTCTCGTGCAGGATTGCTTTGGCAATATGAGGTCTCTTATGATTCTAGACAAATTGTATGATTGTTCTTTCTAGACCTGTGAAGAATGTCTCTGGTACTTTGATTTTGATTGCATTAAATATGTAAATTATTTTGTGTAGGATTGCCATTTTGATTATATTAATTATTGCAATCCAGGAAGATGGGATGTCTTCCAACATTTTTGTCATTCTCAATTTCTTTTTTTAGCTTCTTGTAGTTTTCTTCCTGGAGGTCTTTCATTCTTGGCTTAGATTTATTCCTAGGTATCTTATACTTTTTGTGGCTATGGAAAATGGAATTACATTTTTTTATATATACTTTATTTATTTATTTTTGAGAGGGTTTTGCTATAGGGTGCATGCGCTTGCCAGACAGACAGAGAGAGACAGAAAGTGAGAAATCATCTCCCAGGGGGGATGGCCATGCCACAATCCTTTCTCCTCCATTCTCCTCTTGGGATCCTGGGCATGCATGCACATGCGCCTGGCGTGAGTTTTAAGCCACCAGATCTGGGACTCGAGCCGCGGTCGACTATATGGGAGTCCAGCAACATAGCCATTACGCTAACTGCTGGTCCCCAGTGGAATTACATTTTTCAGTTCTAAATTAGTCTGCCTGCTGTTTGTATATAGAAATGCTATAGATTTCTGTATGTAGATTTTGTATCCTGCAACTTTAGTGTATTCATGCATTACTTCCCAGGAATTTTTTCATGGATACCGTTGGGTCTTCTATGTATGCAATCATGTCATCTGAAAACAAAGAGAGTTTCATCTCTTCCTATGTGAATGCCTTCTATTTTATTCTCTTTTCTGAGTGCATTGGTGAGGACTTCCAGTAGTATATTGAAAAGGAGTGGAGAAAGTAGGCATCCTTGCCTTGTACCAGATTTTAGTGAGAAACCTTCCAGTTTTTCTCCATTTAGGATGATGTTCACTATGGGTTTTTCATATATAGCTTTTGTTGTCTTGAGAAATGACCCTTCTATGCCGATTTTGCTGAGAGTCTTGATCATGAAGGAATGTTATATCTTATCAAATGCTTTTTCTGCATCAATTAATATGATCGTATGTTTTTTCTCTTTCTTTCTGTTAATATGGTGTATTATATTTATGGTTTTGCCTATGTTGAACCAACCTTGTCTCCCTGGAATAAAACCTACCTGGTCGTGATATATAATCTGTTTTATAAGTTGTTGGATACAATTTGCTAGTATCTTGTTGAGAATCTTTGCATCTATTTTCATCAGAGATATTGGCCTGTAGTTTTCCTTCCTTGTCCTGTCCTTATCTGTTTTAAGGATAAGGGTGATGGAGGCTTCATACAATGAATTAGGGAGAGATTCACCCTTTTGGATCTTTAGAAATAACTTTACCAGAATGGAGGTTAACTCTTCCTTAAAAGTTTTGTTGAATTCAGAGGTGAAGCCATCAGGACCAGTGCTTTTTTTTGTTCGGACTTTATTTATTACTGATTCAATCTCCGGACTTGTTATGGGCCTATTTGGACTTTCTATATCCTCCTGGCTCAATCTTTGTAGATTGTATGTGTCCAGGAATTTGCCCATCTCTTCCAGATTTTCTTCTTTGTTGGCATATAGTTGTTCATAGTATCCTCTAATGATATTTTGTATTTCTGTCAAATTTGTCATTATATTGCCAGCTGAATTGCAAATTTGATTTACCTGGTTCCTTTCTTTTTTTTCTTCTTCATAATTCTCACTAGTGGTGTATCAATTTTGTTTATATTTTCAAAGAACCAGGTTTTACTTTCATTTATTTTTTGTATATTTCATTTATTTTCTATTTCAGTTATTTCTGCTTGGATCTTTATTATTTTGTTTCTCCTAGAGTTTTTGGATTTTTTTTTTTGCTGTTGCTTTTCCAATTTTCTGAGGCATGATGTTAGGTGATTCATTTGCTTTCTTTCCATCTTCTTCATATGTGCAATAATTGCTATCAACTTCCCTCTTATGACTTCTTTTGCAGTGTCTCAAAGATTATGGAGACTCATGTCGTCATTGTTATTGGCTTCTGTGAATCTTTTGATTTCAGTGTTTATTTCTTCAGGAGTTGTGAAGTCATTCAGGAGCACGCTATTTAGTTTCCATGTATCTGTGTGTTTTTGAGATTTTCTCTTGAAATTAAAATAAAGTTTAATTCCTTCATGGTCAGAGAAAATGCTGGATATAGTTTCTATGTTCTTGAATCTGTAGAGTCTTGCCTTCTGCCCTATCATGTAATCAGTCTTTGAAAGGTTCCATGTGTGTGTGAGAAATATGTGTATCTTGTGGGTTTTTTTAGTGGAAAGTTCTATAGATATCTGTTATGTCCATTTGTTCTATGGTTTCATTTACATCCTTTATCTCTTTACTTAGTTTTTTTCAGATTATCTGTTCACAGGAGATAGTGGGGTGTTGAGGTCTCCAACAATTAGTGTGTTGCAGTCTATTTCTCCTTTTAGATCTAGCAGTCTTTCCTTCACATATTTTGGTACTCTAGGGTTAAGTGCATAGATATTTATAATCACCATATCTTCTTGATTGATTGACCCATTTATTACAATACAGTGCCCTTCTTTGTATCTTCAAACAGTTTTTGTTTTAAAACCTATTTTATCACACATTTTTATCATGACTCCAGCTCTTTTCTGGTTCCCATTTGCATGGAATACCTTTTTCCAGCCCTTTACTTTTAGTTTATGTGTGTCTTTATCCATGAGATGTATTTCTTGTAGACAACAGATAGAGGGTTTCTGTTTTGTTTTTTGTTTTTTATCCATTCAGCCAGTCTGTGTCTCTTGATTTGATAATTTAATCCATTAACATTCAATGTTATTACCGATATTTCTGGGCTTGACCCTACCTTTAAGATGGCATTGTCTGGATTATCTTTTATTTCCTTATCCCTGGCTGTTAATTCTTTAATTTTCTTGGAACAGCACTCTCTTCAGAGTTTCTTGAAGAGCTGGTCTGGTGTTGGCAAATTCTTTCAGATTTTGTTTGAGAAGATTTTAATCTTTTTTTTTTTCCCATATGAAGGATAATCTTGCTGGATATAATAATGTTGGTTGAAGTTGTTTCTCTCTTAACACTTTCAATTTTTCTGTCTATTCTTTCCTTGCTTGTATTGTTTCCATTGAAATTTCCGGTGTTAGCCTGATGGGATGAACTTTGTAGATCTCTTGCCAATTTTACCCTCATGTCTTTATCTGTGATCTTGGCCAGTCTGGCTAAGATGTTTCACAGGGAAGATCTTCTTGGGTCGATTCTATTTTGGGTCTTTTACATTTCTTGGGTGTGAATGCCGTGAGTGCTTCTCTAGACTTGGGAAGTTTTCTCCCAGGATTTCATGGAATAGATTTTCCATGATCTTATCAGTTATTCACCTTCTGGGATACCAATTATTTAGTTGTTTAGACGTTTAATGTAATCTAGTATTTCATAGTATTTCATGTACATAATACTCATATTTTTGTTATTTTCTCTATCTTAGTGGTGATTGTTTTCTATGTCAGAATTTTTATCTTCTATGTCAGAGATTCAATCTTCAGCATGATCTAGTCAACTTTTAATACTGTCTAGAGAGTTTTTGATTTCCTGTATTACAGACTTCATCTCTAATAGTTCCAAGTGACTCTTTTTTATAGTACCCATTTCTTTCAAATAGTGGAAGGACTTTCTAATCTTTTGTAGTTCAATTTTTTTATTTTTCTGTTCCAGCTTATAGAGGTTTGTCACCATGAATGTTCTAAATTCTTTCTCTGATATTTTGGTAATTGTCTCCTATTTTTTTCTTCAAGAGATGGAAGGTAGTTGTGTTCTTTCTTTCTATTTTTTTTTTTTTTTTTGGAGAGATTTTTGCTATAGGGTGCTTGTGCTCGCCAGACAGACAGAGAGAGACATAGAGACAGAAAGCAAGAAATCACCCCCCAGGGGCATGGTCATGCCTCAATCCCTTCTCCTCTGTTCTCCTCTCGGGATCTTGGGCACGTACGCACACGCGCCCGGCGTGAGTTTTAAGCCACTGGGTCCGGGACGTGAACCGTGGTCGACTACATGGGAGTCCAGTGACATAGCCATTATGCTAGCTGCTGGTTCCCAGTTATTGTGTCCTTATGATAGAGATATATTTCCTGGTTTATTCAGACCTGAGGGTGTCTTCTACTTCTAGTCATTGGGAGATGAATTCACTTCTGGATACATTTTTTGGAGAATGTTTCTTTGACTTGGAACAAGTGTGCTTCCCTTTTGTTGTGGTCAGTTGTGTGCTGAAGTCTCTCTTCTGCTGTGTTCATCAGTGTGCTCTCCACATGAGGAATCTTCGATTCAGGAGTCTTATAGACAGGGGGGGCTCTGAGGTTTGGGGAGCTGGGCTGTGGCCAGTGATCAGCCCTGCCTCAGGGTCCTTGGTTTCACCAGGGGATTGGAGATGGAACTGGATTCTGTTGGAGAGGTAGAAGCTGCCTGTGGGCTAAGGAGGAGTAGGGGATTTGGTATCCTATTGGTTGTGCTTTCCAGTGATTAGAAGTTTAAATTTGGAGCATTGACATCAAGATGATGGAATAAGACTCTTTAGTGATCATCCCTTTACAGAAATCACATGCCTTCATAAAGGCTAAAGAAATCAGGGAAGTGATCACAGCATGTGGAAATAGCACAGAAATAGAAACAGATATATTGAACTGTCAGGAAGGGCAATTTTACTTTACCAACAGAGTATAGAGAGAATTGCTCTCCCACTGGAAGATGGAGAGGTAAGTGAGCACTGGACTCTGCTTTGGATCCCGACCCTGGGTCTGCCCCAGTAAAACACAGTGCCGGTCAGGTCCCCATGGAGGGGGTCAGACAGCTTGTATGCCCTCCACAGAGCCTGACTGGACTCATAGGCTTCAGGGCAGCCTGGTAATAGGTTTTCGGGTTGTCCCACTGCCAGGCCAACCTCAGTGTCTCTAGGCTCTGGAACATCTCCAACTCTGGGCCAGCCACACAGGCTCCAGGCTCTAAACTGATTCAAGTAGCCCTGATCTTGAACCATGATACAAATGGACAGTGACTCCAGGTCAGGCTACAGGTTGGTACCCATGAACTGAAATTCCAAACCTAACGTGTTACAAGGAGGGATCTTGTAACCTCAGGCTCCGGTCTGCCCAGTGACCCCAGTCTTCAGACCCTCCCCAGTACTAGGTCAGCCCCTGTAGAGTTAGTTATCAGTACAGCATTCTCACACTCAGCCTCCAGGTTGATCTCTGTGGCACAAAGCCCCATACTTGTTCTAGGTTTCAGGCCAGTTCAGAGAAAGGATGGTTCACACAGCCCCAGGCTTTCAGCCAATTTCTGTGCTATGATAGAACCAGACTTGCACTCATGGACATAAGGTACAGGCTTGCCAAGTGCAAACCCAGTTCCTGAATCTTCACCTTCTGGGCCAGTTCCTGAGGACCTATAATCTGGTAGATACAGGGTCCACATTAGGCCTTGTAAACTACAGTGCTGGATGGGCCACCGTGGACTCCAAAGTACCCTTATAAACTAAGGTTTCAAGTCAACCTCCATGGACTGCATTTCCATGTCAGCACCCACATACTTGGTATTTGGGCTTGCCCAATGGCTCCAATCTCTTGGCCAGGGTTTTATTATTTTTGGGGGGAGAGGGAAAGAATTTTTGCTTTAGAATATATGAGCTCACTAGAGAAACACAGAGAGACAGAGACAGAAAGTGAGAACTTATTCCCCAGGAATATGGCTGTGCCAGAATCCTTTCTCCTCTATTCTCCTACCAGGGTTTTTGGTCTAACCTTACTGACCTAGTGGTAGGCTCATCCACCCCTCTACAGACTCAGACACCAGCCAAAATTCCTGAACTCCAATAGCAAGACTCCCTTTGGACTACACCAGACTGACTGCCCACAATGTCTGGTGTTCACAGGTAACAGGTGTTCACAAAAACAATCTGGTTGTCTGCTGGGCACATGTGCATGTGTGCCCAGGATCCCAAGAGGAGAATGGAGGAAAAGGGATTTTGGCGTGGCCATCCCCCCTGGGAGGTGATTTCTTGCTTTCTATCTCTCTATCTATCTCTGTCTGTCTGGTGAGTGCACGCGCCCTATAGCAAAGACCTCTCAAAAAAGAAAAAGAAAAAAAAGTCTTAGGTTGTCAGAAAAGTCATGACACATTTTTACATAGAAAAAGTATATTACGATTTTTCTGACAACCCAATATTTCTCTAAATACCCAGATTTCAACGTAAGGGAAGAAAAAAAAAACATGAAAACCAAGGAGGTAGTTTATCACCAAAAGTGGGCAATAGTCTTCCTGTAACTGACCTCAAATAAATGGAATATATTAACTTCCTGATGAATAATTCAAAATAATTGTTATAAGAAAGCCCCTAAAATGTCAAGAAACTACAGAGAAATGGCAAAAGGTAATTGGGTAAGTGAAAAATAAAAACTAGTAACAAAAAAAGAGAGATTGCAACAACAAACAAAAAATGCCTAAGAAATATATCCTGGAGCTGAGAAAATTAAAAGAAAAATAGAAAAAAAATTAATTAAGGGCCAGCAGGTGGCATGGCAGCTAAGGCACTGGATCCCACATGGCCAATTGCATGATTCAAGTCCAAGACCTGCATCTTGAAAAACATATGAGTATGAGTGCATATGCCTGCCTACACCAAATCCCAAGAGCAGAGGGATTATGGAATGACTCTTCCTCCTGTGATTTCTCACTTTCCCTCCCTGTGTTTCTCTCTGGAGAGTGCACATGCAAAAATCTAAGCAAACAAACAAATAAAAAAAAATAATTTTATTAAAATGAAAATGGAAACATAACACACCAAAACTTACAAGTTATTGCAAAAGCAGTTTTGAGGAGAAAGTTGATGGTGAAAAATGACTATAGCAAAAATGAAGAAAGGTCTCAAATAATCCCAAGTTGAACTTCAATGAACTGGAAAAGGGAACAAATGAGCCCTGTTAATAGAAGAAAGAGAATAGTAAAAATTAGAATGTAAATAAATAAAAGAGAAACCAGAAAACAATAATAAAGATGAACAAAGTTAAAAGACAGCTTTTTGAAATTATAAACAAAATATACAAACTTTTAACTAGACTAAGATAAAAAGGAAGAATACTCAAAATCAGAAATGAGAGGAGATATTACAACTGATTCCACAGAAAGGAGAGACAGAGAGAGAACTTACTATATAATAAGTATAGTTCTTCTTCTTTTTTTTTTTTTTTTGAGAGGTTTTTGCTATAGGTCGTGTGCACTCACCAGAAAGATAGAAAGAAACAGAGAGACAGAAAGCAATAAATCACTTGCCTCAGGATGAATGGCCATGGCACAATCCCTTCTCTTCCATTCTTCTCTCAGAATCTTGGGCACACACACACACGCATGCCCGGCATGAGTTTAAGCCACAGGGTCTGGGACTTGAACCACACTTGACTACATGGGAGTCCAGCAACATTGCCATTATGCCAACTGCTAGTCCCATACATGTAATAAGTATAGTTCGAACCAGTGGAAAACAACCTTAGGCATTTTATAGGATACTCATATACTTTAAAGAAAATGGGCAAATGTCAAAACTGGGGAGGAGAAAACCAGTGTTCTGAGATTGATCATGTTATGGTTCTGAATTTAATTCAGATGTCTACTACCTAGATGTTTATAAAATCATCAAATTATGAAATGTTGGAATAAATATAATAACAATGATCGATAGATATTACTTAACTTCTCTAGAATATGTTGCTCTTTCGTTGTTCCTTTCCCAATCCTGTAAGGGTGTTATTATTGTTAGACTGGTGAGCTAACCAAGGCTGAGAAAATTTGAGATCATCCACCTGAAACTATCATATGTTTTAAAGTTTACTCATTTTATTGATCTTACCCATGATAATGTGGGCACATTACAAAGATGTGTGGAGGGAGCATGTTGTTATGGTTCAATCCCCTTTCCTCAGCCCTCCAGCTTGACAGGACTTTGGGCAAACATTACTATTCCTAGAATGTCGGCATTCTACTCTCAAGGCTTGGTCCTGTGAAGGAGAAAGTTAGAGAAAAGAAAGACAACACAGAAACAGAGATGCAGGTGAACAAAGACAAAGTGTGCTGCACAGTGATGCTGAACTTTTTTTTTTTTTTGAGAAGTTTTCACTATAGGATGCATGTGCTCACCAGAAAGACAGAGAGAGACAGAGAGACAGAAAGCAAGAAATCACCCCCCAGGGGTGATGGCCACACCGCAATCCCTTCTCCTCCATTCTCCTCTTGAGATCTTGGGCATGCACGCACACGCGCCAGGCATGAGTTTAAGCTGCCAGGTCCAGGACTTGAACCATGGTCGACTACATGGGAATCCAGTGACATAGCCATTACGCTAACTGCTAGTCCCCTGAGCTTCTTTATTTATACAATTTACCAGGCATAGTGAACTATTTTGCAAATTTTCAAGGATGCAGTTGAAGTTCTACAGGTAGAGAGAAGGAGTTTAGTGTATATGTTTTTCGACCTTGTTGCTATCATATGTGAGCCTGTTATGCATCATAGATCAAGCTAGGTTACTTATGCAGTTCCTCTGCAACTCCAAAGAAGTCTGTCTGAGTATGCATTGAAAAGGATAATGTGAAAGCCATAAACATTATACAGAACAGACATCGCATGACCTAGCCAGGTTAGGATGTTGCCCATACCCTATACGTATTTCCACAGTGCCCCTAGTAACTAAGGCATGTGTCAGCCAGCTCAAGTGAGTAAATAACAAAGCATGCAGATAACTGCTTCATACTGCCAGGCTGCATACTCTCACCCTAGAATGTGAGAGTATGTGGTTGAGCCAGAGATATGAACTTGCCTTGGACATATGGTTTTCAAGATTGCAATTCAGTATTGCTGCTGACTGTATTACATGGCTGGGGCTACTTCTATTTTTTTTTAATTAGCCTCCTAGGAAACCTTCCTGCACCACAATTTCTTCATTGCATTTTACTTTTGCATTTCTCAGTGCATAAATAAGAAGATTTACCATGGGAGAATAATAGTCTAAGACACAGCCACTATTTTATCCTCTAAAAAGGTGGTATCAGATTTAGTCTATCTAAAAGTACAGAGACTGAAAATGATAATGACCATAGGAACATTGAGTCACAGGTGGAGAGAGTTTTCTACCATCTTCTGTCAATTTCTTTCTCAGGAAAACCAGGATATTGGTGTGGGAGATGAGCAGGACAACAAAGCTCCCCGGGGCAATAGCACCATTGTTGTCTGTCACTACCACACCCGCAATACATGTGTCTGTGTAGGCATGTTTCATCACATCATGGACATCACAAAAAAGTGACCAATCTCACTGAGTACACAAGATAGTAGTTAGACTACCAGAGTCATTTGATTAATGGACTTTAAGAACCTACCTACCTCCAGAATCAGCAATTGGCAAAATGGCTGTGTCAGTGGACTCCTATATAGTCAACTGCAGTTCGAGTCCTGGATCTGGTGGTTTAAACTTATGTTGAGCATGTCTGCCTGCAAGTCCAAGATCCCGAGAGGAGAATGGAGGAGAAGGGATCGTGATGTGGCTGCAATCACCCCCCTGAGGGTGATTTCTTTCTTTCTGTCTCTCTATCTTTCTGGACAGCACACGCACCCTATAGCAAAAACCTCTCCTAAAAAAAAAAAAAAAAAAAAAAAAAAAAAAAAAAAAAAAAAAAAAAAACCTACCTATCCACGTCTCCAGCAACATTTTATTTTATCTCCTAGTCCATGAATGGTCATGTAATCTCCTTGTCCATGAGTGGTCATGTAACGTAGAGATTTCTAGATAGCCATGTGACAGTCAGACCATTACAGTAAGGTTGAATATCTCAGTGCAACAACAAAATTATTCCTCAAAGAATTGCAGCATGCCATGTTAAATTCTGGTCATTTTACTTCTAAGATGATAGCTTATTCAGTACTGAAAATGAGAAAACAATGTTCAGAAGAATGAAGAAAATTCTTTAAGTCATGTGTCTACCCAAGAGTTTCTCCTTTCTATATTTTATTAAGGTTTATTCATCTGTTTCTCAAACTACTTTCTTCATATTTTGTGTAAGACATTCAACATAATCTTAAATACCTTCTGTGTTTGGGGTTTGGTAACACATGTATATCTGGATATGTTTGCCTTGTATTTGGTGCGGAAATAAAAACATACCCTCACTTTTTCTTCTAAATTCTTTCATCCATGACAATCATAGCCATTAAAGAGACTGAGTCCGTTAGCACAGATGCAAGTGAGCACAGCAGGAGATGGCTTGCTAGGAAAGCTTTAAGCATATTTAGACTTCTGGCATGTCCAATAGTATTTACTACCTCAGCAGCAACAGAGAATCCCTGAGGAAGGATTACAGAAATGTCCTCATGAATGTGAGTCTAGGGTCTGTCAAGTCAACAAATACTATTTTCTGATCATTTGGATCCTGTGAGAGTCCTAGAAGCACAAAGTTAACTCCCAAGCTTTGGTTTTGCATGATTTCCATGGATGAAAACTACACCAGTAATCATGTAGAATCTACAAAATGATAAAGAAAAAGGTTTTAGACCAGTTTATCATGTTATATTCATGAACAAGCTGGTGAACTCACATCTAATATTATCTTGAGTGTTGCTTTTGTTGTCTTGATGACATACAGTTAGCAATTTGTTGGAGGCAGTAATGAGAGATCAGGTAGATTTGAGGTAGAGATAAACTATTGACTACTTTTAAATAGCCAGAGTTTCAAAACATGAAAAGGGAAGTAATCACATGTGATTGAAAATAATAGTTTTTATCTTGAGTTCATAATTATTTTGACCAATTCATAATGCCCTAATTTGAATTCTACCTACATCCGGCCATCTTCATGTTGTAATTTTGTTTCCTGAACAAATTTTTCTTCAGAAAAAAAAATACTAGTGACAGAATAATTATGTGGGTGTATGTGTGCACCAATGTTTTTCTAGAAATGATGTTCCCAGGAAATGATATATGGAAAATATATGCCTTAATCTGCTTCACTGTGAGTATGTACAGTGATGGACCCTTAAACTCCAATAAAGCCTGGAAAGTTTGGTGAAAATATAGACCATCAGTGGAAAATCTGTCAAAATCCTAGGAATGCTGAGAGAGTGAGGATATGGGAGACAATATTAACCAGCCAGCTTCCTCCTGAGGTATTTCACATTTTTCTTTTACATGGTAGAGGGGAGGAATCCATGAAAGAGGTTGGCAGTTGGAATATGCAAAAGGGGGAATGAGGATCAATGGTGAAGAGAGAGAAAATGTGAAATAGAAGAGGTGATTTTCCAAGTGGGGAGAAAGAGTTTTGTCTTTCTTATATGTTGGACTCACTTTTGAATTTGTGAATATTTACATGACAAAGTGAAGTTTCAGGATATTCCTATGTTATTCTCTTAAATTAGCTTAACTTCCTCAACTGTTAGATATATTCGGGTTAACAGGAACGTTGAAAGAAGCATTTTCTTGTTCCTAATAAGACCTATAAAGTAAAAATTCAGGGCCAGGAGGGCCAGTAGGTGGTGTAGTGGTATGAATCTCACATGGCCAACCACATGGTTAGAATTCCCACTGGGCAGTTTGAAAAACACGTCAGTGTGCATACATGTCCCAAATCACAAAAGTAGAATGGAAGAAAAAAGATTGCAGCATGGTATCCTCCCTAGGAGTGGTGTGCTTTCTGACTCTCCCTTTCTCTGTTTTTGTCTCTGTCTCCAGCTAGTGCCCACAACCTATAGCAACAATTTTAAAAGTTAGAAAGAAGTCAGGGCTGGGGTTAGTTCATAAGTCTATAGTTCCAGCAATTTGGAAGTTAAAGTAAGATTATGAGTTTGAGGCCAGTCTGGGAAACATAGAGAACCCTCTCTCTCTAAACACAAATTGAAAACAAACCCTCAAAATTCATATTTACTTGGAATAGCCTTGGATTTTAAACAACTAGATCTTATTTTTCTCAACTTTCAATATTCTATTGGATGTAGTCTCTCAGAACCACTGATAAAAATGCTCTGGCTAGGGACCACAGATGGTGTAATGGTTATGTTGCTAGCCTACTACATGGAGGACTGCAGTTAAGAGTCCCAGATCCAGCAGCTTGAAACTCACACTGGGCATGTATGTGTGCATGCACAAAATCCTGAGAGGAGAATAAAGGAGAAGGCAGTGCAGTGTGATCATCCCCTCTGGGGTGTGGTTCCTGGCTTTCTGTCTCTCCATCTCTCTTTGACCCTCTCTGTCTCTCTGATGAACACGCATGCCTTATAGCAAAAATCTCTCAAAACAAAACAACAAAAAATGCTCTGGCTACAGCAGTAAAAGAAATTCTACTGGAAGGTTCTATGACATGATCACCTTTGTTATTATTATTTCAGGCAATCCTTAATCAGGAAAGGTTATTAGTTATTGTTACTTGAGATAATTTTCCCATCTGATGGCATTTTTTCTTTCTCTTCCTCTCCCTTCCTTCCTCCCTATCGTCTTTCCTTTAATCCTTCCTTTATTTCTTTTTCTGCCATTTTTAAAAGCAATATGAAGATTCCTTTAAAATAAAATAAAAATGAAATTACCATAGGACTTGTCAATCTTCCTTTTCATTATATATACAAAGACATTGAAGTCAGTATGTAGAAAATATATCTTCATTCCCTTGTTTACTGTAGGATTATTTGAAATAGCCAAAATGAGGGAACAAGCTAAACATCCATTAGTGGATGAATGGATATACAATATGTGGGGGATATATGTGTGTGTATGTGTATATATATATATATATATATATACACATACACACACATATATATATATATAGAGAGAGAGAGAGAGAGAGAGAAAGAGGGAGAGAAAATGTACTACTATACAATTTACAATTTTTAAAGCAATTTTGTCACTGGCCACGTCATCAATAAATATGGAAGACATTATGCTAAAATAAGGGTATTTTTAAGATGGAGAAAATTATGGGGATGATCCCATAGGATGCAAAAGTTGCTAAGGAAAGGGAGGCTAGGGTGATGAGACCATTGAACTGGTGGAGACAAGAGGAAATGTGATCTGTACATCAGTGGTGCTGTTGGTTTCAGGGAGTTGCAAGTGAGTTTATGGGGAGCAGGAGTATATGGTAACAGTACAAATACTGGAAGGTAGGCAGAGAGGGTGACCTGGATTTGTAAAAGTTCTTTCTGATTGACTCATGGTTTCTCAATGAGATAGAAATTAAAGTCATAAGTTGAGATTCAGCAGTGAGGGCTTGAGATCCAGATGATGAGTTTCTATGTCTCATGGGTGCAGAACAGGATAAAACACATCATGGTTAAAAATCCACATCTATGGGACCAGCGGTAGTATAATGGCTATGTCGCTTGACTCCCATGTACTCAACTGCGGTTCAAGTCCAGACCCGGTGGCTTAAACTCACGGTGGGCACGTCTGCGTGTGTGCCCAAGATCTTGAGAGGAGAATGGAGGAGAAGGGATTGTGGCATGGCCATCCCCTCTCGGGGGTTATTTCTCGCTTTCTATCTCTCTGTCTCTATCTGTGTTTCTGGCGAGTGCACGCGCCCTATAGCAAAAACCTCTCCAAAAAAAATCTGTTCACATTTTCTGAAGACAGGTAAATCAAAAAAGTCTTCTTGGATCAGGTTAAAATTGGGCTGAGACTTAACCTAGTATGTAACTTGATCACTCCATTGTTGGAAAGACTGCATAAAAATCTAGTTTATCAAAAGTTGACAGCTGGTACCAGCAGTTAGCATAATGGCTATGTTACTGGCTCCCATGTAGTCGACTGTGGTTCGAGTCCCGGACCTGGTGGCTTAAACTCACACCGGGCACATGTGTGTGCATGCCCAAGATCCCGAGAGGACAATGGAAGAGAAGGAATTGCAGCATGGCCATGACCCCTGGGGGGTAATTTCTCACTTTTTATCTCTCTGTTTCTCTCTATCAGTCTGGTGAGAGCACATGCCCTATAGCAAAAACCTCTCAAAAAAAAAAAAAAAAGAAAGAAAAGGTTGACAGCTATAGGAATCATTAACCAGGTTGTCCTAATCCGAGAAGAGATTAGTGTGTTTGGCTAGTCCTAAAAAGTTTTTTTTTCCCTATATGGCATGTGCACTCACCAGAAAGAGAGAAACAGAGAGACAGAAAGTGACAAATCACACACACACACACACACACACACACACACACGTGCTTGGCATGAATTTAAACTATCGGGTCCAGAACTCAAACTGTAGTCAACTACATGGGAGTCCAGCAACATAGCCATTATACCAACTGCTGGTCCTATAGAAAGTTATCTCTATCTGAACATTTAACCTAGCATGGACTTAGCTTACTTACCTATGGATGTGACAAATATCTCAATCTGTAAGAAAATACATAGTCAACTCTCATGAATAAGCTTTTCCTTTCTCTTCAGATTGAAAGCCTCTGGTCCTACATTTTTTTTCTAAAAAGTTTGAACAGTATTGGGCTTCAGTTAAAAGTTCTGTAAATGATCTATTTTTGGTTATCTCCAAACAGATTTCAAAACTTTGCTGCTGTCCCAGGTACCATTTTGAGCTTCATTTATTCTAAATATTTGTTCCTATCTCTTTCTACAATTAGCAAAACCCTTCCAGTTATTTGTACCTATCATTCCTCATTTATTCATTTTAATTTGCTAAAAGGCAAAAGTGCTCAATGGAGAGAAAGAGAGAGAAAGAGAGAGGGAAAAAGAGCAAGAGAGAAAGTATCCCCTGCCGTGGGGGATGGTCACACTGCAAACCCTTCTTCTCCATTTCTTCCTCTTTTTGGAATTTTGGGAGTTTATTCATATGTAGCGTGTTTTACAAACCACCAGTCTGGGACTTAAACCATGCAATCGGTGAGGGGGGACTCAATCCCCTTAACAAGCATGCCACTGGGTGACCTCCTATCATTGTTAATGTAGTTAAATCAATTTTTATTAAATAGATTGTTCAATTTATTCTTCTTACAGTTTTATTTTTCAGCTGAAATGTGTTATAGTTCCAGGATCACAGGGCTGACCTATTAACTTCTGCTTTTCATAGGATAATTTCTTTCTTTCTTTCTTCTCTCTTTCTTTCTTTCTTCTTTTTTATTTTTTGGAGAGGTTTTTTCTATAGGACGCGTGCGCTCACCAGAAAGACAGAGAGAGACAGAGCAATAGAAAGAGAGAAATCGCCCCCCCCGGGGGGGGGATGGCCACATCACAATCCCTTCTCCATTCTCCTCTTAGGATCTTGGGCATGCACGCACATGCACCTGGCATGAGTTTAAGCCACCAGGTCTGGGACTTGAACCATGGTTGACTACATGGGAGTCGAATGACATAGCCATTACACCAACTGCTGGTCCCACATAAGATAATTTCTGATCTCAAAGGAAATTACAGAAACTTACATATCTGTCAAAGTAGAATTATTATGTTATACAATTATCCTCAGTTTTAAGTGTTTTGGTACCAGACAATGGCTCAGCAGTTAAACACAGTGTTCTTTTTGTTTGTTTGTTTATAAATTTATTTATTATTATCATAATCTTGTTTATATTACATTGAAATGTAGTGTTCTTAAGAGCAGTTCCACATGGAGTTTTTCAGTCCAGAGAACTTCTATTGTATACCAACTCAGGTACCAGGGTCAGCTGAAGACTGGAGGTGGATTGGAGCATCCAGACCCTGTTCAGGGTTCTCTCTCATCTCTCTTGCTCATGGAAAAAGTAAATAAACTTTTGCACCAGGAAGTGGCATATTGGTTACAGCCCCAGACTCCCACATGGCTGATGTCCTGGACTGGGGGGTTGAAAATCATGACAAGCTGGGACCAGCAGAGAGCGTAGCAGTTATGTTGCTGAACTCCCATGTGATTGACTGTGATTTAAGTCACAGATCCCCATGGGGTCATAAAATTCAGACCAGCCACGTGTGTGTGTGTGTGTGTGTGTGTGTGTGTGTGTGCCCAAAATCCTGATAAGAAAATGAAGGAGAAGAAATTACTGCCTGGTTATATCCCCTGGGGAATGATTTCTCACTTTCTGTCTCTCTGGGGAACACATGTTCCCTATAGCAAAAATCTCTCTCTAAAAAAAAGAAAAAAGAAAATAATGGCAGGCACATGGGTGTGCATGCCCAAAGTCCTTGGAGGAAAATGGAGGAAAAGGGATTGTGGCATAACCATCCCTTCTGCAGGTTGATTTCTCACTTTCCCACTCATTGTCTCTGTTTCTCTCTGGTGAGTGCATGCACACTATGGCAGATTTTTGTAATTTTTAATGACTTTCATGCCAGAGATTTGTTAGATTTTTTGATCTGTGTTTTATAGTTATTTTACAAAATTTGAAGATATTTTGGTCATTTATAAAAATATCTTCTACATCTTCTCCCATTCTTCTGTTTGAGCATTCCAGTTAGTGATATGTTAGACTGTTTTCTCTCAGCCCTTTGTTTATTTACTTTTATTCTTACCATTATGTCACCTGCTGGTTCCCTTATCAGATATCTTTAGTAATTAGTATAAGGCAAGACAATAAAACTGAAATCCACCCATTCTTGAGCAATGAATTCTTACTTAAGTTAAAAAAAGGGGGAGGAAAGAAAAAGTTTTACAATTTCATCTCACTTTGCGATCCTTCTCATGCTTGTTCCTGAAGTGGCTCTCAGTTGCAGCTGTAACTGTCATGTTTGTGTTCACATCTTGGAAACATAGCGTTATAATATTTTTATTTTTAAGAAAGTCAACCTGGTTAATGTCTGACGTAAAAAACTGAAAACCATAAAATACTATTTCCAACATGACCTTTAATATTCACCAATATTTGAGGATGTATATTAATACATTAGCAGTAAATCTGATCACCAAAACAAATTTGTAATAGTGACATTATGCAGACTGGACATGATAGTGATCTTTGCAATCATGTCCCTGAAGGACAGGGGTGTCAGAAAGGACATCAGTGTGGGCATTTATCTCTTCAGCCCTTCAAATCCTGAAATCTAAGCACACATATTATTTTGGCTAAAAAGGAAGACTGAAGTGAAACTTTAGAACATTCCTATTTAAAAGTCTTCAACAAGATACTCAAATGTGAGAAACAATTGTCTACACATTAAGAAAGTGCCTGTAGGTGCTCTGTATAAACAATGGGAGCTCCCAAGGGACAAAGAGGTCTTGAGTTAAGAGCAAACTATGTCTGGACTCTGAGTGACAGGAAGAAAAAAAGAGTGACCTCAGAAAGATGCTCCAAGAGAAGCCTGAGTATTAACATGAACTGATGCATGGGGAGAAAGCCCATTACTCACAATTCTGGACTGGGCAGACCACTGGAGATAGAAATAGTGACTGATGTAATGACTTCAGAGAACCTTTAACTATGTTACGGGATTTGGAGTCCACTCATAGGAGCTATTTTAAGTGGCTCAAGAGTAGGATTTAACTCTAAAGTTTATTGCCAAGAAACCATAGGCTGCCAGAAGAAGTTATCACTGGGGAGTTGATAAATGACTCTACCTGTTTGTGTCGAGGAGATTTTGGCAGCAAACTTTCTGAATAATTAAACCATTGCATCAGCCTTGGATACCAAGAGACCATGCTGGAAGAAGATATTGACCAAGGTTTGTCATATACCACAGGGATCACATTTTCCTTCCCTGCTTCATGAGCCAGAGGCCAGCACTGGAGTTCCAAGAAATCTGTAAGTTGTTCTGGTATATAGAATACATCATTGTCATTACCTCAGTACAGCTCATGAACTTAAGAAATTGTACCCTAGAGAACCTCTTGGACTATGGTCAGCTAATTAATCATGATGAGTTTCAAAATTAAAAAATAACATAAAGGTAAATCTCCTTGACTAAACAGACCTTTGAGCTCTTCATTTTAAACAATCTTTTATAGGTGAAAATATTGTAGACAATTTGTCATTAGGTCTATTTAAGACTCAAAGTTTCGGAAGTTCATATATGTATTGAACTGCTTAGCAAATCAGTGAGAGAAAAAAGAGAACACATCTTATAAACATTTTTATAACAGGAGCTCTTGTTTGGCTAGAAGAGTGAGCTAAGGCTCTATTTTAGGAAACAAGGGCCTCTGAGTTATCCTATATTTATTTATTTTTAAAATTATTATTCTTGGGATCAGCAGATGGCATGACGGCTATGTCACTGGATTATCATGTGGCTGACTGTGATTTGAGTCCCAGACCCAGAGGCTTGAAACTCATGCTTGGTGTAGTTGTGTGCATGCCCAAAATCCCAGGAAGAGAATGGCGGAGAAGGGATTGTGGCTTGACCATCCCCCTCAGGGGATGACTTTTCAATTTCTGTCTTTCTGTCTCTCTGGCAAAAGCACACACCCTACAGCAAAAATCTATCTAAAAAAATTTACTATTTCTTGACTAACTTCCACAAGTAATCTTTATTTAATGTAGGCATACAGGTATTGAGGGAAACATCTTTATATTAATGTTCTCTATAATAAAAGCATGATCACATACCCCAAATCTAACTCTCTATATTAAATATTTTTAATGATACTTAATAAAGAACATGAGGGTTTTATACCTTAATGAACCCTTTTTTCTTTCATGGGATACTACTCTATGTTAGTGTTCAAAAAATCTTACTCCAGGGACCAGCAGTTAGCGTAATGGCTATGTCGCTGAACTCCCACGTAGTCGACCGTGGTTCGAGTCCCAGACCCAGTGGCTTAAACTCACATCGGGCGTGTGTACGTGCGTGCCCAAGATCCCAAGAGGAGAATGGAGGAGAAGGGATTGCGGCATGGCCATCCCCCCTGGGGGGTGATTTCTCACTTTCTCTCTCTCTGTCTCTCTCTCTGTCTGTCTGGTGAGCGCACGCACCCTATAGCAAAAACCTCTCCAAAAAAAAAAAAAAAATCTTACTCCAAATATGACTCAGATCAAGTGACTAGGAATTGACATTTTAAAATACACATTAAAAAAATATAAGTCCAGGGAACCAGCAGTTAGCGTAATGGCTATGTCGCTGGACTCCCACGTAGTCGACCGCGATTTGCGTCCGGTACCTGGTGGCTTAAAACTCATGCTGGGCGCGTGTGCGTGCGTGCCCAAGATCCTGAGAGGAGAATGGAGGAGAAGGGATTGCGGCGTGACCATCCCCTCTGGGGGGTGATTTCTCGCTTTCTGTCTCTATGTCTCTCTCTGTCTGTCTGGTGAGCGCACGCGCCCTATAGCCAAAATCTCTCAAAAAAAAATAATTTAAGTCCAGAAGACCAGCTGGTGGCATTGTGGTTAAGATGATTGGATCCCACATTAGTCTCACTGCATATTTCAAGTCCCAGATACAGTGGTTTGAAAAGTATCTGGCACATGTGTGCTCACAACCAAATTCCTAAAAGGAGAATGGAGAAGAGATTGTGGCCTGACCATCCCCTCTGAAAGGTGCTTGCTTACTTTCCCTTTCTTTTTCTTTCTCTGGCAAGTGTATGCACCCCACAGTATCTTTTTCTCTTTTCATATTATGTATGTATATCCAAATTGTTTTGTGGATTGCAAGTTTATGCATGTATCCAATTTAAACAGCAGCAAAAAAGAATATTCATTAAAATAGTGTTTTCCTTTTAACATGGAGAGCATTAGGTCTAGTCACATATAATTATGTTATTTTTAGTCACACGGTTAGACTGCATTTCTCGAATACCTTGCAGAAACCTGTGAAATTATCTTTTAAAACTTAATATTGACCTATTATACAACCTATCAATTAGTTTTTTAAAGGCATGTTAAAAATTCTTATACTTTCACTGCTTGTAGTAGTCAAACATCAATTGGCAGAATGAAAGATAAACACATTTTGAAATGATCTCAGCATGGAATAAGGTATAACAGTGACCACATAGTTGCAACTATATTCAATAATTAATACAAAATTTAATAACAATGCTGAATAAAAAATAAAAGTAAATTCTTTGTACCTACATAAAGTATTTTAAATTCTTTAAGCTTCAAAACTAGGTAAAACTAAAAAACATGAATATGTGATATAGATATTTTACTTTTAAAAAACATTTTTAAAAATTCAGGACATTGGCTACCTTTATGATGAGTCAGGGGCAGGTTAGGGGAAGACAAAAACACATTTAAGTATTTATTTCCTTATTTATGATAGAGGATGTATGCATGCATGTGAAAGTGAGAGAAACAGAGAGATGAACATTCTCCACATGGTCTGACCATGCTTCAAGTCCTCTAGCCCACTAGATCTTATACACTTGTACATGTGCCCAAGATGTTTACAAACTAACCAAGCCAGGGATTAGAACCACAGCTGTCATGTGGGATCACACTGCCCTTGAGTAGCATATTACATTTGTTCCTTAAAGCTGGTCAGTTTAATTTCTGATAATATGTTATTTGTTAAGATATGTAGTACAGTTACAAATATTCATCATACTATTTAAATAGATGTAAACATATATAAAGTAAATAAAGCAAGAAATGGTAAAATAGTTAAGAAGTAGGTGAATTCTACTGTTGAAAGTGTATCTGGTTTCATCTGCTCATATGTTGACTCTGCTTTCTTGGCTTCACTTTTTATCAAAGCATATATACTCCTGATAATATTATCACCAGGAGTCTGGGTCTGTCCTCTCAGAAACTCTAGCAGGACAAAAATATGACTCTTCTCGAGACAGGACAAAAATCCTTAAAACCTGACAACAAAACTTAGAAGAAAAGCAGCAATATTTCAGTCATGTACCTACTATTTGAACAGAATACTAACATGTTTCTAGGCTTTAAGTTTCAAGGAAATAGCCTTACCAGTTCAAAACTGCTTTTCTTGAAATTACCAGCTGAACTCGCTATTGAAAGTAGTTAGATTACTTATGATATTGTGTGATCAACAAAGTGTTGGGGTAAAAGGAATTGAAGACAACTGTAGACAGCAGAGATAGTGTAATAAGAGGGTGGGAAAGGGCAGAGGACCAGACATGGGGTAATACACACACACACACACACACACACACACATATATATATATATATATATATATATATATATATATATATATGAAACTAGAAATGGAATATTATTGATGATAACATGCATGATTAAGCCACTATACAGTTTATTCTAGATGAGAAGCCACATTTAGTATGTTGTGATGATGCTCAAGGAATGAATGTAAATTAATTTAAAAAAAAGTTTCAGGAGAAAAAGAAACACTAAAACTGTTCTTATCGAAATTAAAAAAATGCATATTTGATGACTGCAGTAAGCTATATAGCCCCAGCTAGGTACTACTTTATTGTATGTTCATTCTACTCACTGAGGTTTATGCCTAAAGTCAAACTTGGGTTCATATATATGTATATATCAGCTGTGTTTGCTATTGAAAATATTTAGACTAATTAAATTCACTAGAAAATCAGTTAAATGTGGGGAAAGGCATAGAAAGCAACCATGGATACCAGAGACAATGTGGGAGGAGGGTGGGGCATGGCAGAGGGTGAGGGATAGAAAATCAAGGATGGCAACCCCCCCAAAAAAAAGCAAAATATGCAGGACATAAGAAATGAAAATTATCTATCGATAACACGTATGTTGATGTGCTTGATTGAGCCAATATACAGTGTATTTTGGATGGAAAATTAATTTTGTATGCTGTAATGATGTATAGTGAATTAATGTAAAAAAAATTTAAAGAAAAAAATATATATATAAAAAAGAATGACTCTTCTCAACATTCCATATGTAAGTGTTGTGTCTACATCTCATTTGCCACTAGATAGCTGACTTGGCCATTACCTCTTTGGAGCAATGTTTTCTCATTGACCTAGTAGAAGTAATACTACTCACAACTTACATACTAAATATTGATGAATTGTGATTTCTCAGAGGAAGGTCAGGACTGTTATTCAAAAAGGAAAATGGACTCCTGTCAGGTAGAGAGAATAAAGATCCATTAAGACAGTTTATAAGTTGATTGTTAGCATCTTTATCAAGAAGGCAGGATGTATTTGCAAAAGTATTTACACAAATTGTGTAGAGAAACAGCCAACGTCCACCGAAGATTGAATAAGCCCTCCTTAATGATATTATTTTCCACACTACATCATGAAAAATATAACACTCAATTGTGGGGGAAAACTACCATTTTCAATGTCCCATCTGGTGTTTCCCACCACTGCTGGTTATGCTGATAAGTCACATCAATGAAAGTGATTCCTAGACTATTCATTATCTCCCAAGATTGACCTCCTGTCTATCTACTGCCTTGTAAATTAGTGGTCTTAGTGTGGTTCAGGAAGAATTAGAAGAGATTCTTATTTCATTTACCATTATTTAGGTAATTTTTCAAGAAAGGTACTTATGAATTGCCTCTCAAATTCTTTTTCAATGTTGTTTGATTCATTTTATTCATTCATTCACTTACCAAATGATTGGTTATTAATCATATACTATAAATTACATCTTATAAAAATTTATGGTGGTAGATATAAGGAAAAATATAGTCATGTTTTTGGAATAATATTTTATGCATTCTTCTTGTGATCTTTAGCAGTTTTTGGATTCTTTTAAATATTATTGTAAACCTACAATTTATTGCTGACTTGCTTCTCTAATCTCTGGATTTTTTTAATGTCTTTATCTGATCTCATAAATAAAGTTATCATTCATGAATAGTGATTTCCAAACCAACTTTTGCAGTACTGACTTGAAATTACACTGACTACTAAACATTTTCAATTGTATATTCCACAGCTACCTGAATTTCAACCTGTCCTCATTTCCTTACTATTAATTCTAAGTTCCTCAAATTGAGATCCCATTACTTAGCCATCAAAAATGTTTTTCATCATTTCTGGTACCCCTGGTTTTCAACTTAAGTTATGAAAGGAGAATGTGTGAAAAGTAGAAAAACCATGCAGTAACATGATCTTTTTAGTATAGAGTTCAGTACTGAATTGACTAAATGTGAAACCAGAATAAACTCCTTAACTTCTGAGAAATTTATATTTTCCTTATAAAAATATGCTAGTATTAGAACTTGTCTAATAAAATGGTTATATAAATTTAAAAATCTATATATAAAATTATATACATTAATCATATCATATAAAGTGTATTCACTAAGTATTTGTTGATATATAATTATTTCAGTAAATGCATTCCTTTAATAAATTTCTTTTTTACTAATGTGAGTTAGTAAGACAAAGAGAAATGAATTTGAAAACATGAATTTCAGTGTTATTTTAAGGTTCATGAAAAATCCACAATTGGAAAAGTTAGGCATGCATTATAAATTTTCTGCACCAAAATAAACTTGTACTTTAATTCTACTTTTCCACTAACTTTTTAAAGTACCCTTATATATTCATTTATGTATTAGATACAGATATAGATACAGGTATAGTATATATGTTATCTGATGTATGCTTTTCCTCTTTTCACACATGTTCCTTTTGCTAGCTTAACTTGAACACCAAGACGTACTGGAAAGTGATGATGATGATGCAAAACATTTGTAATGGCTCAATAATGGAGAGATATAGATATGTAGATATAGACTTGGGACACTTGCTATAAATCTGTGGTTCTTTGCTGGGACTATCTGTAGCCCAAAGAATAGAACCACTGGTTTCAACACACCATACTGTCTTCCCTGGATCATACATGCAGATATACTTTGAATGTATTGCAGGAGCTTGAAAAGTTTATTTCCTAGCACAGGTTGCAATTTAGAACATAGGTGAAGCAGAAGTATTTCTCTGTGATCTACTTCTTTCTCTTTTACCAATGATACTGTTTTTTATGCTTGTTCTCTACCATCCTCTCCATTATCCATTATAATTTCTCCTCTCCACTCCTATCCTTCCCCCCAGTACCCTTGGTGGGTCTGAGCACCTAACACATCCACTCTTGTATGTATTGTTAATAGAACATGTGAAGGGTTAACTTGCTATTCTCACAGTCTCAGTAGACAAACCAAAGGTTAAATTTATTGCAACATCTAAAATGTTTCTGATAAGCATAAGAAGAAAAAGTTCAGAGAATAATCTCTAGAGGTCAATATCTTACATCATTAGCATTAAAATATTCCCTCTGGAAAGCAGGGATATACATTTCCCCCAGATTTCTATGGGAGGGCTGCTTTCAAAAAGGGATGTTCATATTTGACACTAACCTAGAGAATCTTCTAATAGGTAAGTGATGGATTACTTCCATCTTTTAAGCTCAAAGAACATAATTATCCCTTGACCAAAAAGCAGGAATCATCAGGCACAGTTACATAGAGTGAAGAGATGAGATGGTGTGAATTACATCAATTTTAAGTAGGACCCTTTTTTTTTGAGGGGGAGAGGTTTTTGCTATAGGACGTGTGTGCTCGCCAGACAGAAAGACAGAGACAGAGAGACAGAAAGCGAGAAATCACCCCCCAGGGGAGATGACCACGCCACAATCCCTTCTCCTCCATTCTCCTCTTGGGATCTTGGGCATGCACGCACACGTGCCCGGCGTGAGTTTTAAGCCACTGGGTCCGGGACTCGAACTGCGGTCGACTACGTGGGAGTCCAGCGACATGGCCATTATGCTAACTGCTGGTCCCTGTTTAAGTGGGACTTTTGAGAGGGATAAAGCAGCTTGGGAAAACCTGTTTTACTTTCTACAGATAATGAAAAGAATATGAAAAGAAATAAATGAGAATGAGCATTTTCATACACGTAAAAGTCTAGTGTTTCTTTCTTTTTTTTTTTTTTTTGGAGGGATTTTTGCTGTAGGGTGCCTGCGCTCGCCAGAAAGACTGAGAGAGACAGAGAGACAGAAAGCGAGAAATCACCCCCCCAGGGGGGATGGCCACACTGCAATCGCTTCTCCTCCATTCTCCTCGCGGGATCTTGGGCACACGCACCCGGCGTGAGTTTTAAGCCACTGGGTCCAGGACTTGAACTGCGGTCAACTACATGGAAGTCCAGCAACATAGTCATTACACTAACTGCTGGTCCCAAAAAGTCTAGTGTTTCTAAAGACTTAGGAAACATTGGGTACTTTAATAGAGAGTCCCTGAGTAAAGGGATGCTTTCACTGCAGACTCTGCAATACAACCTGGAAACATAGGAGGAGCCACCTAACAGTGCATTCCACTCTCATCCATTCTTTACCTTTTCTTCATTGTTTCTCTTTCCTCAATTCTCCATTACCACTGACACCAATGTATTGTCTGTCTACTAGTGTTTTGGCGAGTGTAGCCATTCTAAAGCTGGCTAACCTTGTTTGAAGAGTTGAGGTAAGTACAGTAGTCA
This sequence comes from Tupaia tana, assembly GCA_026018925.1. NCBI lineage: Eukaryota > Metazoa > Chordata > Mammalia > Scandentia > Tupaiidae > Tupaia > Tupaia tana. The sequence continues at coordinate 7,411,561 of JAKSZU010000025.1, read as the reverse complement.
CCAAAGGCATGCTACATTACTGATGCTGCTGTGTTTCCAGACCATTATAATCCATTTTTTCTGTCCAATTCTTTTAAGAACCTGATAAAGGATAGTAACTGTTTGGAAGAAAAAAATAGCCATGTGATCATTCACATAGGCATGCACAAAACCATGCATCTGTATCAGGAGGCTAAGAAAAATATTGAAGTTCTCTTTGTATCCCTTAAAGGCCAAGGATTAATGTTAGAAACAATAGCAGCAACAACAAATTCTTGAGATAGTTATTTTGAGGGTGTCAGAGTCACAATATCTTTCATATCAGGGTGGTGTTGTGTACGGTACAATGCTCTCTATTTTACCGTGTGGGGCCAACTCACTAATTTTTTTTAAATGGCTCTCAGTATTTTTCTTTTGCTTTTAAGATTTTACATTTTTAAATTGACATACAATAATTATATATATTGTCAAGTACGATGTGACATGTGATTTTTTAGTACAATCATACATGTGTATTTATTAAATCAGGATAATTAACTTATTCATCATCTCATCAGTTTTTGGCTTTTAAATAAGGATATTTATCAGTCTACCATACACAAAAGATATATAGCCTCAGTAAATTAATGAATGATATGAATATGGTTTTTCAATCAGAATAGTACTCAAAATAAGCTAATATTATTACATGTTAAGAGGTATGAGAGAATGTTCACTTTATAAACACTGAGCACTTATATTATACAAGACACTGAGACATTCTATATTTACTTTATAAATATATGTCCAAATGTGTAAAGTAAATAAGGTTGTTTTACAAATGAATAAAAAGGAGAAAAATAGGCATGCCATTTATGGGACACAAGTGGATTATTACTTGTTGATGAAAATGTGTATTGTATACTCAACACATTGGAAAATTTACAAGTTAAGTGATGTATAGTATTTGAATGTGTAAAAAAAGAAATGTATAAAATGCATGAAAGAAAGAAATTAAAATAAAATTTCTATTCACTGTAGAAGAAAATTAAATATTCATTGAAAAAAGTGTAATTTAATATCTGAATAATTATTGACTTTTCCAGGACAGAAAAAAATGAATGAAGAATTCAATTGACTATCTACTTTCCCTTTTCTCTAAAACTATTCTTCCTTTCTCTTACAAATTTCAGTTCTAGTTCAAGAATCTGTGGTTTCCAAATACCTAGAGAACAGAAATTCTCTTGAGATTGCAACCATAATCTTTTCTTAACACAACTGTCTAGTGATATCCCTTCAAACCACTCAGTTAAAAAATACTTAAGATAAAAATTTGGATCATGCAAACATGAATCATGGGGTAATAATTGATCATCCCCATTTCATTTAAATCCAACCTCAGGGACTATGAGACTTATTAGAAGTGCATTTAATAAGTAAGCAGGAGAAAATAAGAAATAGAGGTATTTGATATATTACTAGTTATCAAAGAACATTCATTTCTGTTCATCACGTGTGTCAAGTACCAAATAGCATAAGTGTAGACCAATGAAATAACAGATTATTTAGAGGATTTGTTTCCTTTTCCTCTTTCAAGCTGAATAATCTCGGAGAACATGTGCAGAGAAGTAAACCAAATTATGTATCTTATAAACAACATATATCTGTATAGATACATATAATAGATATGTAAAGTATATACATATATATATAAATAAGACATTCTATATGGGGTGGTAGTGGTGTGTGACCTTACATTTATACCATAAAATGTCAAGGGCAGTCAAATATATCCTAAATATTGAGTGATGCACCATGAGAGTTAGGGGCACTGATATTTATTGAATACAGAAAAAATTGAAGTGTGTATTAAATAGATGTACACCTCTCAACTTTTTATGCATTATAGTGACACACTAAGCAGAATCAAGCCAAAGTTAACATGGGCTTGTACTTAATACTGCTGCAGAGAAGTATTCATAAGCATGTTTGAGATTAATAACCCTGTGAAAAGGTCATTAAAATTGAATGCAAGCATTGAAATGACTTTAGAAAACATAAATATTTCTGTGAGTGTGATTTAATTTTGTTTAAAATATTCCATAGCATCACATACACATCATTAATTTTTTTTTCAGATGAATCATTTCACACTTGCCCCTTTTCCTCATACGTGAAATCATGTACTTGAATAATAATGTGACTGAGTTCATTCTGCTTGGGTTGACACAAGATCCTATTAGGAAGAAAGTAGTGTTTGTAATTTTTTTGCTTTTCTATTTGGGGACATTGGTGGGTAACTTGCTTATTCTCACCACCATCAAGACCAGCCGTGCACTTGGGAGTCCCATGTACTTCTTCCTTTTCTACTTATCCTTATCTGATACCTGCTTCTGTACTTCCATAGCCCCTAGAACGATTGTGGATTCTCTTTTGAAGAAGACAACTATTTCATTCGTTGAGTGCATAATTCAAGTATTTACATTTCATTTCTTTGGCTGCCTGGAAATCTTCATTCTTATCCTCATGGCTGTTGACCGCTATGTGGCCATCTGTAAGCCACTGCACTACATGACCATCATGAGCCGCCGGGTCTGCAGTAGATTGGTGGCCGTGGCCTGGGTGGGGTCCTGTGTGCATTCTTTAACTCAGATTTTCCTTGCCTTGAGTCTGCCATTCTGTGGTCCCAACGTAATTGATCACTATTTCTGCGACTTGCAGCCATTGTTGAAACTTGCATGTGCAGACACCTATGTAATAAACCTACTCTTGGTTTCTAATAGTGGGGCCATTTGTACAGTGAGTTTTGTCATACTGATGTTCTCCTATGTTATCATCTTACATTCTCTGAAAAACCACAGTGCTGAAGGGAGGAGAAAAGCTTTGTCTACCTGCATCTCCCACATCATCGTGGTCATCTTGTTCTTTGGACCTTGCATATTTATATACACACGTCCTGCAACTACTTTTCCTATGGATAAAATGATAGCTGTGTTTTATTCAATTGGAACACCTTTGCTCAATCCTCTGATTTATACTTTGAGGAATGCAGAAGTGAAAAATGCCATGAGAAGATTATGGAGCAAGAAATTGATTTCAGATAATTAAAAATGAATCAAGGTTTCAAATCCTTCTTCATAGTTTGTATTCAGCTAAAAGAAGTCAATAGAAAACATCATATTTTATTGATTTAATGTAGCTCTGTGTTGGGGGATTAGGGCTAGCTTCTTCAGGAAGAGAGACAATGTGAACACATACACTGCATAATGCTAAATCTGTTTTATATTCAGTAAGAGACAGCATTAAATAAAAGCAGATACTAAACCTCATTCCTTTAATGTTGTTTGTGTCGGTGTCTCTGCCACAGTTGCTTGTCTAATGTCCCTTGTGGCTTTGGTTTGTTGTTTTTACAGCCCTTCTCCAAATTGACCTCTAGAGTTCTCTGCTAATATTTAACTATGTATATACGCACAACTTTTGCCACATCATAGCAGGTTTTCATTCTTCTAAACGGTTTCCTTTATTAGACATTCTGATGTAATTATGTTTGATCATCAACTTAATTAATATTCCTGAGTCAGAAGGAAGTAGCAAATTCAAATAATTAATGAAAATTCATGTTATAAGGTTTACATTATATGTAATCTAAGCAATCTCCCTATCAGTTCTTTGGGTTATACCATGAAATTTTACCATCTATTTAACCCGATTTTTCTATAACAGTAATGGGATATGGAGAGAAAATTAATCTTTCTGAAAGTCTTTGATCTTAGTAAGACTTTCACTGTTAACATTGCAGTCAGAAAATTATTCTTTTTGTAAAATATACTTTTTGACCTTCATTTGATCTCCTCTAACTTGGGGGGCATGCATTACATTTTATCTTAAGTCACACCATTTATGTTCATTTGTTTGGAATATAGAGCTGTTATGATTGTAACATAGATATTTTAAATTAGATAGACATATTTATATGACCTAGAAGTGGTAGTAATCGTCTGATGGGCTCATCTGTTAATATTAACAGATTACAGAAACAAAATGTAATAACCCAAAGAAACATATTTGGGCTTTGAAACAGAAACAATTGAATCACCTATATGAATTATGTTAGTGATTTTTAATGCAATCTTGAAGAGTAACTTGAGCAGAAAAGATGGAGACAGTGAATGAAAAGTATATTTCTGTAATGGAGAGGAATATCACCTTTGTCATGATCCATTAGTATCACAGTTTCTAATTACATGAATGCTAAAATTGGTCTGATTTCAATTTGTTTCATTATTTGTATATTCCATATACAAATTAAGCAGAAGAATGAATTTTACTTGAAATTTTATTTTATTTATAAATTTTATTATATTTATATTAGTAAATTAGTATCTATATTATTGTACAAGAAAATTTATAATTTTTATAGTTTGAAAAAATGATCATCTTTTCTTTGTGGAGGAATATAAAACTACATTCCACAATTATTATATCAACATGCACACATCACTCTTTTTCGTATTTTTGTGAATTTAAATACTGTACAGCAGCTACAATTTTGTTCTATCTGCAAGTCCAACTGGCAGAGTATTACGTAGTATCTTCTTTAATCTCAAGCCAAGAGAAACTTGGAAAGGACTGTATACTTTGGGTCAGTCCAGAACCCAGTTGTCGAGAGAAACAGATCCCATCTGCAACCATGGTTTGACTCTAGGCACCTATAACTTTAAAACATGCTAATCATAAACCTATGTTCCAAATTCAAATCAGATAGAGAAATGGTGGAGAGGAGATTGTGAAATAAACACACTCCATTAGGGAGTGATTTTTCTTTCATTCTCTATCTGTCTTCCTCTGCCAGGTGGACATGCCCTCTGATAATTAGAGAGAAAAAGAAGAAAAGGGACAGATACTGAATTTTTTTGCCTCCCCCAATACATTGATTGTGATGTCTCTTGGATATACATTCAGTGCAAAGCTACTGTCACCACATCTTCAGACAGTTTGCTCACTCACAGATTTAATTTATTAGATCACAGACATCTTTGGAAACATTATTCTGCCTACTAAGATTTCTGGGATCAAGTCAGGTGTTTAGAGAGAAAAGAGTGTGAAGATAAGAGCTAAAATAGTGTCATTTGAGGAAGTGTGAAATTCATGACCCCATAAATTATCTTTCATTCTTTGGGATGTTGATGTAGCTTCCTGTCTCTTAAAATACAAGAATGGCTTTCCTTTGCCTAAACACTATGCCATTACCTCATCAGAGGAACTTGTCATGCAATATTTGTTCTCTTCACAAATTTACTCTTCTACCCTTAGTAATTCCCAACAGCTAACCAGAGGCAAGTCCCAAGGAAAGTCCACACATGGAGATCACAGTCTTGCTCCAGGAGGAAATGACATATGTGAGGAAGTTGCAAGACTTTGCTAGCACATCCACAGGTAAACTGGGGGAGCATCTCACTGTGGAAGTAGATCTAGGTGTTAACTAGGGATGACAGAATAGAAGTTTAGAAACTAAAGAACTTTTGGCGTGAGAATATCACTTACAATATGAAATTTATTGTTGTTATGAGTTGAATTTGTCACCTAAGAAAATGCTATCTTGGAATCCTGATCCAAGTACCTCCAAATGTACTTAATTTAGAGACAAGGTCTTAAATAAAGTCTTTGGGGTGAGTCATTGGTATGACTAGTGAAAAGGAAAATTTAGAGACAGACACCCAGACAGGGATAATGCCATGGGAAAAAGAAAAATCAAAGAATGCCAAAGGTTGCCAGTAAACTCCCAGAAGCCAGGAGACAGTCATGGTACAAATGCTCATTTGCTGATTCGGGCCAGCAGGTGGTGGAGTGTGTTAGGTACTGAAGTCTCATATGACCAACTGCGGTTTGAGTTCCAGATCTGGCAGCTTGAAACTCATGCCAGGCATGTGTGCATTTCATGCCCAAAATCCCAGAAGGAGAATGGAGAAAAAGGGATCACAGTGTGGCCATCCTCCCAGGGAGTGATGTCTTCCTTTCTCTCTCTGTGTCTCTGGTGAGTGCATGCACCCTAGAGCAAATCTCTCTCTCTCTCTCAAAATAAATAAATAAATAAATAAATAAATAAATAGAAGGAATTCTCTTTACTAATATAATAAAAATGTACTAGTGAAGACCTAAAACTATAAATCTATTGGTGGAAATCTCTTGGAGATACTGGAATAGGCAAAAACTTCTTTAAAAAGTCGCTCAAAGCAAAATCAAGTGGGGTTACATCAGGTCAAAAGCTCCCATGTAGCCGACTGCAGTTTGAGTCCCGGACCTGTTGGCTTAAACTCACGCTTGGTGCGTGTGCATGCGTGCCCAGGATTCCAAGAGGAGAATGGAGGAGGAGAAGGTATTGCAGCATGGCCATATCCCCTGGGGGGTGATTTCTGGCTTTCTGTCTCTCTGTCTGTATTTCTGGCTAGTGCATGCACCCTGTAGCAAAAGCCTCTCCAACAACAACAACAACAACAAAAAAAAAAAAAAAAAAAAAGAAGAGAGAGTGGGAAAATATATTCAAAATACTGAAGGAAAAAAAAAAACTACTAAAGAGAGTTTTCCTAAGTGAAAGAAAATGATGCTAATAGTAACACAAAAACAAAGTATAAAATTCACAGGTAAAAGTAACTACATGAATTCAGAATAGTATAATATTGTAACTGTGGATGTAAATGATTTATATCTTTAGTATGAAGAACAAAAGTCAAAAGTATTAGAAATAATAATAGCTAGAATAATTTGTAAAGGAATACACAAGATTAAAAAGATGTTGATTGTGACATGAAAATTTTAATTGTGAGGTCTTGAAGTAAAAGTGAATAATTTTATAAGAGGTTCTAAGTGAAGTTACATGATAAAACTGACTTTTATATTGGGCTGGCTCCATGGTCTAGTGGTTAAGAGAGCAGGTTCCCACATGGCTGTGTGTGCTGTTCAAATCCTGTCCCTGGCATCTTGAGAAACATGCTAGGCATGTGTGTGTGCATGCCCCAAATCATGACAGGATGAAGAAATGAAGAAGAAAGGTTTGCAGAAAGACTATGTCCCTTCAGGAGTGCTTTCTCTCTCTTTCTTTCTGTGGTGACTGCATGCACTTTGTCAAATTAAAAACAAACAAACAAACAAACAAACAACAACAGAAAACAAAGGAACAAAGGAAAGAAAAAATAAAAATCTCTGTTACACCATAAAATATAAGTATCATTGTAACCACCAAAAAAACCTATTTTAGATATAAAAAGTATTAACAGTAAGGAAATAAGACATATTATAAGACAGTATCTAATCAAGGAAAACAAGAGAAGAAAGAAAAAAATTATCTACAAAAGAACTGGAAAATAATTAACAAAACAACAGTAGTAATTCTGATTTATCAATTATTTTTTTTAGTATAAACTGATTAAATTTACCAACTAAAATATATACGGTGGCTAAGTGGAATTAAAAAAAAATCTATGCTGCCTATAAAAATTTCATGTACCCTTTAATGATACATAGACTGAAAAAAGGAATGGAAAAAGACATTGCATCCAACTGGAAACCTAAGGAGAGAAAGTATAACTACACTTAGATAAAAATATACTTTAAATGAAGAAATGTAAAATAAGATGATCTAGGCCATGTATAATGCCAAAGGATTCATTTATCAAGAGGATCAAATGAATCTAACAGAATATTTTATCTGATAACAGGAGAATTTAAATTCTTCAGTCCACACATGGCATTCTTTAGGATAAATCATAACGAGTATCACAAAAACTTAAACACATTTGGGACCAGCAGTTAGCGTAATGGCTATGTTTCTGGACTCCTATGTAGCCAACCGCAGTTTGGCTTAAACAGGACCGGTGGCTTAAACTCACGCCAGGCGCGTATGTGTGCATGCCTAAGATCCCAAGAGGAGAATGGAGGAGAAGGGATTGCAGCATGGCCATCCCTCCTGGGGGGTGATTTCTTGCTTTCTGTCTCTCTGTCTGTCTGTCTGGAGAGCACACACGCCCTATAGCGAAAACCTCTCAAAAAAAAAAATTAAACACATTTGTGAAGATTGAAATTATATCAATTATCATTTCCTACAACAATGGAAGAAATTTAGGAATCAATAACAGGAAATATTTCTAATAATCACAAATACATGGAAATTAAACAGCATGCTCCTGGACAACCAATAGGGTCAAGAAAAAATTAAAGGGAAAACTTAAAATATTTCAATTAAAATGAAATTGGAAACACAACTTACAAAAACATATGGGATATAGTAAAAGCTGTTTTTTCTTAGAATTATTTTATTTAATTTTATTCATTATTATTATTTTTTAATTTGACCAGAGAGAGACAGAGAGAAAAAGATAAGAAGGCAAGCCCCCTGGTCTGAGGCTCAAACTGCAGTCAGTCATATGGGAGTCCAACGCCTTAACCACTATACCACCTACTAGTTATACAGTAGCAGTTTTAAGGAGGAATTTAATGGCAATAAATGCCTATATCAAAAGTGAAGGAAAATCTCAGATAAACAACCTCATGTTGCACCATAGGGAACTGGAAAAAGACTAATAAATAAGTCCAAGTCAATAAGAGATAGGGAACAGTAAAAGTTAGAATGGAAATAAATGAAAGAGAAACAAGAAAACAATAATAAAGATTAACAAAATTAAAAGTTTTTCAAAATTATAAATGAATTCTACAAACATTTAACTCGACTAAGAAAACAAAAAAAAAATAAAAAAGAGAGAGAGAGAGAGAAGACGACTCCAAGTCAGAAATAAAAGGAGACATTACAACTGATTACAGAGAAATGAAAAGGATTCTAAGGGATGACTATGAACAAACATTATATGGCAACAAAAATATAACCAAGAAAGAAGAAATTCCTAGAAACACACACTCTAAGAAGGTTGAATCATGAAGGAATAGAAAATCCAGACAAGCTAACAATTAGGGAGGAAATTAAATCAATAATAATAATAAAACAATCTTCTATTGCAAAGAAAAAGACCTGACAGTTTCACTGTTGAATTTCAACATTGAAAGAACAAGTGGTTCTTAAAAGTTCATGACAAATGCATATAACAAAAAAAACTGCATGGGTTTCATTTCTTCTTCTTTTTATTCATTTATTTTTTAAGAGGTTTTTTTTTTGCCATAAGGTGTGTGCACGCTCACTGGAGAGAGAAAGAGCTAGAGACAGGCAGACAGACAGACTCAGTGTGAGGGAAAATAAAAAGTCACCTCCCAGGAGGGATAGCCACATTGCAATCCCTTCTCCTCCATTCTCTTCTAGGGATCTTGGGCACATACATACATGAATCCAGTGTGATTTTCAAGCCATTGGGTCCAGGACTCAAATGGCATTCAGCCACGTGGAGTCCAGAGACATAACTGCTATGTCATCTGCTGGTCTCATGGGTTTCATCTTTTTGTACCAAAATAAACTACTTTAATTCCATTTTTTTTCACATGAACTTTTTGAATTCTCCTTCTACTACTTCTTCTCATATTTTTTCACAAATTAAAAAAGGAATATATTCACACTCATTTTATGATCTATTACCTTGATACCAAAGTCAAACAAGGAGACTACAAGAAAAGATAATTCCTAGACAATTGTCTAATAATATGCAAAAATCCTTAAAAATACTAGCAAAATAAATTCCACAACACATTAAAAGGATTATTCTACAAAGATTACATGGGATTTAACACCAGGCATGCCAGGATGAATCAGTATTAATAAGTCCTTAAAAATGATACACCACAAACTGAATACGGAATAGTAGATTAAAAAAATGATTATTTCAATAGTTGCAGAAAATCATTTTATAAAATTCAATACACTTTTGTGATTAAAAACTCATGCTTCTTACAGCACTATTCATAACAGCTAAGACATAAAACCAATCTAAATGCCCAAGAACAAATGACTGAACTAAAAAAATGGAGCACATACACACTATGGAATGCTTCTAATTGTTAAAAAAAAATGAGATCCTCTCATTTCAAACAAAGTGGGTTAATACAGAATATTTAATGTTAAACAAAGCAAGCCAAACTGTGAAAGACAAACACTGTATATTCCTGCTCAATATATACTAAATATCTGCATTCTATAGCAGAAATTTAGATACAAAGATGTATTAATAGGAAAGAAAAGTGTAGATATTACTGTATAGAAAGGGGTAGGTTATAATAGAAGTTGGGAGTTAGGGCCTCAGGTAAAAACATTTGACATGAGAATGTAAAGTTAATATCTTTGGCTTGATTGACATGCATTGAATGTATACATTGTAAAACTGTATTATATGCTATAAAGAAGTATGATGATTAAATGTAAATAGGAAATCATTGGAAAAAAAGTCAAATTAGGTACAAAAGAATATACCTCAGCACATAGGCCACAAATGACAAACCTATAACTAATATCATACTCAGTGATGAAAATCTGAAAGCCTTTCTTCTGCGATCTTATGAAAGGCGAGGATACCCTTTCTTACTACTTCTATTCCACATAGTACTGGAAATTTTAGCCAGAACAATTGGGAAAGAGAAAGAAATAAAAGACATCCAAATGAAAACTGAGTAATTGTTCCTGTTTGCAAAAGACATGTTCTTTTATGTAAAACATTATGGTTTGATTGAGTCTCGTCCAAAATTCAGTTGTTGAAATTTATGGCCAATGTGATAATTCTAAGAAATGGGGCCTGTAACAGATGATTAGGCCATCAGGGCCTGTGAAAGAGGCTTCTTGGATTTCTTATAGCCTTTGACATTCCTGCCCTTCAACCTCCTGCCATACGAAGTCACAGAATTACTCCCTTGAGAATACAGCAACAGGTACGTACCTTCATGGAAGCAGAGGCTGTGTCCCTTACCAGACACCAGATCTGCCAGGGCCTTGATCTTGAAATTCTAGCCTCTAGAACTATGAGAAGAAAATTAATATCACTTATAAATGAATAAATCTCAGATGCCTTGTTATAGCAGCACAAACTGAGACATTCTTAAAGGCTTTGCCAAAATCTATTATAATTACAAAAAAAATTCAATACATTTTCAGGATTCAAAATGAACATACAAAATTAGTAGCATTTCTATATACTAATAAGGAACTACACAAAAAAGCAACCAAGAAAACAATCCCATTTAATACCAACAAAAAATGAAACAAAGATAAATTTGGCCAAGAAGGTAAAAGACATACACTCCAAATTATAAAACATGAATAAAAGAAATGAATAAGACAAAAATAGGTGGTAAATTATTCTGTCTTACGGAATTGAAGGTTTAATATTTTTTAATGTCCATACTACCAAAGTGATCTATAGACTTAATGAAGCCCCTTTTAAAATTCCAATGATACTTTAAAAATTTCCTTTTTTTTTTGAGATTTATTTATTTATTTATTTATTTAAATTTGACCAGAGGGGGACAGAGTGTGGTGGGGGGAGGAGTGAAAAAGCAAGCCTCCGGGTATGGGACTTGAACCATAGTTGGTCATGTAGGAGTCCAAAGCATTAACCACCATACTAACTGCTGGTCCCTATTATTTAAAATTTTTTACTCACATTCAATTGCTCTACATCTCCATAGCACACAATATGGCTTTCCAAAGCATGCATGCACTATGTGACCATCAATAGAAATTTTAAAAAGAATCCTAATATTAGTAGGAAAAAAATCAAAATATCCTACATAGCCAAAGAATCTTGAGCAATAAAGAACAAAACTACAGATATCATATAAACTGATTTCATAAGTACAGAGCTATAAAAATCATCTTTCTCCCTCTCTGTAGTATTAAAAATGAAAGAAGGAAACTTTTAAAACAAACAAAAAAAGAGATGGTATTCTTATAACAGACACTCTCACACAGCAATAGAATAGAGCACCCAGACAATAAGCCTCACACTTACAGCCCATTGATTTTTCACAAAGTTTCGAAATATGTGCAATAGAAACAGGACTGTCTATTTAGTAAATGGAACTGGGACAGCTGAATATCCACAAGCAGAGAATACAATTAGAAAAGATGAGGGTATATATCCAAAGGTAGTATTCTTTGGAGGCTGTTAGGAGTTCTTTGAAGTTCATAAGCCTCTTAACATTCTAAGAACAGGAAACAGGAAGAACCATCTAGTCCCAGTGTTCCCAAATCTAAGTACCCAGCTGTGCCACTAATCATATAAGATTTACCGGAGGAGCTAATTAAAAGTACATTTTTATAGACTTTGTAACCCTGATATACTGGGTCAGAATCTTTTGTAATAGATTCTATTATCTGTTTTGTTTTGTTTTTGTTTGTTTGTTTGTTGTAGAGATGGTGAAGATGCTAAGAATGTTTGAATCCCTCACTTAAGAACCACCACATAATGCAGCTGGAATATGGTATGTCGATGGAGGGGCTGGACTCTCATCTGGCTGATCACAGTTTGAGTCCCAGACTTAGTGCTTTGCTTTCTCTCTCTCTCTCATCGACTCAAATTAAAATTATAATACATAAATAAAATAAACGATTATTAAAATAAAAAAAGAATCATCACATACCAAGGATTTTTTTTTCAAACCTGCCAGGAGTCAGGGACCAGCCTTGAAGGTTTTTTGCCCCAGAAGTGAGACTGGGTCTTAGAATAGCACTGCTCCCTCCCATCCATGCAGGCCTCCTGAGTTGCCAGTTTGCTCTCACCCACCTCAACTCCATCTGAGAGTCACTGAGGCCAGTGGAACCAGTTATCCCTTTTACCACAGGCTGGAATTTTCCAACTATCACCTCCTGGAAATAGCAGTAAGCTTCTTCATGACATTCTTCCAAACTTAAAATAGATTGGACTGCCTGAGACACAACCAAGAAAAGTTGGACTTTCATTTTCTCCACAGAAAGCTTGGGTTATTACTCATTAACAGTGAGGAAAAATGGTGTATTTAAGAGGCTCATATTCTACTTAAGTTGAAACAGTTTTATGATACTATTTTATCAGTATTTAAGTAACTGATTTATATTTTATAGTTTTTATAAACATTGTATTATAACTAGAAAATATAAACATATTAGTATCATGATACTTTAAAAAAAAAAAAAAGAAAATCTTTCAGGGTGATTCCAGTAATCAGCCAAGTTTGAGAAGTACTGACTTTATCCTCATCTTAAAAATTGTGAAGATGGGAGCCCACCGGTGGCTATGGGTGTTGGTGGTTATGGGTGTTGAATTCCCACATGGCTGACCACAGTTCAAGTCCTGGATCTGGAGGCTTGCTTTCTTACTTTCTCTCTCTCTCTCTCATCAAATTTAAATAAATAAATAAATAGAAGTTAAATAAAATAATTAGAAAAAATGGAGAGATGGAAGCACACAGAGATCCAGAGTATAAATCCATATAGATTAATAAACATGGACTCTCATCGCTTCAGGGCAAGAATCACAATTTGATTATAATTTCCAGTTCAGATGCCTTGTGGGTTTTCTTTCCTCCTTTAATTAAGTGGAGGCATAAATATAAGATATCATTTATTAAGAAATATTTTCAGTCTTTAGCATGAATAATGTTTACATACCCTTCCCACAACCATGGAGTCAAACCAAGGTATAAGCAGTAATCTGAATAAAGAGATTTGGGGAAAAGACAATGAGATAATAGCAGAGCTAATCAGTAATATGTTCATTTGCTATTTAAAACAAACAAATAAAAGGCTCTCTTGTGTATTATGATGAAGAAATGTATCACTATGGAAAATACCAGTTAAAGTAAGAAAAGGATCTTTGGGGACAGCAGGTGGCAGGGTGATTAAGGTGCTGGACTTTCACACAGCCGATTGTGGTTTGAGTCCTTGACATGGAGACTTGAAAATCATGCTGGTCACATGGACATGAGTGCCTAAAATACCGAAGGAGAATGGAATAGAAGGAATTGTACTTGGCCTTCTCCCCTAGGAGAGATTTCTCACTTTCCCTCTGTCTTTCTTAAGTGAACACTTGCATCCTAGGGCAAAAATCTAGAAAAAAAAAAAGTTCATAAAGAATTATTCTCTCTGGGAATCAGCAGTTAGCGTAATGGCTATGTCACTGGACTCCCACGTAGTCGACCGTGGTTCGTGTCTCGGACCCGGTGGCTTACAACTCACGCCGGGCGCGTGGGCGTGCGTGCCCAAGATCCCGAGAGGAGAATGGAGGAGAAGGGATTGCGGCGTGACCATCCCCCCTGGGGGGTGATTTCTCGCTTTCTGTCTCTATGTCTCTCTCTGTCTGTCTGGCGAGCGCACGCGCCCTCTAGCGAAAAACCTCTCCAAAAAAAAAAAAAAAAAAGAATTATTCTCTCTGAGGACCAGCAGTTAGCGTTATGGCTATGTCGCTGGACTCCCACGTAGTCGACCGCGGTTCGCGTCCCAGACCCGGTGACTTAAAAATCAGGCCAGGTACGTGTGCATGTGTGCCCAAGATCCCAAGAGGAGAATGGAGGAGAAGGGATTGTGGCGTGGCCATGCCCCCTGGGGGGTGATTTCTTGCTTTCTGTCTCTCTGTCTCTCTCTGTCTGTCTGGCGAGCGCACGCGCCCTATAGCAAAAAAAAAAAAAAAAATGAAAAAAGAAAAAAAAACTCTCAATAAAACAAACAAACAATAGACAAAAAAAAAAGAATGATTCTCTCTGGAAATGGTGTAAGGTAAATCAAACCAATGACGCATGGCTCATTGTACTCAGTGAAGCTGTTTGGTTCAAACAGTGCAGGAAATATTGTTTCTCAATGTCCCAAGTTAGAAAATTGTTATTTATCCTATAGATTGAGTCATTGTCACCTATCCATGACAGGGGACTTCATTTTCATTTAATCTAGATTTTCTTGAAAGCCACTTTACGCAATAGGACTGCTTACAGAGACAACAAGTATAGTATATTAATGGCATATTACAATTGAAAGAGAGGGTCTTAGATGGGAATCAGTATAGTTACCTTAATATATAAGTGAAGAAAATGAGTCCTAGAGAATGAAAAGGCTTTTTCCAAAGACCAGAGAATGTAAATAAATTTTTCATTCTATTTCTTGTGTATTTTACACACACCTTCTGATCCGTTTCAACATTAATAGGTTGTTTTATTTTTCACTTTGTTTCAGAGGGCTTCTATATGATATATATGATAAAATATTTTTGTGTATATATATATGTGTGTGTGTGTGTGTGTATATATATGTATATATATGTGTGTGTGTATATATATATATATATATGTATATATATATATATAAAATTAGAGAGAGAAAGAATCTATGTATGCACACAAAGAGAGTAATTCTGCTGACTGCTTTTTCAGGGGGACAAGGATGATGATATAGGATGTCGTAAATGTGGTGATCAATCTCACTGAGTCCAGAAAGTGTAGTTTGATTACCAGAGTCACTTGGATGGAGAGTAAGAACAAGCCTACCCGTGGCCAGTAACATTTTATTGCATCTCACCCAATGCATGATGGTCATATAATGTACGGGTTTACAGAGAGCCATGTGATGATCATAGGCCCTTACAGTGAGGATCAAGATCTCAGTGCTGTGTGGAATGGGGGGGGGTGAAGAGAAGAGGATAGAGAAATATAGCAAGAGAACAAATAGAGAGGCAGGACGTTAGTGGGAAACAGATATGGCTTACTACCTATTGATGATGGCATGTATAGTATTCTCAACTGGATTGGTCTGAGAAGTATTTCATGATGGGTGAAGTCTTTTTACAAGCAAAATGAGAAATAGTGATTGACTGTTTAAAATAATAATTATAATAATAATAATAATGATTGGGAAAAACATTGAAAAGACATTGAAGGATGAAGTGGGGAGATTAATGTCTCTGTATTGACTGATATGCATGGCACTCCCTTTTGAAAAAGCACTGTAATACACTGTAAAGTCATATGCAATCCAATGTAATATAAACAAGATTATGATGATAATTTAAAAAAATTAAAAAGCACCATTACCAATCACAAAAAAAAAAAAAAATCTTGGGACCAGCAGTTAGCGTAATGGCTATGTCGCTGGACTCCCACATAGTCAACCATGGTTTGTGTCCCAGACCCGGTGGCTTAAAACTCACGCTGGGCGCGTGTGCGTGCATACCCAAGATCCCAAGAGGAGAATGGAGGAGAAGGGATTGCAGCGTGGCCATTCCCCCGGGGGGGTGATTTCTCTCTTTCTGTCTCTCTGTCTCTGTCTGTCCGGCGAGCGCACGCACCCTATAGCAAAAACCTCTTAAAAAAAAAATCAGTACCAAAAAAAAATCTCAGTGCTGGCAAATGTTTCCCCAAAGAGTTGCAGCACCCCACAAAGGAGACAGTTTTGCTCTTTCCTAACAGGTCAACAATCATGTTGGCAGCTGTGATCAAAGAATAGCAAATGTCCACAAAAGACACAGAGTTGAGAAATAAATCATAGGGGACTAGAACAGGTTGCTGAGGCAAACTGTCGGCCTAATGAGTAGATTTCCTAGAATAATGTTTGTGTAGGAGAAAGAAAATACCACAAAACAAACTTCAACCTCTGAGTTTGAAGAAAACCTCCAGGACATGAATTGAATTACATTTTAAATGTATTCCTTTAAATAAATAGTCCAGTAGGCCACATATCCAAAACAATTAAATCACCCAAAAAAAAAGTCATAAAACGTACTATCGTTTTTGTCTAAGTTAGAACCAATAACCATTGTATTAGATAATTTCTGAATTAAATGGCAAAAGTATGTCTTAGATTGTAAGAAATTGCTAAACCATTTTCTAAAGTGTACAATTTTGCCTTCATACCAGCAATGAATAAGGGTTCCTGTTGTTCCACATCCTCACAAGCATTTGGTGTTGTGAATGCTTTGGATTTGGGTCTTTTTAATAGGGGTGTAGTGATATTTTGTTTTAATTTGTATTTCCTTAACTGTATATTATTTAATACATCTATGCAATGTCTAATGATAAATATGAACAATAAACATGTCCATCATACCCGACATTCTTTTAGTAACACCACTGAACTAAACATTCTTCAGTTTTATTTAATCTTATTAAAATAAAACTTGACTTATATTTTCAATTAAACTTGATCGCCTATTATATTTATCTTCTCTGAATATATGCTAGAACATTACTAGTGAATATAAATTGTGTTTCTCAATGAAAAACATCAATTTTATTTCGTGTTATTTTTAAAAATTTATTGTATAGTAGTTATAGCATATGTTTAATTCTATTTTTTCAAGATTTTGATTAATATAATCTTTAATGCTTAAGACAGCCAATAAAATAGAGATTATTTTCTCTTCTAATTTATTTAAAAATAAAGTGTAAGATTTAATATTCTTTTTCTGAAGTTAAAAATCTATAAAGTGGTAGAATCAGAATTTAGGTTTTGACTTATGACCTCATATTCTTGATCAGTATATTCCACTACCCGCTTTAAACAAAAATAAGTGCAGTTCATGACCACTGTATTAATTTCCTGATTTATTTTTGTGTGTGTGTTAAGCCATTTAAAAAGATTTACATTAAGGAATAAAGTAGGATAACTGCCTTGTTACTAACTTGGGAAACACACAGAACTGCTTAATATCCTGAGTTCTGGTACTCAGCCAAAAAAACCTCAAGGAGTTTATTTATCGGAGCTTTACTTTTGTCGTATCAAAAAATTATTTTCCAGGGACCAGCAGTTGGCATAATAGCTAGGTCGCTGGACTCCCATGTAGTCGACTATGGTTCGGGTCCCAGACCCAGTGGCTTAAACTCACGCTGGGCACATGTGAGAGCATACTCAAGATTCCCCAAAGGAGAATGGAGGAGAAGGGATTACGGTGTCGCCATCCCCCTAGGAGGGTGATTTATATATACATTCAAACCATCTGGTTAAAAAATACTTAGGATAAAATATTGACTCATGCAAACATGAATAACTGGGTAATAATACCTAATTCCCATTTACTTTAAATGTAACCTCAGGGACTATGAGAATTATTAGAGGTGCTTTTAATAAATAAGCAGAAGAAAGTCAGAAATGGGGATATTTGATATTACTAGTTATAAAAGATCATATATTTCTGTTCATCATATATGATAAGTACCAAATATCTTATGTGAACTTTGATGAGATAGTTGATTATTCAGAGGATATGTTTCCTTTTCATCTTTCAAGCTGGATAAATCTGGGAGAACATGTGCAGGGAAGTAAAGCAAATTATTTATAAAATAAACAACATATTTGTAAAGTATGTATGACAGATATGTAGTGTGTATAACTATATATAAATAAGACATTCTGTATGGGGCGGTAGTCATCTGTGACCTTACATTTAACCATAAAATGCCAATGGTAGTCAAGTATATACTAAATGTTGAATGATGCACTATGAAAAACTGATATTTATTAAATATAGGAAAAATAAAGTTAATATTCAATAAATCTATACCTTTTAATTTATCATGCATTAAATTGACAAAACTAGTCAGAATCAAGACAAAGTTAACAAGAACTTGTATTTACACAATACTGTAGAACATTATTATATTCATAAGAATGTTTGAGACTCATAACCCTATGAAGAATTCATTAAAATTGAATGCAAGAGTTGAAATGACTTATTTAGAAACTATAAAATTTCTGTTGAGGATTATTTAATTTAAATATTTCAATGTTTAAAATGTTTCATAACATCACTTACACATCATAAATTATTTTTATTTTTTGCTGATGAATCATTTTACACTCACTTCTTTTCCTCATTCGTGAAACTATGTAGCGGAATAATAATGTGACTGAGTTCATTCTGCTTTGGTTGACACAGGATCCTGTGACAAATAAAGTAGTGTTTGTAACTTTTTCTGCTTTTCTATTTGGGGACATTGGTGGTGGGTAACTTGCTTATTCTTACTACCATCCAGACCAGTAAAGCACTTGGGAGTGCCATGTATTTTTCCTTTTCTACTTCCCCTTATGTGATACCTGCTTCTCTACTTCCATAGCCCCTGGAACAATTGTTGATTCCTTTTTGAAGAAGACCACAATTTCATTCACTGAACGTAATCTTAGTATTTACGTTTCATTTCTTTGGCTGCCCAGAGATCTTCATTCTTATGCTCATGACTGTTGACTGCTATGTGCCCATCCTTAAGCCACTGCTCTACATGATCATCATGAGCCACTGAGTCTGCAGTAGATTGGTGGCCATAGCTTGGGTGGGGTCCTGTGTGCATTCTTTAACTCAGATTTTCCTTGCTTTGAGTTTGCCATTTTGTGGTCCCAATGGGATTGATCACTATTTCTGTGACTTGCAGCCCTTGTTGAAACTTGTGTGTTCAGATATTTATGTAATAAATGTACTCTTGGTTTCTATAGTGGGGCCATTTTTACGGTGATTTTTTTATCATACTGGTGTTCTCCTATGTTATCATCTTGCATTCTCTGAGAAACCCCAGTCTGAAGAAAGGAGAAAAGCCCTCTCCACCTCCATCTCCCACATCATTGTGGTCATCTTGTTCTTTGGACCTTGCATGTTTATATACACACATCCTGCAATCAGTTTCCCCCTGGATAAGATGATAGTTATGTTTTATACAGTTAGAACATCTTTGTTCAACCCTCTGATTTATACTCTGAGAAATACAAAAGTGAAAAATGCCATGAGGAGGTTATGGAACAAGAAATTGATCTCAGATAACTAAAAATGAAGCAAGGTTTCAAATTTGTCTTCATAGTTTGTATTGAGCAAAAAGGAAGTCAATAGAGAACATCATATTTTACTGTTGATTTAATGTATTTCTATCTTGGGAGATGAGGGTTAATTTCTTCAAGAAAAGAAGTAATAATGTGAACATATACCCTGGTTATTGCTGAGTATGTTTTATGTGCAGTAAGAGACAGCCTGAGGTACAAGCAGGTACTAAGCCTCATTCTCTCAGTGTAGTTCATTATTGTGTTTCTGCCACTATTGCCCGTCTAATGTCACTTGTGGCATTGGTTTGTTGTTTTTCTGCCCTTCTCCATTTTGTCTTTTAGAGTTCACTGCTAATAGTTAACTACGTGTATACTCACAAATTAGGTTCACACCCTGGCAGTTTTTCATTCTTTAAAGGGTTTTCGTTATTAGATGCTCTTATGTCAATATGTCTGATAATAAACTTAATTAATATTCTTGAGTCAGTAGGAATAGCAGATTCAAATAATTACAGAAGCTTCCTGCTATAAACTTTGCATATAGATAATCTAAGCAATCACTCATTTAGTTCTTGGGTTATATTCTAAAATCTTACCATGTATTTATCCAGTTCTTTCTTTCTTTTTTTTTGGAGAGGTTTTTTCGCTATAGGGCGCGTGCGCTCGCCAGACAGAGAGAGACATAGAGACGGAAAGGGAGAAATCACTCCCCAAGGGGGATGGTCATGCCGCAATCCCTTCTCCTCCATTCTCCTCTCGGGATCTTGGGCACGCACGCACATGCACCGGCATGAGTTTTAAGCCACCGGGTCTGGGACGCGAACCATGGTCGACTACGTGGGAGTCCAGCGACATAGCCATTATGCTAACTGCTGGTTCCCTCCAGTTCTTTCTATAACAGTGAAGGGACACTTTTTGTCCTTTGACCCTTTCAAATTTTGGGGGCATGTATTATATTTTCTCTTAGGTCACATTATTTATATTAATTTGTTTGCAATATAGGGCTGTTATGATTGTAACATAGATACTTTAAATTAAAGTAGGCATATTTATATGACCTAGAAATGACTGTAATGAGCTGATGCTACTATCTGTAAAAATTTACAGATTATAGAAACAATAAGTGGTAACCCAGAAAAACATTTTTAGGCTTTGAAACAGAAACAGTTGAATCACCTGTATGAATTATCTTAGTGATTGTATTACTCTTGAAGAGTAAGCTGAACAGAAAAAAATAGAGATGTTGAATGAGAAGTGTATTTCTGCAATGGAGATGAATATCACCTTTGTCATGATCCATCATACCACAGTTTGTCATGATCCATCATACCACAGTTTCTAATTACATGAAATACTGAAATTTATCTGACTTTAATTAGCTTCATTATTTGTATAGAAAACCAAATATAAGTTTTATTTTTATTTGGGGCTTCCATTTCTATTTACAACTTGTTAATTATAATTATATTAATAAATTAGTATTTATGTTATTATACAAGGAACTTTAGAATTTCTTTAGTTTGAGTAAATGATCATCTTTTCTTTGTGGGGGGATATAAAACTATACACGTTCCACAATCAATGTGCATGTATCACTATTTTTCAGATTTTTGTGAGTTTAATTACTGCACAACTGCTATAATTTTGTTCTCTTATTGTAAGGTTTACACAGTATTATAGTCCTAATATCAGGGTTTTACCTTGTGTCTTGTTTAATCTCGACAAGGAAAACATGGAAAGGACTGTATATCTGGACCAGCCCAGAGCCCATTTGTTGAGGAAAGCAGATCCCATACGCAACCACAGTTTGACTCTTGGCACCAGTAGCTTTAAAAACAGTCTGGGCACAAAGTTATGCTTTTGACTCAAACACGATGGAGAAATGATGGAGAGGTGATTCTGGAATGAGCACACTATAGTAGCCAGAGCTTTCTCTTTCTTTTTCCCTCTGTTTGTCTTCCTCTGGCAGGTGTGCATGACCTATGACAATTAAAAGCTAAAAAGAAGAAAAAGGACAGATACCGAATTTATTTGCCTCCTCCAACACATTGTCTATGATGTCTCCTGGACTTACATTCCAGTAGTATAAAGCTACTGTCACCACATCTTCGAACAGAGAATGTGCTCGCTCACAGATTCAATTTATCAGATTACAGACAACTTTCCATTATTCTGCCTATTATAGTAGATTTCTGGTTTAAGTCAGGTCTTTATAGGGAAAGAATGTAAAGCTAAGAGCTAAAATACAGTCACTTCTGTAAAGAAGTGTAAGATCCAAGACCCCATAAATTATCTTGCCTAAATTCTATGTTATTACCTCATTGTAGGAACCTGTCATGCAATGATATTTGTTCTCCTCATAAACTTACTCCTCTACCCTTAGTGCTTTTCAACAGTCAACCAGAGACAAGTCCCAATGAGAGTCCATGCAGGAGAATATAGTCTTGTTCTAGGAGGAAATAATATACATGAGGAAATCTAAGGACTTGACTAGCACATGCTGGTATACAACAGGAGAGCGCCTTACTGTGGGAGTGGATTTTGCAGGTGTTAACTTGGGATGGCAGAAAAGAAGCCTAGAGACTGAAAAAAAAAAACTTTTTGGCATGAGACTCTCCCTCACAATGTGAAATTTAATGTTGTCGTGGGTTGATTGTGTCACACAAAGAGATGATACTTTGGAATCCCGATTCCAATACCTCTAAATGTGCTTAATTTAGAGAAAGGGGCTTTATAGAAGTAAGTTCATTAAAATTAAGTCTTTGGGTTGAACCCTAATCTGATATTACCTGTGCAAAGAGAAGTTTGAAGATAGAGACATACACTGACACAGAGAAAATGCCATGAGAAAAAGAAGATAAAGTGAAAAATGCCAAGATTGTCTGTAACCTATCAAAAGCCAGGAGAGAGCTATGACACAAATTTCCCTTACAGCTCTTATTAAGATCTCACCCAGGGACCAGCAGATGGAGTAATGGTTATGTCGCTGGACTCCCATACATTCTACCATGGTTCAAGTCCTGGACTCGGTAACTTAAAACTCATGCCAGGCAGATGTGTGTGCTTGCGCACTCAAGATCTCAGAGCAAAATGGAGAAAGTATTGTTATGATGTCTTGATTCCTGTCTGTCTTTCCATCAAATGCCCTATAGAAAAAATCCCCCCCCAAAAAAAAAAATTTCCTGCTGATGATCTCAAAATCTCAAACCTTTAGCCTCCAGAACTGTGAGACATTAAGTTTCTGTTGTTTATGACTCTCAAAATATTGTGCTTTGTTATTACAGTGCTCAGAACAATAATATGTACTTTTTTATTTATTTTTTTTTTGAGAGGTTTTCGCTATAGGGCACGTGCGATCGCCAGACAGACAGAGACAGAGATACAGAAAGCGAAAAATCACCCCCCCGGGGGGATGGCCATGCCGCAATCTCTTCTCCTCCATTCTCCTCTCGGGATCTTGGGCACGCACGCACACGCACCCGGCGTGAGTTCTAAGCCACTGGGTCCGAGACGCGAACCGCAGTCGACTATGTGGGAGTCCAGCGACATAGCCATTACGCTAACTGCTGGTTCTCAAGTACTTTGATAAGATCATCTGATGCTGACTCTTTAAAGTATATGCAAGAGAGTAGCTGTGTTTGCTTTCTTATTTATTTATTTTTTATTGTCACTGCAACAAATTAACACCAACTTTGTAATTTAAAATATCACAGATTTATTATCCTACAGAACTATAGACTGGAAGTCTTACTCATGTCTCACTCATATTTCACTGTGGTAAACTCAGCAAGACTCTTTTCCCATCCTGAAGTATTAGAGGATACTCTTTCCTTGGATTTTCTAGTTCCTTCAGGCTTTGTGACTTTCTGCATTTGTGGCTTCTGAACTCCATCTCTGAAATAAGTGTGTTGCATATATTGGCTATTTTCCCTGGTTACTTTTCCATCTGATTTCATTTTCTGCTTCCCTCTTCTACTTCTAAAACCTCTCGTGAGTATACTGGGCCAATCTGGATAATCCAAAATAATCTCCTTATACTAAAATCATTTTAAGATTCATCTATTGGAAATATTTTTTTCCCATATGGGGCATGTGCACTCACCAATGAGAGACACACACACACACAGAGAAAGACAGAGAGAGACAAAGTGAAAATGTGACGGGGCCATGCACACAACACAAGCTGGTAAGGATGCTGTCTCCCATTCTAAGGCAAGGCCTGGACTGGGAAGAAACTGAGGCAGGGCCCAGTTACAAGCCCTCCCTTGTGTCCTTGAACTGGCCGGTATTCAATTTCTCTGCCGTGAGTTTTACTGTTATTACAGTACCCTGTAAGGGTAAAACATCACCCCCAACCATTACAATAAAGCCAATTAGTGATCTTGTAAGAATGTGGTTCCCTAAGACTGACAGGAGGACCAGGAAGTTTAAGACTCCCCCACCTGTCTGTTTTTAAGCCAAAATTAACATATAGATTAAGTTAGTATAAACCAAATTAGCATGAGAAGCATATGTAGACTAAGTTAGTTTAAGGCTAGTTTTATATAAATACACCTTGTTAAAGCTACAGGCCAAAGTTAACTCATGCTAGGCAAAGTCAGCACTTTCGCCACATAACAAAGACTTAAAGATAAAACAAAAGAACTCACTAATTGACAGACTCAGCAAACAAAATGCAGAAACCCACAGGTTTATAAAAGGAAAAAGCCTGGCTGGGACAAAAGGATGAACAAACCTGAGGGCTCCAGAAAAAGATTATCTTAGCTGGGAGCTCTTATCTAAAGCAACAGGTAGCTTTCAACTACAAAGAGTTTCTCATCTATATGCTGTTGACTATGAAAAACTGCTAATAAAACATCCTGTGTTGTCTCCTGAGCTACAAGATCATCTTTCTTTCCCATATAAGATCATAGACTCACTTATTGTTGTAATGTATGAATAGTCCATATATTAACTGTGTCTTTACTTAACAAGACAAGATTTCTATCTAGGTCTTTGCAACCAGCAATGTTATCACCCTGGCCCGGGACTGAAGTTATCAAACATCCTGCAAGCCCCCTCTTCAAAAGACTCTTCCCAGTAATCAAGATCTAAGAAGAAGATACAACATACAAACGGACTTCCTCATCCTAAAAACTGTGATTGATTTTTAACTAATCTGACAAGACAAACAGCATGTTTTATAATTATTGTTTCCATGCTTTGTATACCCTGTTCCTTAGAGTGGGTTTTTTACTACCCCTCATCCTCCTCACTTCCTAAACCTCCCTCAATAAATACGCATGTCTTATTAGCCACGGCGCTGCAGCCTGGAGCTGGTTCTGGCTGTGGCCGGCTGAGAACATGCAAAAGGGCAATGAGGTCTCAGTCTAATTTTTTGTTCCTGATCACCCATGTCGCCTTCCTGTGTACAAGCCACCCACCACTGCCGAGGCGGGACCCTGGCAAAAATGTACCCCACAGGCGGCATGGCCACTCTTTAGTACCTTCTCCTCCATTCTCCTCTCAGGATTTCAGACCCACATGCCTGTTTTTTTAGCAACTGAGTCAAAGACTCAAACTACATAGTTGGCCATGTGGGATCCAGTCACCCTAACCACGGCATCACAAGGTGGTCAATGTATTTATAATCTTAATTCCCCTTTATTGTGTAAATGTATATATTTTCAAGTTCCATTTATTGGCATCTCTTGGCATAGTAATGAGATTAGAAGACTCAAAGTTGTGAGAATGTTAGTACTAAGACCAGAGAACTGCCAAACCAAGAGTGTTTCTCGGAGAGCTCTATTTTATAAAAATGTACTGGTAAGGGAAGCATGAAGAACCATCTAGTTCCAGTGTTCCCAAATCCAGTTCCCAGCTGTGCCACTAATCATATACAATTTACCAGAGGAGCTTATTAAAAATATAGATTTGGGTAGATTTCATTACTCTGATATACTGGGTCAGAATCTCTTGTAATAGATTATGTTATCTTTTTTTTTTTTTTTTTAAAGGAGATAGTAGAGATGCTAACATTGTTTGAGTCTCACTTAAGAATCAAAGCATCATGGGACCAGCAGTTAGTGTAATGGCTATGTCTCTGGACTTCCCTGTAGTCGACTGTGGTTTACGTCCCGGACCTGGCAGCTTAAAATCATGCTGGACACATGTGCGTGCCCAAGATCCCGAGAGAAGAATGGAGGAAAAGGGATTTTAGCATGGCCATCCCCCCTGGGGGGTGATTTCTCTCTTTCTGTCTCTCTGTCTCGCTTTGTCTTTCTGGTGAGCGCACGCACCCTATAGGAAAATACCTCTACAAAAAAAAAAGAGAGAGCAAGAGAGAGAGAGAGAGAGAGAGAGAGAGAGAGAGAGAGAGAGAGATATTTTGGGGAAAAGAAAATAATGGAATAGCAGAAAGATAATCATTAATGTGTTCATTTGCTATCTTTTAAAAGAATTATTTTTCTTTAAATTTATTTATTTATTTTAACTTGATCAGGGAGGCACAGAGTGAGAGAGAGAGAGAAAGTGAGAAAGAAAGTCTCCAGGTCCGAGATTCAAACCATGGTCAGCCATGTGGGTGTCAACACTCTTAACCACCACATCACCTGTTGGCCCCCATTTTCTATTTTATAAAAACAAATAAAAGGCTCTGTTGTGTTTTATGATAGCGAAGGAATATCTCACCAGGGACAATACGAGTTAAATTAAGAAAAGTATCTTTGGGACCAGCAGATGGCATGGTGATTAAGGTACTGGACTCCCAAATAGCTTATCATGGTTTGAGTTCTGAACCTGGAAACTTGAAAACCATGCCTGTCATGTATACATGTGTCCTCAAACTCCCAAGAGGAAAGTGGAGAAGAGATTTTTAAATGGTCATCTCCCCTGAGGGATGATTTCTCAATTTTCTTCTCTCTGTCTCTCTTCAGAGAGCACATGCATCCTATTGCAAAAATTTAAAAAAAATGTTCATCAAGAATGAGTCTCTCAGGAATCTGTAGATGGAAATGGGATAAGGTTTGGTTCAAACATTGAAGGAAATGCTGTTTCCTGATGATGCAAGTCAGTAAATTGTTAGTTACCCTGTTGATTGAGTCATTGTCATGTATTCTTCAAAGGTGACTTCATTTTCATTTAATATCTTTAGATTTTCTTTAAAGTCATTTAACATAATAGGACTGCTGACTACAGCTTACAAGTGAAGTATATGAATGATATATTACAATTGAAAGGGAGGGTCTTAGATGGGAATCAGTACAGTTAGCTTAATGTATAGGTGAAGAAAATGAGTGCTAGTGAGCCTTAGAAAATGAAAACACTTTTTCCAAAGACCAGAGGATGAACACAAATTTTTTGTTCTATTTCTTGAGACTTCTACACACACCTTCTGTTCCATTAAAATGTTAATAGGTAGTTTTAGTTTTTACTTTGTTTCAAAGGGCTTAAAACACATTTGCTTGAACCTATTCTCTTTCATGTATTTTTAATATATTATATTTAAATATTTATGTAATATATGATATACATTTTTATAATATATAATATATATTTTATATATAATTATATATATTAAAGCATACATGTAATTTATGATATATTTAAATATACATGTAATATATCATATATATTTTCTATAATATATATAATGTATATTTTATATATATAAAATTAGAGAGAAAGAATCTACTCATGGAGACAGAGAGGGTACTTCTGTTGACTGCTTTTTCAGGGGAACCAGGATGATGATATAGGAGAAGAGCAAGATAACAAAGATAACATCCCCAGGGCAATGGTACCACTGTTGGCTGTCACAATAACCCCAATAATATATATGTCTGTGTGGGAAAGTTTTATCACATAGTGGACATCACAAAAGTAGTAACCAATCTCAATGGGTCCACAAAACAGTAGTTGGATACTGGAGTGTAAGTACCTGCCTACCCCATGTCCTTAATAACATTTTATTGCATCTCTCCTGCTCCATGATGGTCATATAATGTAGGGGCTTACAGATATCCACGTAATGATCGTAGGTCTTTACAATAAGATCAAGATCTCAGTGCATCCAAAATATTTCCCCAAAGGGTTGCAGCCAGCAGCCCACATTGTAGATAGTTTTGATCTTACTAAAATGTCAACAATCACATTGGCATCTGTGAATACAGAGCGACAACTGTCTACAAAAAAACCCCACATAATTGAGATAGAAACCATAGGGGGCTTGAACAGGTTGCTGAGGCAAATTGTCAGCCTGATGAGATTTCCTAGAAGAATGTGTAGAAGAAAAAAAACACACCACAAAACCAACTTCAACCTCTGGGTTCTAAGAAAAGCTCCAGGACATGAATTGGATTTCATTGCTTATTTATTCCGTTAAATTAGTTCAGTAGTCCACGTTCCCAAAAGAACTAAGTCATCTGGAAAAAAAATAAAAACATAAATGTACTAACATCATTCTTTTCTAACTTAGAACCAATAACCACTGAGTTAGATAATTTCTGAATTATATGGTAAAAGTATGTCTGAGATTGTAAGAAACTGCTAAGCCATTTTCTAAAATACATCCTTGCCAGCATTTGGTGTAACAGCTTTGGATTTGGGTATTTTAATAGGCATGTAGTGATATCTTGTTTTAATTTTCATTTCTCTAGTTACATATTTTTTCAATACATGTATGCACTGTCTAATGATGAATTAGTACAATAAATATGTCCATCATGTCCAACATTTTAGTAACACCTATGAACTGAACATTATTTAGTTTTCTTTAATCTTATTAAAATAAAACTTGACTAATATTTTCAATTAAACTTTATATCCTATTATACTTATCTTCTCTGAATATGTGATAAAACACTGTTAATGAATATAAATTGTGTCTATTAATAAAAACATGAATTTTAATTATTACTATTTTTAAAAACTCATTATATGATTATGATAGCATATGTTTCATTCTGTTTTTTCAAGATTTTTAATAATATGATCTCTTTAATGCTTATGATAATCCAATAAATTGGGGATTATTTTCACTTCTGATATAGTTAAAAATGAAGTGTAAGATTTAACATCCTTTTTTTTACTTAACGTTAAAAACCTATAAAGTGATAGAGTCTGGATTTAGATTTATGGATTTTGACCTTTGAACTTATAGGTGCAGTTCATGACTACTGCATCAATTTCCTATTTATTTTGTGTATTAACTCATATTAAAGTAGGATAGCTGCATTTATTACTAACTTGGGAGATATACAGAACTGTTTTAAAACCTTAGTTTTGGTACTCTTAGCAAAACAACCTCAAGGGATTTATTTCTCTGACCTTTTTTTTTTTTCCTATCAAAAATTTTCTATAGAAATACCTAACTGTACTATTTAAGTGAGACACATATGTTAAAAGCAAAAAGACCAACCTCTGGGTTCTAAGAGGTTTTAATTTGAGCATATAATCTACTCCACTTATTACTAAGATGCAGGGCAAATGCAATTCAATTTCTTTTTTAATCAACGATAGAAGATAAAGAGTGGTCATTACAATATTATCCATTGGATGAATATGGTGTTGCAGAAATGTAAATAAAATTGAATTTTAATTTCTGCTTTTAATTTTTAAAGGAATTACTTACATTCTTTCTTCTTATATTATGAATATTATTCATTTTCGTATGCTATTGGGCATGAGTGCTCACAGGAGAGGGACAGAGAGAAAAAGAGGGAAAGATATTAAGAAAGAAAGCTGCCAGGTCTGGGACTCAAACCATGGTCAATCATATGGGAATCCAGTGCCTCAACCACTATGCTACTTGCTAGTCCCCCCAGTTTTAATTTGACTGTTAGTACTTTTGAAATACATAAAACTGTCCACTTTTTCTTCCTCAGTATAGCTTCTATGTCCAATCATGATTTATTCATTTGCATTTGAGATTATTTTTCCATCTATAGTTTCTACATTTAACTATCCATTTGAAATGCAAATCAACACAAAGCCCTGGGAAAGGTTTATTTGTGTGTCTATATACACTCAGGGAGGAGATTATATAAGTCAGTGAAGAAAGAGCTACTTTTTCGTTGTCTAATACAGACTGTGTTGTTCATGACAAGTCAGGTTGGGGACAGCAGTGTGAACACTAGGCTTCATTGAGTCAAATAAAACAAAAGGAAGTGAGCTCACAAAAACTCATATTATTATAATGAGATTGTTAAAAGCTCATCTTTCACAGGAAGACATGGTTGGGATCGGTAAGATTTTCCCATTTAATAATGAGGAACAAGAGTATGAAAGAAATGGAATCTGGTAACAAATACTAAAAATATGACACACTTTAGTACCATGGAATCAGTAAGTATTAAAGATTCATGACATAACCCATGGCCTGCACATCTACAGTACAGCTGTTAATCAGCCCTACTCACTTTGGACATGAAATTTCTATTGGTAGATCAACTTGCAAAGCCAGACAACCCTTTAACAGGGGTAGTAGGACAAAACAAATAAAGAGAGAAAGGAGCTTCTTGCAGCAGTGGTGGGTTCTTCCTAGTCCCACGAAATAAAGACAAGTATCAAAAATGTTTTCTAAAGGCCTATAGTGACTTTATTTATTTCACTGAAATCATTCAAATGCAAATGGAATAGCTCATCATACCATTTTTCATTTCAAAGCATGCCCTACCTTTGTGTACTTCAGTATCAGAAAATGTGTTATATCTCTACTATATTTAAATTTTAAATATATTTTTACTAACATCCATTATTTTCCTTTTGTGCCTCAGAGTCTGAATTTTGTTGTTTAAGCTCCGATACACTAAATGCATAAAGAGGGGTTGTGATAACACATGAAGAATCTCATCCAGAGGAAGGATGATTAATGTAGGCTGGAAAAGTTGAGGAAGACATGGACTAGAGGGATGTTGATCAGTGAAATCAAAATTACAAATAAATAAAGGGAAGTTTTCTAGTGTTATAAAATGCAGTTGGTAGCATATAGTTAACAACAACTTACTGAATATCTCAGAATAACTAAAAATAGATTTTTGAATGTTCCAGATACAAAGTAATGACAAGTGATTGAGATGATGATAGGCGTGAAGGTGGTGTAGTGATTAAGGTTTTGAATACTCACATGGTTGACAATGGTTCAAGTCCCAGATGTAGCCACTAGAAACTCATCCAGGCACATGTATGTGCCTGCTCAAAGTCCATAAAAGAAATTACTGGGAAAAGATTGCAGTGTAGCCATCCCCTTTGGGGGTTATTTCTCATTTTATGGCTCTCTGTCTCTTTCTGGCTCTCTGTTTCTCTCTTTTTCTTTTGAGAGGTTTTTGCTATAGGGTGCGTGTGCTCGCCAGAAAGACAGAGAGAGACAGAAGTGAGAAATCACCCCCCAGGGGGGATGGCCACGCCGCAATCCCTTCTCCTCCATTCTCCTCTCAGGATCTTGGGCACGCACGCACACGTGCCCAGTGTGAGTTTAAGCCGCCGGGTCCGAGACTCGAACCACGTTCAACTACGTGGGAGTCCAGCAACATAGCCATTACACTAACTGCTGGTCCCTGGCTCTCTGTCTCTCTGACAAGCTCAAGTACTCTACAGAAAAAAAAAAAAAAAAAAAAAAAAAAAACCTTAAAAAAAAGGCTAAGATGATGTGTATGCTAATAACCCTGATTTAATCTTTAAACATATTCTCACAAAAAAATATCATATTTTAGCCCCACACATGTAAGCACTTACTATATGTAAAGAAGAAAGAAAAATCTAATAAGTAATGTGTAGGTTATCATAATAGCTGAAGAAATAAATACTTTATTGGAATATCATTACACAAAAAAATTACTCAAAAATAAGAAACTTTCAAATACAAACCAGTAATAAAATGAAACGAGCAGTTTTCTTATATACTGAGTTAGTTTCTTTGCCCTAAAAGTGTTGAGAAAGAAGTTCAATTCTTTATTGAGATTTTAAGGAGGAATTCAATATCATAGAGAACTGGCTGAACTTTATGGATACTCACAAGTTGACATAGTTGCATTTGTTAATGTCTTTCTTCTTATCAAGCCAGAGTGTTGACAGCGTTGTGAGTTGTATTTGACAGTCAGCGATGCCAAAATTGAGCTCTCAGAAGGAGTCATCCTAAAGACTTCAGGAAAGCTACCAGATTGCGGTAAGAAGCACCAAGAAAAGGCGAGGAAATTGTAAATGTTAGATTAGAGTGCATGTGGGTAGTTGGGTTTATACTTCAAGTGTAACATGTCTAGAAAAGAAGCTATGCTGAAGTAAAAAGACCATTGTTTCATAATTATCTGATATGACTTACACTCTACCTAGCTTTGACACAAAAGACAATACCTGGACATTCACTGTGCCTGTAAACTAGGAGGGAAAACAAACAAACAAACAAACAAACAAACAAAAAACCAAGAACCTACAAACTTATATACAACAATATGTTATTTCCATGATATTTAGACATTATCATATTTGATATTGGCATTTCCCAACAAAAATCAAGAGTCAAAAATTAATCAGGCCAGGCCCTCAATTCATCCTCTCTTTTTCTAAGTAATCTGAATATCCCACAACTTTTTCATGGCATTTTTTACTTCGGCATTTCTTAGTGTATAAATGAGTGGATTGAGAAAGGGTGTTCCAATGGTATAAAATACTGCCACCATCTTGTCCATGGGGAACGTGGTTGGGGGACGTGTATATATGAATATGCATGGTCCAAAGGATAAGATGACTACTGTGATGTGAGAAGTACAAGTGGAGAGTGCTTTCTTCCTCCCTTCTGCACTGTGGTTTCTCAGTGAGTACAAGATGACAAAGTATGAAATCAACAAAAATATAAAACTGCTTAAACAAAGTGCCCCACTGTTAGACACCAGCTGTAGGTTGATCACGTAAGTGTCCATGCAGGCAAGTTTCAACAATGGCTGCAAATCACAGCAATAATGATCAATCAAATTGGGTCCACAGAAGGGCAACCTTAAGGCCAGAATAATCTGAGCTATACTATGTATGAAAGACCCTATCCAAGCAAGAACAATTAAGATGATGCAGACTTGCTTGCGCATGATGGTTGGATAATGTAAAGGCTTGCAGATGGCTACATAGCGATCAACGGCCATGAAAATGAGGACAAAGATCTCCATGCAGCCAAATAAATGCAGTGCAAAGACTTGTGTCATGCATTCACTGTAGGATATGATTTTCTTCTTAGAGAGAACATCTGCTATCAATCTAGGTGCTGTTGAAGTTGAAAAACAGGAATCAACAAAGGACAAATAAAATAAGAAGAAATACATGGGACTGCCAAGTGTCTGGCTGAATTTGATAGTCACCATAATGAGCATATTTCCCACCACAGTTCCAGCATAGAAAATTAAGAAGATTGAAAAGACCACTTTTTGTCTTATGGGATCCTCTGTCAAACCAAGTAATACAAACTCAGTTACACTGCTATTTTGATGCATTTTTATTTTTTAGTCATTGTGTCAAAATCTCGGGTTAGAAATGTTTCATCTGCAAAGGAGAAAATAAATAAAGGTTATAAAAAGAAAACCAAATTTGGAGAGAAAATAGTTATTCTCAGTCATGAATCTAATTTTTCATTTGGTTGTCATCTACCATTCTCTTTATTTTTTAAATGAATAAAATTGAATTTTTTACTCATTATTTGATACATTTACCAAATTCCACATCAAAATAGTAAAATAAAAATAGGATGGTAATTAAAAAAGAAATTATTATTCAAACAAGGTAAACAATGTAAGGGTATTGATGTGAGTAGATAACATTCTCACTTAAATATGTTTCATTAGTTTCCAGTGAGAATTTATCAATATTATGGCAGAGATTTTCAAAACCAGAGAATACTTATGCATGACTTTCTTCAATATGCTTTTACATTACTTGGATTAGGTAGTCTTATTTTTTTATACAGGCAACATGCACTCACCAGAGAGAGACAGAGAGACAGACAGAGAGATAGAAAGAGTGAGAGGAGATGAAAGGAAAATCAAGAAATTTCTCCCAGGGGTATGGTCACACCTCAATTTTTTTCTTCCATCTCCTCGTGGGATTTTAAGCATGCATGGACAAGCACTAAGCATAATTTTTTATTATTATTTTAAAAATTTATTTATATTAATCGACTGTACATCATTACAGTATACAAGATGAGATTTTTCATCCAGAATACACTGTATATTGATTGGCTCAGTCATGGAGATTACCAAATGTGTTATTGTCAAAAACTAATTAACCATTTCTTGTTTCTTATATATTATGCCTTTTTTCCCTCTTGATTGCCTACCTCTCACCCTCTGATTTTTAAGCTACCTGGTCCAGGACTTAAAATGCAGAATCGTCTATGTTATTTATATTCAGCTGCCTTAACCTCTATACCACCTGCTGGCCTGGGTAGTCTTATTACAATAAATCTACTTAGTAAATATTTAGAAATCTACTAGTAACTGTTTATTAAAGAAGGCACTCAATAACATTTTATAGTACCTTCTTTAACAAAATTAAAGCACAAACACATTCACGCACGTATAGTGAAAAAAAGAGAGATAACAAGTATATTAACAATAAACAAATAGCATCCAATCAGTTCAATTTAGCATAAAAACTATTTTAATCCCTTAACTTGGCTAAATTTATTTCACCTTAATTTAACTCTTAAAATTTTCTAGTTCTTTCTGTTCTAAATTCAGTCTCTTTGATTAAACTTTGTACTTTTTATTATACTGTGTTATTCAAAACTAAGGTTTGCTCCCTTTCATTATTTTTCTGAGTTCTTCATCATGTTTTAATAAGACTCAAAGAGACTCTGAGACTAATATTAAAGGAAAACTGGGAGAACAATTGACATATATAACAAAATCCCTCCAAATTTCAGGTTGACATGTAAGCATCAGGGATTTAGAAAATGAGCTTTAGATTCTCCAAGTCATAACTAAATCTTCAAATGGAATTTTTGTTATGTATATTCTTGAGTATCTTACACCCTGACTTTAACCACAATAAGATAAATATAAAAATGGAATATTTACTTGCATATGTCAAATATGAATGTTTTATGTAACTTATCCCATATAGATATGTTAAATAATAATCCATTAAAAAGCAAATTACAGGGACCAGCAGTTAGCATAATGGCTATGTTGCTGGACTCTCATTTAGTCAACCATGGTTTGAGTCCTGGACCCAGTGGCTTAAACTAATGTCTGGCACATTTGCATGTGTGCCCAGGATTCCGAGAGGAGAATCGAGGAAAAGGGATTGCGGCATGGCCATCCCCCCGGGGGGTGATTTCTCGCTCTTTGGTTCTCTGTCTCTCTCTGTATGTCTGGCAAGTGCACGCACCCTACAGCAAAAGCCTCTCAAAAAAAAAAAAAGAAAAAAAAAAGCAAATTATAATTGTCAGAATGTTAAAAAAAATGAAAACACTTATATCAGACAAAAACGTATTTTTGAAATATAAATGGATTTCAAAATCAGTCTTAGAAAAGTATAGCACAAAAGCACAAATGAACATTGAGCAAAGAGGCAATTTTAAGAGACTCTTCTTATTAAGATTAATTAAGTATATGGATGGTTGTTTCCAATCACAGTTACATACATTCAAATCAAAAAATTAGTTGGATATTTTTTCACCTATCAAATTAATAGAATAATGTTTCTGATAAATGTCTTTTCTTTTTATCTTTTTTAGATTTTTTGCCACAGGATATGTGCACTAGTCAAAGAGAACCAGAGACAGAAATTGACAAATCATCCCACAGGTAGAATGGTCATACTGCAATCCCTTCTCTATTCTCCCCTAAAAATCTGGAGCATGCACACATGCACACACACACACACACACACACACAGCTGGCATGTTTTGCAAGCCAAGTCCAGGAGTCCAAGCACAGTGCTAGCCAAGTGGGATCTAGTGACTTATTCATCACTCCTCTGACTGTCATAATAAATGTCTTTTTTTTTTTTTTTTGGAGAGGTTTTTTTCGCTATAGGGCGCGTGCGCTCGCCAGACAGACAGAGAGAGACATAGAGACAGAAAGCGAGAAATCACCTCCCAGGGGGGATGGTCACGCCGCAATCCCTTCTCCTCCATTCTCCTCTCGGGATCCTGGGCACGCACGCACACGCGCCCGGCGTGAGTTGTAAGCCACCGGGTCCGAGACGCGAACCGCGGTCGACTATGTGGGAGTCCAGCGACATAGCCATTACGCTAACTGCTGGTTCCCAGTAAATGTCTTTTTATAAATAAGGATTACACAAGTGTAAGAAAACCTACACATTTTTTTTGGTGGGAGTGTAAACAGATGCAATGTCTAATGGGGTGACTTTAACACCTGGAACATGACATCTGCATGTAGAAATTAATCCATTTTTTCCATTTCCTATAGTTACTCCCACTCACAGGCACAAAGACAATCTTTACAGTCCTTTCCATGGTAGCAAAAGATAGGAAACAACTTCAATATACATCAGAAGGAGTATTATTAAATTAAGAATGATACTTTAATGCAAATACTGATTTAATATCTATAAGGGACTATGAAAATTTGTGGTTTATTTGATGCAAAACATGGAAATCCATGCAGTTTTTCATAACATGCATTTTTCATAAACTTTTTGAAGATTTTTTTTACATGTAGTAGTCTCTAAAATATAGATAAAACTAAAATTTAGGAGAATAATACTGTATGCTGAGGGTGATAACATTTTCATGAACAGAAGAATAACACATATAAAAAATCACACTGATATAAAGTGCGTTTAAAAGAATATTTTAAAATTGCATAGTATCTTTAGTATCTGCCTCAGGACACTGATTCAGATGTTAGAAATGGAAGGGAGAGCTAGTAATATCAATATTACTTTAAACATATTTCATAATCATGGTTTATTAAAATAATGCATTTAAAATCTTTACCCATAGAGTTGGTCTTTTTTCATATTGGCATATCACTGAGCCATCACAACTGTCTTCTGTAGCAGGGGTTATACTGGTATTTCTAAGACAACATTAAACTCAGAATATGGAGGAAGGTGTGAAACTCAGTATTTTTTAAAAACATCATACACAAACATACTGTCATTAACTACAGATTCACTTGTTTTGTTGGAAGTTTTTCAAATCCACTCTGTAAAATCACTTTAGAAAAGAACTGAAAAATTATATTTGGCTTCTATACATTGTGTGATTAAAAAAAAATGCCTGCACCTATATCTATATCAATACCTAATTTATCTAGCTATTTATATATTTCTAAATTCTAAACCTAACTGTAAAACATTTATATCTTTAATGATACATAAATTCAGGCAGATATCCTAAATCATATCTAAAGGATACATAATTTTAATTATGTACTTATACATAGATAATACAAACAGAGATGTTAGAATTACAGACATAACATAAATTAGAAAAAGAAGCATAAGAAAGGCATTTTTATCTGTTCACTGCTGAATTTCAGCATCTAGAAAAAGTAGGTGATTAATAAAGATTTTTGAATGAATCTTCAATGCTCTTAATTTCTTATTCTTAACTATTAAATAGTTAACGGTACTTTAAGTAAGATAACTTAAATATAAAAATGGAATATTTATTTGCATATTTTAAATATTAAACAAATTGTTTCATGTACTTTGTCCCATTTATATGACAACTTTTTTAATGAATCTTTACTTTTCTTAATTTGTTGTGTATATTCTTGAGTATCTTATACCCCGACTTTAAGTAACATAAAATATACATAAAAATAGAATTTGAAGAATTAGAATAGTGCTGATAAATACAAATAAATCATGTGCCATACTACATTACATTCAGTCTCCATCAAGAAGTGAAGCCTGTCTTTCTGCATCCATAGCAACATCAGCACTTCCTTGAAGCATTTCCTCCAGTAGCCAAATAAGTATTATTTCTATTTAACTAACTTTTACACTGTTATCTACCAGTGGTCCTTACCTAGTGTTTCCCATTTCCTTCAGCACTGCTGTGCATGTCTTTTATTTCCATCTTCTCACTTTAGATCTCAAAGCACTCTTAGAAAATCCCTAAATTTTCTACTCTTTCACAAATGCAGTGAATGTATCATTGATCATGGTACTGATCATATTTATTTTTCTCTGAATATTAAGAACAATAAGATATTCTCCCAAACAAATTTTTCCAGCTTTGGGGAGAGATTATACACGACTAAGATGTTCTGCTGCCCTCTTTTCTTCTGAATATTTAATGAGAATTTTAAAATTGCTTCTAATTCCATATCCAGTTATCCTGGAACCAGAATCTCTCTGATCACACAAAGATGTGAGATATTCTCACCTTCATGCTAGAAGGCAAACTAAATTAGCCCAGGTGCACCCAACTCTTTCTGAAATTCAACCTCACAGTAGGTTTTTATCAGGAAAAATTTCTCTTTTGCTAGTCCTGGAGGAGTATTTAATATGAATGATGCAAAATAAAGGAGTCTGGGGAAGGTCAATCCCTAAGGTGTCCCTCCCTTCCAATTATGTAACATTACCCAGATGTGATAAATAATTTAATCTTTAATTTGTCTTCGTTTATGATCTTTTCATGTAGTTGAAGATGCTAATTTGGATGATAAATGACACTTTTAACTAAAACTAAAAATGATTGTCACATACCCAAGTCTTTGTTTCTAATAGCATTCACCATTGAAATACCTTACAGATTATTCTAAATTGGGTCTGCAAATGTACAATATTAATAGGAGCATCATATAGTGGTGAAAAGAAAGAAGTACTAACATAGTAATGAGATAAAAGGAGAATTCAAAATTTTCATGGAAAATGGATTAAAAATTAATCTCCATAATTTCAAGAGTTTTGTAACCAATGATATCAACAAATTAGATCATTCCTAAAGAATTGAGGGTATTAAAAAATGTAATGGGTCAAGGTAATCTTTGACATTTTAAGTAAAAAAAAATGGATATCCTTTAAAGATTTTTAGGATTAGGAAACAAGTGATTAGTAGGTGATGTGATGGTTAAGGCTCTGGACTTCCATATGGTTGATTGCAGGACCCATCCCAGACCCTGTGGCTTCGAAAATAAGATTAGGAAAAAAAAAGAAGGTGTGAAATCAATCTTAATTTAAGGTGGATGCTATATGATTTTCCATCAATGTACTCACAAAATTGCTTTTGTTTGTTGAGAGAAATGAATAGGAACATTTAAATAATAAAGAGGGCTTTCTGGTGAAGCTTCCCTGGGTGCTGCAGTTTTGGCTCACTTTCTCAAAACATCATCCTAATAAGCAGTTGTTACCATTCTTTCACTCACCAGATAGTCAACAAGCAAAATGCCTTAAGCATCTTAAAAAGCTGCAGCCATGACCTCTGTTCTTGGCTCATCTGCTTATGCTTTGACGGGACGACTTCTACTTCATGGCTGTCATTGTTTTGATTGCAGCTTGTCTTCAAAATCATACTGGTAAAAACCCTGTGTCAGTTCCAGGTATAGTTATTTGAAGAAATGCTTCAAGACCTTAATTCAATTTGTTTATAATTTCCTTTGAAAATCAACACTTTTTTAAAAAAGTATTTGATATAGTGGACATGTACTGGCTGTAGGGAGAGAGAGAGACAGAGAGACAGAGAGAAAGGGACTGATTACCCTATAGGGGAGATGATCATGCCACAGTCTCTTGTCTTCCATTCTCCTCTTGAGATTTTGGGCATACATGTATATGTACGCATGTGTTTCCAGTCCCTGGGTCCTAGCTCAAACCATGGTTGGCCATGTGGTAATCCAGCACCTTAACCAGCATGCCACCCGCAGGCCGTATCAACCACATGTTTAATCTATGGTGGTATACTTCCATAACTTTTTCCACTTTTGCACATATACTCTTTTTTTAATTTTTTTTATTTTCCTTTTTTTTAATACTTTCAATCACATTATTTAGCTTACAAGGTGATCATTTCAATATAAGAACATTTCTCCCCAGTCAAGTTGGTAAAAATATAGCAACATTACCTCCCTGTCTCAACAGTGCTGTCTTCGTATCCCTCCTCCAAATGTTTTTCCCCAGGCCCCACTCCTCCACACACACCACATCTGGCATTCACATCCACCTCTTGTGTTTGTACATCCTTTAGCCCGTCAGTTTCAGTTATAGAGTGCGGACATTCGGTATATATTAAGTGGGGACATACAGAGTCTCTTCTTCATAGCCTGGCTTGCTTCACTCAGCAGTAAATCTTCCATATTTTTCCACTTTCTGTCAAAAGCCAGGGTTTTGCTGTTCTTAATGGCTGAATAGTATTCCATAGAGTATACGTGCCACAGTTTTTCAATCCATTCAGCCATACGAGGGCATTTGGGTTGGTTCCATGTCTTAGCAATCGTGAAAAGTGCCCCAATAAACATTGATGTACAAGCACTTTTCCAATGAAAAATTCTTCTGTCCTTTGGGTAGATGCCAAGAAATGGGATTGCTGGATCATATGGCAGTTCTACTTGTAGATTTTTGAGGAATCTCCAAATTGTTCTCCAGAGTGGTTGGACTAATTTACATTCCCACCAGCAGTGTAAGAGAGTTCCCCTTTCACCGCATCCCTGCCAACACTTATCATTCTTTGTTTTTTTAATCTTCGCCATTCTGACTGGGGTTAGGTGGTATCTCATTGTTGTTTTGATCTGCATTTCCTTTACAATGAGGGATGCTGAGCATTTTTTCATATGCCTTCTGGCTATTCTTATGTCATCTTTAGTGAGTGTTCTTTTTAACTCCTTCTCCCATCTTTTAATAGGGTTCATCATTTTTTTTTTCCAAACATCTTCTTTAGTTCCTTATGTATTCTGGTTATCAATCCCTTATCTGATGCATAGTTTACAAAAATATTTTCCCATTCTGAGGGCTGTCAATTCACACTAATTACTGTGTCTTTTGCCATGCAGAAACTTCTTAGTCTGATGTAATCCCACTTGTCTATTTTGGGGATTATTGACTGTGCTTTTGGGGTCTTATGTAAGAAGTCTTTCCCTATTCCAATGTCTCCCAGAGTTTCCCCAGTGTTTTCTAGAAGCAGTTTAATAGTTTGGGGTCTTAGATTTAGATCCTTAATCCACCTTGACTTGATTTTTGTCAAAGGTGAGAGGTAGGGGTTCAGATTCATCTTTCTACAGGTGGAAATCCAGTTTTTCCAGCACCATTTGCTGAAGAGGTTTTCCTTTTCCCACTGGATTGACTGGTACCCCTTGTCAAAAATCAGTTGACTGAATGATTGGGAATATATTCCTGTGGACTCAATTCTGTTCCATTGGTCCACATGTCTGTTCTTGTGCCAATACCATGCTGTTTTGATTGCCACAGCTTTATAGCACATATACTCTTATTCAAATCACTCTGGTTTTGATTTGTGTGTAGATATACAATTTCTCAGAACCATTTACTGAAAAGATAATGCTTTTCACAATGTTCTTTTTGTGCTTTCATTGAAAATCAGATTGTCATAAATGCATGAGTTTGTTTTTGCATATTCTATTCTGATTCACTGATCTCTGCATCTGTTATGCCAGTACCATTCTGTTTTAGTTACTATAGCTTTATTGAATGTGTGTGTGTGTGTGTGTGTGTGTGTGTGTGTGTAATGTGTATCTTCTGATTTTTAAAGGACTTTTTTTGAGGTGGGGGGTGACCAGCAGATGGCATAATGACTATGTTGCTGGATTCTCACATGACCAACTGAGGTTTGAGTCCTAAATCCAGTGACTTGAAACTCACACCAGGTGCATGTGCATGTGTGTCCAAAATCCTGAGATGAGAATGGAGGAGTAGGGAGTGTGGCATAGCCATACCCCAGTGGTGCTAGTGGCATGATTTCTCACTTTCTGTCTTTTCATCTCTTTCTGTCTCTTTGCACACACCCTTATAGCAAAAATTGCCCTAAAATAATTAAAAAGTCTTTTTTGTTTGTTTGTTTTTGTGTGTATGTGTGGGGAAGGCACTCTCAGCCTAGTCAAGGCACTCTCAGCCTAGTCAGGGCACTCTCAACATGGTCTTGTCATGGAGCTATTCATTCAGTCAGTGCTCCAGCTATTTCAGATATTGGGCACACAGATGTCCATTACGTTTTTAGGTCAACATGGTATCTACACCAACAGCTAGCTATGAGACTTCCAGCAATATAGATTAGTATGCTGCTGTCTGTATCACAAAAACTGGGTCATGTAGTATATTTTGAAATCAGGCAGTATAAGTTCTTGGGTTTGTTTGTTTTATTTTATTTTATTTATTTATTTTTTTTCCTCAAGATTTCTTTGGCTGGTTGGGGTCTTTACAGTTTCATATGAATTTCAGGGTTTTTTTGTTATTGTTGTTGTTCTTGTTCAGTTTTGCTGTTTCTCTGAAAAAATGCCATTAGAATTTTTAAAACTTGGATATTTATTTATTTTTAAAAGAGGGAGAAAGAAAGGGGGGGAGGAAAAGGGGTGAGAAGCAAACTTGACAGGGTTTTGTTGCACTATAATCCTCCATTCAATCTCCTAGTCAGTCAGAATCACAGATGGGCACAGGTATCTAGTTTTGTTGATATTCTGTTATGTATGATTTAAGGATCTTATTTTATTATTTGTTTTTCAGAGATTTTTGCCTTAGGGCATGTGCACTCACAGGAGAGCGAGCGAGAAACAGAGACAGTGAGAGGGAAAGTGAGAAAACATCACCCAAGGAGAATGGTCACACCATAATTCCTTCTCCTAAATTCTCTTCCTGGGCTCTTGGGCATGTATGCATATGCACCGAGTGTTAGTTTCAAGCCACTAGTCTGGGACTTGAACCATGGTTTACCATGTGGGAGTCCAGCAACATAACCACTATGCAATCTGCTGGCCCCAGGGTTCTTATTATAAAAAGCCTTGCCTAGTCCAATATAAAGTGTTTGCCTTATGCTTTCTGTTTTTCTTTTTAAAAATTAATTATTT
Source organism: Tupaia tana (assembly GCA_026018925.1). Lineage (NCBI taxonomy): Eukaryota > Metazoa > Chordata > Mammalia > Scandentia > Tupaiidae > Tupaia > Tupaia tana. The sequence goes on along the minus strand of JAKSZU010000025.1, from coordinate 7,368,961 downwards.
ATTCATTTAAATTTGACCAGAGAGAGAGAGAGAGAGAGAAAGATGACAGGCCCAGTACTCAAACTGTGGTCAGCTCTGTGGGAGTCCAGCATCCTTATCCACCACTCCACCTGCCGTCCTTCTGTTTCTTTTCTTTTTTTTTTTTAATATTATTGTTATTTAACTTTCTTATTATCACTTTTTTAAATTTGAGAGACAGGGGGAGAGAGAGGGAGAGAGAGAGAGAGAGAGAGAGAGAGAGAGAGAGAGAGAGAGAGAGAGAGAGAGAGAAATATGCCAGAAGATCTGGGACTCAAACTATGGTTGGCCGTGGCCATGTGGGAGTCTAGCATCCTCAACCACCACACCACCTACCTGTCTCCACCCTATGCTTTGTTCAAGTAGTTTAATGGTTTGGAGATTTGTGTTTAAGTTTTTAACCAATATGAAATGAATATTTGTAACAAGTGAGAGATAGAACTATAGTTTCAATTTTCTGCAGATGGATATCCAGTTTTAGGAGCACCATTTATTAAAGACTGTCTATCCCCCTCACTTAATTGTCTTGTAATCTTTTGCAAAAATGAGTTTATTGTATGTTATTGGAATTATTAATGATTTTCTGTTCTGTGCCTTGTTCTAAGTGTCTATTTGTGTCCTAGTACCCTGTTGTTTTGGTTACTATAGCTTTATAATGTATTTTGAAGTCAGATAATGTGATAGATCCAACTTTCTTCTTTCTACCTAGTGTTCATGGTAATACAGGATCTTTTCTAATTCCAGAAAAATTTTGTGATTATTTTTTCTGCTTCTGTAAGGAAAGTAACTGGTATGTGATGGAAATTGCACTGAATTTGTAGGTCAATTTTTAGGTAATGTTGACATTTTAACTGTATTTATTATCTCAGATCATGAATAAAAAATGCATTTCCATTTTCGTACCTTTTATTAGCTTTGTTTTTTGGCTTTTTATATTTTTAAGCTATTTATTTTCTTATGGAGTATGGTATAGTTTTTCACAGTATACATACAGTACATATTTATCAAATCAGAGATTTAGACATACTTATTTTCTCTAATATTGTACATCATAATATGCTGTAAACATTCAATAATAGTTCTACTAGTTTTTTTGTTTGTTTGGTTGGTTGTTTTTTTTTGTAATTTTTATTGAAAAGATCTTTCACCTTTCTGGTAAATTGATTCCTAGATATTTTTGTGTGGGTATGTGAAATTGCTTTCTTATTTTTTTTCTGAGTTCATTTGTTGTTCATGACACTGTTTTTTCTTTCTTTTCATTTCAATTTTGCCAGAGGGTGCATGTGCTCAGCAGAGAGAGACAGGAAGGAAGGAGAGTGGAAAGTGAGAAAGCACTCCTCCTGGGGAATGGTCACACCACCATCTCTTCTCCTTTATTTCTCCCTCCTTTGGGATGTTAGGCACACATGCCCAGCATGTTTGTGAGGCCACTGAATCAGGGACTCAAACTGTGATGTTGGCCATTTTGGTTCTAACTACCTTAACCACTAGGCAATGGGCTTGTCCAAGGCTATGAATTTTTTTATGTTGATTGTTGTATTTGACAAGTTTATTGAATTTATTCATCACAGCTAAGACTGTTTTTGTAGGTGGTTTTGTTTTTTTCTATGTATATAAACATGTCATTTGCAGATAACAACACTTTAGCTTCTTTGGTCATTTAATTGCCTTTTATTTCATTCTTTTGCCTTACAGCTTCAGTCGGAACTTCTGGTACTATATTGAATAGAAGTGCAGAAAGTGGACATATTTGTCTTTTTCAGATTTTAAGAAGGAAAGCTTTCAACTTTTCCTCACCTAGAATCAGTTTATCTCTATATCTTCTTTGTGGCCTTTATTATTTAAGAAGTGTACCTTTTATACTTATTTTCTTGAAAGTCTTAATAGTGAAGATATTATTTTATCAAATATGTTTTTCACTTTGAATTAACTCTACAACCTTTTCTTTTCTTATGTTAATGTGATGTATTATATTTCTCATTTTGTGTATGGCAAGCCATCCTTGCATCCCTGGTATGAATTCTATTCAGTCTGTTTTTCAGCTTGAAAAAAAATATGCATGCTCCAAATCCTGGCAAGATAAAGAAATGGAGAAGGGATTGCAGCATTACTACGCCCCATTAGGGAATTTTTCTCTCCATTGCCCTGCTCCAATATATCTGTCTCTCTATGACAAACACACATCCTCTGGCAATTAAAAAAAATCTAAACTTCAGGTGCCTGCAAGTGGCATGATTGTTGGGTGTGCTGAACTCCCATGTGGCCGACTGCAGTTCGAGTCCTGAACCTGGTGATTTACTTTCTCACTTTCTCTCTCTCTATCTCTCAAATTAAAATAAACAAAAAATAAATAAAGGTAAATAAAATAATTCTTAAAAAATGTAAAGTCCAGAAGTGAACTGATGCATTTATGATCAATTTATTTTTTACAAGGGCCTCAACACTCACAAACAGAATATCCACATGCAGAAGATAAAAATTGAGCCATTATCTAATGTCAGTATATAAATACTAGATCAAAATAGGCTAAAGACTTACATATAACACCTGAAACTATAAAATGTGTAGAAAAAGAACTGGAAATTCTTTATGACATTGGCCTATACAGTTTCTTGGATATGACCCCAAAAACATGAGGAACAGAAGCCAAAATAGAAATATAGGATGCAGAAAAAGAAAAGACTTCACAACAACAACAACAACAACAACAACAACAAATAGAGTGAAGAAAAAATTTACAAATTGGGAGAAAACAATTTCAAATCATACTTTGGATAAGGGGCCAAATAGCTAAAATACACAAGGAACTCATATTACTCAGTAACAAGAGAACAAATAACTTTATTTTAAACATGAATAAAGAGGTTGAATAGACATTTCTCACAAGAACATATACAAATGATGAAAAGATAATATTAAACAATTCTCAATGTGTCCATACATCAGGAAAAAATGCACATTATAACACAATGAGATATCACCTTATACCTGCTAGGTTACCTATTATCAAAAAAAAAAAAAAAGAATGGTAAGTGTTGGTGAGGATACGGAGAAACTAGAACAATTTACACAGTTGGAGCTATTATAAATTAGAAAAAACATTTTGGGAAATAGTAGAAACTTTCCTCAAAACTAAAAAAAGAGGTACTGTATAATTCCACATTCCAACTGTTAGATGTATACCTAAGGGAATTGAAAGCAGAATGTCAAATAAACACTTACAGTCACCTGTCTCTTGCAGCATTATTCAGAACTGTTTATATGTGGGAACGATTAAATGTTCATCAATACATAAATGGGGACCAGCAGATGCACAATGATTACATCACAGGACTCCTACAAAGTCTACCGGGTTCAAGTCCTGAGCCCAGAGGCTGAAAAACATACGAGGAGTGTGTATATACATGTGCAGGATCCTGAGAAGAGAATGGAGAAGTGATTGCGGAATGGCCATCCCTCCAGGGGGGTAATTTCTTGCTTTCTGTCTCTGCCTTTCTCTTTCTCTCTGGCAAGCACACGTGCCCTAAAGCAAAAATCTCTCTTAAGAACAAAAATGAGTAAATGAGGGACCAGCAGTTAGCATAATGGCTATGTCACTGGACTCCCATGTAGTCGACCGTGGTTCATGTCCCAGACCCGGTGGCTTAAAACACGCCGGGCACGTGTGTGTGCGTGCCCAAGATCCCAAGAGGAGAATGGAGGAGAAGGGATTGCAGCGTGGCCATCCCTCCTAGGGGGTGATTTCTTGCTTTCTGTCTCTCTGTCTCTGTCTGTCTGGCAAGCGCACGTGCCCTATAGAAAAAAAACTCTCAAAAAAAATGAGTAAATGAATGATAAACATGATATATTTACACAATGGAATTCTATTAAGCCTTAAAAACATGAAATTATATTTGTGACAAAACAGATAAACTAGAACACATTATGTTACCTAAAAGGTTCATGACATAGACCATGACTTGCATCTCTAAAGTACAGCTGTTAATATGCCGTGCTCACTTTGAGCATGAAAATTCCATTGGTAAATCAATTTGTAAAGCCATAAAACCCCTTGACTGGGAAAGTAGGACACAACAAATACAGACAGAAGGCAGCTTCTTGCAGCAGTAGTGGGTTCCCCTACAAAATAAACACAAGTGTCAAAAATGTTTTCTAAATGCCTATGGTGACTTTATTTATTTCATTGACATCATTCAACTTCAAATGGAATAGCTCACAGCATTTTGCATTTCAAAGCAGCCCTACCTTTATGCACATCAGTATCATAAAATGTGTTGAATCTCTACTATATTTAAATTTTAAATATAGTTTTACTAACATTCATTATTTCCCTTTTTTGCCACTTAAAATCAGAATTTTGTTGCTGTAGCTCCAATACACTAAAAACATAAAGAGCTGAACATGTCAAGGCTTTCTGATACTTTATGAAGAACCTCACACAGAGGAAGGATGGCTGCTGTAGGCTGGAAAAGTTAAGGAGGGCATGGAACATAGGGATGTTGGTCAATGAAAAATAAATTAAAACTAAATAAAAGGAAGAATGTCAAGTCTTACAAAATGCAGTTGGGAGCATATAGTTAACTACAACCTGCTGTATATCTCAGAATAACTTAAGTAAATTTTAAATGTTGCAAACACAAAGTAATGACAAATGGTAAGATGATGACAGGCCAGCAGGTGTAGTGATTAAGGTGCTGAACTCCCACATGGTTGACTGTGGTTCAAATCTCAGGCCTGGAGGCTTAAAACATCCAAAATCATGCCCATAACCCTGAGATGAAATGGAAGACAAGAGATGTGGTGTAGCCATCCCCTCTGAGGGTGATTTCACACTTTCTGCCTCTCTATCTTTCTGAAAGCACATACACTCTATAGCAACAAAAACTGAAAAAAAAAAAATTGGTTGAGATTATGAGTACACTAATCACACTGATTTATTCATTAAACATCTATTCTAATAAGGAAATATATTGCTATCCCACAAACAAACAATTACTAAATGTAAATAAAAAAGAAAAAATCTCATGAGTTATATGTAGGTTATTGTAATAGCTGAAAAATAATAAAAAATAGTTTGGAACATCATTACACAAAAAAAAACTCTCACTCAAAAATATGAACTTTTCAAATACAAACTAGTTATAAAAAGAAACGAGCAGTTCTTACATACCCATTTAGTTTATTTGCTCCAAAACTGTTGAGGAAGAAGTTCAATTCTTTTTTGGAGAGATAATATAGGAGGAATTCAATATCATAGAGAACTGGCTGAATTAACTTTATGTATACTTACAAGTTGAAATAATTTCTTTTGTTGATGTCTTTCTTCTTATCAAGCCAGGGAGTACACAGAGTTGTGAGGTATAGTTCATGGTAGGCAATGCCAGAACTGAGCTATCAAGAAGAGAGTCAGACTAAAGCTTTTAGGAAAGCTACCAGATTTTGGTCAGAAGCACAAAGAAAAGGTGAGAAAATTGTATGTGTTAGATTACAGAGCTTATGTGGAGTGGGGCTTATACTTCAGGTATAACATGGCTGGAAAGGAAGTTAATTTGATTTGAAAAGACAGTTGTTCCATAATTATTTGATCTGATCTACACTCTATCTAGGTCTCACACAAAAGATAATGCCTTGAGGGACCAGCAGTTAGTGTAATGGCTATGTTGCTGGACTCCCATGTAGTCGACGGTGGTTTGAGTCCTGGACCCAGCGGCTTAAACTCATGCCAGGCGCGTGTGCGTGCGTGCCCAAGATCCCAAGAGGAGAATGGAGGAGAAGGAATTGCGGCGTGGCCATCCCCCCTGGGGGGTGATTTCTCGCATTCTGTCTCTCTGTCTCTTTCGGTCTGTCTGGCTAGCACACGTGCCCTATAGCAAAAACTTCTCAAAAAAAAAAAAAAAAAAAAAAAGATAATGCCTTGACATTCACTGTTACTGGTCAACTAGAAAAACAAAATAAAGGAACCTACAAACTTATATACAGCCATATGTTATTCCCACAATATTCAGACATTGTTATATTTGATATTGGCATTCCTCAAGACAAATCAAGAGTCAAAATTAGTCAGGCCAGGCCCTCAATTCATCCTTTGCTTTCTTAAGTAATCTGGATATGCCACAACTTTCTCATGGCATTTTTTACTTCGGCATTTCTTAGTGTATAAATGAGTGGGTTGAGAAAGGGAGTTCCAATGGTATAAAATACTGCCACCATCTTGTCCATGGGGAACGTGGTTGGGGGACGTGTATATATGAATATGCATGGTCCAAAGAACAAGATCACTACTATGATGTGAGAAGTACAAGTGGAGAGTGCTTTCTTCCTCCCTTCTGCACTGTGGTTTCTCAATGAGTGCAAGATGACAAAGTATGAAATCATCAAAATTACAAAACTACTTGAACAAATTGCTCCACTGTTAGACACCAGCTGCAGGTTGATCACATAAGTGTCCATGCAGGCAAGTTTCAACAATGGCTGTAAATCACAGCAATAATGATCAATCAAATTGGGTCCACAGAAGGGTAACCTTAAGGCCAGAATAATCTGAGCTATACTATGTATGAAAGACCCTATCCAAGCAAGAACAATTAAGATGATGCAGACTTGCTTGCGCATGATGGTTGGATAATGTAAAGGTTTGCAGATGGCCACATAGCGATCAAAGGCCATGAGAATGAGGACAAAGATCTCCATGCAGCCAAAAAAATGCAGTGCAAAGACTTGTGTCATGCATTCATTGTAGGATATGATTTTCTTTTTAGAGAGAGCATCTGCTATCAATCTAGGTGCTGTTGAAGTTGAAAAACAGGAATCAGCAAAGGACAAATAAAATAAGAAGAAATACATGGGGCTGCCAAGTGTCCGGCTGAACTTGATAGTCACAATAATGAGCATATTTCCCACCACAGTTCCAGCATAGAAAATTAAGAAGATTAAAAACACCATTTTTTGCCTCACAGGATCCTGTGTCAATCCAAATAACACAAACTCAGTTACGCTGTTATTTTGGTGCATTTTTTTTTAGCTAATTTGTATATACCACAGGTTAGAAATTTTCATCTGCAAAGAAGAAAATAAATAAAGGTTATAAAAGGATACTAAACTTCGAGAGAAAATGTTTATTCTCAGTCATGAAATTGTGACTTTTCATTTCATCGTCACCTATTATTCTCTGTATTTCTTAAATTAATAAAATGGAATTTATGCTAATTATTCAAAGCATTTTCCATATTGCACATGAAAATAGTAAAATAAAAATAGAAAAGTAATTGGGACCAGCAGTTAGCATAATGGCTATGTCGTTGGACTCCCATGTAGTTGACTGGGGTTTGCATCCCGGACCCGGTGGCTTACAACTAACGCGGGGCACGTGTGTGTGCGTGCCCAAGATCCTGAGAGAAGAATGGAGGAGAAGGGACTGTGACGTGGCCATCCCTCCTGGGGGTGATTTCTCGCTTTCTATCTCTCTGTCTCTCTCACTCTATCTAGTGAGCACACGCACCCTATAGCAAAAATCTCTCAAAAAAAAAAAAAAAAAAAAAAACAACTGTAGACAAGTCATGTAAGACTACATAATCTCTGATGTGTGTCCTGACTAGGTTATTTAATTAAGCTATGATTTCTTAAAAAAAAATAGAAAAGTAATTAAAAAGCAATTATTACTCAAGGAAGTTAAACAATGTAAGGGTATTGATATGAGTAAATAACCCTCTGTCTTTAATATGTTTCATTAGTTTCCATTGAGGACTTACTGATATTATGGCAGATATTTTCAAAAATACAAAAAAAACATACACATGACTTATTCAAAAATACACAAGACATACACATGACTTTCTTCAATATGCATTATGCATTTACATTATCTGAACTAGTTAGATTTTTTTTTTTTATTCTACAGGCAGTGTGCATTCACCGGAGAGAGAAAGACAGGCAGAGAGAGGCGGGGAGAGAGAGAGAGAGAGAAAGTGAGAAATCACTCCCAGGGGAATAGCCACACTGCAGTTCTTCCTTCTCCATGCTCCTCGTGGGATTTTGATCATGGATTCACAAGCACTTGGCATGATTTTCCAGCTGCTGGTACTCAAACTGCAGAGTTGTCTATGAGGGATCCAGCTGCCTCAACCTCTACACCACCAGCTGACCTAGGTATTCTTAGCATACCTAATCTACTTAGTAAATATTTGGACTCTACTAGTAACTGTTTATTTAAAAGGGGACTCAACAACATCTTACAGTTCCTTCTTTAACAAAATCTAAGCAAAACACATACATACATGCATAGTAAAGAAAAGAGAGAGAATACTAAACATAAAACTTGGACAAGAAACAGCATTCCAGTCAGTCTGTCCAGCATAAATTTTTTTTTAACCCCTTACCTTGACTGGACTTATTTACTGCCAATTTACCTCTCAAAATTTCTAGTTCTCTCTGTTCTTAATTGAGACTCTTTGATTAAACTTTGTACTTTTTCATTATACTATGTTGCTCAAAGCTACAGTTTCCTGCCTTTCATTATTTTTCTGAGTTCTTTAGCATGTTTTATTAAGACACAAAGAGACCCTGAGACTAAAATGAAAAAAAAGGAGGAAAATTGACATAAATTTCTTCAAATTTCAGGCTGACATTTAAGCACCAGGGATTTAGGAAATTAGCTACATATTCTTGAAGTCATAACTTACTATTCCAATGGAATTATTATTATGAATACTCTTGACTATCTTATACTTTGATTTTAACCATGACAGGATAAATATAAAAATAGAATATTTATTTGCATATGTCAAATAATAATCTAGCCAAAAGCGAAAGATAATTAAAATCCTTACCTATGGATTCATCTGTTATTCATATTGGCATATCACTGAGCCATCACAACTGTCTTCTGTTGTAGCAAGAGGTATAGTGGTATTTCCAAGACAACACTGAACTCCAAAAGCTTGAATAAGATAGTAAGTCAGCATATGGAGGTAGCTAAGAGCTCTTTATTACATCCACCAACATGCTGTCATTAACTACAGATTCACTTGTTTTACTGAAAGTTTTCCAAATACACTCTTTGAAAATCACTTTAGAAAAAACTGAAGAATTATATTTGGCTTCTATATGTACAGTATGATTAAAAATACCTATATCAGTATCTACATCAGTTCCTCAATTTATATAGTTATTTATATCTTTTTTTAACCCTAAGCCTAACCATAACCTTAAGCTATTTATATCTTTAATGATACATAGACATCTTAAAACATATCTATAGTGCACATAATTTTATGTATGTATTTATATGCAAATAGATGCATAGATAGATCTTAGAATTACAAGCATAGCATAAATTATGATAAAAACAAGATGAGGATTTTATCCAGTGACTGCCAAATTTCAGCATCTAGAAAAAGTAGGTGACTAATAAAGATTTTTTAAATGAATTTTCAATTTTCTTACTTTGCTATGTATATTCTCAAGTATCTTACATCCTGGCTTCAGATAAGATACACATAAACATGGAATTTGAAGAATTAGAATAGTTGCTGATAAATGCAAATCAATTTTCCATATTATATTACATTTACTCTCCATCAAGGAGAAGTGAAGCCTGTGTCCTTCTGTATCCATGGCAACATCATCACTTCTATGAAGCATTTCCTGCAATAGCCAAATATGTATTATTCTATTTAACTAACTGTTACACCCTTCTCTACCAACAGCCCTTACCAAGAGGAGCCAATTTTCTTCAGCACTGTTGTGCATATCTTTTATTTCCATCTTCTCTCTTTAGATGGCAAAGTGCTCTTAGAAATTCTATATATTTTCTACTCTTTCACAAATGCCTTGTGTGTATTCCTGACCATGGCATTGATACATTTATTTTCTCTGAATATTACATACAACTAAGATATTCCCCAAAACAAATTTTACCAGCTTTGGTGAGAAGTTATGCACTGCTAAGATGTTCTGCTGCCCTCTTTTCTTTCCAATATTTAATGAGAATTTAAAAATTGCTTCCAAATTCATGACCAGTTATTCTGGTACCAGGATCTCTCCACTCACACAAAGACAAGAGACATTTTCATCTTGATGCTAAAATACAAACTATATTGGTTCCAGATGCACCCAAATCTTTTTGAAATTCAGCCTCACACTAGATTTTGACTAGGAAAAAATTATCTTTGCATTCTCTGGAGGAACATTTAACATGAATGATGCAAAATATAGGAGTCTGGGGAAAGTCAGTCCCTAAAGTGTCCTTTCCTTCTAATTACGTAACATGACCCAGATGTGGTAAGTAATTTAATCTTTAATTTATCTTCAATTATGATCTTTTCATGTAGTTGAACATGTTAATTTGGGTGATAAATGATTCTTTTTTTGAGAGGCTTTTGCTATAGAGCACATGTGCTTGCCACAAAGACAGAGAGACAGAAAGTGAGAAATCACTCCCCATCTGGGATGGCCATGCCGCAATCCCATCTCCTCCATTCTCCTCTTGGGATCTTGGGCACAATTGCACATGCACCTGGTGTGAGTTTAAGCCACCAGGTCCTGGACTCAAACTGCAGTCAACTACATGGGAGTCCAGTGACATAGCCATTAGGCCAACTGCTGGTCTCTGATAAATGATTATTTTAACTAAAACTAAAAATGATCACCATGTACTCAAGTCTTTGTTTCTTGTATCATTCACCAGTGAAATATCTTGCCAAAACATCTGACTCTAAGCTGAGGCTGAGAATGTACAATATCAATGGGAGCATCCCATAGTAGTGGAGAGAGAGTAAAGGCTGACAAAACACACATGCTGACATATTCGTGATGACATAAGGGAGAATTCAAAATGTTCATGGAAAAATGACATTAAAAGCTAAAAAAAAGGTATAAATTTTGTTTTTCAACATAAGCTCTATAACTTCAAGAGAGTTTTGTAAGCAATGACATCAACCAATTACTCCATTCCTAAAGAACTAAGGGTGTTAAAAATGTATTGTGTCAAGACAGTCTTTTACATTGTAAGTGAAGAAAAATGGATATCCTTTTAAGATGTTTTAAGATTATGAGTCAAGTGATTAGTAGATGACGTGGTGGTTAAGACTCTGGACACCTTCACGATTGACCTTGATTCAAGTCCCAGACCTGGTGGCTCAGAAAAAAAAAGATTCGAAAACAAACAAACGAAAAAAGCTGAAAGGAGTGAAATCAAGTCTAGCTTCTTGATTTAAGGTAGATGTTATATGATTTTCCATCAATGTACTCACAAAATTGTTTTTGTTTGATGAGAGAAATGAATAGGAACATTAAGTAATAAAGAAGGACTCTGGTGAAGCTTTCCTGCGTGCTATAGTTTTCACTTACTTACTCAGAACTTCAGCCTAATAGGCGGCTGTTACCATTCTTTCACTCACTGAATAGTTCACAAGCAAAATGCCTTCAGCAGCTTAAAAAGCTGAAGACATGACCTCTGCTCTTGGCTCATGTGCTAACACTTTGACTGGACCACTTGGTTGCCATTGTTTTGATTGTAATTTGTTTTCAAGATCATACTGGTAAAGCTGTATGTCAGATCTTGGTATAGTTATTTAAAGCAATGCTTCAGGATCTAAATTATTCTTGTTTATAATTTCCATTGAAAGTTCAACACTTTCATTTTTCTATTTGCCATAGTGTACATGTACTGGCTTGAGGAAGACAGAAACAGAGAGAAAGTGACAAATAATCACCCACAATCCTTTATCCTCCATTCTCCTCTGATATTTTGGACATGCATGCACATGCACTCACTGTGTTTCAAGTATTGGGTCCTGAAGTCAAACCATTGCTGGAGATGTGGGAATCCAGCACCTTTACCAGCATGCCACTTACTGACTCCATCAACTCCATTTTTAATCTATGGTGGTATACTTCCATAACTTATTCCACTTTTGCACATATACTCTTGTGTCTCATTCAAGTCACTCTGATTTTGATTTGCATTTCTCTAATTATTGTTTTAGAGCATCTTATATACCTGTTGATAATTATATGTCTTATTTTGAGAAATGTCTGTTCATTACTTTTACCGATTTTAAAATCAGATTTTCTTTTTTACTATTGAGTTGATTTAGTCTCATATTTTCTAGATATTAACCCTTTTTCCCGTGAATAGTTTGCAATATTTTATCCTATTCCTCAGGTTGCCTCTTTGTTCTGTTGATTGTTTCCTCTGATGTAGACAAAATTTTTAGTTGGATATAATCTGATTTCTCTAAATTTGCTGTGTTTGACTGTGCTATTGAAGTCTTATCTAAAATTCCTTTCACAGACCAATGCCATATCATGGGGCATAGTTCCTATTTTTTCTAGTAACTTCACTGTTTTAGAGTCTCCATTTATGAAGTGAATACATTTATAATTTTTTTCGGGGGGAGAGGTCTTTGTTCCAGGGTACATACACTTGCCAGAAAGACAGAGAGAGATAGAGAGTCAGAAAGCAAGAAATCACCCCCCCCCCAGGGGGGATGGCCACACTGCAATCCCTTCTCCTCCATTCTCCTCTTGGAATCTTGGACACGCATGCACACACACCTGGCATGAGTTTAAGCCACTGAGTCCAGGACTCGAACTACGATCGACTACATGGGAGTCCAGCAACATAGCCATTACGCCAACTGCTGGTCCCTCCATTTATGATTTTTTTTTTTTTTTTGGAGAGGTTTTTGCTATAGGGCGAGTGCACTAGCCAGAAAGATAGAGAGAAACAGAGAGATAGAAAGCAAGAAATCACTCCCCGGGGGGATAGTCGCACCGCAACCCCTTCTCCATTCTCCTCTCAGGATCTTGGGCATGCACACACACGTGCCCAGCATGAGTTAAGCCACCAGGTCTGGCACTTGAACCACGGTTGGCTACATGAGAGTTCAGCGACATAGCCATTAGGCTAACTGCTGGTTCCCCTCCATTTATGATTTTTGAGAGTGTCTGGCAAATGGCATGGTGCTGGACTCTCTCGTGGCCAACCACAGATTGAGTTTCAGACCTGGTAGCTTGCTTTCTTATTTCTCTCTTCCTTTTATTTCATTCTCTACCCTAAAGCATTTGTTGGAACTTTGGTACTACGTTGAATCTAAAGTGGACATCTCTCTCTTTTTTGAATTTTAAGAAGAAAAACTTTTAACTTTTCTTCCCCCAGTATAAGTTTATCTGTAGATCTTATTTAGGGCCATTATTATTATTATTATTTTAAAGAATTATTTTATTTAACCTTATTTTTTTATTTTAATTTGACCAGGGAGAGACAAAGTGAGAGTGAGAGCGAGAGTGACAAAGAGAGATAGAGAGAGAAAGAAAGTGAGAAAGCAAGCCACCTGGTCTGGGACTCAAACCGCAGTCAGTGATGTGGGAGTCCAGTGCCTTTAACCACCATGCCACCTTCCAGTCACTGGACTTTATTATTTTAAGAAGTGTACCTTTTAAACTTATTTTGTTAAAAGTCTTAGTAATGAGGATATTATTTTAACAAATAATAAAGATATTTAATAAAGATATTATTTTAACAAATATGCTTTTCAACATTGAATTAATCATACAATTTTTTTCTTATGTTAATGTAATGTATTACATTTTGTGTATGTTGAACCATTCATGCATCCCTGGGATGAATTCTATTTGATCTGTATTTTTAGCGTGAAAAACATGCATGCTCCAAATCCTATCAAGATAATGAAATGGAGAAGGGATTACAGCATTACCATGCCCCATTAGGGAATGTTTCTCTCCACTGCCCTGCTCCAGTTTCTCTGTCTCTCTATGAGAGACACACACACACTCTCTGACAATTAAAAAAATGTGAAATCCAGAAATGAACTGATGTATTTATGGTCAATTTATTTTTTTCAAGGACACCAAAACCTCACAAACTGAATATCCACATGCAGAAAAAGAAGAGAACACTTTACACTGTTGAAGCTGCTATAAATTAGCAAATCCATTTTTGAAAAAAGTAGAAAATTTTCTCAAAACTAAAAATAGAGGTACTGTATGACCCAAAAATCCAACTGTTGTATGTATACCTAAGGAATTGATATCAGAATGTCAACTAGACATTTGCACTCACCTGTCTGTGCAGCATTATTCACAAATGCTCAAATGAGGGGACAACTTAAGTCTCCATCAATGAGTAACTGGGGACCAGCAGATGGCATAAAGGTTGTGTCACTGGACTCCCACATAGTCAACTGTGTTCAAATCTCAGACACAGTGGCTTAAAACTCACCCCAGGTGCATGTGTGTGTGTATCCAAGATCCCAAGAAAAGAATGGAGGAAAAGAGATTGAGCCATGGCCATCCCCCTGAGGGGTGATTTGTCACTTTCTGTCTCTCTGATGAGCACAGGTGCCCTATAGCAAAAATCTCTCTTAAAGAGTAAATGAATTAAAAACATTTGCATTCACACAGTGGAATACTATGAAACCTAGAAAAACATGAAATTGTATTTGTGACAAATTGGATAAACTAGAACATACTAAGTAAACTAAGCCAGGCATGGACCAGCAAACAGCATACTGATTAGGTCGCTGGACTCTCACATAGTCAATCATGGTTCGAGTCTTAGACCTGGTGAAATAAAACTCAACACCTTGCGGTTGTGCATATGTGCCCAAAATCTCAAGAGGGTAATGGAGGAGAAGGTATTGCTGTGTGGTCATCCCCCCATGGGATGATTTCTCTATTTCTGTCTCTTTGTCTCTCTCTAGCAAGTACACGTACCGTATAGCAAAAATATCTTTAAAAAAATTTAAAAAGCAGTCAGACACAGGTAAATGCCATATGATTTCATTTACACATGGAATCCAAAAAAGTATAACTCAGAATTAGTGAGTAGAATGGTAATTACTAGAGGCTGAGGGATGGGAGATGCGCAGGGAAAAGAGAGATGTTGGGTACAAAATTTCACTTAGCTAGGAGAATTGCACCATGACGTGATATTGCACAGCACAAAGACTATGGTTAATGATAATTTATCATATATTTCAACATAGCTAAAAGAGGGGATTTTATATGTCCTCTTCTTAAATGAACAATAAATATTTAAAGTGATGAATATGATAGTTCATTTGATTTGATCATTGTACAATAGAAACGTGTGTCTAAACATCAAATTTTGTCCAATACCTATATACAAATATTATTTAGAAGTCAAAAATAAAACTTTAGGGGCCAGGAGGTGGTATGGTAGTTAAGGTGTTGGACTCGCACATGGGCAAGTGTGGTTTGAGTCCCAGACTTAGTGGCTTGAAAATCACGCTGGTCACATGTGTGTATGTGCCCAAAACACCAAGAGAAGAATAGAGGAGAAAAGATTGAAGTGTGGCCAATGCCCCTGCAGTATAACTTCTCACTTTCTCTCTCACTCTTTCTCTCTCTCTCTCTGGAAAGTGCACACACCCTATGGCAAAAAACTAAAATAAGTGTTCAAAAAATACCTAAGATCACTAATCATAAGGGGAAAACAAATTAAACCCATAATGGGAACTCACTTCACACATTTCAGAATGTTTAATATCAAAAAGATGGAAAATACCATGCATGGGAGAGAATGAGGAGAAAGGGGAATTCTGTTCATTATTGGTGAATGCAAATTAATACTGCCCTATGGAAATGATACCGGTTCTTAACAAAGATAAAAAAAGAAGTATCTGGGGCCAACCGCTGGCATGGTGGTTAAGACAGTGGATTCCCACCCAGCCAATAATGGTTCAATTTTTGGACCTGGTGATTTGTTTTCTCTCTTCCCCTTCTCTCTCTTTGTCTCCTCTGGTTAGTACACATGCCCTATAGCAGATCAAAAATAATAATAATAATAATAATAATAATAATACATTAAATATATAGTTATTTAAAAGAGAGAGAGAAGTATCATAATCTAATAATCCTACTTCTGGGTACATAATAAAAAGATCTGAAACAAAATGAAATATTATTCAGTCTTAAGATGAAAGAAATTCTATAACTCAATATAACATAAATGAAGTTGAAAGAGTTTATGCTAGGTGAAATAAGTCAGGCACAGAAAGACAATTACTACGAGATTTTACTTATAAGTGGTATCTGAAAAGCCATATTTAAAGAAGTAAAGTAGAATGATGGTTAGCAGAGATAAAAACAGAAAATGGGTAGATATTGACTAAAGAATAAAAAGTTTTCTGAGGAATATTTTTTTGAGATCCAGTGCACAGCATGTGACTATAGTTAATAATAATTCAAAATTGCAATAAAAGCAAATCTCAAATATTCTTGCAAAAATAAAGATGTGAAATTCTAAATATGCTAATTAGCTTTATTTAATCATTATCATTGTATTCATATATCATAACATCTCATTGTATCCCATAAATAGACAATTATATTTTGTCAATTTTAAAAATAGCGACATACATTAGAACAAAGACACACAAGGACAGAAAATGTTGTCTGTACATTGCTATATTGCTCATTGCAAGAAAGTAATGACTTAATAAATATTTGTAAAATTAATGAAAGAATTAAAGAAATTTTTATGGATACACTTCAAAAGTGTTCTGTTTCCATTTGTCATTGAGAGGATGAAATGCCTGAATCCTGCTCTGTCCATGGCAGTTTCATCACTTCCATGGAGCGTGTCCTGGAACATCCAAATACATATAATTTGTATTTGCTTTTATCTCCTTCTTTCATCTACCAACAGTCATTACCATGATGCCATTTCCATCAAGAACTGCTCTGCAAGTTTTTATTTCTATCTTTTCAATTTAGATTGAAAAAAAATCAGGACTCTAAAGTTTATATCCTTTCAAAAGGGTCTTATATATGTTATATATGGACACATACAATGACATCACATTGATTAGATTCATTTTCTCCAAGTACTAAAGGACTAAATCATTTCCCAATACAAATATTACTAGCTGTGATACAGGCTTATGCAAAGGTTAGGCTGTTCAGTTGTCCTCCTTTTTTCCCATGGTAATTTGAGTATCATTTAATCAAATAAGGATGAAACAGTGCTTTTAAAATTTTGGTTACTTTGAGCCTAGCCTGGGGTGCAGTCAGTATCAAACTGAATTGAAGTGCTGAAAACCACATGGTAAGCCTCAGATACAGATCCCCAGGTTGGCCTAAAAACAAGCCAAAAGTATGCACTGATGCCTAGGATTTGACAAGCTGGAGGGCTGAGGGAAGAGAATCACAAGTTGATGAGACAATATCAAGGGTGCTTCTCTTCCTCTTTTTTTTCTTTCTAGTGTGTGTACACATGCTCTCTATTATAAGTAAAATAAATGAACAAAAAAAGTGAAAACATTTTTAAAATTCTGATTATTCTGAAATCAGAATCACTTTGAATGCTCAGAGTTTAGATTCTCACCTGTATGCAAGAAAGCAAACCAAGATGATCCCAGATTTAACAAATACTTTCTGAAATCCACCTCACGTGGGATTTTGAATGGAAAATGCTCCTTTTTTGCCTTCCCTGAAGGAGTATTTAACATTAATGATGCAAAATATAGGAGTCTGGGGAAGGTCATTCTCTAAAGTGTGCCTGCCCTCCTCAATTAAGAAACATGAGCCAGATGTGATAACTTAACCTTTAATGTATCTTCCTAGGTGATAGGGAAAAGAGGTGGGGTATATGTGCAATTAAAGTTATTTATTTGGGTAATAAATTACTTTTTTCATAGAATAAAAATGTGAAGATAATTGAATGCCCAGATTAATTTTTCTAATGCCAATGTCAATTAAATTAATCAGGCTTATTAAGAAATGACTGAGTCTATGGCAGTGTCTGGGAATGTTCAGGATGAACCAGAGCATTGTACAGAGCTAAAAAGTAAGAAAGTGTTAACACACACATACACACACACACACACTACACACACTATGCCAAATATATACATATACATATATATATATATATATATATCACAATATTTCAATTAATAAAAACTTCACAACCTTATATATATGATATAACTATCTTTCTTACAAGCAAAAACTCACTAAACCCTTTCCAATAAAATAAGTAGAGCTCGTCAGTGATGTTTACACTTCTCCTTAATGTTCTAAAACTTCAATACCATGGTGTAAAACTAACACTGTTTAAATAGTGTGGTAGAAAGTTAATGCATGTTAGGGAATAAGAGAATAAAAAATGGAAGAAAACAAAGATATTTATTTTGACACACACACACACACACACTATTTATACAATTAAATGGAAATATGACAATTACAGTTATTCAATTTTTTCAGAAGTTTTTGCCTTAGTGCATATGTGCTCACAAGAGAGAGAGAGGGAGAGAAAGAAGGACAGAGACAGTGAGAGGGAAAGTGAGAAATCACTCCCCAGGAGGATGCTCACACTACAAACCCTGACAATTACAGTTCTTATTTTTGTAACTAGTCATGTGGTCGTAACTTACATTTATAACTACTTTTTCCACCATCTGTATTACATTTGCCTTCAACAAGCACTTCAGCTGATTATGGCTCTTTTCGTGGTAGGGTAAACTATTTTTTATTCATTAAGACTCTAGGACATTAATAGTTCTTTATAGACAGGATTATTGTGGGTTTTTTATTCACCTTAATCACAGAGCATAGAAATACTAATAGATGCTCTAAGAGATTTAACATATTTTAGACACAATCTTCCATATGTCCATTGTGCGGAGAGTCCCAATTAGCCTTAGTCAGTATCAATCATCAGCAAAATTTTGTTACAACAAAGTAACATCCTTCTTCACCTGTTTATTCAGGACCATGAGTGGTGGCCTAATGTGTCCAGGTAGCAGCCATTTTTAAAGAGATTTTTGCTGTAGGGTGTGTGCGATCACTGGAGAGACAAAGAGAGAGAGAGAGAGAGATAGAGACAGAAAGCAAGAAATCCCCCCTCCCAGGAGGGATAGCCATGCCACAATCCTTTCTTCTCCATTCTCAATATTTTGGTGATGCACACACATATGCCTTATGGGAGTTTCAGGCCACTGAGTCTGGGACTTGAACTGCAGTCAGCCATATGTGAGTTGAGTGCCTTAACCACTATATCACTTGCTGGCACCCCAGGCAGCAGTCTTACCTACCATTTTAATGGAATTTTATTGAGTCTCTGCATGGAACCAGTCCTCCTTTATTAATCAAGACCACTAAGCTAGCAGAACACAACGTTGCAGGAACTAGGAGAAAAATAATTGCTGAGTTAGTAAGAGTACTGTAATAGTAAGCGTTAACACTCCCAATAACCTTTTGATTACTGAACTTGTGAATCCTAGCTATGTGATTAGCAGCACTGCATTGTTTATTGGGTGCTGATTCAGCACATACAGAACCCTTTGTAGACCTTTCTCTAGCCTTTCAAAGACTGGCCAACTTACTGGTGCTATAATTCAGTCTTCAAAACGCCATTCCTGTTTTTCAAGTCAACTGCTTCAGAAGAGTAGGGAACATTATAAAATCAGTAAATTTCATTAGTATAGGCCATTGCTGCACTATATGTGCTTTGAAGTGAGTTCCTTGATCAGAACCACTGCTGCATGGAATACCATGACCATCGATAAGGAACTATGCAAAACCATAGATGGCAGTTTGGAAAGAACATTGAGTAACAAAAGGTAATTCTCATCTAGAGTATCTATTTCAGTAATAATAAATCTCTGCCTGTTTCATGATGGAAATGATCCAATGTAGTCAACCAACCACCAGGTGTCTGGCTGACCAATCAGGGAAGGTTGTCATGTCTGGGATTCATTGCTAATCTCTAAAGCTGAAAGTTTAGAAACTGAGAAATGTTTATAGCCAGGTCATCCTTGGTGAGTGAAAATCTATGTTGCTAAGCCCTTACATAACCTCCATCCCTGCCACATTGACCACTTGTTTATAAATCTATTGGGCTCTGGGACCAGCAGTAATGGTTATGTTGCTGGACTCCCATATAGTCGACCGCAATTCAAGTCCTGGACCTGGTGGCTTAAACTCACGCCAGGTGCATGTGCGTGCATGCCAAAGGTCCTGAGAGGAGAATGAAGGAGAAGGGATTACGGCATGGCCATCCCCTCTGGAGGGTGATTTCTCACTTTCTGTCTCTTCGTCTCTCTTTCTGGTGAGCGCATGCACCCTATAGCAAAAACCTCTCAGAAAAACAAACAAACAAATAAATAAATAAATGTATTAAGCTGTGACAGGAATGACTGGGGGCAAAAATGAAATGGTATACACAGACAAGTCAATTTATTTACTTAATTATTAAAACCTTGCTCTACTGAGATCATTTTTTGGTGAGCATTCATATGACACAAATATTTCATGTTTTTGTTCCTATTCAGAGAGATGTATTCATATATTTTCTTCCTATCCGTTTTCCATTTATGTTTCTTAAAAATCCTTGAGCATCCAGGGAACCAGCAGTTAGCGTAATGGCTATGTCGCTGGACTCCCACGTAGTCGACCGTGGTTCGCGTCCCGGACCCGGTGGCTTAAAACTCACGCCAGGCGCATGTGCGTGCGTGCCCAAGATCCCGAGAGGAGAATGGAGGAGAAGGGATTGCGGCGTGACCATCCCCCCTGGGGGGGTGATTTCTCGCTTTCTGTCTCTCTGTCTCTCTCTGTCTGTCTGGCGAGCGCACGCGCCCTATAGCAAAAAACCTCTCAAAAAAAAAAAAAAAATCCTTGAGCATCCAGAAAAACTATTGACTTCCCATAAATAGGCATACCATTTTACATTTGGCTATTTCATCTTCCAGGCAAGATGAACGACCAGTTGCATTACTTGAAATTTTTGCTCACAGGGAGGATTTTCCTTCATCAGTATCTTCCTCCTCCTCCTCCTCCTCCTCCTCCTCCTCCTCCTCCTCCTCCTTCTTCTTCTTCTTTTTGGTAGGTTTTTGCCATGGGGCATATGTTCTAGCCAAAAGGACAGAGAGAGACAGAGAGAGGTAAAGTGTGAAACTACCCCTCCAGGAGGATGGTCACACCACAATCCCTTCTCCTCCATTCTACTTTTGAAATTTAGGACACACATACGTATGCACTGTAGAGATTTTCAAGTCTCTGGGTCGGGGGCTAGAATCATGATCAGCCATGTAGGAGTCCAGTGCCTTCACCACGCCTATAACCTGCTGGCCCCTCTTTACAGATATCCCACAAAGAGGTTGTAGTGATATCACTCTCTAGTTTGATGTAATGCCTGTCTATTATGCAAAACTATATTCCAGGCCTATGTCTTATATTTCAGATGGTCAACTCCTTTCAAGGTCATCTGCACAGTCTGGGAGAGAGGAGGTGAGGTAGAAAGGAAGGATACTGTCATAGTACAGTTGTGCTATTGTAACAAAATCCCTGAGACTAGGTACTTTTAAAGTACAGAGACTTATTTGTCATACTTCTAGAGTCCAAGATCAAGGAATCATCAGGTTTGGTTGTCTGGTGAGGACTGCTTACTACTTCCAAGATGATTCCTTGCTGATGAATCTTCCAGACTGGTGGAAAGCAGAAGAACAAGACAGAGCTAAATATTACATTAAGCTTCTTTTAAAAGGGCCTTAATTTAATTTACAAGGGAAGGAGTCCTTGTGACTTAATTGCCTTTTGGACCCACCTCTTAATACCATCACATTGACCATTAAGTTTCAATACCTGAATTTCAGAGGAAACATACTCAAACCATAGAACATGTCATGGGCATTTGGACCATTTAATGAAATTTACTTGTGCTTTCGGGGATTTCTCAGGCCTAATGAAACATATACCACCGCCACTTGAAACTAATGTTATGGGCCAGATGATATCCATTGTATAATAGACAGTTCAGGTTGCATTGTCCCTCAGTGGTGCATGGTTAAATGTTCAAGTATTACTAAGACTTAATACCAGATCAAGAACTGTTTTTCAAAAGAGCAGTAAGCTGCAAAGCAGGGCAGCAATATCTCCAAAATTTTAAGGATTTGCCCTGTGAATCACCTGTAGAGACTTGCTAAAGTCATCAAAAGCATCTCACTCTGCTATTGATGCTTTACGCACCATTGGCTCTTGTGCATCATATTATCTGTGGGGCAGAGCCACTTGTACAGCAGCCTGGACCTGAAGCAGAACCCTCCTTTGTTCGGGGCTCTACTCAAAACTGGAAGATGTTGAGTTATCTATTAAATAAACTGAAGAGACCAACCCAAATGGAGACATCCACTAGGCATTGTACCATCCATCCATATACTTATTTGTTTATCTACGCTATAAGGCACATGCACTTGCCTAAGACAGACAGAGAGAAAGAGAGAGGAAAGTGAGAAAGCACCCCACTCCCTACGGTGATGGCCATACTGCAATCTCTTCTCCTCTATTGTCCTCTTGGGATTTGGGGAATGCACACACATGTGCCAACATGTTTTTCAAGTCACTAGGTCTGGGACTCAAACCACATAGTCAGCTATGTGGGATTTAGACATCTTCACCTCAATGCCATTTGCTGGCCCAAGCATTCTACCTCTTTTTATGTTGTAGGAAAGGTCAAATGCAATAACTTATTTTTTACCTTAAAGGGAATATGTTGACATTTTCAACAGTGCTGAAACCCTAGAAATAATATTTGTCACTCTACAGGTCAGGGGACCAGTGTGGAAATGCTATCAGCACCGAGT
The DNA here is from genome assembly GCA_026018925.1 of Tupaia tana. Taxonomy (NCBI): domain Eukaryota; kingdom Metazoa; phylum Chordata; class Mammalia; order Scandentia; family Tupaiidae; genus Tupaia; species Tupaia tana. Next base: position 7,346,312 of record JAKSZU010000025.1, on the reverse strand, counting down.
ATTTTTATTCCAATTGCACATTGCAGGTCAGGGCAAATAACCACAGGATGAGGAACCTCTTGTCTCACCGAAAGACAGATTTGAGTCCATGAGTCCTCACTCTGACTAGAGGACCATAGTTTTGTTGAAATTAGTGTCAGTTTAGAACCAGTGTCCAACAGGTCTGGAAAAGACTGATTGTGTCCTTTATTTCACCATACAGTTTCCCTTGTGAAAGATCATAGGTCTCTTTGGTGAAGTCTATGAAAAAGATTAACATTTTACATTTTTGGCAATGTACCAGAATCCTTTCTAAAGTGTATCCAACTCTCTTTCATGTTCTATCTAGGTCTGTAGACTGACTCAAATCTGGAAAGTGATTAAAGGGCCTTGAATTTTTCTTTATGATTCATTTTGATGTTTGCTTAAGCCTGAAGTTTTCTGCTTGTACAGATCAGAAAGAAATTTGGTAGGATATTATTAAAGATCACTCTAAATGGAGATTCTACTGGAAGTATACATGTGAGAGAAATTATAACACACAAGGCAGGAAACCACTCATGCACATTTGATCATCTGAGATAACTAAAAGCCTAATTTGCCTATTTACCATTATTGCATACATAGAGGACGCTATGCTAAAAAGGAAGTAGATGATGAATGTTAAAGATGATGGATGTAAAAGATGAAGAATTTTCCCCTTTATTCTTAGAAATTGAGGAACTGCAAAAGGTAATTAATGAGTGGAAAGAAAATGAGGAATTTAATGGAGAAACCTTGGACCTATTTATTTGGGTCTACTCTGATTTTTCCATCAGTATTTTATGATTTTTCAGTGTATAAGTCTTTTACTTCTTTGGATAAATTCACACCTAAGTTTCTTTGTATTGCTTATGTAAATAGAGTTGTTTTTATTAATTTTACTTTTGTATTTTTTTTTGCTAGTGTATAAAAATGTAACATAATTTTTATGTGAATTTTGTAACTAAAACTTGCTGAATTTATTCATTCTAACTTTTTGTGGACTGTTTAGACTTTTAAAAAGAATTATTTGTTTAATTTTATTTATTATTATCTTTTTTAAAATGTATGATCAGAGAGAGAGAGGAAAAGTGAGAAAGCAAGTCGCCCAGTCTGGGGCTCAAAATGCAGTTGACCATATGGGAGTCTAGCACCTTAACTATCATGCCACCTACTGGCCCCCTGAACTTTTCTATATATGCAGTCATATGACTTGCAAACATATATTTTCTGTTTCTTTATGAATATGAATTAAAAACTTTTGTGTTGTTTTCTCTCTCCCTTTTTTCTACCTCTCTTTCTTTTTACATAATGGCTCATGTAGGATTTTCAGTACTATAGTGAGTAGAAGTGGTGATATCTTAGAGAAGATTTTATTTTTTTACCATTGATTATAACATTAACTCTGCCTTTTTCCCCCATATATAGTCTTTATCACATTGAGGTAATTAAATTCTATACCTAATAAGTTAAAACGTTTTGTTATACCCCAGGCTGGTAGTTTAATCAGTAGTGAACTGAACGGCAGTGCTGAAAGCCACATGTCCAAGTGTGAGTCTGGATCCCTGACTTGGTCCGAAAATATACCAAGCACTTGGGCATATACCCAAGATCCTGATAAGCTGGAGTGCTGAGGGAAGACAATGGTGTGACAAAACTCTGTTAAGGATGCCTCTTTCTCTCTCTCTTACACACATCTGCACTATCGTGAATGAAAATAATCTTTTTCTATAGAGTTTTTTTTTTTTTTTCTTTCGGGCATGTAAACTTGCCAGAGAGACAGAAAGCAAGAAATCACCACCCAGAAAGGATAGACACTTCAATACCTTCTACTCCATTCTCCTTTTGGGATTTTGGGCACACACACACACACACACACACTCACAAACACACACGCAGTGTGAGTTTGAAGCCACCAGGTCCAGGACTTGAACCATGGTTGACTATGTGGAAATCAAATTATGTAATCATTATACCATCTGCTGGTCCTAAAAATAAACTATTTTTTTAACAGAGCTCTTTGCTTTAGGGTATGTGCTCTTGCTGTAAACACAGACAGAGACAGAGAGACAGAAAGTGAGAAAATCACCCCCTGGGGGGGATGGCTACACCTCAATCCCTTCTCCTTCAGTCTCTTCTCAGGATTTTGGGCATGTGTGCACACATGCCCATGGACTACATGGGAGTCCAGCAATGCCAAAAACTGCTAGGCAAAAAGTGGGGAGGAGACCTCCTCCAGAGTGAGAATGACAGTGAATTTTGGAAAGAACAATCACACAGACACAAAAACACAGAAGTAGAGAAAAGCAGAGATAGGAGGATCAGACGTCTCTGATGGAGAACACCTCAACTCTGAGCATTTCCCAGGTTTATTCTTTTATAGTACCATAGAGGAAGGAGAAGTGAAAGGTAAAGCCAGGCATAGTCTATTACCAACTGCAGCTGTGGAGCATCTTGCATACCTTGGTCTAAATAAGACCCACCTGGTCTTCTCTGACTGAAACATAATTTCCTTTATCATTTGCTAGCTGAGCAGCATTGGCCCAAGCAAGACTCTGCACTCTGCTCATCTTTAAAGGTCACTATTATTTAGCTCAGATTTGGCCACTGCCCACACAGTGATGCAACCATTTCACCATCTACTGGTCCCCTGAAAATAAACTTTAATAAGATTTTTTATCATGAAAAAGGAGTGGAATTTTGTCAAAGGCTTTTACTGCATTAGTTGAGATGTTCAAATAATTTTCAACTTTCACTTAATTTAATTTTATTTTTTTAATTTCCAGAGGACATGTGAACTAACCAGAGAGAGAGAGAGAGGGAGGAGAAATCACCCAGCCGGTGAAGCATGGTCACACTGTAAACCCTTCTTCTCCATTTCTGCATCCTGCTGGCTTTTGGTTATACATGCACACTCACCTGGTGTGTTTTTCAAGCTACTGAGGGTGAATCTCAAGCTGTGGTCACTCATAGAATCCAGCTTTCTTGGGATCAGCAGTTAACGTAATGGCTATGTCACTGGACTCCCATGTAGTCGACCATGGTTTAAGTCCCAGACCCGGTGACTTAAAACTCACACTGGGTTCGTGAGCATGCGTGCCCAAGATCCCAAGAGGAGAATGGAGGAGAAGGGATTGAGGCATGGCCATCCCCCCGTGGGGGATGATTTCTTGCTTTCTTGTCTCTCTGTCTCTTTCTGGTGAGCGCACGTGCCCTATAAAAAAAACCTCTCCAAACAAACAAACAAAAAAAGAATCCAGCTTTCTTAACCACTAGACTTGAAGCTGGTCCCTAACCTTCACTTTATTAACATGGTATATCACATTTATTGGTTTGTATATGTTGAACAATATTTGCTTCTCAGAGATAAGTCACACTTGTTTGTGGTGTATTATGCTTCTAATATGCTTTCAGATATGGTTTGCTCATATTTTGTTGAAGATATTTGCATCTGTGTTCATCAGAGACATTGATCTCTCATTTCCTTTTCCTTTTTCATGATATTGTTGTCAAACTGATGTTGATCTCACAAAAATAATTTTGAAGTAGATCAACAGTTTGACAGTTTGGAAGTATTTAAGAAGGATTGATATTAATTCTTGGAATGTTTTGTAGTATTTATTTGTGAAGCCTTCTGATTCTGAGAGGTCTTCATTTGGGATGTTTTAGATTACTACAAGGGCTATTTCCTTGTTTGCTATTGGTCTGTTCAAGTTTTCATAATGTTTTTAGGATTTATCCATATTATAGCAGGTATTAGTACTTCATTCCTTTTTGAGGCTGAATATTTTGTTGACTGGATATAGAGCAGGTTTCTAAAATTTCAATGGGCCTAAATAAATATTGAGAAACTCTTTCCAAATCTCCCTAATAATGTAGCAAAAATGGTAAATAGTCAATGATTCTCTATTGATAAAGATAATAGTAATTCTCGTATGCTCTTTTAGTGCATTGATATAACTTGATATATAATTCAAAATTTATTAAATATTATGCACATTAGTTAAACATTATTTATATAATATTATGCACCATGGCAAATATCAACAGCATCAGTCTTTGAGAAAATTATTCTAAGGGACCAGCAGTTGGCATAATGGCTATGTCGCTGGACTCCCATACAGTCTACTGCGGTTCGAGTCCCCCGGACCCAGTGGCTTAAACTCACACTGGGTGTGTGTGTGTGTGTGTGTGTGTGTGTGTGTGTGTGCATGCCCAAGATCCCAAGAGGAGAATGGAGGAGAGGAAATTGCGGCATGGCCATCCCCCATGGGGGGTGATTTCTTGCTATCTGTCTCTCTGTCTCTGTCTTTCTGGCAAGCGCAAGCATCTTATAGCATAAACTTCTCAAAAAAAAAAAAAAAAAAAAGAAGAAGAAGAAAAAGAAAAGTATTCTAAGACAGAAGAAAGATGGGAAAACTACTTGTAATATTTTATTAGTTTTATAGCATTACATTAATCTTGAAATGCTAATTAGATAGCCTGAAAAGAAAAATAAAAGAAGAAAGCCTTAAGGTCATATACATGTCCACTTTAATAATATTGGTTTATTTTTGCAATTGTACTTGCCCATGCATTTCCTGCAATAAAATGCCCATGAGAGTTTTTCCATCAGATCCCCTCTTTGTCTTTTAATTTAAAACATTCCCAGCAATTTATCCCTTAAAAGATTTATGGCAGAGGGAAGTTGCTTTCTTCATCAATTTTGCTATTTCATGTCATGCTCATAGAAAATTTCCTCCTTAAAGGACAATCTTAATCTTCCAAGAAATGTGAAGTCTTGCAGAAGTGAGAATTATTTTATATGTATCTATTTTAAAAAGTGGTTTTTGTTTGTTTTTTGTTTTGTTTTGTTTTTATTTGCCGTATGGTGCATTTGCTCACTGGAGAGAAAGAGAAGGAGACTGTGGGAAAGAAAGTGAGACATTTTCCCCCAGGATGGATGGCCATGTCACAATATTTTCTCCTCCATTCTCTTCCTAGAATCTTGGACACACACACACACACACACACACACGTGACTGGCAGGAGTTTCAAGCAACTTGGTCTGGGACTCAAACTGCGGTCATCCAGTGATGTAATCACTATGCCATTTGCTAGCCCCTATACATCTATTTTTAATTAGAAAAAATTATTAGGGTTTTACAAAATTTTTATGTAAAATTTGATTTTAGTAAATGATCATTTTTAAGTTCTGAAATATTTTTCTCGTGATTATTTTTTAAGAAAGGGAAATCAAGAATATCTGGATGATAATTTAAGGGCAAATTAATCTGAAATCTAAGGCTTTAAGCCTCTATAATAATGAAAAGATAAACCTTATGAAAAAGAATGAGTTTTCTAACTACATAAATGTGGTTGAGATATAAACCTTCATTTTGGTATTTGTGTAACCTTGGGCTCTGGTCTTCGCAAAACACGGACAATAATATAGAGCATATACCTCACTGGGTTTCGGTAAAGATGAAATGGGTTAATAAATGAAAAATAGTTATTTCAATGGCCAAAAATATTTTATTACTTAATACATGGTATGTAAATATTTTACTATAAATACATCTAATAATTACACCCATTTTAATCAAAATTTTTATTTTATATGTATCACAGCTAAATAAACAGAAAAAAATGATAAAAATATTGTCTTTGATGAATTTTTACACTGCATATAATCTTATGACCTTAATTGTAAATCCCACCTTCCAAGAATGAAACATTAATGCTTTCTTTTTTTTTCTATTTTTCCTTGCCAAACTGTAACTGACATACCTTTGGAAACAATTCCTCCAGAGACCTCTCTCAAAAAATTTAAATTTTGAGGAAGAGTCTTTTGGAAGTCACACTTTAATTGAAAGGTATTTAAAATGTTGGACTCAAAATTTTCATTCCTAATATCCTGTGTAGCTATGAGTATATGTGGGTAGGGTGTGTGTGTGTGTCTGTGTGTGTGTGTGTGCGTGTGTGTGAGAGATATGGATGTAGATGCACAAGAGACCCGGAAGATTTTTACGGATTAAAAGATTAGAAATGATTTAAGAATGGGGCCAGCAGTTAGCGTAATGGCTATGTCGCTGGACTCCCATGTAGTCGACCGCAGTTCGTGTCCCAGACCCAGTGGCTTAAACTCACACCAGGCGCATGTGCATGCATGCCCATGATTCCGAGAGGAGAATAGAGGAAGAGGGATTGCAGCGTGGCCATCCCCCTGGGGGATGATTTCTTGCTTTCTGTTTCTCTCTCTCTCTCTCTGTCTCTCTGGCAAGCGAATGCACCCTGTAGCAAAAACCTCTCCAAAAAAAAAAAAAAAAAAAAAAAAAAGAAGAAGAAGAAGAAGAAAAAAAAGAAATGATTTAAGAATGGAATGAGACCTTTGTATATTACAGTATGAGGTAGTTTTTCAGAGACTTCCCAGTTCCATGGTGGGAACCTCTTTGAAGCATCTTTTCCCACATAGTTCTTTGTTTTCTCATCTGATGTAAGACTATTATAAGTAAAACAGTTCTGGAGCTAAATGTTAAGAGATTTTGAAGTGTGCACCAATATCAGAGAAATAGTCTTAACCATGAATTGGACCTTCTATAGTTTTAATTCTCTAGTTGTTTTACAGTTTTGTTCTATAATTTTAATCAAGCATTATCCCTACTTTCTTTTATATCCTTTATCTCATAGATTCTTCCAAAATTCTGTTTCTTGTTGTTGTTAAGTTCTTCTGTGCCTAACTGAGTTATTTAATCCATCTTCTTGTAGCAGAGCACAAAATAGGTGAAACCATTAATATCTGAAAATATTTGTATCTACTTCCATTTATAGGAGTTTATTTCTTTCCAACATATTTTGGAAGAAAAGGACTATTCTATGGATTTGACAAATTTGGAAGCATAAGTACTTTATATAACATATGCTTCTTTTTTGTTATTAATACTTAATTGCTTAATTTTATTATTTATCATTCACATTTAATTGTTGTTCATCTCTATTTCACACAAAATGGATTTTCAAATTATCCATGTAGTTCACAAAGATCAAATCAAGAGTATCATGATACACATAATTTTAACTTATTTTTCTTTTTTTCTTTCTTTAATTTTTAAATTTTATTTATTTATTTATTTACTTACTTATTTTTTATTTGCCCAGAGAGGGACAGAGAGAGAGAAAAAGAGAGAGAGAGAGTAACAGTGAGAAAGTAAGCTGCCAGATATGGGACTCAAACCATGGTGAGCCATGTGGGAGTCCAGTGCCTTTAACCATGTGGGAGTCCAGTGCCTTTAACCACCATACCACCTGCTGGCCCCATATTTTCTTTTTACATTCAATTACTTTGTATCATTACAGCATACCAAACAAATTTTCTTATCATGAATACACTGTATATTGGTTCAGTAAAAGATACTACCATACACACTATCATCAACAAATTTCATTTTGTGTCCCATAAATGTTTTCCTTCTTTCTGTTTCCCCTGATTCCCTCTCTCTCACACTCCCCTATTTCTCACCCTCCTCTCACACTGTCTCTGATATTACTATTGCCCTTAATGTCTTTATACTTTCCAATCATTCATTGCTGACAATAGGTATATATTGAGTGGGGATATACAATGCCCCTCTTTCATAGTCTGGCTTGTTTAGTTTAGCAGTAAATCTTCCATATTTGTTCACTTTCTGCCAAATGTCAGGGAGTCATCATTTTTTATGGCCAAGTAGTATTCCATAGTGTATATATTCCATGAAAATCTAAATAAATAAATAAATAAATAAAAAATAATGGAAAATGACACAAAAAAGTGGAAGGATATACTATGTTCCTAGTTTGGAAAAAATAATATAATCAAATTGTCAATAGTACTCAAATTAATCTACATATTAAATGCAATCTCAATCAAGTTACCATTCTTCACTTATTTAGAAAAAAAATCATAGAATTTGTATGTAAACCTAAAAGACCCTTTATTACCAAAGTAATTCTGTACAAGAAGAATGGACCTGAAGGCTACTTCGTATCTTAATGATTCATTGTAATTAGCATAACTCTCCTGTTTCTCTATTTTTTCATACATAACATGACTACAAGAATAGTACCTATTAGGGTTTTATGAGCATTAAGTGCAAGTGAAATAGTTACAAAAGTTCCCAGCATAAAAAGTTCCAAAATATAGAAATATAATGATGCCTTTAATCTAAAAGGGGTTTAAAAGATTGAGTTTGTCATGAATCTGATATCATCAAAATATTTTGTTCCAATTTATACAAATCTCCAAAACTTAATAAAAAATTATTAAAATGTATTGTATTCTGTATCATTTCAGATGAGTTGAGTTTCTATTGTGTATTCTGGACTGATCTTGACTTCATGGGAAATCAGAATACTGTCACAACATTTGTTTTCATGGGGCTGTGGGGAAACAAGCAAGTAGAGCTTCTTTTCTCTTTCTTCTTCCTGCTTTGCTACCTGGCAGTCTTAATGAGGGACTCCATCATTTTACTCACAATCACCTGCAGCCATCTAATTAAACAGCCAATGTACTACTTCCTCTGCCATCTTTCCCTCATGGACACCAGCTACACTTCCACTGTGGTTCCCCGCCTAATCAGAGACCTGGCTGCAGCAAGAAAAAACATTTCCTATAACAGATGTATGACCCAGCTCTTTACTGCCCACCTTCTGGCAGGTGTGGAAATATTCATCTTCATATCCATGGCCTTCAACTGTTTCTTTGCCATTGTCAAGCCCCTGCACTACATGGTCATCATGAACCAGAAGAGGTGTAACCTGCTCATTGCTGTGGCATGGTGCTTGGGGTTCTGGCATTCTATTGCTCTCCTGCTCCTGGTACTCAGTTTACCTTTCTGTGGTCCCAATAAGATAAATCATTACACATGTGATGTGAAGCCTCTTCTACAGTCAGCCGCAAAAGATAGTCATGTTGTTGGTATCGTTGTTGCCATGGCAGAATGGTGATAGTGATCATTTTTCTTGTCCTGGTGGATTCTTATATACTCATTTTATAGCATCTTAGGATGAGGTCCTCTGCAGGATGATGCAAAGTTCTCTCAACATGTAGCTCTCATGTAATTGTAGTTTTATTTTTGTGCCCTGTATCTATACCTACATGCTACCTGTAGGTCATAGTGAGAATAAGGATAAGGAAATCTCTGTGTTTTACACTGTGATTGCTCCCATGCTGAATCCTCTCATCTACACCCTGAGACATAAAAACAAAGACATAAAAATGATCATACAGAAGATATGTTCTCTAATGTCACATTCAGGATCAAAATAAGTAAGAGATATTTATTATGTTTTCAACCTTATTTTCCAGCATAATAACTGTTCAAGATTTATCAGAACAATACAAGTGTTCTTGGGGAATTGGACTAAATGACCTTTGAGATTTTATGAGCCAAAGAGCCATGTTATTCTGGTTGCAATTTGCACTTTAGGTGGTTAGATTTTGGATGTAGTCAGTTGAAGTGGAAGAATGTAAGAGATGTCCTTCTTAAGCACATTCTGTTTTATATAAACCCCCTCGTGCACACACACACACACACACACACACAAGTTTTGTCTTGTACTAATCAGAAATATTCCAAAATCGGTCCAAATATAATGAGCTAATCTCAGAACTCACTACACTGGAAGAACTATGTGGTTTTATACTAACTTTTAGGAACAGGCAGACCTGGGTGATATACTGACTCTTCAGTATTTATCTTTGTGTCAAAGCCATTTGCATTTAAAAATGCTTAGTTTTTATTAAAAAAACGACTATTGATACAGCAGTTACTACTGCTCCACCACAGCTGCATCCACATGGAAGACATTAGTTCATTTCCCAGGATAACATGCACAACAGACATTTTTCCCTGGTATCCTGGCTAACTGAGAAAGCCAACAGTGGTGTGGTAGATCACAGTGACAATACTTTTTAAGGGTGCTTGTCTTTATCTCTCACCAACTCCCTCTCTCTTTCTTACTCCTCTGATATACATTTTAAAAAAAAAACCCTATATAATAGAAATATCTAGGGGCCAGCAGGTGGCATGGTGTTTAAGGTGTGCTACTCCCACATGTCTAACTGGGGTTTGAGTCCTGACCATGGCAGCTCACTTTCTCCCTTTCCTTCTCTCTCTCTCTCTCTCTCTCTCTCTCTCTCTCTCTATATATATATATATATATATATATATATATATATATATATTCTCATGTTCCCTTTCTCTCTTTGTCTCTCTCTGGCCAAATAAATAAATATACAAATAATTCTTAAAAAAAAGAAATAGCTATTAAAAAGGACCATACATGTGTCATAAAACCATAAGATCACCTTAGCTAACACATGTGAAATGTAATAGAAGGTGTAAAAGAAATTCATTTTAGGTATTGGGATATGGCATCATACAATTTCACCCTGAGTATTTTCTCTCTTTCTTTCCTTCCTGTGCCTGCATACTTTTGCCTATCTACACTGGGTCCTTCTCCATTTTCCAAACATATTATAAAATATCTCCCCTTTAAAACTTTATTTCAGCTGTGTATTCAGTTCAGGATGCCCTTGAATGTAGGGTTAAGGGTTCTTATCTTGTGTGTATTCACATTCCTGAAATGACGTTACTCAGAATGAAATGCATCAGAGCAGATATATTTCCTCTTCCTTCCCTGTTCTTAAATTGGCATTCATTTGTACATTTGCAATCTTTCCAATAATCCTATGTCTTATGCTAATATTTAATGAATTTTTCTCTAATTTGAGCAAAAATATTATGTAATATATTTAATTTATTCATATACTCTTTAGGCTAACAATCAATTTGGCACAAATTAAGATGTCAAATAATTAGCTCTAAATTGAATCCCTATTTTCTCTTTTTATTTGACTGTATTGTTACTGCTCTAACACCCCTATAACATCCCTTTATGTCATTAATAATCATGCATTAATAATAAAATAAATAATGCCAGAATGCCAAAATAAACATGTATCTCCACATGTCTATCACTGCAGGAATGAATTCCATCAGGTTCTCAACCTCCTTTAACTTATTTATTTCTGCATTACATAGGCACTACTATTCTAATTTTCATTTATCTCCATGTCTTATAAATTGCATAACCCAATATTAATTTTGTGTCTTGGTTCCCATTTATTTAGTGTGAATCAGCGGCCCTCAGAATGGGACAACGTTTTTGTAAATTACGCATCAGATAAGGGACTGATAACCAGAATAGACAAGGAACTCAAGGAGCTCTTTGGAAAAAAGATGATCAATCCTATTAAAAGATGGGAGAAGGAGTTGAAAAAAAAACACTCTCTAAAGATGACATGCAAATAGCCAAAAAGGCATATGAAAAAATGCTTATCCCTCATCATAAGGAAAATGCAGATCAAAACAACAATGAGATACTGCCTAACCCCAGTCAGGATGTCTAAGATTAAAAAAACAAAAATGATGTGTTGGTGGGGGTGTGGTGAAGGGGGAACTCTGTCACACTACTGGTGGGAATGTAAATTGGTCCAAACACTGTGGAGAACAATTTGAAGATTCATCAAAAATCTACAAATAGATGGGAACCAGCAGATAGCGTAACGGCTATGTCTCTGGACTCCCACGTAGTCGACTGCGGTTCGCGTCCCAGACCTGGTGGCTTAAAACTCACGCCGGGCACATGTGCGTGCATGCCCAAGATCCCGAGAGGAGAATGGAGGAGAAGGGATTGCGGCGTGACCATCCCCCACGGGGGGGTGATTTCTCGCTTTCTATCTCTCTGTCTCTCTGTCTTTCTGGTGAGCGCACACACCCTATATCAAAAAATCTCTCCAAAAATAAAATAAAATAAAATAATTTGCTATAGGGCAGGTGCGCTCAGCATAGACAGAAAGAGAGAGAGAGAGAGAAAGTGAGAAAGCAAGCTATCAGGTCCAGGACTCAAACTGCAGTCACTCATGAGGGAGTCCAATGCTTGAACACCACACCACCTGCTGGCCTTATGCATTGTGGCTTTAGTGGTGAGTTCTACCAAACATTAAATGAAAAATTATAGTACTTATTCTACACCAACTCTTCCGAAGACAGAACAGAGGAGAACATACTTGAAACTATTCTGTTGGCTTTGCAATTATCTAATACATATTATACTATCTTTCCTATATAGTCATTAAAATATTCTGTGTAGAAACTGTGAACGCAGAGTTTTTTTGGTTTTGTTTTTAGATTTTTGCCATTGAGTCCATGCACTCACTAGAGGGAGCTAAAAGAGGGAAAGTGAGAAATCCCCCCCCAGGGGGGGTTGCTATGCTGCAATTTACATGTTTTTTGTTTTGTTTTCTTTGTTTATTTGAGAGGGGAGGGATTATAGCCCAGCAATCCCTTGTTCCCTTGTCCTACATTTTCCTCTCTTATTTTGGGGACTCACACACACACACACACACACACACATACATACACACCACATACACACACATACACACATACACACACACATACCAATGTGATTTTCAAGCCTCTGGTTCCAGGGTCCAAATCACTGTTGGCCATGTGGGAGTATAGCACCTTAACCTCCACACCACCTGCTGACCCCACAGATGGTTTTATTATGACCTTGTGAATAGAGGGAACTTCTTAAAATTTGATTTTAGCACAGTTGTGGGATATAAGAACAATATACAAAAGTTTATTGTATAGTTTGTATTATTATCTCATAGTAGAAATTGCATTTTTAATATTTCATTTATAATAGCAAGAAAAATATAAAGTACTTAAGGATCAGGATGACAATATAGGGTCAAGACATTTTACACTGAAAACTAAAACTAGTGCTTATAGAATATAAATACATTGATAAATAGAAATAAATACTATATTTATGGACCAGGAAAATCATATTAATAAAATGAGCATTCTCCCTAAATTAATCTCTAGAGTCACATAATTTAAAATAAAATATAAAATTTTTAATAGAAGTTTTCAAATCAGTTCTAACAGTTACATGGAAATGCAAATCATGTGCATTAGTGCCTATAACCTCAAAAAGAATAAGCTTGGAGAATTTTATCTTATTTCAAGCTATCTGTGCTCAAAATGGTTTGGTATTTTCATAAAAGTACACACAAAAACTTGATTTTCCAAAACATGCTCATATATGATAAAGTAGTTTCTAATATAGGATATAGGTCTATGGAGAAACAGTTTCTCTAGAATCTTCTTCTTTGTCTCCCATTCCCCAACAGTCTATTGCAGCAATGTTAGTCCCTGGCAATAATAACCTGGTACCTGTTATGATCCAGCAGTTCATTGTTTTTATTGATCTAGCCACTCTTCCTTTCATTGGCTTTCTCTTTTCTTTCCTTTTCTTTTCCTTTTTGTTTTTTTTTTTTGTTTTTGTTTTTGGGGTTTTTTTTGGAGAGGTTTTTCGCTATAGGGCGCGTGCGCTCGCCAGACAGAGACAGAGAGACAGAAAGCGAGAAATCACCCCCCAGGGGGGATGGTCACACCGCAATCCCTTCTCTTTCATTCTCCTCCCTGGATCTTCGGCACGCACGCACACGCGCCCGGCGTGAGTTTTAAGCCACCGGGTCCGGGACGTGAACCACGGTCGACTACGTGGGAGTCCAGCGACATAGCCATTACGCTAACTGCTGGTTCCCCCCCCCCTTTTTTTTTTAAAGAGGTTTCTGCCTTAGAGCATGTTTGTTGCTGGAGAGAGAGAGAAACAGATAAAGTGAGACAGAACGTGAGAAATCACCCTCCAGGGGTGTGATTTCACTCCACATGGCAATCCCTTCTTCTCCATTCTCCTCCTAGGATCTTGGGCACGCATGCACACACACCCAGTGTGAGTTTGAAGCCACCATGTCCAGGACTCAAATGTGATTGGCCATGTGGGAGTCTATCAACCTAACTGCTACACTATCTACTGGTCCCGAACTATCCACTTGTAATAATGGCCCATATTTGGACTGAAAATGCCTGCTTTTGGTTCTCTTTGTACTTCTTTTTTTGGAGAGGTTTTTGCTATAGGGTGCGTGTGCTCACCAGACAGACAGAGAGAGACAGAGAGACAGAAAGCAAGAAATCACCCCCCAGGGGGGATGGCCACGCCGCAATCCCTTCTCCTCCATTCTCCTCTCGGGATCTTGGGCACGCATGCACACGCGCCCAACATGAGTTTAAGCCACCAGGTCCAGGACGTGAATCGCGGTCGACTATGTGGGAGTCCAGAGACATAGCCACTACGCTAATTGCTGGTCCCCTCTTTGCACTTCTTCATCTCAGATTTTCCCAAGACCTAACCTAACCACACTACAGACTACAGTGTTCCCTTATATTCTTCAGAGAACTGGAATCGCACAGAGCAGGTGGCTTCGTGAACCTCTGTGTCACTATGGTATTTTTTTTTTTTTTTTTTTTTTTTTTTTTTTTGTGAGAGGTTTTCGCTATAGGGCGCGTGCGTGCGCTCGCCAGACAGACAGAGAGAGACAGAGAGACAGAAAGCGAGAAATCACCCCCCAGGGGGGATGGTCACACCACAATCCCTTCTCCTCCATTCTCCTCTCGGGATCTTGGGCACGCACGCACACGCGCCCGGCATGAGTTTTAAGCCACCGGGTCCGGGACGCGAACCGCGGTCGACTACGTGGGAGTCCAGCGACATAGCCATTACGCTAACTGCTGGTTCCCAAGGTATTTTGAACTCTCCAGAGGAACAGTGCCTGAGCCAGGTTAAACCAAAGTGGAAATTAAATACACAGAGGCACCTGAGACACAACTGTGGAAAGCAGCTCAGCAACATTTGGCCAGGATCTTTTTAGAAACGTCTTTGGGGATAGAATTTTTTGAAGTTTCAAAAACCTATGAATTCTTGCATCATAACAAATTTACGTTCTGTTCTAAAACTAATTTTCTTCAGGTGCGAGCATAAAATGATGACTCTTCTGATTTAAAATGTGCAATAGCTTTTGCAAGAATTTCAAAACACTATTTTTTATGTGTTTTATTCCGAGTTAATGTGAAGATGTTAAATCACCAATGACTATTTAAAGTCCCAAGACTGCCTTTCTGAGGGATCAAGATCCACTTTTCTTTGCCTTGCTGATGGAGCTAGTGAATATTTTAAGTCCATTTCTCTTGCAACTTGCAGAAGTTTTATAACATGTGGAGTTGTTCCAAATATTATCAGAGAATTGATTTGAAATCCTGGTTTGAAACCCTGGGTTGTAATTCTTTACATTTTATTTCGAATTTGATATTGGAGATGAATTGGAAGGTAAGTATCTGAGAGTGGAATTCCTCCTGATCTACATTTAAAACCATCCTGACAGCCACTTTGACCTGATGGTCAGAGAAGTGGTCTGCTGCCTTAAGACTGTGGAGCATCCCACCACCTATGTACTGAGAGGATTACCTGCTATTCAGTTTATTCTATATAATTCTAAAGGCTATCACTTCTCTTGCAGTTTTTAATTATTTAAAAAATACTTAGACCACAGTAGTTTTAATAGTCTGCTATTTGTAAAAATAGTTCATTAAGAACAAAAGATAGCGACATTATCAAGTTGATAGTGAATTTTATTATGTCCCATTCTTATGTTTATATGTGTGTGTGTGCGCGCATAGATAGATAGATAGATAGATAGATAGATAGATAGATAGATACAGTCTGGTTAATGATTGGATATCTTCCATGGGGAAAAATTTCTTATCTTTTAAAACAACCAACCTCCTAAAATGTAGTATTAGTAGTGTGATCTGGTTCGAGCAAAGTAAGTTATAGCGTGATACATTCTAATACATTAAGAAAAAATTTAAATATTTCACAACTGTACTTCAGTACTTCTGGTAGAGCTTGTATAATTTTCATGTAACACTCCAAAGGGCATGCAAAAGTTTCATTCAGTACTACCAAAAAAATAAAGTATTTCATTTAACTGTATTTTATTAGAATGAAGAAAAGATCAGAGTAGTAATTAGTGTTAAGAAATGCTTTCAGAGAGCCAATTTATCATCACACTAACTTAAATTTGTTCACTAACAGATTGTCTAAAGTAAAATTGACTTGATCACACATTAAATTCATTTTGTAATATTTTTTCATTTTATATTGACTTGGTTGTATATGTATGCATGACAATTTCATTAGCTGTCAAATTACTCAAAGAAGAAAAAAAGAGAAAAACAACTATGTGTGCTTGAACTTCATAAAGTTTCTTGAAAATGGAATTAAAAGTACAAATTTATTTTGGTACAGAATCATTTCAAAATCCTTCCTAAGTTTTTATGTATTACACATTTTCCATGAAAATTTGAAGAAGATCCTTCATCTTCAGAACCAAATATGGAACTTGATTATTTCATAATACCTCACTTATTCCTCACTGTATTTTTGAATATATGATATTATATCATGATATATAGAATAAAATGAGTATTAAAGAAATTAAACAGTTAGCCCAAGGGTTCCACTCAGTTTGTTTATTCATATACCTCCATGTTTCTATCCTTTTGCGTTGCCACTATTCTAACCACTCGTTCAGTCGTTGTCTAATGTTATTTACTTTTTTTATTTCATCATTTAGGGATCAGTGTTTTTAAAAGGATTTTCTTACTATCTCTATCTATGGTCAAGATACCACTGTTTGAATGATTAGCTATTCTCACCAGACTTTTCACATTTCCCTTTTACCTCTTATCAGCAATGATCTTTTTCTTAGATCCAGGATGGACTAAGGAGAAGTACTGTAGATTAAATTCCAATAATAATCTAGAAAACAAGCAAGAATCCTGAATTAAGGACTTTGCATTTTATAAAAGAGAAAAAAGGTATTTCAAACTACAGTTTAAAACTAGACAGTTCTAGAGCACATATTTATATCAAATATGCAGTATTTTTTCATGTTAATACTAGGAAGACAGGGTGTTCTGGTAGCTCATCTTTGCATATTCTTGGCTACAGACATGAGAAGATACTGAGTAGTTCTTTTTGTTGCAGTCTTTCATGAGACCCTTCCCCCCCTCCTGCTCTGTGCTCAAGTGTGGGGTGTAGCACCAGCCTGAGAATCAGCATTCCCGGCTCCTCCCATCCACTGCATATTTCTTTAGACCTGGAAAAATTACTAGGATTTCCTGGTCTGAATATTTTTTGTTTAAAGAACAGAGGTTCATATTAATCAAATAATTGCCACTTTTAAATTATCCAGTCTACTTTTGTAATAAATCTCTTTAAACCAAACTCTTTCAGGTAAATGGTTACATCTGAAACATTAACATTATTCCACCTCAGAAACAAAGAATCAGTATCGGGTGTAATAAGCAGAAGAGACATCAATGAACTGCCCCACACCCAAATGTATTAATAATCTTCAGTTACTGGTAATGTCTAAACACTCTGTATCTAGTAATAATTTTTATTTTGCTACAAAAGTAGAATAGGAAGGCTGAGAGTGATAGGGATGACAACACAGGAACAAACTGAAAATTATCTTTGATAATGTTAGATTTGTGTGTATCATTTAAAATAGATTGATGTCATAAAGTAGAAATTCATTTTTAAATGCTGTATCTGTTACTTATTTGCTATCTAAAATCAACAAAAAATGTTATAGGTACTGATCTTGTGAATTACCATATTTGATATTTTCTAAATAACCTGTTACAAAAGCATTCTTTATTTTTTTAAAAGAAACCCAGGGGCCCAGATATGACTATCACATCAAATTCAGACTAAGGTAGAATGTATGCTAGAGTTTACAATCCCACTGGGGTCAGATAGTTCCTCATCAATGGGTAAAATAGTCTTGAGTGCATTCTCTCTATCCAAGATACTCCTTCTATTAGTTAAATAATCTCTCAAGGTTGAACAAAAGTTATAAAAGATGTACATTTATGAATTTTTTATTGATTTATACAGCAAATACCACTGAGTGTTAACTGATCACAAAGTTTGTCTTTTTAAAAAAATAATTATATTATTATCATTATTATTACTGTCTTAGTTTACTAGGGTATGTGTGCTTATTGGAGCAAGACAGAGAGAAAGAGAGAGATTGAGAGAGAGAGAGAGAGAGAGAGAGAAAGAGGAGAGAAAGGGAAAATGAAAAAGCAAGCCTCCAGGTCCAGGATTTGGAACATAATTGCTCATATGGGAGTCCAGAATGCCAACCACCACGCCATCCGCTGCTCTCCACAGCCTTAAAATTTCCTTCTGTACATCTCCTTTTACTGACATTTGCTTCCCTTGATTGTATATAAAATACATGATATGTCTAGTAAAAGCCATGATATATGCACAATTTAAACATACTTGGGGAAATTTATAATGACATCTTTCCTTTACTTATTGCCATCTCAAATTTGAATGATAGTATAGTATTCCAAAACTGCCGTTAACAGTTAAGATGCAAATAGGATAAATGAATAAATGTCCTGCTTTTTTTTCTTCAAAACTTTAGTCATTAAATAGCATTTAGTCCTTTGCTGTGTAGTTTACATTTTTTTGTTTTGTAATATAACAACAATTGTATTGACTTGGCATGACCTTAAGACACTGTTTGCTCACATGGCAAAGGAATGTATACACTTGGGAACAGCAGTTGGCGTAATGGCTATGTCATGGACTCCCATGTAGTTGACCGCAGTTCGAGTCCCGGATCCAGTGGCTTAAACTCACTTTGGGCGCCCATGTGTGCGTGCCCAAGATCCCGAAAGGAGAATGGAGGAGAAGGGATTGCAGCATGTCCATCCCCCCTGGGGGGGGTGATTTCTTGATTTCCGTCTCTCTGTCTCTCTGTCTTTCTGGTGAGAGCACACACCCTATAGCAAAAACTTCTCGAAAAAAAAAAAAAAAAAAAAGAGAGAGAGAGAGAGAAAGAAATGTATACACTGCACAAATTAGAGTTCTATAGTCAAGTATCAGTGTTTAAACATATTTATATTTTGTGAAGATTTACTCCCAGATAATCTGGGGAATTTGACAAAATCATATTAGAATGAAAGTCATAGTATGTCCCTACGGTAAGGCACATATTTTTATAATACATGTGAAATGGCATTTTCTTTTCCTTTGGTCTAAAGTTAATAAAGCCTTAATTCTTAGCAAAACAATATGTTTAATAGTAAGGAAATACTTTTTAGTTTTCAAATAGCATTTAAATATTTTCTAATATTACAGGTAATGTTGAATAGAAAACACATTATTCTCATTCTAATATCATTTTCAACAGATTTGTGTAATGACTTAGAATAAAAAATATATAGCTTAATTCTATAAATACATAATCATTGCTATTAATATTCCATACATATTTATTTTATTTTAATAATTTTGTATTATTGGAATTATACTATTATTATTAGGATTATACTATTAAATTTTCATTCCAATTTTATGTATTCTTTCTTTCAGGTAATTAACTTATTTGTCCATAAAACATACCAACTCGAATATATGGAAAGCCAGAGAAACATCTCAGAATTCATCCTTTTAGGACTTTCTTATAATCATAACATACAAATATTTTGCTTTGCACTCTTCTTATTTTGTTATGTTGCTCTCTTGGTAGGAAACCTTCTGATTCTTGTCTCTATTCTATGTAGCCCACTTTTTCACCAACCGATGTATTATTTCCTCCTCCACTTATCTTTCACAGACATCTTCTATACCTCTACTGTTACCCCAAAATTAATTGGTGACTTGCTAGGAGGGACAAAAACCATTTCCTATAGTAATTGCATGTTGCAGGTTTTTACCATGCACTTCTTTGGAGGTACTGAGGTCTTTATTCTAACTGCCATGGCATTTGATCGCTATGTTGCCATCTGCAAACCTCTCCACTACATAATTATCATGAACAAGACAAGGTGCAATCTCCTAGTTTTAGCTGCTTGGGCTGGGGGTGCTGCCCATTCATTTCCTCTATTGTCCATAGCAATTAATTTACCCTTCTGTGGCCCTAACAAAATTGATCACTATTTTTGTGATACTTTCCCTTTGCTAAAAGTTGCCTGTACTGATACTTACATCACTGGTGTCCTCATGGTTGCCAATTCAGGTATCACTGCCTTAGTTACCTTTGTCGTTCTATTTGTTTCTTATGTCCTTATATTATTCACATTAAGAAATCACTCAGCTGAGGGAAGACGCAAAACCCTTTCTACCTGTGGGTCTCATATCACTGTGGTCATCTTATTTTTTGTACCTTCCATATTTATCTACCTTAGACCTCCTACCACTTTCCCTGAGGATAAGGTATTTGCCCTTTTTTACACAATCATTGCTCCGATGTTCAATCCCTTAATCTACACTTTGAGAAATACAGAGATGAAAAACACTATGAGAAAAGTTTGGTGTCAGACATGATTTCCAAAGGAAGCACACAGTTAATTTATAGAAGCTTATTGACTAAGCAACTTCATAAAGAAAAGGACTAGGTAAAAATGTAAAAGATAAAAACTGAGGGAAATAGGACTTAGAATTTTAAAGCAATAACTAATCAAACAGGTTAGCATAACAAATTGAGTTGAAAACTTAGCTAATTTTGTGCTATATTAAGAAAGTGTAGGTAGGGTTATTATATTAACAAATAAAAAGAAGCCCAAAATACCTCTGAACCAAACCAAATAAGGCAATGTTATATTGAATAGCAGAAATATTTTAATGATAATTTTTTAAAAACACTTTATGGTTGGGAGTCAGATCACACAGTGATACAGTATATGATAGTGGAGAAGTTGAGATCTCTATTAGAAATAATGTTTTTAAATTTCTGAAAGAATATTCACATATACATTTCCTAGCAGATTTCAAAAACAGATTGTACAACAAATAAATCAGTACAGCAGAATCTGTTTTATGGTTGTTCCTGGAATGATTAATTCTCCTGACTTCCCATTGAAAAAAATATTAACAGCCAGTAAAGACATAGTGAGAATTAATAATTTGGAATTCTAAGACTTGCTGGCCAGGTTTTCACTGAATTATAAAAATGTAAATGATATTCAGCAGAGAGCTTTACATACTTTTTTTCTGTTAAGTGTTCTTTTCTTTGCTCCTCCCACTCACCCTTTACCATCTACTCCTCTTCTAGTCTCTACTTATCTACACTTATCCTCTCTACTATTATATTGTCAGAGCTTTCCATTTCTGCCATGGAGTACAGCTAGTATATTGAGTGGAGATATACAGTGTGTTTCTTCTAGAGTCAGGCTTACTTTGCTTAGCATTAAGTCTTCCATATTCATGCATTTTGAATTAAGTAATAGGACCTGATTGTTCCTTATGGTTGATTAGCACTTTGTAGCATATATGTGACACACTTTTTCAATCTTTCTTCAATTCTTAGGCACTTGCATTGGTTCTTTGTTGTAGTAATGGTGAATAATGCTGCAATAAACATGGATATGAAGGTGTGTCTCCAAAAGAATATTTTGCTATCCTTTGGATAAATACCAAAAAGTAACCTTACTGGATCAAATGGTAATTTTACTTATATGTTTTTTTTTAGGACTCTCCCTCTGTTTTCCACAACAATTAATTTTACATTTAATTTACATTCCCACCAACAGTGTAGGACAGTTCCCTTTTCACCAAACCCTTACTAGCATTTGTTCTTAGCTTTTTGATCTTACTGTGGTTAAATGTTATCTCATTGTAGTTTTGAAAATGATATATTTGGTAATACCTTTGACTTGAGTATCATGTGTTACATGCATATGTTGAAAAAACATTTTGTGAGCCATAGAGATGTACGATGATAAAAACTAAATAAGAATAAAATATCCTTGACATGAGAGTCATGTGTTAAATGCATATGTTCGGAAAATCATTTTGTGAGCCATAGAGATGTACAATGATAAAAACTAAGTAAGAATAAAATATCCTTGACTTGAGAGTCATGTGTTATATGCATATGTTATAAAACATATTGTGAGCCAAAGAGATCTACCATAATAAACTATAAATAAAAATGAAATACGTTTTATAAATACATTTATAAAATAGAAACATAATTAAAAATGTAAATATTGTCCTTCATTATCTGCCATTGATAAATAAACTGTTAGTCATAGGACCAGCAGTTAGCGTAATGGCTATGTCGCTGGACTCCCATGTAGTTGACCGCAGTTCGAGTCCTGGACCCGATAGCTTAAAATTCACGCCGGGCGCATGTGCGTGCATGACCAAGATCGCGAGAGGAGAATGGAGGAGAAGGGATTGCGGTGTGGCCATCCCCCCTGGGGGGTGATTTCTCGCTTTCTATCTCTCTGTCTTTTTGGCGAGCACACGCGCTCTATAGCAAAAACCTCTCCCCCCCAAAAAAAATAAATAAATAAATAAATAAATAAATAAATAAACAAACTGTTAGTCATTAGACCTAGCATCTAAGAATTCTCTTGCTAAAATGAAAAAAAAAGAACTGCAAAAGATAAATAACATGCAAAGGAAAACTAACAAATACACTAACAAGCAAAGAACATCAGAGCTGCACATGTATGTTTTTAGTAGCTTTATTGATAATTGACAAAATTTAAAAGCAACGGGAACCAGCAGTTACCGTAATGGCTATGTCGCTGGACTCCCACGTAGCGATCGCGGTTCGTGTACCGGACCCGGTGGCTTAAAACTCACGCGTGTGCATGCGTGCCCAAGATCCCGAGAGGAGAATGGAGGAGAAGGGATTGCGGCGTGACCACCCCCCCCCCGGGGGGTGATTTCTCGCTTTCTGTCTCTATGTCTCTCTCTGTCTGTCGGGCGAGCGCATGCGCCCTATAGCAAAAATCTCTCGAAAAAAAAAAAAAAAGTTAAAAGCAACCAAGACATCCTTCAGTAAATAAATAGGTAAATAAGTGAATAATACTCCAGACTCCAATAATAATAGACCATTATTCAGGGATTAAAACAACTAATAATCAAGCAATAAAGACATAGTGGAACTTAAAAGTATATTACCAAGCAAAAGAAAACAATATGAAAAGATTACTTAATATGTGCTAGTTATATGACATTCGCATTCTGGAAAGGCCAAAACTATGGACACATAAGATTAGTCATTTCCAAGGGTGAAGGGAGGAAGAGGACCGGGTAGAACACATCACAGGGGATTTAAGGGCAGTGAAATTGTTCTGTATATTACTACAGTGGTGGATCCATGTCATCACATGTTTGTCCAACCTCATAGATGATACAAGACCAAGAATGGCTATAGACTTTGGGTGATACTGTGTCAAGTTAGGTTCATTTGACTGTAATAAGTGTACTGCTCTACTGGTAATGGTTATAATGAAGAAGGCTGTGTGTGTGTGTGTGTGTGTGTGTGTGTGTGTGTGTGTGTGTGCCCGAGATCCCAGGAGGAGAATGGAGGAGGAGGAATTGAGGCATGGCCATCTCCCCTGGTGGGTGATTTCTTATTTTTCCTCTCACTGTTTCTCTGTGTGTCTCTCTCTCTCTGGAGAGCACACTCTCCCTATGACAAAGACCTCTTAAAAAAAGAGAAAAAAATTCTGCAAAATATTTTTTTAGAGAAACCAAAACCAATTTTATGAAAGGATTTTTTTGAATTCTAGGTATAAAGTATGATCTCATAGCAAACACTAGGTATTTCATTAGGAAAAGAGGACTGGATAATAGGATATTGTGAAAAGGAAAGTGATCAAAATACTGGAACTTTTATAACATGGAAACAATATAAAAGTTACAACTACTCTGTAGGCACTGTTTAAACAAGGATAAAGAACAGAAAAATGAAGAATACAAATTTAAGTAGAGTCATTACATTATTTTCTCAATAGTTACTAGCTAAGAAATACAAGTACTTTCAGATTTAAATTTCTCTTTTTAAAATCCATCACTAGACACAGACCAGTCTCAGGATGGAAGTTAATGTGTTCAAGATGGCCAGATATATTGTAATTTATATCTAATTGCTTATGAAAGAAAAATAAATACTTTCCAATAAGAGTTCTTGGCATAAAATAACAGCTGTTAAAAAAAAAAGAAAATTTTTAAACATTAATGAAAACATCTCTCTTCTATTCGGCTGTATATACATCTCACATGTCTAGAACATCTCTTTTGACATTAATAACTATGCATTTCTTATAAAAACAAGTAATATCTAAAAGGCAAATAACTCAGCTTCTATTCCCATGTGCCTATAAAGGACAGAATGAAATCCAGCTGGCCCTCAGTGCCATATGACACTCCTTTACTTCCTTATTTTCTGCCTTAAGGAAATACTGCTATCCTAATTACCACTTAACCATATGTCTCATAAATCCCATAACCCAGTCTTAGCACTGTGCCCTGGATCCCATTTCCCAGACATCTCACTCTGACAAGTCCTTTCTCAGCAGAATGATCCCACTGTTTCACACAGCTATCCTGACAGAGCTACTTCTGTCCCGCATCAGGGGTAACCCAGGTAGAACTGCAGAGACATTAGTGATTTGCAGTGCAGAGAACCCTCTTGTATTTCTTTCTCTTGGAGGAAGGTGAATCTATCACTTTTTTTTTTTTCTCCTGGAGTCTTGGAAGCCTCTGGAAGATCAGGGCAAAACATTCTGTCCACTCCAAAGAAAATTACCAATAGTTCTGACTACTGATTTGTTTATCTATTTGATTTGGTTTGGTGGACTATTAAGACACTGAGTGGTTAGTTTCATTTGTTTTCCTTTCTTTTTTTTTTGGTAAAGAAAAATGCTATGTGTACCTGTGTGTGCATGATAAACATGTATTTTTGCGTATGGTCTAGAAGGTGTGGAGGTTCTGAGGAGGGCTCACAGGAAACATCTTTTCTATTAGAGAAAATGCTATGCAACAGACCATGAAAATGATCATTTTTATTTATTTATTTTTATTTCTTCAAGGAATGAGAGATACAGAGAGACAGTACCTCCTCGAACAGAGACACGATACCGCAGTCCACCCCCAGCATCAGCCAGCCCCAGATTAATGGCATTCCTGTACTTTGTGTACTCAAGGGAGGTCTCAAGATGCAAATCCAGAACTCCCTATGTAAATCAGCTTTGAAGAGCATCCGTGCTCTACTATTGTACCATTGATAGAGTAAAAATCCGCCATCTAGTTTGCACTTTGTTAAAGATTAAACTTAACTTTCTGCTTTTTCTGCTTCTGTACAAGAGCTTGAGCAATTTTTATGGTAAACAACCCAAAACCCCCTACCGGATACCCTTCCTCCCTGAGCTGACTTTGTTGCAACATCTGCAAAATGTTCTTGTAAGCGGTTGAAGGTTTCAAGGTCGCTGCAACCCAAACTGTAAAGAGTACCTTATCTGTCTTCCTCATTCCAAACCCCCCTCACCCCTCCCCTTCCTGCCTATATAACCTAGAGGGCTCCCTTGCTGGGGCTTCGGCTTGCAAGTCTTGCAAGACTGTGAGTGAGGCCCTGGCATGCTAGCAATAAAACCTCTTGTACTTTACATCAAGAACCGACTGTTGTGGTTGTTTGGGGCCGTCGTGAACTGACCGGATTTAGGTAGTCCGGCACTGAGCCGGTCGGCCTAACACCATCATCCAGACCCTAGTATCATTGTTAATCCATGGGGATAGATCTTTCTGTTGAAGAAAATATGACTATAGTGCCATTTTTTTAAAATCAAAAAGCTTTTGCCTTAAGGTGCATGTGATTGCCAGAGAGAGAGTCAAACAGAAACAGTGAGAGGGAAAGTGAGAAATCAACAATTCTGGGGGGATGGTTGCCCCATAAGCCCTTCTCTTCCAAGGATCTTGGGCATTAATATACATGAGCCCAGCACGATTTTCTTTTTTTTCTTTCTTTTTTTTTTTTTTTTGGAGAGGTTTTTTCGCTATAGGGCATGTGCACTGGCCAGACAGAGAGAGACAGAGAGACAGAAAGCGAGAAATCACCCCCCAGGGGGGATGGTCACGCCGCAATCCCTTCTCCTCCATTCTCCTCTCGGGATCTTAGGCACACACGCACACGCACCTGGCGTGAGTTTTAAGCCACCGGGTCTGGGACACAAACCGCAGTCGACTACGTGAGAGTCCAGCGACATAGCTATTATGCTAACTGCTGGTTCCCAGCCCAGCATGATTTTCAAGCCATGGGTCCAGGACTCAAACCGCAGTCAGCCATGTCAGGGTCCAATGACGTAACTACTACCCCATCTGCTTGTCCCTTGTATGCCACTACTAATTCCACATCTTAAATGCTGTTAGTTTTTTAAATATTTTAATTTATATGTTCATGTGTCTATTAAGCAGCCTGTAGCATGGTGCCAAATCGTCAATGAACTTCATCAATTGATTTTCTCAGTATAAGAATAAACACATAATTTTTAAGACATATATATGGTTATGAATGTGCAATTTAACTAAATTTATACATTGATGTATGATTTATTGGAAATTTAAAAGTAATCATGACTAAATTGTATTAAAGGAATCCATTAACCAGCTACGGAATGGTCATCTTACACAGGCACATTATTTAAGCCTCAGCGCTGAATAGAAATTATCAGACTAGAAAAAGCTTAAAATCCTTAGACGGGGCCTAAAGGGAAGATTGTAGGATAAAATGAGCTGTCCTTTTTGACTTCAAGCCACTACCATGTTCTTTTCTCTCATCTCCTTAACCCCGCATCCATTTCTAGACATCCAGTTCAAGTGCTGATTTAGACACTTCTAAGCTAGTCTAGTTTCTCTTTAAGACCCAAGAAAGGTCTATCAATATGGTTGCAGTACATCCTAGATATTCTAGAACAGTCTTAATTTCAAATACTTTATTTCCTCTCTATCTAAACCATTAACTTCCCCATAACATCTTGAGTTTATTAAATATTATGGACTAAACCTGCTACAACAAAAACTTTAAAAAACATTCTACTCTACATTTTGATTTTTATTGTGAACTGACCCATAATCTAAAGTAGGCCAACTCCCTCCATCCCCCCCAAAAAGTAAAATTGACTAGGAACTGTTTTCTCCAAACCACGTTTTTCAAGAAATTGGGAATACATCATAGGAAGATTCAGTGTCTTCTTAGTTTCTGGACCTTATTTCAAGCTAGCTCATTATAGAATGATAGTGATTAAAATATATTCCTATATGAAGGTGGTCGAGTCATCTGAAGGATGTGTGACAGTGTACGACAGCCAGAAGTTTGATATCTGGATTCAAAAAGGCTTATCAATAATAGTGTAGCTTGGGGGGCCAGCAGGTGGTGTGGTGGTTAAGGGCACTGAATGCCTACATGGCTGACCATGGTTCGAGTCTTGGACCTGGTGGCTTACTTTCTTACTCTCTCTCTCTCTCCCTTTCTGATCAAATAAAAATAAATAAATAAACAAGTAAATAAAGTTAAATAAAAACTAATTCTTAAAAAAAATATATAGCGTAGCTACTGCCAGCAGGTGCTATGGTGGTTTAGGCACTAGACTCCCACATGGCCAATCATTATTCAAATCCTATTCCTTGTGGCTTGCATTCTCATTTTTCCTCTTTTTCTCTGGTCAAAATAAAAAAAAATAATAGTAATGTATAAAATAAAATAAATCTTTTTAAAAAATAGTGCAGTTGTATGACCTGTATAATCTTCATGAAGTACCCAGACAAAGTTCTTCCCATAAATTATTACACACACACGTGTGTGTGTGTGTGTGTATATATACATTAACTAATTTTACATTAATTCACTCTGTGACAGAAGCTAAAATGTTGGACAATATAAAGGCATGGAGAGTAACAGTGGATGTTTTGATTTCTGTTCTTATTCCCTTAGCTGCTTTCTTGGTGGGGAACCTCTGATTCTTGTTTCCATTCAATGTAGTGCTCTTTTCCCCAACCCATTTACTCCTTCCTCAGTCACTTATCCTTTACTGACATTGCCTTACTTCCTGTAAGATATCCACAATAATTGGTGACCTACAATTGAGGGAAAAAAATAATAATTCCTGTGGTATTGCTTGTTACAGGTTACTGTCATTTCTTTGAACTTGTGCTTTGTCCCTTTCTGTCTCTATGAATGTGACCTCTGGCAAAATAAGAGGATTTTAAGAAATGACAAGAGAAAAGAAAAAGCAGAGACACTATCATAGGAGAGAAAGGAATAAATATTAGAAATGTATAAATAGGATAATTAAAATGTAGAAAATGTTTTAGAAAATATAAATAAAACACAAGAATTATTACCAGTCTAGATGAACTTTGTTCACAAGGGTAAAATGCAGAAATATAATGAGGCAGAAATAACTAAAGATAATGTTTCTATAGCAGAGAAAATTGGGGCAAATATTTAACTTTGGCAAGTTAAAAAAACAAACATATTTCCAGATGTAACATTCTCTTCTGAAAAAATATCACAGGCATTTTCTGAAACTAAATAAATTGTTAAGCAGTTAAATTTATTTGTTCTAGTATATTACCTGCAAAAATACTTTAATTTTTATGTTTGCCTTATATCTCCTAATGATGTACAATTTCCTACAACAAAATAATGTGCTCCAAGAATTTTAATGGCATGAGGTAATGTTGATGTACAGTTCTTGGATACAAATTTACAAAAGAAGTATGATCTTAAATATATGAAGGTACAAAAATTAAAGAGCAAAATAAGTACTTGAAATGTTTAAGTATCCCCAGTAATGGTATTATCATGATTATTATTAATTTTTTGCTTATTTTTCTGCATTTAAAAAATAATCATTGAAAAAGCACAATGTGCATATGTAATTTTGGCTTTAATACAACTTGGTTTCATGCAAAAATTGTATATATATTAAACCTGACTATATTAAATTGGAAAGATTTGGAATTTTTTTAAATATATATTTTAGTTTTTGAATTATTTTAGACTTACAGAAATGTTTCAGGGATAAGATAGTTCCCAGACAATCTCGTCCAATTTTCCCCATGTTGTTAGCATTTATTATTTCCATGGTTTACTTGTGAATATTCAGAAACCCACATTGGAACATCACTATTAACTAAACTATGGGCTTTATTTTGATTTGACCAGGTTTTATTTTGCTTGTTTCTTTAATCCATGAACTCTCTATTTCTGGATTCAATCAATGATACCTCATTGCATTCAGTTATCTCACCTAACATTTAATCCCCTCTGTTCTTTGATAGATTATTACAGAAAATCACCAAAATCAAAAGATGGTTCTTCAAAAACTAAAATAAAATGAATAAACCTCAATCCCATCTACATGTCGGCAATTGTCCAGGAAATTTACTTTTAATAAAAATAAAAATGAGAGGAGAGACAGACATATAAAAGAGACACAGAATGAGAATATACACATTGTTAGTACCAGAAATAAAAGCAAAGTATCACTCTTTATTCCACATTTATATTATTACTTTATGTCTCAAATTCTAAAATTGAAGTAGAAAAAAATAAATCCTAAAATAGACATACTCAAATTAGAAATGCATAATCTATCTATTCTTACATCTATTAAAGACATGTTTATCTCCATTTTTAAAAGACTTGATATTAGTTAACTCATGGGACAAAGTAGAAGCAAGCATTAGCTTTTGTGTATAATTTTTTTAAAAGAAAGTCTTATTAGCAATCATGTAAGACTAAATTTCAGAATGTTCAATTCAACTGTTTTATAACAAATATTTTAATGAGCATTTTACATGGCACAGGTGGCATGGTACCACTGTGAGATCCTGGAGCCATTGAGAAGACCTGGGTTTGCATCCCAAGTCAACAAGATCATGTGGTCACACACAAAGTTGCACTGATGATCCTGACAGCCTGGAATACTTGGGAGAAGATTGTAGTGTGGTGAGACTCTTTTAGAGGTCTCTCTCTCTCCCTCTCTTTCTTTGTCTGTATCTGTCACAAAATAAATTAAATTTTTAAATTTTTGAAAGAATATACTACATGTCTGCAATTTTCCAGAAAACTCATTTTAAATGAAAGTAAATGAAAGCACAAACAAATGCATACATCTTCCCCAGGGAACATGATAAAAATACTGTGGGGGAATCAATGGAGACCATTTCCCAACATAAAAACCAGATCTACGGTTTTCTCCACAGATTACACAGAAGAAAAAAGAAACTCAAGTGGGATAAACAACAGCTCTCAGTTTGTGATGGATGGGATTTGTCCATTTGCTGCAGAGGTCTTTTATTCCTGAGGATTTATAATCAAGTTGTAGAGTGACTCTGGTGACTTGTATCCTAAAGGATGCTAGCTAGTGAGGTGGTTATTTGGGGATGTGTAAGTAATTAACTTTCAGTAAAGAAGCAATGTCTTGTGAGGAAATAAATTTGTAAATCTAAAACATAACCCTTAAATTTTATGTAGCATGTGAACTTAAATAACCCTCAGGGATAATATGTTTCTGTATACCTCTAATCTGACTAGTTTTCTAAACAAGGTACTCCTGTCTTCAAATTTTTTTTCCTTGGGGTAGCCTGCCTTTATTTATTTGAGTTGATGTTGTGATAAATGTATGTATTTGCTTATACATAAATTGGGGAAAATTAAAGGTGAAACATCAGTAGCACTCAATGCTGAAGATAATGTCAACTGAGAAGTTGCAAAGAAATGATTTATAGTTAAGGAATGACCATGCATACAACAAAGAAAGAACAGAAAACACTATAAAGGAGGACATTCAAAATGAGTCCAGAACATACGTGAGTAAATTATTTTTCTCTTATCATTACCCTCATAAATATGTAATATTTGTTGAAATATGTTTTATTCTTGTGTTAAGGAACCATATTAGTGAGCAGTTAAGTTTTAAATGGGCTCTACTATAAATTCAATAGATTAAAATATTTTTGAATTAAGAGAATACTAAGTGGCAAGCGATCTATTTATCCACTGAGGGTTAAGATAAAAAGTAAGAATACAATTATAGAGTAATATGGCCCAGTTTATTGGAGAAACTGCACATGAAAAAGAGGAACATCTAGTTTAAGTCTGGGAAAATATTACTGCTTTGAACAATAAAAATAGAATTTGAATTCTGTAAAGGACATCATCATAGGAGGGATTCTTAGAGATAAATGAGGCTAGTTACTTCACTTTTCAGAGAGGAAATTTATGGACAACTAAGGTCATGAGCCCAAGAAGTGGCAATGTTAGAAAATGTATTCAAATCTCTTTTCTCCTACCTGGCTTTTTTTTTTTTTTTTTTTTTTTTTTGAGAGAAATTTTTGCAATTGAGTGCATGTGTTCACCAGACAGAGACAGAGAGAGAGAACAAGAAATCACCCCCGCAGTGGGGATGGCCACACCACCATCCCTTCTTCTCCATTCTCCTCTCAGGATCTTGGGCATGCATGCACATGCACCCAGCCTGAGTTTTAAGTCACCAGGTCCGAGACTCAAACTGCAGTTGACTACATAGGAATCCAGCAATGTAACCATTACGCCATCTGCTGATCCCCCTCTCCTACCTGTTCTTTTAATGTCCCAAAATTGAAAATGCATTATCACTCCTCACATTGAGAGAATTAAAGGTATATCTATTCAAAAAAAAAAAAAAAAAAAAAAAAAAAAAAAAAAAAAAAAAAAAAGATGAGCCACCCATTTGTTATTTTCCAGAGTTGGCTTATGTATATAAGATTCCTGAACATATTCATTTTTTTGTTTACTCTGCTACTTTGGCTTATTTTATAATTCTAGTTTTCCATTTATTCACTTTTCATTTAAAATTCAGCTAATATGCAACAATGATTACAATTTAACTGTCCTGGATTTGCCTTACAAGTTCAGATATGCTTTCAAACTTCAGAGTTGGAAAAGCTGAGCTAAATATTCAATTTGTCCTGTTGCTCTACTTTTCATTCTTGACAGGACATGTAGTGAGATGGGTATACACTCAGGGTCTGGGGTCAGAAACTTCAGACGTTAAGCCCTAGTTTGCTATATACTGGCTATATTACTATGTACAAACTCCTTAACCTAAATGAACCTAAAGTAAGACTAATTTATTTTTCTTTGTGTTTCATTAATATTAACATAATGATATTGTCATTTATTCCCTATTTTATTCTTTAAGATATTTGTTTTAAATATATTATCAAGCTTTAACCTCAGAACCTATCTCTAATTATACAGAGTAGGATACATGAAGGGACTTTAAAACATTTGTGGAAAAGAAATAGAATTAAAGTATGAGCTTACTGCAATGCAAAAATTGTTTTAAATCCATGCATTTATTTATAGTACACATTTCTCATGAACATTTTGAAGACTCCTTGTACTTTCCTGTACTTAAAAATGAATAAAACATTTTTAAAAGGAAATGAGCAGAGGCTGAATGGTGGTAATACAGTAAAACGCAAGATGGTATGAAGCTCTTCCACATGGAAAGGTCCCAGGCTCAAATCTGGAAATCTTCCTGAATATGCCTGACATGTGCGTGTATCCGTAATCTAGAGTAGGTGGAATCTGGGAGTGGACTGCACCATCAAGACCCTGTTTAGGTGAGCTCTCTCTCTCTTTCTCACTTTCTCTCTCTGTATGTCTCTCTCATTTATGAAAAAAAAAGTAGTTAAAATGAAACTTCTAAAAATTTAGTATTTGCAAAACTTACATCTGAGGTTAATGTCTGACAAGTAAAGAGGGATAGCCTCAAAATTATAGAAAAACATTTTCAGGTTTTTGACACAGGATGTTTACGCCCAGAGAGAAACAGAGAAAAGGAAACTGAGAAATTGTCCCCTCACCCCAAAGTGGGGAGGAACAGCCACAACACAATCCCTTCACCAGTATTCTCCTCTTGGGATTTTGGGGACACATGCACATAGACCCAGAGTGATTTCAAGCTGCCAATTCTGGGTTTAAAACCATGGTGGGCCATCTGTGAATCCACTGCCTTAACCAACACACTACCTGCTGGCCCCTCTGTGGTAGATTTTCAAGCTGCCAAGTCTAGGGCTTGAGAGGTTGACTATTGGGAATCTAGTACCTTGACCGCTAAACCGCCTGCTGGATCCCAGAATTATTAGATTTTTTCTGGTTAAATTGAAAGTTATTGGGCCAACAGGTGGCATGGAGGTTAAGGTGACTTTATCCCACATGGCAGACTGCATGGTGGATATCAGGACTCAAAGGCTTGGGAATCACACCAAGCACATGTGCACGGGTGCTCAAAATTTTGAGAGAAGAATGGAAGAGAGGAGGCTGTGGCATGGTCATTCTCTCTAGGGAGTGATTTCTCACTTTCCCTCTTAATCTCTCTCTCTCTGTCTCTCTGGCAAACATATATGCCCTAGAAAAACTAAAAGAAATAAATAATTTTTTAAGCACTAATATTGTTGCAGTTAGACATTAGTGGTCTTATGTCTATGAAGAAGTTAAATCAATAATTAAAATTTTTAGATGGAAAAATTAATCATCAGCTATAACTTTGTAAACCAAGACAACTGGAAATACAAAGAATTTTTTTGGTAAACTCATAATAAATGAGGACCTATTGATGCACTGACTTTGTGGGATTGGGCAAAAGAATAGTATGGTACAAACCTAGAAGATTATATATATATGTATATATATATATATATATATATATATATATATATCCCCTCAAATCACAAAGTTAAAAGGAATTTGGTTTTTTGGGGCCAGCAGGTGGTGTTGCATTTGAGGGAGCTGGACTCCCACACGGCTGACTGCAGTTTGAGTCTTGGAATTGGCAGCTTGCTTTGTTTTCTCACTTTCTCTCTCTCACTCTCTTACTCACTCTGTCCCTCTCTAGTCACATTAAAATAAAGGTAAAGAAAATAATTCTTTTTTTTTTTTTTGAGAGGTTTTTACTACAGGATGCATGCGCTCACCAGAAAGAGACAGAGAGACAAAAAGCAAGAAATCATCCCCCCAGGGGGGACAGACACACATTCCTTCTCCTCCATTCTCCTCTCAGGATCTTGGGCACACATGCACACACGCCCGGTGTGAGTTTATGCCACCGTGTCCAGGACACAAACTGTCATTGACTCCAAAGGAGTCCAGAGATATAGCCATTATGCCAACTGCTGGTCCCCAGGAAAAGAATTCTTAAAAAAAAAAAAAAAAAAAAAAAAAAAAAAAAAAGATAAAAAGGAATTTGACTTGCTAAATATAATGTTGGGCATTAGGGGCAAAGCTTCAGTATAACATTCTGTCTGCATTAATGGATTTAGTCTCAAGTTTATTTAGTGGTTTATTAAGTTTGTTGTTTTCATTGAATTTGCCTTAGGACAAACATCTTTGTGTTTTAAAGTATGTACACATAATATTTATTAAATTACTGTGAAAAATGGTAAACAAGAAAGCAACAAACAAAATTTTCAAAATACTTACACCAGTTTCTTGAAGAAAAAGCTTTCCATCTTAAAATATTTCCCTACAGATTTAGTTATGCTTATGCTATCTAGTTCAACAAAGATTTAAGGTAATATATATTCCACTAATAAAGGCAGTTTAGATTTTGCATTCACTTGTACAGAACAGAAAAATAATATTTATATGATTTATATTTCTTTCCTTAATAAAGTTTGAGTGCCAGAGAGTAAGAGAAATATTTTTTGTAAGGACACACTGTATATAGCCTTAGACTTTGGAAACAATCATTTCTAAAATACAATTTTAATATTGGTGGTTGAACAAAAGCATTTATGCCTACTAAGGTAGAAATTAATTGCAATGTAATGGCAGATTTAATTGAAATCACTAGTATACATTTACAGAGTTTATGAGAAAGTCATTTTAACTGAACCAGGATTTTATTCCCTGAGACACTTGAATAAAGTAAATTAAACTTAGTTCCTGAAATAGAATATGATCATACTTTTCAACCAATCAATGCAAATATAAACTCATGAATAATGTCATTTCAGGGAATTTATTTGTTCTATCTATTCTGGACCATGGAAAGAAGCAATAATATCACTGTGTTTATTTTCTTGGGACTTTCCCCAAACAAGAACATTGAAATCCTATGCTTTGTACTATTTTTATTTTTTTATATTGCTATTTTAACAGGAAACTTGCTCGTAATGATTTCCATCACATGCACTCAGCTAATTGGCCAACCCATGTATTTCTTCCTCAACTATCTCTCACTCTCTGACCTTTTATATACATCCACGGTAACCCCCAGACTAATGGCTGACTTATTGGCAGACAGGAAGACCATTTCATACAATAACTGTATGATACAGCTCTTTACCACCCACCTCTTCGGAGGCATTGAGATCTTCATTCTCACAGGGATGGCCTATGACCGCTATGTGGCCATCTGCAAGCCGCTGCACTATGCAACCATCATGAACAAGCAAAGGTGTAACACAATCATCATAGCTTGTTGTACCGGAGGATTTATACACTCTGCCAGTCAGTTTCTTCTCACCATCTTCTTACCTTTCTGTGGCCCCAATGAGATAGATCACTACTTCTGTGATTTGTATCCTTTGCTGAAATTAGCCTGTTCCGATACACACTTAATAGGTCTCCTAGTCATTGCTAATTCAGGCCTGGTTGCTCTGGTGACATTTGTTGTCCTGATGCTGTCTTACTTTTGTATATTGTATACCATCAGAACATACTCTGCAGAGAGCCGCAGCAAAGCTCTTTCCACATGCAGTTCTCACGTGACAGTTGTGGTCCTGTTTTTTGCACCTGCATTATTCATTTACATTAGACCAGCCACGACATTCCCAGAAGATAAAATATTTGCTCTGTTTTACACCATCATTGCCCCCATGTTCAACCCTCTGATATACACACTGAGAAATATGGAGATGAAGAATACCATGAGAAAAGTGTGGTGTGATCAAATATCCCTGAAACAAAAGTTAAATTTTAATTATTTCTGTTCTTGGTGCCATGATTCCATAAGACCACAACTGTAAGGAAGGTCCATTCTCACCATCTTCCTGTTATTATTTGGAAATATAATTGGGCAAACAGGATACATGTACCTTCTCTTGTTTTATGCTTATACTCTGACACTTAATCAGCAAATTGAACATTATTATCCTCTCTTTTGTTTTACTTAATCATTAAGATTTTGTTCATACGATTTGTTCAAAATGAATGATTACATGGCATTGTATTGAGAAAGTAAATAGACTATGCATTTTTCATGATTTAAAAGGTGGGTAAACTGAATAAAATATAACTTTTAATTATAATACCCATTCTCTGAAGTATAATACAGAAAATTGCACTTATCACGACTCCGGAATTTTTACAAACAAAACACTATTGTGTGATCAGCAACCAGATTAAGAGACACAAGTTACTATCACACCAAAGGTTTTTTTATTTTCTCTTTATAATTAATATCCCTTAAAGGTAACCATAATCTTCAAATTCAAAATGAGTTTTACCTGTTCTTGTACTTTGTAAAATATAAGTGATACTGATTGTACTCTTTAGCATCTGTTTTATTATTTCAATCATGAGAGTCATTCTTCATGATTGTGAATTTTCTTATGGTTTATTTTCATTGATGTATTGCATTTTGCTACCTAAATATATAGTGATTAGATTTTTCATTCTCTTGTTGCTAGACATTTGGGAAGTTTCACATTACAGCTGTTACATATAATGCTGCTTCGAACGTTTTGGAACAGGTCTTTTAGTGAATATACATCTTTCATTGTTTATTCATTATACTTTATATGATAATTAAGACATCATTTTTAGAAAGTAGCTGTGTATTTGTATTAATATTATTTTCTAATATACCAATAATATAAAATAAAATATATTAATAATAAAAATAATTATCCATAGAAAAATGTTATGTGAGCAAAATAAAAGGCTTAGAATATGAAACTTCTGGCTCTTGTAGTAGAATATTTGCAATAAGGTATAGGATATGCTAATTGACACAAACCTGCCTGTCAATAACAGACAAAAAGGCAGAAAACTCTTAGAATGGTATTAGACGATGAAACTCAGAAGAACTCTCAGGAATGCAGCATTAGGTTTTATTAGTAAGATTAAGAAAGAGGTAATCACCATTGGGAAATTTTACCAACTAAGAGCTTCATGGTGGCACATGGAGTTGCTGATCATAGTAAGGAAAATTGAAAAATTCTGCATCTAGCTTCTAAGAATGAAAAAATGTACTTCACTGGATTCTCAGTAAGGGCAGTGATGTCAGATTAAGAAGACATGCTATGAACTCATGCTATTGCTTGAGAGCCACATACACATACATGTGCACAGACACATAGTATAGAAATAAGATCTTTCTAGAGGCTCTTATCTGACATAATTGGAATATACATGCACATGTACAAAACCAAAAACATTAAAAAATATTTTAACTTTCTGGGAACCAGCAGTTAGCGTAATGACTATGTCACTGGACTCCCACATAGTCGACCGCGGTTCGCGTCCCAGACCTGGTGGCTTAAAACTCACGCCGGGTGCGTGTGCATGCATGCCCAAGATCCCGAGAGGAGAATGGAAGAGAAGGGATTGCGGTGTGACCATCCCCCCTGGGGGGTGATTTCTCGCTTTCTATCTCTATGTCTCTCTCTGTCTGTCTGGCGAGCGCACGCGCCCTATAGTGAAAAACCTCTCCAAAAAAAAAAAAAAAGTTTTAACTTTTGTCCAAAAGCATATAATTTTATCATAAAAAATTACTCATTAGAGGAGAAAAATTAGACTAAAGTCATTGATTGCTGATTTCAACAAGCAAAAACTGCATGTATAGCAGTTGGACACAAGCTATAATGTGAATATGGTTATTATATAAAATACAAAATTTTTAAAAACATCACATAGTAATATGAGTTTAAAATATTCCAGTTGGTTTATAAAACAAACAAATTAACTGCAGAAAATGAAAAATACATATGTATTTCAGGGCTTGCCAGTGATGTACTGGTTAAGACAGCTAGTTTCCACATGGCTTACTGCGTGGTTCAAGTCCCAGAGAAGGCAACTTGAAAAACACACTAGGCACATATGTGTGCATGTCCAAGTCCTGCATAATAATAAAAAAAGTGTATTTTTAAACACAGAGTTTCACTGTCTCTAATTTCTTCCCAGTTGGCACTCTACAGGCACTCTCCATGACACTCAACCTTTAGGATGGACTGACAGTCACATCTGGGCCTCCATGTGGGCCAGTCTGTAGAGCACAGTGTCATAGCAACATGCACCAGGATATTTTTATTAGAAATGTAATGGATAAAACTTCCTAAAAGTAAAACTTTTACTCAAAAGGATACGTATCATCACCATTTTATTTATTAATTTATTAAATAAATGTTTTAGAGCAGCCATTTATTTGAGTCAAACTACTTGTCACAGCTACTGGGATTACCAAATTGGATAAGACTTGGTTTTCTATCATTGGCAACTAGTAATCATTGACAGGATAAAACAGGCCTGACCCAATATAGTAAAGGTCATAATCAACATATTCATGTCCTGAAGGTTCACAGTGCTGAAACATGTAAATCAAAGGGAAGGATTCTCTGAGGAAGGAATGCCTTAGCTGGGCTTTAAAAGGGAAGAGAGAATTGCCTAGAACAAAAGAGGTTGCATGAAAAGGTATGCCATGTATAAATTCACATAAAAGTAATACTTTAGAGGGACCAGCAGATGACATAATAGTTACATCACTGGACTCCCACGTAGTCAACCATGGTTCAAGTCCCAGACCCAATGTCTTAAAACTCATGTCAATTGTGTCTGCATGCATGCCAAAATCCAGAGAGAAGAATGGAAAAGAATGAGTTGTGGCAAAGTCAACCCCCTGAGGGGTGATTTCTTACCTTCTGTCTCTCTCCCTGTCTCTCCAGTGAGCACATACGCCTTATAACAAAAATTTTTTTCTTTAAATAATAATACTGGAGAAATCACTTAAGGTAATTTGCAAGAGAGGGAAAATGAGAAATCACTACCAGGCGGGATGGCCATGCCCCAATCCCTTCTCTTCCATTTTCCTGTCACGATTTTGGGTACACAGGTATATACCTACAGCATGATTTTCAAGCAACTGAGTCCAGGGCTTAAACAGTGGTTGGCCATGTGGGACTCCAGCCCCTTAGCAATATGCCTACTACTGGTCCCATAAAAAATATGTTTTTTGCTTTACATGATAAACCTATTTTTGTAGGTGTTCTCCATCTCATGAAATAGAACTGCCTAATGTGTTATTTGTTCAGATTAAAATCTTACAAAATCTTTAACTATTGAATTCCTTGCACATTATTTGTCAATACATTTAAAAACTTCTGTTGTTTCTGTGCCGGGGTCTAGCCTCGGTGGAGGTGGGTTATCTCATCGGAGGCGGTGCAGGAAGGAAAGACTGAGGTCTCAGTGACTTTTTCATGCACATCTTCAGTCAGACACCCTCAGAGATTACTCTCTGAAGAGTGACCACTGCTAGGAATTATTGTGCCTTTTTATTAAAAATGTGATACATGCAAATAAACGGGTGAAGGACTATGTGTTCTAATTATCAGTTCATAAAGTTTTAACAATAGGGAACATAAATTCCATTCAGGGTTGGATTAAGGGCGGGTCTATTACAGTTTAACAATTTGTTTGTTTGATGGAAGCAGATCTTCAGGAACTTCATGGAATTCAATTTCAGAAAACAGCCTCCAGCAAGCAGAGTTAATTATCAGCTGATGCTTGGCGGCAGTCATCTTGTGATTACTGAGTACAATGCTAAAAAAAGAAAATCTCAAGTATAGGTATTAGTTCTTATGGATCTCAATAAAAATGATACTTATATAATTTTATAGGGATCTAAAACTTAATTCAAGAAACCCTAATATATTTATTTATTCTAAAGGGGTGAACCTATTGTTCACTTAGTGAGGGCGGGAGTGTCCTGGGCCAGTTTCAGCCTAATCCTATTCTATGTAAAGAAAAGATTATTTTTAAGCTTATGTTAAATGCATCTTAAAGGGCCTTCCAAAGGTCAAGAAGATTATTTCTGCCTAGATAGAACTTTAACATACCCTCTATTGTGACCTCAGGGATAAAACATTGTAATAAACAGTAGGTGGTCAGGGCAAAAGGGAGTGGTCGGGGGACTTTCAGGAAATCTTATCACACACTCAAGATATATGAGAGAGCTATATAATTCTTTTATAGTAGTATATCAGGGAGTCAGAGGGGGGTCACTTCCCAGCAAGGCTACCGCAGACTCTGGAGCATACAACAAGCAGCCTTGCCAACATGCTGAGTCGACCCAAGCTCTGCTCGTAAGACGGGGGGTGGGGGGTGGGTGGGGGGGGGTACAGCAGCAGCCTTGCCAGCATGCTGACCAAAGCTGTGCTCAAAGGTCAAAGGCTCAAACAGATCCTGGGGCCCCACTGGGTTGGACTCCTCCATTTCTGCCTTCAAAATATTCTATGCTGGGGTGATGATGGTAGAGAGGAATGAGAAGTGATTGCTAAAAGGGTCTCTTTTTGGTCAGACAAAGATATTCAAAACAAAATTGAATTCAGGGTAATAATAGCACTGTATATTAAAGACCAATTATATTATACATTTTAAGTGTTAAATTGTATGATATGTGAATTATAGCTCAATTAAACTGTTATAATTGAAAAAATGCTAAATCTAGTAAATGATTGTGTTAATTTCTACAGAATAAAAGGCAATACAGCAACTATCATTACTAAATATCAAAATGATCAAAACTGTATCAAGTGGTATTTGTATAATTCATATAGAATAATTTTCAGTAAGTTTTACTCAGGGAAATAAATAGTATGTAGCATGAAAAAGAGCCATGTGTTTCTGATTTGAAAAATGGGGCCATATGGGCTACAGCAGGGACATCTACTTCAGCAGCCAGGAACAGAGCTCAGTGCTTTCTATCAAAGGCAAAAGTCCTGTGTTTGCTGCACACCCATGATCTGGGAATAGCTGAAGCAAGAAGTGGATCAAGGCATCAATACTTGTTTAAGGTACTCTCTCTCTCAATGTAAGAAGTAAATAAACTTTATTTTAAAAAATCCATACATAGTTTTTCTTAGAATACATATTTCCATGAACTTTTTAAAGACACCTTGTAGAGCTAGCATTGGCACTTGAAAGTTTAGAAAGATGCATGAAAGAATAGTGAGATTAATATATATTCTTTTATGTATTACTTTTCTTCTTATTTTAGTAAACTAAAAAAATGTCTAAAATACCAAACCTAAGTATATTTTAGGAGAAGCTACAGTATTCCGAGTTTGATGATTGAGAAATTACTAAAGAGGTCAGTTTTCTTCCTTTTAATCAAACAGATCTGGCTTTATCTCTCACAATCGTTTTTATTGCATTTTCTCTCATCTTTACTTCCCTATCAGGCTATTCCAGCTGACAGATATGACTTAATGTCATGGTAGAAATAATTGTTAATATGACACATGATGGTGAAATTAAAAATCTTCCATTTCAGAAATAAGATAAGGGAAGATCCATGAAGTTGAATGATTTAAACAAGACAGAAACAATAATAATTCAAAATCAGATGTGTGTAATTTTGGTTCTCTTTCTACACTATGCCAATTTTTCTTTCATAGAAGGCACAATATCTACATAAATAAGTTGGGATTATATTATGAAAGATTTGTCTCTTCTATTTATTTAGTTGTTCATCAATTACTTATAACTATATGGACTCTTTGATATGTATTTTATATTTTGGGATATATTTCAATAGTGTTTTATCTAATTTCCCGCTCATTTTTTTAAAGCTATGACCATTTTAAACTTCCAGTTGACTCCTTTGTCTCCATGTATAAGGGGTCTTTTAAAAGTTTATGAAAATGCAAATTATGAAAAGAATATGCATAAGTTTTTTAAAATTTTGAACCAAAATAAACTCACAATAACCTCGTATGACATGTTTGAATAGAAACTAGTTTGAGATACTCTGAATGATAAGACATCAGTTTAAAAAGAGTTCCTATCAGAGCAATAAGAATTCTGCTAAAGCTAATGCAAGAACAACTCAAATTTATGATGACGCTTCAGTGGAAAAATAGTGAAATTATTGGTGCTTTCTGAAAAGTTTATTGGGATAATGCCTTAAAGAAATAGTCAGTTCACAAATGAATGATTTGTTTTAAGGAGAGTAGAGATGAGATGATGTTAATGATGCCTATAGGGGATCATCTCCATCAATTTATGAAGAAAAAAATATTGTCTTGTTTCAATTGAAGAGAAATAATAATTAACGACAGAAACAGTGGCAAATACCATAGACATCTCAACTGGCTTTACCCTTACAGATTTCTGACTGAAAAATTAAACTTCAGAAAACTTTGTGCTCAATGGGTTTCAAAAATAAGCTGCAGATCAGCTGCAGATAAGAGCAGAACTTTCACTTGGAGATTGATCAGACAACTATGAAACTAAGGTGGATCTCAAGTAAATCAACAGAAGATCTTAGAAAGATGGCCTGGCACCATAAATAGTTCTGCCTGGCAGAGAGGACTAGAAAAGATATATGAAATAATTTATAGCATAAAATAACCTGGACTTTTCCAACCCAGCATTGTAATCAGATTACAAAAGAGCAACCACACCAGAGGATTATCTTGAGAAAGATTTTGAAGGAAGAAAAAGAGACTGATCTTTGCTAGCAGATGGTATATCACAAAATACTTGGTATGCAGGGCTGAATTGAGAAGGTCTTTGTGTGATTAGTATTTGCTTTTCAACAACTTGAGTAGTTGACATGTAAATATTATCTCAAAAATATTTAAAACTAGGAACCAGCAGTTAGTGTAATGGCTATGTCACTGGACTCCCACGTAGTCGACCGCCATTTGAATCCCAGACCCGGTGGCTTAAACTCATGCCGGGTGCTTGTGCATGCATGCCCAAGATCCCGAGAGGAGAATGGAGGAGAAGGGATTGCGGCATGGCCATCCCCCCTGGAGGGTGATTTCTCGCTTTCTGTCCCTCTGTCTTTCTCTGTCTGTCTGGCAAGCACATGCGCCCTATAGCAAAAACCTCTCAAATAAAAAAATATTTAAAACCATACTGTCACTGGGGATATAGAGTCACAAACAAAATTATACAAAATTATTAGAAATATTTTGAACATTACCTTTAAAATTTAGTACTCTGAAAAGTTGTTTATTAACTGTGGGATTATTAAAGTGGGATTACATCAGATTTGGACAGTAGAGGACACAGTAATTAGTGTGAATTTTACTGAAAACCTAGTAAGTAGGTATCAGGAGAGATTAAGTGAAAAAGCATAGGACTTTTGCTTCCACGTGGCACAGTAAGGGAAACACACATTAGGCATTCGGACATACATCCTGACAGTCAGAGATGCTGGCCTGAATAAAGAAACTACATTTGTACAGGAGCACTGGACACAGCAAGGTTATCTAGATGAATCAGGGAAGGCTTCCTAAAGACATGAACCCTCAGTGGAGAGGTGAAGAGTAAATGGGCAACAACAAAGCAGAGGCACAGATAGAGCAAAGGGCCTAGGGTAGGAGGAGCAAGCCCTTGTGAGGAGCTGGAGAGAATTGATCAGGTGGATGGGGACAAAAGGTAACAAGGGAACAAGCACAGAAGGATCTGAAAAATGTTCAGTTATCGTTAACAGGTTGGACTTACAATAGAGTCATGTTAGAAAGAAGACGTTGCACCTTGTAAAGGTAAGTAGAGTTTGAAGGGAAACAGGACTGAAGGAAGCTCAATGGGATGTGGGGAGGCCATCCTTTTTGGAGGCCCTCTCAGGGCTGACAGGCGCTGGGATGGAGAGGGTGGCAATGGAGATTTTAATCTTTCAGGTTCAAAAACCATTATCTGACTGTTGTCACCTTGGGTACAAAAGAAAATGAAAGGGAATGTGATTTTTCCAAATCCTCACTTGAGCAATGAGGGGTTAATAGATGTGGTAGTCTTGGGAAATGGAGACTTCAGAAAGAGTTTCTTTGAAGTTTGGTGAGTGATAATGGTATCTCCCAGATGACTCTTACATGCTCAAATGTGATTCTGAATAGATCACTAGTTTCTTGGATCTGAGCCCATAGGAGATGTTGAAGCTGCTGATGCCAATGTGGAAGATTGGATATTGTCCTACTGGATATCACAGACTGGGTAACTGAATAAGAACATAAATTTATTACCAATTGTCTGAGGCTGAAAGTAAAATATTGTGGCACTAGTATTGATTCTGGTGAAGGTCACATCTTCTGAATGAGAGGAACACTGTGTCTTCACGTAGCAGAAAGTGGTCGGGAAGAAAATGTTCTCCCTCCATTAAGCCCTTTAATTATAACAGCAAAATTAAAGGAGAGTAGACTCCTCAAGACCTGAATATCTCCCAAGAGGCCCCTTCTCCCAGCACTTTGTAGTGGGGATTAAGTTTCCAGCCCATGACATTTGTGGTACACTTTTAGACTATAGCAGGTATTAAAATGGTAAACCAATAAGAGGCATGGTTGTTCTAAGTCTCTTAATGCTGGCCAGTCTCAGTCAGAATGACCTGGCTGTGAAGTTGCCCCTTACAGCACAGGACCATCATCCTTCTCTCCAGCTTTGTGAAATATAAGAGATTATTCACAGAATTAAATAGAAAAGCACACCTACTCCTCTGGCTTGGCCTGGAAAAGCCTCCAGCACTGAAATCTTCTCAGAATGAGGGATTTCCCACCAGGGGTCTACAGGGCTGTGTAAAGCCATCTCCCAGCAAAATCTTTATTGTGGAATATGGTCCTTCTGCATCTAACAAGGCTGTTTTGAACATAACCACAATGTCTAGTGATGGTCACTGTGACTGAACTTCTGGGAAAAGATTTCAATAGATTCCTTGCCCAGGTTTAATTATCTAATTAA
The DNA here is from genome assembly GCA_026018925.1 of Tupaia tana. Lineage (NCBI taxonomy): Eukaryota > Metazoa > Chordata > Mammalia > Scandentia > Tupaiidae > Tupaia > Tupaia tana. The sequence continues at coordinate 7,301,542 of JAKSZU010000025.1, read as the reverse complement.
TTATCTACTTACTTAGTTCAATACCACTAAGATTCTTAATCGCCATTCCAAAATGATTTCTCTGCTTGTAAACACACTGACTGACCTTGCATAGGTTGTCCACTCATCAATTTTTAACTCACTAAGTTAATGAAGAACAAGAAATGTACCTTAAGAAAAGGTAATTGTTGAAAAACTTAGAAGGGCTGGCCCCTGCTATAGGGTGGTGGATAAAGTGCTGTCCATTGGGATGTGGGATCCATATGACCAACCTCAGTTTGAATCGTGGGCCCAAAGGCTCCAAAATCATGCCAGGTGTGTGTGTTTGTGAAAACAAAATCCTGAATGGTGGGAAAATGGAGAAGGTATTTTTGTGGTATGTACACATCCCATTTGAGGGTGCTCTCTCTTTGTCTCTCTCTTTCTCTCTCTCTTTCTGACAGGTGCATGCATCCTCAGGCAATTAAAATGAAAATGGTAATAATACATTGATGTGAAACTGTGACTTGTGGTAACATTCTGGGAGGCAAGTTCCCTGACAGGAAGAAGACAGTACAGTGGACTTCAGCCACCAGCCTCTGTTCAGAGGTTCACAATTTTACAATCGTGAAATTCATAGGCCTATACCATTCAACAGCAATAAAAACTCAGATGTCTTGCATATTAGACTTCAAACTTCCCATTTTGCCAAATAAGAAAACAATTTTAAATCTATGCTTATTACTGCTATCACTTTAAAAAAGAACATTTTTAACAGAAAAAAAAAATTAAGAAAGTTACCTTCAGATAAAAAAGACAGTCTAATTAAATTAATTAGAGGTGGAACATTACTATTAGGTTGTCGGGAAAGTCATGTTGCATTTTTGCACAGAAAAATACATACGTGACTTTCCTGACATACTTTTCTTTTGTTTTCAGACCAGAAAAAAATGTTTTTAAAGACTCTTTTTCTTTCATGATTGAGAGAGAGAACACAGACCCAAAAGAGAGAAATAAGCATCCCCAAAGTGGGTCTCAAGATGCTTAAGTCCTCTTCCCCAAGCCCTCCAGCTAGTCAAGATCACAACTTCCCAGTGTCTTTCAGGCTGACTGGGGACATGAACCCCAGTGGGTCATGTGGCTCCAGCCTCACAGACTTCACCATCTGCACCACCGGCAAGGCCACAACAGTGAAAAGATTCTCACATGCCCAACACCATCAGAAAGTGGGCTCTTGGGAAACCACTGCTCAGTCACACCAAAATCTCTTCTCCTCCATTCTCCTCTTGGGATTATGGGCAAAGCACCCAGAAACACACACACACGCTCAGCATGATTTTCAAGCTGCTGGTTCTGGGACTGAAACCATGGGGAAAGTTAGTGCCATGTGGACAGATAGTGCCTTAACAACCATGCCACCTGCTAGACCCATTTTTTAAGGTACTTTTTGTCATCTATGTTGAGGTAGAATTGACAAATAACATATATATTTTTTAGACATTTTTGCTACATGGTGTATGCACTTGCCAGAGAGACAGAAAGTGAGAAATCAACCCCAGGGGAGATGGTCATGTCATCCCTTCTCCTCCATTCTCCTCTTGGGATTTCGGCATGTACATGCACATGATCTGGACATGAGTTTCCAGTCTCAGGGTCAGGGACTTGAACCAGGGTCAGACACGTGGGAGTCAAGCACTTTAACCACTAAGCCTCCTACTGGTCCCCTAAATAACATATATTTAAGGTGTACATATTGATTGATATATGTGCACACTAAAATGAGGGTCATAATTAAGCTAATCAACATATCTAAGACCTCACACAGTTACCTTTTTTCCGTGTGGTGAAAACACTTAAGATCTAACCTCTCAGTGAATTTCAAGTATAGATCACAGTATTGTGAACCACAGCCACCATGCTGGGCAAGTTCTAGAGATCCACTTCCATGGGACTTACTAGGTGTGAGTTGGGCCTGTGATGATTCTACTCACAGTAGCAGCATTAGATGCAAATAGTTTAAAGTATCACAAGGCTTCTAATAAATTCAACAGTCCCTTAGCTTTACCTACTCCACCTGGCTCATTTTCATGAGATCATGATCAGCAATGATTTTAATGACTTTTCTGGGGCATTTATCTGTAGATTTACAAATGAAATACTTACAGGGTCAAATCTTAATCTGTCCATTGATCACATAAGCTATGTTGGTACAGAGAATAAATCGACCACCTCCTAATCTCTAGAGCCTGTGAACATGTCACTTTACATGGCAGAAAGGACTTTGCAAGGGTGATTCAAATATGGTTCTTGTGATGGGGAGATTGTCTTGGCTTATCCAGGCTGATTCAGTAAACCCAAAGCACATATTATTAGGGGAAATTAGACCTAAGCACATGGTATTAGTGGCATGTGGATGAGGGCCCTAACTCTAGATCAAATAAATTTTTCTACTTTACTCTCTCTAAAGCAATCTTCCTTTCCAGGTTGACACCCTGTGAGTTCTTTAATCTGGTGTTCACCTATATCCTGCATAATATCCTTTACAATGAACCAGTAATCAAAAGTGTTTCCCTAAGTTCTGTGTGCCACTGTAGTAAATTAATTAGATCCAACCCCTGGACTAGGATATGGGAATCCCAATTTATAGCTAATGAGTTAGGAACACACACCTGATGCATATGCCTGACATATGAACACTGGGAGCCAGTCTTTTATAATTTGTCAGAGGGCTATGTACTCACCAGAGAGTACACAGAAACAAGGAGACAGACAAAGAGAAACAGGCAGAGGCACAAGAAGAAAATATCCACCCTGATGAGCTGTGGTCATGCCACAATCCCTTCTTCATTTCTCTAGCCTTTTAAGATTTGGAGCGTGCATGTTTAAGTAACCTGGGCTCAGATTTGAACTGCATGATCAGCCAGGTGTGATCTGGCTACCTTAACCACCAGGTCATTGAGCCAAAGGGCAAGGGGGCAGTGGCAGTGTTGGGGACTGAGCTCTCAACCTGTGAAATCTCACACAATATCCAATAGTCAGTATCAGCGCTGACATGAATCAGAGGACAGTCATTGTGTTTTGGTGCAGAAGGGATTGCTTGCTTGCATATGGGTGGGGTTGGGGGGACCTGCTTGGTCCTAGAAGTTCTGTGTGGACTGTTGAGACAATAGGAGAAATGGAGTTGGGTTTTTCCTCACTACTCTCATATTCTTGCAGATAGGGTGGGAGATTGCTAGCAAAGGGCAGGAGTATTTCTAGGGTGATGGAACTACACCTGGGTTATATAAGCACACATTTTGCATCTGTGAAAATTTGTCGAATAGTATGTACAGTTGGCATCTGTTTATTTCAGTGTGTTAAATTATATCTTCATTATAAAGAAAAATAGATAAATAGGTTGGTGGTGGTGGAGGATGCTACCACACTAATTTAAATTTAAAACCTGGCCCAGCCTCTGTGGCACAGCAGGAAACTAGAAGGCACACACCAACTACCATTTGGGTACCAGGTCTGGTTGGCCTGAAAACATGCCATTCATGTTCACTGTTACTTTATATCACTCCTTGAAAATCCTAAGCAACTGCTAATCCTGCTTTAGACCCTATGTGGAAAAAAACCTGATTTTAGTACCACAAAAGGGAGGAAAACTCATTCACAGGCAGTTCTTGCAATCCCATGGCCCAAAAATGCCATCACCAAGTACCTGAGTTCAAGAGTGAAGAGGTTCATGCTTGGCTGAGGAGGTGGTAGCCTGTGAGAACTGCCAGACTCAGACATCTGTGTTGGGACATCAGCATGAAGCACGGCTCTGTCTGGCACTGAGAGATACCTAGAGCAGAGGGGAGGGACACATATCATCCATGCTGGCCTGGTTCCAGCTCCCCTGGACTGCCCTCAGGCCTGATTCAAGGTCTCCTAGCTCTAACCTGAAACTGATGAAAGGCCCTACACCTCTGGTGGTGTAAAGCCTCACTCTCTGGTAAATTCTAATAGAAAAAGGTCAGGTACCACAGACCTCAGTTATTCCCATAAATAGCCACAGGCCTTCTCATGCACCTCATTAAATGCTCCAAATCCCACAGTTCTCAGGGAATCCAATGGACAGTCAAGGCCTCACTCAATGTGAAAGACACAAATTTTATTATAGCAAAAGGGAGGAAAGCTCACTAACAGGCACTTTTTGCAACCCAGCGAATTTAAAATTCTATCACCCAGAACCTATGTTCAAAAGTGAAGTGGATTAGGCTGGGCTGAGAAGGAGGTGACCTATGAGAATTGCCCCTCTCACGAACCTGTGTTTGGAATATTAGCACAGAACACAGCTCTGCCTGATCCTGAGAGATGTGCAGAGCAGGGGAGGCACACACACCTGCCAGGCTGGCCTGGTCTAGGCCCGGCTCCCTGTGGGTCACCCAGGATGCGCCTGAGGTCTTCTTAGCCCTTCTAACATAATATGACAAAGGGTTTTTCACCTCTGGGCAACAGTGCCTCACTTTCTGGTAAGTTCTGAATAGACAACAGTCAGGTACCACACTCCATTATTACCACAAACAGATAGAGGTCTTTCCACGCAATGAGTTAACACATCAATGAGTTAAATACCTCAAATCCCAAATCTTTGGGGGATGTCCAGTGGATTTCCAAAGCCTCTGCCAACTCCCCAGAATACCCTCATGCCATCTCCAGACCAAGACTGGTTAGGCCAGGAGCTCCAACAGGTGAAACAGCTTGAGTGGAAGGTAGGCAGTGGCCAGCAGGGAGCAAGGTAGAAGTGACCATGACAAGTCACACAGAGACTCCAGAGGAAGCATGATACATAGCCCAGGACCCCTTACCCACATGTAACCACCTGTCCAGTTACGCTTCTCATCAGTACTCAGAAACCCCAGAAGGGTGATTAAAATGCGGATACCAAAATTCTGATCAGTGGGACTAGGCTGGCCTATTGTGAGCTATCACCATCACAGCTGGACCCATGGCCACCCCATACAATTTATCTCACTTGATTAGACTGCTGTGAGGTGCTACAACCCATAAAACTGAGGACAAGAAGGACAAGTGTCAAAGTTTTGAGACTCACCAACTGGAGTGCTGGGAGTTCCCAACCTGCTCCCACTGTCTAAGATTGTATGTAATGCATATTGAAAAGGTTAAGGTGGGTACTTTTGTTACTTAGAACACACAGAAATTTCTCTTGCCTGGGAACATGTTTCGATGGCAAATTAAGGGGTATCTTCTTGCCCTCTTTCAAAGCTAAATCCTGTCTCTATTCTTAGGAAAGGGTCATAACTGACTTTCATTCTGAATTTCCACTAACTGTAAAACACGGTGACACTCAAGGATAAAGACTACATGAACGGAAAAAGTGTAGACAGTAATCTGAATTTTGTGAGCACATGATTTTTCCCCCCTGTGGCCCCTTCTTAAAGAATAGTTAACTCAGCCCAACTATCTATGTGTCCAGCACAAAGTCCCCCCTCAGGGAGAAAATCACCTGGGAACATTGTCTTGACCAAGCACATCTCCCCACAACCTGTCTAAGACTTCTTTCCTGGGTCAGCTTATTTTGATACAAGTATCTTTTGAAAATGAACTGGACAGGATGGAGAAATGTAAAAGGGATTGTGGTATGACCATGCCCCACTGGGGATTGTTTTTCCTTTCCCTCTTTGACAAGAGCATATGCACTCAAGCAATTTAAAAGAAAATGAAAATATAAATTGAGAATTGTTTCAGACTTCTGCAAGTGTATGTGGTACTTTTCCTGGTGCAGACTTTGACCAAGTGCAGCAGGGTAGCAAGAGAAGCCCCTGGGACAGAGGTCACTTACCTGCCCAGGGCCTGGGAACCCTCATCCTCTCCCACCTGACTGCCCTCCATGTGGTCTGTTTCCATTTGACTGGGCAGCCAGGGAAGCAGACAGATCACCCGATTCTGAAACCCTCAAGGCTAGTGATATTTGCTCCCTGACAACATCAGAGAGCCAGAAAGAAACCTTGCAGAATGCTCTTAATGTTCCTTTTAAAAGCAATTAGAGGAACCAGCAGTAAGCGTAATGGCTATGTCGCTGGACTCCCATGTAGTCGACCGTGGTTCAAGTCCAGGACCTGGTGGCTTAAACTCATACCAGGTGTATGTGCATGTGTGCCCAAGATCCCGAGAGGAGAATGGAGGAGAAGGGATTGCAGTGTGGCCATCCCCCCAGGGAGTGATTTCTCACTTTCTAGCTCTCTGTGTCTCTCTGTCTTTCTGGAGAGCGCATGTGCCCTATAGCAAAAACCTCTCCAAAAATAAATAAATAAATAAATAAATAAATAAATAAATAAATAAATAAAACAATTAGAACCAAGAAACAAAGGAAAGGAATGAAGAAGGGACACTCACCAGGTGGGCCTCTCACTAAGAAGCCCTTGTGCCCCATATGGGGCTCCAGGGAGAGTTGCCTGTGGGCCACTTTGGGCAGCATCCATCCCACTGAAAGAAGATGTGCTGAGAGGACAAGATGAGACTCAGTGTCCTGGTCTGAACATTCACAACCCACTCCTCACTGGGGGAATGAGAGCTGGGGAAGCTAAGGGGCAGCAGGGGCTCTGGTAGGATAGGTGGACAGACCCCCTGACCTGGACAGAGGTCGCAGGAGAGGAAGGATGGGCTGAAGGAGGCTGAGAAACTGGTCAGGGACTGCAACTCAATCAGCCAAGAAGCTTGGTCTCTCAGGCCAGTCTGGGGCTCTGGGGCTCTGGGGCTCTGGGGCTTTGGGACAGGAGCCTTAGAAGCCACATTGTGCCTTCCCAGGCCACAGGACACTTTGACTTCAGCAGCAGCCAAATAAACGCCTTTTTATTAGGCTTTTTGAAGACCAAAATAAGTCCCAACATTTTGACTAAACCCAAGAAGGTGTGAGTTTCTGGATTCAAAACGGACAGGGTGGGCCAGCAGGTGGGGGGCTGGGAGGGCCCTGGATCCCACTTGGCTAACTCGGCGGTTAAGTCTCAGACTTGCTTGAAAAACACGCTGGCGGGAACCAGCAGTTAGCGTAATGGCTATGTCGCTGGACTCCCACGTAGTCGACCGTGGTTCGCGTCTCGGACCCGGTGGCTTACAACTCACGCCGGGCGCGTGTGCGTGCGTGCCCAAGATCCCGAGAGGAGAATGGAGGAGAAGGGATTGCGGCGTGACCATCCCCCCTGGGGGGTGATTTCTCGCTTTCTGTCTCTACGTCTCTCTCTGTCTGTCTGGCGAGCGCACGCGCCCTATAGCGAAAAACCTCTCCAAAAAAAAAAAAAAAAAAAAAAAAAAAACACGCTGGGAGCCTGTGTTCCTGTGACACTCCCAGAGGGGAATGAAGAGGGTATTGCTGCATGACCATAATCACCACCCTCCCCCAACCCCGCCAACAAGAAGCTGATTTCTCACTTTCTCTGCTTTTTTCCAGAGAGCACACACACCCACCCTGTGCATTAAGAAAGGCACATGTCTGGGAGAGTGATGTCGCCACTGGGTACAAGGGGAGAGGGCACAGGGCTGGCATGCTGGTCGCACTAAGGAGCAGTTCCCCGCCTGGAGCGTGCTTCAGAGCCCCCTCCACTCTCCCAGGATGGCGCTGCAGGTCCCATGAGCGCCCTCCCAATGTGCACTGTGAACTCCCCCTCATCCCCACACCCCCAAGTCCCAAACCCCGGTTTCTAAAAGGCCGCCGCCCCCAACCACCGCCCTCTGGAGACATCCCGGTCCCACATGCCCCACTGGCTGGGCGCTCACCTACCCTTAAGACCCGCTGGGCCCAACTGTCACCTTCCCCACACTCATGGCCTCCAGCGCCACCACCAAGACCTGCAGATGCCTAAGAAGAACGCCTCCTCTCCAGCTCTGCCAGTAAGAAGTGGCCTAGTTACCGGTCGCGCTCTGCCCACGCTGATTGGTCGAGCTCGAGGGGCGGGCCCCAGGTCCAACTGCACGGGGCGGAGCCTGGGCGGCGCATGTTCGCTCCAGGCGACCCAGGTCTGTGGGGCCACTGGCCCCTCCGCGCCTGTGCCCCGCTCAGCCCCGCCCAATCCCAGGTCTCCTAGAGTCTGTTTTAGTCAGCGGCGCTGGGCCAATCAGCAAGCGGGGCGGGGTCGTTGCCACAGCGACCTTTGTGGTTACGGAGCCCCTGTGGTCACCTCTCCCAGCAGTCCATAGTTCCTGCGTTAGCTGTTCCACCAAAGATGGGCCTTGGCAATGGTGAGTGGGGCTGGGCTTCAGGGTGGCAGCGGCGGCCTTCACCTGGGGGACTGCGCTCCGGTCCTGGCACTGGGAAGTGAGCTGTGGGACCTGCGACGCCACCGCCCTCATCACTGGGACCAAGTTCAGAAGCAGGAAGTGGGGCCAGTGCTGGGCCCTAACATAACCACCACCCAGTCCCGCGACCCCTGCCCTGCGCTTCTCCTGCCAGTGGATCCTGGGGCTGTCACACAGGGGCGCCGCCCGCAACCTGGTAACTCTCGGAGACCTCTTTAGCCTGATTTCCTGCAGTGGCCAGGGCTGTAGCGGCGCCTGGGTCCAGGGTTCCACTCCCTGACCACCTGGCATGCTCTGGTTTCACTGTCTGGCTTTAGTCCTCCCTGGCTGTGCCCAAAAGGAGAATCTGTGCATGATAAATTTGCAGTGGTGTTAGCATATTCTATCAAGTCTAAAAAACAATAGCAAGTCATTGGATTTTACTAACGTTTTAAGATACAGAAATTTGGAAACTTTTCCTTTAAAAATGTTCCAATTGTTAATTTCATTTTCTTCAACGTCCTGGTTGTGTTGTTATTTGAGAAGCCTATAATCAGATCATTATCCTTGGTAGGTGTTGCTACTGGCTAGGGCTATTGGTAGACCATGCCCTGAACCAGCAGTTCTCAACCAGGGCTCATTTTGTCCCCCAGGACACATTGGGCAGTGTCCGAAGACATTCTTGGTTGTTGCTACTAGAGAGGGAGGGTGCTACTAGAAACCTAGTGGGTGGAGACCAGGGACACTGTTAAACATGGTATCGTAAGACAGTCCCTGAGACTAAGCCCCACATGTCCAAGAGGCAAGGCTGGGAAACCCCACCTTAGGCCATGGCTGCCGGTCCTGGGAGTCCAGCAGGAGGCTAGGATATTAGCATATGAGAAAAAGGGATTTTTCTCTGGAGTGGGGACAGTGAGACACATAATAACACCTTTTGCTGCATCAGTGTGTCACCAGGCAGTACATGAAGCCCTGTGTGTTGAAGTTATCAAATTTAACTCCCATGAGAGTGCTACTGAGGTGGGCAGTGTCTCCATTTCACAGGTTAAGTGAGCTGTAGTTCAGAGGGCTCAGGAGCTACTGCAGTTAAGTGTGTGTGGGGAGCGGGAGGGGCTGATCTGAATCTGAGTCAGCCAGCCCCACTATGACGACCAGAAGCTTTATCTGCTCAGATAAAGTACAATTCTCCTGAACCCATTTCTTTCCATAGAGAGGCCACTCCTGTAGATTAAACCTCATAACTGGGCTCTGGTCTTGATCAGTTTAGTCTTCCAGGTCTTTCTCCACATCACAATGCTGTTTTCTCCAAACCTAGACCTTTCACTATGTCCTTAGCTTCAGGATACAGTCCACCTTCTTTAATCATTACCTGGGAAACTGGGACTAAGATTCAATACATTTTGGTAAGGATGTCCAGTGTATTCAGGGCTGAGTAAGATAAGAATCACAAACTAGCTGCAAGATGTTAGTTACTAATGATCACCAATGGAAGTGTATCTCAGGGATAGCATCGATAAAGTTTCTTTCTGGGGGACCAGCAGTTGGGGTAATGGTTATGTCACTGGACTCCCATGTAGTTGACCGCAATTCAAGTCCTGGACCTGGTGGCTTAAACTCATGCTGAACATATGTGTGTGCGTGCATGCCCAAGATCCTGAGAGGAGAATGGAGGATAAGGGATTGTGGTTTGGCCGTACCCCCTTGGGGTGGGGGGTAATTTCTCACTTTCTGTCTCTCTGTCTCTGTCTTTCTGGCGAGTGCACACACTCTATTACAAAAATCTCTCTCTCTCAAAAAAAAAAAAGTTTCTTTCTATAAATGAAGATGTTTAGTGGGCAGTATTTTGCTTCTGTAGATGGGAACCTTTGACCATTGGATAAAAAGACACTTAACACCATTTAATTATCAAACCAGCAATAAGTTCATTGAAATGAGTCTTTAATTTGAGGATTAAATAGGGAGATTTATATTGTTTTACTTTCGGTCTACAAATTGTCAATTTGTAGGAGGCCAGGACTCAGGATTATATATTTTTTGTATCTCCAGCAATAACAGTGAATATACAGTAGGCTGTAATACGTCCAGTTTAAGTAGATTGCAAAGTTAGTGATGATCCTGAAATAGGTTACTTTTGACAGTATAAAGGATTTAAGTGCCACCTAGTGGAAATGAGATTTAATAAAAAATATAGCATATTTCAAAATATAAAGGATCTTCATCGCCTCCTGGTGTTAGTGAGGAGATATAACACACAATGTATTCCAATATATTTTAGTTTTTAGTGCTTGTTAACCAACTGGTGGGAACAAGTGGAATATATCACACAAAATTTCAGTATAAAGCAAAATGGATTTTGTTTGCGATCTCATGGCAATGTGGGAATATAGTACTGAATATATTATTAATAGTTTTGAAAATTTCATAGATCCATGTACCTTGATTATCCCATAGAAAATAGGAAATTATGGGATATATTACACATAGGACTTAAGGATGGTAAATATACTTTTTTATATTAAGATGAGTTTATACGGGGTGTTAAATGCATTTTTAACTTACAATATCTTATGACATGTTGTTTATTGAGGCATGACTCTATCTTAAGTTTAGAAGCAACCATAATTTAAAATGTTACTGAGCATATATTTTCTTTTTACTGGTGGCCCTAGCATGATTTAAGTTCTGTGAATACTAAGCACAAAAGTGTTATTGCCTCAAAATTACATATTCTCACATGTTACTTGTTCCATTTACCTGTGTAACCTGTCCCTTGGACATCAAATTAAAAAAAAAAACAGAGAGATGCACTTGCTAGCTTACTCCTTTCTGCCTGTGGACACTGCTGGGAAAGCATCATTGAAGTTTGTCATCCCCCTGCCGTCATATCTAAGTCACAGTCTCCTAAAGAGACAGAACAGCTGTAGAAGCTCTTCATCAGAGGGTTGAGCTTAAAACAACAGACCCGAGCCTAAGGAGCTTTTGAGCAATGGGGGATACTCACAGACTTTGTAGTAATGTGAGATTGAATGCCAAGTTCAGGTGCTTTGGGTTTGTCACATGTGCTACTGCAGAGGAGGTGGATGCATGACTCGATCTAAGGGAAAATGGGAAGAAAGACTAAGAGACAGAGTAACAGTGCACACAGGCAGCCTGAGCCTAGGTAGCCCAAGCAACTTGTGCTGCCCAGACAAACTGGGCATCTTTATTTATAGTGCAAGGCAACACTACATATATGTATTTCATGACATGCCATAGATATGTTGATGTGTTACATACAATAAGAAGCAGGTAAAAACAATCTATAAAGGCTTAGACATCCGGGGCCAGGTGTATCCCTTCTTGATAATCCCATCAAGAGGAAATCCCATTATCTTCTTTTCTATTGGAGAGAAGCCAAGCTGCTGGTTTGGGGAAGAAACATAAGGCTAAAGAATCTCTCCATAAGGCAGGCACCACCATGCCCAGAAAAGGCTAAAGAATCTCACAGAGACAGAGCAGGGATTGGACTTTGCTAACTGGGGGTTCAAGATGTTTCCTGAATTCCATCTGATGTGTCTGTTGGAACATCCCTAGCAATTTCCACCCTTTGTTCTGCCTGCAGTGAGGTTCAAAGAGAGGACAAATCGCAAGGTTCTGCCAAAGCCCAAAGGGACAGGTGGTGTTTGATCAGAGCATGTCCCCATACCTGACTCAGGGCCTCTCTCCAAACATGTCCCTACACCTGTATATTCACTATTGTTGCTGGTGATAAAGAAAAAAATGTATATCTGTGTCCTGCCTCCTACAAATTGATCCTTTGTAGATTTAAATTAAAACAACATGAACTTGGCTACTTATACCTGAAGTTAAAGATTCATTTAAATAAATTTACTGCTGACTTAATAAGGTGTCCACTCAATTCTGAAAAAAGATTTTTGTTGGTGATATTAAAGATGACACTAAAGAACGTCACCTAAGAGATTATTTTGAACAGTATAGGAAAATTGAAGTGACTTAAATATTGATGAACAGAGGCAGTGGTAAGAAGAGGGTCTTTGTGAGAGCTCCAGTTCTATTCCAGGCCCCTAGCCAGCAAGGGACATTGAGGCAGGGGAACCACTGCCCCTCACTCCATCTCCAGCCCTCCCAAACCCAGGAGCCCACCCCCACCAGAAATACTGGCCTTGGTTCTGCAGCAGAGCTCCAGTTTCATCTCCAGGCTCCTGGATAGCAAGGGATATTGAGGCAGGGGCAACACTGCCCCCGCCCCCCCGCCCCATCTCCAACTCTCCTAAGCCCAGGGCACTCCCCCAAGAAAGGAAGACAGATTAATTTTTTTTTTCTTTGCTCTTCTTTCTTTTGTTAATTTTCTACTCCTCCTTATCTCCCAGACTGGCCTCCGCCCTGCAACAGAACTTGAGTTCGATCTCCAAGCCCCTCGCATAATCACATGGCACATGACTTTTTCTTTATTTTCCTCCATACTCTTTTCTTCCCTCTTATATTATCCTCTTCTCCTCCCCCTCTACCCTGCCAGAGGGACTAGACAGGTCTAGAATCACAGTTCTGAAATTCCCTATTATTGTAAGTTTCCTTGGGATCCTACCTTTTACTAAGCCACCTGTGAAAAAGGAGATACTGCTCTTTATACACCTGAATGGAGTACACCTCTTTTTTTTTTTTTTTTTTTTTGAGAGGTTTTTGCTATAGGGCGCGTGCACTCGCCATACAGACAGAGAGAGACAGAGAGATAGAAAGCAAGAAATCACCCCCCAGGGGGGCTGGCCATGCCACAATCCCTTCTCCTCCATTCTCCTCTCGGGATCTTGGGCACGCATGCACACACGCCCGGCATGAGTTTAAGCCACCGGGTCCAGGACTCGAACCGCAGTTGACTATGTGGGAGTCCAGCGACATAGCCATTACGCTAACTGCTGGTCCCTGGAGTACACCTCTTGAGACCACATTGCTAAAATCAAGAAAAGAGAGACTTCGGCACACATCACTCCACAGCAAAAGGGAAACACACTTACTCCTAGTTAAAGAAACGTTCTCCTAAGAAGTATTCAAAAGTGAATACCTCTCCCAATGGCTAGAAGTAGAAAAAGAACCTCAGGTCTGAATATACCAGGAAATATGTCTCCATCAAAAGAACACAGTAACTCCCCTCCATCTTTTGAAGAAAAAAAAAAAAAAAAAAAGAGGAAGATACAAAAATGCCAGAGAAAGAATTTAGAACATTCATGGTAACAAAATTCTATGAGTTGGAACAGAAAAGAGACAATGAACTACAGGAGATTAGGAAGTCCTTCCATGATATGAAAGAAGAAATGGACACTATAAGAAAGAATCAGATGGAACTATTGAAGATGTCTGTAATACAGAAAATCAAAAACTCTCTCCAAAGTATTAAAAGCTGATTAGACCATGCTGAATATCGAATATCCAACATAGAAGATAAAACGGCTGACCTAGAAAAAACACCAAAAAGACAGAGAAAATAACAAAAAAAATGAGGATAATATAGGAGAAATACTAGATTCCATTAAACATCTAAACATTCGAATAATTGCTATCCCAGAAGGTGAAGATACTAAAAAGGGCATGGAAAATCTATTTCTATGAAATCCTAGAGAGAAGCACTCACATATCCAGATCCAAGAAATACAAAGGACCCCAAATAAAATCAACCCAAAAGATACTCCTCAAGGTACAGCTTAGCCAGACCGGGAAAAATCACAGATAAAGACAAGATATTAAAATTCACAAGAGAGAAATGACAAGTGACTTACAAAGGTCATCCCATCAGGCTAACACTGGACCTTTCAATGGAAACAATGCAAGGAAGGAAAGAATGAGAAGACATATTGAAAGTGTTAAGAGAGAAACAATTTCAACCAAATAATTATTATATTCAGCAAGATTATCCTTCATATGGGAAAAAAAGATTAAAATCTCAAAGAAAATACCAAAAAAGAAATAAATTGGGAACACCAGACTAGCTCTTTAAGAAACTCTGAAGGGAGTCCTGTTTCAGGAAAACTAAAGAATGAACAACCAGAAATAAGGGAATAAAAGACAACCAAGACAATGGCCAACTGAAAGGAAGGGACAAGTCTGGAAATTCTGACAATAACATTGAATATTAATAGATTAAATTTATCCAGTCAAGAGAAACAGGCTGGCTGAATGGGAAAAAAAAGAGACCCTCTATCTTTTCCCTCATGAAATATATGTCTCATGGTTAAAGACATATATTGACTAAAAGTGAAGGCCTAGAAAAAAAGTATTTCCAACAAATGGAACCAAAAAAGAGGTGGCATCATACTAATTTCTGACAAAATAGGCTTTAAAACAAAAACTGTATGAACTGTATAGCATATAGGATACTATATAGTAATAAAAGGGCTAATCCATCAAGAAGATATAATGCTTATAAATATCTATGCACCGAAGCCACTTATAATATCTATACACCCAAATACATGAAGGAAAGACTGTAAGATCTAAAAGGAGAAATAGACTGCAACACATTAATTGTTGGACACTTCAACACCCCACTATCTCCTCTGGAGAGATCATGTAGACAAAAAAATAAGTAAAGAAAGAAAGAATCTAAATGATATCATAAATCAAAATGACTTAACAGACATCTGTAGAACTTTCTATACAAAAACCATGAAATACACTTTTTTCTCATCCCCACATGGAACCTTTTCAAAGATTGTCTGCATGATAGGGCACAGAGAAAGTCTCTACAAATTCAAAGGCATAGAAATTGTATCTAGCCTCCTCTCTAATCATGGTCAAATTAGACTTGATTAATTTCAAGAAAAATCCTCAAAAATACATGGAAACTAAATGACCTACTCCTGAGTGACTTCACAACTACTGAAAAAATAAAGACCGAGATAAAAAGATTCATGAAAGTCAATGACAGACAATAAGGACACGAATTTCCATATTCTTTGGGACACTGCTAAAACAGTCATAAGGAGGAAGTTCATAGCAATTAATGCACATAAGAAGAAGATGGGAAGAAGCAAATGGATCATCTGATATTGTGCCTCAGAGAATTAGAGAAGCAACAGCAAAACGATCCAAGAAACTCCAGGAAAAAGGAAATAAAGATATGCACAGAAATAAATGAAATAGAAAATAAACTATACAGAAAATAAATGAAAGTTAGGCTGGTTCTTTGAAAAGATAAATAAAATTTATACAGCTCTAGCGAGACTTATGAAGAAGATAGAAAGGAACCAGTTAAATCTGTAATACAACAGGCAATATAACAGACATAGTAGAAATACAAAACATGATTAGAGGATACTATGAACAACTATATGGCAAGAAACAAGGAAACCTGGATGAGATGGACAAATTCATGCATACATATAATCTATCAATATTGAGCCAGGAAGATGTAGAAAGTCTGAATAGGCCCATAGCAAGCCAGGAGTTTGGATGAGTAATAAATAACCTCTCAACAAATAAAATTCCTGGCCTGATGGCTTCACCTATGAATGTTACAAAACTTTTAAAGAAGAGTTAACCCCCATTCTGCTCAATGTATTTCTAAAGATCCAAAAGAGTGAATCTCTCCCTAATTCATTCTATGAAGCCTCCATCACCCTTATTCTTAATACAGACAAGGACAGGAGAAGGAAGGAAAACTATAGGCCAATATCTCTGATGAACTGAGATGCAAAAATTCTCAACAGGTTACTAGCAAATAATATCCAACAACATATAACAAAGATTATACATCACGACCTGGTAGGCGTTATTCCAGGGATGCAAGATTGGTTCGACATATGTAAAACCATAAATGTTATACACCATATTAACAGAAATAAAAATAAAAACCAAAAATTAAAAAAAGAGAGAGGTAAGACATTTCTGGGACACAGATATGGTTTATTACCTGTTGATAAGGATGTGTATAGTATTTTCAACTGGGCTGAACTGAGGTGTATATCATGCTGGGCATAGTCTCTTTAAGGTCTAAATGACATATAGCTATTGAATATATAAATAATAATGAAAAACAAAGAAAGATAAAAACCATATTATCATATCAATTGATGCAGAAGAAACATTTGATAAGATACAACATCCATTCATAATCAAGATTCTCAGCAAAATGGGCATAGAAGGGTGATTTGTCAACACTATAAAAGCTATGAATAACCCATAGTGGACATTATCCTGAATGGGGAACAGATTTTCCACTGAAAACTGGTACAAGACAAGGATGCCCACTTTCTCCACTCCTTTTCAGTATAGTACTGGAAATCCTCACCAACCCAATTGGAAAAGATAATAAAATAAAAGGCATTCAGATAGGAAAATAAGAGGTAAAACTATCTCTATTTAGAGTTGACATGATTGTATACATAGAAGACCCTACTGTATGTATGTAAATAATTCTGGAATTAATACATAAATACAGTAAAGTTGCAGGATACAAAATAAACATACAGAAATCTATAGCATTTTTATGTAAGAAAAGAAAGCAGACTGAGATAGAACTGAACAATGTAATCCCATTTACCATAGCCGCAAAAAGTGTAAGATACTTAGGGATAAATTTAACTAAAGAAGTTAAAGACCTCCACAAGGAAAACTATGAAAAGCTGAAATAATAAATTGAAAATGAAATGAAAAAGGGGCAGGACATCTTACGTTCCTTGATTGGACAAATTAATATAATCAAATTGGCAATTCTACTGAAGTTATATTTAAGGCAATCCTAATCAAAGTACCAGACACATTCTTCACAGACAGTCATACAATTTGTCTGGAATCATAAAAGACCTTGTATTGCCAAAACAATCCTGCACAAAAAGAAGGGAGTGTGTGGCATCTCACTCCCTAAGTCCAAAATATACTACAAAGCTGTGGTCATCAAAACAGCATGGTATTGGCACAGAAATAGACAGGTGGACCAATGGAACAGAATAGAGTCCCCAGAAATAAACTCCCAGACATACAGCAAACTGATTTTTGACAAAGGGTGCCAGTCAATCCAGTGGGTAAAGGAAAATCCTCTTCAGCAAATGGTGCTGGAAAAACAGAATATTCCCCTGCAGAAAGATGAATCTGAACCCCTACCTCTCACCATTGACAAAAATCAACACAAAGTGGATCAAAAATCTAAACGTAAGACCTCAAACTATAAAACTGCTCCTGGAAAACACTGGGGCAACCTTGGGTGACATTGGGGTAGTCAAAGACTTGTTAAATAAGACCCCCCAAAGCACAGTCAAAAATCCTAAAATAGACAAATGGATTACATCAGATTAAGAAGGTTCTGCATGACAAAAGACACAGTAATTAGTGTAAATCAACAACCTCAGAATGGGAAAATATTTTTGTAACCTATGCATTAGATAAGAAACTGATAACCAGAAGACACAGGGAACTCAAGCAGCTTTCTCAAAAAACATGATCAACTCTATTAAAAGATGGGAGAATGAGTTGAAAAAAACACTCTCTATGGAAGACATATGAATAGTCAAACAGCATAAGAAAAAATCCTCTATACCCCTCATTATACAGAAGATGCAGATCAAAACCTCAATGAGATACTACCTAACCCTAGTCAGAATGACTAAGATTAAAACAAATTATGATATGGGCTGGTTGGTTATGGTGAGAAGGGAACTCTCCTACACTGCTGGTGGGAATGTAAATTGGTCCAGCCACTATGGAGAACTATGTGGAGATTCCTCAAATATCTACAAATAGAACTACTATATGATCCAGCACTCACACTCCTTGGTATCTATCCAAAGGACAAAAGAATCCTTACTTGGACAAGTACTTGCACATTGATATTTATTATGGCACTATTCACAATTGCTAAGACATGGAACCAACACAAATGCCCATGACCATGTGAGTGGATTGAAAAAGTGTGGCACATATATTCTAAGGAAAACAGCCATTAAAAAAAGAAAAAGAAAAAAAAGAGCTGGCATCACAATACTAATTTCTGACAAAATAGGTTTTAAAAACAAAAACTGTATGAACTGTATAGTATATAGGACACTATATAGTAATAAGAGGGCTAATCCATCAAGAAGATATAATGCTTATAAATATCTATGCACTGAAGTCACTTATAATATCTATACATCCAAATACATGAAGGAAAGACTGTAAGATCTAAAAGGAGAAATAGACTGCAACACATTAATTGTTGGACACTTCAACACCCCACTATCTCCTCTGGAGAGATCATGTAGACAAAAAATAAGTAAAGAAAAAAAGAAAGTGGATGAATATGGAAGCTTTACTGTTGAGTGAAGCAAGCCAGGCTATGAAGGAGAGACATTGTATGTCTCCACTTATTGTATGTCTCCATATACTGAGTGTTCACACTCTATAGCCAAAACTGAATGACTAGAGGATATAGAAAATGGTTATAAATACCAGATACAGTGTGGGGAAAGGGTGAGTGAAGGAGTAGAATATGAGGGATGACATTAAGGAGAAAAATAGAGAGGCAAGGCATTATGGGACAAAGAAATATGGACGTGTCAGTCATTACAGAAATTCTGCTCCCAGCAAGAATCCAGCAAAAGAGATGTTCACCAGAAATTGCCTCTCCAAGGATATTGAAGAAATATATGCAAGAAATAACTGTTGTTTGTTTAAGATTAACAGGAACCTCATTTTCAGACTTATGGTAACACAAGGGAGGAGAGCAAGAATGAAGATTCACAACCTTCCTGGAACTCTTAGTGCCCAGCAGTCTGCACTCCCCACTCACCTTCTAACCGCTGTCCCATTTCCCCTTCCCCATCTAACATAAAATAGTCTGCATTCTGCTGTTTCCTAAGATATCCCTTTAGGACACAAGTCCACCATCTTCTCAGTTTTCTGCATTCTGAATTCAATCACTTTCCTTGTCTCAATAACTTGTCTCTGGACTTATTGCTGGTTGCATGCAAGGAGGAGGTTAGACTCAGCAATATTAACTCAATAAAACAATGTCTTTTTATCTGGTCCCCTCAAGTGAGGGCACAGAGCAACCCTTTATGCAATTCATCTCCCCTTCTCTAGGGTTCTGGGAATGAACACGGTGAAATCTGAGTATGGGGTGGTGCAGGTGGAACTCTTCCTGCCCTGTGAGGTCCCAGCTGCTGGGCCCCTTTGAGAACAAAACACAGAGCACAGGGAAGGGCTCTATGGCCTACCTTTCATTTGAGATCCCTTCTTGGACCTTACTAGCACCTAATGATTCCATTGCTCATTTTAAAAAAAGAATACTCTTTATTGTTAGGAAGTTTTATGTTTACAGAAATATTGAAGAGAAAGCACAAGTAGTTCCCACATAATTCCTCTTTCATTCTCCCTCCACAATTGTACCAATTTTATCATCTATCAGTTTTATAAATTTGGCATTATAAACCATTATTGCTAAACTACAGTCCATCTTTTAAATTAGAGTTCAGTGTTACTTTTGTACAATTTCAGATATTTTTCCAAACACAAAATGTCACATGTCCACAGTTATCATAACATATGGAATAGACTCATTGCCCTAAATGCTCCCTTTGCTTCACCTGTTCATAACTCCTTCCCTACCCAGGAAGTCCTGGCACCCATTAATATTTTTACTTTCTTTATAGTTTGTGTTTCTAAAATGCCACATTTATGGAATTATGCAATTTTTATCCCTTTTATATCAGCACCTTTAACATATAAATGTATCTATAGGTGACTGGCATGTCATTTTTTTGCCCAATAGTTCATTTACTTTTAATTTTTAAATAATACTCTATTGTATGAAAGTACCACAATTATTCACCTATTTATCAACAGCATTGTGACTACTTCCAAGTTTTAGCAATTATTAGTAATACTGCTCTGGGGTCAGCCAGTAGCATGGCAGTTGCATGGCCAACTATACAGTTTGAGTGCCAGACTCAATAGCCTAAAAGCCACACAATCCTATGTGCATGTGTACTCTCAGTCTCAACAGGAGAATGGAGAATAAGGGAATGTAGAATGATCATACCCCTTGAGAAAGGATTTCTCACTTTCCCTCACTCTCTTTCCGTCCCCAGCGAGTGGATGCACTGTATAGCAAAATCTAAAACTGAAAACAAACATAAAATGCTGCTCTGAGCCCGTGAGTGCATGTTTAATGTAGAAGCATAGTCTCTGTTCATTTGTGTGAAGACCTACTGTGACTGCTGGAAGAGGTGATAAGAGAAACTGAGCTTTGGGAAAATATGTTGTCCATCTTCCAGAGCTGCTGACAGTACCCTGTATTCCTGTCAGCTGTGAATGACACTTATTCTGTAACTAGTTCAGCCCTATTTCTGGTTTGGCTAAGTTCAAAGGAGTCCCTTTGTCCTCGCATGTTAAAAATCATGTCTTAGAAAATAACGTTTTCAAAGTTGCCAGTGGGCACATGTGTGCTTACTAGATAAAAGTCGGTGGTTGAGGAGCACCCCCACATTGGGCATGGTCATACTGTGATCTCTTATTCTCCATGTCTCCACCCTGTCAGAACTTGGGACACACATGCATATATGACCAGTGTGATTGTCAGCTGTGGAGACTCAAGCCATTTGTCAGCCATGTGGGATACAGCTTCCCTTAACCACAAGGCTATGGGGCCAAAATGTTATAAAAAATATTGCGATAAAAATCTACAAGGCCAGATCTAGTTACATACTTGACTTCCCTAATTAGCCTTTTCCACCATGCTTCTGCTTTTTCCTCTTATTTTGACAGTGACTCTCAGGTGGTACAAACTGTTTATTCAGGAAATTATCGTGGCAACATCCCTGAACTGGATGAAACTTAATCTCTCCCCTGCAGACTCCTGGGCCCCTCAGGACTCATTATCTCAGTCATTTCCTGAGCTCTGATAAAAGATGATCAGAGAATTCAGGTTGGTGACTTGAGACTTTAAGACAAACTTGTGCCCTTCTCCACCCCATTCGGAGACTGGTTCAAGCTAGTAGCCTTGCAAGATGCCAGACTGCCTGTGGGTGCAGGCCCTAATGGCCAGGAACTAGGGCTCATCACCCAGCCACACTTGCCTTTGGATTTCAGGTTTGTTTCTTCGGACTTTAAGACAACCTTGCAGCCCTCCCAACTCCATCTGGAGACTGGTTCAAGCTAGCACCCTTGCCGGACGCCAGGCTGCCAGTGGTTAAAGGCCATAATGGCTGTAACCTGTGGCTCTTATCTCTCTACCCCCACTCACCTTTGGGCTCTCAGCACTTTGGTGTTTTGCATAGCAGGTGGCATGATAGTTTCTTTGCTCCTGAGCTGAAGTTCAGCTGACTGACTGAATGAATAAAAACAACCAGAAACCCTCTATCTGTTGCCTACAGGAAACACACTTTATGAATAAAGACATACATAGATTAAAAAGTGAAGGGCTGGAAAAAGATATTCCATGCAAGTGGAAGTCAAAAAAGTGTGAGAGTCACCACACTGATTTCAGACAAAATAGGCTTTAAGACAAAGACTGTAAGAAGAGACAAAAAAGGGCATTGTAAAGTAATAAATAGCTTAATTTATCAAGAAAACAGAACACTAATAAATATCTATGGGCCCAACTAAGGAGCACCTAAAAACATGGATGAAAGTCGACTAGAGTTAAAAGGAGGCATAGGTTGCAATACTATAATTGTTGGGGATCTCAACACCCCATTATCTCCTTTGGACAGATCTTCTAGACAAAAAATAAACAGAGAGATACCTAAAGATATTATAAATCAAATGGGCTTGACAGACATCTATAGAACTTTCTACCCTAAGACCACAAAATATATATTTTTCTCTCCCCAGCATGGAGACTTCCCCAAAGATTGACCATGTGATAGGACACAAATCAAGCCTTTACAGATTCAAAGGCAAAGAAACTATGTTCAGCATTTTCTCTGACCATAATAGTATTAAACTTGATATTAATTTCAGGGAAAATCCTCAAAAATACACAAACACATGGAAACCAAACAACCTACTTCTGAATGGCTTCTCAACTACCGAAGAAATTAATTCTGAAATCAAAAAGTTTATGGAAACAAATGATAATGTGATGAGTTTTCATAATCTATGGGACAGCACAAAAGCAGTCATAAGAGGGAAATTCATAGCAATTAGTGCACATAAGATAAAAATGTAAAGGTAGGAAATAACCTAACAGTATGCCTGTATGCCTCATAGAATTGGAAAAACAAAAATTAAAAAAAAAAAGTCAGGAGAAAAGAAGTAATAAAGATTTGAGAAGAAATAAATAAATGAACTATGCAGAAAATAAATGAAAGTAAAAAACTAGTTCATTGAAAAGAGTAATGAGTTTGACTCACCATTACCTAGATAAAGAAAAAAGAAAGAAAGAAACAACATAAATCAAACATATAATGAAACAGGCAGCTTTACAACAGACACAATAGAAATGCAAAACATCATTAGATACTATGAGCGACTATATACCAACAAACAAGAGAACATGGAGAAGATGGACAAATTCCTGGATGCATATAATCTATGAAGATTGAATCAAGATGACACTGAAAGCCTGAATAGACCCATAACAAGCCAGGAGATTGAATCAGTAATAAATAACCTCTTGACAAAAAAAAAGCCCAGGTCTGGATGACTCCACTTCTGAATTCTACAAAGCTTTTAAAGAAGAGCTAACTCCCATTCTACTCAAATTATTTCTAAAGATCCAAAAGGAAAGAAATCTCTCAAATTAATTTTATAAAGCCTCCATAATTCTCATTTCCCAAAAAGAAAAATACATGACAAAAAAGGAAAACTACAGACCAATATCTCTGATGAATATAGATGCAAAAATTCTCAAGATACTTGCAAATCATATCAAACAAATATAGAAAGGATTATTCATTACAACCAGGTAGTCTTTATTCCAGTGAAAGGGTGGTTCAACATACACAAGACCATAAACATAATACATCATATTAACAGAAAGAAAGATAAAAACCATACAATCATTCCAATCAATGCAGAGAAAGCATTTGATGAAATACAGCTTCCCTTTATGATTAAGACTCTTAGCAAGATTGGCATAGAAGGGTCATTTCTCAACATAATAAAAGCCATATATGAAACACCTATAGCTAACATTATACTGAATGGGGAAAAGCTAAAAGCTTTTCCACAAAAAACTGGTACTAAACAAGGATGCCCACTTTCTCTGCTCCTTTTCAACATAATGCTGGAAGTCTTAGCCAACACAACTGGAAAAGAGAATAATATAAAAGACATTCAGATAGGCAAGTTGCCAAATAAAGAAAATATATTTATTTGAAGACGACATGATGGTATACTTAGAAGACCCAAAAGTTTCCATGAAAAAACTCCTTGAAGTAATAAATGAATATAGTAAATTGATGGGATACAAAATCAACGTCCAAAAATCTATAGCATTTGTATATACAAACAAGTAAAACGAGGTGGATCTGAAGAACCATAGTCACAAAATGTATAAAATACCTAGGAATAAACTTAACTAAGGAAGTTGAAGACCTTTACAAAAAAAACTAAAAATATTAAAAAATATTGAAAATTACAGAAAAAAAAGTGGAAGGAAAAAACATGTCCCTGAATTGTAAAAATTAATATAATCAAAATGGCAATTCTTCCCAAAGTACTGTATGTATTTAATGCAATTCCATTCAAATTACCAGAGACATTTTTCACAGATCTAGAAAAAAAAATCATAGACTTTATATGCAATCATAAAAGACCTTATATTGCCAAAGCAATCCTGTGCAAGAAGAGTGAAGTAGGTGGCATCTCACTTCCTGACCCCAAAAATATACTACAAAGCTGTGGTCACCAAAACAGCATAGTATTGGCACAAACACAAACAAGTGGACTAATGGAATAGAATAGAGTGTCAAAAATAAACTCTAAAATATACAGCCAACAGATTTTTGATCAATCAATTCAGTTGGAAAATGGAAACCTCTTTAGCAAATCTGGCTGGAAAAATCTCACCCCCTCACCTCAAAATATATTACAAAGCTGTGATAATGAAAGCAGCATGGTACTTGCACAAAAACAGACATGAGGACCAATGGAACAGAGTAGACACCCCAGAAATAAACCCAAAACATACAGCCAACTGATCTTTGAAAAAGGATACCAGTCAATCCAGTGGAAAAAAGAAAACCTGTTTACCAAATGGGGCTGGAAAAAAATGGGTATCCACCTGCACAAAGATGAATCTGAACCCCTATCTGTCTCCATTAACAAAAGTCAACTCATAGTAGATCAAAGATTTAAACCTAAGACTGCAAACTATAAAACTACTGATGGAAAACACTGGGGAAACTTGGGGTGACATTGAGGTAGGCAAAGATCCCCAAAGCACAGGTAGTAATCCTCAAAATAGGCAGGTGGGATTACATCATATTAAGAAGTTCTGCACAGCAAAGTACACAGTAATGGGTGTGAATCAACCCTCAGAATGGGATAAAATTTTTGTTAAGTATGCCTCAGATAAGGGACTGATGTCCAGAATACACAGGTAACTCAAATGACTTACCTGGGAGAAAATGATTAATCCAATTTAAGATGGGAAAATGACCTGAATAAACAACTCTTAAAGAAAAATATGAGCAACGCAAAAGCATAAAAAAAAAAAAAAAACGCTCAACATCCATCATCATAAGGGAGATGCAGAGCAAAACCACAATGTGTGATACCACCTAACCCCAGTCATAATGGAGAAGGCTGAAAAAACAAAATATGATGAGTGCTGATGGGGATGTGGTGATAGGGTAAATATCCTACATTATTGGTAGTAATGTAAGTTGGTCCAGTCACTGTGGGGCACAATATACAGGTTCCTCAAAGACCTTCAAATAGAACTACCATATGATCCAGCAATTCCACTCCTGGGTGTCTATCCAAAGGACAGGCAAACGCTTAGTTGGAAAAGTGCTAGTAAAACTATAATTATTGCCGCATTATTCACAATTGCTAAGACATGAAACCAACCCAAATGTCCACAAACATATGAATAGATTGATAACGTGTGGCACATATACTCCATGGAATGCTATTAAGACATTAAAAAAAACAACAACAAAACCCTAACATTTGATAGAAAATGGATGAACAGATTTATTGCTGAGTGAAGCAAATCAGGCTATGAAACAGAGACGTCGTATAGCCCACTTAACATATACTGTCTATACTCTGTGGTAGAGACTGAAAGAATGGAGATGTAAAAGCATTGAAAGTGTTATGGACACCGGGGACAAAGTGGAAGGAGAGTGAGAGAGACTAAGAGTGAAGGAAGGGAAATTTGGGGGAAAAAATGGAGTCATAAGACATTTGTGGGACACAGATCTGGCTTGTTGCATGTTGATGATGTCATGTATAGTATTTTCAACTCACCTGGTATGTGGCATATATCATGTTGGGTAAATCTCTTTACAATATAAATGATATATAGTGATTGAATGTATAAATAATAATAAATTTAAGGTGTACAGAATGTGAAAAAAAGATAAAATTGTCTTTGTTTTCAGATGAGAAGACTGTAGAAAATCTAAATGTTTCAACAACAAAAATCCTACAACTAATAAGCTATTAAAGCAATATTGCAAGGTGTAATGTTAATGTACAAAAATTCATTTCTTTCCCATATGCCGTTAATGAAAAATGGAAGTTAACATTAAAAATGCACTAATAGGGACCAGCAGTTAGCATAATGGCTATGTCACTGGACTCCCATGTAGTTGACTGCGGTTCGAGTCCCGGACCTGGTGGCTTAAAACTCACGTCGGGCGCATGTGCATGCGTGACCAAGATCCCAAGAGGAGAATGGAGGAGAAGGGATTGAGGCGTGGCCATCCCCCCTGGGGGGTGATTTCTCGCTTTCTGTCTCTCTGTCTCTCTCAATCTGTCTAGCGAGTGCACACGCCCTATGGCAAAAACCTCTCCCCCCCTAAAAAATGCACTAAAATATTAACATCCAAAAGTAAGAGAAAAACTTAACAGAAGTCTAACAAATTATGTATAAAACATATGATGAAAAAGAGAGACAATGACATCTACAAAAACTCTGAGAAAAAATTAATTAATTAACTGAAGAGATAGACAGAAAGACTCATTATTGGGATCAGCAGATGGTATAATAGTGACACTGCAGTTCGAGTTCTGGACAAGGCAGCTTAAAACTCACACCCAGCGCATGGCGTGCATGCCAAAAATCTCTAGAGGAGAATGAAGGAGAAGGGACTGTGGCATGGCCATCCCTTCCTGGGGGGTGATTTCTCACTTTCTGCCTCTCTGTCTCAATGGCGAGGGCATGAGCCCTATAACAAAAATCTCTCAAGAAAAACACAATGATCCATTATGTTGTCAGTTTTTCTCAATTTTATTTATAAATTCAATGTAATCCCAAACAGATATCAGGAAGTTACTTTGTAGATATTGACAAACTAATTCTAAACTTTATATGGAGAGGCAAAAGACCCAGAATAACCAATGCAATATTAAAGAAGAATAAAGAGGGAACCAGCAGTTAGTGTAATGGCTATGTCGCTGGACTCCCATGTAGTCGACCGCGGTTCACATCCCGGACCCGGTAGCTTAAAACTCACGCCGGGCGCGTGTGCGTGCGTGCCCAAGATCCCGAGAGAAGAATGGAGGAGAAGGGATTGCGGCGTGACCATCCCCCCTGGGGGGTGATTTCTCGCTTTCTGTCTCTATGTCTCTCTCTCTCTGTCTGGCGAGCGCACGCGCCCTATAGCGAAAAACCTCTCCAAAAAAAAAAAAATAGAAGAATAAAGACAGAGGACTAACAGTACCCAACTTCAAGAGCACTATAAAGGTAGTAATCATATTGACTTGGTATTGGAAAAATAGACAAATTGATCAGTGGAACAGAATAGAAATTCCAAAAAGAGACACATATAAACATTGTCAAGTAATTGTTGTCAGAGGAACAAAGACAATCCCATGAAGAAAAGATATTATCTCAATAAATGCCACTGGAACAACTTGATATCTACTTGCAAAGGAATGTATTTAGACACAGACTTTATACACTTCAAGATATTAATTCAAAATGGATCATAGACCTACACATAGAACACAAAACTAAAAATATCCTAGAAAATAACATAGGAAAAAATCAAGATAAACTTGGATATGGAGACATCTTTTTAAATGCATGCCTGAAGCACAAGCCATAAAAGAATAGATAAATTGGATTTCCTTAAAGTTTAAAAATTCTATTTTATAGAAGATGTTCTCACAGGGCCAACAGGTGGTTAAGGTGCTGGATTCTGCATGACTGTGTGGTTCAAGTCCCAGACCTGGTAGCTTGAGAAAATGGACCAGTGTGTGGATATGCACACTGAAAATCCCTAGAGGAGAGTAGAGGTCAAGGGATTGTGTCTTGGCCTTACCCCGGTGGGGGGGGGGGGGGGTGTGGTGGTGGTGGTGATTTATCACTTTTTCTCTCTTTCTATTTATCTCTGTCTCTCTGGTGAGCACATACATCCTATAGGGGAAAAAAGATTCTCTCAAGAATGAGAAAACAGGGAACCAGCAGTTAGTGTAATGGCTATGTCGCTGGACTCCCACGTAGTCGACCGTGGTTCGCGTCCCGGACCCGGTGGCTTAAAACTCACGCCGGGCGCGTGTGCTTGCTTGCCCAAGATCCCGAGAGGAGAATGGAGGAGAAGGGATTGCGGCGTGACCATCCCCTCTGGGGGGTGATTTCTCGCTTTCTGTCTCTATGTCTCTCTCTGTCTGTCTGGCGAGCGCATGCGCCCTATAGCAAAAACCTCTCCAAAAAAAATGAATGAGAAAACAAACTACAGGAAAATATATTTGCAAAATATGTATCTTATAAATGACTATTATATTAAACATAAAGAATTTATAAACTCAACAAAAAGATAAAAGTAACAGTCTAATTGAAAAGTGGGCAAAGAACCTGAGCAGCCACCTCACTGAAGATATACAGGTGGTAAATTAGCATAGGAAAAGATGCACCACATCATTATCATTAAAGAAATGCAAAATAAGCAATGTGTACTTCTACATGCCTATTATGGTGGTCAAATTCCAGAACACTGACAACAAAAAATCTTGGCACAGGTGTGGAGCAACAAGATGTCCTTTTCATTGTTAGGAAATATGAAACAGTCACTTTGGAAGGAAGTTTGGCGGTTTATAACAAAACTAATTATACTCTTACTTGCAATCCAGCACTCATGCTCTTTAGTATTTACCCAAATGTGTTGAAAAGTTAATCCATACAAAAATGTCCACAAGAATGATTGTAGCAGCTTTATATATACTTACAAAAATTTTTAAGAAACCAATATGTCCTTCAACAGGCAGATAGATAAATTAGCAGTGATACAACCAGTTAATAGAATATTAAACAGTGCTAAAAAAAAAAAAAAGGCTATCAAGCCATGAAAAGACAAGGAGAAAACTTAAATTTATAGTGCTACATGGAAAAAAAAACCTGAAAAAACTATACTGTATGATCCTGGCCATATGACAGATTTATTCAAGTTGATATCATGTCCCTGTATTATTTTCATAAAAAATGAATATTTTCATTGGTGTAGAATAATTTCAGCTGTATAAGTGCATCAAAACATAAAAATCAAAATCATATTTCACACATTTATTAAAGGTCTCCTTTATCAAACTCATTACTTTTAGGTTGAAGACCTTGACAAAAAAATCTTACCAGGAAGTCTGAATTTTAAAGACTTGTCCTTGGTAACATTTCCAGAGAGGTAGAGAGCAGGTGCAGTGTGCTGTGAGAAGCAGAGTGGATTTCAAGTTTGCTTTTGAGAAGCAGTTCCAACTATAAAGGTGATTCTCTGCAGCCAGAAAACAGAAGCTCTGGGATCTCCTGGAACTGTAATAAAAAAAAAAAAAAAAAAAAAAAAAAACTGAGTAAATGAATCAGGCAGGGTGCTTGGAGGAGGCCCATTATCTCTGTGTGATGGTTTTCTTTGTTTTCACACTAGACACAGGGCTGTGCATTTTCAGTCTAGTTGTCATGTTTTGCATTGTGTTTACTGCATAAAGGTAAGCAATTTATGCTTCCTTTAAAATGAGGCTATTCTCATTAAATTACCTACTAAAGGCAATCAGAGCACTATTATCTAAGGTACGTACCAAGTATACATTTATATGTATAATCAGTGACCAATTAATATCTATTTATCTATCATCTACCTACCTATATGTCACTTTCCTACTTTATTTCATCTATTTTTTTAAAAAAATCATGAAGTAGAGATTTTTTCAGTCTAGAATTGAGTTCACTGACATACTTGAAGGTTGAGTCTACTGTTAGCGCCCACCCAGCTAACAAATAGTGGTACAGAAACTCAATCCATATCTTCTCTGTCTTTTTCCATCCTTCCTGCCACTCACTGACCCTACACCAGCCCCATTAGCTTATTTGCTACTCCCTGAGGACACCAGACACCTTCCTCTGGGCCTTTTTCTTTTCTTTTCTTTTCTTTTCTTTTCTTTTCTTTTCTTTTCTTTTCTTCTTTTCTTTCTCTTTTTCTTTTTCTTTTCTTTTCCCTTTCCTTTCCTTTCCTTTCCTTTCCTTTCCTTTCCTTTCCTTTCCTTTCCTTTCCTCCTTTCCTTTCTCTTTCTCTCTCTCTCTCTCTCTCTCTCTCTCTCTCTTTTCTCTTTCTCTTCTTTTTCTTTCTTTCTCTATTTTTCTTCTTTTTATTTGTTAGAGGACATGTGCACTCACAGGAGACACAGAGAAGTTATGTGAGAAAGCACCCCCTGTTAGGGGAGAGTCAGACTGTTGTCCTTTTTCTTCCAATTCCCCTTTTAGTATTTTGGGCATGCATGCATGCATATGTGCCTAGCATATTTTTTTTCAAGTTACCAGGTTCGAGACTCAACCAGCTCAGTGGGCTATGTGGGATCCAATAGCCTTAATCACCATACCAATGTCTTGCCTTCCCTGAGCTTTTGTTGTGATTATTCCCATTATCTGGAATGTTATTCCCTCAGATTTATGACTCAGTGCCTCTCTCTAGACTTTATCCTTCAAATTTCACCTTCCCTTGTCTTATCCACAGTGTTGCATATACATTTCTTCACATTTTGCCATTTTCAACCACTGGAGGTGCATCTCCCAGCTTCGGCTTCACTATTCAACCTCACCTGACACCTGTCTGGTGTCCCACTGGGTGGTCATGGCTTACATCCTAACTTTTGTTCCCTGCTCTCTCTTGAAGACAGTCATGGTTCATCTTCTCCAGAAATACTTTGTATCCTACCCACCTACTCCCATTACCTTAGCACTCACCTTAGAGTTGAACTATTTGGCTTAGTCATTTGTGTTTCCACTACTCTGAATTCCTCTGAGATCAAAGATGTCCTTCAATTCTATGTCTCTAGGACCCAGCACAGAGTCTAGAATAAATATTTAATGGACTATATTAGGCTCACTTCTTGGGGTGCATGCTGCTAAGACACTCCTACTCCATAGCTGAGGCCACAAGGGAGACCCAGATTTTGTTCCTGGCTCAACTTTAACAGGTCAGGCATAGTAGTAGGAGCCTGTAGTTCCAGCTATATGATGGCTGGGACAAGGGGAATCCTGATATGGTGAGACTCTGTCAAAAATCTTTCTACTTTTCTCTATTTGTCTCATAAATAATTTTTTTAATGTTAAAGCTAAGGAAAACATACTATTCTTTTTTTTTCAGCGTAAAATGGTTCTCCTGGACTTTGAAATGTCTTAGAAAAATTGTCTTTACAACAAGTAAGTCTGTGAAGACCCAGCAAAACTCCTGGGTCAGGTAGACCTGGGTATAATTATAACTCTTGTGACTTGATAGCTTAATGGTTTAGACTAGAGCTAGACCAATTATCAAAGAGAGTCTTTTCTGATATTTTCTAAAGCAGCATGACAAATTCAAAGTAAACTTGAATTTTAAAAATTACATAGCATGCATGAGCTCTTCTTTGTTTTATTCTCTAGGTATGAGAATAGAGATGAACAGGCTATCCTCCTTGAGTGAAGTGGGGATGTGTAAGGTCCAAGTCTAAATTTAAAAAAAAAAAAAAAGACAAAATACAGAAAAAGCCATTTTAAACTACTTTTAAAGCTAAAATCATTAAATGTGCTTTTCTGACACTCATCAGGGAAGATCTAGCCTGCAACGATGTCAGGTTGGTGGAGAGAAACATATAGGGAAGAGCTGGGAATCCACCACCTGGTCCTTCCCTCTTTTGGACTTCCTTCCACCTGGATTGTCATCCCTGACCCCAAGATCCCCAAGATCCAGAGACTTCAGAAGTCAGCACATCCAGTCACACAGATGTCTACTTCCACATCCAATTCCCTGGAACACATAAAGTTTTGCATGTAGTGTGGCTCATTACCACTTACATATGTCAATTCTTCCTCCACAGTTGAGTCAAAGAGCAAAGACACAGAAATAAAAGCAGATTAACAAACTAAGCAAATTTCATATATGTTATCTACATGGTGTGTTAAAGGTAATGGCCCATTGAGGTCAATAAGTAAAGAAAATTTAGAAAATTATGTGGTCCTGTGCTCTATTTTGAACCTAGGTTTTGTCCAGGTTAGCCAACATTGCTCTGTACAACAAGATGCTGTTATTTTTTTTTTTTTGAGAGGTTTTTCGCTATAGGGCGCGTGCGCTCGCCAGACAGACAGAGAGAGACATAGAGACAGAAAGCGAGAAATCACCCCCCAGGGGGGATGGTCATGCCGCAATCCCTTCTCCTCCATTCTCCTCTCGGGATCTTGGGCACACACGCACACGCGCCCAGCGTGAGTTGTAAGCCACCGGGTCCGAGACGCGAACCGCGGTCGACTACGTGGGAGTCCAGCAACATAGCCATTACGCTAACTGCTGGTTCCCAAGATGCTGTTACTTTTCATGGCACCACCTGGGCTTCATCCCAGAGGTCCCAAGGAGTTCACTGCATCATGTGCACTTTGCAAATGTGGGCTCCAGGTATAACGAAAAGAGGGAGCACAAAGGCCTCTAACAGTGGGAATAGTGTCCCCTCCATGACACTGCCCATGTTTTGGGCAGGTGGGTCCTCACTAACTGCAATTTGGATGGCATTGGCAGTGTGTCCAAGTCCAGGGAGAATGCTGGTGTTTGCAACCACCATGGATGTGATGAGGCATGGCCAGATGAGCCCCAGTATCTCTAATGATAGTTGGTAATAGATGTGTCTCCAACACCTGTTTCCTGCCCATGGCAGTGGCTCCTCTCAGTGTAGGGTTAGGTGTGCCACAAGTGGAAAGCAAGAGCACAGTGTTTTCCAAACATGGGAAGAGTATCCCTTTCTATCATACTTCCTCTGTTTTGAGCAGGTGAGACTCCAGGTGGGATAATATAGGTGGAGCTGGAAAAATGTCTGAATCAGAGATGGAACTGGCCTTTTGTACTGCAGCAGCAATTAGAACCAATTTTTTCCTAGTGTAATGCCTACTGGTGTTGGGTGGCCCACTTGATCATCCTCTTTGGCTGATTGCTCCAGATATGATGCTGGGGCCTTGCACAGATGTGCTATTTCCAAATATCCCACCATTCAGAGGGGCAGCAGGTCCTGTAAATGCAGTGGGCCTTTAGAGATGTTGGCAGTCAGTGAGGTGCTATCCTCAGTGTCGGGGATGTCAGTGGTAGCTTGAAAGGTTGAAGCTTGGGCTGTGCCAACATGGAAAACACCTGAGGTGTTGTTATTAAAATCCTGTTGGCTGGCAACAGGCATGCCAAGTGTGGACAGTGGTGATGATAAACCTGTAACACCTTTTGGGAACATGCTGCCACTGAGTGGGGTGGTTAGGCCCATAGCTGGTGCTGGAGCTGTTGGATTCCCTCCCCAGAGAGAGCCATCATGCTTCTGCCCATTACTGGCCCCAAATGTGGACTGCAGGAGAACAGCTGGATGGCTGGATGCTGCTTCTGGTAGATTGAGTGTGCAGGAAAACTGGGCACATGAGATGAGGCGATGCTGCCACTGGATGGCATGTTTCTGGCTCCAGGATGTGCTATGTGGTTCTGCATGAAGTCAGGAGGAGAGTGAAAAATTACTGGTTTGGGAGGGAAGGTGGTATTCATGGTATCAGTGTCAAAGGCAGGTGTAGGTAATGACATTGCAGAGGTGCTATGACAACTACAGCAGAGACAACTACAGGAGGCATGACAAGAAGTCCTCTAAAGCCTGGGACACTGGGTGAGAGGCATTCTGCTTCTGGTCATATGGGGTCCAAAATGTGGGCCCAGGAGTGGCTACTGGGCCAAAGAGATGGTTAAAATTAGAGTGGGGCAGCGCCCAGTGGAGGTGACCCAATGAAGACTGGTGCCATTGCAGGAATGTGAGAATGGACTTGAGACAATGGGATAGTGCTCTCTCTGGAGTCTGGGGGCTATCTGAAGATAGTGGCTTGGGAAGGGGGTTGAGTGTTCATGTCTATGACCCCAGTGATAACAGGGTCCTGCTGGAAAGGACTGGAGGAGTGGTGGTGCAGAAAAGAGGACAGGAATCTATGCACATTGGTACTGAGGATTCCCTTTTGCAAGTCAGAAGATTCAAGGAGGAGGGCAGAAGTGTGTGATGAGTGCAAAAATGGGAGGCCAAGTAGCTGAGGTAGAAGGAAAATGACCCCTACTTCCATGGCATGGAATCTCCAAAGCTGTATTAGATTTACAGGGATGAAGGGAGTCAGAAGGAGCAGTCAAAGGAAGAGAATTAGCAATTGTATATATTATTATCTCATCAGTTTTTGGTCTGGGGAAAGACAGAAGGACAGACAGGATGGGTGGACAGGCAGAAAGGTCAGCTGCGTCAGTGCTGGTAGCAGTAGCTGGGACTTGAACAGAGTAAGTGGTGGGGGGAAGGGAGTCTGTAGTCTTCCCATCAAAAGAGGACACAGACTGAGGGGAACTATGATTGGTCTTGGCCTTTGTTTTGTCCTTCTCTGCCCTCACTTTATCCTCCAGTGCCTCCAACACCTCCACTTTATCCTCCATTGCCTCCACCTTATCCTTCCACACTTCCACATTATCCACCAAAGCTTCCACTTTATCCTCCAAGGGCTTGTGTTTCTTTGACACTTGTGCTCCAAGGTGTTCAGGTCTTCCTCCAGATCTACATGAGGAAGCTTTGGAGGAGGGGGCAGCTCATTTCTATCCCAAGGCCGTGGCAGCAGCATCCGCAGTTTTCTTTTGCAGAGCCTCTTACTGGGAGCTATGGATGGGAAGCAGCTCCTCAAAGGAGGGTGGGAAGGGTTTGTGCCCTGTATCTCCTCCCCTGACACCTGCGAGCCTGGAGAATTAGTCGGATGGTTGTTATTCAGCACTGTCTTGACCAACTTCTCCCACAGAGGAAAGTGGCCTGGAGCCGAGTCAGGAAGCATTGCTGCACCTTAATCAGGCTTCCCAAGAGGCAGGCCACTTCCAGCAGGGCTGTGTGAGATGGGGACAGCCTGGTCATCAAAGATGGTGCCCATCCGAGACACCTGGTCCAACTCACTCAAGTTGTTTTCTGAGTGGAGTGGAGGGTAAAGATTTCCCTTCAGAGGTCGAGGGCTGTCCTCAGTGGAAGTTAGGTTTACCCTGTTCTCAGGAGTCCCAGATGTGTATGGTACTTCCCAATTGATAGGGGGCTCCCTTTTATTACCTTCAGTCCCACTGGTCTCTAGAAAAATCTCACCATCCTCCACCATTACTTTTCTGAGCTCTTTTTGGCTCTCACCTCTGACTCCTTCGGGCAAGGAGCATGGAAGTGATGGGATGTTAAGTTCACATTGGTGACTACCTGGTCAGGTGGTGAAGCCAGGAGAGTGAATTTGCTCTTGACAAGAGGGATCCTGTGAGCCAGATGTCATGAAGTTTTTAGCAGATGGCGTGAGCTCCCTCCCCAGGTCCTTCTAGGAAAGTAGCCCCACAGAGGAGTCAGTAGACTGAAGAGGGCATCGCTTTTCAGAAGTGATGTAGAAGCCAGTTGGCAAAGGCTCATTCTCCTAATCCCACTTGAAATGCCTGCGAACAGGGCGGAATTGTGCACCTGAACCAGGCTTATGGAGTATCTCAGTCTGGATCACCCGGTGGGTCATGGCAAGGAGGAGGCTGCCTGCAGGGTGGACGATTGCTCATTTAGAGCAGGTTGTGCACCTTTGTGA
The DNA here is from genome assembly GCA_026018925.1 of Tupaia tana. Taxonomy (NCBI): domain Eukaryota; kingdom Metazoa; phylum Chordata; class Mammalia; order Scandentia; family Tupaiidae; genus Tupaia; species Tupaia tana. Next base: position 7,266,150 of record JAKSZU010000025.1, on the reverse strand, counting down.
TCTCAAGAAGAGAGTAAGTCACAGAGGGAATCGCCTTAGCTACCAACTCCTGTGAAGACCAAGCTTGCACTGATGAGCTTAGCACATGTGAGGTTTTGTAACAAAGCATGGGTGTGGTGGATAAGGCCTGGAACAAATCCCAGGGCTTCAAGAAAAGGTGCCAAAGGTCATGGGGCAGATGGAGAGATCTTGGTCTCATCTTCATTCAGAGTCATTCTCCCCCCCAGCCCCAGCTGAATGATGTAGTGCCTTGGGACATTTGCTGCGGATGGTAGAGTTGGACCCCAAGTAGGCCACTACATGGGGAGTGCTGAAGCCTGTGAGGGCTGGATTCACTAGAGCTCATCCTCCTTGGTGCTGGTTTTGTAGAACCTCAGTTCCTGCCCTGGGTTCTGGTGTGTGCCTCCCCACTAGCCCACAGGGCTACTTGTTGGCCACCCTCTTCTCTAGGTCACTGGGGTGGAGCCTGGAGCCTACTCAGGTCCTCGCAGAATAACCCAGGTCCTGCCAGGCTCTCCTAAGGGCCTCTCTGTGACATTGTGTAGTCTGCAGCCACACACCTTCTCTAACACCACCATGGCCGCTGTGGTTGCATGTTCAACAGTCAGGGAGGGAAGGATTCCTAGGGGAGTTGGTGCCCTGAACTGACTGGATGCTACACCACAGGACATTCCTTCCTGGCAGGCAGGTTCTCTTCACTTGTGTTTACTGGTTTGGTAAAACAATATTGAAGCCTTGGCCCTGATCTTCAGGGTCCCAAGCTCTGTAATCACAGCTTGTTCTGTAAATTGTGTTGCCTCTTTATGCATCATGTATTACCATTCACCTCAATAGTCCTTATGGTACTGAGCACTGAGACCTATCTACAGTATAATAGTGCATGTACAAGGTCTTAGTTCAAAATTCAAAAACTGAGCACAGGCCACCTGGACTTCAGTTTCCTCAGAACACATAGGGCAATAGACCATCAAATATCAGCACGGCCTTATTCTACATGTCTCTTCTAAGTGAGCTTTGCAGTCCAGATTTTCTTTTTGGTCTAGTTTGAAAGATGTAAATATGTAAATATTACATATTCGATCAATTTTTGGTCTACGAAAAATATTTACCAGTGGATTGATTTTTCCAGGTCTTCCTGGACTGTTCAAGAAAGCAAGTATCTCACTTATTTGTAAGTTAATAGTGTAGCAAGGTATTTTGTTAAAGTAAGACCAACACAGTGTAGTCATTATGAACACGCCAGCTTGTTAACTCTTGACTACACATTATTGTCTCCCAAATGTAAGTCTAGATATTCTTATGTCCAAGAGAGGAGACATAGTCTTGGGTTTCAGGACAGGGAAATGTGTATTATTGTCCTAGGATCTGGAAGCTTCAGCACGACACAAAAGACAGAAAATTCTGCACATGACTTTATCTCATTGAAACATGTTTCTTTGGCTTACTTCAAAATGCTTTTCTCTCTCCAGGAGCTGATGTGTATCAGAAGTTTGAGAACCAAGAACTGTAGAGATCAGTAAATATATTTTTAACTTTTTTTTTGTTTACAAATCTATTTAAAATAGCATTGAAGAAATTCACATATTATCGGGACCAGCAGTTGGCGTAATGGCTTTATCATAATAGAGCATCGATTGTTCTCTGTTGAGGTCTTGCTCCCTGGTACATTCTCAAGCTTGGACTTCAGTCAAACTTTTTGCTTCCTTCACAAGCTTGGGTTAGACTGCTTTATTTCAGGCTGACATAGGTCCGCAAAATAATTTGAGAGCCTAATTTGATCTGTGGACCATATTTTGCCAGTACCTGCTTTATGTCTTCACTGAATAGAAGGCATGTCTTTGAGTAAATGCTTTCTTTCAATTAATTGCTGTTTTCCCCAGTCTTGTCCTTGGTCTCCTGCAGTCTTTAGTCAACACGACATTCAGAGAAAGACTTTTGAAATATAACCCAAATTCTGTTCGTCAGATCTCTTCAATGGCTTACTCAAAGCAAAAGCCAAAATCGTCAAAATGCTTTCAAGGCCCTACCATCATGGATGTTCTATTTCCTTTCTATCTTCATTTCCTTCTCCTCTCCATTCTGCTCCCTCTGTCTCCCACACACTGATGTTCTTTGTTCTCTGAATATCTAGGCACACTTTTACCTTATGGTCTTCCCATGTGGTTGTTCCCTCTGTAAAACTCAATACCCAGATAGGCATGTCAGTCTCTACTACAACCCAGTTACAATTCCTTTTTAAATTTTACCTTCTCCATAAGGTCTTCACTGATCAGTTAATTTCAAATTGCAACCTTCCTCCATTAACATTCTCAATTCCTTTCTTGTTTTCTATTTGTCCATAGCATTGACTTCATGTACTACTTATTTTGTTCAATTTTAGTTATATGTTTATATGTATATATTTTCTTATTAATTTCTTTCTTTCTTCCTCCAACTAGTTGAACAGGGATATTTATTGGTTTCTTTGCTGTGTTTTCTGAACACTTATAAGGCCACAGAGAAACAGTACCTGAAAAATCAATACATTTTCTTGAGGAATGCATAAATTAAAAAATAAATCCTTCGGACCAGCAGTTAGTGTAATAGCTATGTTGCTGAACTCCCATGTAGCTGACCGTGGTTTGAATCCTGGACCCGGTGGCTTAAACTCATGCTGAGCGCATGTGTGTGCGTGCCCAAGATCCCAAGAGAATGGAGAAAAAGGGATTGCAACGTGGACATCCCCCCTGGGGCATGATTTCTCGCTTTCTGTCTCTCTGTCTCTCTCTGTCTGTCTGGTGAGCACACACACCCTATGGCAAAAACCTCTCCCCCCAAAAAAATCCTCTAGGGGTTTTCAGTTGAGGACTGGTGGACTGGTCCAAAGAGAAGGTAAAATAGTTTGAACAGGGTACTACACGAAGCAAAATTTGGAGTTGTCTGACATATATTCTAATATATAGGTTTTTGTGCATTTAAGTTCTTTTAATTGGGAAGAGGGTTTAGAATTACTTTAGAGTGACGCACCACTCATTTTTTTTTTTTTTTTTTGAGAAATTTTTGCTATAGGGCATGTGTGCTGTCCAGAAAGAGAGACAGAAAGTGAGAATCACCTCCTGGGGGGGGGATGGCCATGCCACAATCCCTTCTCCTTCATTCTCCACTCGGAATCTTAGGCATGCATGCACATGTGCCTGGCGTTTAATCCTAAAGTTAGACATGTATTGACAGATAGTATGTATCGACTGAACTTGCTATTGAAAGTAGTTAGATTATTTAAGAAATTTTGTGAATCAGGGGCCAGCAGTTAACATAATGGCTATGTTGTTGTACTACCATGTAGTCGACCGCAGTTCGAGTCCCAGACCTGGTGCCTTAAACTCACACTGGGTGCATGTGTGTGCATGCCCAAGATCCCAAGAGGAGAATGGAGGAGAAGGGATTGCACATGGCCATTTCCCTGGAGGGTGATTTCTCTCTTTCTGTTTCTCTGTCTCTCTCTGTCTTTCTGGCAAGCGCATGTGCCCTATAGCAAAAACCTCTCCAAATAAAATTAAGAAATTTTGTGAATCAATAAAATGTGGGGTAAAAAAAGGAATAAAAAACAACTGTAGACACCAGAGTTAGTCTGGGAAGAGAGTGGGAAATGGCAGAGGGTGAGAGACGAAAAAAACATAACTAGAAATGGAAAATGATTGATGATAACATGTATGATTAAGCTACTATGCAATATATTCTGGACGGGAAATCACATTTTGTATGCTGTGATGATACTCAGTAAATGAATGTAAATTAATTTATTATTTAAAAATAAATAAATAAATAAATAAAATGTGGTCATTAATTATTTTTAAGTGCAAAGAAATAATTAGTAAAAGAAACAAACGGTTATTGAAAGAACTTTTTTAGCAAAGTGAAGACAAATGTTAAAATGTCACATTAATATAGGATTTGTGACTTTTAAAAGACTGTTGACAAGAAATAACAAAGTGCTAACTGCTATTATTATCCTTTCACTTTCCATTACAGTTGTTTATTTTATTTTCATGGAATTTTCTGAAGTTATTATGGTTTTTATAATAGTCAAATTATAAAAAAAATAAAAAAACTCTTAAAATGCCATCACAAAGAAAAATAAGTCAGAACATGAAAAATGTTTTAAACAAGTTGACCATATGTATTCTTTGTTAACTTCTCTATATGAGAGAAGTCCTATCTTATTCACACCCATATGTGCAATAAAATGCAACAAATCACCCTATAGGGACAAAAGGTAAAAGACAAGTTGGTTCTAGAAAATGTTTCTGTATTATAGCTAGTATCTCAGTGCATTTGACAAATGAAAGCATTTTGAGATATCCTTCAAAGTTTTGTATATTTTGTAATAATTTGCTTAATTTTTCATAACAGAAAATCATTCTATTAACATCTGTAGACATGTATCTTTCTTAACATTTAATATTTGAATATTTCTATTTTTTCTTTTCTTGCCATTGCTGTATAATGATATTGTGTTATTACCTCATTGTTTCCCCACCTACATATGTCCCCCACACTTTACACACCCACACACATGCCATAAAACATTTTGAGACAGATATGGTTAAGTTTGAAAAATTGTAAAATACAAAGTTTTTATATCTCAATATTTTTGAAGTGCTTTTCAGAAGTAATCTTAGTATGAACCCAAGTTTACTTGATATATAAAGTTCATTTTAGATATATATCTACGTATATCTGTAAAATGGTATGGCCATATTACCAGAAGTCTATTTACGTGAGGAACTGGAAAACTATTAGAGAAAGAATCTGTTATTTAGTCTATTATATCCAAGAAATGGATACAGTAGATTAATGCAGCAGAGTACATACCCTATGAATAGACCCACAACAGATGTAAACAACAGATTTTCAACAAAGGTGCATAGGCAATTCAGTGATGAAAATATGGTCTTTTTAATAAATGGTGCTGAATATATGTAATGTACAGGCATGGTGAGTAGATAGCCATACCAAAACATGAACTTTAATTCTGACCTTTTAACATGTAACTATTAACTCAAAAAGATTAAAAAACCACAATGTGAAATGTATATCTATATAATTTCTATGTGAAACATATAGTCTAGGGTTAAGCAAAGAGTTCTTAGAGACAACATCAAAAACAAGATCCAGAAACCAGCAGTTGATGTAATGGCTATGTTGTTGGACTCCCATGTAGTCGACTGTGGTTCGAGTCCCAGACCTGGTGGCTTAAACTCACACCAAGGGCATGTGCGTGTGTGCCCAAGATCCCGAGAGGAGAGTGAAGAAGGGATTGTTGTGGGGACATGTTTAGAGAGAGAACCTGAGGTGTGGGGACATGCTCTGAGCAACCACCACCTGTCCTGGGGATTGGCATAACCTTGTAACTTGTCTTTTTCTTGACCTTTGCTGCAGACAGAGCAAGGGTGGACATTGCTAGGGGTGCACCAACAGACACACCTGATGGACTTCAAGAAACATCTTGACCCCAATTAGTAAAGTCCAATCCTTGCTCTGCATCTGAAAGGTTCTTTAGCCTTCTCTAGGTGTGGTGGTGCACTCCTTATGGAGAAGATCTTTAACTCCTTCCTCACACCTAACAGCTAGGTTTCTCTGCATTAGAAAAGAAGATGAAACTTTCTCTTGATGGGATTATTACCAAGGGATACAACTGGCCCAGTATTACAAAGCCCTCATAGATTTGTTAACTGATTCTTATTGTCTGTAACCTGGCAACCAATCTATGAAGTGTCATGAAACATGCATGTGTAATGTTTCCTTGTACTATAAATATAGAGGCCCAGTTTGTGTGGGTGGCTCAAGTGGCTCAAGCAGCCCAAGTGGCTCAAGCAGCGGCTCAAGCAGCAGCACAAGTTGCTTGGGCTACCTAGGCTCAGGCTGCCTGTGTCCATTTCTACTCTATGTCTTTGTCTCATTCTTTCCAATTCCCCAGTCCTGGCAAGATGGAGGGCTTTCTCTTTCTCATCCTCTTTCTCTTCTTCACCAGTAGCCCCCTGATCATGATCCAGCTAGACCCAAGCCCTGGAGCAGACACGGATAGATTGTGGCATGGCCAGCCCCCCTGGGGGGAGGTTTCTTGCTTTCTGTCTCTCTGTCTCTGTCTTTCTGGTGAGCACATGTGCCCTAAAGCAAAAAAAAAAAAAAAAAAAAAAAAAGAAAAGAAAGAAAAAAAAATTCTTCTAAAAAAAAAAGATCCATATGTAAATGATAAAAATGAAGTATCAAAATTAAAACTTTTCTTTAAATGACATTATTAAGAGAATAAAAGGACAAGGCACAAATCTGAAGAAAATACTTGCACATTATGTATTTGAAAAAAGTATATGTATACCATATAAAGAACCCTTAAAACTCAATAATTAATGTTTAAAAGTTAAAAACATACAAGCACAAAGATTTGGGAAGATATTTCACCAAGTAAGACATATAAATAGGGAAGTAAACAGAAAATGTTACTATTTATAACTGTAAGGACGTCGGCCGCCTGGCTCGACGTGCTTTCTGTCCAGAGGATACGCAACCCCCAATCAACCACAAGAGTTGGTTCTTGATGCAAAATGTAAGAGGTTTTATTTTTCCAGCCGCCTGGGGTCCAAGCAAACACCTGACGCAGCATGCCCAAGCGAGGACCCCGTTTTTAGGGTTATAGGTCTTTTTATAAGCAGGAGAAGGTATGCGGAAGTTTAACGGGTAGTTTATTTCTAGGGGGATGAGTGGCAGTTCTTGCTACACAGGTGCATGGGTTGTCTTTCTAGTTTCTTGTCCACATTCCATTTGCTCCGTTCCTAGAGGTTTGCATAATTAAGTCTGTCAGGGCAGTTTATCACAAGGGCGTCCGGCAAAAGCTAAGGTTAAATTTTATCTCTACAGAGAAAAAAGGCACAATTTAAATTTATTCTTACATTCCCCCATTTTGCGTTTTTTGGGAGAAGTTTTAATCATAAAACTTAGGGACCCACAAGAGCATTGGCATAATTTTCTGACTGTTGGAGGGTCTGATATTGTTGTCGGAGCATGAGTACTTGAACTGTGCTTACTCGCTCACGGACGAAAGTGACTAGGCGATTTAAAATGCAGGGCCCGAAGATTAAGATGAGAAGGAGTATAATTAGGGGACCGAGCAAACTAGAGACCTTTGCAAGCATCCCAGGTGTTAGGTCCTCACCAGGGCCCTCTAGTAACAGTTATCAGAGGGTCTGGGTGTGGCGGAGTCCAAGAAATGTAGCCGGTGGACCCGCAGTCCCAATCATAACAGAAGAAATGTGCGGGGCCCCCACATTTGTAAGAGTTGCTACCAGGGCAGACATAAAAGTAATGATCGTAGGTGCCTGATTTAGTGCCCGGACCCGCGCATCCCTACAGCAGCCTGAAGGGATCCTGGATGGACTTAGTCCACAAGTCACCCACAAGGTCACAGAGATCAAATTCTAGGGTGGCAAACCAAGTCCCCAATGGGGCTGTGCGGGTGGTGATGTTAACAACGTGGTTATTGCCCACATGGGAGATTACCCAAGAAAGGGACAGGGGCTTATGGGGGTTGGCACTACTTATCGCAGGCAGAGGTATCAGGAGGAGCAAGACTGCCGCAGCAAATGCGGAGCTTGAGTGGGTAATTCAGTTTTTCCACCTTCCAAGTGGGGTCTGGCGGAGGTGCTGGTTTAGCACGGGAGGCATGGATCCAAGAAGCGATGCCATCAACCTTTATCGCTGTTGGAGTGGTCAGCAGCACCAGGTACGGTCCCTTCCACCGAGGTTCGAGAGTGGCCACTCTATGTCATCGGATGAACACTGAATCTCCAACCTGAAACTGGTGAGGCACCTGGGAGTCTCCTGGCTTGTAGGCCTCTGCAAGTTGGACCCAAGTTTCTTTTTGGACAAATTTAAGGGCTTTTAGTCTAGCATAAAGAGATTGAGAAGCTTGAGAGCAGGAACAAGAGAGGCATACATTAGTCAAAGGCAGCGGTGCCCCATATAGAATCTCGAAGGGGTTAAGGCGAGGGGGCCGGGTGTATTTCGCGCATGGAACAGGGCGAAGGGAAGGAGGACTGTCCAATCTTTTATGCCAGTCTCTAAAGCCAATTTTGTCATGGCCTCTTTTAGGGTTCTATTCATTCTCTCAACCTGTCCTGAGCTTTGGGGCCTATAAGCACAATGCAATTTCCAGTCAGACCCCAGGACCCTGGCCAGTCCCTGACTAATCTGGGCAACAAAAGCGGGACCGTTGTCCGACCCAATAACCAATGGCACCCCAAATCTTGGGAAGATTTTTTATAGGACTATCTTGGCAACTGTCTGAGCAGTCTCTTTTTTGGTGGGGAAGGCTTTGACCCACCCTGAGGATGTATTAACCAGAACTAACAGATACTTGTAGCCATATTTGCCTGGTTTTATTTCAGTGAATTCTACTTCCCAGTAGCTTCCCAGACGATGTCCACAAAGCCGTTTTCCTTGTGATGTCTTGTCTGGGTAGTCGTTAACTAATTGGCAGGGTCTGCATTGGTTAACTATTGTTTTGGCAAGTCTGCACAGGTTTATGACATAGAACAAGGACTGCCGGACTGAGGTAATTAGATGTTTTGAGCCTAGGTGTGCCAACTTATAAAGCTGATCGAGGAAAGCAATTGCTTGTTCTCAAGGGAGGATAGTCTTTCCCTCGACAGTCTTACGTACCCCCTCTGGGGTCACGGAGTGAGGTCCCATTTTATTTATTTCCAGTAGGTCTTGTTTGGAATACGAAAGAGTCTCATCCGAGGGACCTGAGTCGATCACCTCATGCAGTGGTAGTATATTAAGCCCCTGGACCGCCCACTTAGCCGCCTGATCTGCTCGCTGGTTTCCCTCTGCTACCTGGGATTTTGCCTTTTGATGCCCGGGGCAGTGGATAATAGCGACCATCTTAGGGAGGTGTATAGCCTCCAGCAATTCCAAGATCTGTTCTTTATGTTTGATATGTTTACCAGCTGAGGTCAGTAAGCCTCGTTGTCTATAGATAGTCCCATGGACGTGGGCGGTAGCGAAGGCATACCGGCTATCAGTGTAAATATTTATGACCTTTCCCTCTGCCAGACGCAGGGCGTGAGTCAAGGCGATAAGTTCAGTTTTTTGGGCTGATGTTCCCTCAGACAACCTACTCACCCAGACGGTCTGGGGTCTGGTAGTCCTCTACTACAGCCGCCCCTGACACCCTTTTACCTTCTATGATGTAGCTGCTTCCATCAGTGAACCAGGTCAGCTGGGCATTTGGTAGCGGCTGATCTTGGAGATCCCGTCGGGTTCCGGTTTCTTCCGCCAGGACTTCTTGGCAGGTATGGAAGACAGCCTCCTTGGCGGAGGTCTTGGGAAGCAGCGTGGCAGGGTTGAGATTGACCGGGGGTCCAAACTGGACCCTGTCCTTGTCTAACAAGAGACTCTGGTAATGAGTCATATGAGCATTGGACAGCCATCGGTCGGGGGGCTCCCGGATGATGGTCTCTAAAGCATGTGGGGCAATAACCAGTAATTTTTGTCCCATAGTCAATTTGTCAGAATCTTTTACCAGTGTTGCCACAGCCGCTATCGATCTCAGGCAAGCCGGCCATCCCCCAGCCACTGGGTCCAGTTTTTTTGAGAGATAGGCCATCGGTCTTTTCCAAGGCCCTAAGGGTTGCGTGAGTACCCCTTGGGCCACCCCCTTTCTTTCATCTATATATAGAGTGAAAGGTTTTGTCGCATCAGGCAGGGTCAAAGCCGGGGCTGATAGTAAGGCTTTGTTTATGTCATCAAAAGCCCATTGTTGGTCAACGCCCCACTCGAAGGGGGCTCCCTCTTTAGTCAGTGGGTAAAGAGGAGCAGCCATAGCGGCAAACCCCGGTATCCAGAGGTGGCAGAATCCCGCCGTCCCCAAGAATTCTCGCACTTGCCAGGGCGTGCGAGGAACGGGGATCTGGGTTACAGTCCATTTCCTGGCTTTAGTGAGCCACCTCTTTCCACCCCTTAAAGTATAGCCCAAGTATGTTACCTCTTGTTGACAGATTTGGGCCTTTTTAGCAGAGGTGCGATACCCCAGGCAGGCCAGTTCTCCTAGCAGCAGTCCAGTGCCCTGCCGACATGTTTCTTCGGTTGCTCCTGCGAGCAACAAGTCATCTCCATACTGTAGGAGGGTCACCTCAGGGTGGCTGGCACAGAAGTGTGCGAGGTCCTGGTGGAGGGCTTCATCAAAAATAATAGGCGAGTGTCGGAAGCCCTGAGAGAGCCGGGTCCATCTTAATTGCCCCATGATCCCAGTGTGGGGGTCCCTCCATTCAAAGGCAAATATATTCTGGCTGGAGGGGTGCAGTCGCAGGTGGAAGAAAGCGTCCTTTAAGTCTAAGACAGTATACCAGTCCCGTTCTGGAGGTAGAGAACTTAGCAGGTTATATGGATTAGGTACCGTGGGATGGATGTCCTGTACCCGCTTATTGACCTCCCGCAAGTCTTGCACAGGGCGATAGTCACTTGAGCGGTTTTTTTTTTTTTTTTTTTTTCGGGCAACAAGGGGGTATTCCAAGGTGACTGGCATTTTTTAAGAATACCCAGGTGTAGGAGGCGTTGTATGTGAGGCCTGATACCTTCTCGGGCTTCTTGGGTCATAGGGTATTGGCGTAGTGCCACAGGGGTAGCTGTAGCTTTTAGTTCTATTAGTATTGGGGGCCTGTTGGTGGCTAACCCCATCCCAGCTGTCTTGGCCCAGGCTTTAGAATATTTTTGCAGCCAAGCATGAAGGGGGCCAGTGTTACTATCTTGACTTTCGAAAAGCCGGTGTTCATCTTGTAGGCATACAGTTAGGACTAATGTCTGCACGTCCGGAGTAACCTTTGGACCCCGTGGGGTAAAATTAATCTGTGCCCCCATTTTGGTAAGTAAGTCTCTCCCAAGGAGGGGCACCGGCCATTCAGGAATGACCAAGAAGGAGTGGGTCACTAGGCCTCTTCCGAGGTCAACTGTTCTATTGGTGGTCCATGGATACTGCTGGTGCCTGGTTGCCCCTATGACCCAAGATTTTTTCTTGGAAAGTGGTTCCAATGGTGCCAGTAACACTGAGTGTTGGGCCCCAGTGTCGACTAAAAAATTAATTGGCTTCCTCTTCACTTTTAGAGTTACCCTAGGCTCGGGGAGGGGCTCTGAGCTCTGTCCACCCTAGTCTGAGTCCTCGTGCAGGGCAAGTACTTCGGCCGGAAGGGGTGGCTGCACTTTGTTTTTCTTGGCCCTTTTAGGACAGTCTTTTGCCCAATGTCCTTTTTCTTTACAATAAGCACACTGGTCCTTGTCTAGTGGGATACGACCAGGCTTTGGTCCCTTGTTGGGGCCCCATTCTTGTCCCCTTTCCCTCACTACAGTGGCCAGGATCCGAGCTAGGTTTTTTTCTTGTCTTTTTTCCTTTTTACTCTCTCTTTCCTCCCTTTATTTTTCCCTCCTCTGTTCTCTCTCTTCTTCCGTTTCTCTTTTATAATATACTTTTTCTGCTTTTTTAACTAAGTCTTGTAAAGAGAGATCCTGCAACCCATCAAGTCTCTGGAGTTTTTTCTTAATATCTAATGCTGATTGTCCAATGAAGGCCATAGCTACGGAGGCTCTCTGTCCCTCAGAAGCAGGGTCAAAAGGGGTAAACCGCCTGAATGCCTCCATGAGACGCTCAAGAAACACTGACAGGGGTTCTGTAGCCCCCTGCATAACCTCTCTTACCTTAGCCAAATTAGTGGGGTGCCTGGCAGCCCCACGGAGGCCAGCCACTAGAGCCTGGCGATAGACTGTCAGTCGCTCCCTACCTTCTGCCGTATTGTAGTCCCAGTTGAGTCGAGAGAGAGGAAAAGCAGCCTCGATAAGGTTAGGAAGCTGAGTGGGACGTCCGTCAGCCCCGGGGATATTTTTTCTTCCTTTGAGTAAGATCCTCTCTCTCTCTTCAGTGGTGAAGAGAGTCTGCAGGAGCTGCTGGCAATCATCCCATGTTGGCTGATGAGAGAACATTAGGGACTCTACCAGGCTGGTTAGGCACTGGGGGTCCTCGGAGAAAGGGGGGTGGTTAGTTTTCCAGTTGTAAAGGTCAGAGGAAGAAAAGGGCCAATATTGGAGAGGCTGTGGGGGAGGTAGCCCCTCGTCGGTAGGTGGAGGTGGGGGCCCATAGGCCCATAAGGGCAGTGCCACAGTGGTATCGGGAGACGGGAGTGTGCAACATTGACTCCTAGTGCCCTGAGCAGACCCTCGGAGGGCACCCTCAGAGGGGGCAGAAGGACCAGGTCCAACATTAGGTGGCACTCCATACATATGGTTGCTGGTCCGAATGACTTCCTGGTCCCTTCCGAAAGACAATGTCTTTGACAGAAAGGATAGCGTTAAGGTCAAATGTGCCTTCGGGTGGCCACCCAACACCAAAGGTGGGCCACTCAGAGGCACAAAACGTCTGCCAGAATCCCTTTTTTAATTTCTACAGACAGGTCGCGACCTTTTCCCTTCACTTCAGTCCAGTGTCTGAGAGTCAAATTTAAAGGGGTCATCACAAGTCTACCCCATCGTCAAAGTTAGGTTAAGAGTACAGACAACAGAACAAAGAACAGGACAAGACAAACAGAAAGTAACTACCGATTTTTGTTTTCCACAATCTTAGGACAGATTCAGACGGGCGCAGGCCAAAATATGTACCTGATCTGTGCCCTTACCGTAGGAGACGATCAGGTGTCCCTAATCCTCCTCCACCCTTAGGGCGTCCCCCAGGGCTGCAGCCTGTGGTTCTCTGGGCACGTCTACTGACCACAGTTTGGCTATTTTACAATAGGTCAAACGGCTGTGGAACTTCAAACAGACTACTGGGTATCACACCGAAACAAACAAAAAAGTCGACAAACAAACAGGGGGTTTTTTAAGGCTTACCTCCAAGGCCAACGTTGTAGATGATGGGTAGCCACGATATCCCAGACCAGCCCCCAAAATGTAAGGGCGCCGGCCGCCTGGCTAGACGTGCTTTCTGTCCAGAGGATACGCGACCCCCAATCAACCACAAGAGTTGGTTCTTGATGCAAAATGCAAGAGGTTTTATTTTTCCAGCCGGCTGGGGTCCAAGCAAACACCTGACGCAGCAGGCCCAAGCGAGGACCCCGTTTTTAGGGTTATAGGTCTTTTTATAAGCAGGAGAAGGTATGCGGAAGTTTAACGGGTAGTTTATTTCTAGGGGGATGAGTGGCAGTTCTTGCTACACAGGTGCATGGGTTGTCTTTCTAGTTTCTTGTCCACATTCCATTTGTTCCATTCCTGGAGGTTTGCATAATTAAGTCTGTCGGGGCAGTTTATCACAAGGGCGTCTGGCAAAAGCTAAGGTTAAATTTTATCTCTACAGAGCAAAAAGGCACAATTTAAATTTATTCTTACATAACCAACTATTATCTAAGAGAAAATCAAAACCACAGAGAGATAAAACTATATACCTAGTAAACAGTTAAATTTAACAAATATTGGGGAGAAAGTGTGGGATCTTGAACTCTTCTTTGTTGACAGACAAAATAACCAACTGTAAAATTAATAATTAATAATAATAATTAATGCGGTTTATTTCCAAGCCAACTTTGAGTGACCTAGGCCCAGAGAAGAGGCATGCATGCCTTTCTTGGGGTGATCATGTACAGGGGTTCCTTTTATTTGTTTTTGAGATTGACAGACAACATTTAGTGAAAAGATTTTCCATTGATCTGGCCCATAAAGGTGGGACATGTAGAAGCAGGGGCTTGTAGGTTATAGGTGGGTTCCACAATCCTTAGGTTGGTGATTGGAAGGGAAGATCTGTGTCTTAGTTAAAGAAAGGCTTAATCTACATCTCAAGGAAAAGGGAAATTCTGTGTCTTAGGAAGAGATAAGCAAAAGAATATACTGTAAGAGGTTGAAATATACATCTCAAAGATACTATGCCAGGAACAGGAGGTAGGAAGAATTCTGTTAATAGAAAATAAATGGTCTGTTAATGTTTGTGGCATGACTTCCCCAGTCCCTTTTGAAAATATTTTGGAAAAATAGGAAATGTAGTCAGATTTCTGTCCACACCTTCAATGCTAATGATAGTGTCAGTTCAGAAAACAGTTTAGTAGTTCACTTATAATTTAACCATATACCTACTGTATGATGGAGCCTTTCTGTTCTTTCATATGTTCCTATCAAATTGTACATGAATGTTCACAAAGGCTTCAGTTTTAATCAGTAGAAAATATAAACCAAACATCCATTAACAGGAGAAGGAATAAATAAATTGCAGTATAATTCATGGAATATGACTCAAATAAACAAACATATAGACTATTGATACCCAGAAAAGTATGAATAACTCTCAAAATAATGATGCTTGGTAAAAGAAGCCAGACAAAAGAGTGTGTATATATTAATCTATATACATATAAGTGAACTTCAAAACGTTTATAAAAAAATAGAATTAAAGTAGTTCATTCTGGTGCAGATTAACACCCATGCTTAGTGATTTGGTTTCCCATGAATTTTTTGAACACTTCTGTACATGTCTAGAAAATACAAGATCTGTAGTGACAGAAACAGATCAGCACTTGCTTGGGTACATGGATGCACAAGATAGGGAAAGTGAAGGAGGGTGTGTGATGGGGCAAGAGAAAACTTCTGTGGGTGATGAATATGCTCATTTTTTGGATTGTATTATTGCTTCTACAGACAATGTATAAGTCAAAACTCACCAAATTGTATACTTTAATGTATGTAATTTATGGTATGTCAATTATATTTTAGGAAAGCCATTTAACAGTCGCACAGTTTGTTCAGACAAAAACATATCTAAGAAGAGAAAAAAAGTCAAGTCTATTATGGTGTATGTTAGTTAACATTTTTCCATAGTTTATTTCCTTTAAGATATATATTATATCCTGGTTCTTGTGGAAGATGGGGATCTTAATACAAGCAATATGGATTAATATTGATAGCTCAGCATCCTTTAACAATGTGTCACATGAGTGATGGAAATAAATTCCAGATCATCTTATGGTTTCATTGCATTGAGCACTTAAGGATCCTCAATGCACAGCAGCCCATCAAAAGCCCTGGTACATATGGTAACCAGTAGCAAGGGTGGCACGTGGTGATGAATGGCCGGTGGCTACAGATGACTGTGGTAAGATGCCTCTATGCAAATGGTGACTATACAAAAGTAGCTGGTACGGAGACGAAGAAAGCTGGAAATTTTCTGTGGGAGTTGAGAGAATTTTGTTGGCATCACTTTGATAAACACAGATTATATACATAAATCATCATTTTTCACAGATAAATGCAATTTTAATGATTGTAAGATAAAAATACACAAATGGAAAGAAATGCCTTTTCATTCTCAAATAATAGGGACATTAGAAAATCATACTGGTAATCCTAAACTTTATATTTGAAATGCTTCTAGATTTAAGTTTGTGAAGTGTAATGTTATCTCAACTGCTTAAAAATACATATATTGTTATTTAATGTTCTTTGAATACAACTCTCCTATAGGGAATAAAATATGCCAAAGGAGATGAAAACATTTATTTTCAAAGGGCTTTCTATTTCAAGATTATATAATCTTCCAGAGTTTATATATAACATAGTCCCAAGCTGTTGGGAAGATTTGACAAGCATGTTTCTCAGCAGTTCTGAGATTTCTGTCAGGTAACTTTTAGTGCAGAAAAGTAAAGGGAATATACTGAAATAGACTGACCACCTTCCTTGCTCAAGCATGTTATCATGTTCACTAAAGCAGGTTTTTATTAAAATTCTTAGTGGCAGCAAATAATCTTTCTTACTATTTTGCCCTTTCATTCACTTAATTTATTTTTTTATCTTCTTCAGGGGACTACCTGGCCATTTTTAAGAAAAATCAAACTGGCTTTTTGTCATTAGAATTTGGATGATCAGGTTTCCTTTGTTGATTCCTCCATACTACTTGATACAGTTGAGAATACTGACAGTTTGTTCGTTTGGTAATATCAGACTATGTCTTCAGGAAGTGCCTATTGTTAAATTACATGTACAGCAATCTGGGCTGCTTAGACTTTGGCATCCAACCATTTTACTTATTTTTGTTTGTGGCTCTTCAAAAAGTGTCTAACGTGATTAAACTTTTACTAAGGAGGATCCATGGCTGCCTAAATCATTCACTTGATAATCTTTATTTTTTTTTGGGGGGGGGAAGGGAATATGGAGGCCCAGGTCAACCCCACCTGCCTCTGAGAGCCTCTAGTTCTACCGCATGAAGTCAGGGTGGAGCATGTGCTGGAGGATGAGTAACATAGATTCTCAGCAAGTGCTGGGCTAGCAGGGAGTGTTGTGGGGAAAGGGCCACCTTCCTGGCTCTAGCATATCTTCATGTTTGGTGGCAGACATCAATTATCCTGGTCATTTACAATACATTATTCATCATTCCTGTGCTTGCCGTTAAGTGATTTACATGTGTATGGGTACCAAACCTAGAAATCTGCTTCTATAAAATAAGCACATATTGCATTGTTTTTGTCTCATAAAGGTATTATGAGAACCAGCCCATGGTGGTTAAGGGGGCTGGATTTCATATGCCAACTTCACTGTTCAAATCCTGGACCAGGCAGCTTGAAAAACAGGCTGAGTGGGTGTGCCCCAAATCCTTATAGGTTGGAAAAATGGAGGAGAAGAATTGTGGTGAGACCATGCCACATGGAAGGATTCTCTCTTTTTCTCTCTTTCTGTCTCTCCATCTCTGTATTTCTCTTGGGCAAGTGCATACACCCTGTGGCAAGATTTAAAAAAAAAATTAGATGGGAGCATCCAAGTAAATAGTTAACATAAACTCTGAAGCTAAGGCTATAAAGAACTGCAGGATACTTCTCTGAGGAATGTATTTTTAACCTGTTTCAACACATATTAGCTCCTCAAATTTGAATTCAGAATATTTTCAGGCAAATGTAGAATTGCATGCTAACTTGCAGATTAAATTTTTGAAATTAGCTACACATCTCCCTTCCCAATTGACACATTTTCTGGGTCTATAATACTCATTATTTAACAATAGATTACATCAGAACTCCTCTTACGAGTAGAGTCATAGGGATCTGTCATTTTTGGTTTGTTTTTTATTAGTGTTTTACTTTATAATATTTTTTAACAATTCATAGAGAGGAGCCCAGATTAGTAGTTAGAGAACTGATTCTCCAACTTAGCTGTATGAATCACTTAATATCTCTGGAATTTAGTTTCCTCAAAATGGCAATAAGAATACCTGCCTGGCTACTGCATAGGATTGTTCTGAAGATCAAATGAAATAATGCAAGAACAAATATTTTAAAGATATTTATGTGCTATACGAATACCAGCATCATTATAACTACTTAATCACTATTACTCTTATTTTTACCCCATTGTTAATATTAACACTGAGGGAGGGATTGTTCAGAAAATATGCTCCTCATTGTCAATGTCTGACCTGCCCAGCATAAGATAATATTGCACTTTGTCTTGTTTTATGTTGGCTAGCCAGTTTCCATTTGAACTTTTACTTCTAAATACCTATAAATAACTATGGAATAAAGCCTGATTTGAGAAAGAAAGAGGAAAATAGTATTTAACATGATGAGACAAAGAGAAGCAACCTTTTTTTAAATGTATAAATTGTGCATTCTTATGGGAGGAATTATACATTTTTATTGTCTATTTATATCTGACCATGCCATTAAGGAACCTGATACAGTTACTATAATTTTGACTCCTTTTTTTTTTTTTTTTTTTGAGAGGTTTTTTTTATAGGGCATGTGTGCTCACCAGAAAGACAGAGAGAGATAGAGAGAAAGCGAGAAATCACCCCCCCAGGGGGGATGGCCATGCTGCAATCCTTTCTCCTCCATTCTCCTCTTGGAATCTTGGGCACACACGCACATGTGCCTGGCATGAGTTTAAGCCACCGGGCCCAGGACTCGAACCGCAGTTAACTACATGGGAGTCCAGCGACATAGCCATTACTCTAACTGCTGATCCCACTATAATTTTGACTCTCAAAGAGATGTATTGAGCCTCTGTTCATCAGAGGAAGATAAAGTACACACTAGGTAGAACCCTTTATGAGACTCTATCTGTGAAAATCGTTAACATTGCTCAAACTGCATGTATGCTCAAAATCTCTGTTAACACTTTTGGTGGGAAATGCTAAATAGTTTCCTGGCAATTCTGTGTCTGAAATTTCTGAGCAGCTTGACTCTCTGGTTTATCCCTGGAGGGCATGAGTAGTCACTCTATCATTTTAAACATGCAGAGACAGTAAGTGCATCTGTATAGTATATGAATGCTGAGTAATAACCACAGGGAGAGAATATTTCCACAGGCTGGCAATGGGAAAGTCTTGCTCTGTGGTAGCTCCCAATAGTCATACCTGTGGGCTCTTTGGCCACATAGCATCATATATGGATGTGGCCTAAAGGAAAACTCTGCTGCTGGACTTCGCATTGTTTCCTAACCACAGGGGATATAAAGAGTTGAGCCTCAGCTGGTGGGTTTTAATCCAGGCAGACACAAGGATGATGATCAGATAAGTCTGGGACACCTGAGGTTAGGAAGGAGTAGTGGTTAGATGAGGAATAGGGGGAAGAGGTAACTAGGTCAAGGTTAAACTGCTATCTGAGACTTAAGTCAACAGAGACCACAATAGGGCCTGTTGCAGGCCTCTGTTCAGTCATGACAAGGAAGGAAGCCTCTCTTTAAGAATCAATTATTGGTCAGGACCAGTGGGTGGCATGGTGATTAAGGTGCTGGACACGCCCAACACCTATCATGATTTGAGTCTTGGACCTTTCTCTTCTCTCTCTGTCTTTCTCTGGTCAAGGTAAAAACAAAAATGAATGAATAAATTAAAAATTTTAAAATAAATAATTATTAAAAAAGAATCAATTATTGATCTGTCTCCATGACAACTTGTGATTCAAAGCTCTGGGTACAATTGTTCATTTGGCATCTAGAACTAATGTAATACAGGGCAATTTCCTTTTATATTACCCAGATACAACATAATCTGAAGAACAGTTGTTTTTCTTACAAAATTCAAAATGTAATTTACAAAAAATATTTAGCTTTATAGAAATTGAAAGAAGTATTGTCATAGGATGGGAGAGTGTTGAGAAGCATTGTGAAATCCTAAGTTCTTTGGGTCCAGATTGCTAAATTAGAGACCTGTCCCTAAGTGCAAAATAAAGCCACAACTAGAATAAAAGTAGGTAGGAAAGAGAATTTAATGGGAAAGAAAGATTTTGGAAAAGAAGTCCACCCAAAAGACATTGGGGCAGGTGGATTGCTAGGTAGCAACAGCTGTGTTTGGAACTGGTTTAAGTGTTATTTTTACTACCAGAGGTGATCATGAATATTTAACAGTGGGAGGTCTGTCACACTATCTATGTCTATTGTTGTGCTTGCACATTCTCTCTCACAGGTGAATAATTTGAGGAATTTGATTACCTAACTGCACATGCCCAGTATGAGCCAGGATGTTTAATTAGAATAGACTGCCTAATTAGTTTATCAACCAGTGGGAATCAGGATGTTGACCAAAATGCTTGGTTGAGTCTTTTTGTATTCACAGGGATGATAAGAGAGAAATTTACAATCATCCCTGTGTATCTTCTTCAGATACCAAGGAAGAAATATTTGTCTTGCCTTCCCAGCTCCAGGGACTGGGTGGGAATAACGCATCTCATGGAAGATATAATAAATAGTGGTTGATATGACATGTGTCCTTCTGCTATTCTCTTAGGAGTGCCCGCTTATTATTAGCTAACTACCTGTCACAGTAATCCTTACTCTGTTATAGACTTTCTTGCAAATCAAAGAACAGTTGCTGTATGAGAAGCTGGTATCCCAAATAATGCCCCCACACACCCCTACTCCCTCCCCTGTCCCAAAATATACCACCTCCTCCTCAGGCCAGAATTTGCTTGCATTTTTTATACAGGAGCTTTTCATTACTGAATTCCAGATACCCCATTTAATTACTAAAGGACATCGTATCATACTTATCACAGAGGTGGCTGATATTGCTGCCAATTGTCGAATTTTGGATTCCTTTGGTTGATTTTCATGCATGAGGAACAGACAGCCACTTGGCAGACATCAGCACTCCATCAGTCTTTCCAGGCTGCCTCCACCTCAGGATATGTAAAAGTAGTGGATAAATTGGAAGATCCGTGGCTTGTCCCTCCTGCCATACCAGCTGCTCTGAGTAATTAATATGAGGCTCACTATCAATAAAAGATGACATGGCTTACAGTGGAAAATAGTAAGACTGGACACAATGTACTAAGCCAGAAGCTGAGCAAACTAACCCTGTAAGGACCTTTTACCACCTTTCTAGAAATCCAGTTTAAGAAAAAGAGATCAATATAATGTGGTAAGGAGCTCTGTATGTTACTATATAGAAGAGAAACATGCAGAAACATTAATGAAATAGTGGGCCTTTTTTTTTCTGTTTCATGATGCTTTATGGCTTGTGGCATGATTTCCCTGGGAGGGGGGCTTGTACACGGTAGGGGTGGGTTGGGGGGGGGGCATGGTTTGTCTATTGTAATGCATCAGGTTCCAGGGCAGCTGATTGGTTGAGAAAGAGTATAAAGTCTCTGCATTGCTAAGGCAGAGATCTAACTGGAGAAGGCTTGGGGGAAAGATGGAGCTCTCCCCCAACTGCTTGATCCTGAGAGTCCCACTCAATTCTTGTCATGCTGGTCTGCTGACCCACCCCCACACAGAACTGCCTCTGATCCTCCTCCCAAACTCTGACTCTGATTCTTTCCCCTAGTACTGCTAGAAACCTGCTCCAGCCAGGGTGGGTTGAGACTCATACACAAGAAGGCGACGCAGGCAAGCAGGAATTCAGGCAGAGACCTCGATGCCCTTCAGCATGCTCTCAGTGATCTACAGCCTGAGCAAGCTCAAGACTGCAGCTTCAATGGCTAGGAGACATACGTATTTATTATTGAAGGAGTTTTATAGGAGTAGGATGGATGAGGGGAAGTAAATAAAAGATTTTACTCTAAAAGGTAAAGTATTCAAAGCATAGGAACAATAATCATAAAACATGATGTCTGTTTTGTTTAGGTATAAACAGTTATAATCCTTAGGACGAGGGAGTCCATTTGTCTGGTGCATTCTCTTCTTAGATCTTGATTACCAGGAAAGATCTTCTGGGTGAGGGGGCTTTCAGGAATCTTAATAACCTCAGTCCCAGGCCAGCTTGATAACTTCAGCCCCAGATCAGCTTGAGAACTTCAGCCTCAGGATAGGGTGTCAGCAGATTGCTGGTTACAAAGGCCTAGGTAGAAATCCTGTCTGGTTAAGTAAAGACAAGGTTAATATATACTAAAGTGGAATACCTATATTATCTCTGGGGTAAGCAGTTTAATGACTGACCTAAAGGTTATTGTGTACTTGTGACCCTCTATGCGCTATTCTATATAATGGCTATGACTCAGGGAGCGGCAATCTTTCCTTGTCCTGAGATCAAAGGTGACCCATGGTCTTTGTTTGGGGTAACAGTACCTCGTGGATGAGTCCCTGAGCCCCTCCCAGCTACTGAGATTGTTTTACCAATTTAGTAGCTTTAACCCAAACCTTTCTAATGCTTATCTATGTAATCCCCAGTAGGAGAAGTGAATGCAGCATTCTTTATTGACATTTTCCAGGTGGTGGAGTGAATCTTTTGGGAGTAATTCCAGTTCACCACTGCTGCCTTAGGGATCTGCATTCCTTCAGGATTATTGTAAAAGTTATAGTAAGGCTGGGGGTGTTATTTTACCTTTACAGGGTACCAGGGTACCATAACAACAGTAAAGCCCATGACAGAGAGATTGAAAGGACAAATCAGTACAGCAACACAGTTGACACCTTGAGCTCCTGGCTGCCACCTTGCTTGCAGCTTCTTCTCAGCCAAGCCTTGCTTAGACATGAGAGGCAGCTCCCCATGTTCTGCCTGTGTTAACTGCATGGGCCCCACCATAGTACATTTCTCCACTTCTTTCCAGGTGTCCAATACCCCCCTTCTTGCCCAGCCCTACCTTTCCCCTTCCCTGATTAGACTCCTTCTCTTCCTTTTTCCATCCCCACCCCACCCAGCACCCTCTGAACCATTAGTCCTCCCACAACTCTTCCTTTGCAACCTCTGGACGTCTACAGAGGATAAACACATGATGTGGAATCTGGTCTTGTGGGTCTTCCTGTTAGTACATCCCCATCATTTCAATGTAAATGTGAGTAACACTGGGCCTGATCAGGCCATGGCTCCTTCCTTTGGATTAAGCTATTCCACTCTGTGGTTCTCATAACAATGCTGTGGGGGGTCGTGGGTGGAATCTCGGCCCTCCTTTCTGGCCAACGTGAGGTCCTCATGTAGCTCTCCTGACCAGACCACAGTGGTCTAGTTTCAGGTGTCCACATCAAGTTTAGCTTGGTCCCAACACATCAAGATTGAGATGATGGAAAATAGCAACTTTAGAGCATCAGAAAAGAAAGATTTTTAAATATAATAAAAGCCATTGAATTGTATGCTTTAGCAATGGGAATACTAATGTGATTGTATGTCAGTAAAGTTGTTTTGGAAAATGTAAGAACAGACTTGTTTTAACAGGAGTGATATTTGGGGTATGTTTCAAACTATATTTTAAATATCGATATGTTTCCTCCAAAATAAAGAAGCATGCCATTAATTAAGATTCCATACTTTTTTCTAAAGATGGTCTCCTTTTAAGCTTACATGTGTCAGAATGTGCTGTTTATTGAATGGGATATTAACAAAAATAAGTTGCTATTATCTTGATTCTCCTCCAGAAATGGTTGATTATGAATCCTCACATAAATAGGAAGTTCTTTTTCACCTTTGTTTTTATTTTTAATCTGATGATTTTATTATATGGAATTACTAAACTATTATACTCATTGGTTTACTATTTTAGACATCTTATTAGGAACTATAGATATTTCTTCTTAGTGTGTTTT
Source organism: Tupaia tana (assembly GCA_026018925.1). Classification (NCBI taxonomy): domain Eukaryota; kingdom Metazoa; phylum Chordata; class Mammalia; order Scandentia; family Tupaiidae; genus Tupaia; species Tupaia tana. The sequence continues at coordinate 7,243,149 of JAKSZU010000025.1, read as the reverse complement.
CACACAAGATTTAATTTTGTTCCTCCCTATTGTAGAAAAATCCTCAAGAATATAAAGGTAAGTGTTTAGCCTTTTGATTTTTTTATATTTGCAGTCCAAATGTTTCATGTGGGTCCTAATCCAAGTGGGAATATATAGTAAATATCAGCATATATATTATGAAAATGAGATAGATGCTGAGTTCTTAACTGTGGACAATTTTACTCTTCCTGGTTGAGGCCTAAATGACAACATGGAGGGAATTGCCACCTATTGCGATAAGAGGCCAGGCCATGAAAGTTTAGGGAAGCAAGGAGAAGGTCAGTTTAGTTTTGCAGAGATGTGGTTAGGAAACAATGGTGAAGGTTGTCTGTATTTCAGAGGGAATACTTTGGCCTGACTTGTTCTTGAGGATGGAAATATGATTAATTCACTACCAGAGGCTATCAGGAAGCTTAAGGCTTAGAAAGTACCCAGATGGAGACCAGCAATTAGTGTAATGGCTATGTTGCTAAACTGCCATGTAGTCGACCACGGTTCGACTCTCAGGCCCAGCAGCTTGGACTCACGCCAGGCGCATGTGCGTGCGTGCCCAAGATCCCAAGAGAAGAATGGAGGAGAAGGGATTGCGACGTGGCGATCCCCCTAGGAGGTGATTTCTCGTTTTCTGTCTCTCTGTCTCTGTCTGTCTGGCGAGCGCACATGCCCTATAGCAAAAAAACTCTCCAAAAAAAGAAAGAAAAAAACAAAGAAAGTACCCAGATGATGCCAAGCAAGAAGTGTAACATAATGGAGGTTTATACCATCTGTTTGGAGTCTTATATCTAGGGAATCATTAACACCAGGGGAGAATGAGTAGATAAACTTGATGTAAAATGGGAAATGATGCATTCTGAATATTTTTCATAGACTGTGATGATCCAGGGTGCTGTCTGGTAATAGCCAGGATGGCTACCTGGCACAGAATAGGTCCACAGATGCTGGGGTGTGTCCCAGTGACTGCAGCAATGGTGGTGGTCAAAAGATTGACCTCAGGCAGCAGAGCTCTTATGATGGGCAAGTAGAAGATAAGTTTAGACTCTGGCAGATGAGAGATTCCACACCTGGCAGTGGGGTCTGGAGTCATGAGCTGTGTTTTAAGACATTTTCAAGTGCTACTTACCTGTGAGATGGTGCTTCTTGCATGTTTACCTTTATGGTGGTAAGATTTCATTCTTGAGGACTAAGAAAAGCTTGTTTTGGAGAGATTGTGAGTTACCATGATTTTTTAAAAAATTTATCCAGGATGTATTTTAACACCAGGGAGAAAGAAAAAGGAAGAAAGCAATCCCCTATTATGTCTTGCTAATATTCATTTCTCCCTCCTTTAAGAATTAGGGGCACAGATACATTGAGGCCTGCGTGTTTTTCAAGATGCTAGGCCAGGGATTCAAAGCACAGTGGGCCATATGGAGTTTATATCCCTTCATTACTAGGTTATAGGGCCAGCCCTAGTTTGGCCTTGAAGGACTGAGTGATAAAGCTAAGGTTGTACCTAAGTTATATAGTTCAATTTCATACAACATGTTTGTGGAGCTCTCCATCCTGTTTCTTTTGAAAGACATTTTGTCGGGCTGCAGAAAAATTAGAGGCTTCCGAATAGTTTAAATGTTTCTTCTACTGAATTGCAGAGAGTTACTGGAAGCGGTGAGAATAAGGAGGCTTTTTATTTTTACTTTTATTTTTTGGTAGGATCCTATTTATTTGCTTTGATAATTGAAAGACAGACATGTACGTAAATAAGATGCTTGATTTTTTTTGTTTCATCTATTCTAATGATACAACTATTTAATGTGCTCAAGAAAATTCTACAATTGTCTCTTCTAGATATGTGAAGAATGTATCTTGTAATTTTATAAGGATTGCATTAAATATATAGATTAATTTGGGTAGGATTGCCATTTTTATTATATTGATTCTGCCAATACAGGGATATGGGATGTCCTTCCATTTTTTTGTGTCCTTTTTGATGTCCTTTTTAAGGTTTTCATAGTTTTCCTTATAGAGATCTTTGACTTTCTAGGTTAGTTTTATCCTAGGTATCTTATATTTTTTGTGGCTATGGTAAATGGGATTAGTTTCTTTAGTTCTGTCTTTGTCTGTTTGTTTGCATATAGAAGTGCTATATATTTTTGAAAGTAAATTTTGTATTCCATTACCTTACTGTATGCATTTATTACTTTGAGGAGTTTATTCGTGGATACTATTGGGTGTTCTACATATATAATTATGTCATCTGCAAATAGAGTAATTTCAGCTCTTCTTTCCCTATTGAAATGCCTTTTATTTCCTTTTCTTGTCAATCATAGTATTATTTGTTTTACAAAATGGATATTTAAACAGGTGAACATTTCTCACTAGTACTGTTGATAAAACTACAAAGTATCTTCAACAGATAATACCACACCTCTTTGTGCCATTAATGCTTTGCCTCCCTGTCCCTTCCCCAAATGTATAGTTTGCTTATTTTCTATTTCATTTATTTCTTCTTGAATCTTATCATTTCTTTTCTCCTGGCATTTTTTGTATTTTTCTGTTGTTGTTTTTCCAATCTTGTATTGATCTTATATTGCTTTGATCTTGTATCTCCTTGCTTTTTAAATTTATTTATTTATTTATTTATTTATTTATTTATTTATTTGATTTTTGTCCAGGTGATCTGTCCAGAGGATATAGTGAGTGTTGAAATCCCTAACTATTATTGTGTGATCTATCTATCCCTGTAGATGTAGCAGACTTTTTCTAACGTATTTCAATGCTCCCTGGTTTGAGTGCGTGGACATTTACTGTTTTTGTTTGTTTGTTTTGTTTTTTGAGAGATTTTTGCTATAGGGCGCGTGCACTCACCAGAAAGACAGAGAAAGGCAGAGAGATAGAAAGCAAGAAATCACTCCCCAGGGATAATGGCCACGCAGCAATCCCTTCTCCTCCATGCTCCTCTCAGGATCTTTAGTATGCCCACACACGTGCCTGGCATGAGTTTAAGCCACCAGGTTTGGACTCAAACCAAAGTCAGCTACATGGGAGTCCAGTGACATAGGCATTACATCAACTGCTGGTCCCAGATGCATAGATATTTATAAGTTTTTATCTTCTTGGTGAAGTAGCCTTCCTAGTACTATATAGTGTCCTTTGTCTTATACTTTTTGTAAAGTTTATTTTGTCTGATACCAGTATTGCAACTCCAACCTTTTTTTTTTCCATTTGCATAGGGTATGTTTTTTCATCCCTTCACTGGAAATGTAGGCATGCTTTTCTCTGTGAGGTACTTTTCTGATGGCAGTATATACTGGGCTCCTGGTTTGTTTGTTTTCTAATCCATACACCTGGTTTGTGCCTTTTGATTGGAGAATTTAATCCATTAACATTCAATGCTGCAGCCAACAGAAGGTGTGGTGGTTAAGGGCGGTGGACTGCCACAAGGCTGACATGGGTTTGAGTCTCCAACGTGGTGGCTCTCTCTCTCTCACTCTGTCTCTATCTGATCAAATTAAAACAAATAAAAAAATAAAGTTAAATAATTCTTTTTTAAAAATATTCAGTGCTATTATTGTTTTTTTTTGAAACTTATCTGTGACATTTTGTTAACCATTTTCTTGATTGTTTCTTGTTTCCCATTTCTGTTTGTTTCTCTTTATTTTTCTTAATATAGTACTCCTTTCAGTATTTCTTGAAGATCTGGTCTAGTGTTGGTGAATTCTTTCAGTTTTTGATCACCTGAGAATACTTCCTTTTTCTCTTCACATTTGAAGGATAACCTTGCTGGACATAGCATTCTTGGTTGAAATTATTTTTCTTTTAATGTGTTACATACATGCTCCCTTTCTTTTCTTTTTTTAAATTTTTTTTATTATCATCATAATCTTCTTTATATTACATTGGATTACATATAACTTTACAGTGTATTACATTGCTTTTTCAAAAGGGAATGCCATGCATGTCAGTCAATACAGAGACATTAATCTCCCCACTTCATAATTCAATATCTTTTCAATGTTATTCCCAATCATTATTATTATTGTTCTAATTGTTATTTTTTTAACAGTCAATCACTATTTCTCATTTTGCTTGTATAAAGACTTTACCTATCATGAAATAATTCTCAGACCAATCCAGTTGAGAATACTATACATGCCATCATTAACAGGTAATAAGCCATATTGGTTTCCCACTGACGTCCTGCCTCTCTATTTGTTCTCTTACTATCTTTCTCTATCCTCTCCTCTTTTTTTTTTAATTTTTACATTTAATCATTGCACCTCTTTACCGTGTACAACATGGTTTTTCCCAGCATGAATACAGTGCACATTAGTCAAGACAATGATATTACCATATACATTATCATCAACAGACAACTTTTCATTTTTGTGTCTATTAAGTGTGTTGTTTGTTCCCTGAATCCCTCTCTTCCGCCCTCAATTACTCATTCCCATTACCTCTCCCATACTGACTCTAGCATCTACAGTTGCCTTCCCTGCTATTATACCCTCCAGTTCTTTCAGTTTTTTTTTTTTCAATTATCAGCTCATAAAGTTTTTAACAATAGGGAGCATAGATTCTATTCAGGGTTGGATTAAGGGTGGGTCTCGTGCAGATCCGCAATTGTAGGTGAATCTCCATGGAAGACAGTTTCAGGAAAGCGATTCTGGAAAGCAGAGATGATTATCAGTTGATGCGGCACAGCATCCATCTTGTGATTACCGGGAATGGTGTTGTGGGGATCTGCAGCGTGAGTCATCCTCGGGTATCTGGCTTCCTTGAGAATGGTAGAGTAGTTCTTGTTTTTCCCTGAGGTAATGCAGGGCTGGTGAACATCATCTTCTCACTGTCCATAGGCGTAGAAAATCCTCCTATACAATATATTTCTCAATTGGTTTAAGACAGCTAAAATTTCTTTCTGTTGCTTGTAGTTGCAAGTTCTTAGTCCTAGTTTTTGACTTCAGTTTGCTGCCTGTGGCCGGTGGCCACGTGCAGGCACAGGCCCGGCGACCACGCGCAGGCCCGAGGGCCACATGCAGGCCCAGGGGCCACACGCAGGCCCGGCGGCCACGCTCGGGCCCGGAGGCCACGCGCAGGCCCGGCAGCCACGCGCAGGCCCAGGGGCCACACGCAGGCCCGGTGGCCATGTGCAGGTGCAGGCCCGGCAGCCACACTCAGGCCCGGTGGCCACACATAGGCCAGGGGGCCACGCATAGGCCTGGCAGCCATGCGCAGGCCCGGGGGCCACGCGCAGGCCCGGCGGCCACATGCCAGCCCCGAGCGCGTGAATGTGTGCGGGATCCAGCACCACCTCCCGCTCGCCTGCCTGGCCCGAGAAAGGAAGGACGGCGAGCTCGGCCAGTCCGCACTGCCGGCCCGCATCGGCGCCATGCATGGGACACACCCAGCGCCAGAGAGGCAGCGGGGGCCGGGCGTTCCGGGCCATGGCACGTAAGGCAGAGTCCGGGCACGCTGGCCCGGAGGGCCGTGCAGGCCCAGCGGGCCGCAAGGCGGGGCCCCCCAGCGGGCCACGCTGGCCCCTTTCTTTTCTTGTCTGCATTACTTTCTTAAGCACTCTTGTGTTAGCCTAAAAGGAAAACATTTGTAAATAAGTTGACATTTATCTATTGCCATTTTTATAATTTTGTCATCTTTTATTTTGAGCAAACTGGCTATGATGTACCATGGACAGGATCTTCTTAGGCTGATTCTATTTGAATATTTTTTATATTTTGGTTTAGATGTCTGCATGTTGGAAAATTTTCTTCAAGTAATTATGGAATAGATCTTCTATGCCATTATCAACTTCTGGGATATCTATTATTTAGATATTTAGGCATTTAATTGAATCTAGTATTGTTTTCCTGTAGTATATTGTCCTCTTTTGTTGTTATTTTTATTCCCTTTGTTTGTTAGCTAAGTCAGACATTTTGTCTTCCAAATCAGGTATCTTTTCTTCTGCATCGCCCAATCTGCTATTAATGCTTTTAAGGGAGGTTTTCTTTTCCCATATTAGAGTCTTTATCTCTAGAAGTTCTGTTTGATTCTTTTTTATGGTGTCTATATCCTCCTTCAAGTCATGGAAGGACATTTTCATCTCCTTGAGTTGGTTTTTTTTTTTCTCTTGCATTTATCCACTTCTGTTATTATGAATGTTCTAAATTCTTTTTCTGACATTTCTATGAATTCCTTTGTGCTGTCTATGGTTGAAAGAGGGTTGTTTCATTCTCTCAAGGGAGAGATTTTTTTTCTCACTTTTCTTGTGCCTCTGTGCTGCTTCCTGGTCATATGATAAATTATACATTTCTTCCTACTATTATGGAATTGATTCAAGATCCTGAGGATCAGGAGCATCTAGAGTGGAGCTTGAGAGATTCAGCTAGAGGATAAAGTAGAAGTTGGATGGTATGCTATACATATCCCATGTTTTAGCAAACTATAAAATCTCAGAATGTACCTAGGCAAGCAGAGTGTAGAGAAAGTACTGAGATGAGGTCTCTTTGTGTTCAATCCCTCTCATTGTTGCTGTTTTCTGCACTGTGGTGAAGGCTCAGGGATTAATATGAAATGATACATGAAGGGTGGGCCAACCCATGACACACCTGGGTGGTGAGAGTGCCATAAGAGGTCTGAGATGAGGTCCCTTTTCATTCAGAGCATCTCTCTTGCTGCTGCTGGTTCCTCTATTTCTGTTTTTTTTTAAGAGATTTTTTCACTAAAGTATGCCTGCACTCATCAGAAAGACACAGAGATAGAGAGACAGAAAGTACTACCTGGGGGGATGGCGAAACTGGCATTTCTCTTTTTTCTGCTGCTTAACCTAGATAAGCCTTAGGCAAGAAAGAATTTAATGTGAAAACTGAAAAACATTCTATATTGAATATAGTATACTTAAAAATGGAATATCCTAAAGTCCTTTTCTCCAGGTATTCAACTCCCAGAGTCAATTCATATACATAAAGGTTTTTGCTCTAGGACAAATCTTGAATTTTTTTTTGCACTTTCTGATGCTGTACCCAGATAAGTCATAAGCAAAAACACTTCAGCCTGGGGACCAGCAGATGGCATAATGGCTATATCACTGGACACCCATGTAGCTGATGGTGGTTTACTGCCTCTTTTCACACTGTTATCACCTTTCCTGTTACCCATCATGGTGAACATGGGGGGCTTTTTTTTTTTTAAAGGTTTTTGCTATAAAGTCCGTGTGTTCACCAGGAAGACAGAGAGATAGAAAGTGAGAAATCACCCCCAGGGAAGACGGCCATGCTGCAATCTCCTCTTGGGATCTTGGGCATGCATGCACACACTTCCAGCGTGAGTTTAAGCCACTGGGTCCAGAACTCAAACTGTGGTTGACTACATGGGAGTCCAGTGACATAGCCATTACACTAACTGCTGGCCACAGGGTGGTGTTTTTAAAGGACCAAAATTTCAGAAAAATTCATTTTTTATTTTTTTGTTTGTCTTTTTTCCCCCAAGTTTTGTACACCATATTGAAAGTACTTGATTTGCGACTGTTCTGGATATCATTTTAATAATTCAGGTACTTAATTTTATTGTTTGCTAATTGTGTCTTTTTGTTGCTGAATTAAGAAATACCATGTATGCTGTGATATAAAAATAAAATGTTAACTTTATATTAAGTTACATATACTCAGGCCATTTTAAAAATATAGTAATAGAAGTGAACACCCTTAACTCTTTAGCCATTATTGAGGAAGGAATGTGGAATGAGTTAAACTTTACCACTAGTTTATTAAAAGCTAAGTATTTCCCATTTTTGTAGGTATTTTTTCTGTGCATTGTAAGTTATAGGAACAAGATTTTCTTTTTTGCACATTGTCTTGAATGTTTATACTGCTGATAGATATTTTCAATGGGTGGAAATCTATTTCCACTAGTAGTTGAAATTTATAGATGGGACAATGCACATGTAAACAAACCATTTTTCTGAATTATACAGAAGTTTCACTTAAGATGTTTCTCTTTTGGGTAGCTTATATTTTTATAATTCTGACTGAGAATTTAGGGTCATGGTAATTTTTTATTAAATGGATTCTGATAATTCTAAGTCAAGCAACTAAATTTGGGCCCTTTACCTACTAGAAACCAAGGCAATTAGGAATATATTTGTACTTTGGAAAATGTGAAAAGAGCTTTTTCTTTCTAAGTATGTGTTTAATGAATTGAATTTTAGGTTTCCACAGTCTTAATTTTTGCAATTCTCTTAATTTTTATGTCTAGCTTAAAATGTATTTGAACGTATTTTATTTCTTTGTGTCTTATTATTTTCTGTCTTATGACAGTTCTATGCTAAATGTATTTTTAAATAAAGCCAAATTTAAGATTACAAAAAAAAAACTCAGTGATAGCAAATTGTATATGAAATCCCTCCTAGCCTGGTTTGTGGACAAAATCAAGGAAGAATCAGGTACATCTCCCACACACAGACCTACACCCCAAATAATTAGAGATTTGTTAGATTAAACATGGGAGCTTTGGAGAAATAATGATCAGACAATTGAAGTGTAAATAGACTTGCAAGTACACCTACCTTATGAGCCTGGTAACTTATCTCATATATACAATAAAACAGTTTTCCAACTGTAATATCTATAGAACATTCAAAAATCAGCTTAGGGGGTGGGGATAATCATATTTTAATGACTCCAAGAGGATTACCATATTAATAATTTGTTTCTTAATAAACTTAAACACATTATTTTTCATGCTTTAGATTGCATTACAAAAAATAACAGGAATAACAATATCAGAACAACAAAAATATTAAGTTACTCATTAATGTCATTGACTAAGTGACCCACATACATATCTCCCTATTATCCCTGAAATGCCAAACCAGGATTGTTTAAAGAACCAGGATCTTGTCACTTACTCATGTAAATAGAGATCTTTCCTCTCCAGTCAGGTTCTGGTGTCCTGGTAACAGATCCCTCTGCTGTAAAAACACATGAAACTTCACTTTGGTGCCTAATAGAAGGTCGCAGAGCCTTGTAGGAAATGAGTTTCTCCTCCAATGACATCATAAGCACAGGCCAAGGAAGATGGCTTTTTGGGATTCTTTCTCCACCTGTGATCCTCGGATCCTCCTATATGTTCTCTGGGGAAAATCTGCTGTGCTGACCATGATATGCTGAACAAGGTGTCCATGAAGGTGAGTCTGAGTGTTAAGGAAGAGGGTTGTGGTTTTTGAGGACCCACTTCTAAGTGGAATGGTACTTCTGTTGGTGGGAGCAGAAACATGGGTGGATATCAGATGGAGGAGGAGGGGCAAGTGGGAAGGTGCAGCCCCTGGTCTGGGCTGGGAAGAGAAACAGGAGCATTGGGATGTGCAGGTCCAGGGTGAGGAAAGAGGTGACCTGGGCTTTGTTTCCAGTTATTTCTTTGTGAAAAGGTGGGGTTTTGCATTCAGGTGTACAAACATGATTCAAGGAGCTCCGAATTTTGGTTGATCCAGTCCAAGATGGGCATAGGGTAGGTTTGTTATATTCTTATCAGAGAGAAAGAAGAAGACATCCAGTCGTAGCAAAATTATAGGAGTCTTTATTATCAGCAACTGCAGGAACACTCATGTCTCTCAAAGACCCCGCAGCCCTGCATGTAGGGAGAATGGTGCTTGTAAAGGCAAAAACCACATGTGGTTTTTGCAGGAGCAGTAACTGTTGAGGAAGGGGTGGAGAAGAAAGGGAGAATGAATTCCTATGCAAAAGCAGTTATGGAAGCCAGATCAAGCAGGTTAATAATTTCTAAGGGCACTTTCCTGTCCCTTGCCTAAACATAATAGAACCTTAATAGTATTCATGGCTTAAGACAAGGGGGTTATTGCTAAGGAACATCTTAAATTAGGGAGTTTCCAGTTATTTAGCAAAGACAGTAGAAATGTTAATCACTCTGCATAGGCAAAAAGGAGGAAGCAAGTTTCCAATATAGAGAGTTCAAAATGGAGATTCTCATGTTTCAGGTTGAGGATCTAGGGGGTACGAAGGCAATGAGTTCAGCTTCCAGCTCTGCTACAGGATCTTTTTTTTTTTTTTTCTTTTCTTTCAATTTTTTTTTACATTAATTCACTATGCATCATTACAGCATAAAAACGAATTTTCCATCCAGAATACACTGTATATTGACTCAGTCAAGCACATCAACATTCATGTTCTCAACAAATAATTTTCCATTTCTTTTTTTTTTTTGGAGAGATTTTTTTTGCTATAGGGCACGTGCGCTCGCCAGGCAGAGAGAGAGAGAGACAGAGAGATAGAAAGCGAGAAATCACCACCCAGGGGGGATGGCCATGCTGCAATCCCTTCTCCTCCATTCTCCTCTTGGGATCTTGGGCATGCACGCACACGCACCCGGTGTGAGTTTAAGCCACCGGGTCTGGGACTTGAACCGTGTTCAACTATGTGGCAGTCAAGCGACATAGCCATTAGGCCAACTGCCGGTCCCGATTTTTCATTTCTTATGTCTTGTATATTTTGCTTTTTTTTTGCTATCCTTGATTCCTTATCCCTCACCCTCTACTGTGTCCCACTCTCCTCCCACATTGTCTCTGGTATCCATGGTTGCTTTCTATGCCTTTCCCCCAATTTAATTGATTTGCTAATGAACTTAATTAGTCTAAATATTTGCAATAGCAAGCGCAGCTGATATATACATATACATGAACACAAGTCTGACTTTAGGCATAAACCTCAATGAGTAGAATGAACATACTGTAAAGTAGTACCTACCTGGGGCTATATAGCTTACTGCAGTCATCACATACGCATTTTATTTTAATTTCGATAAGAACAGTTTTAGTGCGTTTTTTTCCTCCTAAAACTTTTTTTTAAATTAATTTACATTCATTCCTTGAGCATCGTCACAACATACTAAATGTGGTTTCCCATCTAGAGTAAACTGCATAGTGACTTAATCACGCATGTTATCATCAATAATATTCCATTTCTACTTTCATGTGTGTGTGTGTGTGTGTGTGTGTGTGTGTGTATATATATATATATATATATATATATATATATATATATATACATATATATATATATGTATTTTACCCCTTGTCTGACCCTCTGCCCTTTTCCACTCTCTTATTACACTATCTCTGCTGTCTACAGTTGTCTTCAATTCCTTTTCCCCCAACATTTTGTTGATCACACAATATCATAAGTAATCTAACTACTTTCAATATAGCAAGTTCTGCTGGTGGTTTCAGGAAAAGCAGTTTTGAACTGGTAAGGATATTTCCTTGAAACTTAAAGCCTAGAAACAGGTTAGTATTCTGTTCAAATAGTAGGTACATGAACTAAGACAGGACAAAAATTCTTAAAACAGGACAACAAAGCTTAGAACAAAAGCAGCAATATTTTACTCAAGTCACAGAATGTTGTTTCATCAGTTCAGTCTCATGTACTTAATCTTTCTTCTGTTGTGGTTCAATCTTCCAGATTGAATTCTGGGATAAAATACTCAACTCCAGACTTTGTACCTACAATTAAGCTGTCCATTTTCTTAGTTTCTAAACTCTTATTTCTGTGTGTCTGCATTTAATTTTATTAACATAGCATTCCCTTAAGAACTTCTTGGAGATCTGGTCTGGTGCTGGTAAATTCTTTTAGGTTTTGTTTATCTGAGAATGTTCTTGTCTTTTCTTCCCAAATGAACGATAATCTTGCTGGGTACAGTATTCTCAGTTGAAATTGCTTTTCCCTTAACACTTAGAATATATTTTCTCATTCTTTCCTTGCTTGCATTGTTTCCTATGAGAGGTCTGCTGTTAGCCTGAGGGGATATCCTTTGTAGGTAACTTGCCGTTTTTCTCTTGCCAATCTTAGTATCTTGTCTTTGTCTGTGGTTTTGATCCATCTGGCTATAATGTATCTTGGAGAAGATCTTCTTGGGTTGATTCTATTTGGGGTCCTCTGTATTTCTTGGGACTGAATCTTTGAGTGCCTCTCCAGGTTTGGAAAGTTTTCTTGCAGGATTTCATGGAGTAGATTATCAATACCCTTATGAGTTTCTTCACCTTCTGGGATGCCTATTATCCGGATATTTGGATGTTTGATGGCATCTAGTATTTCTCGTATATTATTCTCAAACTTTTGGGCCATTTTCTCAGTCTTCAAGGTGGATTTTTCTAGGCCAGCAATTTTCTCTTCTATGTCTGAGATTCTATTTTCTGTATGATCTAGTCTGCTTTTAATACTTTCAAAGGAGATTTTGACTTCCTGTTTTATAGCCTTCATCTCTAACAGTTCCATCTGATTCTTTTGTAAAGTGTGAAATTCCTCTTTTAGATCTTGCATGAATTTCCTCACCTCCTGGGACTTGACAACTTTCTCCTTCCTCGTCAGCAGTTATGAAAGTTCTGAATTCTTTATCAGACATTTCCATGATTTCCATTGAACTGTTTGTGGATGAAGAGGAATTATCCTTTTCCCTTGGAGGAGAGGTATTTTCTTGCTTTCTCATGTCTCTTGTGGTCATGCAGCAATTTCTAGTCATCTGGTTGATGGTCGGTTTCTTCCCAAACTTGGAACTTGGAAGTTCAATCTGAGGTTCGAGGAGCATGCAGAAAAGGAAACAGAGAGGGAGAAATAACAGCAACAACAGAAAAAAAAAAAAAAAGCAGTCAAGAAACAGAGAAAAAAAGAAGAAGAAAAGGAAGAGAAAAACTTTTAAATAAAACTAAAAAAACAATACTTAAAAAATTTTCAATAAAACCCCAAAATTAGAAAACCTCTCCTGGGTTGGGAGGGGGAGAGGGAATTATTAACAAGATAAAGGGATAGGAGGGGCCAGAAAGCCCAGAAAATGCCTCACCTTAAAAAATTCTAAAAACTAAAAATTGAGAGAAGACAGAGACAGAGATAGAGGTAGAGAGAGACAAAGATAGATACAGAGACAGGAGGCCTGAAAGGGGTCTGCCTACCACACGAGTTTTGTGTGCTGGAGAGCGAATTATCAGTGGGAAATTTTCATTTTTCTGTTTCCCCCAAAATGGCTAGTTCACAGGAACCATGAAGGTGTCTGCTACAGGATCTTGATGAGAGACTGTCCACTCTCTCCACTCCTACTCAATATAGTACTGGAAGTCCTAGCTAATGCAATCATACAAGAATAAAATATAAGGTATTCCCATAGGAAAAGAAGAGTTAAAATTACCTCTGTTGGCAGATGACGTGATAGTATACATAGAAGACAAAATAGTATCCACAAAGAAGTTGTTCGAAGTAATGAATGCATACAGTAAAGTGGCTGGATACAAAATTAAATTACAAAAATAAAAACCACAATGAGATACCACCTAACTCCTGTCAGAATGGCAAAGATGAAGAATATAAAAAGTGATAAGTGTTGGCAGGGATGTGGTGAAAAGGGAACCCTCCTACACTGTTGTTGGGAATGTAAACTAGTTCAACCACTGTGGAGAACAATATGGAGGTTCCTCAAAGGTCTACAAATAGAACTACCATTTGATCCAGCAATACCACTTCTGGGTATTTACCCAAAATACAGGAGAACGCTCAGTCAGAAAAGTGCTTGCACATCAATGTTTATTGCAGCATTATTCACAATTGCCAAGACATGGAACCAACCTAAATGTCCACAAACTGATGAATGGATGGAAAAGTGTGGTATATATACTCTATGGAATACTACTCAGCCATAAAAATATTAAAAATTGGAGGACATAGGGACCAGCAGTTAGCGTAATGGCTATGTCGCTGGACTCCCAAAGCAGTGAAGGTACTTAAAGAGAATAGGACAGTGTGGAATGGGGAGGGTGAAGAGAAGAGGATAGAGAAGGATAGCAAGAGAACAATAGAGAGGCAGGACTTTAGTGAGAAACAGATAAGGCTTATTACCTGTTGATGATGACATGTATAGTATTCTCAACTGGATTGGTCTGAGAAGTATTTCATGACGGGTAAAGTCTTTTTGCAAGCAAAATGAGAAATAATGATTGACTGTTTTAAAAATAATTAGAATAATAATAATGATGATTGGAAAAGCATAGAATAGATATTGAATGATGAAGCGGGGAGATTAATATCTCTGTATTGACTGACATGCATGGCAATTTTTAAAATCTCAAAAAATTGTTTTAGCCAATATTACTTTTAAAATTAATAACTTCCAAGTAGAAAAATGAATGATTAAAAGACCAATTAACTACAGAGAAAAATGTTTTCACAACTTGGTACAAGCACTTGATGTAGTCAATAATAGAATAACTGAATTAAATATATAAATTTTAACAAAAACATACTTAACACTTTTTCAAACAGTTGATGTAGAAGTGTATAAAACTATAGAAAAAAAACATCAAAAACTACCTGAAATGTGCCAAATGGTTGAAAAACTGGCAAGCCAAGTGCTATTTTTTAAATTATTTATTTAATGTTATTTGATTTTTTTTTAATTTGGTATAGGGCATGTGTACTCATGAGAGAGAGAGAGAGAGAGAGAGAGAGAGAGAGAGAGAGAAAGAGAAAGCAAGTTGCCTGGGCCGAGACTTGAACTGTGGTCAGCTTATAAGTTTAGGGCCTTAAACCACCATGCCAATTGCTAGCACTCCAGATGTTATATAAAATTTCCCAGGAACCAGCAGTTAGTGTACTGGCTATGTCGCTGGACTCCCACGTAGTCGACCGCAGTTCGTGTCACGGACCTGGTGGCTTAAAACTCACGCTGGGCATGTGTGCGTGCATGCCCAAGATCCTGAGAGGAGAATGGAGAAGGGATTGCGGCGGGACCATCCCCCCGGGATGGTCTCGCTTTCTGTCTCTCTCTCTCTGTCTGTCTGGCGAGCGCATGCGCCCTATAGCAAAAACCTCTCAAAAAAAAAAAAATTGGTTTTTTTTTTTTCTTTTTTTAAAATTTTTGTTGTTGTTGTTTTTTAAAGAAAAACAATAATTGGGGCCAGCAGTTAGCGTGGTGGCTATGTCACTGGACTCCCACGTAATCGACCGTGGTTCATGTCCTGGACCCAGTGACTTAAAACTCACGCCAGGCGCATGTGCGTGCGTGCCCAAGATTCCGAGAGGAGAATGGAGGAGAAGGGATTGCGGCATGACCATCCCCCCTGGGGCGTGATTTCTCGCTTTCTGGCTCTATGTCTCTGTCTGTCTGGCGAGCGCACGTGCCCTATATCAAAAACCTCTCAAAAAAAAAAAAAAAAAAGAAAAAAAAAAAACAATAATTAAAATTTTTTTCCATTTTTTTGTCTTTTTTTTTCTCTTTCTTTGTCGTTGTTTCTCTCTTTTCAATTTCTTTTTTCTTGTCTCTCCACTCTTCAATATCCATTTAATGTGTTTATAGATGGATCTAAAAGCACTGTAGCTAAACATCCAAATACTATTAAGGTTAACATATTCGTCAATGTCTACTGAATCTGCTCCACCAGCAATTACAACAGAACGACAAAGAGATTCTAGATCACATCTCTCTGCTTGCTCCTGAACACTCACATTGAACTTCAAGAATTTGAAAGAAACACACCATCCATCAGATGACAAGAAATCACTGCAGGACCACAAGAAATATGGAAAAGAAAGAAAATACCTCTCCTCCAAGGGAAAAGAATAACTCCTCTTCATCCATAAGCAGTTCAATGCAAATCATGGAAATGCCTGATAAAGAATTTAGAGTATTCATAATGGCAAAGCTAACTGAGATGGAAGAGAAGAGAGACAATGAACTGCTAAAGAGAAAGGAGAAAGAAGTTGACGAATTCTAGGATGTGAGGAAATTCCTACAAGATCTAAAAGAGAAATTACACGCTTTACAAAAGAATCAAACAGAAATGTTAGAAATGAAGCCTATAATACAGGAAGTCAAAATCTCCCTTGAAAGTATTAAAAGCAGACTAGATCATACAGAAAATAGAATTCAGACGTAGAAGAGAAAATTGCTGGCCTAGAAAAATCCACCTCGAAGACTGAGAAAATGGCCCAAAAATTTGAGACTAATATACGAGAAATACTAGATACTATCAAACGTCCAAACATCCGGATAATTGGCATTCCAGAAGGTGAAGAGACCCATAAGGGCATTGATAATCTATTACATGAAATCCTGCAAGAAATCTTTCCAAACCTAGAGAGGCATTCAAAGATCCAGTCCCAAGAAATACAGAGGACCCCAAATAGAATCAACCCAAGAAGATCTTCTCCAAGACACATTATAGCCAGATGGACCAAAACCACAGACAAAGACAAGATACTAAGATTGGCAAGAGAAAAACATCAACTTACCTACAAAGGACAACCCATCAGGCTAACAGCATATCTCTCATCAGAAACAATGCAAGCAAGGAGAGAATGGGAAAATATATTCAAAATGTTAAGGGAAAAGCAATTTCAGCCGAGAATACTATACCCAGCTGTCCCAACCCACAGGACACTTGAACAGGTTTCCTGGGGGAGGGAGTGAGAGATGGGACAGACGCACAAACACACAGAGTGGAGACAAGACGAGGTGCCAATCAAGTCTCATTTATTAAGGAAGAGCAGCGAGCTTATATACAGGCTGGTGGGCATTGATTGATTGCCCGAAATGTAAATGAGATAGAACAGCATGAACCAATCATTGGTGTGGGTGGATCTCTTTCATTGCCTAGAAACCCAACCACTTCCGGGGAGAACAGTTGGTCACATGATTTCTGAGAAACAGTTTGCTCAGTGAGGAAGTAAAGCCTAATGGTTTCCAAGATGGTGGATAGCTCAAGATTGCTTCCATATGCAGTGCCCTCCACATATCTCCCTTTTCTATTTTTTCAAAGCGAGGAGAAAAACCTGGGGGAATCGTGCCTGTTTTAGGTTGGAGTCATTTTTTAGAGCCACACGTCCATCCTTACCCGTCATTGGAGAATCCCATTGCAATGATGGGTTTCCTGTCTTAGGTGGAAAGACTGAACAGCTGTTAGGCTCAGACTCTCTTACCCGTCTTTGGCTAACCAATTCAGCGCCTCAGGCAGGAGCAATGTCTAGGCTCCGCGATATTCTATCTCTAGGTTGTGGTAGTGGACTTGGATAGGCTGCATTTTTATGGAATTAATCTGTTGTTTAAGGAAAGCCTTGAGCTTATTAAAGAGAACAGGCCCCAAAGAGCAAACACTCAGTAAACCCAGAATCGGACCAAGTATGGGGAGGAAAAAGGAGAGGAGTCCATTCCATGCAGACCATAAGGGGTTGTCGGCAAGCTGTTTTCTACATTGAATATCTTCTTATAATTGGTTGAGCTTGTCACAAACTATGTCAGACTTGTTGGCATAAAAGCAGCAACGTTCTTGTAAAGCAAGACAGAGACCCCCCTGTTCTGCCAAGAGGAGGTCTAACCCACGTCTATTTTGGAGTACTACTTCTGCAAGGGAGTCTAATTGGTCTTGAACAAAGGTAACAGTGGAAGCCAATTTTCTGCCGCCGAGTCAACTATGATTACAGTATATGGAGCTGTAGCTCCATATTGAACAACTGTTGTTTTAATTTTTTTTATAATGTTAAAATCAAAGGAACGTTTATGACGCCATGTTTGTCCTTGTGCACCTATGTTTTCTGTAACTGGAAAAGCTTCCTGTTCCTCAAGGCCTATCAGTGGTTGTAGTTTTTGAGTCAGCTTAAGTTTTACACCAGAAGTAAGAGTGGGCTGACAGCGATTTTGCAAAGAAGCTATACCTTTAGATTTACCCACTTTCAGTTTTTCTAATCGTGATATCAATTCTTAATGTTCTTCTTCTAACTGAATATGTTCTTTAATAAGTTGTTCAATCTTAGCCTGAACTTCTGCCCTAAGATCAATAACGGGCATCGCCAAAGATGATGGGGCAGCCTTTTCATGGCAAGAATGATTACACACCAAAGATGGTGCAGATGTGATCGAATCATAAGATGGCGGTCGTTTTTTGAAAGGCGGCCATTTTGAATTGATATACGCAGTAGCCTTTGTTTCTAAAGTTGCTTTCTCAGGTGGCCATTTTGAATTGTTAAACGCAGCAGCCTTTGTTTTTAAAATTTTTTTCTCAGGCAGCCATTTTGAATTGATATATGCAGCAGCCTTTGTTTCTAAAGTTTCTTTTTCAGGCAGCCATTTTGAATTGTTAAACGCAGCAGCCTTTGTTTCTAAAATTTCTTTCTCAGGCGGCCATTTTAAATTGTTAAACTCAGTAGCCTTTGTTTCTAAAATTTCTTTCTCAGAATGCATAATTTGTTCTTCTGCTACAACTGCCGTGATTTTAGGGTCAGTTGGCCGGAACCTAAACCAGCGGCACACCTTTTTTAGGAAATCAAAAAAAGAAAGTAATTGTTTAATCTTAATTTTAAGTCTGTGTGTCTTGAGAGCTTCAGTAAGCCCATGAACAAATAATTCACGTTTGCTCATTTCATGTCCCATAATCACCCTTATTACGTGTTAAGTAACCTTTGTTACTTACCGGGACGATTCTCTACTATCCCCTTCTGGACGATTCTATGCCGTCCTCTTCTGTTTTCTGCCGCAGATTTGCTCTTTATTTCGGTGCTCTCCACTGGATCCCTCGTACTTATGTCCGTGTTCAGGCGCCACGTGTCCCGGCCCGCAGGACACTTGAACAGGTTTCCTGGGGGAGGGAGTGTGATATGGGACAGACACATAGACACACAGAGTGGAGACAAGACGAGGTGCCAATCAAGTCTCTTTTATTAAGGAAGAACAGCGAGCTTATATACAGGCTGGTGGGCATTGATTGATTGCCCGAAATGCAAATGAGATAAAACAGCATGAACCAATCATTGGTGTGGGTGGATCTCTTTCATTGCCTAGAAACCCAACCACTTCTGGGGAGAACAGTTGGTCACATGATTTCTGAGAAACAGTTTGCTCAGTGAGGAAGTGAAGCCTAATGGTTTCCAAGATGGTGGATAGCTCAAGATGGCTTCTGTATGCAGTGCCCTCCACACCTGGCAAGATTATTTTTCATGTGGGAAGAAAAGACAAGAACATTCTCAAACAAAACCTGAAAGAATTTACCAGCACCAGACCAGATCTCCAAGAAGTTCTCAAGGGTATGCTATATCAGGAAAATTAAATACAGACACACGGAAAGAAGAGTTCAAAAACTAAGAAAATGACCAGCCTAATCATAAGGACAAGTCTGGAGTTGAATATTATATCCCAGAATTTAATAGGAAAAATGGAACCAGAACAGAAGATAAAGTACATGAGACTGATAGGTTCATGCACCTACCATTTGAACAGAATCCTAACCTGTTTCCTGACTTTAAGAAAAGTTCCTTAGCATTTCTATGATTTAAGTTAAAACTGGTTTTCTCAATAGTACCATGTGAACTTACCATTGAAAGTAGTTAGATTATTTAAGAAATTGTGTGATCAATACAATGTGGGTGGAAAAGGAATGGAAGACAATTGTAGACACCAGAGACAGTGGGAGAAGAGGATGGGAAAGGACAGAGGGTCAGAAAGAGGGGTAAAAAATTCTAGGAACTATAAATGGAAAATTTTTTATAATAATATACATGATTAAGTAAAAAAAAATAAAAGCAATTTTGGAAGGTTAAAAAAATGTCAGAGAGGCTAATCATCTTTTAAGATGATATAGATTATTCTGTGGTGAAAAAACACAGTATCATAACATCAACATAATATTTTTTCTCAGAGTTGACATTTTTAACCTTGGCTGCTAGGAAAGGAAGCCTCTGATCCTTATGTCACATGAACTCAAGATAGCAGAATCATTTTCTTGCATCATTTTTATAAATTTATGCATCCCTCAGTTTCTACAGTAGACAATGAAACAATTATTAAACCTTATGCTTTTTCTTTTATGCTTTGGTCTGGAAATGATATTATTTGAACTAGACACATGTTCTTTATTTAAAAAAATGGGTCTGAAAAACAGTCTTCTACTGCTCTTAATAACAGCATGCACTTTCTTCACTCAATATTCCATTCTGCAATCGTATCAAGTAAAGAATTATCTTCTACCTGTTTAAGTTGAACAATCCAAAATCCAAGTAAGGGTAGAATCAGATTATTTCTTTTTTATTCAGGTCACATATGGTCCTTTTGACCCCATCTTAGGTGATAAAGACCAATTTCCATCACTTTATCAGATGGCCACCCAAGACAGCTCTCTGACTCATGGACTCATCTGGTTGTTGCTGCATTTTGGTTGGACGTGGGTGGCTCTCTATGTATCTGATGATATGCAAGGGGAACAGTTCCTTCAGGATGTAAAGGCAAAGATGATAGAAAAGGATATCTGTGTGGCCTTTACAGAAAAACTCCCTGCCACAAAAGCTGTCATTTTAGATCATGACTTGACTCTTGTGAAGAGGAAAGGAGTTTCATCTAAAAATGTGTATATAATACATGGTGATGGAGGGAGTGTCTGGAGCCTAGGAACAGAAAAAGAATTCTATTTAATTTTGGGAAAGGTATAGATCATGAGAAATTTTCACTCCTCAGAGTGGAAAGATATTTCAAATTTTATGAAGATCATACCATACTTTTTCCATGGAAGCCTCTTATTTTCAAACCAGGAAAGGAAAATTTCTGGCTTTAAGTAATTTCTCAAGACAGTGAACCTTTCCCAATACCCAGAAGATTTTCACTTCAGTAAACTCTGGCTATACTCTTTTGGATGCTCACTTGCTGTATCACTATGTGGCAAACTTGGAGACTGCCCTCCAAATTCTTCCCTAGAATTTCTACCATCTGAGTTGAGCATGATGATCATATCTGACCCCAGCTATTTTATCTATCACACTGTGCATGTGGTGACCCAAGTTCTTTGTAAGATGCTTTTGCTTAAAAAAGAAATGGGATCTCCAGGAGATGCAGACCAGCCTTCCCTGGCAGGTAAACACCCTTCACAAGCACCTGATAACATTTAGAGTTGGTTTTGTTTTTGTTTTTGTTTTTGTTTTTTTTTTAAGTGTGTGTGTGTGTGTGTGTGTGTGTGCGTTTCCTACCATAGGACACATATATTCATCAGAGAGAGACAGTGAGATGGAAAGTGAGATATGACACCCCCACCCCCGGAGGGTAATGGCCACACCACAATTCCTTCTACTCCATTCTCCTCCTGTGATTTTTGGTAAGCGTGCACAAATGACCGGCATGTTTTCAAGCTTCCAGTTCTGCAACTCACACCATGGCCAGTCGTGTGGGAGTCCACCTTAACCATGACACCACCTGCAGACTCCTAAAGGTTTTTTGTTTTGTTTTGTTTTTGTTTTTGTTTTTGTTTTCAGCTTTTGTCATAGTGTGTGTGCATTCACCAGAGAGAGAAAAAATGTTATAAATCACCCCTGGGGAGATGGTGGTGCTGCAATCTTTTTTCCTCCATTCTTTTCTTGGGATTTTGAGCACACATACACATGTGCCCAGCATGATTTTCAAGCCATTGGGTCCAGAACTTGAATCACAGTAGGTAATGTGAAAACCCAGCCACCCTAACTACCATTACACCTGTTGAGATATTTATTTATTTCATTTCTACAACTATTGAGTATGTGCCTCACCAATGAGACAGAGAGCGATGGAGAAACAGAAAATGAGAAATCACCACCCAGAGGGGATGGCCATGACAGAATCTCTTCTTTTCCATTCTCCTCTTGGCATTTTCAGCATGCACACACATGTGCACATCATGAGGTTTAAACAGCTGGGTTCAGGATTCAAATTGTGGTTCACTACATGGAAGTCCAGTGATGTAACCATTTCACCATCTGTTGGTCCCCAGTGAGGTATTAAAACAAACAAACAAACAAACAAACAAAAAAAAACACAATCTGAGGACCAGTGGATGGTGTAACAGTTATGTTGCTGGACTCTCACATAGTCAGCTATGGTTTGAGTCCCAGACCTCATGACTGGAACTGATGCTGGGCAAGTGTGCATGTGTGCCCAAGATCCCAAGAGGAGAATGGAGGAGAAGGGATTGCAGTGTGGCCATTCCCCCTAGGAGTGGTTATTTCTTGCTTTTTGTCTCTCTGTCTCTCTCTGTTTTTCTGGCAAACCCTATGCCCTATAACAAAAACTTTTCTCAAAAACAAAACACACAACCTATGTTTTCTTCTCAAAATAACAAGATTAGGCAAATTTTTTAAAGTTTTTTTTTTTTTTTTCATCCTAAGTATATGGGTGATTGTTATTTCTACTTAGAGAGTTCTGCCAGGAGAGACTTAGATTTCAAAGTATTTGGCCTGGCTTCATGGCCTGGTTGTTGATGTCAGATCCCACATGGCCAATCTTATAGCTCAAATCCTGGACTAGAGACTGAGAAATCACCAGAAATGTATGTGTCCCTGAACACATATTGTCAATGAAGGACAAAGAATTGCAGTATGACCATTGTCCATGAAAGTTGCTTTCTTTCTCTGTCTGTCTGTCATGCACCCTTTGGTAAATTTTTTAAAAGTAATTAAATTAGTAAAAATAATGTACAATGAAATATTTAGAGAGTTCAAGAAAAGATACTTGACATAACATAGATCAAAACTGGTCAAATTTGTGTATGTTTTTTTAGGAATGCATCCAACATCAGAGAATATTAACATAATAACCATTTTCATTTTATGTCTAGTGATACAGATGCTGTGGCCTAATCCCTTTATGCAATACTCATGGTGAGGACAAAAATTAGTTCTACATACTATCCTATCATGACTCATGGAAAGAACATTCTTTTAGAATTAACTGTACTTATACTGTTTGCAAAAATCCTGGAGGAAGGAACAGTGATTCAATTTTAAAACATGAGACCACTTTTGAAACCTATAATCTCAGGGTTTTCTAGTTGGTTTATAAATAAGTTTATATTTTAAAGAAACACTAAATTATGGAGACAGCATCTGGTATCATGGTTAAGGGTCTGGACTCCCACATGGTCAACTGTGGTTCAAGTCCTGGACTGGTGGTTTGCTTTCTTACTTTCCCTCTCTCTTGCTCTCTGTCTCTCTTTGGTCATTACATATGTCCTATAGCAAACTTAAAAATAATAATAATGCCTAATAAAATAAAATGAATAATTTTTAAAAAAACACTAAATTTATAAATCATATATAAAAATATCTAAACGGGACAAATACATTATACAAATTTGTTAAACAAAAATGTTAATACAGTATAAATACATAAAAATAAACATCAGAAAGTTTCATTTTTTTATCTTAATTCCACTTGTATTAACAATAAAATTTAATTTATACTTTGAAAAAATTTGACCTTGACCCGTCAAGAATCAAATCCAAAAGTTAAGAGAAAAATATGTTTTATTAAAAATCTCTTTAGTGAGGCCAGCTTATTATGTGGTGGTTAAGTCACTGGACTCTTGATCATGGTTCCAATCCCAGACCTGGCAGTTTGCTTGCTTACTCTCTCTCTCTCTCTTTCATGAGCACACATGACCTTCAACAAATTTAAAATAATAATAATAGATAAGAATAAATAAATTATTCTCTTAAAAAATCTATTTTGTGGGTTGAACCCATGGTCTGGTGATTAATGCAGTTAGATTTTACATGTCTCAAGTCCCAGACCTGGAAACCTAAGAAACATTCCAGGCATGTGTGAGAGCATGCAGGCCCAAAACCTAAAAAGGAGGGAGAAATGGAGAAGGGATTTCAGCCTGATCATTCCCCATGGGAAATGCTTTCTTCTCTTTTCTCACTATTTCTCTGTCTCTCTGTAAGGACACACTTCCACTAGAAAAAAACAAAAAGCAAAAAGCCTATATGAATTTAGAAGTTTTAATTTTATATTTTGTCACAAATTTTTTATTGTTTTGTCATATGATAATCACACTCTTATCAAAAGACATCCAAAATAAAGATAAAGAACAAAACATATTTGTTCCCTTTTCAAAAGCTTTACTGCATCTAAATAGTATCCAAAAGTGCACATATTTAATGTACATATTTGGATAAACTTGAATAAATGCATACCTTTAAAATATCACTACCACTATCAAAAATCTAAACCGATCCATCTATATAATGTTTTTTAAAAAATTTTTCTACGAGGGGCCGGCAAGGTGGTAAGGGCACTGGTTTCCCACATGATTGACCCTGGTTAGCATCTTGGACTTTTCAACTTGCTTTCTCCCTTTCTCTCTCTCTGTCTCTTTTTGGTCAATATAAAATATTAATAATAATGAATAAAATAGAATTAATAATTCTGTAAAGATTATTTATTAGTTAAGGCATTGGCATTTTCCAGACAAATACAGGAGAAGTGAGAAATCACTCCCCCCCATTAAAAATGGTCATAATGTAATCATGATCATTGGAATTCATGACCAATGGAATTCCCTCCACTGGGAATTTTGTGCATGCACACATATGTGCTGTTTTATTTTTTAAAAAAAAGAGATAATTTTATTATTATTTTAAAAAATTGATCAAAGAGAAAGGTAAGGTCAGGAAGCAAATAGTTTGGTGTAGGATTTGAACCACAATCAGCCATGTGGGAGTCCATCACCTTATCACCATTGCCACCTTGGCCCCACCCAGTGTGTTTTGTAAGCTACAGGTACAGAACTCAAGTTGCCAGCTTGGCCATATGTGGTTTAGCAACCTTAACTACTCTGCATTCTCACCCCATATTGTGCCCTTTATGAATGACAAAGATTAGCTTCTAATTGGTTCAAATCAGATTTTATTAGTTTGGATTTTATGAGAGTCTGAGTATGAATCACACTCTGGAAAACACACTGGAATTTTTTTGAGTGACAACCATTCCACCATTGTCTTTTTTTAAAGAGTTCATCTTATATGAGCCCCAACCTGCTGACCACTCAAACCTAACTGAGCCCCTACAGAAAAGTGAACATGTAAATAGAAATGTTAAAATAGAAGAATTACTTTATAGATATGGACTGTCCACGCTACATTAAATGTAGTTTTAATTTGTAAACCCTGCCTTTATTCCAGCTTCATCCATTTCTGAGGAAAAGCCAACTGACAAACAGCATTGGGTACAACGTGCCCCTGGATGAAGAAAGAAATATGATACAGTATGATATCCACAACCCTGTGAGATTTCCTAATCACAGTTGGCTGTTTGTTAAAGTAGGAGACTTTTTCTACAGGAATTCCCATGATCAAGGTTTGGTCATTAAACTAACTGGTCTGTTAGTTTCAAAGAGGTATGATGTAATTTCAATATGAAATCCATACAGAGGTGGTGTCAGCAGATTGCATAATACTTTTATCACTGGAATTCCGCATGACTGATTGTGGTTCGAGTCCTGGACCTGGTGACTTGAAACTCATGCTGGATGTATGTGCCATTCTCTTGGGGGGTGATTTATCACTTTTTCTCTCACCGTCTGTCTGTCTTTCTCTTTCTGGTGAGTACACACACACACAAAAAAATCAAAATATATATGAAGTTATCTGAACAGAGTCTTTAAGTAAAATTACGTGACTACTGTAACTCAGCCATAAATTTGATTTTTACAGAGTAGCAGGAGGCATCATTATGAAGGTTCTGGACTGTGACCTGGCAGACTATCATTTTAGTTTCGGATCCAGTGGCTTGAAAATTATGCCTGGCATGTGTGCTTGTGTGTGAATGCCCAAATCTGTAGAGTAGAATGAATGAGAAGGGACTTTGTCATGGCAAGCTTCCTGAGGTTTAATTTTCTTATTCTCTCTTTGTCTCTGTCTCTCTGCTGTGAACATACATGACCTATGCAAATTCTAAAGAAAACAATTTGAACTCTTGCCTCAGTCAAAATACAGATGAACAAAACAAAATTTGCCTTTTACATCTAGAATTGTACTATCTGATTTTGCTTATATACATTCTAAACTATAGAAATACTTTCAGGTTTAGGGAACCAGCAGTTAGCGTAATGGCTATGTCGCTGGACTCCCACGTAGTCGACCGCGGTTCGCGTCTCGGCTTACAACTCACGCCGGGCACGTGTGCGTGCGTGCCCAAGATCCCGAGAGGAGAATGGAGGAGAAGGGATTGCGGCGTGACCATCCCCCCTGGGGGGTGATTTCTCGCTTTCTGTCTCTATGTCTCTCTCTGTCTGTCTGGCGAGCGCACGCGCCCTATAGCGAAAAACCTCTCCAAAAAAAAAAAAAAAAAAAAAAAGAAATATTTTCAGGTTTTATAAGCTGATTTGGTTTCTTACATTTGTTCAAGCAACAGTTCAATGAATGAAATCAATGAGGTGGTGGTTATGTACACACAGTTGAATATCTTTTAATAAGATAAATATTTTGAGAATGTATTTTTGAATTTTTAAAATTATTTTTTAGAGAGATTTTTTTCTGTAGGGCACATGCACTCACCACAGAGACAGACAGAAACAGAGAGAGTGCAAGTGAGAAATCATGCCCTAGGGGAATTGCCACACCATAGTCTCTTCTCCTTTATTTTCATTTTGGGATTTGGGGCAAATGCATACATGCACCAGGCCTGAGTTTCAAGCTACCAGGTCTGAGACTCAAAGTTGGCTCAGCCATGTGGGAATCCAATGACATAACCATTGCACCATTTGCTGGTCCCAAGAAACACGTTTTTACAAAATTTCATTCTGTGAACATCATAGATTGCACTTACACAAACCTAGATGATATTTCACACAGCACATGGAATTTATATGGCCTCTACTATTATGTTATAGGAGTACTAACATATATACAGTTTATTAATGACTAAAATATCTTATGTTTTTATGGAGCACATGACCTTTTCATATGTATGTATATGTGTGTGTATAAAAAATTTTCTCTATATATCCTGAAACCATTTGTCACTTATAAACAAAGTCCTTCCTAAAATTTGATGTAACATAAAGACAAGTAGATTATAGATTAAGATACCATTCATGTTTTTGTCGATATCATTCACATTTTCTCTTGACATTTTGCATACCATTCTTGTTTTATTAAAAATTATTTATTTTCTTTATTACTTATTATTTTTATTCTTCAATTTGACCAGAGAGAGAGAAAGAGAGTGACAGCAAGCAACAATGTCGGGGACTTGAACCATGGTCAGCCCTGTTAGAGTCCAGTGCTCTAACCCCCACACCACCTGCCAACATTTTGCATACTATTCCTCGTTGTACTAAACATAACAAAGCATTGACTATAATCTCAGGCAATTAGATAAGTCAGAAGATTTATACAAATATCATGTTTTATACATGTATTGTGTTCATATATAAAAAGCAGTGCTCAAATAGTGTCAGAAGCCCAGAAGTGGAATAACCACACTCTCATCATTTATTTGGGGGCCCATTCATTTTAAGTTAACTTTTTATTGTGTATTTTCATATGATAACATTGAATATTTTAAAATCCAGAATCTAACATTTTCTACCCAACCAGATATGAGAATATAGTATAAATATTAATGGGGGAACACAACTTTTCAGTCTTTATCATATAAAAACCTGTATTAAAATGATTTTAGATGAAGTTATTGAATAGGAGAAGAAAATAACAACAGATAAATTTTTAGTAATGTATGAGATAAAGTACTAAGGAACCTTGGAAATATTTGATAAATAATACATAAAGGGAACCTGCAGGTAGTGAGGTGGTTAAAGCACTGGACTCCCACATGGTCAATTGCTGCTCAAGTCCCAGAAATGATGGCTTGTTTTCTCACTTTTACTTTCTCTCTGCTGCTTTCTGGTCAAATTATAAAGAAATAATAATAAATAAAATTAAGTAGCATTATTTTTTAAAAATTAAAACATACTAATGCATAAAGAAGAAAGCTAAGTGTACTAGTTCTTAATTAGAAGGCTAGCTAGGGGAGTCAGCATGTTGTATAGAGGGTAAGGCTCTGGAATCTCACATGACTGACTGCAGTTTGATTCCTGGAACCAGAGGTCTGAAACTCATGTCAGGCACATGTGCGTGCATGCCAAAAATTCTGAGAGGAGAATGGAGAGGGTACTGTAGTGTAGCAATCCTCCAGGGGTGATTCTTCTCTTTTTCTGTCTGTCCCTCTCTCTGACAAGCACATGGACCCTATAGCCAAAATCTCTGTCTGAGAAAATAAATAGAAGCCTAGTTAATATCTAAAGGATAAACAGTGATGAAATATTAATTGCCAGTTTTCTCTAAAATAGAGAGAAATAGTGACATGTATTCAAAACAGCTCATAGTGTACATGATTATGACTAATGATTTTCTTTTCTTCTCCAACTCCTGAGTCTGTGTGTAGTCACAGCTGTGTTCCTGGATTCCAGAAAATTCTCCAAGAAAGAAGACCTGTTTGCTGCTTTATTTGTGCTTCTTGTCTAGAGTCAGCTATTTCAAATAAAACAAGTATGAAATATATAACTATACTGTCAGTCCCTACTATTGCTCAATAAACATGAAACTATTACTATTAGAAATAAAACATATGGGTGAACAGGTGCCATGGTGGTTAAGACATTGTCCCATGTGGCCAACCTCAGTTCAATTCCCAACTCAGAAATTTGAAAGTCATATCAGGCACATGCACATGTGTGCTGAAAATCTTGAAAGAAGAGACTGTGGCATGGCCATACCCCTGAAGGGTGATTTCTCACTTATTTTCTGTCTTTCTGTCTCTCTGGTGAGCACACCTGTTTTATAGCAGAAATCTCCTTAAAAAATAAATTAATAAATTAAATACAGGGCACCACAGTTCTTAATTCACATAATTATTGTTTTGCTGTATGTATATTATAAACAATCTCCTGCCATTTTTTATGTAAGTGGTTCCCTGTTCATGTTCATTCTATTAGGCTCAACTGTGAAAATATTTCCAATGAATACCCTTGCAGTTTGGTGCTGGGTAAGATAGTGTTAATTTTGGATCTCATACTGGACCACACTAGTCAAAATAGGAGGATGTGTAATTACCCAGGTTACCTATGGGTGCCTTAAAGTTTGAATCTGACTAAGACACCCAGGTGATAAGCACAAAGGAATTCCAGATAAACAATTCTAAGAATATTTTATAACTTTTTAAACCATACACAAACACCTGTGCAATTAAGTACAAATAATTGACTAATATCAGAATACCACACTTTGATATATAATGCAGGAAGAAAAAGAATCATAGTTTACAAAATGAGGGTTCAAAAATCTAATAAATTTCACAATTGGGCACAGAATATGCTCTCATATGGAATATAAAATCAAGAAATTATCATAATAAAATCCTATGTTTTCAAATATGAAGTATGGAAAGTTATAAGAATCATGCTTCCATTTTTCCAACATATGAGGAGTAAATATGGTTTTAATTCTTTCATATGTATTATGCAATTTCAGACATTTGAACAGTAGAAAATATATATATGTTCAGGTCAGAATATGCCAAGAAAAAAATATTCCTTATTTTTTATGAAGGAATTGCAAAACCAAATAAGTGTACAAAACAAGAAATAAAAATAGAGGTACAGGACTAGCCCATGGCATGAAAGTTAATGTGGCTGAATCCTACATGATTGAAATTGTGAACTGAGTCTCAAATCAGATGACTTGGAAAACACACAAAGAGTTTCTGTGTTGTCCAGGATCCTGATAAGAGGAAGCAATGGTGCAGAGGTTATCGTGGTATGACCATTTCATGGAAGTGGTGCTGTCTCACTTCCTCATTCTCTCTGTGTCTCTCTCTACTGAATGCATGTGTCCCCTGGGTCAGCAAGTGGCCTGTTTGTTTAGATGCTGGACTTCCAATTATAGTACAAGTCCCAGACCTGGTGGTTCACTTTCTCACTTTCCCTCTGTCTCTGTCTCTCTCTCTGTCTCTGTCTGATAAGTACACATGCCCTGCAACAAATTTTTAAAATAATAGTGAATAAAATTAAATTAAATATTAAAAAAAGTAAGAAACAGTTTGTGATCCAGAAGAAGATATTCATGCGTTTGTGGGTACCAAACTTGTCTCTGGGACAGAAGACAGGAATATCTGCTGACTCTAGTAAAAAGAATAGGTATTGCAAGAAAAAAAAATGTTATTGACTATCACTAATTCTTTTTTTTTTTTTTTTTTTTTTTGGAGAGGTTTTTCGCTATAGGGCACGTGCGCTCGCCAGACAGAGAGAGACATAGAGACAGAAAGCGAGAAATCACCCCCCAGGGGGGGATGGTCACGCCACAATCCCTTCTTCTCCATTCTCCTCTCGGGATCTTGGGCACGCACGCACACGCGCCCGGCATGAGTTGTAAGCCACCGGGTCCGAGACACAAACCACGGTCGACTACGTGGGAGTCCAGCGACATAGCCATTACACTAACTGCTGGTTCCCGCTAATTCTTTTTTTTAAGAATTATTTACTTAATTTTATTTACCATTATTATTTTTTAAATTTAGTAAGGGGCATATACACTCACCAGAGAAGGAAGAGAAAGGGAAGTGATAAAGCAAGTCACCAGGTTCGAGATTCAAAATGCAGTCAGAGACATGGAAGTCTCAAATCTTCACCATCATGTCACCTGATGGCCTCCACTCTAATTCATTGAGAATATACGGGTTTTCTGGAAAACTCATGCCATATTTTTCATTTATTTCTATGCAAAAATGCAACATGACTTTTCTGACAACCCAATGCTATTGCATCAGTATTACCAAAAATAAATAAATAAATGAATAAAAACTTGAGAAATGAAGAGCAACCCTACCCATTTTAGTAAAATAATAATAATAATAATAACTGAAACACACACATACTTATTAATTTCCATAAGATCTGTGAAGGTTTTCCTGGTACATAACAACAGAGGTGAGCAGTTGTAACAAAGTCCTAATAATGTTTAAAGGTGAAACTATTAGCACTCATAAAAAAATGAACAAACCATGCTTTCAAATATATATAAGTGGATAATTTAAAAATAATACCCCATCCTTATATCAAATACTTACAATAAATATTTCTCAAAAATTGATATATAGGAGAAATAAAATTCCATTCAAGATTCAAATATTTTATATTTAAACTCTTTTCAATATTTACACAGGAGTGTTTATGATAATATTTACAGAAAAATCAAAATGTACAATGAGAAAAGTCTGTACACAAAGTGACATGTTATATACAAGAAAAAATCAATAGAAATTAGGTTAGAGGAAAAGTTAAGATATTTCAGGAGAATAAATTAAAGTGATTCTTTTCTAAATATAAATAAGAAAACTATTCATTACTATTGTGATAAGCAATTATGATAAGCCATGGAAATATAAGGTTTATCTAAAGGAAAACTCAGGAGAGAGTAGAGAAGAGATCTGGAATAAACTCTCATCCTTGGTAACATCATTGAGGACCACAAAATGGGCCAACCAAGGTCCTCACATGCTGAGACTCTGTTTCAAATCACTTTGTTGTTATCTACAGAGGAAAAAAATTCTCCCAGTGTCATTAGCAAGGGCTCTTACTTTGGTGTATCTTTGTATTACCTTAGGGATTTATCTGTAGAAAAGTACACAAAAGTGACCATTTCCTTCAATATGATAATCAATTTGTGAAATTGAAATGCTGGATCTCTGTTTTGTCACCAGATGCAAAGCAGTGTGTCCAGTGCCCAGCTCGAGAGTATCCAAACAGTGAACTCACTGCCTTCCCAAGTCTGTGACATTCCTGGCTTTTGAGGATGCTTTGGGTATGATCATAGCCTGCATATCTCTGTGCTTCTTTGTTTTAACAGCTGTAGTTTTGGGGATCTTTGTGAAGCACAGAGACACTCCCATTGTCAAGGCCAACAACTAGACTCTCAGCTTTATTCTGCTCATCTCCCTCCTGCTGTGCTTCCTCTGCTCCTTGCTCTTCATTGGCCATCCTAACATTGTCACCTGCATCTTCCAACAAGTTACATTTGGCCTTGTGTTCACTGTAGCTGTTTCCACTGTTCTGGCCAAAACAATTACCATGATTCTGGCATTCAGTGCTGTGAAACCTAGAAGAACAATGAGGTGCTTGCTCCTCTCAGGGGCTTCTAACTCTGTCATTCTCATTTGCTCCCTAATCCAAATGATTATCTGTGGAATCTGGCTGGGGACCTCTCCCCCTTTCATTGACATAGACTCACACTTTGAGCCCAGAAATCTCATCATTGTGTGCAAAAAGGGCTCAGTCACTGCCTTCTACTGTGTCCTGGGCTACCTGGGCTTCTTGGCTCTGGGGAGTTTCACTGTGGCTTTCCTGGCCAGGAACCTGCCTGACACATTCAATGAAGCAAAGCTCCTCACATTCAGCATGCTGGTGTTCTGCAGTGTCTGGGTCACATTTGTCCCTATCTATCACAGCACCAAGGGGAAGTTCATGGTGGCCGTGGAAGTCTTCTCCATCTGGGCCTCCAGTGCTGGGCTTCTAGGCTGAATCTTTGTGCCCAAGTGCTACATTATTCTGATAAGGCCTGATGAGAACTCCTGGAAAGCTTTAAAAAACAGAAAGAGTTCCAAATAAAACATACATTTATAAGATTTTATCTCATAAACTGTATCATAATTTTAGGGTTTTGTTTTTTTTTTTGGAGAGGTTTTTGCTATAGTGCGCGTGCGCTCACCAGACAGAGACAGAGACATAGAGACAGAAAGCGAGAAATCACCCCCCGGGGTACATGGTCATGCCACAATCCCTTCTCCTCCAGTCTCCTCTCGGGATCTTGGGCACGCATGCCCACGTGCCCGGCATGAGTTTTAAGCCACCGGGTCCAGGACGCGAACCGTGGTCGACTATGCGGGAGTCCAGTGACATAGCCATTACGCTAACTGCTGGTTCCCACAATTTTAGGGTTTTGAATTAAAAATGCACCCCGTTTTTTTATCCTCATATGATAAAATAACTGAAAATGACTGACTTCTTAAATTCATTCTTTAAAACAGTCATTGTGTATATCAATCTTAATCAGGTATTAAACCTGCAACTATGAATGGTATCTTAGATTAATGGGCATTTTTACATTATGTGTATTGATTATTTGTTAAATTTCATTAGCTATTATTCATTGTGTTCTCCTAGAAAGCTTTTTACTTTTGTGTAGTCAGAATTTTATGTTGGGTAAAGTCTTTTTACAAGCAAAATGAGGAATAGTGATTGAATGCTTAAAAATGTAATTGAAATAATAACAATAATGATCGGGAAAAACAATGAAAAGATATTGGATGATGTAATGGTGATTGTAATGCCTTTGTATTGATTGATATGAATGGTATTCCTTCTGGAAAAGAGAAATGTAATACACTGTAAAGTTAGATGTGATTCAGTGTAATATAAACAAGATTATGATGATAAATAAATTTTAAAAAGAGTAACACATAATATTAATAAGTAAGACTTAAATATAATATTATTACAAAAATATTCAATAACATAGAAACAGTTTTAAGTAATATTTATTAAAATTATATGAAAGAATTAAAGCTACTTCAGTAAAAAAATTTTAAAAAGAAATAATGTCTTTATTTCCATATCTGATTTATTGATTTGTATCTTGTCTCTCTTTTTTAATAAAATATATCTAATATTCAGTCAGTTTATTGATGTTCTTAAAAAAACTAGATAGTGGTGAGACAGTGCCAGGGCAAGTGAGAGCCAGACGGCACTGGGTGACTCTGTGCCTCATGGAGGAAAGATAACTAAACATGGGCAAAGGAGATCCTAAGAAGCCGAGAGGCAAAATGTCATCATATGCGTTCTTTGTGCAAACTTGCCGGGAGGAGCACAAGAAGAAGCACCCAGATGCTTCAGTCAATTTCTCAGAGTTTTCTAAGAAGTGCTCAGAGAGGTGGAAGACCATGTCTGCTAAAGAGAAAGGAAAGTTTGAAGATATGGCAAAGGTGGACAAGGCCCATTATGAAAGAGAAATGAAAACCTATATCCCTCCTTAAAGGGGAAACAAAAAAGAAGTTCAAGGATCCCAATGCACCCAAGAGGCCTCCCTTCAGCCTTTTCCTTGTCCTGTTCTGAATATCGCCCAAAAATCAAAGGAGAACATCCTGGCCTATCCATTGGTGATGTTGCAAAGAAATTGGGAGAGATGTGGAATAACACTGCTGCAGATGATAAACAGCCTTATGAAAAGAAGGCTGCTAAGCTGAAGGAAAAATACGAAAAGGATATTGCTGCATACCGAGCTAAAGGAAAGCCTGATGCAGCAAAAAAGGGAGTTGTCAAGGCTGAAAAGAGCAAGAAAAAGAAGGAGGAGGAGAAAGATGAGGAAGATGAAGAAGATGATGATGATGATGAGTAAGTTGGTTCTAGTGCAGTTTTTTTTCCTTGTCCATAAATCATTTAACCCCCCTGTACACAACTCACTCGTTTTAAAGAAAAAAATTGAAATAAAAAAAAAAAAAACTAGATAGTGGTTACACTGGTTTTCTGCATGGTTTTTAATATCTCATATTTATATTCATTCTAATCTTTTTTTTAGAAGTTTTTGCTATAGGGCCCATACACTCACCAGAAAGACAGAGAGAAACAGAGAGACAGAAAGCAAGAAATCAACCCCCGGGGGCATGGCCACACTGCAACCCCTTCTCCTCCATTCTCCTCTTGGAATCTTGGGCATGCATGCACACGTGCCCAGTGTGTTTAAGCCACTGGGTCCGGGGCTCAAACTGCAGTCAACTACATGGGAGCATAGCCATTACACTATCTGCTAGTCCCCTTCTAATCATTTTCTAGATAGATTTTTTTGTATAGGCCACATATGCTTATAGGAGAGACAGAGACAGAAAGTGAGCAATCACTCCTGAAATGACCATGCTTCAATTCCATCTCCTCTATTTTTCTCTAGTGATATGAGGCATGAAAACACATGCACCCAGCTTAAGGTTTGAGACACTGGGTCAGGTGGGACCAGCAGGTGGAATAATGGCTATGTTGCTGGACTCCCATGTAGTTGACTATGGCTTGAGTTCCAGACCCGGTGGCTTAAACTTATGCCAGGTGCATGTGCATGCATGCCCAAGATTCTTAGAGGAAAATGGAGGAGAAGAGACTGTGGTGTGGCCATTCCCCTGGGTGGTGATTTCTCTCTCTTTCTGTCTCTGTCTCTCTCTCTCTCTCTTTCTGGTGAGTGCATGCACACGATAGCAAAAGCTTCTCAGAAAAAGAAAAAAAAGACACTGAATCAGGGACTCGAACCATGGTTGACTATGTGGAAGTCCAGTGACAAAACCATCATGCCATCTGGTGGTTCTTCTTTCCAATCTGAATATCTTTGTTCTGCTAGCTGACGTTTCTGCTTTCTGGAGTGTCTTGTTGTGTTAAATTGTGTTGATGTGATGTCTCCCTTCTTTTTAAAATTTTTCCATGACAGAAAAAAAATTTTTTTGGAGAGGTTTTTGCTATAGGACAGAGAGAGACATAGAGAGAGGAAGTGAGAAATCACCCCCCAGGGGGCATGGTCATGCTGCAATCCCTTCTCCTCCATTCTCCTCTCGGGATCTTGGGCACGCACGCACACGTGCCCGGCGTGAGTTTTAAGCCACCGGGTCCAGGACGCAAACCACGGTTGACTACGTGGGAGTCCAGTGACATAGCCATTACACTAACTGCTGGTTCCCATGACAGAAAATTTTATTATACCCTTTTTATAATGTAAATTTACAAACTTGCTAAACATTTGACCTAAATGTGAAGAAACTGCCTAGAGATACAAACCAGAATACAATTACATGAAGAGAACAAACAAAAGACACTCAGTAAAAGAAGGTTATTGTTGCTTGCAGCACTTTAAGTTGATAATCTACACTCTTAAAAAGTTGTGGAGTCCAGAGGTGGCATAGTGGCTAGGCACTAGATTTCCACATAGTCAACTGTGGTTTGAGTTCTGAACACAGCATCTTGAAACTCATGCTGGTTGTGTGTGCATGTGTGCCCATAGTCTTGAGAGAAGAATGAAGGAGCAGGGATAGCAGTGTGGTCCCCCCGGCAAAGGATGATCTCTCTCTATTTATTTATCTCTCTTTGTTGCTCTGGTGACTGCATGCACCCTACAGAAAAAATGTTTCTCACCTTCATGGCTCCTGAGAACTAGTGATTTCAGGGGAATCAGAGAAATAAAGATTTCCCACTGATAATTCAGCCTCCAGCCCACAAACTCGCATGGTAGGAAGACTTTCAAGCCTCCTGTCTCTGTCTCTGTCTCTCTCTACCTCTGTCTCTGTCTTCTCATTGTTTTTGCAGTTTTTCCTTTTTAAGTTTTCTAATTTTTGCTTTTTTTAAAAAAAATAATGTTATTGGTTTTTAAATTTTTTTCTTAGTTTTTTCTTCTCTTTCTCTTGGTTTCTTGGTTGTTTTTGTTGCTGTTGTTTCTCGCTCTCTCTGTTTCCTTTTCTGCATGCTCCTCGACACTCAGATTGAACTTCAACTTTGGGAAGAAACACACCATTTGTCAGATGACTAGAAATCACTGCAGGGCCACAAGAAATATGGGAAAGCAGGAAATACCTCTCCTCCAAGGGAAAAAAATAACTCCTCCTCATCCACAGACAGTTCAATGGAAATCAGGAAAATGTCTGATAAAGAATTTAGAACATTCACAATGGTGAAGCTAACAGAGATGGAAGAGAAGAGAGACAAGGAACTGCAGAAGAGAGAGAAGAAAGGAGCTGACAAGTTCCAGGAGATGAGAAAATTCTTGCAAGATCTAAAAGAGGAATTACACACTTTACAAAAGAATCAAATGGAACTGTTAGAGATGAAGACTATAATGCAGGAAGTCAAAATCTCCCTTGAAAGTATTAAAAGCAGACTAGATCATATAGAAAATAGAATCTCAGATGTAGAAGAGAAAATTGCTGGCCTAGAAAAATCCACCATGAAGACTGAGAAAATTGCCCAAAAACTTGAGAATAATATACGAGAAGTACTAGATACCATCAAACGTCCAAACATTCAGATAATAGGCATCCCAGAAGGTGAAGAGACCCATAAGGGCATTGATAATCTATTCCATGAAATCCTGCAAGAAAACTTTCGAAACCTAGAGAGGCACACAAAGATACAGTCCCAAGAAATACAAAGGACCCCAAATAGAATCAACCCATGAAGATCTTCTCAAAGACACATAGCCAGACTGACCAAAACCGTAGACAACGACAAGATACTAATATTGGCAAGAGAGAAACGGCAAGTTAACTACAAAGGATAACCCATCAGACTAGCAGCAGACTTCTCATCGGAAACAAAGTGAGTGAGGAGAGAATGGGAAAATATATTCAAAGTGTTAAGGGAAAAGCAATTTCAACCAAGAATATTGTACCCAGAAAGATTATCCACCATATGGGAAGAAAACACAAGAACATTCTCAGATAAAAGAAAACCTGAAAAAATTTACCAGCACCAGGCCAGATCACCAAGAAGCTCTCAAGGGAGTGCTATGTCAGGAAAATTAAATGCAGACACACAGAAATAAGAGTTCAAAAACTAAGAAAATGGCCAACTTAATCGTAGGGACAAGTCTGGAGTTGAATATTATATCCCAGAATTCAATCAGAAAGATGGGTCCCCAACAGAAGATAGATTAAAGGACATGAGGCTGAACTTCAGAATGGGAAAATATTTTTGTAAATTTTGCATCAGATAAGGACTGATAACCAGAATACACAAGGAACTAAAAAAGCTGTTTGGAAAAAAGATGATCAACCCTATTAAAAGATGGGAGAAGGAGATGAAAAAAACACTCTCTAAAGATGACATATGAATGGCCAAAGGGCATATGAAAAAATGTTCAACCTCCCTCATCGTAAGGGAAATGCAGATAAAAACAACAATGAGGTATCACCTAACCCCAGTCAGAATGTCTAATATTAAAAAAAAATGATAAGTGTTGTCAGGGGTGTGGTGAAAGGGGAACTCTTTTACACTGCTGGTGGGAATGTAGATTGGTCCAACCACTGTGGAGAATAATTTGGAAATTCCTCAAAAATCTACAGATAGATCTGCCATATGATCCAGGGATCCCACTCCTCGGTATCTACCCAAAGGACAGAAGAATTCTTCATTGGAAAAGTGCTTGCACATCGATGTTTATTGCGGCACTATTCACAATTGCTAGGTCATGGAACCAACCCAAATGCCCCCATATGGAGGAATGGATTGAAAAACTGTGGCACATATACTCTATGGAATACTACTCAGCCATAAAAACCAACAGAGCCCTGGCTTTTGACAGAAAGTGGAAGAATATGGAAGATGTACTGCTGAGTGAGGCAAGCCAGGCTATGAAGGAGAGACATTGTATGTCCCCACTTAACATATACCGTTTGTCTGCATTCTATGACTGAAACTGATTGACTAACAGTTGAACAAACACAAGAGATGGGTGTGAATGTCAGATGACGTGTATGTGGAGGAGTGGGGCCTAACGAAGGACATTTGGAGAAGGGATACAGAGGTAGAGCATTGACGGGACAGGGAGGTGTGGTGTTATCTGTTGAAGATATTTCGATCAACGTGTCTGGGGAGAAATGTTCACATATTGAAATGGTCTCATTGTAAGCCAAACAATATGATTGAAAGTATATACAAATAATAATAATAATAATAAATAATGTGAAAAAATTAATAAATAAAAAATTTCTAAAAATAAAATAAATAAATAAAACAGTTTGTTGTCTGGTTTTAAGAGTTTTTTTCCTGTCTTGAGCTGTCAATGGGTTCATGTACCTACTATTTGAACAGAATAATAACCTGTTTCCAGGCTTTAAGTTTCAAGGAAATTTTCTTACCAGTTCAAAACTGCTTTTCTTGAAATTACCAGCTGAACTTGTTATTGAAAGTAGTTAGATTATTTATGAATTTCTGTGATCAATAAAATGTTGGGGGAAAAGGAATGGAAGACAACTGTAGACACCAGAGATAGTGTGAGAAGAGGGTGAAAAAGGGCAGAGGGTCAGACATAGGGGTAAATATATGTAAACAAAAAAATGTATATATATATATATATATATATATATATATATATATATATATGAAACTAGAAATGGAAAATTATTGATGAAAACATGCATGATTAAGCTACTATGCAGTATATTCTAGTTGGGAAACTACATTTTGTATGTTGTGACAATGCTTAGGGGATAAATGTAAATTAATAAAAAAAAGTTTCAGGAGGAAAAAAAACACACAAACTGTTTTTCTTGAAGTTAAAAAAAATGCGTATTTCATGACTGCAGTAAGCTGTATTGCCCCAGCTAAGTGCTACTTTATAGTATGTTCATTCTATTCACTGAGGTTTATGCCTAAAGTCAAACTTGTGTTTATGGATATGTATATATCAGCTGTGCTTGCTATTGGAAATAGGTTAATTAAGTTCATTAGCGAATCACTAAGATGGAGGAAAATGCATAGAAAGCAACCATAGATACCAGAGACAATGTGGGAAGAGGGTGGGACACGGCAGAGGGTGAGAGATAGGGAATCACAGATGGCAAAAAAAAAAAAAAAAAGAGCAAAATATACAGGAAACAAGAAATGGAAAATTTTTTTTTGATGATAACACGTATGTTGATGTGCTTGATTGAGCCAATATACAGTGTATTTTGAATGGGAAATCTCATTTTGTATGCTGTAATGATGTATAGTGAATGAATGTAAATAAATAAATTTAAATTTTTTTAATTTCAATTTTTTTAAATTTTTTTAATTTCAATATATTTATTTGCATTCATTCACTGAACATCATTACAGCATACAAAATGAGATTTTCCATCCAAAGTACACTATATATTGTCTCACTCAAGCACATCAACAAACATGTTATTGTCAGCAAATGATCTTCCATTTCTTGTCTTCTGTATGTTTTGCTTTTTTTCCCCCCATCCTTGATTCTCTATCTCTTACCCTCTGCCATCTCCCACTCTCCTCCCACACTGTCTCTGGTATCTATGTTTGCTTTCTATACTGTTTTCTCCTCACATTTTATTGTATCGCCAAAGACCCTAATCAATCCAAATACCCTCATAGCAAACACAAATGATACACACATTTCCATGAACACAAGACTTACTTTACGCGTCCTATAAAGTAGCACCTAGCTGTGGCTACATAAACTACTGCAGTCATTGAATAGATATATATTTTTTTCCTGAAACTTTTTTTTTTTGTAACTCAATTTACATTCCTTCCCTAAGCTTCATCACAGCATACAAAATGCAATCTCCCATCCAGTACACACTGCATAGTGACACAATCATGCACATTACAAAAAATTTTCCGTTACTAGTTCCTAGAATTACTTTCACCCCTCTTTCTGACCCTCTGTCCCTTCCTACCCTCCTCTCACACCACCTCCGGTGTCCACAATTGTCCTTCATTCCCTTCCCACCCACGTTGCATTGATCCCACATTTTCCTACATAATCTAACTACTTTCAATGGTGAGTTCACTCATTACTACTAAGAAAACCAGTTTTAACTTAACTCAAAGAAATGCCAAGGAACTTTGCTTAAAGCCAGGAAACAAGTTAGGATTCTGTTCAAATGGTAGGTGCATGAACCTATCAGTCTCATGTACTTTTATCTTCTGTTCTGGTTCAATTTTCCTGATTAAATTCTGGGATATAATATTCAATTCCAGACTTGTTCCTATGATTAAGTTAGCCACTTTCATAGTTTTTGGACTTTTATTTCCATGTGTCTGTGTTTAATTTTCTTGATACAGCACACCCTTGAGGACTTCTTGGAGATCTGGTCTGGTGCTGGTAAATTCTTTCAGGTTTTGTTTATCTGAGAATGTTCTTGTCTTTTCTTCCCACCTGAAAGATAATCTTGCCGGGTACAGTATTCTTGGCTGAAAC
Source organism: Tupaia tana (assembly GCA_026018925.1). Taxonomy (NCBI): domain Eukaryota; kingdom Metazoa; phylum Chordata; class Mammalia; order Scandentia; family Tupaiidae; genus Tupaia; species Tupaia tana. The sequence goes on along the minus strand of JAKSZU010000025.1, from coordinate 7,202,377 downwards.
TGCTTCTCTCGTAACACTTTGAATATATTTTCCCATTCTCTCCTCGCTCGCATTGTTTCCGATGAGAGATCTGCTGTTAGCCTGATGGGATGTCCTTTGTAGGTAACTTGATGTTTCTCTCTTGCCAATCTTAGTATCTTGTCTTTGTCTGCAGTTTTGGTCAACCTGGCTATAATGTGTCTTGGAGAAGATCTTCTTGGGTTGATTGTATTTGGGGTCCTTTGTATTTCCTGGGACTGGATCTTCGAATGCCTCTCTAGGTTTGGAAAGTTTTCTTGCAGGATTTCATGGAATAGATTATCAATGCCCTTATGGGTCTCTTCACCTTCTGGAATGCTAATTATCTGGATATTTGGACGTTTGATGGTATCCAGTACTTCTCGCATATTATTCTCAAATTTTTGAGCCATTTTCTCAGTCTTCATAGTGGATTTTTCTAAGCCAGCCATTTTCTCTTCTACATCTGAGATTCTATTTTCTGAATGATCTAGTCTGCTTTTAATACTTTCAAGGGAGATTTTGACTTCTTGTATTATAGACTTCATCTCTAGCAGTTCCGTTTGAGTCTTTTGTAAAGTGTGTAATTTCTCTTTTAGCTCTTGCAAGAATTTCCTCGTCTCCTGGAACTCGGCAACTTCTTTCTCCTTTCTCTTTAGCAGTTCATTATCTCTCTTTTCTTCCATCTCTGTTAACTTCGACATTACAAATGCTCTAAATTCCTTATCAGACACTTCCATGACTTTCACCGAACTGCTTGTGGATGAAGGAGAGTTACTCTTTTCCATTGAAGGAGAGGTATTTTCTCGTTTTCCCATATTTCTTGTGATCCGACGGTGATTTCTTGTCATCTGATGGATGGTGTGTTTATTTCAAATTCTTGAAGTTAAGCCTCAATGTTCAGGAGCAAGCAGACAGAGGTGTTCTAGAATCTGTTTGCTGTTCTGTTGTGATCGCACACTAGGTTTGCTTGCTGGAGGCTGAATTATGAGTAGAAAATCTTCATTTCTCCTGTCCCCTGAAATATCTAGTTCCCAGTAGCCACGAGGAATCTTCTGACAGAAGGGCTCAACTCTCCTGCCACACTAGGTTTGCTTGCTGGAGGCTGAATTATGAGTAGAAAATCTTCATTTCTCCTGTCCCCTGAAATATCTAGTTCCCAGTAGCCATGAGGAATCTTCTCAATAAATTTACATTTTTTTTCTCCTAAAAAAAGAATGAAAGAGAGAAAAAGAAAAGAAAAGGTGTCTCTCAAAAAAAAAAAGTTTTATAGGGGGGAAAGCATGCAGTGAAGTGGTTAATGTGCTGAACTCCCACATGTCAAGCCATGGTTCAAGTCCCAGACATGGCTGCTTGAAAATTCACTCCAGGCACGTGTGTGTGTGCATGTTGAAAATACCATGTGGAGAATGGACAGGAAAGAATAGACATACCCCCTGATGAGTGATTTCTCACTTTCTCTCTCACAGTCCCTCTCTGCCAAGTACACATTTCTTATGGCAAAAGTCTTAAAAAAAAGAAAGAAAAGAGTTTTACAGCTGCTAAATGACACATTGCTGATTAACCATTAAGCAGTTTTAAGAGGAAATGATACATTTAATAAATTGCATTCCAGTAGTAAGTTCTACTTTTTGTTAATTTCAATGTAATTATTGTAACTTTATTTACTCTTTGGACTGAGTTCTGATAATATTAAACTTTTAGTGTAAAAAATTAGTGTATTTCAGCTTTCCTACATGGAGTCTATTTTCCACTCTTGGGGAAAAAAATGAAAGAACTTGAGATCACAATCTCTATTCAGAGAATTATTTACTGCTTGATTACATTTTTTGGTTTAATATTTAAGATGTTAATTTAAAATAAGTATATTATGTGGCTTTCCATTTACATTAATGTAGAAATATTACTTTGGGGAAAATAGAGGCTTCAATTTTTTTTTTTACTTAAATAAATAAATAAATAAATAGTTTTGGCAGTTTTAGAGCATTTAATTAAAAGTAACTGTTAAAATCCATGACCTTTGGTATCTTAATACGCAGTGGTCATCAGTATTACCTGTGTAGATGACTATTAAGAGATGTTCAGCATTTTCAGAATTCCTGTGTCTTTAAATCTATGTTTCATACACTGAGTTCTATGGTCACTATCCTCTCTTCGAGATGATTTTTTTTTTTCCTCCCTGACTGCTCATCTCATTACCCAGTCTCACAAACTCAGATTTCTGGCTTGAGTATGCTTGCATTTTTGTTCTTCCAGAGACACATCCTCATATCTGTAATATCAGGAACAGGCCAAGGAATATGAAGCCAAACATTGAAAGGGATAAGAAAGAAGTTTATTGAGAGGTGAAGCTCCGTCACAGTGATCAGACACTCAAGTAAGGGTCTGGTGCCCCTCATTGGGGCAGCGGGGTTTGTATACAGGCAAGTAAGCAAGTTACATAAAATACACCTGGCAGAGGGGTAGCTAGGTACTAAACTGCAATGGCAAAGTCATAAGTGCATATATCTCAGAAGAATAGCTTGTGCCTGGGAGATGCAACCACATCTTTGTTTCTGTTTGATTCTCAGTGCTGGTTGCCTAGGCTGACATTAAGATGGCTGCCAATACAGAGAAAATGGAGGGACAGTTGTCAAGATAGACTCAACATTCCCAATTTTTTTTTTTTTTTTTTAGAGGTGAGAATTTCTGATGAGGTCAATCTTGTTAACCTCGGCCTTGTTTTCTAGTTCATCTCCAGCAACCTCTTTATAATAGGTGCAGAGATACAGGACACAAACCTTGTTAATTTGCTGCCAAACAAAGCCAATGAGTGAATTAATTAGACAAGGAGCCAACATCAGAATGAGCAGGAGGAGAAGCAGAGGCTTTGCAATAGCTGAGAGCAGGTGATCAGTCAGGGGGCTCCTTGGAACCACCCCTCAAGCCATCCTGCACTTGTTTGGCATCTGTCCTCTCAGTCTTTAATGTTAGCCCAGACAGTAGGTTAGTCTGTTGAATAACTAGCCAGTCTGTTGAATAACTCAGGACTGGTTTGCATAGGAAACAGCAGGTCTCTCCCAGATCCATGCATAGGCCACCTTGTTTAAGAAAAATATTTTCTAGGGAACCAGCAGTTAGCGTAATGGCTATGTCGCTGGACTCCCACGTAGTCGACCGCGGTTTGCGTCCTGGACCCGGTGGCTTAAAACTCACTCCAGGCACGTGTGCGTGCGTGCCCAAGATCCCAAGAGGAGAATGGAGGAGAAGGGATTGTGGCATGACCATCCCCTCTGAAGGGTGATTTCTCGCTTTCTGTCTCTATGTCTCTCTCTGTCTGTCTGGCGAGCGCACGCACCCTATAGCGAAAACCTCTCAAAAAAAAAAAAAAAAAAAAAAAAAAAAAAAAAAAAAAAAAAAAAAAAAAAAAGAAGAAAAAAATAAGGTCTAGCCCTCTACAATTTTGTAAAAAAACCTTGGCCAAGGATTTTAGCTCGTGTTGGAGAGCCTCTATGCCCGCAGTAAGATGTTTAAGGTCCTGATTGATGGCCATTTCAAGGGCAGCAGAGTGTTGTAAATTGGTAATCAAGGCCGAGGCTCCCAGAGCCATGGAACCAGCAATTCTGAAATCTACTAGAAGAGGGATTAGGATAGGGGCTGTTCTTTCAGTCTGAGTAAATCCCAGGATGTGGTGTCATCCCTCAGGCCTAGAATACAGAGACACCACAGGCAAGACATACACTTGGATACAATGTAATCCCCCAGAATGGTTAAACCAAAAGGAGCTAACACAAGGCATCAGCCCCCAAGTGCATGCCCAATAGGTTCCCGAAGGAGGGGCCTGAAAAACTGTAAGTCATTCGGTGATTACTCTAGAGTAGTTACAGTTCTGAGAATAAGGGTTAAGATAACCAGGGGACATTAAGCAGAGACCTATCTCCTGTAAGTCCCCCATAGTCATTGCAGGTGTATCCCAGGAGCAGCCGGAGATGTCCTCACGTCTCAAAGGATCAATGGTGGATGCCAAGCTGACAAAGTAGGGGGACTGCAGGTTCCAGCAAAGTCAATAGTCAACTATAGTCCCCAAGTCCAGGTTAGTCTCATTGATGACATGATGAATGGCATGGGTCTTAATCAGAATATGTTGAGCCATGGCCGGGAAGTCGGGAGCCTCCCAGTGGGGTGGGTCATAAAGGCTGGTAACATTTGAGCTGGAGGAATTCCCAGCAGGGCTTGTGGGCTAGGTAAGGGAGTGGATGACAGAGGGTGTGGGGTAGGGAAAAGAGGGAGCTGCTGAGGGGGCAGGAGGGCATGACCAGGACCAATGGGATTAAATCGGGGAGGAGTGGTGTAGCGCTGGATGGTAATAAGGGTCCCAAGATCATAACCAGAGGAATATAAACGAATGCCCCAGGTATGTCCCAGGTCCGATCTGGCAAGAAAAATGGTGAAGGCTTTAAGCATAGTTTGATTGGATTGCAGGTCCCCAGTGTACAGGGGTTAGGTGGGGAGGGCCGTTCTAGAGAAAGGTGATAGTCCCTGTTAGCCCAAGACGCCAATGTCTCACACTCCCATTGTGCACAATAAAAGTCATCTGGTCCACTGCAATCAGGGGAGGCATCTTCAGGGCAGAGGTATGGTTCCAGCTGTCATAATCCTCATTCTAAATATATGGAGCCACATCCATAGGATCGAGTCTGGGTGTGTCCACCTCCCAGTCATCTGGCCTACCCCAGAAGGGACTTTAACCAGTTTCGCTTGAACAGAGAACAGAGATTGAAAGAAAAACAAGGCATATTTGGGGCAGAGACATTTTACCTCCTGACCAGTCAAACCATTTTGTAGAATTCAAATCCAGCCAAAGGGCTGCCAGAATGCAGGGGATGGGAGCGCCAACCAAAGGAACCTCAGTAGCAGGAGGGCCATCAGGTAGTTGGACATTCTGGGGCTGTCCATTTCTTAACTCGGGTGTAATGAATCCAGGTCTTATCACCCTCAACCTTTAATACTGTAGGAGTAGTCAAAATAACAGTGAATGGCCTCTCCCACCCGGGCAAGAGATTGGGTTTATGGTGTTTCTTAATAAGCACTTGATCCCTAATCCCAATGGTGGAGAGGGGAGAGAGCGGGGGGGGGGGGGGGGGACTTTCCTGGAGGGTAATAAGAAAGCAAGAGGGAATGAACCTGTTGTAGATTTAACAGGTCTGATGCCCATTTCTGTATTGCCCACTCCAGGGCCTCTGGTCACTCCAAACACAGCAGAAGCACAGGTAGGAGGCCAAAGACTATTTCATATGGTGAGAGGCCCTGAGGCCCTGGGGTGTTGTGCACACAAAAAGGGGAAAACGAGAGGCTTTGGACCCAGTCATGGCCTGACAACATGGTCAGCTTAGTAATAGTTTCCTTAAGAGTCCTATTCATCCTTTATACCTGACCTGAACTCTGAGGGTGATAACTGCAGCAAAGGTCCCAGGGAAAATTTAAAGCCTTGCCTAAAAGCTGAGTAATTTTACCGACGAAGCTGGGCCCATTTTCTGAAGCCAGATGGTCTGGGACTCCATATTGGGGAAAGATTTCTTCTAAGATCTTCTTTGTCACCATCTGGGCATCTTCTCAAGGGGTCAGCCAGGCCTCTACTCAGTGGGAGAAGGTATCCACCATCACAAGGAGGTAGCAGAACCCACCCTTTGTCAGTTTCATCTCAGTGAAGTCTGTCTCCCAGTGGCAGAGGGGCTCTGTTCCTGTTTGCTGATATCCCAGCGAGTATGTGTTGAGCTTGGTGTTAACACGCTGACAAGAATCACAGGTATGTACAACCTCATGAATAAGAGCCATCCTGCCACAAATGCAGGACTGTCCAAGAAGAAGCTTTTACTTGGTTTCACCGAAATGAGTCAGATGATGTAGATTTTGAATTAGGGGTCATGTCAATGTCTGGGGAAGAGATATGGTTAGATGAGTCTTTAGGGAGAGCCTTCCATCAGGTACCTTGTTTTTGAGCAATCTATTGCAAATTGGTGGAAAAGTATGTCAGTTGTAACTCAAAGAGAGGCTGTGCAGCCAGGACCCAGGGCTCCATGAGGGATGCTTCTCTGGCTGCTGCATCGGTGAGGTTTTTCCCAGTGACCTCAGGCTTGGAGAGGGCACTTTGATGTCCCGGTACATGCATAATAGCTGTTGTTGCAGGATTCCATAAGGTTACCAAAGGCTCGGGAAGAAGGGCCCCTGACCGCTTCAATCAGAGTCCAATTCCAATATCCGAGGGGAGTTGGGAAGGTGGACTTTTGCCTTGGGACTTTTCAGGGCACTCATGTTTCCAATGGCCATGTTTTTTTAATGGCCCACTTGTTCTCAGAAGACTTGAGGTCAATGGGAGTCCAAGTCCTGTAGGCCTCCATTAGCCTCTACAGAAAAGCAGTGGGAGACTCTTTGGGCCCCTGCATTACCTTTGAAACCCTAGGCATATTAATAAGCTTTTTTAAATGTATGGCACAAGCCTCGCATGAAGGTCTGCCAATACTTGGTCAAATTAGCCTTTCCTTTTTAATACTGGGGTCCCAGTTGAGCCAGGCCACAGAAAAACAATGGCCTCAATGAGGACCTGATCATACTTAGGGAGGCCGTTTGGGCCAAAGACACCTTTTTTTTTGGAGAGGTTTTTGCTATAGAGTGCATGCACTCACCAGAAAGAGAAGAGAGAGACAGACAGAAATTGAGAAATCACCCCCTAGGAGGATGGCCATGCCACAATCCCTTCTCCTCCATTCTCCTCTCGGTATCTTGGGCACACATGCACACATGCCCCGCATGAATTTAAGCTACGGGGTCTGGGACTCGAACCATGGTCAACTACATGGGAGTCCAGTGACATAGCCATTACTCTAACTGCTGGTCCCCCAAAGACCCCTTTTTGTGCCTCTTGAATGATCTTTTGTTTCTCCTCTGTGGTGTACAAAACCTGGAGGAGCTGCTGGCAATTATCCCAGGTCTGCTGGTGGGTGATCATTTCAGAAAAAGAGGGGTTAAACCAGAATGCGAGGTACCCCTGGCTGAGGCAGAGCCTGCAAATAGTGGCTGGGGAATCGGAGGAGGTGGAGGGGGAACAGGCTGAACAGGCTGGTAAGGGGGGGCATGCTGAGGAGAAGGTGAGAGTTTCTCTTCTTGCTGGAGGACAGGGGGTGGAGCGGGAGCCTTGGGCTTTGTAGCCAGGATAGGCCATGCCTTCGGGGGCACCCAGGGTTTAAGCCAGGGAGGAGAAGCAGTAATAAGAGCTAACCAAGCCTCAGTATAGGGCTCTTGGTCCGGATGTACATGATAAATAATTTTATGAACAAGAACAATCTGGTGATTAAAAGTCCCAGCGTCTGGTCAGCGGACACAGAAGGTTCCCACTCTAACCCACAGAGGGTGTGCAATGGCCAGGAGAAGCTGTGGCCCTGAGGGATTGCACCTCATGATGAAAGTCCTTGAAGTGGCTGAGGATGAGTGACAGGGGGGACTTGGAGGCTCCCTGACCCATGGCTGGCAAGGAGACGGAACCTGAAAGAGATCTCTAAGATTTAAAAAGGAAGGCTGTAGGTAGTAAGGGGGAACAGAAGTGATCAGCGTTGAGGCAGGAGAGATGGCTGCCAACCTGGAAGGAAAAACCTGTGAGGGAAAGCGAGAGTGCACGGTGAAAGGACAGAAACACAGAGAAGACGAGTGAAAAGAACACAGTTCCTATTCCAGGGAGATCAGGCGCACCGTCACTCTGCACCCGAGGCATCTGACCACATCCGGTTCACTCTCAGGGTGTTTAAGATATCACCAGTGACCCAGGTTTGACTTACTCTGTCCTTGGTGTCAGAAATTTTGACCAGAGGAGAGAAGTCCCAGGCAGGAGATCTCTCCACTAAAGAGGGAGATCCCAGATGAGGCCCAAAACAAGCCAAACGTTGAAAGAGATAGGAAAGACGGGACCAGCAGGTGGTGTGGTGGTTAAGGGCTGGACACTCCCACATGGCCAACCATGGTTTGAGCCCTGGACCTGGTGGCTTCCTTTCTCATTTTCCCTCTCTCTGGCTCTCTGTGTCTCTCTCTGGCCAAATTAAAATAAATGAATGAATAAATAAAATTAAAAAAACACAAAGAGATAAGAAAGAAGTTTATTGAGAGGTGAAGCTGTGTCACAGTGACCAGACACTCAAGTAAGGGTCTGGTGCCCCTCAGTGGGGCAGCAGGGTTTTTATACAGGCAACTAAACAAGTTACATAAGGTACACCAGACAGAGGGGTTGCTAGGCACTCACCCGCAATGGTATGGTCATAAGTGCATATACCTCAGAAGAATAGCTTGTGCCTGGGAGACGTGACCACATCCTTGTTTCTGTTTGATTCTCAGTGCTGGTTGCCTAGGCTGACATTAAGATGACTGGCAATACAGAGAAAATGGAGTGTCAAGATAGATTCAATAATACTTATTGCCCTTGGTACCCTGAGACCAGATCTTTGAAATTAACTGATTGGGAAAAAAATTGGTATCTGCTTACATAAAGAGCCACGTGCTCCTATAAAAATATTACATGCCACTTTTGGCCAGAACCACCATCATCCAGTAATTAACCAAAATGACAAACACAAAGGGACAGAGGAGAGGCACCTGACATATGTTCTCTAGGCCTTTTAGAAAACATGGAGTTGCTCCTTTGGCAATATATATGTGAATCTACAAGGAAGGTGATATTATAGACATCAAAGGAATTGGTACAGTTCAAAAAAGAATGCCCCACAAATGTTACCATGGCAAAACTTGAAGAGTCTACAGTGTTAGCATGCTGTGAACAAACAAGTTAAGGGCACGATTCTTGCCAAGAGAATTAATATGCTTATTGAGCATATTAAGCATTATAAGAGCAGAGATAGCTTCCTAAAACATGTAAAGGAAAATGAGCAGAAAAAGAAGGAAGCCAAAGAGAAAAGTCCCTGGGTTCAACTAAAGTGCCAGCCTGCTCCACCCAGAGAAGCACATTTTGTTAGAGCCAATGAATAGAAGCTTGAGGTACCGGAACTTATTCCCCATGAATTCATGGCATGATGGGTGTTAAAATAAACTAATCTGTGGTCTATAAAAAAAATTACATGCCTGGCATCTATACAGAAATGCCCTGCTTCAATTTGGAAAACCTAATAACCTTGAACCTCCTCTGAAAGAGCTATTAACAGCTAATGCAGAGACCAAACCTAATCCAACTGCCCCTCCAGCTCCTTCTACTACTCCTCCCCCATTCAAGGCCTTATCTAAAAAAAAAACGACTAGGGAAAAATTGTCCGGGGGATGTTTACAGACATGTCTAAGCAGTGCTTTACAAGAAGGGGACACTTCCATGCTTTCTGTCTTTCCTGTTATATGCAAAAGGGGACAAGCCACATATGTTTACCCTATAGTATAGTTAAGGAATTAAGAAACAAGCTATCATCAAATATGAAACCAGCAGTCATTATGTTATAGGGCTGATAGACAACATAGCGACAAGCTATGAGCTTACAACCAATGGCTGGAAAGTGTTGGTAAAAATGGTAACTACTCCTGCCCAATATACAGTTTGGAGACAAGAGTTTGACAACAGATGCCATCAGATGGCTGACAATAATGTAATAAGAAATCCAGAAGTGACTGCTGAAATGTTGTCAGGGATGGGTGATTATGCTACAAATGAGCAACAGTCCCCCTGGCCACCTGAAATCTTTAGGCAAATAGCCAACATTGCCACTGGTGCATGGAAGAAAATACCTGATTCTTCTGGGGGATGCCTTTCTTCTGTTAAGGTGCATCAAGGGCCACAAGAAACTTATGACTTTTATTTATAGACAGGTTACAAAGATCTTTTTACAGGCAAGTAGAGAATGAAGATGCAGCTGAGGCACTGTTGAAACAGCTGGCCTTTGAGAATGCTAATGTTGATTGACAGGAGGTATTGAAAAGTATTTATGGCAAGCTCACCACCTCTTTAGCAGACATGATAAAGGCATGTCAGTTATTAGGTACTGAAAGCCACAAACAAGGATTGTTGGCTGCAGTATTGAGACCTCCAAATAGAAAATGCTATGTGGAAAAGAGGGACATGTCATCAAGGATTGTAAAGAAAAACAAAGAAAGCTTTCCTCAAAATGTAAACACTGTCGTGAAGGCTTTCATTGGACTAACCAGTACCTCTCTTCTACTGATGTGTCAGAAAACCCAATACTGTGCATGCCTCCAGCCCAAAACCCAAGCAGCCATCACTCTTTTCTCAGTCCAACCCAGTGACTGACAAAAACTCTAACTAGAAAACTAGACTGGAAATTTATGACTCCACTCATGCTACAGTTGAGAGTGCTGGCATTCATTTAATTGCCCAAGAGGATATTTCTTTAAGTTTACCAGAAGTCTCTCTAGTAAATAGCTATCAGAACCTCTAAAAAATAGGCATGCTTAAAACTTAAAAACACAAGACAGCCTCTGGTGACATTGTATCCCTGATAACAGCCTACACTGAGTTAACTCTCTCTCTCTTTTTTTTGAAAGGTTTTTGCTATAAGGCACGTGTGCTCGACAGAAAGTGAGAAATCACCCCCTGGCGGGGGTGGGGGGTGATGGCCACACCTCAATCCCTTCTCCTCCATTCTCCTCTCAGGATCTTGGGCACACATGAACACAAGCCTGGTGTGAGTTTAAGCCACAGGGTCCAGGCCTCGAACCATGGTCGACTATATGGGAGTCCAGCCACATAGTCATTATGCCAACTGCTGGTCCTGAGTTAACCCTTTCTCATCCCTAGGGTTGTTACCGAACTCAAATCAGGTTCACTTGCCCAAGTGCTATAAAACTAAACCATAGGCACATGGTGTGATGAAGGAAAGTACAACTCTATTGCAAAGCACAAAGCAAGGAGAGCGAGCAGCTCATGCTGAAAAGAGCTGATCTCCCCAAGATGTTCCCCACATGCATTTTTAAGGGCAAAAATTAGGGACAGAGGTCATAAGCACATGATCAGTTCAGTGATTGGTTCAAGAGGGCATGATCATCTCATGGGCATTCTTGATTGATGAAGTTTCTTTGTTTTTCCTTACAAATTTCTCTTCAGATGTCTGGAGTCATTCAGGCTGGAGTCTTTGAGTTCACAACCAGTAGTTTCCAGCCTATAAAACATCCTACACATTGAAATGAAAATCTCATCTTTCCTTTAAGTGAAAGTTTTAGAGGTCAAATGGCCCTCGTTCATGGTCCATGTTGGTCATTAAAATAACCAAAAGTCTGAAGACTTACTTCTTAATCTGGGTCATTACAATGGAAATGGATCTTATATTTCAAGAACCTTAAAAAGATATTAGGTGGTCCTTGCTCAGTTTCAGGGTGCTTGGAGTTTTTTTTGTTCATGATCAATTGCTTTGTTTGATGCCTATTAAAAGTTTTTTTCCAAATAATTAACATCTAAAACTGTTATCAATAACAATGTTTTGTTCTATATTGGGAAATTTGTTAAACAGTTTTTGTTTGTAAAATACATATCTGTAAGCTGCTGATATGTACTAAAAACTAATTTTGCAATCAGTCAAAAATTCTGATAAAAATGTAAAGTCCTACATATAAGGTTATAAGCTAAAGAGTTTCAGATTTTCCAGGCTAGGAAAAAGAACAAGAGATAGGCTTTGACAAGCCTAAAGTTATTCTTCAAATAACAAACAATATATGTTCCTTATCTATTTAATCAAAGCTAACAACAATCTCCAAAGGGAAATTTATTTAAAAAAAAAAAAAAGCAAAAAGGTAGAAAGAAAATGGTAAGTAGGAAAAAGATATAGAAAAATATAGTTATAAACATGTATTTGTGGTGAAGAAGGTTAGAAAGAAAGAGGATATTTCAATATAGAGTTTTATATGGTAAAATTTTTTACCTAAAGTAAGATGGATGCATTATTCCAGAATGAAAAAAAAAAAAGTAAAAGCGGGCAAATAGTCAAGAAATAAAGCTTGTTGCAAAAGGTTTAAGTTATGTTGAAGAAGTTCTGAGAGGGAATTGTAAAGAATTAGGATTTGGGGACCAGCAGTTAGTGTAATGGCTATGTTGCTGGACTCCCACGTAGTCGACCATGGTTCGAGTCTCGGACCCGGTGGCTTAAACTCACACTGGGCATGTGTGCGTGCATGCCCAAGATCCCGAGAGGAGAATGGAAGAGAAGGGATTGCGGCATGGCCATCCCCTCTGGGGGGTGATTTCCTGCTTTCTATCTCTCTGTCTCTCTCTGTCTGTCTGGCGAGCACACGCGCCCTATAGCAAAATCCTCTCCAAAAAAAAAAAAAAAAAAAAGAATTAGGATTTTCCCCACTGGGAAAAGGAAAACCTCTTTAGTAAATGGTGCTGGAAAAACTGGGTATCCACCTGCAGAAAGATGAAACTGAACCCCCATCTTTCACCATTAACAACAATCAACTCAAAATGGATCAAAAATCTGAACCTAAGACCTCAGACAATAAAACTACTGGTGGAAAATGTTGGGGAAACTCTGGGAGACATTGGAGTAGGCAAAGACTTCTTAAATAAGACTCCCAAAGCACAGGCAATAATCCCTAAAATAGACAAGTGGGACTATATCAGACTAAGAAGTTTCTGCACAGCAAAGGACACAGGAACAAGTGTTACTGTGTGAATCGACAACCCTCAGAATGGAAAAATATTTTTGTTAAATATGTCTCAGACAAGGGACTGATAACCAGAATACACAGGGAACTCAAGTTCCTTATGCGAAAAAAATGATTAACCCAATTAAAAGATGGGAAAATGAGCTGAACAAAAATCTAAGGAAGACATATGAACAGCCAAAAAGCATATGAGGAAATGCTCAACATCCCTCATCATAAGGGAGATGCAGATAAAAACCACAATGAGATACCACCTAACCCCTGTCAGAATGGCAAAGATGAAGAATATAAAAAGTGGTAAGTGTTGGCGGGGATGTGGTGAAAAGGGAACCCTCCTACACTCTTGGTGGGAATGTAAACTAGTTCAACCACTGTGGAGAACAGTATGGAGGTTCCTCAAAGATCTACAAATAGAATTACCATTTGACCCAGCAATCCTGCTTCTGGGTATTTACCCGAAAGACAGGAAAATGCTCAGTCAGAAAAGTGCTTGCACATCAATGTTTATTGCAGCATTATTCACAATTGCCAAGACATGGAACCAACCTAAATGTCCACAAACTGATGAATGGATTGGAAAAGTGTGGTATATATACTCTATGGAATACTACTCAGCCATAAAAAAATAACAAGACCCTGGAATTTGATAGAAAGTGGTCAGAGGATCTATTGCTGAGTGAAGTAAGCCAGGCTATGAAAGAAAGATATTGTATGTATCCACTCAATATATACCGACTACCTGCACTCTATGGTAGAGAGCAAAAAATTGGAGGACATAAAAGCAGTGAAAGTACTTAATGAGAATAGGACAGTGTGGAATGGGGGGGTGAGGAGAAGAGGATAGAGAAAGATAGCAAGAGAATAGAGAGGCAGGACGTCAGTGAGAAACAGACATGGCTTATTACCTGTTGATGATGACATGTATAGTATTCTCAACTGCATTGGTCTGAGAAGTATTTCATGATGGGTAAAGTCTTTTTACAAGCAAAATGAGAAATAGTGATTGACTGTTTTAAAAAATAATTATAATAATAATAATAATGATTGGGAAAAACATAGAAAAGGTATTGAATGATGAAGTGGGGAGATTAGTCTCTGTATTGACTGACATGCATGGCATTTCCTTTTGAAAAAGCAATGTAATACACTGTAAAATTATATGTAATCCAATGTAATATAAAGAAGATTATGATGATAATAAAAATTAAAAAAAGTATCATGAAAAAAAAAAAAAAGAAAGAAAGGAAAAGCCTAGCTGACTATGACAAGATGAACAAACCTGAAGGCTCCAGGGAAAGATTAACTATCTTAGCTGGGAGCTCTTATCTAAAGCAACAGATAGTTTTTATCTACAAAGAGTTTCTCATCTATGTGCTGTTAACTATGAAAAACTGCTAATAAAACATCCTGTGTTGTCTCCTGAGCTACAAGATCACCTTCCTTTCCCATATGGGCAATAGGCTCACCCCCTTCAGTTGTAATATAGATATTCCATATATTAACAGTGTCTTTACTTAACAAGACAAGATTTCTATCAAGGCCTTTGTAACCAGCAATGTTGCTGCCCTGGCCCTGGACTGAAGTTATCAAGCTGGCCTGGGACTGAAGTTATAAAGCTTCCTACAAGCCCCCTCTTGGAAAGACCCTTCCCAGTAATCAAGATCTAAGAAGAAAATGCACCAGACAAATGGACTTCCTCATGCTGAGAACTGTGATTGATTTTACCTAATCTAACAAGACAAACAGCGTGTTTTATAATTACTGTTTCCATGCTTTGTATACCCTATTTCTTAGAGTAAATTTTTTACTTTCCCTCACCCCTCTTACTTCCTAAAACATCCCTCAATAAATACGTATGTTTTAATAGCCGCTGGGCTATAGTCTGGAGCTTGCTCTGGCTGTAGTCGACTAAGAACATACTAAAAAGTATCGAGGTCTTAGTCTAATTGTCTTTCACCCCTGTTGCCTTCCTGTGTATGAGTCTCAACCCACTCCAGCTGGAGCAGGCCTCCGGCAGAATGCATCATGACCATTCTCCCTGGAGAGTGATTTCTCACTTTCTATCTCTTCGTCTCCCTCTGTCTTTCTGGCGAGCATATGCGCCCTATAGCAAAAACCTTTCTAACAAAAAATAAGAAGAAGAAGAAGAAGAAGAAGAAGAAGAAAGAAAGAAAGAAAAAAAGAAAGGAAAAAAGGAAGGAAAGAAAGAAAGAAAGAGAGAGAGAAAGAAAAGTGTATAAGATAATACGAGTAATGGTCTGGAGTTTTCAAGTTTTCTTGCTGACTTGGGCACAATAGGAAACAGCTGGCACAAGCAAGGATCCCCAAGTGGGCATTTCTGCCAAAGGACGCCTCCTAGTGGAAATGTAGCAGACAGCCAATGCACCTAGATTCAAGGACATGCAGCTACCTGATCCCAGCATGTGTAGGTGCAGGAGAAGTTTGCCCTTCTTAGGTCCAGAGAGGGGCTTTTTCATCATTCCTGGAGAAGAACCTGGAGCTTTGCAGAGGCCTGGGAAGAGACCAGTGGGTGATGGGTGCCCTGTCCAATGGCTGTCACTTACTCCCTATACCAGCCCAGCTGACACCTACCCCTCCCGCCAGCTACTTCCCACAAAGCAATCAGGATGGTGAACCCAATCCAGACCCCAGAGTAAGAGGGTCTAGAGGGACAGGCAACACCCATCATGGCACATGAAGTAACTTGTTACTAATTAGTTAATAGATTAGGGCAGAATGTACTGTTGTGTCCACAGGAATAACCTCTTGGGAGAGGACGTAGATGGCATATGTCTGGAACTGCATAGGAGAGGGCTGGACAGCTCACCTGGAGTTCAGTGTACTTGGACCCCAGCCAGCCTGGAGGATATGAGACCAAGCCCATACCCTGGTCAATGCAGATCTTGAGAATGGGGAACAGCAGAGGTGCTGAACTGTCAGTGGCCATGAAGGAGTGAGCATGAGGGTGCCCTGGTGTTGGGGCATTCTGAAGACCTTGATGTCAGCCTGCACATGCCCCAGTTTCTGGGAGCAGTAGCTGCACCTAGAACTGTAGGGTGGGCAGTGGACTGTGGGGTGAAAAGGGTGGAGTCCCTAACTGCCCAGTCAATGCTCATTTGCGAGTTTGTAAATATGGTCCCCAAAACGACCAGTCAGGTGGCAGAGGCTATTGATAATAATCACAGGGTTTTATTGTTTTGTTTTGTTTTTACAGTTTTTGCTGTGGAGTGTGTGCACTCATGAGAGAGAGAGAGAGAGAGAGAGAGAGAGAGAGAGAGAGAGAGAGAAAGACAGTAAGGGAAAAATGAGAAATCACCCCCAGGGATTATGGTCATGCCACAATCCCTTCTCCTTTATTCTCCTGGGATTTGGGGCATACACACATATATTCCCAGCATGATTTTTTAAAAAAATTATTTATTTACATTCATTCACTATACATCATTACAGCATACAAAATGAGGTTTTTCCATCCAGAATACACTGTATATTGGCTCAATAAAGCATATCAACATATGTGTTATTGACAACAAATACTTTTTCATTTCTTGCTTCCTGTATATTTTGCTTTATTTCCCATCCTTGATTTCCTATCATTCACCCTGTGCCATATCCCACCCTACTCCCACACTGTCTCTGATATATACTGTTGCTTTCTAGGCCTTCCCCACACACACACATTTTATTGATTCAGTAAAGATCTTAATTAATCTTAAAATTATGAATAGCAAGCACAGATGATATATACATACCCATGAAAACAAGTCTGACTTTAGGCATAAACCTCAGTGAATAGAATGAACATACTATAACGTAGCACCCAATTGGCACTACGTATCTTACTTCAGTCATCACATTCATATATTTTTTTTTTTTGGAGAGTCCTTTTGTTATAGGGCGTGTGCACTCACCAGAAAGACAGAGAAAGAGAGATAGAAAGCAAGAAATCACCCTCCCACGGGGGGGTGGGGGGGATGGCCACACTGCAATCCCTTCTCCATTCTCCTCTTGGGATCTTGGACATGCATGCACACACACCCGGCATGAGTTTAAGCCACCGGTTCTGGGACTCAAACCGCAGTGGACTACATAGGAGTCCAGCGAGATAACCATTACAATAACTGCTGGTCCCATCAAATAGGATTTTTTTTTTTTTGAGAGGTTTTTGCTACAGGGCATGTGCACTCACCAGAAAGACAAAGAGACAGAGAAACAGAAAGCGAGAAAACATCCCCCAAGGGGGATGGCCATGCCGTCATCCTTTCTCCTCCATTCTCTTGGGATCTTAGACACACATGCACATGAACCAGTGTGAGTTTAAGCCACCGGGTCTGGGACTCGAACCACGATCGACTACATGGGAGTCCAGCAACATAGCCATTATGCTAACTGCCGGTCCCTCAAATAAGTATTTTTAATGCTTTTTTTTTTTTTTAAAGAAAAGCAGTTTTAGTTTTTTTTCTAAAACTGTTTTTTAACTTAATTTACATTCATTCCTTAAGCATTGTCACAACATACAAAATGTGATTTCCCATCCAGAATATACTGCATAGTGACTTAATCATGCATGTTATCATCAAAATTTTACATTTCTAGTTATATAAATATATTATATTATATATTACTATATATATATTATATATATATATCATAATATATATATTATATATATTACCCCTATTTCTGACCCTCTGCCTTTTCCCACCCTCTTCTCACACTATCTCTGGTCTCTACAGTAGTCTTCCATTCTTCCCCCCCACACACATTGTATTGATCACACAATTTATTAAATAGTCTAACTAGTTTCAATAGCAAGTTCAGCTGGTAATTTCAAGAAAGCAGTTTCAACAGAAATCATGAGGAATGCTGCTTGAAACTTAAAGCCAGGAAACAGGTTAGGATTCTGTTTAAATTGTAGGTACATGAACCTATTAACGTCTAATGACAGGACACAAATTCTTAAAACCAGACAACAAAGCCTACAAGAAAATCAGAATTTTTTTAGTCAGAAGTCATAAAATTCTATTTCACCCATTCAGTCTCATGTACTTAATCTTCTGTTGCAGTTTGATTTTTTCGATTAAATTCTGGGATATAATATTCAATTCCAGACTTGTCCCTATGATTAAGTAGGCCATTTTCTGGGTTTTAAACTCTTATTTCTGTGTGTCTGTATTTAAATTTCCTGATATACCACTCCCTTGAGAATTTCTTGGAGATTCGGTCTGCTGCTGGTAAATTCATTCAGGTTTTGTTTAGCTAAGAATGTTGTCTTTCCTTCCCACATGAAGGATAATCTTAAGGGGTATAGTATTCTTGGTTGTAATTGCTTTTCCCTTAACACGTTGAATATATTTTCCCATTCTTTCCTCGCTCGCATTGTTTCTGATGAGAGGTCTGCTGTTATACTGATTGGATATTCTTTGTAGGTAACTTGCAGTTTTTCTCTTGCCAGTCTTAGTTTCTTGTCTTTGTCTGTGGTTTTGGTCAATCTGGCTATAATGTGCCTTGGAGAAGATCCTCTTGGGTTAATTCTACTCGAGGTCCTTTGTATTTCTTGGGACTGGATCTTTGAGCGCCTTCCTAGGTTTAGAAAGTTTTCTTGCAGGATTTTATGTAATAGATTTCTAGTCATCTGATGGATGATGTGTTTCTTCCTAATTCTTGAAGTTCAATCTGAACATTCAGGAGCGTGCAGAAAGAGGTGATCTGGAATCTATTTTGTTCTGTTCTGATTCTTTGTGCATCAGATTCAGTAGATATTGAGGACTATGTTAACCCAAATAGTATTTGGATGTTTGGCTATAGTTCCCTTAGATTTGTCTAGAAACATAGTAAATGAAGATTGAGGAGCAGATAGATGAGATAAAAGAAAAAGAAAAGGAAACAGAGAGAGAGAGCACAAAAACACTAACAAAGAAACAGAGGGAAAAAAGAAGGAAAAAAAAATTTTTAAGTAAAAAAGTTTTTATTTTAGAAAAGCACAAAATACAAAACTGCATGGCGTGCAAGAATGCCACACAAAATCACTAGTTCTCAGAAGCCATGAGAAATCTTCTGCAGGCCAGGTTCTTGCCTCTCCTGCCACTCAAGTTTATAGGCAGAAAGCTGAATCATCAGTAGGAAATCTTCATCTCTTTTTGCCCTAAAATCACTAGTTCTCAGGAGCCATGAGGAATCTTCTGCCCATCTTTTTGTGTTTTTATAAAATTATTTAATTTTGTTTTTTATTATCATTATTATTTTAATTTGACCAATGTGAGAAGTTATGTGCAAAAGCAAAGCAACCAGGTCTGGGATTCGAACCACAATCAGCCATGTGGGAGTCCAGCACACCTTAACTATCATCCCACCTAGCGGCTCCCCAAGATCTTAATATATGTGCATGAACCATTACATTTTTGTATTTGTTGTTGTTTAAGTTAATCATTGTTAAGGTTTTGTGCCTACTAGGCACAAGGTAGGCACAAAAAATGCTCAATAAATGTTAGTTAAATGACAAACAGGAATGGTAGTCCTGTGCTGCAGAGTTCCTTTTTCTGTTCAACCCCCAGACAGAAGTTTCCAGCATAGGTTACATTGCATTATGGTCTTTTAAAAAAATAATTATTAGGGGCCAGCAGGTGGCATGGTGGTTAAGTATGCTGGATTCACACATGGCCAACCACTGTTCAAGTCCTGGATCTGGATGCTGGCTTTCTCTCTCCCTTTTCCTCTCTTTTCTGTCACTCACTGGTAAAATTAAACTAATAATAACAATGAATGGAACTAACTAAATGAATTATTTCTTTAATATTTTTTAGTTATTTAATTTTATTTTATTTAATATTATCATTATTTCATTTGAAACTTGGCACAGGTGCTCATCAGAGA
This sequence comes from Tupaia tana, assembly GCA_026018925.1. NCBI lineage: Eukaryota > Metazoa > Chordata > Mammalia > Scandentia > Tupaiidae > Tupaia > Tupaia tana. The sequence goes on along the minus strand of JAKSZU010000025.1, from coordinate 7,182,871 downwards.
GTGACAGAGAGAGAGGGGAAGAGATGGAAAGTGACAAAGCAGACCTTCAGGCCTAAGACTAGAACTACAGTCAATCACATAGGAACCCAGTGCCTCAATTATCATGCCACCTGCTGGCCTGCAATATGCTCCCCCTGACTCTTCTGAACATGTTATCCTCTCCAATATCAGCTTATTAAAAAAGATGATTATAAAATATTTAAGGTACCATGTTGACATTTTAACTCATCATAATTTATTTCCTCAGTATAAAATCAATTTTAGAAATAAAAAATATGTGCTTGCTCTAAGTGGTACCTTTTATTGTTATTGAAGCAGTTGGAGTTAGGTCTCAGTGACCACCCTGAAGTTCAGATGCTCGCTGCTAAAGAGCCAACACTTGAGAGACAAGTGTTGATGAAAAGGAAAGGTAGTTTTAATCAGGAAACTTAGACCTGAAAAGATGGTAAACTAATGCTCAAAACACATCTCCTTTCAGAAAAATCAATCTGGCTTATGAGAAACACCTACTGTGGCATCTCTGAAAAGAAACAGTATCTAATAAATGCCAACACTTCTAGCAGTGGAGTGATGCAAGACTGACAAACTGCAAGAAATAGACTGGAAGCTCCTATTGTACTGAATCTCAGCTTACAGACATAAAGGATGAGTAAATTATCTGAACTTGCAGACATTCCAGGGCCCTGTGCACCACAAAGGAGAAGGTGAGAGGAACTATCCTCCAAAACTACATATTTCATACACCAATCTCAGACCCCAGCACTCTTCAACTGCATAATAAAACTGGCAAGGAGGTAACACTCATTATAGAAAAGTAAAGTTATAGCACTTCAGTGTAAACATTAAATTTTCTTCACCACCCTGCCCTAAGAGCTTGGCACTGTCTTGAAAGTGAACCAGGTGGTAGAGGATAGAATATGATTAAGATTAATCTTACATCTCCACAGTTCTATGGGTTGAAAGAGACAATACAGAGGAGAGAAATCCTCGGTTAATGGGAGAAATGACGGGAACACCCCCAATGACTGAAAACTACCAGCTCCTTTGCACAATGTAGACCAAGAGCCTTGTGCGTTCCCACCCCCACTCCCAGTACGTGGGAAAGTACCAATCCCATCAAAGACAGAAATCTGGATATTTCCTCTAACTAACTGGCAGGCCTACACTCCCCCTCTTTTCAGACTCAAGTCTCAGGGAATGACTACTTTTCCCCTCTAAGGTCACCTGCAGTGCAGTCCTTCACAATATCCCCGAACTGTTAAGTGTAGGAAAATCAGAGAGAAAGGTATCTAAGAAATGGGCACCAGGGGTTGCCATCTCAGTTACAGGGAAGATGACAGGGCACTGCCCCAGGAAGTCCATAATCCTGGAGAACATTATCTAGTCACCTGGCTGCTATCATGAGTTTGCTTGGATCTTATCAACCATTGACTGATGCCAGGCACCCTAGGTCAGCCATTCTGATCCCACTTGATCCCCTGAGACTCAGAAACATTCTATTCTCAGGAGGTTACCTTATCAGGGCCACGTCCAAGTTTTGCAGAACCCCTGTTCCACAGGCTTTACTGACTACACATCCATGCTTGAATTGAACCCACCAAATTTAGTTTGCCTCTGGCTCCTCCTAACACCCTCCCCAAGACTACTTCTGAATTTGGTGGGTTATCCTGAGCCCTCCTAGTGCAGCCACTTAGGCTTTGCTTGGACCCACAAGACTTGTCTCAACCCCGATCCTTGTGGGCTAACTTCCCTGAAACCTGTTCAGGCTTAGTTGGCCCCATTGGCCTTTGAGCATTGCAAGGCACCTCAACTAACCCTGTTCCACTTAGGGTCTTATGTTCTTCCATCCTTCTGCTTAGCCCCATCTACATCCTGACATAGCAGGTTTCCCTACTCAAGCCCAAATGAGTTGTACTGGTCTCAAGGGGAGCATCACCTAAGCCTGGTTAGGGTACACTTGGAAGCCATTCTGGGCTGCTAACCTCTGGGATTTATAAACTTTCCTGCCCACACCTTGCTGGGTCCCCATTGGCCTCATCTTAGGGTCTGACAAAGTGGCATTTCTGGACATGCTCAGCCCCGCTTGGCCTACCCACCTCTGTACCTCACAGGATCACCACTCCTGGTACCACATGAGTCCTATTTTCTCACTTTTGTCCTTATCCCTCAGAATCCTATAGAAACCATGTCCAAGATTTGCTCACTCCATACGACATGAAGGACTCTGCCTAGTTTCCACTTCCTCTAACAGGTACATGCACATTCTTTCTGGATCCACTGAGCCCTGGTAAATGATTAGCCCCTGCACAGGGCCCTATCTGAGTCCCACTAATCAGTAGCTTTGGATGGAGGCACAGAGTCCCCTAACCTAACTCAAGATAATTACCTCCCATCTATCATGTTCCTTGCTTAAAAAAAAAAAAGAAAGTACAAAAATATCAATCAGAATCAATGCTAAAATGGTTAACTACTACTAAATGCCAAGTGGTTAACTTGTACTAAAGGTCACAGTCATATGGAATATAACTTAAGAATACTAAAAAATAATAGTAATAAAACACCACCACTAGGTGGTATTTACTACCATGCAGGTAGGTAGTGAGGTGGTCAAAGGTACTGGACTTCTACATGGCCAATTGTGGTTTGAGTCCTGGACTGGACAGCTTCCTTTCTCACCTTTCCTCTCTCTGTCACTGGTCAAATTGAAAAATAATAAGGATAATGTTAAATAAAGTAAAATAATTAAATATACCACTATACAAGATACTCCTCAAATTAGGAAGGAGTATTCCATGAGATGCCTGAAATCCAAAGGCATACAAGAAATATAACAATAAATAAATAAAAATAAAACAAAAGCCCAAACCAAAAAGAAGAAAATATCTCACTTCCAAAGGAACATACAAACTCTCTTCTAATAAATAAAGTACATAAAATTATATAACTGTTGGAAACTGAATTCAGTATATTGATTATACCAAAACTCAATGAGATGTAACAAAGTTTCAGGAAATGAGAAAAACAATGAATGGCATGAGAAAGCTCCAGAGAAACAACTAGCTTTAAAAAGAATAACAAAGAGGAGCAGTAGGTGACATGCAGGTTAAGATGTTGGATGTCACCTGGCCAACACTGTAGTTCAAATTCTGGACCCAAAAGCTCCAAAATCACACATGTGTGTGTATGCTCAAAATTCTGTACAGAGACTAGGGAAGGGATTGTTCTGTGGCCATCTTCCAGGGGTATAATTTCTCACTTTCTCTCTCTTTATCTCTTTGAGGAGGACATGCACCCAATAGCAAAATCAAAGAGATTCAAATGAAAATCCTTCCGATAAGCAGTACAATATAGGTAATAACATATCCAGTAAAGTGCACTGACGAAAGATTAGGCTATGCAAAAGAGTATCTGAACTTAAAAATACAGCTTTGCAAATAGTCCAAACTCTGAAAAAGAAAATTAAAGGGAACCAGCAGTTAGCGTAGTGGCTATGTCGCTGGACTCCCATGTAGTCGACCGCGGTTCATGTCCCGGACCTGGTGGCTTAAAACTCACGCCGGGCACGTGTGCGTGCATGCCCAAGATCCCAAGAGGAGAATGGAGGAGAAGGGATTGCGGCATGACCATGCCCCCTGGGGGGTGATTTCTCACTTTCTGTCTCTCTGTCTCTCTGGCGAGTGCACACGCCCTATAGTGAAAACCTCTTCAAAAAAAAAAAAATTAAAAATGAAGAGAACAGTAAGTGGCCGTCTTCCCTGAAAGTTAATTTTTCAGATTCTGTCTCTCTCTGTTGACCACATGTTCTCTATGGGGGAGTGACTGGCCAGATTAATGAGGTCATGAATCTGGAGAGTTGCCAAGCTAATTTAGTGTCTTTAACTAAAATAACAGAACCTTCATCCAATCCATTAAAGAAGGTAGAATTTAAGAGGCTATCATTTCAATAAATTTCATAGCTTGCCTCTGTCTAGAATACCATTTCAAGTTTTTTCTCTCAACCATTCAAAATAATCAATGAATGATCCATTCAGTCTTTGTTCCTATTGTTGAATTTTACTTGGACATTTTTTGGAAATAATTATGGTATAGCTGCATCAAGAACTTTTCTTAGGAGGTAGACTTGTTATCACTCTCCTGGGTTCTTAATTAAAATCTATACCACAGTTTCAATGAACAATTTTATCCATTCTGGGACACTCTCTTGTAACTAACTTGAGTCAGCTGATAAAGGTCTCAATATGTAGGCTCACAAGTTTACACATTTACATCGAATTTTCCAGCAACGCTTATGGGGACCTCAACTTGGTCTGAAAAATCATTTACAACATCAGTTTGGGTTCATAGGTTATATACTAAGGCTAGTATTGCTTTGTTACACGTTTTACATGAGAGGATAGCCAAACTAGGGTGGTTAGAGTTACCACTGGTTACAGCTGGAGTCTGTTGTATTATCTTCTGTGGGTGTGGAGATGGAGGTTAAAGAGCAGAGTTAAGGATGTGGAAGATTATACAGAAGAGCATGAAGAAGTGTGAGAGAGATAGTGGAAGAGTGGTTGGAGTAGAACAACTCTCTGAAATTTTAATACCATAATGGATTCTGGAAACTTTTTATTTACCTCCTGAAAAAAAAAGGTGGTTCCACTGTATCTGAGGTAGCTTCTATATTTCATTGTAGATAACTTTCCCATTCATTTTGCCTGATTCTATAACCAGCTTTTCCCAATTATGCATATGAAGATGCCATTTAGAAATTTCAAAAGATTCCCATTTTTGCCAATGAAGATTGGGGTCACTGCAACTTTTGTGGGCCCATTTTCCTAAGTCCTTGCAAGGTGGAACAACAAAGGCCTCACACACAAAACCAAGTGATGTTTCCAGGAGGGTTGTCCAGGTGGACATACTACATTATTGATCTTTAAAATTTCAAAACTAAGAGTTTTGTTTATAATTAAAATATGCTGAAGCTTTTTTCAAGGCACACGCTAGGCCTCTAGTCCAGTGAAAATTATGTACCAGTGAAGCATGATTTGGTCTCTCGGGAAAGGTGGACAAGATCACAAAATATGTTGAGATAAAATTTATTCTGGCAACAACCTGCCATATCATTCATGTTATGGGCCTTTCATAGAAGCTTTAAAAACCTTTTCAAAAGTGAACAAATGTAGAAGATGGGAAGTCTATCAGGTCAATGTGTACCCTGAGAAGATGGTGGGGGTGAAGATGAGTAAATGGCAGGACAATAGTCATTGTCTCAGGCACATGTTCTCATTCTAGGAACAATTTATTCTGGGAACATTCTGCTAATACTAAGACATCAGTATTTCATTCTACTTTAGCACAGATGGGCCATATTTATTCAGGTCTTAATCTTTTACTGGAATAACATTGATCATTATTTTGTCACTATATGTATTACTTCAACAAGCACTATGGATTATATATATTTTATATACTGGTGTTTTTTAATATTTTAAAATTTATTTTCATAAAATATATACTACATAAAATTTATCATCTTTCCTCTCAAGGTTCTAGGACCATCACCACCATGCATCTTCATGACTCCTTTCATCTTGTAAGACTAAACAATCAACAACTATTATTATACAATAATGTCAAATCTTTGCATTCCTCCCACATGACCCAGCCTCTGACAAACCATCATAATTTCTGTACTTATTGTTAGTACTCTGAACATCCCAATACTGTTTTTACTGTGGAAAACAGTCCAAAAAAGTCTGAAATCTATTTAAAGAAATTGATTCAAAGACATCAGTTAAAGTGGAGTGAGAAAACCTTTATTTGGGACCATCATCGTAAGCTTAAGGTCCACGGAAATGAGTTTCACTGGAGAAGAGAAATTGGGGTCAACTTCAAATACAGCATGGGCAGTGGTAATTAACAGCTGAGGAGCCATGTGGTGATTATCAGATGGAAAATGACTAAGGACACATTAGAAATATGAGAGATTCTGGATAAACTGAAATAATGGGATTCTTGCTGAGGACACAGGGCAATCAGACATCACACCTAATCACTTATTTAAAATAATCTGATATTTACTGTGGGGCTTCTTGCTAAACTACTTTAACAGGATTATTTGCTCAAAAGGGGTTTTACAAGGAAGTATGCAGAGGAAACTAAAAGATTGAGAGGCCTGACTAAAGTCTGATCAAGGCAAAACTTTGACACATTTTAAACATGTCCAAGTATATACAATTTAGTACTGTTCAATATGGTCATATTACTGTGCAACCACTCCAGTCAGTTTTTCAAGATGGGAAGAGGCATACAGAGAGCAGTAATATTTGCTAGACAAAGTGAGCGCACACAGAAAGTCTGGTCATCTCACTTTTCACATTGTAGTTCATAGTGACTTCCACCAGTCTGTTCCTGTCGCCACTGAGCAGCTACCTTACATCCCACCCACCATAGTTTGGTCTGTTCTACCTGGGCATGATGTTGGGCAAACCAAAACCAGCCCAATACCAATTCACCTTGGGTTGCATTTCTGGACTGGTGGGTGTTCTGCCTCAGAACCTCTTGGCTAATGCTGGCCACAAAAGCTGTGATCAACATCCAAAGAGGATCTTAGAAATTTTATAACCACCCAGGACTATTTGTGCCTCAACACACCCAGAACTTTCACATGCCTCCTGTCCAACCTAGATCAATTCCATTCTCAAAGTAAACTTGGACATTTCACCAGAGGTACACTTGCAGAATCCTCTCAGTGCATATGAGTAGTTCTCAGGTGAAGAAATGCCTTAGAATTTTTTGTTTTGTTTTGTTAGGTATTTGCAGTACATTTTATTTATTTTTAAATTTAATTTATTTTATACACTTTAACATCTCTTTGCTTATAAGATAAATTTATCCAAAATGAATAAACTTCCCACCAGAGCAGTTGAGGATACAAAACACATTATTATCAACATATTAAAATCCATTTCTATATCCCCAAAATGCCTGCCTATTTTCATCCATAACTACTTTCCGTACATTGTCCCCTTTCTCCCGTCCTCTTCCCACATTATCTCTAGTACCTATGACCATTTTCAAAGTTTATATGGCCTATAATCTGTCAGGTTCCACTATGCTTTGAAGCACTTTTTCTGTTGTCTTGCCTGCCATGAAAGTGGAATCTAGAAACATTTCTATATTTTTGCCAAAATAAGTTGTTATATTCTGTTGTATCTTTAAACATCAAACATGGAACACAGAAATAAACTTTTGCTAGGGTCAGCAGATGTAATAGTTATGCCACTGGCCTCCCATATATTTTAATGCAGTTCAAGTCCCAGAGTCACAGACTGAAAACACAAACCAGTGTGTGTACATGTGTGCCCAAGATCCCAAGAGGACAATGGAAAAGAAGGGATTGTGGTGTGGCCATCCCCCCACGGGGTGGTTTCATGCTTTTTATCACTCTGTCTCTGACTTTTCAGAGAGCACATATTCCCTATAGCAGAAATCACACTTAAAAAAATACTTGCCAAAATATGCATGTTACTTCTGTAGTTGGGAAACTCTTAGATCTCATTCATCAGCCTTCTGAAACGTTCTCTTTTTGGAGACAGATATCATCCCCAAATTTTCTGATATCGCAAATTTTAACTACTGTGACTTGCTGAATTAAAGCTGAATTTGAAAAAAAGTTCAATGTTGTTACCTTTAGAGATCAATTCATATTTCTGAATATTTTAAGGATTTATAACACAGCTTACATTACTGAGGATTTTGACCCATTTGAGTTTACTGATGGTAACCTTTTAATTCTAATAAAAAGATTTCTTCATTTTTCACATTCATTTTATTTCTGATCTGAGAGTTCTCTGATACACAGTAAGTTGGGGCTTCTTCAAGAAGGTTTTATTACAGTTTCCACACATACAGGGTTTCTCTTCCTTGTGAGTGCTCTCATGCAAAACATGGAATGATTACTCTGAACACATTTTTCTACACCATTCCCATTTATAGAACTTACTCCTGTGTTCTCTGATATACAGTAAGGACTGATTTATATTAGATGGAAAATTTTCTATTGGTACATTGACATTCACACGCTTTTTCTTTTGTGAATTCTTTGATGTACATTGAGGGCTGAATTATAAATGACTTTCTATACTCCCTACATTCATAAAGTTTCTCTCCAGTGTGACTTTTTAGATGCTTACTAAATATAGTTTTTAAAAGAAAAAAATCCTATACTCTTCACATTCCTAAGGTTTCACTTCTATGGGAGTCCTCTGGTTTGCAATGAGCCTTGTCTTCCAGTAGTAAAATGTTGCCTACGTTGTTTCTTTCTAGTGTGAGTACTGAGATGTACAGTAACATGTGACTTTTGGGAAAAAGTTGTATTACATTGTTCACAGTCCTAGGGTTTCTCTCCCGTGTTGTACAGTGAGTGCAGACTTCCAGGAGAACATTTTCTACAATGTTCACATTCATAGGGCTTCTATCCTGTGTGAGTTCTCTGATGCTTAGTGAGATACGACTTCCCGGAGAACATTTTCCTACATTGTTCACATTCATAGGGCTTGTCTCCTGTATGAATTCTACTATGCACCATAAGCTCTGACTTACAGGAGAACATTTTATTACATTTTTCATTCATAGGGCTTCTCTCCTGTATGAATTCTACTATGCACAGTGAGCTGTGACTTCTGGGAGAACATTTTCCTACATCTCTCCTGTGTGAGTTCTCTTATGTACAGCGAGGTACTACTTGCTGGACAATGTTTTCCCACACCGTTCGCATTCAAAGGGTTTTTCTCTTATGTGCATTCGCTGATGCCTAGTGAGATGTGACTTCTGGAGAACATTTTCCTACATTGTTCACATTCATAGGGCTTCTCTCCTGTGTGAGTTCTCTTATGTACAGTGAGGTAATTCTTGCTGGAGAATGTTTACCCACATCGCTCGCATTCAAAGCGTTTTTCTCCTGTGTGCATTGTCTGATGCCTAGTGAGATTTGACTTCTGGGAGAACATTTTTATTACACTGTTCACATTCATAGGGTTTTTCTCCTGTGTGCGTTCTCCAATGCTTAGTGAGATCTGACTTGCAGGAGAACATTTTCCAACATTGTCCACATTCATAGGGCTTCTTTCCAGTATGAGTTCTACTATGCATAGTGAGCTGTGACTTCCAGGAGAACATTTTGTTACAATGTTCACATTCATAGGGCTTCTCTCCTGTATGAGTTCTACTATGCACAGTGACTTCCGGGAGAACATTTTCCTACATTGTTCACATTCATAGGACTTCTCTCCTGTGTGAATTCTCTTATGTACAGTGAGGTAATCCTTGCTGGAGAATGTTTTCCCACATCGCTCACATTCAAAGCATTTTTCTCCTGTGTGCATTGTCTGATGCCTAGTGAAATTTGACTTCCGTGAGAACATTTTATTAAATTGTTCACATTCAAAGGGTTTTTTTCCTATGTGCATTTTCCAATGCCTAGTGAGATGTGACTTCTGGGAGAACATTTTCCTACATTGTTCACATTCATAGGCCTTTTCTCCTGTGTGAGTTCTCCAATGCTTAGTGAGATCTGACTTCCAGGAGAACATTTTATTGTATTGTTCACATTCATAGGGCTTCTCTCCTGTGTGAATTCTCTTATGTACAGTGAGGTACTCGGTGGAGAATGTTTTCCCACATCATTCGCATTCAAAGGGTTTTACTCCTGTGTGCGTTCTCTGATTCTTAGTGAGATGTGACTTCCAGGAGAACATTTTATTACATTGTTCACATTCATAGAGTTGTTCTCCTGTGTGCGTTCTCCAATGCTTAGTGAGATCTGACTTGCAGGAGAACATTTTCCTACATTGTTCACATTCATAGGGCTTCTCTCCTGTGTGAGTTCTCCAATGCTTAGTGAGATCTGACTTTCAGGAGAACATTTTCCTACATTGTTCACATTCATAGGGCTTCTCTCCTGTGTGAGTTCTCTTATGTACAGTGAGGTACCATTTACTGGAGAATGTTTTCCCACACTTTTCACATTCAAAGTGTTTTTCTCCTGTGTGAGTTATCTGATTCTCAGTGAAATGTGACTTCAGGGAGCACATTTTCCGATATTGTTCACATTCATAGGGTTTCTTTCCTGTATGAGTTTTCCAATGTCTACTCAAGATTGACTTGGGACTGAAAGATTTTCCACATTCCTCACATTCATAGGGTTTCTCTCCAGTGTGAGTTGTCTGATGCACAGTGAAGTATGACTTCTTGTAAAACACTTTTCTACATATTTTATTTTCATAGAATTTCTCTCCTATGTGACTCCTCTGATGTACAGTGAGGTCTGAATTCTGGGAAAATGTTTTCTTACATCGTTTAAACTTATAGAGCTTCTCTCCTGTATAAGTTTTCAAATGGCCAGTAAGGAGTCTGTTCAGATACAATAAATTTCTATATTGATTTATCTACAAATTTTCTCTCCAGTAAGAGTTATCTCATGTATAACAATAGTTGAAACCTTTGGTAATTTCTACACATCATAAGTTTTACTTTTCTGTAATTTCTCCAGTTACCATAATTTTTGACCTCTGAAAAAAGGATTTTTTATGTTTTTTTTATATTTATAGGGTGTTTACCTTGTGTGCACTCACTGATGAAAAGCTAGATTTTAATTCTACAATAAGAATTTCTCTTACTCTTATGAATAGAAATCTTCCACTCTGTGTTTAAAATCTATTGTAAAAATGATTTTAAAAAATAATTTTTCACATTCTCTACATTTATAATGTGCATCTTGTGTATCATCTCATCTTCTGCTTAATGAGACAGACATTTTGTAAAATGGCTTCTTCCACACGTGAACTATATACTGGGCAATAAGAACTGTCTTACCACATGCTTTCCCATATTTATTCTACTTACAAGCAGTATCTGTCATATCAATCCTCTTTGGTAGGAAAAAGAAAACCATTTCCATAAATTATATTTGAGAATTTATTTTACACTGCTCATGTGTATTTCAAATATTGGTACTGATCTATAATAAGAAATATGGTTCTTTCTCCTTAATATGTTACTATAGCCATTTACATTAATATTTTTGAAAGCTGAGTGGATTTATTTTGTTCCTTTATGCTTCCCTTTCCATTAATACCTTTAACAATATTCAAAATGTCTACTTCCTGTTTTCCTATAATTTTACACTGAAAGATTTTCATGTGTCACTTGTTTTCCCTGTCCTTTTTCTCTTTTCTTTCTTACAACAGTGTGTATTGTGTACTGTTTCCTTGCTAATGTCAACAGTTTTCTAGATCATCTATTTGCAGAAGTCAAAAGAACTCTTGTCACTTAAGAAGAAGTGTTACTTAGGAAGAACTTGTAGCCAATAAAAATATATACTAATTACCCTAAATATGTCATCCCGTAGGACACTTTAAAAAATATATACCCATTTTTTCACACTCTTATCCCAGGAAAACATTTCTACATTTTTCTAACCTCACCAGTACTAACATTTTGTTTTCCCACTTCAATAAAATATAAATGCTTTAAAAGAAAAATGTATTCCACTAGTCCCTGAAAACTATGCACTGACTAACCTGGGAGGCTCAAGCTGGGAAATTCTCCTCCTTCTCTTCCAAGGCTCTCCTCCTTGCTCCAACTTGAAGATCACAGCAGGTTTGGCAATGCACTGTCCTGTTAATAAAAGGCAGTGTGGGGAACCAGCAGTTAGCATAATGGCTATGTCACTGGACTCCCATGTAGTCGACCGCGGTTCATGTCCCGGACCGGTGGCTTAAAACTCACGCCGGGCGCGTGTGCGTGTGTGCCCAAGATCCCGAGAGGAGAATGGAGGAGAAGGGATTGCGGCATGACCATCCCCCCTGGGGGGTGATTTCTCGCTTTCTGTCTCTATGTCTCTCTCTCTGTCTGGCGAGCGCACGCGCCCTATAGCGAAAAACCTCTCAAAAAAAAAAAAAAAAAAAAAAAAGAAAGAAAAAGCAGTGTGGAATTTTGCCAAACTATTCATGTAAGCTACTTAAAGAGTAACAAAGGTTCAACTTTATCAGCTCTGCAATAAAGGGGCTGATTTGGGCATTTTCTTAAAGAGGAGTGTCACTAACATTAACCACAGAGTGAAATCTCACTCCTAAACAGCATTAAACATTATAAAACCCTTGTACATTTACTATGAAAGGAGACAGTAATTACTTCAGAGAGCTTCATGGGAGTTCCACTAACCACAAAACATCAGGTTGCTGTAGGTCTCCAGCATCACATCCTTGTATAGAATCTTCTGAGCATCTAGGTCCTGCCACTCCTCCCAAGTAAAGTCCATAGCAACATCTTCAAATGATATGAACCCCTGTAAAAATACATTTCCCCACATTAGCCCTGAGAAATAGAGTATAACATGGGAAATTTACTTTCTCTGTATGTTTGTATATGCTTGTTTCTCTGTATATTTCTGAACTCTTTGTAAAGGGAGAAAAAATAAAGTACAAACATCCTATCTCTATGTTAACTTATTCATTGCTAAATTTATTACAAGTATTTCCTCAGAGATCTCCAAATGTTTTTGCTGCAAGGGATGAAAGCATAACAAATATTCTGCTATTTCAAGGTGTTTATTATCTCATACAAACACATAAGTATAAGTATATATCTGGAGAAATATGTTAGATTAATTAATTTAGACACAAATTTATTGGAACCAGTCTGAAAAAATCAGAAAGGTGTGTTTTTTTTCTGTAGTATCAATTTGTACTTGAAGTCAATGATGTTAACACTTATGTAAATGTTCTTATGAAAATGGAACTATAGCAGTCTTCCTATGAAAGAACAAAGTATATTCCTAATGTTAATGGAAGTAGTATATCTGGGTAAGTATTCCTGGTCTGTGATCAAAGACAAGGGAAGTAAAGGTGTTCAAGAAACTGATTACACAGTGATTTTGTATTTAAATACAATAACCTAATTCCAATAAAATATTTTATGTGCATACTGTTAATTACTCATAAGTTGAAGTATATTTATAGGTATCTTTATACTGTAGTTGTGCATTCAAAAATATTGAGAGTCCAAATAACGATGAATATCACTTTATCAGTTACCTAAACACAGAGTATAAATAATATAAAGCCAAAAGAAGTGATACATTATATAACCAGATTTGCAGTTTAATTGCCATCCACAGATTTCAGACTAAAGATACTCTGAAAAATACAATAGAGTTAAAACCAAGGTATAATAGGATTAAAACCAAGTTGTGACGTGACCATCTCTATCAGACCATTGAGAAATAAGAATATTGAATAGAAAATTTATCAAAAAAGGGGGGAGGGAGAAGAAACAATTGGTACTAATTTTTTTTATCACTGAATCAAAACATAAATTTCACTGAATGTTTCTGTTTAAGCAGGCATATACATATGGGAATTAAAAATTAAAATTGGGAAAAAACTCAGCAGTCCAAAGATGAATCTTGTGTACATCACCTTTGAAGTTTCAGGAGCCATATATTTAGGAAGCAGCAGAAATTCAGATGATAGCTGAAGCTATTCTAATCAATGAAATTGAACCTGGGGTAAACTTGTAAGTTTAAGAGAATTCAAGATTGGAAAAAAAAGTACAAAATCTCAACTGGACTGGTGAGAAATATATTCTTGTTGGAACATTCACTTTACAAGCTAAGTGACATATGTGATTCAATGTAGAAAATAAATTAAAATAAAATTAAACATTAAAAAATATTTACTGATAGAGAAAGAGAAACAGACCATTTAAAACAAGAAAAAATTGTTAAATAATTGATAAGGGTTCTTGTATTTCTGTGGGATGGAGATGGAAAGTGAAAAATCATCCCCAAGGAGGAATGTTCATGACACAATTCATGTTCTTCCATTTCTCCCTTCTTTCAGAATTTAGGTTGTGGGAACCAGCAGTTAGCATAATGGCTATGTCGCTGGACTCCCACATAGTTGACTGCAGTTCGCATCCCAGACCCAGTGGCTTAAAACTCACGCCGGGCATGTGTGCGTGCATGCCCAAGATCCCGAGAGGAGAATGGAGGAGAAGGGATTGTGGCGTGACCATCCCCCCTGGGGGTGATTTTTCACTTTCTGTCTCTATGTCTCTGTCTGGCAAGCGCACGTGGTAGCAAAAAAAAAAAAAAAAAAAAAAAAAAAAAGAATTTAGGTTGTACAAGTACATGCACCTATTGTGATTCTCAAGATACTGGGTTCAGGAATCAAACCATGCAATTGGCATGTGGGATCCTGCTGCCATAATCTTTATTCCATAGGCTGGTCTAAATTTTTACCATTTTAGAAATTTTTAAAAATGACTTAGCGCTAATATATTTTATAATATTCACAGCTCTATCAGAAGAAATTCTGTGTTTTATCCACAGAGGGTATATTTTAAAATATTGATTTATAATAAATGCCTTCAATAAAAGAAGATTTAGGATGTTGTTTATATCTCGGTGTGAAAGGCAGTATCACAGTTAAGAGAGAAACACTGAAGGATAAAGATATTCTACCACAAAAACACTATAGGTAAGGTACTAGTTAACTGAAATTAAAGAGAGACATTAAAAAATATGAGAGCAGGGGAGCTGGCAGGCAGGTTAAGGTGCTGGAATATTATATATCTAACCATGGTTTGAGTTCTGGAACAGGACCTCATGGCTTGCTTTCTGGAATCCAACCGCAATGCTCAGTGAGTACGTGTGTCATATAGTCAGTTAAATAATCATAACAAGTAAAATTTAATAATTTATAAATATCTGAGAGAGAAAGTCTACACAAGCTGGTACATGTAACTTAAGGCAGATGAGTCCCAAATTTCTGTTGTGCAGTTTTAGTCCCAGACTTAGAGGCTTGAAAATCATACCAAGTTCATGAACATGCATACCAAACACCCTGAGAGGAGAATGGAGAAGGGATTGCAGTATAGCCATCCCTTCTGGGGGGTAATTTTTCACTTTTCTTCTCTCTCCTTCTGGTGAGAATGCATGCAACTTATTGTAACAACTTTTTTTAAAAGAGTGTAAAAAGAGTGAGAGGCCATAGTGTACTAAAAAGATTAATTCAACAAGAAGATATAAAAATCATAAAACTTTATGCATTCAACATAAGAAAGGAAGACTGCTAGATATGAACAGAAAGACTGATTGTGACGTGCTAATTCATGTGGACTTCAACACTATACTGTCACCTCTGGACAGATTATTTAGACAAAAAGAAAAAAAAAAAAACACAGAACATGAATGACCCAATAATCCAAATAACTAACCAACATTTACAGAAGATTTTGCCAAAAACAAAATACACATTTTTCTCAGCCACACATAGAATATTTCTGAAGATTGACCACATAATAGAGAACAAAATAAGTCTTTAAAACTAAAAATAAAACAGAAATTATATATACCAACTTATTTGCTACCATATATGATAAAATTAAACTCAAAAAGAAAGTACTTTCAAAACTTCACAAATACATGAAAATTACATAATTTACCCTGAGAAGCTTGAAAATTACTGAATAAATTAAGAATACAAATGAAAATTTTTTGAAACAAGTAATACTTTAATCCCAACCCTCCAGAAGCTTTCAAACACATCAAAAGTACTCCTAAGAGACAAGTCTACAGCAATTAGCACTCACATACACGTTTAAAAAAGATGATAAATAACCTAATGACTTATCCAAGAAAATGGAAAAGTGGGAACAAGATATCCCAAAAGTATTAATAGTAGAAGATGCAGAATAAAAAATAGAACAGGAATGGGACCAGCAGTTAGAGTAATGGCTATGTTGCTGGACTCCCTGTATTTAAACATGGTTTGAGTCCTGGACTCTGTGGCTTAAACTCACACCGGGCACATGTGTGTGCATGCCCAAGATCCTGAGAGAATGGAGAAGGGATGTGGCATTGCCATCTCCCCTGGGGGGTGATTTCTTGCTTTCTGTCTCTCTCTGTCTCTCTGGTGAGCCCAGGCACCCCATAGCAAAAAAAATCTCAAAAAAAAAAAAAAAGAAAAAGAAAAAGAAAATTAGAACAGGCATAAATAAAACAGAGACTAAAAACAACTGAGGGCAGGCCAGTGGCATGATGGTTAAGGCAGCTGATCCTATATGACTGACTGTAGTATTTGAGTCCTGGAACTGGCATCACTGAGTGCATTTGTGCATGCCTCAAATCCCAAGAGGAAAATAAAGAGGAAGGTCTACCACCCAGGAGGGGTGATTTTTTACTTTCCACCCCACCCCATCTCTTTCCAGAAAGTGCACACACCCTATAGCAAAGACCGAAAAAAAATTAACAAAAAGCTGGGGTTTTGAGGAAATAAACCAAACTATTAAGTAGGAAAGCAAAATAAAACACCCTGAAATTAAGGCCTGAAAAATGTGATATTACCATGGACAACATAGAAATACACAGATAATTATAGGTGCTTTGAATGACTATACACCAGCAAACTGAAAAACCTAGAGGAAATTAAGTCATTCCTAGACATAAAATATACCTGGATCAGAACCAGCAGGTAGCAAATATTTATGTCACAGGACCTGCACATGGCTGATCATGGTTAAAGTCCTTGAAACTCACAGCGGAGGTGTGCATGTGTGTCCAAAATCCCAACGATAAAGGAGAAGGGATTGTGGAGTGGTCATTACCCCTGGGCAATTATTTATCACTTTCTGTCTCTCTGTTTCTCCAGCATGCCCATGCACCCTAAAGGAAAAAAAATATTATACTTGGATCATACCATCAAATGGAAAGCCTAAATATACCAAAAAAAGCAATGAAATTCAGTAATAGTCTCCCAACAAAGAAAAGCCCAGGTCCTGATGGTTTTATTTCTAAATTCTACAAAAGCTTTTTCCCATTCTCAGTCTTCTTTTTTATTTTTTTCTTTTACTTATTTATTTACTTATTTATTTAGGCTATACAGTGTCTGTGCTTGCACAACATGAGGATGAAGGGCAGAAAAAGAGAGAAGGAGGAGAATGTGAAAAATTATTTTTCCCTTCTGATCCATTCTCCTCTCAGGAGTTTGGACATGCACACACTCATCACCGGTGTGTCTTTAAAGCCACTGGGTCCAGGATTCAAACTGCCGGGTTAGTCATGTAGTATACAGTGGCCTTAACCACTGAGTCACTTGGCTGGACTTCTACAAAAATTTTAAAGGAGAATTAACACCAGTTCTCATCAAACTATTCATAAATATCCAATGAGAAAGAAGCCTCCAAAATTTATCTATTGAAGACACTGTCACCTTGATACCAAAAGAAAGATACAACAAAATATAAACTACAAACCAATATCCCTGATAAATATAGATTCAAAAATCCTTAGTAAAACACTTGCAAATGAAATCCAACAGAACATAAAAAAGTTTAATGTTTAATTAAATTTTTTTTTTAGAGGTTTTTCGCTATAGGGCGCGTGCGCTCGCCAGACAGACAGAGAGAGACAGAGAGACAGAAAGCGAGAAATCACCCCCCAGGGGGGATGGTCACGCCGCAATCCCTTCTCCTCCATTCTCCTCTCGGGATCTTGGGCACGCACGCACACGCGCCCGGCGTGAGTTGTAAGCCACCGGGTCCGAGACGCGAACCACGGTCGACTACGTGGGAGTCCAGCGACATAGCCATTACGCTAACTGCTGGTTCCCAATGTTTAATTAAAATTTAACAAAATAGAAATTATTTATAAAAATACCTCAGATACAGCATTGAAACTAGAATATACAGAGAACTAAAGCAGTGCACTCACAAAAATACTAATGATATGACTTTACAATGGGCAGCCGGTCTGATCAGACAACTCTTGAAGACATGTGAATGGACACAAAGCATATGAAGAAATATTAACATCACTTATAAAAGGGAAAACGCAAATCCAAAGCATGCAGAAGTATACTTAACTCCAATCAGAATGGCTATGATCTAAAATACAAAGAAAAAGTACTGGGGAGTTTGTGGTTAAAAGGGAGCCCTCCAAACAACCATCAATCCAAACAAAAGATGAGGAAATAAGCTGAACAGACAATTGTCCAAGGAAGATACATGAATCGTCAAAAAGTATATGAAAACATGCTCAAAATTTCTTAACATAAGAGAAATGAAAATCAAAACCACAATGAGACACCACTTAAACGGAGTCAGAATGGCTAAAATTTTTTAAATATATAAATAAATAATGATAAGTACTGCTGAGGCAGTGGAGAAAAGGGAACTCTCCTACACTGTTTGTAGGAATGTAAATGAGCACAACCACTCTGGAGTACACTATGGAGCAACCCTGGTGAAGCTGTAATTACACAAAAAACAAGATAGAGAGACATTTCCACATCAATGTTTTGCAGGAGCCACAGTCCTTAAGACAAGGAATCAACGTAAGTGTTGAATAACTAAGGACCACATTAAAACAATATGGTAGGAGGGCACAAGGAAGTAGGGAGATGCAGGTGCAGCTGAGGATACTGCACACTTTCAAAATTACCACTTCTCCCAATAAACAACCTGCAGTTTCACCAAGGTTGCTCTATCCCATAGCTTTGAACTTATCAATCTTTGAAACTATCCTGATCATTATGTAAGACAGAATATCCAGCACATCAAGGGCCCAACCTTATGACATATGGCTAGAATAAGTGAAGCATGGGAACTGAGTATAGGAACTGATGATGCTGCCTAACAGAGATGGAAGAGAAGAGAGATAATGAACTGCTAAAGAGAAAGGAGAAAGAAGCTGACGAGTTCCAGGAGCTGAGGAAATTCTTACAAAATCTAAAAGAGGAATTACACACTTTACAAAAGACTCAAACGGAACCATTAGAGATGAAGTCTATAATACAGGAAATCAAAATCTTGAAAGTATTAAGAGCAGACTAAATCATACAGAAAATAGAATCTCAGGCATAGAAGATAAAATTGCTGCTCTAGAGAAATCCACCATGAAGACTGAGAAAATTGCCCCAAAAAATGAGAATAATATTTGAGAAGTGCTAGATACCATCAAACATCCAAACAGTCAGATAATTGGCATTCCAGAAGGTGAAGAAACTCATACGGGAATTGATAATCTATTCCATGAAATCCTGCAAGAAAACTTTCCAAACCTAGAGAGGCACTCAAAGATCCAATCCCAAGAAATACAAAGAACCCCAAATATAATCAACCCAAGATGATCTTTTCCAAGACGATCTTCTCCAAGACACATTGTAGCCAGGTTGACCAAAACCACAGACAAACACAAGATACTAAGATTGACAAGAGAAAAACATCAAGTTATCTACAAAGGCTATCCCATCAGGCTAACAGCAGACCTCTCATCAGAAACAATGAGAGCGAGGAAAGAATGGGAAAACATATTCAAAGTGTTAAGGAAAAAAATTTCAGCCAAGAATACTGTAACCAGTAAGATTATCTTTCATGTGGGAAGAAAAGACAAGAACATTCTCAGATAAATAAAACCTGAAAGAATTTACCAGCACCAGACCAGATCTCCAAGAAGTTCTCAAGGGAGTGCTATATCAGGAAAATTAAATACAGACACACAGAAATAAGAGTTCAAAAACTAAGAAAATGGCCAACTTAATTATAGGTACAAATCTGGAGTCAAATATTATATCCCAGAATTTAATCGGGAAAATCGAACCACAACAGAAGATAAAGTACATGAGACTGAATTGGTGAAGTATAATTTTATGACTTTTGACTAAAACATTGCCGATTTTCTTATAGCCTTTCTTAACTGGTTGTAAGGATTTGTGTCTTCTCTTTAGATATGGATAGGTTTATATACCTACCATTTGAACAGAATCCTATCCTGTTTCCTGGCTTTAAATTTTAAGCAAAGTTTTTTAGCATTTCTGTGATTTAAGTTAAAACTGGTTTTCTTAATAGTATCAAGTGAACTTGCTATTGTAAGTAGGTAGATTATTTAAGAAATTGTGTGATCAACTCAATGTGGGGGGAAAGGAATGGAAGACAACTAGAGATAGTGTGAGAAGAGGGTGGGAAAGGACAGAGGGTCAGAAATAAGGGTAAAAATATACTGGAAACTAGAAATGGAAAATTTTTGATAATAACATGCATGATTAAGCCACTATACAGTATATTGTGGATGGGAAAGCACATTTTGTATGCTGTGACAATGCTTAGGGAATGAATGTAAATTAAGTTAAATAAAAAAAGTTTCAGAAAATAAAAAACTAATACTGTTTTTTATTAAATTTAAAAAATGCATTAAAAATACCTATTCGATGACTGCAGCAAAATACATAGTCCCAGCTAGGTGCTACTTTATAGGATGTTCATTCTACTCACTGGGGCTTATGCCTAAAGTTGGACTTGTGTTGGTGGAAATGTATATATCAGCTGTGCTTGCTATGAAAATACTTAGATTAATTAAGATCTTTAGTGACTCAATAAAATGTGGGGGGAAAACAGTATAGAAAGCAAACATAGATACCAGAGAGACTGTGGGCAGAGAGTGGAAGATGGCAGAGCATAAGAGATAGGGAAGCAAGGATGGGGAAAAAAAGAAAAATATACAGGAAACAAGAAATGGAAAATTATTTGTTGACGATAACATGTATGTTGATGTGCTTGAGTAAGCAATATATAGTGTACTCTAGATGGAAAATCTCATTTTGTATGCTGTACAGTGAATGAATGTAAATAAATAAATAAATAAATAAATAAATAAATAAATAAATAAAATTTAAAACTTAAAATAATTAATAAATTTTTAAACTTAAAATAATTAAAAGCAAATGACTGAAAAAAAAGGAAGAAAAAAAAAAGAAAGGAAAAGGAACACAGACAAATAGAAAGAAATAGACAACAAAAATATTTTAGAAGCCATGTCCAAACCCAGGAGACAAGGCCAGCCCAGAGGTGCCTCCACAGGGTTTCTTTTTCTGCCTAAGGATGATCCAGCCTCCAGAGGGAGACTCAGGGATTTCTGAGACCCACTCAATGATAGGAACACTTGAAGGATCATGGCCAGCTAACCCATTCTACCCAAATCTCTCTGGCCTCCCAGGTCTTTGCTGATCTTCAGGTGGGGCACAGCCCCACTCCTCCCCAGCCATGATATGAGGAGGAATAGTGACCATGCTCACAAGACCCTCAGGAAACTTCCTGTACAGTCTTTTATAACAGGCACTGCTCTATAAACTATTGACTCAGAATGCAGTTAGGTTTTATTTTGTTTTTAGATTTTTCTATAGGGAACATGCACTTGCCACTGGAGAGAGACACAGAGAGACAGAAAACAGGAAGAGGGAGAAAATGAGAAAGCACCCTGCAGGGGATATACCAAGCCACAATCCCTTCTTCTTCATTCTCTGTGAGATTTTGGGTAGGAATGCACATATGTCTGGTTCACTCTTTAAGCCATCCAGTCAGATACCTGGACCATGTGGTTGACCATGTGGAATCCGGCACCTTTACCATTCTACTTGTAAGCTCAACACTGTTTATTTTCAAAAATTGTTTCAAAGTGGCCAGCAGATGGTCAAGGTGCTAGACTCTACCATAACCAACCACAGTCTGGACTCAATGGCTTATAAATTACACTGAACATTGTGTGTGTGTGTGTGTGTGTGTGTGTGTGTGTGTGTGTGTCCACAGTCCTGAGAGGAGAAGAGGAGAAGGGATTGTGGCATGGCTTGCCTCCCTGAGGTCTTACTTTCCTTATTTCTGTTTCTTTGACAAGCAAATGTATCCAATGTACTCCCCCCATTAAAAAATGTTTGAATGTTTATTCTTTTCATGAGACAAAAGAGACAAAGGGAGGGAGAGAGAACCATATACAAAGTAACAGGCATTGCCATCAGTGTCTCAATAATGTGTTGAGACAGCCCCAGCCAGCCCCAGATTGTGGGTACAAGTATGATAAGTACACTTGGGGAGGTCTCAAAATGTGAACTCTAAATTTTCCCATGTAAATTAACCTTGCGGTATGTTATGTTTTATAACTTCACATTTGCTATTTTTTGCCTCATAGAAAATGATCATTCTAACTAGGGTAAAATGAAAGCTCCTTGTAATTTTGATTTATATTTTGTTGGTAATTAGTGATATTGAACATTTTTTCATATACTTTGCCATTGTATGTCTTCTTTAGAAATGTTTATTTATGGCTTGATTTAATTCTGTGATCAGGGTTTTGTTTTTAATATTGTTTTTTGCTTTTCAGTTTCTTGACTTTCTTATATACTCTGAATATCTTCTTTTTTTTTTTTTTTTTTTTTTTTTTTTTGGAGTTTTCGCTATAGGGCACGTACACTCGCCAGAAAGACAGAGGGAGACAGAGAGACAGAAAGCGAGAAATCACCCCCCCAGGGGGGATGGCCACACTGCAATCCCTTCTTCTTCAGTTCCTCTCCGGATCTTGGGCATGCATGCACATGCGCCCAGCATGAGTTTAAGCCACTGGGTCTGGGACTCAAACGGTGGTCAACCACATGGGAGTTCAGCGACATAGCCATTAGACTAACTGCTGGTCCCTATACTCTGAATATTAATCCTTCACTAGATTAATAGATTGAAAATACATTCACTCTCTCCTGAATCATGTCTTTTCACTCTTGATTATTGCCTATGCACAATCATTTTAGTTTGCTATAACACCAGAGGGAATTTTTTTTTTTTTTTGCCTTTGTTGCCTCTGATTTTCAGGTCTTCTTTAAAATATCTGTGCCCAGATCAATACCTACAGCATTTACCCTGTTTTTTTCTTCTGTCGTTCTGTTTCGTGTCTTAACTTTACTTTGTTATCTGTTCTTTCTGATATGGATAGCCACTATCTCCAGCACTATGTTCTTGGCACTATGTTCAGTCTATGTTCTTGGCATCACTTTTGAATTTCAGGTGCCAGCAGGTGGTGCAGTATTGGGAGCACTGGACTCCCACATGATGGACAGCAGTTTGAGTTCTGGACCTGCTGGCTTACTTTCTCACTCTCCCTCGCTCTCTGGTCAAATTAAAATAAACAATAATAATCAAAATAATAAAAAAAGTTAAATAAATCAAGACCTTCCTAGAAAAAGAGAGAGAGGATACAAATCAATAAACCAGATATGGAAGTAAAGATATTATTTCTGCCTATATAGGAATAAAAAGCTTTCTAAAAGAACACAATAAATACTAAATAATTAATAAAATGTGGCCATTAATCAATTCATCCCATAATGTAAGAAATACCAATTTATCTGATACCAATCATTGTTAAAAGTACAAGAACTGCCAAAGATTAGATGCATGCAATAAGTATTTTAAAATGAATTTAAGAAGGCAGTCATTTTCAGTTACTTTAATATATGTGAATATAAAATCAGTACATTTGTGGTTCAAAACTTTATAATTATGTTACAGTCTTACGATATAAACATTAAATTTTATTTGCAACCTCTTCTGATTTTTAAAGCTTCCCAGGAGTTCTTATCAGGCCTCATCAGAATAACATAGCACTTGGGGGCAAAGATGCAGCCCAGAAACCCTGCACTGGAGGCCAAAATGGAGAAGATCTCCACGGCCACCATGAACTTCCCCTTGGTGCTGTGATAGACAGGGACAAATGTGACCCAGACACTGCAGAACACCAGCATGCTGAATGTGAGGATCTTGGCTTCATTGAATGTATCAGGCAGGTTCCTGGCCAGGAAAGCCACAGTGAAGCTCCCCAGAGCCAAGGAGCCCAGGTAGCCCAGGACACAGTAGAAGGCAGTGACTGAGCCCTTATTGCACATGATGATGAGGATTCTGGGCTCAGAATGTGAGTCTATGTCAACAAAAGGTGCAGAGGTTCCCAGCCAGATTCCACAGATAATCATTTGAATCAGGGAGCAAATGGGAATGACCGAGTTAGAAGCCCCTGATAGCAGCAAGCACCTCATGGTTCTTCCAGGCTTCATGGCCTTGAATGTCAGAATCACAGTAATGGTTTTGGCCAAAACAGTGGAAATAGCCACAGTGAACACAAGGCCAAATGTGACTTGTTGGAGGACACAGGTGGCTGTGTTAGGATGGCCAATGAAGAGCAAGGAACAGAGGAAGCACAGCAGGAGGGAGATGAGCAGAATAAAGCTGAGAGCCTGGTTGTTGTCCTTGACAATGGGAGTGTCTCTGTGCTTCACAAAGATCCCCAAAACTGCAGCTGTGAGAACAAAGAAGCACAGAGTCATGCTGGCCATGGCTATCCCCAAAGCATCCTCAAAAGCCAGGAATGTCACAGGCTTGGGGAGGCAGTGAGTTCTTTCACTGTTTGGATACTCTTGAGCTGGGCACTGGACACACTGCTTTGCATCTGGTGACAAAAAAAAAAAATCCAGCAATTTACTTTTACAAAGTGTCATGTTGAGGGAAATAGTCACTTTTATGTAATTTTCCACAGATAATTCCCCTGAGGTAATACCAAGACAGACCAAATTAAGAGTCTATGTTGAGGGACCAGCAGTTAGCGTAATGGCTATGTCACTGGACTCCCATGTAGTCGACCGCGGTTCACATTCCAGACCCGGTGGCTTAAAACTCACACTGGGTGCATGTGTGTGCATGCCCAAGATCCCGAGAGGAGAATGGAGGAAAAGGGATTGTGGCATGGCCATCCCCCCCGGGGGGTGATTTCTCACTTTCTGTCTCTCTGTCTCTCTGTGTCTGGTGAGCGCACACGCCCTATAGCAAAAACCTCTCTCTCAAAAAAACAAAAAAGAGTCTATATTGATTACACTGGGAGAATTCTTTCAGCTTCAGGTGGCACCAAAGTGATTTAAAGCTGGATCTCAGAATATGAGGATCTTGATTAGCCCTTCTTGTGGCTCTGAATGACACTATCAATGATGAGAATTTATTCCAGATCTCTACTCTCTACTGAGTTTTTCTCATGACAAACCTTATATTTCCATGCCTTGTCATATTTGTTCATCACAACAGAAATGAATAGATTTCTTATTAATATTCTGAGAAAAATAACTTTATCTTTCCTTCTGGAATATTTGTTTACCTCTATCCTCATTTCTATTAATTTTTTCTCATATATAATATGTCTCTTTGTGTACATACTTTTCTCATTGTACATTTTAGTTTTTCTACCAATATGATCATAAACAGTTGTATGTAAATATTGAAAACAGATTTAATTAATTTTTTGAGGAGGTTTGTGCGTTAGGGTATGTGTGCTTGCCAGAGAGAGAGAAAGAGTCAGACACAGTGGGAGAAGGTAAGAAATTACCGTCAGAGAGGATGGCTATGTTGTAATCTCTTTTTCTCCATTCTCTTCCTGAGATTTTGGGCATGCACACACACTGCCCAGCGTGAGTTTCAAAGCATCATGTTTGGGACTTGGACTGCATTTGGGTATGTGGGAATCCAGCAATAAACCACTATGAGAACTGCAGGTCCCAGAAAACTGCTTTACTTTAAAATGTTTAAATATTGAATGGAATTTGATTTCTCCTATATACCTGTTGTTTGAGGAATTGGTATTATAATTTTATGATAGAAGGATGGATTGTTCTTTCTGAGATATCCATTTATATACATCTGAAAGTATAGTTTGTAAATCTATTTTTTTTTGAGAGGCTGGTAATACTTTTTGCCTTTATACATTATGTGGTTTCTGCTGCAAACACTCACTTCTATTGTTATGCAGCAGGAAAGCAGCCACAGAGATTATGGAAATGAACAAGAATGTCTGCATTTTAAT
The DNA here is from genome assembly GCA_026018925.1 of Tupaia tana. Taxonomy (NCBI): domain Eukaryota; kingdom Metazoa; phylum Chordata; class Mammalia; order Scandentia; family Tupaiidae; genus Tupaia; species Tupaia tana. The sequence goes on along the minus strand of JAKSZU010000025.1, from coordinate 7,157,169 downwards.
AACTTTTTTAAAGAAAAATATGTTGCGTGCCTAATACTTTCTCAAGTATTTATTTATTTTTGGTAATTCTCAGACAATAGTATCAGGCTGTCAACAAAGTCATGACACAAGTTTCCAAAGAAAGAAAAATAAATAAAAATACATCATGACATTTCCAGCAACCCAATATCTTCTCAAAGATTTATAGTGGGGGTCAGCAAGATCCTACTGTGGAAAGATGATGGGAAAAGGAGAGTTTGATATTAAGGAGAAAAACAGAAAGGCAAGACATTTATGGGACATAGAAATGATTATTACTTGATGATAACATGTAGGGACTGGTGAAAATGTAGGAAAATTCATGTTGAAAAATTCACTTAGCAAGCTATGTGATGTTTAGTAATTGAATATATAATATATATTAAAATAATAATGATAAAAAAATCCTGGGTTCACAAAGGACTTATTGCAGTTTGAGTCTCAGACATGATAACTTGCTTTCTCACTTACCCTTTCTTTCTTGTCTCTCTCTGGTGAGCGTGCATGACCTGCAGCAAATTTTTAAAATAATAATGATAAATAAAATTACATAAATAGTTCTTAGTAAAAAGAATTAGAGTGATAATTAATCACACTTTTTTTTGCATTACCTATTCTTATTCCAAGAGTCAGCAGATACTCCAGACTTCTGTCTCAGAAATAGGTTTAGTATCCACATGCATGTGCCTGTTTCCTTCTGGGTCCCAAACCCTTTCTTTCTCTATTCATTTTGTTTGTTTGTTTTGAAAATAATTATTTATTTTATTTTACTTATTATTATTTTTCAAATTTGCTCTAGGGCATGTGTATTCACCAGAGAGAGAGAAGGGAGGTAGGAAAGCAAGTGGTCAGGTCTGCGAGACAAATCATAGTGAGTCATGTTGAAGTCCAGCACCTTATGAATCATGCCACATACTGGCCCATATTATTCATTTTTCTAAATAAATTTGCCAGGAGGCACATTAACTCACTAGAGAGAGACATCCAGAGAGAGAAAGATCTTGAGACAGCACCACCTCTGTAAAATGATCATGCCACAATTTCTTCTGCACCATTTTTTTCCCTTATCAGTATTTTTCACAACATACAAACTACTGGTGGATTTTCCAAGTCATCAGGTTTGGGACTCAAGTCACAATTTGGGTCATGTGGGATTCATCCGCCTAAAGCACCATGCCATGGGTTGTCCCCTTATCTCTATTTTTATTTTTTGTCTTCCACACTTTTTTCATTTTGTAATTCCTTAACCTAAAATAAATATTTTTTGGCATATTCTAACCTGAACATAAATATGTAGTTTCACTAGCAATAAAAATCAAATGATTTCAACTGTTAGAATGCCTGGAATTGAAAAATACTTATGAAAAAATTCAAACCATATTAATTACTTATATATTGGAAAAATAGAAGCATAATTTTTTGTAATTTTCCAATTTTCACATTTGACAGCATCACATCTTGATAATTGTTTGATTTTATATATTGTATGATAGCAAATTTTGAGGTGCCCAATTGTGAAATTTATTAGAATATTGAGTCTTCAATCTTAAAACTATGTTTCTTTTTCTTCCTGCAATATAATTGAAAGTATGATATTCTGATACTAGTCAAGTCTTTTTAATTGCACAGGTGTTTGAGTATGGTTGAAAAAGTTTAAAATATTTTCATAATAATTTATCTGTAATTACATTGTGCTTATCATCTGGGTATAAAAGTCAGATTAAAAGTTTAATGCACCCACAGGTAATAGTGATGATGACATATATTTCATCATGTCTCATGTGGTCCAGTATAAGACCTAAGATTGACACTGTCTTACCCAGCACTAAAGTGCAAGGGTGTCCATTGGAAATCATTTCAGAGTTGAGCCTAATACAATGAACATGGCCAGATAACAACTTATACTAAATAGGGTAGTAATAGTGTTTATAAAATAAATATACCAAAACAACAAATATGTGAATTAAGAACAGTGGTGCTCTATGATTCATTTCTTTTATTGCGTGTCTGTGTGAGTTTTTCTATAGGGCAAGTGTGCTCACCAGAGAGACAGAAAGTGAGAAATAACCTCCCAGAGGAGATGGCCTTACCAGTCTCTTCTTTTCCTTTCTGCTCTGGAGATTTGGGAGGGGGGACACATGTGCATGCACCTGTCATGAGTTTCAAGCCTCGGGATTGGGAATTAAACCACAGTCAACCACATGGGACAGTGCCTTCACCACCACATCACCTTCTGCCCCCAATGTTTTATTTCTAATACTAACAGTTTTATTTTACTGAGCAATAGTAGGGGCTAATGATGCAGTTATATATTTCATACTTGTTTGATTTGAAATGTCTGACTCTGGGCACAAGACACAAATAAAGCAGCAAACAGGTCTTCCTTCTTGGGGAAGTTTTTGGAATCCAGGAACACAGCTGTCACTACACACAGATTCAGGAGTCTGAGCAGAAAAGAGATATATTAGTCATAATCATGTATGTTATGAGGTGTTTTGATGGGATGTTACTATTTTTCTATATCAGAGAAAACTATTGCCACTATTAGGTCATCACTGTGTATCATTTAAACTCCCATCACACTGAAATTAGTTAGGCTTTCTTTTAAATGTTTTCTTTTGTTTTTCTAGAGAGTAATTTTTTTTGAAAGATTTTTGCTATAGGGCGCATCCACTTGCCAGAAATAGAGACAGAAAGTGAGGAATCAGCCCTTAGGGGAAATGGCCATGCCACAATCCCTTCTCCTCCATTCTCCTCTTGGGATCTTGGGCACACACGCACACCAGCATGAGTTTAAGCCACAAGGGCTGGGACTCAAACCACGATAGACTACATGGGAGTCCAGGGACATATCTATTACACCAATTGCTGGTCCCTAGAGAGGAATTTTTGCTATAGGGTACATTCACTCACTGAAGAGACAGAGAAAGTGAGAAAACACCCCTTGGGGTGATGTCTACACTGCAATTTTTTCTTTATTCTCTCAGGATTTGGGGCAACCATGCTCATATGCCTGATAGGAGTTTCAAGTCTCTGGGTCCAGAACTCAAAACTACAGTCAGCCATGTGGGAGTCCAGAGCCTTAACCACTATGCTATCTGATGGCCCTCCTTACATAGACTTCTAATAAGAAATTAGTATGCTTCCATTTGTTATGTATTATTACTATTTTAAAAATTATTTATTTTACTTATTATTATTATGTTTAAATTTGAACAGAAAAACAGAGTGAAAAGGAAAGTGTGAAAACAAGCTTCGAGGTCCGGGGCAAGAATCGTGGTCAACCATGTGAGAGTTCAGTACTTTAAGTCTCCTGCCACCTGCTGGAAGGTTATGTATTATTTGCCAAACATGTCTAAGATACCTAATTAACATACCCCATAGATAACTAAAAACAAACAAACAAACAAATAAACCTCAGTGTCAATCTTTTGTGTTATGTAATCACTTTTTTTTTCTTTTTTTGAGAGGGTTTTGCTATAGGGCACAAGCTCTCTTCAGAAAGACAGAGAGAGACAGAGAGACAAAAAGCAAAAAATCAACCCCCCAGGGGGGATGGCCATGTCGCAATCCCTTCTCCACCCTTCTCCTCCATTCACCTCCCAGGATCTTGGGCAGGCATGCACAGGCACCCGGCGTGAGTTTAAGTCACTGGGTCCAGTACTCGAACCGCAGTTGACTACATGGAAGTCCAGTGGCATAGCCATTACACTAACTGCTGGTTCCTGTAATCACTTTTTTTAAAAACAATCTTAATGCAGGTTTTACAAGGTAAATTTTCTGAAAAGCTGTGTTCCCAAGAATATTAATATTATGTCCTCATATCAAGTTGGGTAGAAAATTTTAAGTTATTGATTTAAAAATATCTAATAATATGATATGTAGGCACACAATAAAATTAGCCTAAACCTCATGGGCCAGCAGAATGATGAGAATGTGGTTAATCCACTTCTGGGCTCTGAGGCCAGTAGAGCACTGCTTTTCATATATTAACACACTACATGTGCGAAGCATCAGTGTTATATAAATTCTTTTTTTAAGAGGCTTTTTCCTTAGGATGTCTGTGCTCACTGGAGAGAGAAAGAGAGAAACAGACAGTGAGAGCAAAATTGACAAATCAGCCCATAGATGGAATGATCACATCGCAATTCATTCTCCTTCATCTTCTTCCAAGATCTGGGTCATGCATGCATGTGTACCTAGCATGAGTTTCACAACAGTGGGTCCAAGACTCAAACTGGGGTTGGTCATGAGGGAATCCAGTATTTTAACTACTACATTATCTGCTGGCCCAAGTTGTATAAATCTTCTGCCTCATTTAATTAGCTGAGCTTATATTCAATGCTTTGAGATGTTTAGTATAACAAAGAATGATATGCAAGAGGTTGGTGGTGTGGTTAAGGCACTGGATTCTCATATGACTGACTACGGTTTGAGTCCTGAACCCATTGACTGGCTTTCAGATTCTCTCTCTCCATCTTTATCTCATCAACTTGAAGAACACTAATAATAAATAATAAATTAAATAAATAATTCTTAAAAAAAATGCTATGCAAAATGACAAGAGAAAATATGAATGGTATCTACAAAAACATAAATGGTATCTTAATCTGTAATCTCATGTTTATAGTATACCAATATATGAAGAGGACTTTGTTGACAAATGATAAAGGGTTTCATGATATATAGCAGGATTTTTTTTAGACACAAACTCTCTCTCTCTCTCTCATCATACACACACACACACACACACAGACATTTATATGAAAGGGTTACAGGCTCTATAAAGATAGAAGACATTTCAGTCAATGAAGAAAAGCATATATGATAGCGGTCCCAAAAGATAATAGGTTAGGCCATAAATTCCATGTGTAATGTGTAATATCATCTAGGTTTGTGTAAGTGCAATTAATTATGTTCACACAATGACAAAATTCCCTAAAAATGCATTTCTTGGGAACCAGCAAATGGCACATTGTTTATGTGGCTGGACTCACACATGACTAAGTGTAGATTGAGTCCCAGATCTGGCAGCTTTAATCTCACACCAGGTGAATGTGCATGTTAGCTCAAAATTTTGAGACTAGAATGGAGGAAAAGGAATTGTAACATGGCCACCTTCCCAGGGGGTGATTTTTAGCTTTCTGTCTCTTTGTCTCCCTGGGAATCAAACAGGTCCTTTAGGAAAAAAAAAAAAAAAAAAAAAAAAAAAAAACTATCTAAATTAAAAAATGCATTTCTCTCAATCAATGTTCAAGTATGTATAGATATCCACTACCTTGCTGGTTTAATTAGACTGCTGCTTGAACAAACAAAACAAATCAGCATATAAAAACAGATTCTTTAAATAGTAAGAATGTATATAAGCAAAATTATAGTACAAAGTCAGGATGTAAAAGGCAGGCTTTAAAAATAATTGTTATTTTCATTGAGGCAAGAGTTTAATTCACTTTTCCTTAGGTTTCTGCCATACATCATTTGCTTTCACCAGAGAGAGAGAGAAAGAGAAAAACAATAAGTGAAAAATTCATCCTCAGAGGGTTGGCCACACCACAGTCCCTTTTCCTTCATTCTCCTCTCGGGATTTTGGGCATGTTTGCATATACACATGCCAGGTGTAATTTTCATGTCACTTGATCTAGGACACAAGCCATGGTTGGCCATGTGAGAACCCAGTTCCTTTACCATTACAGCATCTGCTGGCCCAATAAAAAGTAAATTGAATGCTGAGTTAGTATGGGAAAAGAGTGAGAGAAGGAGAATGTGAGGAAAGACATTAAGGAGAAAAATAGAGAGGCAAGACATTTATGGGACCAAGAAATGGATTATTATCTACTAATGATAACATGTATAGTATCACCAACTGGACAGGTGTTAAATGTATTCATGTTGGAAAATTCATTTTACAAACTAAGTGAAGTATAGTAATTGAATGTATAAAAGAAATTAAATGCAAATAAAATACGTTTTACATACATCTATCTATCTAGAGATATAAAGATATACAGATAGATAGGTGACAGATAGCGATAGATAGATAGATTGATGATAGATAGATAGATGATAGATAGATAGATGATAGATAAATAGATAGATAGATAGATAGATAGATAGATATAGACAGATAGATGATAGATACATAAAGATAGTTTGATAGATACTGAATGTCTGTGCTCTATAGTAGAAACTGAAAACTTGGAAATAATGCTAACAGGGAGGGCAACTGTAGATACTACAAATAGTAAGGATAGGGACAATATGAGGTTAGGTATTAGGAGAGGAGGGAAACAGATGAAAAAGAAATACATAGGGAACCAGCAGTTAGCGTAATGGCTATGTCGCTGGACTCTCACGTAGTCGACCGTGGTTCGCGTCCCAGACCCAGTGGCTTAAAACTCATGCCGGGCATGTGTGTGTGCGTGCCCAAGATCCCGAGAAGAGAATGGAGTAGAAGGGATTGCGGCGTGACCATCCCCCCTGGGGGGGTGATTTCTTGCTTTCTGTCTCTATATCTTTCTCTGTCTGTCTGGTGAGTGCACGCGCCCTATAGCAAAAACCTCTCCAAAAAAAAAAAAAATAAGTACATATAACTGACACAAAAATAAGAAAACTGACACATTCATGGCTCCTGTGAACTAACCATTTTGGGGGAAAGAGAAAAATGAAGATTTCCCACTGATAATTCGGCCTCCAGCACACATAACTTGCATGGAGAGGCAAAAAAGGAAACAGGTTTTCTTGAAGACACACCTTCATGGCTCCAGAAAACTAGCCATTTTGGGGGAAACAGAAAAATAAAGCTTTTCCACTGATAATTTGGCCTCTAGCACACAAAACTCGCGTGATTGAACTTCCAAGTTTGGGAAGAAACCGACCATCCACCAGATGACTAGAAATTGCTGCAGGACCACAAGAAATATGGGGAAGCAGGAAAATACTTCTCTTCCAAGTGAAAAGGATAACTCCTCTTCATCCACACACAGTTCAATGGAAATCATGGAAAGGTCTGATAAAGAATTCAGAACATTCATAATGGCGAAGCTAACAGAGATGGAAGAGAAGAGAGATAATGAACAGCTGAAGAGGAAGGAGAAAGGAGTTGATGAGTTTCAGGAGGTGAGGAAATTCATGCAAGATCTAAAAGAGGAATTTCACACTTTACAAAAGAATCAGATGGAACTGTTAGAGATAAAGGCTATAATACAGGAAGTCAAAATCTCCCTTGAAAGTATTAAAAGCAGACTAGATCATACAAAAAATAAATCTCAGATGTAGAAGCGAAAATTGCTGGCCTAAAAAAATCCACCACAAAGATGGAGAAAAAGGCTGAAAAATTTGAGAATAACATACGAGAAATACTGGATACCATCAAACGTCCAACATCCGGATAATAGGCATCCCAGAGGGCGAAGAGACTTGTAAGGGCATTGATAATCTATTCTATGAAATCCTGCAAGAAAACTTTCCAAACATAGAGAGGCACTCAAAGATTCAGTCCTAAGAAATGCAGAGGACCCAAAATAGAGTCAACCCAAGAAGATATTCTCCAAGACACATTATAGCCATATGGACCAAAACCACAGACAAAGACAGGATACCAAGATTGGCAAGAGATAAACGGCAAGTTACCTACAAAGGGTATCCCATCAGACTAACAGCAGACTTCTCATCGGAAACAATGCGAGCAAGGAAAGAATGGGAAAATATATTCAAAGTGTTAAGGGAAAAGCAATTTTAACTGAGAATACTGTACCCAGCAAGATTATTGTTCATTTGGCAAGAAAAGACACGAACATTCTCAGATAAAACCTGAAAGAATTTACCAGCACCAGACCAGATCTCCAAGAAGTTCTTAAGGGAGTGCTATGTCAGTAAAATTAAATGCAGACGTTCAAAAACTAAGAAAATGGGCAACTTAACTGTAGGGACAAAGTCTGGAGTTGAATATTATATCCCAGAATTCAATCTGGAAGATCGAACCACAACAGAGGAAAGATTAAGTACATGAGACTGAACTGATGAAACAGCATTCTGTGACTTGACTAAAATATTGCTGCTTTTCTTCTAAGCTTTGTTGTCTGGTTTTAAATATTTCTGTTCTGTCTTGAGCTGTTAATAGGTTCATGTACCTACTATTTGAACAGAATACTAACCTGTTTCTAGGCTTTAAGTTTCAAGGAAATAGCCTTAGCAGCTCAAAACTACTTTTCTCAAAATTACCAGCTGAACTTGCTATTGAAAGTAGTTAGATTACTTATGATATTGTGTAATCAACAAAATGTTGGGGGAAAAGAAATTGAAGACAAAAGTAGACAGCAGAGATAGTGTAATAAAAGAGTGGGAAAGGGCAGAGTGTCAGACATGGGGTAAAAAACATATATATATATACACACACATATATATTCATATATATATGTATATATATATATATATATATATACACATATATATGAAAGTAGAAATGGAATATTATTGATGATAACATGCACGATTAAGCCACTATGCAATTTATTCTAGATGGGAAATCACATTTAGTATGTTGTGATGATGCTCAGGGAATGAATGTAAACTTAAAAAAAAATTCAGGAGAAAAAAAAAAAACACTAAAACTGTTCTTATCAAAATTTTAAAAAAATGCATATATGATAACTGCAGTAAGCTATACAGCCCCAGCTAGGTACTACTTTATAGTATGTTCATTCTACTCACTGAGGTTTATGCCTAAAATCAGATTTAGGTTCATGTATATGTATATATCAGCTGCACTTGCTATTGCAAATATTTAGACTAATTAAGCTAATTAGCAAATCAATTAAATGGGGGGGCATAGAAAGCAACCATGGATACCAGAGAAAATGTGGGAGGAGGGTGGGACATGGCAGAGGGTGAAGGATAGGGAATCAAGGATGGCAAAAAAAAAAAAAAAAGCAAAATATACAGGACATAAGAAATGGAAAATTATTTGTTGATAACATGTATGTTAATGTGCTTGATTGAGCCAATATACAGTGTATTCTGGATGGAAAATTCATTTTGTATGTTGTAATGATGTATAGTGAATTAATGTAAAAAATAAACTTAAAGAAAAGAAAAATAAATAAATAAATAAGCTATTTGTGATGATAATGTATATGGTAATGTCTTTGTCTTGTCTGATATGCATTGTACCTATGCTGGGAAAAGTCGTGTTGTTTACCGTAAAGAGGTATAGTGATAAATGTAAATAAAAAGAATAAAAAAAAAAAACATTGAAAAACAAAAACAGTACACAAAAAGATAGTAACACAATTTCATTTCAGGACTCTGTTCAGATACCTCTGTATATATTTAACAGAAATGACATCATACCTTCTTGAAACTAACAGGCCACTTTATTATCTCTTCATTGATGACCAAGCTTTGATCATGGGTGCTCCTGTAGACAAAATCTCCTACTTTAACCACCAGCCAACTGGCATTAGAAAATCTTACAAGATTGTGGATATCATACTGTATCATTTTTCTTTTTTCATCAAGAGGCACGTTGTACCCAATGCTGTTTGTCAATTGGTTTTTCTTCAGAAAAGGACAAAGCTGTATAAAAAGCATGATTTACAAATTACGACTTCGTTAAAGGTAGAGGTTGGACAGTTCATATCTGTCAAGTAATTCCTCTATTTTAACATCTTTACCCTTTTTTGTGGGGGCTCAATGTAGTTTGAGTAGTCACCAGTTCTGAGGTCAAGTAAGATGCACTCTCTTTTTTATTCTAACAATGGAAGAGTGGTTGTAGCTCATAAGAAAAATTCTAGGATGTTTCCCAGAGAGTGATTTGTACAGGGGCTTTCATAAATCTCAGACTAATAAAGTCTGGCTTGGACTACTTAGAGGCTAAACTTGGTCATTTATAAAGGGCACATATGTGTCCAGCCAGTGAGTTGCATGATTAAGGTGGCTGAATCACACATAACTAAGCCAGCATCTTGAGTCCTGTACCTGTAGCTTACAAAACACACTGAATGGAGCCACCAAGTGGTGTGGTGGTTAAGGCAGTGGACTCACATATGGCTGACTATGGTTCAAGTTCTGGACTTGATGGCTTGCTTTCTGACTTTCCCTTTCTCTTCTTCTCTCAGATTAAATTATTAAAAATAATAATAAAAAATAAAATAAAATAATTATTTAAGAAGAAAACAAAACACTGAGCACATGCGTGTTTGTGTGTTTGTGTTCTAAATAAAAACAGAGATGTAGAAAGGATACCATGATGACTATTCCCCATGGGTGGCAATTTCTCACTTCCCCTCTGTGTCTTTCCTTAACAAATGCACATTGGGGGAAAATTTTAAATTATTTATTTATTTTTACTTATTAATGTTATTTTAAAAATTTGATCAGAGAAAAAGAGAGAGAAGGAAACTGAGAAAGCAAGTACCAGGTTCCAGACTTGACCTAGTCAGCTATGTGAGAATCCAGCACTGTGACCACTATGCCACCTACTGATCTCTTGCAGGAAAAAAATTTTAAAAGCACTATATATGTAAAAAAACTTAGATTCTTGATAGTGGTAGGGGTAGTGCAAAGGTATGCAATTTTTCAAGTTTTTTCCTAGAATGTACATTAAATATGTGCAACTTTTTGGATCCTGTTTGTACATCAATAATTTAAAAAATTAAACCTGCTTTGTTCTTTGTCTTTATTTTGGGCTTCTTTTGGTAAAAGTGTTGTTTTTATGTTATATATTAAGAAACAATTTGTAACAAATATATAAATTTAAAACTTTTAAATTATTTTTATTTAGAGAGAATTTTGCTATAGGGCATGTGTGCTTGATGAAGAGATAGAAAGACAGAGACAGAAAGTGAGAAATCACCCCCAGAAACAATGTCCATGCTACAAGTCTTTCCCCTCCATTTGCCTCTTGGAATTTGGGGCATTCAAGCACACACTCCTGGTGTGAATTTTAAGCCTTCCCGTCTGAGACTTGAAACACCGTCAACTACATGGAAGTCCAGTGACATAGTGACATAGCCATTCTGCCATCTGCTGTACCGAAACTTTTAAATTCTAAAGAGGTTTTTATTCCTAGTGGGTATGTACCCTTCCTAGAGAGAGATGGAGAGACTGTGAGAGATGAGAAAAAAGCATCTCCTTTGGAAAATGAGCTGCAATCCCTTCTCCACTACTTCTTTCTTTTGGATTTTGGGATTGCATGCATGCACACATGCCTGTCATGTATTTCAAGTCTCCAGGTCTGGGACTTGGGACTGGTGGAATTCAGCTGCCTTATTTATTATTGAAATGACATCATACCTCCTTGAAACTAAGAGGCCATTTTATCATAATTTATGTTTATTGTTTATTTTAAAATTATATATTTTATTTTATTAATTATCATTATTTTTAGATTTTCTATATTGCATGGGTACACACCAAAGAGAGACAGAGAGCAAGAAAGAGGGAAACTGAGAAAGCAAGTCACCAGGCCCAGGATTCAAAACACAGTCAACCATGTGAGAGTCCAGTGCCTTAACCATGATGTCACCTGCTGGTTCCATGATTTAGTGTTTATTTAAAATATAAACATACTTATAAACCAAGTAGGATATCCTGAGACTATATGCATCAAAAGTGGTTCCACATTTTAAAATTAGATGACTGTCCCTTCTTCTATGATTGTTTAAAACAGTATAAGGAAAATTAAAATTAATTCTGTTATGATTAAGACAGCACAATAAGTAACTGTAGCCACCTGAAGGCCACCCATGCCAGTGAAAGAGCTCAGATGCTCCACAAATGGTCATTGTGACTTTAGAATCTTCTAACAGTTCTTCCAATATTTTGTTTACCTTGTGTTCATTGTAAGTTATGTTAAGGTTATATTGTGACTACTGTTTGTACTTTCTCCTTCCATCATTTTTATGAAATCAAAGCAGTGAAGTCATGGCAAATTCAAGGGGACAGAGAGGAGAAAGAGAGTGATGGGAAGAAGCCATCCTGTGAGAATTCACAGAGAACACGCAGAGTGGATCAATCATGTACAACTAATGGAGAGCTCACTTTAGAGAAAAAGGTTTATTCTCTAAATATAATCTTTTTTGGTACCAGAAAAAAATATATAACTAAGCAGATGGCTTGGTGATTAGAATGACTGTGTTTCCACTTGACCTATCAAGATTTCAGTCCTAGATCCAGCGGCTTAAAAATCATGCTAGGAAGTTGTGTGTGCATGCCCCAAATCCCAAGAGTATAGAGAAGGGATTGTATTCAGTATGGCCTTCTTCCTAGAAGGTAATTTCTCATTTTCTTTCTCTCTGTCTCTCTAGTTTCTGGTGAGCACATTTGCCCTAAGGGAAAAAGCTAAAAACAAACAAAGAAACAAACAAACAAAAAACTTCAGGGGCCAGAGGTGATGTGATGGTTAAGGAGGACTCCCACATGACTGACCATGGTTTGAATCTCAGACCTGTAATGTTGAAAATCACACCAGGCATGAGTGTATGCCTGGTGCCCAAATCACAGGAGGAGAGTGAAGAAAAAGGGATTGTGGTGTGGCCACATTCTCTGGGGAGTGATTTTTCTTTATCTCTCAATGTCTCTCTGCTGAGTGCACATGACCTATAGCAGAAATATTTTTAAAAAAATGAAAAAGAAAATGACTTCAAATAGCATCAGGTGCTTGTGAAGGATGTTTACCTGCCAGGGAAGAATAGGCTGGTCTGCATCTCCTGCAGATCCCATTTCTATTTTTTGCAGAAGTATCTTATAAAGAACTTGGGCCACCATGTGCACAGCATGATAGATAAAAAAGCTGGAGTCAGAAACTGTCATGTCAAAATTAGGTGGTAGAAACTCTATGGAAGAATTTGGTCGGCAGTCTCCAAGTTTGCTACATTGTGACCCAGTAAGTGAGCAATTAAAAAATTTAACCCATAGTTTACTGAAGTAAAAATCTTCTGGGTATTGGAAAGGGTTGACTGTCTTGAGAAATTGTTTAAAGCCAGGAATTTTCCTTCTCTGGTTTGAAAATAAGAGACTTCCATGGAAAAAGAATGGCATGTGATCCATAGTAGGCAAAATAGTTTTCCATAATGAGGAGTGGAGATTTCTCATGATCCATACCTTTCCCAAAATTAAGTAGAAGTTTTGTTCAAATCCCAGGTTCTGGACACTCCCTTCATCACCATATATTATATACACATTTGCAGATGAAACTCTGATTCTCTGCATAATGTTGAAATCATGATCTAAAAAGAAACCTTTTGTGGCAGGGAGCTTTTCTGTAAAGGCCACACAGATATCCTTTTCTGTCATCTTTCCCTTTAGATCCTGAAGGAACTGCTCTCCTTGCATATCATCAGATACATAGAGTGCCAACCACATCCAGTCAAAATGCAGCAATAAGCAGATGATTCCATGAGCCAGAGAGCTGTCCTTGGTGGCCATCTGATAAACTGATGGAAATTGGTCTTTATCACTTAGGATGGGATCAAAAGGACCATATGTGACCTGAATAAAAAAATAATAATAACCTCATTCTTTTTTTTTAATTAAATGCCAGGTTGGGGTCATTTAATTAAAATTCAGACTTCTCAGATTTTTTTGTTTTCAATTTTTACTAAAATTAAGAAGTGAGGAGGGGTATTTGCAAAACTTTCTGGTAAGGCAAATGAGTTAAAAAAACTTTTTTTTCTTGAAATTATTTATTTATTTATTTATTTTTATTTTTATATTTTTTTGGAGAGGTTTTTGCTATAGGGCACATGCGCCCGCCAGACAGAGAGAGACAGAGAGACAGAAAGCGAGAAATCACCCCCCAGGGGCGATGGCCACACCGCAATCCCTTCTCCTCCATTCTCCTCTCGGGATCTTGGGCACGCAGGCACACACGCCCAACGTGAGTTTAAGCCACCGGGTCCGGGACTCGAACCGCGGTCGACTACATGGGAGTCCAGCGACATAGCCATTATGCTAACTGCTGGCTCCATAATTTTTTTTTAATTAAACTAACCACCCTGAAGTTTCTTCATGTGGAATATAGATACAACATTGAGAAAAATATGTGGCCTCTCAAGTACATTGGTCGCCTATGTATAAGTGTCTTGTACACATAAGATAGCAGGGCAATCAGTTGATTAAAAAATTTGGTACTTGTTATGTGTAGTAAAAATAAATTTACAAAGACTTTTTCATGCAGGGATCTGATTCTGTTTCTGGAGGAGGGAGAAATCCTGGAGCAGCCATTTGCCCATCACAGACTGCACCAGAGAATTTCTGGGGGCTGGTTGGATTTGCCAGTGGGCCAGTGAGGTCAGTAGGCAACTTTCTAAATGTTATTCAGTTGGTTTACTTCACACGCTAGTGTTTTTTTTAAATCCTAAAAAGGGAAATGTTTTCCCTATTTGGTGACAGTCAAAAGGGAATGCAAACATTTTACTTTGCCCTAGTTCTCCTTGCAGTCAGAGCCCCTTACCTTGGAAAGTGTGAATTGCCCTTCCTTTTTGTAAAGATTAACTGTATTTTGCATTTTGTGTACATGTAAGTGAATGTAACATACTATCAATTTTTCTAGTTTGATACAGAATTGTAATGCTACACAGTGTACATGTCCAGAGCCTTGTGTATATTTTCAATGAACTATTTTAGAAGCACACTTGTAATCATATATGTATAATTAACACATCTGTATATACTTATGCCTGGGCAACTATTTTTTGTAACTTGTTTATATTGTCTCCGGAAAATGTGTGATTTTTTATTTAAAAAATACAGAGTTTTGGAATCTTCCAAAAAATTAAATAATTTGGGACCAGCAGTTAGCATAATGGCTATGTCACTGGACTCCCACGTAGTTGACCGCGGTTCATGTCCCGGACCCGGTGGCTTAAACTCACGCTGGGCAAGTGTGCGTGCGTGCCCAAGATCCCGAGAGGAGAATGGAGGAAAAGGGATTGTGGCATGGCCATCCCCCCTGGGGGGTGATTTCTCACTTTCTATCTCTCTGTCTCTGTCTGTCTGGTGAGCGCATGCGCCCTATAGCGAAAACCTTTCCAAAAAAAAAAAAATGCTAAATAATTTGATTCTAAATTTAGTGATTTTTTAAAAAATTTTCCCACTTAAACAGGGAGGAGGTAATTCTCTACCTATTTAGACAATAGGATGGAATATTGGGTGAAGAGATTGCATGTCATGGAAATGATTCTATTCTGTCAATATGACCATTAGAAGACTGTTTTCAATCTCCCTTTTTTTTCCAGAAAGGACATGTGACTAGTACAGATAGCAATATAACTTCCAGACCAAAGAATAAAAGAAAAACTAAAAGGTCCAATAAATGTTTATTGCCTACAGTGAGAACTGAGGTATGCATAAACTTTATAAAGATTGTGCAACAAGACGTTGGTGATTTTGCCATCCTGGACCCATGTGACAATGTGGATCAGAGGCTTCCTTTCCTAGATGCCAGTTTAAAATTAAAACTCTGAGAAAATATTATGTATTGAGTTTTTCATACTGTAGCTTATCAATGCAGATAAAATATATTGTCTTTAAAACACAAGCATATATCCTCTATGATATATTTAAAATAAATTTGTACTACAACATAATTATTCTATGCTATTGCTGTGTTTACCAGTAAAGTCTCCTAAAACTTTTAGAAGACAATTTCCCTAGAAGAACCTCTGAGGTGGAGGGTTGTCATGATGAGAGTAACTGGAAGTGCTTCCAAGGCATCCACCTGCCTGGATGTGAGGAAGGGCAGAAGGAGCTGGTAAACCTCAGCTGAGGGAACTGATCCATGCGAGTTTGGAGGATCTACAGTGCTGGAATATTATTTATTTGTCCAAAGTAATAATGAAGGTAAAGGTTTTTATATTTTTGTGTCTAATTGTCCTTTGAATGCCCCCTAATATTGTCGTGTCCTAAGATGGGGTGGTTCCCTATGTTGTTTGCACTTTTAAGGAGGCATCTTTAAGAGAACCATCAATATTCCTATCACTGGTATCTGGATGGCATGGCTATGGAAAGAAATATGAGTGGAACATAACAGATTTTATTTCTTTTTTTATTTTTAATTTCCCAGAGAGCAAATTAAATAATCTGTGCTTGCCACAGAGAGATAGAGGGATAGTGAGAAATCGCCCCTCATAGGGGATGGTCATGCCAATATCCCTTGTATTGGGATTTGGGGCATGTAAGCACATATGCTCCGTATGTTCTTCAGTATACCCAGAGCAAGACTTAAGCTACGAAGTCAGCCAAGCTAAATCCAGGCACATTAACTACCATATCACCAGCTGGCCTACCACTGCTCTTTTTCCTTCTCATCCTTGTACTGTTAATAATCTCATGATCCAGGAAAGAACCTATGTCTTTTTCCCTTTGTTTAAGCAAATTGTGTTCAAACAACCAAGAGAAGTACTGAGGGCCCCTAGGGATATGTAATACACATTTTCTTTGCTCAGATGTGAGAGGATTGCATTAGGAGCTATCCAATTCTCATTCCTTAACCTGACAACCCACTTACCTGTGCACTTTTGTAGAGCTCCAAAAGGGTTCCAACTTGGGCTGAAAATGTTGGCATGTTTCCGGCAATGATAGCAGAAGGTTGTTTCTGTGTCTGGCAGTTGTAGTTTGGCAGGAACTGATTCCCTCCAGTGAACAAAAATAGAGCACTTTCTAAAGTTCTTTTGCCACTGGGAAATGCATTGTAGAAATCATAACCCAGGGAAAGGTTGGGGAGCAAAAGGGGGCTCTTATTGATCTGCTCAATGGCAAAGTGAAAGGCCAATACAAATTGGTAGTTCTTCCATCAGTACCTAAACAGAGGAGACAAGATTAGGAAATACAGTCAAGTCATGTGATTCAGGGTAAATTCTTCAGCCAAGCCAGAAGAGATAAAGTTATAGGCCCAGGTTCCCATTAAAAGATTCTCCTGCACTGGTACACAGAGCTGATGTGAATAATGTTCCCAGGGCTCCAGAAAACCTTGAAAAATTTTTTCTCCTCTGCTTAAGTAAATTGTGTCCAAACAATGAAGAGAGGCTTTGAAGGCCTTGAGAGTGAGACAAGGTGTTATTTAGCTGGATGATTACACTGTTGTCTGAAGAGAGGTGATTTTAAAAAAGGATCATTAATATAGGAATAAAATGACAAATTTCTTTCAGAATATGACTAAAAAGTGCACATATTCACTATATTCATACATTTTAAAAATTTATATATAGACAAATTACAGATATGTGTATTTATAAAAAACAAAGTTTAGGATTTTTAAATGTAACATGAACAATTGGACAAAGGCAGTTACCACATATATCACCTGAAATATTTCACATTTTCTGTGATGAGAAGTTTAGTATAATAGTCTTGGCAGTATTAGAATGAATAGTACTCAACTATTAGTTATATTCACTATGCCTCCACTCTCCTTCATAACCCTTCTAGAATTGGGTATATGCCACATGTTATCTTGTTTCTATTTAGTTCCAGAAACCATGATTCAAGCATTTCTTATTTTCTCTATGTTCTGGAACATTTAAATAGCATCTGGTAGGGCCAGCAGGTGACATGGTGTTTAAGGTGCTCGATTCACACATGGTTTACAACAGTTCTAGTCTCAGTGCTGGTGGCTTAATTTCTTGCTTTCTCCCCTCTCCTCCCTGTCTCTCTGGTGAGCACACATGAAAAACAAACTAATAATAATGATTAAATAACATTAAATAATTCTTTAAAGAAATAGAGAAAGTATAAATAGTATCTGGCTTGCCAGTTTTTCAACCACTTGGCACATTTCAGGTACTTTTAGGTGGCTTTTTCTATATTTTATACACTATTATGTAAACTCTGAAAAAACTTTTTTTTTCTTTTTTTTTTTTTTTTGGAGAGGTTTTTGCTATAGGGCGCGTGCGCTCGCCAGACAGACAGAGAGAGACAGAGAGATAGAAAGCAGGAAATCACCCCCCAGGGGGGATGGCCACGCCGCAATCCCTTCTCCTCCATTCTCCTCTCGGGATCCTGGGCACGCACGCACACGCGCCTGGCGTGAGTTTAAGCCTCAGGGTCCGGGACTACGTGGGAGTCCAGCGACATAGCCATTACGCTAACTGCTGGTCCCTGAAAAAACTTTTGTTAAATATGTTTTTGTTCAAAATTAAACATTTAATACAAATCTTCTATTTAATTATTGACAACATCAAGAATTTTAAACATTTCTAAAAAAACCATATTCTCTGTAGTTAATTAGTCTTCATAATTGTTCATTTTTCCCTTGGAAATTCTCAGCTTTTAAAGAATATTTGTTAAAAGTATGCTTTAAGTTTTAAAAGTAGCTCATTTGTTTGTTATTAATGTTATATATTGCCTTTAATTGTTTCTCTATTCTCTGTGTAATTATTTTGGTGTTAATTTCTTAACACTCACCCTTAATTTAAACATTCAAAGTGTTATTTCTTTTCTTTTTTGAAAGGTTGTTGTCATAGTGTGTGTACGGTTACCTTAGAGAGAGAGTGAGAGGAAAAGTGAGAAACCACCCTGAAGAAGCTATGACCATGATAAAAATCTCTTCTCCTCCATTTTCCTTTTTGGGATTTTGATGCCTGAATTATATGTGCCCAGTATATTTTGAGGTCACCAACTTCAGGACTCAAACTGTGATCACCAACTTCAGGACTCAAACTGTGATCACCAAGTAGAAGGTCAATGACTTAATTGCTCCACCATCTACTGGTCCCCAGATTAGTAAATAAAGCATGTTAGACTAAAATTTTTATGCAATCAAAACTCTATTTTTCTTTGAATTGGTTATGTTTTATTTGTTTATTTTTCTGTTTTTCTTTTTTGCTATAGGGTGTATGCCCTCACCAGAGTGAAACAGAGAGAGAGAGAAATAGAGAATTCATCCACTGGCGAGAAGGTCATGCCATTATTCCTTCTCCTCCTTTCTGTTCTAGAGATTATTAGACATGTGGGCATACTCCCACCTCTCATGTTTTCAAACAACTCAATTCAGGACTCAAACCATGTAGTCAGCCATGTAGGAACCAGTTGCCTTAATCTCTATGTTGAGTTAGCAATTAGACCCCACTCTAGGTAGATAGGGGATGAGCTCTGCATAAAGCAGTTACTGTGGTTTTGCTTTCTGTGGTTTGGTGAATGTTCGCTATGCCCCATTACTAGTTTCAGAGGAATGTACCATACTCCATTGGCCAGTCTAAAATCAGACTGAAATCAGTCACTGTCTAGAATACAAAAAGTGAGATTCAAGCCTCTGGGACTGCAGCTAGAATCATGACCACATCGGAGTGCAACACCTCGGCCGCTATTCCACTTGCTGGCTTGTGCTAGATAAAACTTTAATCAGACTTCCGAAAGTTCTCCCATGCCTATCTACAAACTTGTATATTATCGATACAAGTAGATTTGGCCAGAATTTCTTTTACCTGTAATGTCACTAATAAGGATTTTTCTGTCGAATCACTCCCACCTTGCTCTTTGGGTATAAATGTTTACTTATCCTCATTATATTCAAATTTGAACTTAATATTCTTCAACTACTACAAGAATATTAGGCCCCTATACATGGGCCACATTTCCCATGTATATTTTAAGACTTTAAAGGAAGCTTTCTTTACTGTGCTATAAAAGATATCATGGAAGGACCAGAAGGTGGCATGGTGGTTAAGGTTCTAGATTTCCACATGGCTGACCACAGTACATGTTTTGGGCCTGGAAAATTATGACATAAACATGTACATGCATGCCCAGAATCCTTAGAGGATAATATAGAAGAGATTGTGGTGTGGCTATCATCACTGGTTTATATATGGTGGTGGCCTTTAGATACCTGGCTTCACTACAAAGAATACTTCTACCATCCCCCAGTCAGCTGTGAGCACCCAGAGTCAGCACCTTGATTCTAACATTAAAGTCATGTCAGGTGCTCAGAGTCACAATATGCATGCAAGCCTCACTATATTGGTCTTGGTGGCAAAAGTGCTAAGATACCAATAATCTCACTCATTCTGATTCTCCCAAAGATTGACTATAAGGATAGTGCTGATGGAGTGGACAACAAGCTATATTAATTCTCAGTTCTGTCTTGAAAGAAATGGAGAAACACTAAAAATAAGAAAAAGAAAGATAATAAAAGGATAACAAGGCATCCTGAGTTCACAACTGAGTTCTCATTTCATTCCAGTGCACACTTGATTATTCTCAATGGGATTAATCACAC
Organism: Tupaia tana; assembly: GCA_026018925.1. NCBI lineage: Eukaryota > Metazoa > Chordata > Mammalia > Scandentia > Tupaiidae > Tupaia > Tupaia tana. The sequence goes on along the minus strand of JAKSZU010000025.1, from coordinate 7,136,936 downwards.
ACACATATATACCAACTATGTTATTACACAGGTATGAACATATTTACACACACATATAACCAACAACTTACTGAGGTCTTGACACTTGTTGAGGTGGCCTCATCAGAAAATGTAGTTGGCTTACAGTTTCTTCCTCTTCCATGGTATGAAGAGGGAAAAATCCACCCAGTATCAGGTCCCCATCCTTGTAGACATTTGGCTTCAGGTATCTACCACAGCTCAAATGTGTCATCTTACATGCTGTTTGTAAAGGCTGCAGAAGTAGCAAGAGACTAATAAAAGGTAATGACATGTCTGAGCTGGCCCATACAGATAAAAAGCCCTATGTGTGGGAGCTGAGAAGGAGCTGGAACTGGATTGTGTCTTCAGGCTCAGCCCTCTGTTGGGAGTCAACACTGTGGAGGGCACAGAGGATTCTCACTTCCACTGTCAGCCTTCAACCTGTACAAAATATGTTCAGACATACATGACAGACAGGGACAATAAATAGAATTTTTAAAACGGCATTTCTAGGGACCCAGCAGTTAGCGTAATGGCTATGTCGCTGGACTCCCACGTAGTCAACCGCGGTTTGCGTCCCGGACCCGGTGGCTTAAAACTCACGTCGGGCACGTGTGCGTGCGTGCCCAAGATCCTGAGAGGAGAATGGAGAAGGGACTGCGGCGTGACCATCCCCCCTGGGGGGTGATTTCTCGCTTTCTGTCTCTCTGTCTCTCTCTGTCTGTCTGGCAAGCACACGTGCCCTGTAGCGAAAATCTCTCAAAAAAAAAAAAAAAAAAAAGCATTTCTATAGGACCCATGGTGCTGAGCCTTGTGCTTTATCTGAACAGCTCTGGTTTCCCTGTCTTTAATTGTTTCACTTAAGTCCCATCCAGGGGCTCTGGGGATCTCTCTGCCCTGAGGCTCTGCACCTGTCACCTTCCATTTTGGTAAAAAGCAATTTGTGAAAAACATGTTTTGCAGTGTTTTCCTCCCCCAGACTTTTTGATTTCATAATAGCTAGGTAAGGCTTTGGGGACCACCCTATCCTGAGACAACAAGATTTGTAATTTTGTGACTAAGAGAGGCCAAAGTATCTGTATCACACAACTGCTCTTATAATTTGGACTTTTTAAAATGGTGTTAAAATATACAAAAGTTGGACAAGGAGGTGGCGTAGTATTTAAGGCACTGGACTCCCACATGACTGACCATGGTTTGAGTCCTGGACCCTGGAGTTTAAGACTCATCCTGAATACTTGTCATGCATGCCAAAAATCCTGGAGTGGAGGAAAATGGAGATAGGATTGTGTTGTGGCCTTCCCTCCTAGGGGGTGATTTCTCACTTTTCTCTGTCTCTTTGGCAATTGCATGTGCCCTATAGCAAAAGAATCTCTAAATAAAAAAAGTGAAGATAAAAAAATCCACAATAGCTAATTCTGCATATGCCTTAGCAATGAGGGGAAGGAATAATATCAGTCATTGGTGGCTTCCTCACTAGCGTACAGAAGGCATATCAATGCTATGTCCAATATTACTCTCAAATCTGCAATACCATCACGGCAAAAATGAGCATTATAACTTACAAAGAAGTAGGATACTTTCCAGAGAATATTAGATTATCTTTAAATTCCAATGCTCCACAAAATTAATTCATATATTCCTAAGAATGATATCCTCTTCTTTGTCCACTGATAATTCAAATGTCAGGTATTCATGATATGCTTTAATATGTAATAACTATAAAGAACTCTATTCTTGACCCAGCATTTATCTGTTGTTACTTATTTATTTATTTTTTTACTTACTGGTTTATAGAACATTTTTTTCCTTTTTTTAGGGGGGAGAGATTTTGCTATAGGGCATGTATGCTTGTCAGAAAGAAGAGACAGAGAGACAGAAAGTGAGAAATCACCCCCGGCCATGCAGCAATCCCTTCTCCTCCATTCTCCTCTTGGGATCTTGGACATGCATGCACACATGTCCAGCTTGAGTTTAAGACACCGGGTCTGGGACTCGAACTGCTGTCGACTACATGGGAGTTCAGCAACATAGTCATTACACTAACTGCTGGTCCCTCAAAAATATATTTTTTTTAAATTTCACTTGTTTATTCTTTTTTTGTATTTTTAAAATTTTTGTAAAAATATGATATGTGGAAAGACATGTTAACTCATGTAAACTTTGGGATGGCCAAATTGAGGCATTTAGCATGTATTACCAGGGCCAGCAGGTGGTGTGGTGGTTAAGTTGTTGTACTCCCACATGGCTGACTGCAGTTCAAGTTCCAGACTTGGTGGCTTGCTTTCTTACTTTCCCTCTCGCAAGTTGGTCAAAATTTAAAAATAATACTAAATAAAATAAAATAAAATAATTTTAAAGAACAACATATGTATTGCCTCACAACTTGTTTCTGGGGTGAGAAAATAATACCTACTCTCAGAATTTTTCAGGTATAAAATATGATGTAATAAATTGCACTGATATGATGTATATTAGAACTTTTGAATTCATTCCTCTTGCCTAACTGAAATACTATGTTTTTTTTTTTTTTTTTTTTTTTACCTACATTTCAATTTTAATTTAATTTAGTTTTTAGAGAGATTTTTGCTTTGGGGCACATGTGTTCACTGGAGAGAAACAGACAAACAGACACAAATCAAGAAAGCATCCCACGAGGATGGTGACACTGCAATCCCTTCTCCTTCATTCTCCTCTCAGAATTTTGGGCAAACACACACATGTGCCTGGCATGAGTTTTAAGCCACTGGGTGTGGGACTCCATTTGCAGTCTACCTGGGAGCCCAGTGACCTAACCATTACACCATCAGCTGCTTTCTTGATCAAAAAAAAATTTTTTGGAGAGGTTTTTGCTACAGGGCGCGTGACTCACTAGAAAGACAGAGAGAGACAGAGAGACAGAAAGCGAGAAATCACCCCCAGAGGAGATGGCCATGCCGCAATCCCTTCTCCTCCATTCTCCTCTTGGGATCTTGGGCACACACGCACACGCGCCTGGTGTGCGTTTAAGCCATCGGGTTCGGGACTCGAACCGCAGTCGACTACACAGGATTCCAGCAACATAACCATTACCCTAACTGCTGGTCCACTGACCAACATTTGTTTAAAATCTGGCTATCCTCAACTTGTAGTAGCTGTCATATTATTCTCTGCTTCTGTGAATTTTCATTTTTAATACTCTACTTACATGCAAGATGACAAGTTGTATGTCTTTGTGGGCCTGAGTTATTTCAATCAGCATAATGTCCTCAAAGTTCATCCCTATTGCTGAAATAACAGAATATGTTTTATTACTTTAGGGTGCATGTGATCACTGGAGACTGATGGAGAGAGAAACTCTTCCCAATGGAGCTTTATCATGCTTCAATCCCTCCATTTCTCCATTCTGTCAGGATTTCAGGAATGCACATACACATACATAGTGTGTTCCTTTAGCCACCAAAAATGGGATTCAAACCATGGTCACTTATGTGGAACTCTGATCTTTTAAACATTAGGCTATGAAGCTGGTATGCAGAATTCTATTTTAAAGGCTGGATAATATTCTATGTATACATATATAAAAGGTTTTCTTAAAATACTTATTTAATTTATTATTATTTTTATTTAATTTTCTATTGGACATGAGCTCACCAGAGAGAAACAGCAAGAGAGATAGATGGAAAATGAGAGAGCAAGCTGAAAGATCTGTGTCTTGAACTGTGATCAATCATATGGGATCAGCCCCTCAAACACCATAGCAGTTGCTGTTCTCTGTACTGTGTTTAATCTGAATAAATTTGCAATGAATGTCAAAGCATTAATATATTTTTGACCAATTAATTTTATATTTTTATATATAACCAATTATGCAATTGTTAAGTCACAGGGTAGTTCTATTTTTAATTTTCTGAAAAACCTTAGAAAACTATTTTCCATTGTGTTTAACCAATTTATACTTTTACCAACAATGTTCAATGGTTCCCTTTCTTTCTTGTATTTATTGAATTGTATTTTTCTAAGAATATCTATCTTAAGAGGTGTGAGGTGGGGGCTGGCAGGTGGTTGTGGTTGTTGAGACACTGGATTCACGCATGGTTCACTATGGTTTGAGTCCTGGAACTGGTGGCTTGCTTTCTCACTTTCCTTGTCTCTTTCGCTCTCAGGTCAAACTAGAAAACAATGATAACAAACAAATATATAAAATAAATATAAAATATTTTTAATGAAAAGAGATGTGATGTGATATTATTTGTATTTTCCTAATGATTAGTGATGTTGAATATTTATTCATAGGCCTATTGGCCATTTGTATACTTTCTTTGAAAAATATATATCCAAGTCCTTTGCACTTTTCCCTTTTAGTTATTTGTTTTCTAGATATTAAATTTTTAATTCATTTTGAATATTAACTGCTTATGTAATATATTACTTACCAGTATGTCAATGATTCTACAGTTCCTCAAAACTTTTTATTTAATTTGTTGGACATAATCATTTTAGTTTTATATAACTTTATTTATTATTACTTTTCTTGTTTTTCATCTTAACATAATATAAAATTAGTACAGGGCCAGTAGGTGGTGTAATGTATATGGCGATGGACTCCCACATGGTCAACCACATTTGAGCCCTGGACCCAGTGGCATAAAACTCATGCCAGGCATGTGTGTGTGTGCATGTCCAAAATCCATATAGGAGAAATAAGGAGGGATTGCAGCATGGCCATTCCCTGGGGTGGTGATTTTTCACTTTCTATTTCAGTGCTACTCTTTCATTCCAGTGAGGGCATCTGCCTTATGGCAAAAACAAAAACAAAAAAAGAGTTACACATGGGGCCAACAGGTGCCATGCTGATTTAGGCACTAGACTCCCACATGGTCAACTGGTTTGGGTCCTGGACTTGCCAGCTTGAAAATCACACCCAGTGCATGTGTGTGTGTGTGTGTGCCAAAAACCCTGAGAGGGGAATAGAGGAAAATAGATACACTGAGTACATCAGTATGGGTCCAAGACTCTTAAAGGAGAATGGAGGAAAAGACATTGCAGTGTGGCCCTCTCTCAGGTTGGGTGATTTCTTACTTTTTCACAGTCTCTGTCTTCCTCTCTCTCTCAAGGGAGCACACCCATCCTAAGGAAAGAACCTCAAAAAAAGGGTAATAAAATTTGACCATCTTTAGGCAACAGATAAAAGTTTTAAATCCCAGAGGCAAGCAGGTGATGTAGTGCTTAAGGCACTGGACTTCCACATGGCCCACTGGGGTTTGGCTTCTGGATCTGGCAGCTTGACATTCATACAGGGCACATGTGTATGTGTGCCCAAAATCCCAAGAGGAGACTTGAGAAGGATGGCACCATGACCATTACCCCTGGAAGGTGATATCTCATTTTCTGTCTCCATGTCTCTTTCTCTCTGGTGAGCACACTCACCCTATAGCAAAAATACCTTTTAAAATATGTGTAATTATAAAATTATAATATAGCATTAAAATGAAGTAATATACTTACCTAGATAGCACAGTAATTAATATTTTATTACAGACTACAGAGACATGTACAGAGACCGGGAAAATGTGATAGTGTGTGAGAGTGCATGGACTCAACTCTGAATAAAGAATGGACAAGTATGAACTTAGCACCATGCAGCAGGGTGGAGGTCAGTGGATAGCAAATTACTGTGAGGTAACCTTAGGGTTAAGGGGGATTCTGATCAAACCTACCTACCTACCTTGATTTAATAGAAAAGTATACAAACAGACCTTGGAAGTTTACAAAGCCTGATTAAATTTTAGTCTAGCAGAGAATCTTTGTCAATACAGACAGAATTATTTAAACACTGGGAGAGCAGGTGGTATGGTGGTAAATGTGCTGGACTCCCACATGGCCAGCATGGTTTGAGTTCTGGACCTGGTGACTTGGTTTCTCACATTCCTTCATTCCCTGTCTCTGTTTCTCTCTGGTTCAATTAAATAATAATAATATTAAATAAATTTAAATAAATAAGTATTTGAAAAGATAAAATAGGAATTATTTAAACCAAATTTTAAAAGTAATTGAGTCTGTTCTCTCTCACACACACAACTATTTAAAACTATTTGAAAACAATCCTGAAGCCAACTCTGCAGTTTAAGTTCCAGACCCCGCAGCTTGTAAATCACACTGGGTGCCTGTGCCTGCATGCCCAAAATCCTGAGGAGAATGGAGATGGCCATTGCCTCTGAGGAGTAATTTCTCATTTTCCCTTACTTTCTGTGTCTCTTAAGTAAGCATACATGCCCTATAGCAAAAACTGAAAAAAATTAAAAATACCTTAATTAATACTAAAAACAACACCATTTGTGAGCTGTTTAGAAATATCACATTGGGGGTACAGATGGTGCACAGCAGTAAAACACAATGCTCCATGAGGGTGACTTACCTGGAAATATTTCTGGGGTTCATAGCTAGAGATCTACTTGTGTATGCTGAGCACACGTATGCTGTGGTTCAAGGCTGGCTGAGTGTGAGAATTAACCATGATATCAAGACTCTCTTGAGGGTGTTATCTGTCTCTCTCATGGAAGAAAAAAACCTTTTGTAATGAAAAATGAATTCTCTAGAAAAATAAAATAAAAATATTTATATAATCATATAGTTAAGGCCTCATGCCTCTGTGGCCAGTTGGCAATGGGTGTAAGTGGCACCACCTCTGCACTCAGTATGGTAAAGATGGGGGGCCAGAGTAGCACCATGGCCACCACTGGGGTGTGTCAGGACCTGTTCATCAGGTATTGCATTTAGTTTGATTTTACTTTACCAAAGAGAGAGCTAGACTTCCCAAGTTACCTGAACTTAGATCCTAAAGCAGTTCTGAAGAAAATCAGCTTGGTGAAGAGTTACTAGCCCAAGGTGAGTAAGAGAAGGGCATGGACTATCTGATCAATGTCATCGCTGTGTGTGGACATCCACAAGAGTTGCTTCAGTTGCTACAGCATATGCTGCTACCTCCCATGATCCAGATACTGCTGACCAAGCTCCCAACAATCAATCAAAGGATTTTTTTAAAAGAGATTTTTCCCTGGGCATAATGGCTATGTCGCTGGACTCCCATGTAGTCAACCACGGTTCGAGTCCCGGACCAGCTGGCTTAAACTCATGCCCGGCACATGTGCATGCATGTCCACAATCTCAAGAGGGAAATAGAGGAGAAGGGATTATGGTGTGCTCATCCCCCTTGGGGTGTGATTTCTTGTTTTCTGTCTCTCTGTCTTTTTGGCAACTGGATAACTGGATGTGCCCTATAGCCAAAAACAAACAAACAAAAAAACTCTCAAAAAAAAAAAATAAGAGTCTTTAATGCTGTCTTTGGATAGAAAGCATAAATGTCCTCTGGAATTCAGCAAGGACCCAATTGTGCCTTGGAGGTAAGTGTACTCAGATGAGGGACAAGGCAGAAGGAGAGAAGATATGATGGCCAGGACAATAGATGAGTGGAGCTAGGGAATGGAGTCTATGACTCCTGCCACTACACAAGGGTACAATTTCTCCTTGCAGGGGTTCTAAAACAACTATGTGATTAGGAGGAACTTCAAAGGCCAACTACTGTGAGGAGTAACTATAGAAATAAATAAAAGGCATTTATATTGGAAAGGAATACCTCCAGTTACCTTTGCTTACAAATGACATGACACAGTTTTTAGGAAGTTATAAGGAGCTGGCTACAAACTATTAGTACTAATAAATAAGTTCAGGAAAGTAACAGGATATAAGATGAATATACTGAAATAAATTATATTTTTTTTCTTTCTCATTTTGCCTAAAGACATGTTCATCCACTGAGGAGAAAAAGAAAAGGGTAAATGAGAAAACATCCCAAATGGGCCATAGTCATGCTTCAAATATCTTCATCCCATATGTTTCTAAAGCCAGATCCAGGACTTGTACTGTACAATCTGCCATGTAGGATCTGGCGGCCTTAAGTCCATGGAGTTGGCTCCTTAGGCCAATTGTTCCCTTAGGAATAATTTTAACAAAAGAAGAATAAACTGGAACACTGAAAACTACAATACATGGTTAATGTTGGAAATAACTCACAGCTCTGAAGCTCCTTTCCATATTTCTGGAAAACTGACCATCTTAGGAAGAGGGTAGAGATTGTCTCTTGGTCTATTACTCGAGGTGAGCCCAAGGTGAAGTTTACACGTCCAAATGTACATTATTGTCTCCATTTTATTTTTTTGGAGGTAGGCATTATTTACCTTATTTTATTTGTTATTACTTTTAAATTTTACCAGAGAAAAAGGGAAAGTGAGAAAGCAAGCTGCCAGGTTCAGGACTCAAACCGTGTTTGGCCATGTGGGAGTTCAGCACCTTAACCACCACACCACCTGCTGACCCCTACTATCTTCATTTTAAAATGCAGAAAACTGAAGTCTACAAAGAGAGGAAACAACACTATATCTTAGAGGTAGTAATGTTAGGAATTGATTACCCCACTCATTCCCTGCCAATCATCTTGTATTTAAATACCTCCCCAATAATATACCAATACGTGTTTAAGAGAGACATGGTATCCAAGGGTGGGAGGAAGGAAGGTCAGGGATTCAAAACTAGAAGATGAGAGAGTATTGCGGGATCAAGACTAAGGTTTTTGTTTCTATAGAACCGGGTCACTGAAAGACTTACAGCATCAGAAAAGATAGGAATTTCAACATGGTGGGGCACATAACACAGAAAAATCAATCATAGGTCTTGAACAAGATCATGTCTCTTGGGACCAGCAGTTAGCATAATGGCTATGTTGTTGGACTCCCATGTAGTCGACCGCGGTTTCGTGTCCCAGACCCGGTGGCTTAAAACGCATGCTGGGCACGTGTGCGTGCATGCTCAAGATCCCGGGAGGAGAACGGAGGAGAAGAGATTGCGGCATGGCCATCTCCCCTGGGGGGTGATTGCTAGCTTTCTGTCTCTCTGTCTCTCTCTGTCTGTCTGGTGAGCACACGTGCCCTATAGCAAAAAAAAAAAAAAAAAAAAAAAAAAAAAAAAACTTCTGAAAAAAAAAAAACAGATCATGTCTCTTGAACCCTCCAGTCACCACTTCCAATCTTTACTGACTTTTACACCATTCCCTCATTTCACCACTCCAGCCCAACATTAACCCTGATGAATCTGAATGGGCATTTGTGGCCAGCAGGTGGCCTGGTGGTTAATGGCACTGGACTTCCACATGGCTTAGCATGGATTGAGTTACAGACTTGGCGGCTTGTTTTTTCACTTTTTTTTTCTTTCTCTGGTCATATTCATCATCATCATAGTTAAATAAAATAATTTTTAAAAAGATGAGCAGTTCTTTGAAAAGAAACTCAGTGATAGCAAAATGTATATAAAATCCCTCCTGGCCTCATTTGTGGACAAAATTGAGGAAGAGTCGATTAGTCAGGTACATCTCCCACACACAGACACATCCCAAATAATTAAAGATTTGTTAGATAAAACATGGGAGCTTTTAGGCAAGTAATTATTGGACACTTGAAGTGTAAACAGACTTGGAATATAAAATACACCTATTTTATAATTCTGATATCTTATCTCATATATACACTAGAACAGTTTACCGACTGTAATACCCATTGAACACTCAAAAATCAACTTAGTGGGTGAGGGTAAACATATTTTAATGAGTGCAAGAGAATTAACATAGTAATTATTTGTTTCTTAACCTAAAACACACTATTTTTCACGCTTTAGATTGCATCACTCCAAAGAGTCAGTAGTCCTACAAAAGGAATAACTATTATCAGGACAACAAAAGCATTAAGCTACTTATTTTTTTTGGAGAGGTTTTTTTTGCTATAGAGCGCGTGCGCTCTCCAGACAGACAGACACAGAGACAGAAAGTGAGAAATCACCCACCAGGGGCGATGGCCATGTCAGAATCCCTTCACCTCCGTTCTCCTCTCAGGATCTTGGGCACACTCCCACACGTGGCCGGCGTGTTTTAAGCCACTGGGTCCGGGATGCGAACCGCGGTCGACTACGTGGGAGTCCAGCCACATAGCCATTACGCTAACTGCTGGTCCCAAGCTACTTATTAATGTCTTTGACTAAGTGACCCACTAGCTAATTTCCCCCTTATTCCTGAAATGTCAAAACCAGGATTTAATAGCGAGCCAGGATTCTGTCTCTCACTCACCTAGATAGAGACTGTTCCTCTACCCTCGGGTTCTGGTCTCCTGGTAACAGGACTCGCCTCTGTGAAAACACAGGAACCTTCACATTGTTGCCTAATCCGGGATCGCAGAGCCTTGTGGGAAATGTAGTCTCTGCCCCAATGACGTCATCAGCACAGGCCGAGGAGGGCGGCTTTTTCAGATTCTCTCTCCGCCTGTGGCGCTCAGTTCCTTCTGCGTGGTCGCTGGGGACAACCTGCCACTGTGCTGACCGTGCTCTGCCGGACACGGTGTCCATGGAGGTGATTCTGAGTGTGAAGGAGGAGGGTTGCGAGTTTTGAGGACCCTAGTAGGGGAGAGGTGCTCCTCTTCCTTGGTGGTAGCAGAAACGTGGGGGAGGTCGGGTGGAGGCGGAGGGGCGCCTGAGGGAAGGTGCAGCCCCTGGTCTGGGCTGGGTGGGGAGAGCGTCGGGAGCGTCGGGGTGTGCAGGTCCGGGGGAAGGAAAGAGGTGACCTGGGCTTTGCTTTCAGTAGCTGCTTTGTCAGAAGGTGGGTGTGTGCATTCAGGTGTACAAAGGTGATCCCAGAAGCCCCGGAATGGGGTGATCCAGTCCAAGCTGGGCACGGGGTCGGTTTGTTATATTTTGATCAGCGAGAAAGGAGAGGACACCCAGTCATAGCCAAGTTAAAGGAGTCTTTATTACCAGCGACTGCGGGAGCTCTCATGTCTCTCAAAGATCCTGCAGCCCGGAGTGTAGGGAGAAGGGTGCTTGTAAAAACAAAAAGCACATTTATGGTGATGTGGTGGCAATAGTAACCATTGAGGGGGGAGCGGGGAAGAAAGGGAGAGGGGATTTCAATGGAAAGCAGTCACAGAAACCTGATCAAGCAGGTTAATAATTACTAAGAGCACTTTCCACTTCTTGCCTAAACACAATAATATCTTTTTTTTTTTTTTAAGAGGTTTTTGCTATAGGGCGTGTGCGCTTGCCAGACAGAGACAGACAGAGAGAGAGAAAGCGAGAAATCACCCCCCCCCCAGGGGGGGATGACCACGCCGCAATTCCTTCTCCTTTATTCTCCTCTCGGGATCTTGGGCACGCATGCACAGGTGCCCAGTGTGAGTTTAAGCCACCTGGTCTGGGACTCGAACCGCGGTCGACTACGTGGGAGTCCAGGGACATAGCCATTATGCTAACTGCTGGTCCCAACACTATGAAATCTTAATGGTCTTCTTCATGGATTGGGGCAAGGAGCTTATCACTAAGGAAGTTCTCAAGGTAGGGGGTTTCAGGTTATTTAGTAAAGACAGCAGGAATGTTAATCACTCTTTGTTACACAAAAAGTTCTAAGCAAGTTTCCAATATAGAGTTCACAGTGGAGGTGCTCCTGCTTCAGGTTGAGGAGCCAGGGGGTCAGAGGATCAGGATTTCAGCTTCCAGCTCTGCTACAGAATCCTGATGAGAGAGTAGTAAGCTCTCTGGTTAGGTAGATAGGGTGAGGAGTCCACGAAATGGAGGGTAGGAGACAAATGGAGTCAGTACAGTGAAGCCTTTAATAAAAAATACATTCAGGGAACCAGCAGTTAGTGTAATGGCTATGTTGCTGGACTCTCACGTAGTCGACCATGGTTCACGTCATGGAACGGGTGGCTTAAAACTCACGCCAGGCATGCGTGCGTGCGTGCCCAAGATCCCGAGAGGAGAATGGAGGAGAAGGGATTGCGGCATGACAATCCCCCTTGGGGGGTGATTTCTCGCTTTCTGTCTCTCTGTCTCTGTCTGTCTGGTGAGCGCACGCTCCCTATAGCGAAAATCTCTCAAAAAAAAAAATACATTCACAACTCTCAGCAGAAATAAATTATTAGCTCTTGCTTCTTGCTTGGACAGAAAGCTGCTTGCTGCCTGCTTAAGATAATCATAGCTGAAAGTAGCATTATCCGTATCATTGCTACATTCCAAATGAAAAGTGCAGTGTCTCTTGGTCTGGAGAGCAGCAGAGGGAAGGACTTTGAACAATAAACTCTTCTTTCATATTTCAAAAAATTTATGAGAACTTGCTGACTGGCTAGAAATAGACAAACTGGCTGTAGTCCTGAGCACAGTGTCCAACTTAAGGACAATGATTAGTTTAAGACTCCTGGTGGCACAAAACTCTTGTGCTGGCATCGCTTTTTAAAAATTATTTTTTTCTCCATCTCCTTAGACAAAATCATTTTCACATTGTTTTTTTTTTTTTTTTTTTTTTTTTTAATTTTTCTTGTCAGGGTCCATTCTGACACCCTGAGTATACCCATTTGCTTAGCTGGAAGCTTTGACTGTTTTCTAATAAACTTTGTTTACTATCCTCTCCTTTTGTCCACATTTCTAATTCTTTGTGACCATCAGACAAGAACCTGCCCAGGTATTGTATCTGAACACCTAGCACTTTATATCATGGATGCTACTCTGTATCTCATTAAGTTTACCCATCTGTGGAGTCTTTGCAGATAGAATGTTCCTATGGCAACTCTGTTTGTGCGGTGTCTTGGTGTCTGAAAGTGAGTGAAGCCTCTGGTTCTCCCCTGCATTTCTTTGGCCTGTCTAGCACTCCTGGGTAAGTTACTTTTTTTTTTTTTTTTTTTTTTTTTTTTTTGAAGATTTTTGCTATGGGGCACAAGTACTTGCCTCAGAGATACAGAGATGGGCAGGGTAGGTGAGGAGGAAGGAGAAATCACCCCTCCAGGGTGATGGGCATGCCAAAATCCCTTCTTCTCCACTTTCCTCTTGGGATTTTGGGTACACGTGAACATGCTCTGGATATAATTTTTAAGCCACTGGATCTGGTATTCAAACTATAAAGTTGCATGTGGATCCAGCAGCCTTTGCTCAATGCCACTGGCTGGCCCACTACCGGGTAAATTTAAAAACTTTTAGGAGCCATCAGATGGTATAGTGGTTATGGTTTTGAACTCCCACTTGGCTGAAGGAAGTGGCAGCCTTTCCTTCAGACCTGGCAGCTCGAAAATCGCACTAGATGCATGTGCCTTAGTGTACAAACTTCCAGGAGGAGAATGGAGAGAAGAGATTGTGGTGTGGCCATCACCTTTAAGGGGTGATTTCTCATCCCCTTCCCTCTTTCTGTCACTGTCCAGCAAGCACACGCACACTATGGCAAAAACCTAAGGAGGAAAAAATAATTTTATACAAGTTCAAATTCAGAATCGAGTGACAGTGATTTCTGTTAGGCAGTTTGGAGTACTGGTGAATGGTAGCATTTTATTTGGAATAAAATAAGTATTATGAAGTTAGAAAATTATACTGTATAGATAGGAATCTCACCTGAAAGAATACCCCTATGGCCTGAATACTGTATTAGTACTTCAGAGCAGTGGCAGAAGAGCCTGGGAAAGAAAAAAAAATTAGTTTACCTAAAGTAATTATTGATCTTTCTTCCTAGAGTGGACAAAATTTGAATAATCCTACCGTGTCCTGAAGCTCTGGATGTTGCTCAGAGGTTTGGACCGTCTTTTAGAAGGGATAGAGAGTATGACTGAGATGGGTAGGCAAAGCCCTAATGATGTTACTTATTGGAGAAAGCTTAGAGTGTGTCCTGGTGTGAAGTTATAACCTGTCATCCTGAGAGTGTCTGTCTACAGTGCTCTGTAAACAAACTCCATTCTTTCAGTCTGTAGTTATTGTTTCCTTTGTCTGAGCTCACTTAAACATGATCTTTCACCAAATTTGGCAAGTAGAGAAAAGTGAAAGCACCCTCTATCTTGATAGGTTTTCCTAGTAGTTGAGGAAGGGTTTTGCCAAAGTATTTCTGCCTTATAAGGAAAATGGAAATAAATTAGATTTGAGATGTGTCTTTCCCAGAGTGTGGTTATTTGTAGGTACTAGACATTCTGACATTTGGCTAGTGTTATCTGTTTTTTCTTTTTGTTTGTTTTGTTTTTACCAGATTTCAATCAAATGAACCATTTTTTTTTTACTTTCAAAAATTTTTGTGTGACATGGAAATTAACACAAACATGACTTGCAATACCTTTCCTATCCCTCAAGAAATTTTGTGACTTATGTGGTTTTCCACTTAATAACAGCAATGTCTTATTAAGATAATAAATTCTGCAGAAAATTTTTATAAGAGCTTTTCTGTTTCTTCTGTTTTTTAAAGGTATTTTTGCTGTAGGACACACACACTCACCAGAAAGAATATCCCCCATCCCCCAACTTTGTGGATGGCCAATTCTGTAATTCTTTCTCCTCCTCTCTCCTATGATTTTGGATGTACACACATATTCACTCACTTACTCATGTGTTTTGCATGGTTTTCATGCCACTGGATCTGGCACTTGAACCACATACTCAACCATGTGTGGGATCTACTACCTTAACCACTGTGCTTCCCACTGACTCATAAGAGCCTATTTTACATTATGTAAAATAGGAAAATTAGGCTATATGACACTTTTAGTTTAAACCAATGTTAAAAATGTAAGTAAAATGTAATGCAGTACTCCTGTATGAGAAATAAATCCTTACATTTTTTTTTAATAATTAAAAAATTTTCTGTGTGTGTAGGTGTTTTTCCCTTAGTATACATATACATGTCAGTGATAGACCAAGACAGTGAGAGGGAAAGTAAGACATTTCTCCCTAGGGACTTGGTCACACCACATGCCCTTCTCCTCCGTTCTCCTTCTGAGATCTTGGGCATGCATGCACATATACACAGTCATATACACAGTGTGAGTTTTAAGACACCATGCCTGCTACTCGAACTGTGGTCAGCCATGTGATAGTCCAGTGACGTAACTGCTAGGCCATCTGCTGCTTTTTTTTTTTTTTTTTTTTTTTAAAGTACAGAGACTTACAGGATGTAAAAATCTTAAAAGTTCATCTGCTAATGTACACAAAATTGCTCTGTAGGTTTTTCAAAGGTTTTACACATGGCTGTGAAGTTCTTTTGATTGTATCTGACATGTATTTAAGACTTTCTGCCTCACATAATATTGTTCAAAACATTGCTGGGGCTTAAATATATTGTTTAGCATTTTCTTTGTAAGGAACAAACTATTCTAAAAACTAGCCAATTTATTTGCTCAAGGTTCCTTGGATCTACATTTTGGGGTCGGTTCAGCTGGGTAGTTTCTATTCTGGTTGACTGGATGGCAAGTGAGACTTTAGCCATGTGGTGCCTCAGGAGTCTGATTCATGTCAGATGACTTCACTCTTCTGTCTAGTGGTTTGTGCTGACTCTTGGTGAGGCCCATGTAGCCACCAATTTAGCCTCAGGATTTTTCAATAATGACTCTGCTAAGAAGTGAAGCACTGTTGTGAGCAGATGGTGTGGTGGTTAAGGCACTGGATTCCCACATGGGCTAACTCTGGTATGAGTCCCAGACCTGGCAGCTTGAAAATCATACTGGGCACGTATCCAAAATCCTGAAAGGAGACTTGAAGAGGATTGTGTTAAGGCTATACACCATTTCTCCCTTTCCTTCTCTCTGTCTCTCTCCAGTGAGCATACGTGCCCTATGATAAAAGCAATAACAAAAGAATGGAAGCACTAGTGGGGAAAATCTTTCCAGACTTAGATTTCTATCACATTTTCTTTTTTTCAGTTTATTTTATTCATAATAGAGCATGCATGTCCACTCAAGATTGAGAGAAAGAGAGACGCACAGGGATTCATTACCGTGTTTCCCCAGCTCTCTATCTCATCAGGATATTAGGCATGTGCACTTACTCACAGGCTTGATTTTATTCTGACTTGTGGATCCAAAATCATGGTTAACCATATGCCTTCCAAGACTGAACTTACATTTGTTTTGGACTCTAAGCTGGACATGCATTATGATTTGTTTTCTCATCAATTTTTGCTATAGGGCATATGTGCTTGCTAGAGAAAGAGAAAGGAAGAAAGACAGAAGGAAGGAAAAAAAGGAGCAATCTCAAATCAGAAGTATGGCCATGCCTCAGTTTCTTCATTCTTGCCTCAGGATTTTGGGCACACCTGGATGTGTGCCTGGCCTGCTTTTTAAGGTATTGGGTCTGTGACTTGAACCCTGTTTGTCCATGTGGGATCCAGCTGTATTAACCCTCATGTCATGGGGTGGCCTAATAATTTCCATTTCAATATGACTTAATTTATGGATTTTGATTCTATTATTGTCTCTTTTTTTTTTTTTTTTTTTTTTTTTTTTTTTTTTCAGTCTGAAAACAGCCACTGTTTATTCACTAACCAGATTACAAAAACAATCATGGTGGATACCTTGTTCATCCTTCTAATAAGTCTGTTGATCTGGTCTTCCCTGTTGCCAGCATCTCCACCTTCTACAAAATAGGTGGTCTTTTTCTTCATTCCACCCTGTGGAGAAGATAATTTGAAGGGCCAAGGGAAGTTTTTTGCTTCTTTGAAGCGTTTTCCAACAGTATAGATTTCATGAATCAGATCCTCCATGCAGATGATGCTGAATTTACCAAGAGATCGCGCAAAGAGTTATCTGTCAAAGTGATTCGCTTCTTATTGATTTTGCCATAACCATGTTTGTAGATCACTTCATTTACTGACTTCAGGTTTGGGTACCCCCATGCAATATATGGTTCCACAATTCTCAGCATGTTAACTGAGGCCTTGTTGAGTTTAACAAAGGTGCCATTGAGGATCTGGCGAAGACGAAGAAGCTGCAACACCTTTCAAACCTTTGGGCTCACTCCATTGATACCTCTGATCCTGATGACAAATGCCAATTTGGGTTCTGCAGGTACATAGAAGTTGCCAGCTTTTCTTGCCATCCTGGCCATGCAAATCTCAGTTCTGTACATCTGTCTATATTCTTTATGATAGTGCTTAGCTTTTTTATAGATAAGCTTCCTCCTTGCCTTTCAAAGCATCTTTTGAGCAAACTTCTTTCTCAGGCGCTTGATCTTCAACTCTGCAAAATTCCTTCGCTTTTTCTTAAGGGTTTCTGGCACAGCAGGAGCCTTTTTCTTGGTTTCTGCAGCAGCAGGAACCTTCTTTTTCTTCTCTTGAACGCCCTCCATGGTTCCAGCTAGAAAAGAGAGCCTAGTATTGTCTCTTGATCTTTGTCTTTGATTGCTGTTTTGTGGATTTATAATATTTGGGTTTTTTTTTTTTTTTTGAAAGGTTTTTGCTATAGGTCGCGAGCTTGCCAGAAAGACAGAGACAGAGAGACAGAAAGTGAGAAATCACCCCCCAGGGGGAGATGGCCACACCGCAATCCCTTCTCCTCCATTCTCCTCTCAGGATCTTGGGCATGCACGCACATATGCCCTTCATGAGTTTAAGCCACTGGGTCTGGGACTTGAACCACGGTTGACTACATGGGAATTCAGTGACATAGCCATTATGCTAACTGCTGGACTCAATATTCGTTATTGTTAGTTACTCTAGCAGTTTAATTCAGAAATTGTCTAATTATATATGTATTTATGTTTGACATTCTAGATAAATATTAGAATTTTTGGTCTCCCTTTTTCCATGAAAAGAAAACATACTGAATTTTTTTTTTTTGGAGATGTTTTTGCTATAGGGCATGTGCGCTCGCCAGACAGACAGAGAGAGACAGAGAGACAGAAAGCAGGAAATCACTCCCCAGGGGCGATGGTCACGCCACAATCCCTTCTCCTCCATTCTCCTCCAGGGATCTTGGGCACACACGCACACGCACCCGGCATGAGTTTAAGCCACCGGGTTTGGGACGCGAACCACAGTCGACTACATGGGAGTCCAGCGACATAGCCATTACCCTAACTGCTGGTCCCAACATACTGAAATTTTGATAGACTATTTCTGTCAGTTACAGCACTTCATTTTGATGAATTTTGAAAAAGTGGTCGTCTTTGTAAAGGTGAGTTTTTCCTTCATGTACATATATGTAACCACATTTTTCAGGTCTATAATTTTTTTTCTCATATCTTCTACATATTTGTTTCTAAAAACTTGTATACATGTGTATTACACAAATATCATCTTCATATAACTTATGCTGTATTTTATACTATTTATTAAATTGGACATTTAAGAACTAAAATATGACTTACTCCTAGGAACCACTTCCCCTACACTATCCCATTCTTTTCTCATTTAATGACTTCTTGCCTCTTCCACCTCAGTTTCAAATATTTAAACTAATGCTATGAATTCTTATCATAGTACTTACATTCTTATATTTCTTTGAGTTTGTGCTGGTTGTACGTATATCTGGGAGCTTATTGAATCAGTTTTCTAAAGTATAGATAACTAGACATTCAACCTTTTCTTTTCCCATTAGAGTTCAGTTCCAAATGTTTATTGATACTGTTTGGTTTTATTTATTTGATTTTGGTATTTTCCTATTTACTAAAGATGTTAAACATGTTTTACACATTTATTGAACATTTGGAAATCTAGCTAAAGTGTCTGTCTAAGTGTCTTTGCGTACTTTTCTTTGGGGGAGGTCTCTCTTCGTTCTCATTAAAAATGTTTAGTTACAGGGTCAGGATGTAGCATAGTGGCTAGGGTGCTGGACTTCCACAGGAATGACCATGATTTGAGTCCTGGACCTGGTAGCTTTCTTTCTCTGTCTCTATCTGGTGAGTATGTGTGCCCTGTAGCAAATTTTAAAAAAAGGATAAACAAAATTGAATAAATAATTCTTTTTTTTTTTTTTTTTTTTTTTTGAAGAGGTTTTTTCCTTATTGGGCATGTGCGCTCATGGCCACACCTCAATCCCTTCTCCTCCATTCTCCTCTCAGGATCGTGGGCACACATGCACATGTACCCGGCGTGAGTTTAAAACACTGGGTCTGGGACTCCAACGGCGGTTGACTACATGGGAGTCCAGTGACATTGCCATTACACTATCTGCTCATCCCAATAAATAAATCTTAAAAATTAGTTAGTACTTGGGAGGCAGGAGAGTCATAAGCTAGCAAGACCCTGTTTTTTAAAAAGTTTTTATTAAGGGACCAGCAGTTAGTGTAATGGCGATGTTGCTGAACTCCCACAAAGTCAACCGCAGTTTACGTCCCAGACCCGGTGGCTTAAACTCACGCCGGTTGTGTGTGTGTGTGTGTGTGTGCCCAAGATCCTGAGAGGAGAATGGAGGAGAAGGGATTGCGGCATGGCCATCCCTCCTGGGGGGTGATTTTTTGCTTTCTATCTCTCTGTCTCTCTCTGTCTGGTGAGCACAGGCGTCCTATAGCAAAAACCTCTAAAAAATTAAATAAATAAAGTTTTTATTAAAAAAAGAGAAATATGTTTGATTAGACATATGGTCATTATTTTCTCACACTCTTTTTTTTTTTTTTTTGGAGAGGTTTTTGCTATAGGGCGTGTGCGCTCACCAGACAGAGAGAGACAGAGAGATAGAAGGCGAGAAATCACCCCCCCAGGGGGGATGTCCACGCCACAATCCCTTCTCCATTCTCCTCTCAGGATTTTGGGCATGCATGCACACGCGCCCGGCGTGAGTTTAAGCCACTGGGTTGGGACTCGAACCGCGGTCGACTATGTGGGAGTCCAGCAACATAGCCATTACACTAACTGCTGGTCCTTTCTCACACTCTTGTCACCTCTCTTTGCACCCTTTAAGTGTATCATTTGATGAATAAAATTTTTATTTTAATGTCCAATTTATAAATTATTTAAAATATTGTTTTACATAACTCTCAAAAGATATCTTTGGAAATAATTATGTGCCGTGGACAGAAAGGCACATTATCATTTTTTGCTACACAGATATAATATTGTCTTCACAGTTAATGTTCTTTGGAAAATATTTTTTCCCTGCTTCTCTAAAGTGCTGTCTCTTTCACTGATACAAATTAGCAAAAGGCAGGGGTATTTTTAAGAGGTTATCTTGATAGTTCAACAGGTCTGTTTATTCATCTCATTTCTAGTTTTGCACTTTGTTATTACTTTGTAAAATTTGTATTCATATGTGTGTGTTTGTGTGCGTATGTTATCATTCCAAGAATATACATTTGTTATCAATATTGACAGATTTCTTTGAATTTTTTTTTTTCTTGAGAGACATTTTTGCCATAGCGTATGTATACTCGCTGGAAAGGCAGAGACAGAAAGTGAGAACTCACCCCCCCAGGGGAATGACCATGCCACAGTTCCACTTCCTCCATTCTCCTCTTAGGATCTTGGGCACACATGCGCACACATCCAGTGTGAGTTTTAAGTCACTGGGTCTTGGGTCAACTGTGTGAAAGTCCAGTGATATAACCATTATGGCATCTGCTGGACCCATTTCCTGAATTTATTTTAGAGAACTAACATTTGACATTGCTGATTCTCTCTCTGATATGTTTATTTTATTTTCTTTGACTGCTTCTTATATCTTTCTCTTTTCCAATCATCTTTTAGTAAATTTCCCATATCTAAACTATTAAGATTGATTAGCTAATGAATTCTTAGTCTTCACTCTTAGTATTTTTACTTTATTTATTTATTTATTTATTCATTTATTTATTAAGTTTTGCTATGGGGCACATCTCTTCTCTAGAGACAACAAGAAGGGAAAGAGTGGAGCCAGCAGATGGCATGATAATTAAGGCACTGGTTGTTAGTTTAAGCTGATTTTAATTTTTCACTACCTTAATTACTCTTGAATTTGTAAATATATTTGTATATTTATTTGTAATTTAATGGCCTCTTTAATATGTGTGTTGAAATCTTTTATTTACTTTTTTTATATTTAAATACTGTAGATCTTTACAGCACACAAAATGAATTTCCCCAGCATGATTACACTGTATATTAGTCCAGTCCAACATACTACCATAAACACTATCATCAACAGATAATTTTTTATTTTTGTGTTCCTAAAATGTATTGCTTTTTAAATTTTGATTTCTACCTTTTCCCCATTGCCCATCTTCTCCCCATGCTGTCTCTAGTATCCACAGTTGCTCTCCATGCCTTTCTACATTTCAATCTCTCAGTTTCTGCCATAGAGCACAAACATTCAGTATCTAGTAAGTGGGACATTTAATACCTCACTTTTATACTCTGACTTGATTTGCTTAACATTAAATCTTCAATATTTGTCAATTTTCTATCAAATGCAAGGGTCTCATTTTTTTTTATAGCTGAGTAGTATTCCATGTGCATATGTGCCATACTTTTTCAACCCATTTATCTGTTCTTAGACATTTAGGTTGATGCCATTTCTTAATAATTGTAAATAAGCCTGGCAAAACCATAGATGTGCAGATGTTTTTTCTACTGAGTGTATTTCTGTCCTTTGGGACAGATACCCAGGAATAGAATTGCAGAATGATATGGTAGTTCTATTGTAGGTTTTTGAGGAACCTCCATATTGTTCTGCACAGTGCCTGAACTAATTTACTTTTTTTTTTTTTTTGGAGAGATTTTTGCTATAGGGCGCGTGCGCTTGCGAGACAGAGACATAGAGACAGAAAGCGAGAAATCACCCCCCAGGGGGGATGGTCACACCACAGTCCCTTCTCCTCCATTCTCCTCTCGGGATCTTGGGCACGCACGCACACGTGCCCGGCGTCAGTTTTAAGCCACCGAGTCTGGGACGCGAACCGCGGTCGACTACGTGGGAGTCCAGCAACATAGCCATTACGCTAACTGCTGGTTCCCTGAACTAATTTACTTTTCCACCAACAATTTAGGAGTGTTCCCTTTCCACTGCAGCCTCACCAGCACTTACCATTTTTTATTTTTCTTAGCTGTTCTGACTGGGGTTAGGTAGTATCTCATTGTGGTTTTGACTTGCATGTCCCTTATGAGAAGAGATGTTGAACATTTTTTTATATGCTTTTTGACTGTGTGTCTTCCTTGGAGAGTTTGTTTGCTCAGCTCATTTGCTTATCTTTTAATTAGATATTTTTTTTCACTTTTTTTTTTTAAGGAGTAAACTGCTTAAATTCCCTAGACTGGTTGTCAGTCCCTTATCTGAGGCTTAGTTTGTAAATATGTTCTCCATTCTGATGACTGTCTTCTTTATTTTTATTATTATGTCTTTTGCTACATAGAAGCTTTTTAACCTGATATAATTCCGCTTGTCTATTTTCAGGATTATTGCCTGTACTCTGGGGATCTTATTTAAGAAGTCTTTGCCTACTGTGATGTCTCCAAGAAGTTCTCTTGTGTTTTATACCAGTAGTTTTATAGTTTGAGACTTTATGTTTCAATCTTTGATCTATTATGAGTTGATATTTGTTAATGGTGAGACATAGGGTTCCAGTTTCATTTTTCTGCAGTTTTTCCTATACCACTTGCTGAAGAGATTTTCTTTTCCCTACTGACTTGTCTTATGCCCTTTGTCAGAAATCAGTTCTGCATGTTTCAGGATTAATTTTGTTCCATTGGTTTACATGCCTGTTATTGTGCAAGTACCATACTGTTTTGATTATCACAGCTCTGTAATATGTTTTGGGGTCAGAGAGTGAGATGTCTCCTACTTCATTCTTTTTGTGCAGTATTGCTGTGACAATGTGGGGCTTTTGATGATTCCAGTAAAATTTTATTATTATTAGAACAAAAGATTGTTATTTCTAATTCTGTGAAGAACATCTCTGGTAATTTGATCAAGACTACATTAAATATATAGATTAATTTTGGTAAAATAGATTTTTTGATTATATTAATCCTTCTAATCCAGGACATGGGATATCGTTCCATGTTTTGTATAATTTTCAATTTCCCTTTCAGTTTTTCAATAATTTTTCTTGTGAAGGTCTTTTGTTAGTTTTATTTCTAGGTATCGTATGCTTTTTGTGGCTATTATAAATGGGCTTGTTTTTTTACAATTCTATAATAACTCAGTCTGTTCACAACTAGTACATAAAAATGCTATAGAATGTTGTATGTTGATTTTCTATCCTGCCACTTTACTGTATTTATTACTTTCAGTATTATTTTTTGTGAATTCCTTTGGATTTCTATGTATATATCATGTCATCTATAAAAAGAGATAATTTTACTTCTTCTTGTCCTGTGTGAATAACTTTTACTTTATTCTCTTGTTTGTATTGTCTAGGACTTGCAGCACTATATTGAAAAAGAAAGGAGAATGTTGGCAGCCTTGTCTTATTCCAGTGTTTAGTGGAAAAGCTTTCATTTATTGCCCACTCAGTATGAAAACTCTTATAAGGGTTTTTCACATATTGCTTTTATTGTATTGAGAAGTATTTCTTCTATTCTGATTTTGCTGAGAGTCTTAATCATGAACGGATGTTGTATCTTATCAGATGCTTTTTTGTGTACCAGTTGATATGATCTTATAGTTTTTATCTTTTTTCTGTTAATATGATGTGTTACATTTTTTTGTTTTACATATGTTGAACCACCTTTGCATTTGTGGAATAAAGCCTACCTTGGCATGGTGCATAATTTTTTAATTTGTCATTGGATATAGTTTGCTAGTAACTTGTTGAGAATTTTTGTGTCTATATTCAACAGGCTTTTGGTCTGTAGTTTGTTTGTTGTTGTTATGTATTTGTTTATTCAGGGATGAGGGTGATGGAAGCTTCATAGAATGAGTGTAGGAGCGTTTATTTCTTTTGGGTCTTTAGAAATAATACACTGAGAGTTAGCTCTTCTTTAAAAATTCTGTAGAATTCAGAAGGGAAGCCATCAAGCACTGGGCTCTTGTTTGTTGGGATACTATTTATTACTGATTCAATCACATTGTTTCTTATTGATCTCTTTGGGCTTTCCATGTCTTCTTAATTCAGTCTTGGTAAATTATATATGTCGAGAAATTTGTCCATTATTTTTATTTATTTATTTACTTATTTAAATTTTGTTCATTTCATCCAAGTTTTCTTGTTTATTGGTGTATAGTCACTCATAATATTTTTTTTATAGAGACCACAGATTTGTTTATTTTTAATACCCATCATGCCATGAATTTATAGGGAATAGATTCCAGTAGCTCAGGCTCCTTTCCATTGGTTTTCACAAAGTGTGCTTCTCTGGGCAGAGCAAGCTGGCGCTTCTTTTTCTGGTCATTTTCCTTCTCATGTTTTAGAAAGCTATCTCTGCTCTTAGAATGCTTAATGTGCTTAATACACTTGGCAGGAATCTTGCCCTTACTTGTTTGTTTACAACAATGTCAACAACATGCTGGGTAACATTGGTAAACTCTTCCAGTTTTGCCACAGTAACATTTGTGGACATTCTTTTTGAACAGTACCCATTACCTTGATGTCTACAATATCACCTTTCTTGTAGATAAGCATATATGTTGTTAAAGGAACCACTTCATGTTTTCTAAAAGGCCTAGAGATCATGTATCGGGTGCCTCTCCTCTTTCCCTTTGTGTTCATTATTTTGGTTAATTACTGGAAGAAGGCGGTTCTGGCCAAAAGACGCTCATAATAGTTTTCATGGTCTTTTGTGTTAAGTCTTCGGAAAAGTCATGACATTTTTTCATGTTTTTTAATGCAAACATGTGTCATGACTTTTCCAACAACCCAGTATTTCTGTTATGCTTGTTTTAATATTGCCTGTTTCACTGTTAATTTGATTTACCTGGCTCCTTTTTCTGTTCTTGATTAATCTAGTTAACAGTGTGTCACACACTGTTTTTTATCTTCTTGATGAACCAAAGTTGGTTTCATTTATTTTCTGCATAGTTTATTTCCTATTTATTTCTGCTTGAATCTTTATTGTTTCTTTTCTCTTGTTATTTTTTTGGGGTTTTCTTGTGGTGGTTTTTCCAGTTCTCTGAGGTGTGTCATTTGTTGTCTATTTGCCCACTTTTATTTTTTCCTTCTGAGCACTAATTACTATGAAGTTACTTCTTATGACTGCTTTCACAGTGTCCCATAGGTTATGAAAACTTGTGTGTTCATTATCATTAGTTTGAATACATTTTTTAGTCAGTCTTAATTTCTTCAGTGGTTGTGACCTCACTAAGTAGCAGGTTATTTAGCTTTTATATGTTTGTGTATTTTCAAGGATTTTTCTCTGAAGTTAACCTCAAGTTTGTTTTCATAGTGGTCAGAGAAGTTGCTGGATATAGGTTCTATACCTTTTAATTGTTCTGTGTCCTATTATGTGGTCCATCTTCAAAAATGTTCCATATGGGGGTCTGAAAAATGTGTATTTTGTGGTTATTGGTTGGAAAGTTCTATAGGTGTTTGTCAAACCCATTCAATTTATGGTACTGTTTAGATCTTGTATCTCTTTGCTTAATTTTTTCTAGATGATCTGTTCAAAGGAGACAGTGGGATGTTGAGATCCCCATTGATTAGTATATTGCTGTCCATCTCTCCCTTTAGATCTAGCAGGCTTTCTTTCACATATTTGAGTGCTCCAGTGTTGAGTGCATAGATATTTATAAGATATTTATAAGTACTATATTTCCTTGATGAATAATACTTTTAATACTACACAGTGTCTTTTTTTTTTTTTTTTGGAGAGTTTTTTTTTTTTTTTTTTTTGCTATAGGGTGTGTGCGCTCACCAGATGGACAGAGAGAGACAGAGAGACAGAAAGCGAGAAAGCAAGAAATCACTACCCCAGGGAGGATGGCCACGCCGCAATCCCTTCTCCTCCATTCTCCTCTCGGGATCTTGGGCATGCACGCACACGCGCCCGGCGTGAGTTTTAAGCCACCCGGTCCAGGACGTGAACCGCGGTCGACTATGTGGGAGTCCAGTGACATAGCCATTACGCTAACTGCTGCTGGTCCCTACACAGTGTCTTTTTTAAAAAATGAATTATTTATTTAATTTGGTTTATTATTATTTTTAATTTGGTATAGGACACCTGTGCTCACTAGAGAGAGAGTGTGAAAGAGAGAGAGAGAGAAGTGAGAAAGCAAGCCATTACATCTGGAACTCAAACCATGGTCAGCCTTGTAGGTATCCAGTACCTTAACCACCATGCCACCTGATGGCCCTCTGGTTTCCTTCTTTAACTGTTCTTATGGTTTTTGTCATAAAGTCTATTTTGTCTGATATCAGTATCATGACTCCAGCCTTTTTTAAATTTTCATTTGTATGGAATATCTTTTTCCAGCCCTCTATTGTCAGTCTATGTATATCTTTACCCATGATGTGTGTTTATGTTTGTTGTAGGCAGCATATAAAGGACTTTTTTTTTTAATCACCTTAGCCAATCTGTGTTTTTTAATTAGAGCATTTAATCCACTAACATTCTACACAATTATTGATATTTATCGACTTACCACTGTCATTTAGCCATCTTCCAATTTGTTTTTGTTCTCTTATTTGTTTCTCTTTTTAGTTTTCCTAATATAGTACATCCTTCAATACTTTGTGAATATCTGGTCTAGTGTTGATAAATTTTTTCAGGTTTTTTTTTTTTTTTTTTTTTAATCTGGGAATGATATTTTTGTGTTTTTCTTATTTGAAGGATAATCTCACAGTGTTTAGAATCGGTTGAAATTGTTTTTTAGTGTTTTGAATATGTCGTCCTATTCTTTCCTTGTTTGCATTGTTTTACTTAAGAGATCTGATGTTAGCCTAGTAGGATAACAATTTTTAAATAACTATACATTTCTCTCTTGCCATTTTTAGAGCATTGTTTTCAGTTTTGATCATTCTGGCTGTGATGTACCTTTGTGAGAATCTCCTTAGGTTTATTCCATTTGGGGTCCTTTGTATTAGTTGGGTCTGATGGTTTCTCAAGGTTTGGAAAGCTTTCTTCAAGTATTTCATGGGATAGGATTTCGAGGCTATAGTCATATTCTTCACTTTCTGGAATACCAATTATTCAGATATTTGGTTGTTTAATGGTGTCTAGTATTTCTGGTATGTCATCATTTTGAGGGGTTATGTGTGAGAAACTCAGGGCTCGAAGGTAGGCTGTCATGAAGAATTGAGGCAAGAGATGAGGAAAAGTTAAAAGAGGAGACTAAAACTCTCTTGGAGCAGAAGCAAAACTATGCCAAAGCAGAACCCATTTATTCTAAATTAAATAAGTAGTGAGTTTAGCTATAGAAAACAGTATACAATATACATGACATTCTTTGTAGGCTGTGTTTCTGGTACAAGATCTATAGCTATCATTAACTTAGTAGTTAGACAGTATTTAGGCTGGGAATGTCACCAAACAATCTTGAGACTCAGCCCATGCCAGGAGCTATCTGGTTGGCCTTGGAGTCCCTTTGGCTTTCTGTCTAGGAATGGGGTTGCTTTCAACTCCCTTCTGCATTCTTTCCTTCTGGCTTAATTCTCAGGCATGGGCTGGCTTTTGTCCCCAACAGTTATTTTTTCATTCTTTTTGGTGGTTTTGTTTAAGTCAATGGCTTTGTCTTTCAGATCAGTGGTTCTATCTTCTGCATGGTCTAATCTGCTATTAATACTTTCAAGGGAGGTATTTTTTTGTTTGTTTTACAGTCTTTATCTTGTGGAGTTCTGTTTAATTTTTTTTTATGGTGTTTGTCTCTTTATGGAATTCTTTTTAAGGTCTTGGAATGATTTCCTCATCTGGAGTTAGTTGTCTGTTTTCTCTTTCATCTCATTCAGTTTTGTCACTTTGAACATTCTATATTCTTTTTTCTGATATTTCTGTGAGTTCTTTTGTACTCTTTTATTGAAGAGAACTTTTTCTGTTCCCTTGAGGGAGAGATATTTTATTTTTTCTTCATATTCATTCTGTAGTGTTAGTGGGGAAGATGAGCTCTACTTCTCAGGTGTGTTTTTGGGAGATGGCCTTTTCTATCAATCCAAGCAAGGTAAATGTAGCCAGATTTAGATGTTGGTTTCTATCCCAGTCTCTCACAATTAGTTGCACTTGGGGCTGATTCAAATAAAGAAGGAAGTACAAGTCAGCTAACTAGAATCTCAAAGCAAAGTAAGGCATTCAAAAAGCAGGAGCAAGAAGTCTGAGAGACCTGGTCCTTCTGCACTCCCTGTCTCTCTGTTGCTGCACTTAGTCCTGAACCATGGGGGGGTTAAGGTAGAGGGGGGTATGCCAGAGGGTCAAAAGCATACCAGCTTGAGCTAAAGGCAGAAGCAAGAAGTCTGAGATGTGCGATCCATCTATGCTGAATCTCAGTCTCTTATTGCCACTGGCTCCTGAACCATGGAAGCTTAAGTTGCAGGGTGAGGTGGGGAAAGTGTCAAAAACACAGCTGTGCAGGCAAAGGCAGCAGCAAGAATTCTGAGATGTGCAGTTAATTGGCTCACTTTGTCTCTCTCTCGCTCTCTCTCTGCTACTAGTTCCTAGCTTCTGCACCATGAGTGCTTACTGCAGAAGTGCATTGGGAAGAGTGTCCAAATAACAACTGCTCAGGCAGAAGGCAAAAGCAAGAACTCTGAATTGCACTGTCTTTCAGTGTTCACTCTTTCTTACTGCCCCTGATTCTTGCACTGTGTCAGTTATGGCAGAGGGGCCTGGGCAATGGTGAAGGTCAAAACACAGTTATGCAGGCAGAAGGCAGCATCAAGAACACTGAAACATGAGGTCCTTCTGCACTAATGCTCTCTATCTGACTTGCTGTTCCTGACTCCTGAAAGGTGGGAACTTGAGGAAGTGTGGGCAGGAGGGGGTTATAAACTATACCTGTGATGGGCAAATGGCAACAGCAAGAAGTCTGAGATGCAAGGTACTTCTGCATTTACTCTCTCTTGCTATCACTGGCTCCTTCACATGAGGGCTATGGCAGAGGTGCTGGAGAGGAAGGTTCCAAAGTGAATCTCTACAGGGAAAAGGCAGGAACAAAAACTCTGAAAGTCAGTGCTCACTCTCACTGTCTCACTGCCACTGGCTCCTTTACCATGGGGGCTTATGGTGGAGGGCAGAGTGGTGGGGGGCATTTTAAAGCACATCTAGGCTTGTCAAAGGTAGCAGCAAGAGGTCTGAGTTAACTATCCTCCTGTGCTCACTCTCTCTCTCTGTCTTTCTCTCTTGCCAATGCTGACTCATGCACTTTAGGAGCTTAAGGCAGAGGGGCATGGGATGTGGAGAGTTAAAGCACCCTGGCATTGGCAAAAGGCAAAAGGAAGAAGCTCCACCCTTCTGTGCTCACTCTCTGTTACCCCTGGCTTAGACCAGCATGGGGTCTTGTAGAAGATGGGCACGTGAGTGGTGAGTGTTCAAAGCACACCTGTGTGCACAAAAGGCAACAGCAAGGACTCTGAGATCACTCTATTCTGTTTCACTGCCATGAGCTTTTACATCATGGGGCTTATGGCAGAGGGGTGAGGTGTGGGGACAGTCCAAAGCACACCTACATGAGCAAAAGATAGCAGTATGAAATGTGAGATGTGCTGTCCTTCTGGGAATGCACAGGTGTGCTCTCTGTCTGCCACTGGCCACTGCAGCCTGGGTGTTTATTACAGAGGCATGCTGGGAGTGGAGAGCAGAAATTTCAAAGCACACTGATTCTGGCAGAAGGCAGCAGTATTATGTCTGAGACATGGGCTTCTTTTGTTTCTCTCTGTCTCTCTGTGCTGCTGACTCTTCGGCTGTGGCGGCATAAGGTGGAAGGGTGCAGGGAATGTCCAGAGTACACTTGGGAAGGAAAAAGGAGCATGAAGGAGTCTGAGATGCTCTGTTCTTATGTCACACTCTCTCCATCTCTCACTGCCACTACGCCTGCACCATGGGAGCTTATGGCCTAAGGCTGTGTGGGGGTGGGAGGGTATCCAAAGCACACTTCCACAGGCAAAGCAGGAAGAAGTCTGAGATGCCCAGTTCTGTGCTCACTCTGTCTCTGTCTTCCTACTGTTGGTTTTTGCTTTGTGGAACTTTATGGTGAAGGAGCTTGCATGGGGAGAGTTCAGAGAACACCTGCATGGGCAAAAGACAACAGGAAGTCTGAGATGCCTGGCCCTTCTAGGCTCATTCTTAGTCACTCTAGCTGCTGCTGGGTTCTGTATCCTGGGGGCTTAAGGTGGTGAAGGGCAGAGGGACAGGGTTCAAACTGCACCTGCCTAGGTAAAAGGCAGGAAAAAGTGTGAGATATGCAGTCTTTTTGCATTCACTCTATCTCTCATTGCTACTGGCTGTGCAATGTGAGTGCTTATGGCCAAAAGTCTCGGGGTGGGGCAGGGTCCAAAGCACACCTGTGTGGGAAAAAGGCAGGAACAAGAAGTTTAATATACATGGTATTACTGTGCTCATTCTCTTGTTGCCTCAGGCTCCTGCAACATGGGGCTCATGGTGGAGACAGGGTGGTGGGAGAGGTTCCAAAGCAGATCTGCATTTGTAAAAGGCAATAGCAAGAAATCTGAGATGCTTTGTACTTCTCTCTCTCTCTCTCCACCTGGTTCCTGAACTGTGGGGGCTTAAGGCAATGGGAGCAGGGAGTAGGAGTCCAAAGAACACCTGTGCAGGCAAAAGCAACTGCAAGAAACTGGGATGAGCATTCCTTCTGAGCTCACTATCTTGCTACTGCTGGGTTCCTACAGGGTGGCAGCTCATAGAGGAGAATGCAGGAGGGAGGGTCCAAAGCACATGAGCATGTGCCACAGGCAGCAGCAAGAAATCTGAGATACTCAGTCCTGCTCTCTCTCTCTCTCTCTCTCTCTCTCTAACACTGGCTTCTGCACTTTGGAAACTAAAGGCAAAGGGGAGCAGGGGTATAGGGGCCCAAAGAACACCTCTGCAGCCGAAAGTCAACAGAAAGAACTATGGAATGACTTCTGAGCTCACTTTCACTTCTGCTGCCTCCTGCATTGTGGGGCATAATGCGGAGGGGTGCAGGGGGATGGGGGAATTTCAGAGCACAACTGTACCATCAAAGTCAGCAGCAAAATGTGCTCCTGTTTACTCTCTCCCTCCTTACTGCTGGTTCCTGTCCAGGGGTTGGCTTATGGTGGAAGTGCTCCAGTGCTGGGGGTGGTGGGAGGAAAAGTCCCAAAGCACACATGCACCAGCAAAAGGCAGCAACAAGAAGTCTGAGACATGCGATACTTCTGCTCACTCTTGTGTACTGTTTTTCTGCCAGTGGCTCCTGCACCATGGGGGTGTTTGGCAGAAGGGTTTGTGGATAGGAGGGTCCAAAGCATAACTGTGGCCACGTACATATATGTGCTTGGCATAAGTTTTAAGTCGCCGAATCCGGGACTGGAACCATGGTTGACTACATGGGAGTCCAGTAATATAAACATTATATCACCTGCTGGTCCCCAGTGTTTTTGTTTGTTTTTTTGTTTTTTTTGGTTTTTTTTTTTTTTTTTTAGAATTTTTACTATAAAGTATTTGTGCTCACCGGAAAGACAGAGACAGTGAGATAGAAAGTATAAAATCACGTCCTAGGGTGAATTGCCATGCCTCAATGCTTTCTTCATTCTCCTCTTTTGATTTTGGATATGCACAAACAGGTTCCCATCATGAGTTTAAGCCACTGGGTTTGAGACTTGAACCTCGGTCGACAACATGAGAGTTCAGCAAACTAACCCTTGCATCACCTGCTGGTCCCCATAGTAACATTTTTATTAAGTTATTTTAACATTTTACTAAGTCTTTCATTTCTATCAGTGAATAAATTTGTGATTGCTCATTCAATAAGGTCTTTTTAGCCCCTTCTCATATGTACGTGACTATTCTCCCACAGGGGAATCTTGGAATAAGTAACATCATTTCTCTGACCTTCATTCACCCTCTCTTCCAGCTATAATTTTCATACAGAAACCTCTGTATTTGTCCAAGATTAAGAAAATGAATTCGTTTTCGCTAAGTTGTTTACTGATTTCCCCTCATGTTTTCCCTTGTATTTAGGAATTTTATGAGGGTTTATTAGCTAAAATAAATAAAATTTAGCATGAAAAATGCATAAGGCAAGATAAAATTGACAGGGTGAAATAGGCAGGTTATAAGGCCTTTGGAGCCCTGTGAGGTGAGTACATATTGGTCTCTAGTCTTTGATACCATAGGAAAAACACATTTATTACATCGTTTGAATTGACTTTAAGGGGAGAGCATGCTAAATTCTCAAGAGATATGAATCACGAGATAGTCTTTATTGGTCACATAGATGACATGGGAGACAGTATTTCATAACTAACCTGGAAATGAGCACTCAGTGTTCTACAGTGATCACTGTTACTGATTGCTAAAACACAAACCAGTTAGTAGCTTTTTCTAGAGTTGCTAATATAGCATAGTCCCAGAGAGCTCTTAGAAATATCTGCTTGATACATATAAACATGGAATATGTGGCAGGAATTTACTACAGGTTCCTAAAGAACTCCATAAATTTCTCTCAGCTAGTGTGTATGTGCTGATTATGCCACAAACTGTCCAAAGTTATATTTCCTGACCAATATAGTAATGCACTGCATAGCAGCATTTCAGTGATGTGCTGTTTGTATTAATGTGGCCCAAGAAGATTATAATGAAGCCCCCAAATCTCTGTAATCTAGCATGATTAGAGTTGTCATAACCTTGTAAAGTAACACATTACCCACATGTTTGTGGTAATGCTGGTGAAAATATACCTACTGTGCTGCCAGTTCCATGTAAATATATACAAACAATTATAATCAGTAAGTATGTATACTTATAAAGATAAATATAAATGAATATAATTTGGGAACCAGCAGTTAGTGTAATGGCTATGTCCATTTGGAGGAGAAGGGATTGTGGCGTGACCATCCCCCCTGGGGGGGTAATTTCTCACTTTCTGTCTCTATATCTCTCTCTGTCTGGCGAGCACACGCACCCTATAGCGAAAAGCCTCTCCGAAAAAAAAAATCAATATAAATGAATATAATTATACATATATTTCCATTTTGGAATCATTCCTGGTTTATAAGTAATCATTGTACACCTTTGTGAAATACAGTATTTTTTTAAATAATTGTTTTTATCTATTTATTTGTTGTCATTTTTGAGCCACCTGATCCGGGGTGAACCACAGTCAATGATGTAGGAATCCAGGACTTAGCCACTACTGCTGGATTATGGTTTTTTATATTATAGTGTCATTGTCTCTCTATTCTGTTTTTTGTTTTCTTTGCTGTTCAAAAACATTTTATCTTATGTAGTCAAATTTCTCTATTTCTGGTGTTTTTTTTCCATGCATCATGGGTCTTATTTAAGTAGTCTTTACCCACTCCAACACGTTGTTCTTGTATATTTTCCTTAACAGGTTTATAAATTTGTGCATTATATTGAAGTCTTTAATCCACTTTGAGTTTAT
This sequence comes from Tupaia tana, assembly GCA_026018925.1. NCBI lineage: Eukaryota > Metazoa > Chordata > Mammalia > Scandentia > Tupaiidae > Tupaia > Tupaia tana. The sequence continues at coordinate 7,103,715 of JAKSZU010000025.1, read as the reverse complement.
TGTAACTGGTAAGAGATGATCTAGTTTTACTTGAATGTTGGTGGATATTACATTCTCCCAGAAGCATTTATTTATTTATTTATTTATTTTTTTTATTTTTTTGGAGAGGTTTTTGCTATAGGGCGTGTGTGCTTGCCAGACAGACAGAGACAGAGAGACAGAAAGCGAGAAATCACCCCCCATGGGGGATGGCCACGCTACAATCCCTTCTCCTTCATTCTCTGCTCAGGATCTTGGACATGCACACACACGCCCGGCTTGAATTTTAAGGCACCGGGTCCAGGACTTGAACCGCGGTTGACTACATGGGAGTCCAGTGACATAGCCATTATGCTAACTGCTGGTCCCTCCCAGAAGCATTTATCAAAAACTCTTTTTTTCCACAGGCTTGATCTGGGACTTTTGTCAAAAATCAGTTGGCTGTATGTTAAGTTTTTTCCTGTTTATTCTATTCAGTTGGCCTGTCATATGTCTGTGTTTGTGCCAATACCATGCTGTTTTAGTGATTAAGGATTTACAATACATTTAGGAGTCAGGAAGTAAGGTACCTCCAACTTTACTCCTTTTGTACAGAATTGGTCTGATTATGTAGGTCTTTTGTGATTATGCATAAATTTTATAATTATTTCTGTGTAGAATATTGCTCGGTTATTTTGGTAAGAATTGGAATGAATTTATAGATCACTGGCATAATAGTGGCATAGCACCTATATTGATTCTTCAAATTCATGAAAAGAGCTGTCTTCCTGGTTTTTGTATATTTTTCAAGTAACTTGTTCAGCTTTTTTTTTTGGAGAGGTTTTTTTCCTATAGGGTGTGTGTGCTCACCAGAAAGACAGAAATAGAGAGACAGAAAGCGAGAAATCAACCCCTGGGGCGATGGTCACGCCACAATCCCTTCTCCTCCATTCTCCTCTCAGGATCTTGGGCAAGCACGCACACACGCCCGGCGTGTGTTTAATCCACTGGGTCAGGGACTCAAACCACAGTCGACTACATGGGAGTCCAGCGACATAGCCATTACACTAACTGCTGGTCCCACTTGTTCAGCTTTTATAATTATTTTTATAGAGGTCTTTCACTTTCTGCATGAGATTTTTTCCAAATACTTTTTGTGGTTATTGTGAATGGGATTGCCTTCTTCATTTTTTTTCTCAGTTTATGCATGCTTAGTGTAGAAAAATGCTACAGATATTTTTAATTACCCAAGGACTTGTGTAATTGTTAGAGAGAGTGATAGAGAGATGGAGTGTCAGGAAGAGAGAAAGCACCTCAAAATGAAACATATAATGGCCATTATGAACTATAAACCTACCTGGGAACTATCCTCTGGACTAAACTGACATAGCCAGGGTGCTCAGGGGATGCTGCAATCTCTTTCCTCCTATTCTTCCCATCAGGATTTTGTACACATGCACACATACATACACTCAATGTGTTTTCCAAACCCACAGGGCCCTCGATTCAAACCACAGGTGATTATGTGGGATCTGGCTTCCTACACATAGTATTTAAGCCCTGTGCTATGGAGATAGTGTACTGCAGATTTTTGTATGTTGGATTTGTATCCTGCAACTTTACTGCACTTGTTTATTTCATCTAAGAGTTATTTGCTGGATTCTTCAGGTTTTCCCACATATTGGGTTGTTAAAAAAAAAAATAGAGGGAACCAGCAGTTAGCGTAATGGCTATGTTGCTGGACTCCCACATAGTCGACCATGGTTCGCGTCCTGGACCTGGTGGCTTAAAACTCACGCTGGGCTCGTGTGCGTGCATGCCCAAGATCCCGAGAGGAGAATGGAGGAAAAGGGATTGTGGCATGACCATCCCCACTGGGGGGTGATTTCTTGCTTTCTGTCTCTCTGTCTCTCTCTGTCTGTCTGTCTGGCGAGCACACATGCCCTATAGTGAAAACCTCTCCAAAAAAAAAAAAGTAGAAAAATGCATCATGACTTTTCTGATGAACCATTATATTATCAAGTCAGCCACAAATAGGGACAATTTATTTTTTTCTTTTTCAATTTTTATGCCATTATTTTGTTCTTTCATCTGACTGTATTAGCTAGTACTTCCAGTATCTATTTTGAATGGGAGAGAAGAAAGTGGACATCTCTGTTTTGTTCTAGTTTGAAGTTGAAAATGTTTCCAGTTTTTCCTGTTCAATATTATGTTAGCTGTAGGAATGTCACATATGGCCTTTATTTGGTTATGAAATGTATTTTCTATGCCTTTTTTATTGATTCTTAATCATAAAGGACTATTATATTTTATTATATTTTATCAAATGTTTTTATGATCATAGGATTTTTGTCATTTCTTCTCTTAATGTGATCTATTACATTTGTTGTTTTATATATATTGAATTATCCTTGTATTCCAGGAATAAATCCTACCTGGTCATAATGTATACTATTTTTTAAATACTGTTGGATTGGTTTCAGTCATGACATATGGCCCTATATTATGCTTTCATACACATGTGCTACTTTGGTGTTCCTTGCATCTTTTTTGCACATTCATATCAGTCTCTGGTTTTATTTTCCTTAATACTAGATAAGTTGCTTTCTTTAATGTAGATCTCCTGGTGATGAGTTATCTTAACTTCTTTCTAATTCCCAAATGTCTTTATGTCATTTTTTTTCTTCTTATGGGAAAGCTCACTCACTAGAGACAGAGAAGAGAAAAGGAGAAAGAATCGCCCATAACCAGCTTCCAATAAGTCTTTTTTAATTCTTCCTGGGTGGAATTGGGTTTGACCCCTAATACATCATAGTAAGTGATTTCTTTTACCCTTTCTTACTGCCAGTGAGTGGGCTGAAGGTAGAGCAGGAGAACCTAGCTTTTGACAGCTCAGGCAGCCATTATTCCTCTAGTTCTCAACATGCATTCTTGAAAGTTTCTGAAAACTCTTTTTATAAAATTTAATTTACTACCAGCAATCTTCATTTGTAACATTTGCACATCTCCTTTAAGTCCATAAATTTATTTCTGCATAGTTTAACTTTCTTGCCTGCTATTAGAAATATCTATCATTTGAGTAATTTTATTTCTGAAATATGGGTCACATTTTGCTTTCATTTGATGGAATATGAATTTTAAATTCTACCTTGGATATTGTAAATTATACTTAATGGAGCTTCTGAATACTGTTACATATCTCAAAAGATCAATTTTTATTTTACATGTTAGTCAACTGGCTAGATTCAAGTTCCAGATTTTATATCCCTTGCAGTGATGAGGAGCTGATTTTCAGTTTCTTTCAGTTTCTAATAGCTGCTGTTTAGTAGGTCCCTCTGAGTTCTGTAAATGTGTATTTAGTAGTTCACCAGCAATTTTGATGAGTTTTATATGGAAATCCAGAGGATTATAGTCTTTGGCTTCCTCTTTTCTAGGACTTATGACCTTCTCCCCAAATTTCTGGTTGTCTGTTCTGCCCTGAATATTAGTTTATGATAATCGGATCCAGTAAAGTTGCAGCTTTTACTTCCTTGATCTGTATGCAAACTGGAGAGTTCCCTGTGGTAAAATACCAAAAATTTACAGAATTTGTCCTTTAAGAATCTCTAACTCCTCTTTCTGTTTTCTTTTAACTATTCTCTACTGTCTCAGATAGTTCCATTCTACATTTTCAAGTAACACACACACACACACACACACACACACACACGTGTGTGTGTATATGTATTTATATATGTACATGTGTATTTGTTTTTCATGAGTGTTGTTTTGGCTAAGCGCTCTGCCATTATTTCATGTGCTTTGTTATTTTTAAGTGTTCATATGATAATAGCTCTTCTGGTATTTAATTCCTTCAGTCTGTATTGTAGCTTTATTTTCTCTACCCTGGACTGTTTCAAATTTTCTAAGTCTAGTGTTTTTTTACTACAGGAATGTAGTCTGTCTTCCATGAGAGACACTTATATACACATTAAGTAAAGGTGAAGTAAGGACTACATTATAGATTTAATGTATTTTCTGTTCATTTATGGGCCACAAACTTTTTGTTACCTTAAGTGTAACATTTTTGAAATGGTTGTTTTGTGGTTCACAATATTCACATTTGACTTTAAATGTAACTTCAAACATTTACATTACACCAGTTTGTGTACAAGAAGTCTATAATAGTGTGTTTGCACTTTTCTTAGTTTCTCTACCATATCATCATGCATTTTACATCGTACATATTATAATCCCTACATGTGACTTTCTCACTTTCCTATACTTCGACACACTCAGCTTTAACTACATGACTTGAGACCTATAATCATAAATTACATTGTAAGCATGAGTTATCCATATAGCCCATAGCCATATGTTGCCTCAAACAGACACTGCCTTTTTTCAAAAAAGAATTATTTATTTAATTTTATTTATTATCATTTTATTTTGCTCTAGGGCACTCACACTCATGGTGGGGGGAGTGAGAAAGCAAGCCACCAGCCTGAGCCTCCCCTTGAAGTGTGGTCAGCTATGTGAGGTCTAACACCTTTACCACATCACCACCTGCTGGCCCCAGCCAATGCCTTCCTTAAAAGTTTGGAAAAAAAGCAACTTATATGGGTCCTCACTTATTTTTTATTTCCAATATTCTTGTTTGTATCTTGCCAGATCTTTATCTGTTTTAACATTTTCTAATTTGTGACAGTTTGGCTCCTATATGCCTTTTTTTTTTTTTTTTGGAGAGGTTTTTTTTTTTTTTTTTTTGCTATAGGGCATGTGCGCTTGCCAGACAGAGAGACAGAGAGATAGAAAGTGAGAAATCACCCCCCCAGGGGTGATGGCCATGCCACAATCCCTTCTCCTCCATTCTCCTCTTGGGATCTTGGGCACGCACACACACGCGCCCCGCCTGAGTTTAAGCCACCGGGTCCGGGACTCGAACCGTGGTCGGCTACGTGGGAGCCCAGTGACATAGCCATTATGCTAAATGCTGGTCTCTCTATATGCCTTCTTGTAGTTGTCTTCATATTGTCTATTGCTATATGATATTAGGCTATCTTTTAAGACCATGACTTTTATGACACCAACTGTATATATGCAAGTTAAGGTGATCTGATCTTCCAAATCACCTTAGGCCTTGTAATTTCTAGAGGCAGTTATGAACCTAGGAAGTTTTTATAATCACTGTTAGGATACATTTTTATGCAAGAATCCACTAAAATCAGCCAGGGGACAATATGCACAAGGTATGTTTTATGGGTCATTTGCTCAAGTTTCCAATTGTTTTCTCTCAGTAGAATTCTGTTGATATTGCCTATTTCTCCCAACAGTAATGGACGACAACACCCACAGGACATTGCAAACATGAGAATCTCATCCAAGCTATTGTTCAGGGTTAGGTGGTATCTCATTGTAGTTTTGATTTGTATCTCCCTTGTGATAAAGGATGTTGAGCATTTTTCATATGTTTTTTGACTGGTTTTTTTTTTTTTTTTTTGTCTTCTTTAGAGGAGTATCTGTTGAGCTTATTGGCCCATCTTTTATTTAGGCTGATCTTTTCTTTTTCTTTTCTTTTTTTTTTCCGGTGCACTGCTTGATTTCTTTGTATATTCTTATTAGACCCCTATTGAGACATACTGTGCAAATCTATTTTCCCACTTCAAGGGTTGTCAATTCACTCTAATTCTTTATTTTGCTGTGCAGAAGCTTTTGAAATAACATGTTCCCACTTGTTTATTTTTGGGGTTATTTCCTGTGCTTTGGGGATCTTACTGAATAAGTCCTTGCCTATGCCAATGTCTTCATGGTTTCCCCTGCATCATTCACCAGTAGTTTTATAGTTTGAGGTCTTGGGTTTAGATCTTTGATCAAGTTTGAGTTGATTTTCATTTATGGTGGGAAATAGGGGTCCAGTTTTATCTTTCTGCAGGTGGATGCCCAGTTTTTCCAGGCGCATTTGCTGAAGAGGTTTTCTTTTCTCCATTAGATTGACTGGTGCCTTTTGTTAGAAAACAATTGGCTATATGTTTGGGGATTTACTTCTTGGGTTTATTCTGGTTCCAATTGTCAACATATCTGTTTTTGTGCCAATACCATGCTGTTTTGATGATCACAGCTTTGTAATACATTTTGGGGTCAGGAAGTTTATTTCTGGGGTCTCTATTCTGTCCCATTGGACCACCTCTCTGTTTCTGTGCCAAAACCATGGTGTTTTGATTATTACAGCTTTATTGTATATTTTGGGGTCACAGAGGGAGATGTCTTTTACTCCACTCTTCTTGCAGAGAATTTCTTTGATAATGCCGTGTCTTTAATGATTCTAGACAAATTCTATGATTTTTTTTTTAATTTGTGTAGAATATCTCTGGTAATTTGATAAGGGTTGCATTAAATTTGTAGATTAAAATGGGTAGGATTGATATTTTGATTATATCAATTCTTCTAATCCAGGGACATGGGATTCTTTTTTTTCCCCTCTTTGTGTCATTTTCAATTTCTTTCTTTCTTTTTTCTTTTCTTTTTTTTTTTTTTTTTTTTTTATGAGCGGTTTCTTTGTCATAGGGCGTGTGCGCTCACCAGAAAGACAGAGAGACAGAGAGTCAGAAAGCAAGAAATCACCCCCCAGGGGGGATGGCCATGCCGCAATTCCTTCTCCTCCATTCTCCTCTCAAGATATTGGGCATGCATGCACACGTGCCCAGCGTGTGTTTAAGCCACCAGGTCCAGTACTCAAACTACGGTCGGCTACAGGGGAGTTCAGTGACATAGCCATTACGCTAACTGCTGGCTCCTTTAATTTCTTTTTAAACTTTTCCATAGTTTTTCTTGTAGAGGTCATTGGCTTCCTTGGTTAGGTTTATTCCTAGGTATCTTATGCTTCTTGCGGCTCTTGTAAGTGGGATAACTTTCTTCAAGTCTACCTCCGTCTGCTCCTTTTCATTTATAGAAATGCTATATATATTTGCATGTTGATTTTGTATCCTGCCAGTTCATTGTATTCATTTATCACTTCCAGGAGTTTTTATTTTTTTTTTTCCTTTCCCTGTGTGTGTAGATTCTTTTAGATTTTATTTGTATTTAATTATGTTATATGCAAATAGAGGTAATTTCACTTCTTTCCCTATTTCAATGCCTTTTATTTTAGTTATTTTTCTGATTTCATTGGCTTGGACTTCCAGTAATATATGGAAAAGGAGTGGAGAAAGTGGGCAGCTTTGATTTGTTTCAGTTTTTAGGTGTAAACCTTAACCCTTTTCCCCATTCAGTGTGCTGTTAGCTATCAGTTTTTCATATATGGCTTTTATTGTGTTGAGAAATGTTGCATCTATGCCAATGTTGCTGAGTTTATTAATCATGAAGGAATTTTTTTTTCAAATGCTTTTTCTGCGTTGATTGATACTGTCTTATGTTTTTATCCTTTTACCTGTTAATATAGTGTATTACATTTATAATTTTGTGTATATGAACCATCCTTGTATTCCTAGAATAAAGCCTACCTGGCTGTAGTGTGGTGTATAATATTTTTAACATGTCACTACATATAATTTCCTAGTATCTTGAGAAGTTTCACATCTATATTAATCAGAGATATTGGTCTGTAGTTTTCCTTTTTTGTTACATCTTTTTCTCTTTTGCGGATGAGGGTGATAGAGATTTTATAAAATAAATTTGGGAGGATTTCTTCCTTTTGGATCTTTAGAAATCATTTGAGTAGAATGGGGGTCATCTCTTCTTTCAAAATTTTGTAGAATTCAGAAGTGAAACCATTGGGACCTGCACTTTTCTTTGTTGGGAGATGATTTATTACTGATTAAATTCTTTTTTCATTAGTAATTCTGTTTGAAACATATCCACACAGATTTACAGTGAGTGACAGTCCATGTTATCACTTATCTTTTGCAGTATTTCAGCACATTACTTAACACCACTCTAAGCACTGGTATATAATTTTATAATTCTGACTTCTTAAATGTATGCTGTTATGATGTCTTTTTTCATTTCATTTGGTTATATACATTCCTGATCATCTGAATATTTATTTTCCTTACAAAAATATATCATTAGAATAAAGAGATGTTTGAGGTTGCTTAAGTGTTCAAGTTTGCTTGTTTTTCTTTTTTTCCCCAGCTTTTCTTCAGTTGTCCTAAATATGATTAGCCTTATTTATAAATACACATGACCCTGCCACTAAGTCAGGTTTATAAATGGATTGCCCCAGTAGGAAAGCATTTATACTTCTTTTCAACAAAAGGGCTGTGAATACTGCTGTTATTGCTGGTTTTGAATGTGTACTTCCCCAGTAATCTCTTGTGAAAGTTCAGTGGGACACCAAGCAGAAGAAACAAGCTCTGTCAGTGAGTTAAAAATATCTTTTATTGTACCTTCCCCTGTGGAACACAAAACATGGTATGGCACTCAATGCTAAAGTCAATATTTAGTGTGGCTTACCTATTCCTGACATGATTCTTGTAATATTTTTCTGCACTTCACTGTGTAGCATCTGTATGTCTTCACAGAACACTGAGGACAAAGTACAGAGTAAGGTTATTTTGTGTATAGTTTGATGCCATTAATGCTTTTTTATTTTAAGGCATTGCCTCTCTCAGGTAAGGCTTTAAAGAGAACATAATCATGCTTAACCACTAAAGGGAAAAAAGATAATTAGTTAACAAAAGGCTATTTCACTTTCCTTGTGATAAATTTCACCTGCCAAGGACATTACACTGAGGTATTATTAGCTCTGTGGACTGACATTTAATAGAAGTACAATGCTACTTTGTCACATCTTCAATCTGAAAAAATCTGATGTAGCTGCAAAACTGTTCCCAAAAGACAGACTAGTTTCTTGAACTTCAGATATGGTTTTAAAGAATTTTTCGGGCCTCCTGGCTCAGGAATGCATTGGTATCTCACACTGTTCACAGTGGATTGAGACTGGATAATTCAGAAAGATAGCAGTAGTACAATTACAGTCTACTTGTCATCTTCTGTGTCTTGAGTTTGGTGTTTTAATGCTGGACCTTTGAAATTTGGAGCTTGGTGGCACACAACCTAGAAATCCAATATTGTCACAAAAGTTAGTAATAGTAATGTTTGTGAAATAAATATATGCTATCTGCTGGTTCTGATCTAGGTATATTTTATATGTTCACAGGTTAGTTCATTTCCTCTAGATTTTTCAATTTGTTGATGTATAGTCACTCAAAACACCTATAATTATCTGTGTATTTCTGTGCTGTCCATGATAATATCACATTTTTCATGCCTTATTTTCTGGGCGTTTTATTTTGCTTTTCTACTTAATAGTTTGTTGGGTTTATTTTCTCAAAACCCCAGCATTTTGCTAATTTTTTTGTCAGTCTTTGCTATAGGGTGTGTGCACCTTCTGGAAAGAGATGGGGTAGGGTGGAGAGTGAGAAATCACTCCTCCTGGGTGGTGACCATACCTCAGTCCCTTCTTTATTTTTCTCTTGGAATTTGGGGCATGCAAACATGCACCCAGTGATGCCAGTTCCAGGACTGAAATAGTAAGTCAGTCATAGGATCCAGCTGCCTTAACCATCATGCCACTGGCTGGCCCTGAGTTTTTCTTTTAGTTTCTGTTTTATTTATGCCTGTTCTAATTTTTATTATTTTATATCTTCTACTATTAATACTTTTGGGATATCTTGTTCCCACTTTTTCAGTTTGCCGGAATAAGTCATTAGATTATTTATCAAGTTTTTTAAACGTGTGTGTGTGTGTGTGTGTGTGTGAGTGCTAATTGCTGTAGACTCGTCTCTTAGGAGTGCTTTTGATGTGTTTAAAAGCATCTGCAGAGTTGTGATTAAATTATTACTTGTTTCAAGAAATTTTCATTTGTATTCTTAATTTATTCAGTAATTTTGAAGCTACTCGGGGTATATTAGGTAATTTTTACATATTTGTAAATTTTTGAAAGCACTTTCTGTTCGAGTTTAATTTCATCATACATAGTAGCAAATAAGTTGCTATGTATCATTTCCATTTTCTTTTTAGTTTTAAAGACTTGTTTTGTTCTCTGTTATGTGGTCAATCTTCAGAAATATTCTATGTGTGGCTGAGAAAAATGTATATTGTGATGTTTTTGGCAAAAATCTTCTGTAAATGTTGGTTAGTTTATCTGATTTATTGAATCATTTATGTTCTGTGTCTTTTTTTTTTTTTTCTTTTTTTGTCTAAATGATCTGTCTGGGTGTGACAGAACAGTGTTGAAGTCCACACAAATTAGCATGCCACAATCAGTCTTTCTGTTCATATCTAGCAATCTTTCTTTCTGATGTTGAATACATAAAATTTTATGATTTTTACATCTTCTTGGTGAATTAATCTTTTTAATACACTATGGCCTCTGACTCTTTTTACACTTAAAAAAAAATGGTTTTGCAATAGGGTGCATGCATTCTTACCAGAAGGAGAGAGGAAAAAAAGTGAAAAATCACCCCCCAAAAGGGATGGCTACACTGCAATCCCTTCTCCTCCATTCTCCTCTCAGGATGTTTTTTATGCATGCTCATGAACTTGGTGTGATTTTCAAGCCTCCAAGTCTGGGACTAAAACTGCACAATCAGATATTTATGACCCAGATGCCTTAAGTTACATGTACAAGCTTGTGTATACTTGCTCTCTCTCTCTGATATATCTAAATTATTTAATTTTAGTTATTATGATTTTTTAACTGACTATATGGCACACACACTCACTGAGCATTGGGGGATGGGTTCCAGAAAGGAAGCCACAGGTCCTGTTCCAGAACTTTAACCATGGTAAGATATGTAATATTCCAGCACCTTAACCTACCTGCCAGCCCCCTGTCCTCATATTTTCTTTAATGTCTCTAATTTCAGTTGACTAGTACCTTACATATATTGTTAGTTACTGTGGTAGACTATCTTTATCCTTCAGTGTTTCTCTCTTAACTGTGATACTGCCATTCACACCAATATATAAAATATATAATATATATATATATATATTATATTATGTTAAAGAACAGCCTTCTAAGTCTTCTTTTATTAAAGGCATTTAACATACATCAATATTTTTAAATATACCCTCTGTATGGAGCACAGAATTTCTTTTGATAGAACTGTGAATATTTTAAAATATATTAGCACTAGGTCATTTTTTTACATTTCCAGAATGGTAAAAATTTAGACCAGCCTATGGAATTAAGGTTAAGGCATCAGGATCCCACATGCCAATTTCATGGTTTAATGCCTGAACCCAGTATCTTGAGAATCACAGTAGGCACATGTACAACCTAAATTCTGAAAGAAGGGAGAAATGGAGGAACATGAATTGTGCCATGAACATTCTTCCCTTGGGATGATTTTTTACTTTCCATCTGCATCCCCCAGAAACACATAAACCCTTTATAAATTATTTAACAACCTTTTTCTTGTTTTAAATGGTCTGATTCTATTTCTCTCTCAGTAAATATTATTTTTTTTATATTTAATTTTATTTTAACTTCTTTTATACATTGAAACACATATGTCACTTAACTTGTAAAGTGAATATTCCAATAGGAATACACTTCTCACAGATCCAGTTGAGGTTTTGTACTTTTTTCCCAATCTTGAATTCTCTTAAACCTAGCAGCTGACCCCAGGTCCATTTTCATTGATTAGAATAGCTTCAGCTATCACTTGAATTTCTTTATTTTATTTTAGTTTTTTAATTTTTTTGGAGAGGTTTTTGCTATAAGTTGCATGCACTAGCCACAAAGACAGAGAGGCAGAGAGACAGAAAGTGAGAAATCACCCCCAAGGGGAGATAGCCACACCGCAATCCCTTCTCCTCTTGAGATCTTGGGCATGCACTCGTGCCTGGCATGAGTTTAAGCCACTGGGTCCAGGACTCGAACCATGGTCAACTACATGGGAGTTCAGCGACATAGCCATTATGCTAACTGCTGGTTCCGCTATCACTTGAATTTCTGCTGCTTCCTAAATATTTGGCTACTTAAACTTCAGAGATGATGTGTACAAGATTTATCTGTCTACTGCTCAGATTTTTACCAATTTTAATTTTTAGCTCCCATATGTATATGCCTGCTTAAAAAGAAAAATTCAGTTAAATTTCTGTTTTGATTCACTGCCAAAAAAATTAGTACCAATTTTTTCTACTCACTTTTTTTTTTTTGGATGAGTTCTGTATTCAATATTTTTATTTCTCTATTTTCTTATATAGGTGGTCACATCAAAACTTGGTTTTTACCCTATTATATCTTGGTTTTAACTGTATTATTTCTTTCAGAGTATCCTTAGTTTGCAATCTGTAGATGGCAATTAAATTGCAAATCTGATTATATAATGTATTGCTTCTTTTGGTTTTGTATTATTTATACTCTGTTTTAACAAATGATAAAGTGATATTCATCTTTATTTGGACTCTCAATATTTTTGAATGCACAACTGTAGTAAAAAGATGCTTGTAAATATACTTCAACTTATGAGTAATTAACAGTATGCACATAAAATATTTTATTGGAATTAGGTTACGTATTTAAATACAAAATCACTGTGTAATCAGTTCCTTGAACACCTTTACTGACCTTGTCTTTCATCACAGACCAGGAATACTTACCTTGGTATACTGTTTCTACTTCCATTAATATTAGGAATATACTTTGTGCTTTCATAGGAAGACGGCTATAGTTCCATTTTCATAAGAACATTTACATACATGTTCTTAACATCATTGACTTGAAGAATAAATTGATAATACAGAAAAAAGAAACAAAAACACCTTTCTATTTTTTTTAGACTGGTTACCATCCACTTGTGTCTAACTTACTTAATCTAACACATTACTCTAGATAGGTATTTATACCCATGCATTTGTATGAGATAATAAACACCTTGACATAGCAGAATATTTATTATGCTTTCGTCCCTTGCAGCAAAAACATTTGGAGATCTCTGAAGAAATACTTGTAATAAATTTAGCAATGAATAAGTTAGCAAAGAGATAGAACATTTGTACTTTATTTTTTTCTCTCTTTACAAAGAGTTCAGAAATATACAGAGGAACAAGCATATACAAACATACTGAGAAAGTAAATTTCCATGTTATGTTCTATTCCTCAGGGCTGATGAGGGGAAATGTATTTTTACAGGGGTTCATATCATTTGAGGATGTTGCTATGGACTTTACCTGGGAGGAGTGGCAGGACCTGGAAGATGCTCAGAAGATTCTATACAAGGATGTGATGCTGGAGACCTACAGCAACCTGATGTTTTTGGGTTAGTGGAACTCCCATGAAGCTGTCTGAAGTAATTACTGTCTCCTTTCATAGTAAACGTACATGAGTTTCATAATGTTTAATGCTGTTTAGGAGTGAGATTTCATTCTGTGGTTAATGTGAGTGAACTCTTCTTTAACAAAATGCCCAAATCAGCCCCTTTATTGCACACTTGATAAAGCCGAACCGTTGTTACTCTTCAAGTAGCTTACCTGAATAGATTTGCAAAATTCCACACTGCTTTTTATTAACAGGACACTGCATTGCCAAGCCTGCAGTGATCTTCAAGTTGGAGCAAGGAGGAGATCCATGGACATTAGAAGAACTTCCCAGCTTGAGCTTCCCAGGTTAGTTAGTGCCTAGTTTTCAGGGACTAGTGTAATACATTTTCTTTTAAAGAATTTATATTTCATTGAGAGGGGAAAAGAAAATATTAGTAATCGTGAGGTTAGAAAAATGTAGAAATGTTTTCCTGAAATAAGAGTGTGAAAAAAATGGGTATATATATATTTTAAAGGGTCCTACGGGATGGCATATTTAGGGTAATTAGTATGTATTTTTATTGGCTACAAGTTCTTCCTAAGTAACATTTCTGCTTAAGTGACAAGAGTTCTTTTTGACTTCTGAAGTAGGTGATCTAGAAAACTGTTCACATTGGCAAAGAAACAGTACACAATACCCACTGTTACAAGAAAGAAAAGAGAAAAAGGACAGGGAAAACAAATGATGCATAGAAATCTTTCAATGTAAAATTATAGGAAGACAGAGGGTAGATATTTTGAATATTGTTAAATGTATTAAAGGAAAGGGATGCACAAAGTAACAAAGTAAATTCACCTAGCTTTCAAAATATTAATGTAAATTGCTACAGTAACATATTAAGGACAAACAACTATATTTCTTTTTATAGATAAGTACCAATATTTGAAATACATATGAGCAATGTAAAAATGTAAAATAAATTCTCAAATATAATTTATGGAAATGGTTTTTTTTTTTTTTTTTTTTTTTTTTTTTTTTGAGAGAGAGATTTTTGCCATAGGGCATGTGCACTCGCCAGACAGACAGATAGAGACAGAAATTGAGAAATCACCCTCGGGGGGATGGCAACACCGCAATCCCTTCTCCTCCATTCTCCTCTCGGGATCTTGGGCATGCACACACATGCGTCCAGCATGAGTTTTAAGCCACCGAGTCCAGGACTCGAACCACAGTTGACTACATGGGAGTCCAGTGACATAGCCATTACACTAACTGCTGGTCCCTGTCTTTTTCCATCCAAAGAGGATGGATATGGGAGAGACTGCTTGTAAATAAAATAAATATGGGAAATCATGTGTTAAGACAGTTCTTATTACCCAGTATATAGTTCAGGTGTGGAAGAAATCATTTTACAAAAAGTCCAACTGTCTCATTCAGCAGAAGATACAAACATGAGAAGCACACTATAAATGTAGAGAATGTGAAAAAGTATTTTTTAAAATCATTTTTATAATAGATGTTAAACACAAAGTGGAAGGTTTCTATTCATATAAAGAGAAAGTAGAATTCTTATTGCAGAATTAATATATACCTTTTCATCAGTGAATGCACACAAGGGAAACACCCTCTAAATATAATAAACATCAAAAATCCTTTTTTCCAGAGGTCAAAAATTATGATAAGCATAGAAAGTACAGAGATGTAAACCCTTATCATGTGTATAAATTACCAAAGCTTTCAACTGTTGTTATACATAAGACAACTCTTAGTGCAGAGAAAATTTGTAGATAGAACAATATATGAATTTATTGTGTCTGAACACAGCCCTTTCTGACTGTCTGAATACTTATACAGGAGAGAAGTCCTATGAGTGTAAACAATGTAAGAAAACGTTTTCCCAGAATTCAGACCTCACTGTACATCAGAGGAGTCACATAAGAGAGAAATCCTATGAAAATAAAATATGTGATAAAATGTTCTTCAAGAAGTCACACTTCACTGTGAATGAGACAGCTCACACTGGAGAGAAATCCCATGAATGTGGGGAATGTGGAAAATCTTACAGTTTCAAGTCAGTCTTTAGTAGACGTTGGAAAATTCAAACAAGAAAGAAAACCTGTGAATGTGAACAATGTAGGAAAATGTTCTTCCGGAAGTCAGTTCTCACTAGGCATCAGAGAATCCATACAGGAGAAAGACCCTATGAATGTGAACAATTTCAGAAAACATTCTACAGCAAGCGGGACCAAACTCTACATAAGAGAACTCATACAGGACAGAAGCCCTATGAATGTGAACAATGTAGGAAAAGGTTCTCCTGCAAGTCACATCTCACTAGGCATCAGAGAACGCACACAGGAGAAAAACCCTATGAATGTGAACAATGTAGGAAAATGTTCTCCTGTAAGTCACATCTCACTAGGCATCAGAGAACGCACACAGGAGAAAAACCCTATGAATGTGAACAATGTAGGAAAATGTTCTCCTGTAAGTCACATCTCATTGTGCATCAGAGATCTCACACAGGAGAAAAACCCTATGAATGTGAACAATGTGGGAAAACATTCTTCAGGAAGGGGTGCCTAACTGTACATAAGAGAGTTCACACAGGAGAGAAGCCCTATGAATGTGAACAATGTAGGAAAATGTTCTCCTGTAAGTCACATCTCATTGTGCATCAGAGATCTCACACAGGAGAAAAACCCTATGAATGTGAACAATGTGGGAAAACTTTCTTCAGGAAGGGGTACCTAACTGTACATAAGAGAGCTCACACAGGAGAGAAGCCCTATGAATGTGAACAATGTAGGAAAAGGTTCTCCTGCAAGTCAGATCTCACTAGGCATCAGAGAATCCACACAGGAGAAAAACCCTATGAATGCATACAATGTGGGAAAACATTCTACAGCAAGCGACACCAAACTCGACATAAGAGAGCTCACACAGGGGAGAAGCCCTATGAATGTGAACAGTGTAGGAAAATGTTCTCCCGGAAGTCAGTTCTCACTAGGCATCAGAGAATCCACACAGGAGAAACACCCTATGAATGTGAACAATTTCGGAAAACATTCTACAGCAAGCGGGACCAAACTCTGCATAAGAGAACTCATACAGGACAGAAGCCCTATGAATGTGAACAATGTAGGAAAAGGTTCTCCTGCAAGTCACATCTCACTAGGCATCAGAGAACGCACACAGGAGAAAAACCCTATGAATGTGAACAATGTAGGAAAATGTTCTCCTGTAAGTCACATCTCACTAGGCATCAGAGAACGCACACAGGAGAAAAACCCTATGAATGTGAACAATGTAGAAAAATGTTCTCCTGTAAGTCACATCTCATTGTGCATCAGAAATCTCACACAGGAGAAAAACCCTATGAATGTGAACAATGTGGAAAAACATTCTTCAGGAAGGGGTGCCTAACTGTACATAAGAGAGCTCACACAGGAGAGAAGCCCTATGAATGTGAACAATGTAGGAAAATGTTCTCCTGTAAGTCACATCTCATTGTGCATCAGAGATCTCACACAGGAGAAAAACCCTATGAATGTGAACAATGTGGGAAAACATTCTTCAGGAAGGGGTACCTAACTGTACATAAGAGAGCTCACACAGGAGAGAAGCCCTATGAATGTGAACAATGTAGGAAAAGGTTCTCCTGCAAGTCAGTTCTCACTAGGCATCGGAGAACTCACACAGGAAAATAACCCTATGAATGTGAACAATGTAGGAAAATGTTCTCCCAGAAGTCACAGCATCACTGTTCATAGTAGAACATGTACAGGAGAGAAACCCTATGAATGTGAACAATGTAGAAAAGTGTTCTCCCAGATGTCACATATCACTACGCATCAGAGACCTCACACAGGAGAGAAGGCCTATGAATGTGAACGTTATAGGAAAATATTCTCCTGGAAATCTGCACTCACTGTACATCAGAGAACTCAACACAGGAGAGCAACCCTATGATTGTGAACAATGTAATACAACTTTTTCCCAAAAGTCACATCTTACTTTACATCTGAGTACTCACACTGGAAGGAAACAATGTCAGCAGCATTTTACTACTACAAGGCAGGGTGCCGGGGTCCAGCCTGGGGTCTAGCCTCAGCGGGGGTGGGTTGACTTGTGGGAAGCTGTGCAGGTGAACAGAAGACAAAGGCCTTGGTGCCTTTTTATGCACGTCCTATGCCGGATACCCCTCAGAGATTGGTCTCTGAGGAGTGACAACTGCTAGGAATTATCGTGCCTTTTTATTGAAAATATGATACATGCAAGTAAATGGGTGAGGGGCAGTAAAAAATTTACTCTAAGGAACAGGGTATACAAAGCATGGAAGCAATAATTATAAAACATGCTGTTTGTCTTGTCAGATTAGTTAAAAATAAATCACAGTTTTTAGGATGAGGAAGTCTACTTGTTGTATCTTTTTCTTAGATCTTGATTACTGGGAAGGATTTTTTGAAGAGGGGGCTTGTAGGATGTTTGATCACTTCAGTCTTGGGCCAGGGCGATAACATTGCTGGTTGCAAAGACCTAGATAGAAATCTTGTCTTGTTAAGTAAAGACACAGTTAATATATGGACTATTTATACATTACAACAATAGAGAGTTTATGATCTTATATGGAAAAGGAAGATGATTTTGTAGCTCAGGAGATAACACAGGATGTTTTATTAGCAGTTTTTCATAGTCAACAGCACATAGGTGAGAAACTCTTTGTAGTTGAAAGCTACCTGTTGCTTTAGATAAGTGCTCCCAGCTAAGTTAATCTTTCTCTGGAGCCCTCAGGTTTGTTTATCCTGTTGTCCCAGCCAGGCTTTTTCCTTTTATAAACCTGTGGGTTTCTGCATTTTATTTGCTGAGTCTGTTAATTAGTGAGTTCTTTTGTTTTATCTCTGAGTCTCTGTTATGTGGTGAATGTGCTGACTTTGCCTAGCATGAGTTAACCTCAGCCTGTAGCTTTAGCAAGGGGTATATACTAGCCTTAAACTAACTTATTCTACATATACTTCTAATGCTAATTTGGTTTATACTAACTTAATTTATATGTTAATTTTGGCTTAAAAACAGACAGGTGGGAAAGTCTTAAACTTTTTAGTCCTCCTGTCAGTCTTAGAGAACCACATTCTTACAAGGTCACTAATTGGCTTTATTGTAATGGTTGGGGGTGATATTTTACCCTTACAGGGTACCGTAATAACAGTAAAACTCACGGCAGAGAAATTAACTACAGGCCAGAAAAATGACACAAGGAGAGTTAGTAAACCGCTGGCTTTATCTTGCCATTTCTTTCCAACCCAGGCCATGGGAGACAGCCTCTTTACCAACTTGTGTTGTCTGCATGGCCCCGTCATCTCCCCCTTTTTTGTTTTGTAATAATAGAAGTGAATTTCTACCTCAAACGATGTAATTGCTGTCTTTATACATCTAGCAAGGATGGTTGATAAAGTTTTAATAATAGAGAAATATAGGTTTTATTTGGGGTTGGATTAAGGGTGAATGTAATGCAGTTTTGCAGTTGTTTGTTTGATGTAGGTGGGTCTTTTTGGAATGCAGTTTCGGAAAAGTGGCTCTAGTAAGCAGAGATAATTTTTAGCTGATGCGGCGCGGCAGCTATCTTGTGATTACTAAGCACGATGTTGAGGGAAAAAATTTCAAGTATAGATATTAGTTTTTATGGATTTTAATAAAGAATGGAACTTATATAATTGTATAGGGATTTAAAACTTAATTTAAGAAACTTTAATATATTTTAAAGGGGTAAAACTTATTGTTTATTAGGTAAAGGCAAGGACAGCCTTTTCAACTGGTGGGAGAGTGATTAGCAATGAAGGACTTTAAGGTGAGTTTGTGGCATACTTAAAACTTTTTGTTATACCTGTGGTGCCACTGTTATGTATTTTGTCAGAACATTAGCCATAGTGGGGCAGGAGTGCCCTGGGCCATTTTTAGCCTAAAAGATTATTTTTAAGCTTATGTTAAATGTATTTTGAGGGGCCTTTTAAAGGTCAAGAAAATTTCTGTCTAGATGTGACTTTATCACATTTTCTATTGTGACCGTTGGAGTGAAGCATTGTAATTAACAATAGGTGGTCAGAGTAAAGGGAGCGGTCGGGGGACTTTTGGGAAATTTTATCATATACTCAGGATGTATAAGAGAGCTATGTAATTTTTTAATAGTAGTATGTCAGGGAGTCAGAGGGGCGTCGCTTTTCAGCAAGGCTGCCACAGTCTTTGGAGCGTATAACAAGTGGCCTTGCTAAACATGTTGAGTGGACTCAAGCTTTGTTCCTAGGTTGGGGGGCATACAGCAGTGGCCTTGCCAAGTGCTGAACCAAACGGAAGCGGAGCTCAAAGGTTGGGGGGCTCAGACAGATCCTGGAGCCCCGCTGGGTCGGACTTTTCCAGCAGGGCTGATTGTATATCAGAGGACTCCCACAGAAGTGAAACCTTATGAATGTGAAGAATATAGGGATTTTTCCTCTTAGAAACTATATTTAGTAAGCATCTGAAAAGTCACACTGGAGAGAATCTTCATGTATGTAGGGAGTATAGATAGTCTGATTTATAAGTCAACCCTCAATGTACATCAAAGAATTTACAAAAGAAAAAGCCTGTGAATGTCAATGTACCAACAGAAAATTTTCCATGTAAGATAAGTTAGTCCTTACTGTATATGAGAGAACACAGGAGTAAGTGCTATAAATAGGAATACTGTAGAAAAATGTTTTCAGTGTAATTATCCCATGTTTTACATTAGAGCACTTACAAGGAAGAGAAACCCTGTATGTGTGGGAATTGTATTAAAACCTTGTTGAATAAGTCACAACTTACTGTGTATTCAGAGGACTCTCAGATCAGAATTGAATGAATGTGAAAAATGAAGAAATCTTTTTATTAGGATTAAAAGCTTATCATACATCAGTAAACTCAAATGGGATAAAATCCTCAGTAATGTAAGCTGTGCTATAAATCCTTGAAATATTCAGAAATATTAATTGATCTCTGAAGGTAACAACATTAAACTTTTTTTCAAATTAGGTTTGATTCAGCAAGCCACAGTAGTTAAAATTAAGGATATCAGAAAATTTGGGGATGATATCTGTCTACAAAAACAGAACATTTCAGAAGGCTGATGAATAAGATCTAAGAGTTTCCCAACTACAGGAGAAACACACATATTTTGGCAAGTTTTTTTTAAACAGCGATTTTTGCTATAGGGCATATGTGCTCTCTGAAGAGACAGAGAGACAGAGTGACAGAAAGCACGAAACCACCCCTTAGGGGGATCGCTACACCACAATCCCTTCTCCATTCTCCTCTCAGGATCTTGGACACACATGTAAACACACACCTGCTTGAATTTTAAGTCTCTGAGTCTGGTACTTGAACTGCATTTGAATATGTGGGAGGCCAGTGGCATAACTATTACGCCATCTGTCGGCTCCAGCAAAATTTATTTTTGTGATCCATGTTTGATGTTTAAAGATGCAACAAAATATAAGCACTGATTTTGGCAAAAATAAAAATAAACATAGAAATTTTTCTAGTTTCCACTTCTGACCATGGCAGGCAAGACAACAGAAAAAGTGTTTCAAAACATAGTGGAAACTGAAAGATTAGATGTGATATAAGCATTGAAATGGTTATATGTGCTAGAGACAATGTGGGAAGAGGACGGGAGAAAGAGGACAGCGTGAGGAAAATAGGCAGGCATTTTTGGGATATAGAAATGGATTATAATGTGTTGATGATAATGTGTTTTGTATCCTCAACTGTTCTGGTGGGAAGTATATTCATTTTGGATAAATTCAACTTACAAGCTAAGGGATGTATAGGGATTAGATGTATAAAATAAATTAAAATTAAAAATAAATTAAAATAATAAAATATACCATAAAGGCCTAACAAAATAAAACAAAAAATTCTAAGTCGTTTCAGAGCCCTTGAACTACTCATATGTACTGAGAGTGCTCTGGAAGTGTACCTCTGGTGAAATGTCCAAGTTTACTTTGAGAATGAAACTGATCTATGTTAGACAGGAGGCATGCGAAAGTTCTGTGTGTTGAGAAACAACATAATCCTGGGTGGTTATAAAATTTCCAGGATCCTCTTTGGATGTTGATCACAGTTTTTGTGGACAGCTTTGGCCACAAGGTTCAGAGGCAGAGCACCCACTGGTCCAGAAATACAACCCAAGGTGAATTAGTATTCGGCTGTTTTTGGTTTTGGTTTGCTCTACATCATGACTCAGGTAGAACAAACTATGGTGGGTGAGATGTAAGTTAGCTGATCAGTGGTGACAAGAAAAGGCTGGTGGAAGTCCATATGAGCTACAGTGTGAAAAGTGAGATGACCAGACTTACTGTGTGCACTCACATTGTCTAGCAAACATCACTGCTATCTGTATGACTCTTTCCATCTTGTAAAACTGACTGGAGTGGTTGCACAGTAATATGAACATATTGAACAGTACTAAATTGCATATTCTTGGACATAGTTAAAATGGGTCAAAGTTTTGCCTTGATTAAACTTTAGTCAGGCCTCTCAATCTTTTAGTTTCCTCTGCATACTTCCTTGTAAAATCTCTTTTGAGTAAATAACCCTGCTAAAGTAGTTTAGCAAGAAGCCCCACACCAAATATCACATCACTTTAAGTAAGTGATTTGTTTTTTATTGTCCTCCACCCCCTGAGTGATGTCTAATCACTCTATGTCTTCAGCAAGAATCTTATTATTTCAGTTTAACCAGACTCTCTCATATTCCTAATGTTTCTATAGTCATTTTCCATCACACTGCTCCTCAGCTGTGAATTTCCACTGCCCATATTGTATTTGAGGTTGAACCCAATTTTCTCTTCCCCACTGAAACTCCCATTTTTGTGGACCATAAGCTTATGATGATGGTCTAAAATAAAGCTTTTCTCACCCCACTTATCCAGTGTCTTTGAATCGATTTTTTTAAAATAGATTTCAAACTTTTTTGGACTGTTTTCCACAGTAAAAACAGTCATGGGATGTCCAGTGTACTGATAATAAGTACAGAAAGATTGATGGCTTGTCAGAGGCTGGGTCAGGTGGGAGGACTGGAAAGATTTGACTTTATTGTGTAATGATAGCTGTTGACTGTTTAGTTTTACAAGATGCAAGGAGTCATGAAGGTGGATGGTGGTGATAATCCTAGAACCTTGAGAGAAAAGATAATCAGTTTTATGTAGTATATATTTTATGAAAATAAATAAAAATACTAACAACACCAGCATATAAAGATATATAATCTATGGTGTTTGTTGATGTGATACATATAATGACAAAATAATGAGCAATGTTATTCCAGTAACAGGTTAAGACCTGAATCAATTATGGCCCATGTCTGCTAAATAGAAGAAAAGTATTAGCAGAATGTTCCCAAAATAAATTGAGTGTTCCTAGAAAGAGTGCATGTGCCTCAGACAATGACTATTGTCCTGCCATTTCCCCATGTTCACCCTCATCATCTTCTCAGGGTACATGTTGACTTGACAGACTTCCCATCTTCTAAATTTGTTCACTTTTGAAAAGTATTTTACTATAAATGGCTCATAACAAGAATGATATGGCAAGTTGTTGGCAGAACAAATTTTATCCCAACATATTTTGTGATCTTGTCCACCTTTTCTGAGAGGCCAAATCATGGTTCATTGGTGAATGATTTTCATTGGATTAAAGGCCTAGCATGTGCCTTATAAGAAAACTTCAGCATGTTTTAATTGTAAACAAAAGTCTTAGTTTTGAAATTTTAAAGATCCATTATATGGTAACTCTAACAAAAAGTTAAGTTGGTTGCTTTCCCTGTCCTGAAAAGTGTCCCTAGAAAACTACATACCGTTTAGGGTTGTCTGAGACATTTCTCTCATGATGTGAAGCAATCTTAAAGAAACTTATTAGAATATTTTTAAAAATTTTTTTGCTCTGCCAGAAAGATACTCAAGATACCTGTCACTTGGTATTGTGAGCATTCTACTGCCACTTAGTGTCTAGAATTTTCAGACTCTGAAAGGATTGAATATACTCAAGGTTAAAACCTTTAGCAATAATCATGGTCAGTATACTTTGACCCAATAGACTTAATGCATTTTTAGTCACTTTTGAAAAAGCTTTTAAGTTGTGAGAAATCACTCATCACAAGCAGTTTCCTATAAGGGATAGCCCTCTTGGAAACATCAGCTGGTTTTGTGTGTGAGGCTTTTGTTGTCTCACCTTGCAAGTACTTAGGAAAATGAGCCCACAAAAGTTGCAGTGACCCGGGACCAGCAGTTAGCGTAATGGCTATGTCACTGGACTCCCACGTAGTCGACCGCGGTTCAAGTCCCGGACCCGGTGGCTTAAACTCACGCCGGGCGCGTGTGCGTGCGTGCCCAAGATCCCGAGAGGAGAATGGAGGAGAAGGGATTGCGGCGTGGCCATCCCCCCTGGGGGGTGATTTCCTGCTTTCTATCTCTCTGTCTCTCTCTGTCTGTCTGGCGAGCACACGCGCCCTATAGCAAAAACCTCTCCAAAAAAAAAAAAAAAAAAAAAAAAGTTGCAGTGACCCCAATCTTCATTGGCAAAAATGGGAGTCCTTTGAAATTTCTAAATGGCGTGTTCATATGCATAAAAAAGTTGGTTATAGAACGAGGGAAATTGAATGGAAAAGTTACTTTCAATGATATCTAAAAGCTACCTCGAATACAGTAGAACAACCTTTTTTTCAGGAGGTAAATAAAAAGTTATGAGAATCCATTTTGGAATTAAAATTGCAGAGAGCTGTTCTATTCCATCCACTCTTCCATTACCTCTCTGGCACCTCCTTATGCTCTTCAGTATAATCTTCCACATCCTGAGCTCTGCTCTTTCACCTCCATCTCCACCCCCACAGAAGACAATACAACGGACTCCAGTGCCATCCTCTAACCACCCTAGTTAGGTTACCCTCTCATGTAGAACCTGTAACAGAGCAATACTAGCCTTAGTATATAACCTATGAACCAAATGATGTTGTAAATGAATTTTCAGACCCAATTGAGGTCCCCATATGTCTTGCTAGGAAATTTGATTTAAATGTGTAAACCTGTGAGCCTAGATATTGTGACCTTTATCAGTTGGCTCAAGTTAGTTCCAAGAGAGTGCCCCAGAATGGATAAAATTTTTTATTGAAACTGTGGTATAGATTTAAATTAAAAACCCAGGAGAATGAAAGCAAGTCTGCTTCTTAAGAAAAGTGCTTGATGCAGCTATACTATAACTATTCCCAAGGAATGTTGAACTAAATTTCAACAATAGAAACAAAGGCTGATTATTTTGAATGGTTGAGAGAAAACTTTAAATGGTATTCTACACAGAGGCAAGCTATCAAATTTATCAAAATGATAACCTCTTAAATTCTACCTTCTTTAATGGATTGGATGAAGGTTCTGTTATTTTAGTTAAAGACACCAAATTAGCTGGGCAACTGTCCAGATTCATGACCATTTGCCAGTTTGTAAGTCTAGTCCCCAAAACCACAAGTCACAAAGGACAGAGGCTATTGACATTAATCACACATTTTTAAAATGTTTTTTGCCATGGGGTGTGTGTTAACCAGAGAGAGAGACAGACAGACAGAGAAAGACAGTGAAGGAAAGTGAGAAATCAACTCCAGAGGTTATGGCCACACTACAATTCCTTCTCCTCCATCCTCCTGGGATTTGGGGCATGCACACATATATGGCTAGCATGCTTTTCAGTCTGCCAAGTATGGGACTCAAACTGTTGTAGGCCATGTTGGAATCCAACATCTTAACCAACATACCATCTGGTGGCCCAGTTGCACCAGTAAGTTTTTGTAAACTTATTTTTCCCTCTTGGTTAAGATAACTATGTCATCACCAACATTTTTCTCCTTAGTCATTCTGGTGGGTCTCATGGTTATCCAGTGTACTACTGTAGACCTTGAAGTACCTCAGTGAACAGTTTATGTGGAATTTATTAATATATGAATAAGGTGATATAGAGAAGCAGTCTTTTCCCACACAACATATTTATCCCATTTGATCAAAAAATGTTGAGCCAAATCTCCCCCAAGATCATAGAAATGCTATGAACACTACCCTTTTTTATGCACATATTGGAGCACATAACATATGTTCTATCAGGTCTGTAGTAGACACCATTTGTTTCTTACCTTATCTCATTAGCCTTTGATGAACCCCAGTGTTAGAATCAGTGCTTTGGGCCATGAATAAAACAATAACAACTGAAGGAAGGGCTCAGTTACTCTCACAGCATCTTTGCCCAGTCAGCTCCCTTGTTTACTTAATGTTGAAGATGTGTATTCTTCCAAGCAGTTCTTCCAGATCCTTATCACTTTATATGATTTCATCCAAAGCAGAGTAGAAATTTGGAGGGAAGAGCTACAAAAACATTTCTAAGAAATAACTATCATTGCACGAACTAAAATATACACACCTGCTCTTTCCCACATCTTCAATGATCTTTGCCCTCATTTCCTGTTCAGTGGACCTTGGCCCCAGACAATCTGGGGGTTATGAGACCAAGTCCATACCCTGGCCAATGCAAATATTGATGTTGAGGGACAGCAGATGTGCCAAACTCTTGGTATCCATGAATGGGTGGGCTTGAGGGTTCTTCCATGAACCTTTCTGTTCATGGAGGAAAAAATAAAATAATGTATAATATAATATATGTATTATATTAAGAATGGCACATTGGGGACCAGCAGTTAGCGTAATGGCTATGTCGCTGGACTCCCACATAGTCGACCGTGGTTCGAGTCCCGGACCCGGTGGCTTAAACTCACGCCGGGCGTGTGTGCATGCGTGCCCAAGATCCCAAGAGGAGAATGGAGGAGAAGGGATTGCGGCGTGGCCATCCCCCCGGGGGGTGATTTCCTGCTTTCTGTCTCTCTGTCTCTCTCTGTCTGTCTGGCGAGCGCACGCGCCCTATAGCAAAAACTTCTCCAAAAAAAAAAAAAAAAGAATGGCACATTGTCAGTCTTTGGATTGTTTCAAG
The DNA here is from genome assembly GCA_026018925.1 of Tupaia tana. Lineage (NCBI taxonomy): Eukaryota > Metazoa > Chordata > Mammalia > Scandentia > Tupaiidae > Tupaia > Tupaia tana. Next base: position 7,077,492 of record JAKSZU010000025.1, on the reverse strand, counting down.
ACTTTTAGTTTTTTGTTTTGTTTTGTTTTGTTTTGTTTTGTTTTTTCTATAGGACATGTGTGCTTACCAGAGAGAGACTAAGAAACAAAGACAGAGCAAAAGTAAGAATTCTGCGGGTGGGGGTGACCACACCACAGTCCCTTCTCCATTCTTCCCTTGGGATTTTGGGCACACACATACTGTGGAGTAGTTTTACAAACCACTGGGTTAAGGCCTAGAACTGTGCAGTTACTCACATAGACTCCAAACACCTTAAACAGCATTCCATCTATTGTCCCATCCTTATTTATCTCTGAGGGGTATATTATATAGTACTTATAGAGAAGAACAGTTCTCCATGTCTCCTGAGAAATAGTGATTGCAGGCAAAAGAAAAAGAGAAATGAGGATTTTCTACTGATAATTCAGCCTCCAGCCCACAAACTGCTTTTCTTGAATTTGCCAGCTGAACTTGCTACTGAAAGCACTTAGATTTTTAAGAAATTGTGTGATTAATAAAATGTGGGGGGATCAGGAATGAAAGACAACTGTAGACACCAGAAATAGTGTGAGAAGAGGGTGGAAAAGGGCCGACGGTTAGACATGGGGGATATATATATATATATATATATATATATATATATATATATATATATCTATGTGAGGGTGAGAGATAGGGAATCAAGGATGGGAAAAAAAGCAAAATATACAGAAAACAAGAAATAGAAATTATTTATTGATAACACATATGTTGATGTGCTTGATTGAGCCAATATACAGTATATTCTGGATGGAAAATCTCATTTTGTATGTTGTAATGATGTACAGTGAATGAATGTAAATAAATAAGTTTAAATAAATTAAATAAATAGTACTTGTATTTTAAATTATAAGAACATAACAAGTAACAGTTACAAATAAAAGTAAGCACATATTTTTCAAAATGTGCCCTCATTGTTACATGCATAATACTTTAGTACTGTAATAGTTGTTCAAATATTTTTTGTTCAGTTTTAAGTCTTATTTGGTGTGATTTTGAGATTAAATCAACAGTGCCCCACGCACACCCAACTAAGAAGGGAGGGAAACTACACTCTGTCTAGGCTGAGTATAGTTTATGCAGGATGAAGACCAATACTTAATGGGAGAAATGAGAAACAGACCTGGAGAAAGATAGTCTCAGCACATGAGGTGAGCAGAGTTCAAAGCAGGAGAGAAGTTTTCAGCCTTTGAGGGGCTCACCTACTCCCATGTGATGTGGTTTAGGAATAAAAGCCTCTAAGATGCTAGGAGAACCCTGTCCATCCCACTCTAGAAGAGGTCATTGTCTTTTGGCATTGCCACTTGCATACAGGCACACACATGCTAAATTACAGGTGGCCTTAGGATAAAAGATGATACTGGGAAGGAATGAGGGGGAAAGAATAGAGGTGGAGGCAGGATATCTAGTTCCTCAGCAACATGCCTGGACCTCAGCATGGGGAAGTGTGAAAATCCCAACCTGATGGTGATGGGTTCCAAGGTCCTCAGGTCTTCCTGAGTCAGAATTCCCTAGGAAAACCTCAAAGCTTAGACCTACATCACCACTTTGAGCACTAGAAACTAGAATGAGCTCCCTTCCCCAGTGCAAATGGGTCACAGGCGAAAACTCAGATGCCTCCTCCACAGTTAGATTGCTGTAGTTTGAATGTGTGTCCTAGGTTTTATGTGTGGAAAATCTAACCCCAAATTTAAATGTTTACAGTATTGGGAGGTAGGCCTTTAGGATATATTAGATTTAGATGCAGTTATCTGGGTGAGGACCTCATTGTGGGACTCATGGCTCTGCAGGAAGGAGAGAACCCGAGCTGATACATGCTTATGCTCTTGCTGTGAAGTGCCTCCCATTTCATGACAGCAGGAAGGCCCTCACCTGATGCTGACATGTTGGTGTTGGACTTCTCAGCATCCAGAAATAAACCCCTCTTTAAAAGTCAATTACCCACCGGGCGCGTGTGCATGCTTGCCGAAGATCCCGAGAGGAGAATGGAGGAGAAGGGATTGCGGCGTGACCATCCCCCCTGGGGGGTGATTTCTTGCTTTCTGTCTCTCTGTCTCTCTCTGTCTGGCTGGCGAGCGCATGCGCCCTATAGCGAAAACCTCTCCAAAAAAAAAATAATAATAAATAATTTAAAAAAAAGTAAATTACCCAGTAGGAATTCAGATATAAAAACAGAAAATGGATCAAGACAGAGATGCATTGACTGAGTTACGTGATGAAATGCACAGGCTCAGAGAAGTGGCTGTTGGACTCAGCTATCTACTGATGACTCATTATACACTGAGCTCCTTGGAAATACTTTCAACTTTCTTGGGGTTCCTGAGAGCATAGAGCAGCCTTGGGGCTTGGGGTCCCGAATAGGGTAGTGCAGAATGTGGCTGAACATGGGGCCATTTATCCAGGGTCTGTTTGGAATGAGGCCTTGTGTCAACTGGACTAAGATAGTAGTGTCAATGAGAAAGGCAGAGGATGCTCCTGAGTTCTAGGTTTCCCTGGAACCTTCTAATCCTCCTCTTTTGCCTACTTTAGCCCTTGGAGAGCCACTGCCTTGAGGAGTGCCAAACAAAGGTGTGTGTTGTTTTGGGTTTTCATGCCTGGGTCTGTAGTGTTGTCTGTGACCATCAGAGGGTAAATTGTGTCATCTCCCTGTGGGATATCTCATTTCCCTTCTCTCTGTCTCTGGGTGCATCTCTCTCTCTCTCTGAAGAGAAAAGTAGTGAATAGTAGCTCATATTATGGACATGGATAATCATCACAGAAACTGCAGAATGGGTCGGGGCAGAGGGCAGCCAAAATGAACTCCAAGCAGATCTTCCCAGCTCACTGTTTCAGCAGAGTACAGTAGGCATGTCTCTTAGCCCTGTTGGTTATTTGCAATGCAGAATCATTTTAGTTTGCTATAATAACAGGTGTAATTTTTTGCTTTTGTTGCCTCTGATTTTCAGATCTTCTTCAAAAAGTCTGTGCCAGATCATTACCTGAGCCATTTCCCCTATTTCTTCTTCTGTAGTCCTATTTTATGTCTTACATTTAAGTTCATAATTTGTTCTTTCTGACATAGATATCCACTATCTCCAGAATCATTTATTCATTCCCAAATCATTTATTCATTCCCAAATCATTCATTCTTTCCCAAATCTATGTTCTTGGTATCATTTTTGAATTTTAGTGGCCAGCAGGTGGTGTAGTAGTTGAGAGCACTGGACTCCCACCTGATGGACAGCAGTTTGAGTCCTGGACTAGTGGCTTCCTTTCTCACTCTCATTCATTCTCTGTCAAATTATAATAGATAATAGTAATCAAAATAATTAATAAAGTTAGATAAAGCAAGACCTTCCTAGAAAAGAGTGAGAAGATACAAATCAATAAACTAAATTTGGAAGTAAAGACATTATTTCTGAATATATGAAAAGTAAAATGCTTTCTAGGAGAATACAATAAATACTAAATAATTAAAAAATTTTTCCATTTATCAATAAGATTATGATAATAAAAAAGTTTTTAAATAAATAAAATGAAAAAAATAAATATTTGTAGGAATATGTAAAAATAAATAAATAAATAATTTCCATTAATCTATATCCATAATGTAAGAAATACCCATTAATCTAAGATACCACTCATAGTTCAAAGTTTAATAATTGTCAAAGATTAGATGCATACAATGATTGTTTTCAAAAGGAATATAAGAAGTCAGTGATTTTAAGTTACTTTATAATATGAGAATATGAAATCAGTATATTTTTGGTTCAAAACCCTAAAATTGTGATACAAGCTTATGAAATAAAATCTTAAATTTTATTTGAAACCTCTTCTGTTTTTCAAAGCTTTCCAGGAGTTCTTATCAGGCGTTATCAGAATAATATAGCACTTGGGCACAAAGATACAGCCTAGGAGCCCTGCACTGGAGGCCAAGATGGAGAAGACCTCCACGGCCACCATGAACTTCCCCTTGGTGCTGTGATAGACAGGGACAAATGTGACCCAGACACTGCAGAACACCAGCAATGCTGAATGTGAGGAACTTGCCTTCATTAAATGTGTCAGGCAGGTTCCTGTCCAGGAAAGCCACAGTGAAGCTCCCCAGAGCCAAGAAGCCCAGGTAGCCCAGGACGCAGTAGAAAGCAGTGACTGATCCTTTGTTGCACACAATGAAGAGGTTTCTGGGCTCAGAATGTGAGTCTATGTCAATGAACGGGGGAGAAGTTCCCAGCCAGATTCCACAGATAATCATTTGGATCAGGGAACAAATATGAATGACAGTTGGAAGACCCTGAGAGGAGTAAGCACCTCAGTGTTCTTCCAGGCTTCATGCCCTTAAATGCCAGAATCACAGTAATGGTTTTGGCCAAAACAGTGGAAACAGCCACAGTGAACACAAAGCCAAATGTGACTTGTTGGAGGACACAGGTGACTGTGTTAGGATGGCCAATTAAGAGCAAAGAACAGAGGAAGCACAGGAGGAGGGAGATGAGCAGAATAAAACTGAGAGCCTGGTTGTTAGCCTTGACAATGGGAGTGTCTCTGTGCTTCACAAAGACCCCCCAAAACTACAGCTGTGAGGACAAAAAAAGCACAGAGCTATGCAGGCCATGGCTGTCCCCAAAGCATCTGCAAAAGCCAGGAATGTCACAGGCTTGGGCAGTGAGTTCTCTCACTGCTTGGATACTCTTGAGCTGGGCACTGGATACACTGCTTTGCATCTGGTGACAAAACAAAGATCCAGCAATTCAATTTTACAAATTCATTGTCATAAGGAAGAAAATGGTCACTTTTGTGTAATTTTGTACAGATAAAGCCCCTGAGGTAATACCAAGATATACCAAATTAAGAGTCTCTATTAATGACACAGAGAATTCTTTCAGCTTTAGGTGGCTCCAAAATGATTTAAAACTAGATCTCAGCATATGAGAATCTTGGTTGGCCCATGTTGTAGCTCTGAATGATGCTATCAGTGATGAGAATTTATTCCAGATCTCTAATCTACTCTACTGAGTTTTTCTTATGATAAACCTTATATTTCCATGGTTTATCATATTTGTTTATCACAACAGAAATGAATAGTTTTCTTATTAATGTTCTTTTCTTTTTTTAGAGGTTTTTGCTATAGGGTATGTGCATTCATCATAAAGACAGAGACAGAGAGACAGAAAGTGAGATATTACCCCCCCGGGAGGATGACCATGCCACAATCCCTTCTCCTCCATTTTCCTCTTGGGATCTTGAGCTTGCACTCACACATGCCTGGTGTGAGTTTAAGCCACTCGGCTCGGGACTTGAACCATAGTTGACTACATGGGAGTCCAGTGACATAGCCATTATGCCAACTGCTGGTCCCAATATTCTATTTTTTGTTTTGAGAGGTTTTTTCGCTATAGGGTGCGTGCGCTCGCCAAACAGACAGAGCAAGACATAGAGACAGAAAGCGAAAAATCACCCCCCAGGGGGGATGGTCATGCCGTAATCCCTTCTCCTCCATTCTCCTCTTGGGATCTTGGGCACATATGCACATGCGCCTGGTGTGAGTTTTAAGCCACCGGGTCCAGGACACGAACCGCGGTTTACTGCGTGGGAGTCCAGCGATATAGCCATTACGTTAACTGCTGGTTCCCGGTCCCAATATTCTAAGAAATATAACTTTATCTTTGCTCCTGGAATATTCACGTATCTTTATCCTAATTTTCTATTTATTTTTTCTTTTATAAAACATGTCACTTTGTGTGCCTACTTTTCTCATTGTACATTTTAATTTTTCTACCAATATGATCATAAACAGTCATATGTAAATGTTGAAAACAGGTTTAATTAATTTTTTTGTATAGGTTTGTGTGTTAGGACATGTGTGCTTGCCAGAGAGAGAGAGAGACAGAGAGACAGAGAAAAAGTGAGAAATCACCCTCAGGGAGGATGGCCATGTTGCAATTCTTTTTCTCTATTCTCTTCCCAGGATTTTGGGCATGCAAGCACACCTGCCTAGCATAAATTTCAAAGCACCTTTTCTGGAACTTGAACTGCATTTGGCCATGTGGGAGTCCAGCAATAAACAACTATGACAAGTACTGGTCCCAGAAAACTGTTTTACTTAAAACATTTAAATATTGAATGGAATTTGATTGCGCCTATATAGTTATTGTTTGAGAAATTTGTATTATCATTATATGATAGAAGGATGGAATGTTCTTTTTGAGGTATCTGCTTATATACATCTGAGAATTTGTAAACCTCTTTTTTTTTTTTTTTGAGAGAGGCTTTTTGCCTTTATACATTATGTGGTTTCTGTTGCATATACTCACTTCTATTGTTATATAGCAGGAAATCAGCCACAGAGATTATGGAAATAAGCATGTCTGCATTTCTTTTTTATATATACATTCAATCATATTATTTAGCTTACAAAGTGAATATTTCAATATATGAACATTTCTCCCCAGTCCAGTTGATCAAAATATCTTCAACAGATAACACCACTACCGGATGAATGAATTAAAAAACTGTGGCATGTATACTCTATGGAATACTATTCATCATGTCTGCACTTCAATTATGTTTTTTTTTTTAGAAAAATAGGTGCTGATGGGGAACCAGCACTTAGTGTAATGGCTATGTTGCTGGACTCCCATGTAGTTGACCGCAGTTTGTGTCCTGGACCCGGTGGCTTAAAACTCATGCTGGGTGCGTGTGCATGTGTGCCCAAGATCCTGAGCGGGGAATGAAGGAGAAGGGATTGTGGCGTGGCCATCCCCCCCAGGGGGTGATTTCTCGCTTTCTGTCTCTCTGTCTCTGTCTGTGTGGCTAGCGCACACACTCTATAGCAAAAACCTCTCTAAGAAAAAAAGAAAAATAGGTGGTATGACTGATACTTTCTCAAGTATTTATTTATTTTTGGTAATACTGAGGCAATAGTGTTGGGCTGTTGACAAAGTCATGGCATATTTTTCCAAAGATAGAAAAAAAAACTAAAAATACATCGTGACATTTTCAACAACCCAGTATCTTGTCAAAGATTTATAATGGGGCCCAGCAGGCCTTAACTGCCATGACAGTTAAGATCCTAGTGTGGAAAGATAATGGGAGAAGGAGAGTTTGAGGAAAGATATTAAGAAGAAAAACAGAAAGGCAAAATATTTATACGACATAGAAATGATTATTACTTGATGATAACATGTAGAGGCTGCTTGGGCAGAAGCAGGAAGGAGGGTCCACCTGGCTTCTGGGCCTGCAGGGCCTCGAGGACCAGAAAAGTCAGGCAGGACCTCTGTGGGCACAGAGCAGCCTTCTCGGTGAGCAGCGTGCCAGGCTCTAGGGCATGTGTATTTATAAGAGAGAGAGAAAGAGATTGAAGGAAAGCGGGAAAGCAAGTGGTCAGGTCTGGGAGTCGAATCATGGTCAGTCACATGGGAGTCCAGCACTTTACAAATGATGCCACCTAGTGGCCCATATTATTCATTTTTCTAAAAAAAAGTTTGCCAGGAGTCACATTCACTCACTAGAGAGAGATACCCAGAGAGAGAAAGAACTTGAGGCAGCACCACCTCTGTAAGATGATCATGCCACAATCCCTTCTGCACCACTTTTTCCTCTTATCATTATTTTCCACAACATACAAACTCCTAGTGTATTTCCCACGTCATCTGGTTTGGGACTCAAGTCACAATTTGGATCATGTGAGATTCAGCCATGGGCTGTCTCCATACCTCTACTTTTATGTCTTGTTTTGCACACTTATTTGATTTTTTTAATTCCTTTACAAAAAAAAATAAGTATCTTTTCTTGGCATATTCTAACCTGAACATAAATATTTAGTTTTACTAACAAATGATTTCTATTGTTAGAATGCCTGGAATTGCATAATACTTATGAAAGAATCCAACCATATTTATTCCTTATATATTGGAAAAAATGGAAGCATGATTTCTTATAATATTCTATATTTCACATTTGACAGTACCACCTTTTATTTTGATAATTGTTTGATTTTATATATTGTATGACAGCAAATTTTGAGATGGCCAATTGTGAAATTTATTAGAATGTGAGTCTTCAATCTTTAAACTATGTTTCTTTTTCTTTCTGTAATATAATTCAAAGTGTGATGTTCTGATATTAGTCAATTCTTTGTTCTTAATTGCACAGGTGTTTGAGCATGATTGAAAAGTTTAAAATATTTTTTTATAATAATTTGTAATTATGTTGTTCTTATCTGGATATAAAAGTCATATTCTAACGTTAAGGCACCCACAGGTAGCCTCAATGATGACACATTATTCATTTCATGATGCATGTATTCCAGTATAAGATCTAAGATTGACAGTCTTAGCCTTCACTGAAGCGCAAGAGTGTCCATTGGAAATCATTTCAGAGTTGAGCCTAATACAGTGAGCATTGACAGATAACAACTTATACAAAATAGGGTAGTAATAGTGTTTATAAAATAAACATACTGGGATCAGCAGTTAGCGTAATGGCTATGTCGCTGGACTCCCACGTAGTCGACCATGGTTCGAGCCCCAGACCCGGTGGCTTAAACTCACGCTGGGCGTGTGTGCGTGCGTGCCCAAGATCCTGAGAGAAGAATGGAGGAGAAGGGATTGCGGCGTGGCCATCCCCCCTGGGGGGTGATTTCCTGCTTTCTGTCTCTCTGTCTCTGTCTGTCTGGTGAGTGCACGCGCCTTATAGCAAAAACCTCTCTAAAAATAAATAAATAAATAAATAAACAAACATACCAAAATAAGTACATGAATTAAGAACAGTAGTGCTCTATGATTCATTTTTCTGTGTGTGTGTGTGTGTGTGTGTGTGTGTGTGTGTTTCGCTATAGGGCAAATGTGCTCACCAGAGAGACAGGAAGTGAGAAATTACCTCCCAGAGGAGATGGCCTTACCAGTCTCTTCTCTTCCCTTCTCTTCTGAAGATTTTGGGCACACATGCACATGCACCTGGCATGACTTTTGAGCCTCAGGATTGGGAATTAAACCACAGTCAGCCACATGGGACAGTGCCTTCACCACCACATCACCTTCTGGCCCCCATGCTTTCTTTATAGTAGTAATAGTTTCATTTTCATTGAGCAATAATAGAAACTAATAGTGTAGTTATATATTTTATACTTGTTTGATTTGAAATGTCTGACTCTGGGCACAAGACATAAATAAAGCAGCAAACAGGTCTTCCTGCTTGGGGAACTTTTTGGAATCCAGGAACACAGCTGTGACTACACATAGATTCAGGAGTCTGAGAAGAAAAGAAAATCATTAGTCATAATCATGCATGTTACAAACTGTTTTGATGGAGTCTATTTTTTCCACTTCAGAGAAAACTATTGCCTTTAATATTTCATCACTGTGTATCATTTAAACTCCCATCACATTGATATTAGCTAGGCTTTCTTTTAATTGTTTTATTTTTCTAGAGAGGGATTTTTGCTATAGGGTACATGCACTCGTTGGAGAGACAGAGAAAGTGAGGAAAAAAACCCTGGGGTGATGTCCACCCTGCACCTTTCTTTATTCTACTCTCACAATTTGGGGCAACCAGGCACATATGCCTGACATGAGTTCAAGTCCCTAGTTCCAGGACTCAAAACTGCAGTCAACTGTGTGAGAGTCCAGATCCTTAACCACTATGCTATCTGCTGCCCCCCCCCCCACAAAGACTTCTAATAAAGAACAAATATGCATCCCTTTGTCCTTTATGTATCATTACTATTTTTAATTTTTTAAAAATGTTTTATTTTATTTATTATTATTTAAAAATTTGAACAGAAATACAGAGAGAAAGGAAAAATGAGAAAGCAAGCCTCCAGGTCTGGGACAAGAACTGTGGTCAACCATGTGGGAGTCCGGTGCTTTAATCATTGTGCCACCTGCTGGCCCTCTTTATGTGTTTTTTGCCAAATATCTCCAAGGTACCTAATTACTGTACCCCATACATAACTGGAAAAAAAATCCTTGTCATTCTTTTGTCTTATGTAATCACTTTCTTCAAAACAATCTCAATGCAGGTTTTACAAGGTAAATATTATGAAAAACTATGTTCCCAAGACTATTTATACTATGTCCTCATCTCTGGTTAGATAGAAAATTTTAGGTTCTATTTTAAAATATCTAATAATGTAGTATGTATGTAGACAATAAAAAGTTACATTAAATCTCATGAGCCAGCAGAATGGTGAAAATGTGGTTAATCCACTTTTTGGCTTTGAGGACAGTAGAGCACTGCTTTTCATATATTAACACAATACATGTGCTAAGCATGATTGTTATAGAAATCTTTTTTTTAAGAGTTTTTTTTGTCTTAGGGTGTGCATGCTCACCAGGAGAGAGAAACAGAGACAGTGAGAGGGAAAGTGAGAAATTAGCCCACAGGGAGAATGGCCACATCACAATCCATTCTCTTCCATCTTCTCCAGGATCTGAGGCATGCATGCATGTGTGCCCAGCATGAGTTTCAAGACAGCAGGTTCAAGACTCAAACTAGGGTCAGTCATGTGGGAGTCCAGCACTGTAACTACTACATGATCTGCTGGCCCCTGTTGTATAAATCTTCTGTCTCATCTAATTGACTGAGATTATAGTCAATGCTTTGAGATGTTTAGTACAACAAAGAATGATATGAAAGAGACTGGCAGGTGGTGGGATAGTTAAGGCACTGGATTTTCATATGACCAACTATGGTTTTAATCCTAGACCCATTGACTGGCTTTCACATTCTCCCTCTCCCTTTCTCTCTCTCTCTGGTCAAATTGAAGAAAAAAAGAAGACTAATAATGAATAATAAATAAAATAAATAATTCTTTAAAAATAAGAATGTTCTGCAAAATGTCAAGAGGAAATGTGAATGGTATCTACAAAGATATGAATGGTACCTTAATCTGTAATCTCCTTGTGTTTACAATATATCAATGTATGAGAAGGACTTTGTTGACAAATGATAAAGGGTTCCAGGATTTATAAAGAAAATTGTTTAGACACACACACTCATATATATATATATATATATATATATATATACACATACATATATATGAAAGAGTTGTGTGCTCCATAAAGATAGAAGACATTTCAGTCAATAATGAAATATATATATATATATATATATATATATATATATATATATATATGATATATGATAGTGTTCCTAAAAGACCATAGCTCAGGCCATATAAATTCCATGTGAAATGTGCAATATCACCTAGGTTTGTGTAAATGCAATCTATTATGTTCACACCATGACAAAATTCCCTAAAAATGCATTTCTTGAGGACCAGCACATGGCACACTGTTTACGTTGTTGGACTCCCACATGGCTAAGTGCAGTTCAAGTCCCAGGTCTGGCAGCTTGAATCTCACTCCAGGTGAATGTGATTGTGAGCTTATAATTTTGAGAGGAGAATGGAGCAAATGTATTGTGGCATGGCCATCTCCCCAGTGGGTCATTTCTAGCTTTCTGTTTTTTGTCTCGCTAGCAAGCACAGAGGTCCTATAGCAAAAATCTATCTAAAATGAAAATTAAATTATATTAGATTTTAAAAAAGCGTTTCTCTCATTAATCAATGTTCAACTATGTATACATATCCATTACCTCAGTAATTTAAATTGGACTGCTGCTTGAACAAACATAAAACAAATCAGCATATAAAAGACAGATATTTTTCTATAGTAAGAATATATATAAGCAAAATCACATAGTATAAAGTCATGATGTAAAAAGCAGATTTTGAAAAATAATATGTATTTTCACTGAGGCAAGAGTTTAATTCATCTTTCTTTAGGTTTCTGCTATGTCATTTGCTTTCACCAGAGAGAGAAACAGAAAAAGAATAAGTGAGAAATTAATCCTAAGGAGGGTGGCCACATCACAGTCCCTTTTCCTCCATTCTCCTCTCAGGATTTTGGGCACGCACGCACATAAACATGCCAGGTATAATTTTCAAGTCACCAGATCCAGGACACAAACCATGGTTGGCCATGTGAGAACTCAGCTCATTCACCACTATACCATCTGCTGGCCCAGTGAAAAGTAAATTGAATGCTGAGTTAGTGTGGAAAGAGAATGTGAGTAAAGACATTAAGGAGAAAAGTAGAGAAGCAAGACATTTATGGGACCCAGAAATGAATTATCTGTTTATGATCACATGTATAGTATCCCAAACTGGACTGGTATGAAAATTCACTTTACACACTAAGTGAAGTATAGTGATAGAATGTACAAATTAATGCAAATATATATATATATATATATATGTGTGTGTGTGTGTGTGTGTGTATATATATATATATATGTGTGTGTATATATATATGTGTGTGTATATATGTGTGTGTGTGTGTGTGTGTGTATATATATATATATATATATATGTATATATATATAAAATTTGTGTGCTCTGTAGTAGAAACTGAAAGATTGGAAAGTATAGTAGTGGGGGGGCAATGGTAGATACTACAGATGATAAGACTAGGCATAATGTGAGGGTGGGTATTAGGGGAGGGAGGGGAACAGAGGAAAAAGAAGTACATATAACTGACATAAAAATGAAAAGCTATTTGCTGATAATGTATACGGTAATGTCTTTTTCTTGTCTGATATGCACGGTACCATGCTGGGAAAAGCCATGTTGTACACTGTAAAGAGGTATAGTAATTTAATGTAAATAAAAAAATAAAAATATTTGAAAACAAAAGAAAACCAAAAAAAGGGAAGTCAAACAATTTCATTTCAGGACTTTGTTCAGATACATCTGTATATATTTAATATTGAAATGACATCACACCTCCTTGAAACTAACAGGCCATTTTATCATCTCTTCATTGATGACCAAGCCTTAATCATGGGTGCTCCTGTAGACAAAATCTCCTACTTTAACCAACAGCCAATTGTCATTAGGAAATCTCACAAGGTTATGGATATCATACTGAAGCATTTTTCTTTTTTCACTAAGGGGCATGTTGTAACCAATGCTGTTTGTCATTTGGCTTTTCCTCAGAAATGGATGAAGCTGTATTAAAAGCAGGATTTATAAATTAAGACTGCATGAAATGTAGAGGTTGGACAGTCCATATCTATCAAGTAATACCTCTATTTTAACATCTCTACCCTTTTTTGTAGGGGATCAATGTGGATTGACTGGTCACCAGGTCTGGGGTCATGTGCGATTCACTATCTTTTTTCTTTCTTAAAAACAATGGAGGAGTGGTTGTAGCTCATAACAAAAATTCTAGGATGTTTCCCAGAGAGTAATTTGTACACAGACTTTCATAAAACTGAGACTAAAAAAATATGGCTTGGAGTAATTAGAGGCTAAACTTGGTCATTGATAAAGGGCACACAAGGGGCCAGCCAGTGAGGGGTGTGACTAAGGCGGCCAAACCATGCATCACTAAGCCAGCATCTTGAGTCCTGTACCTGCAGCTTACAAAACACACTGGATGGGGCCAGCAATGTGGTGTCGTGTTTAAGGCACTGGACTCCCACCTGGATAACTGTGGTACAAGTTCTGGACCTGATGGCTTGTTTTCTGACTTTCCCTTTCTCTTTCTCTCTGTCTCTTTCTGATCAAATTTTTAAAATAATAATAAATAATATACAATACTTTTTAAAAATAAAACAAAATACTGGGCACATGTGTGTTCATATCTTATATTCCAGATAAAAACAGAGATGGAGAAAGGCTTCCATCATCACTATTCCCCATAGGTGTTGATTTCTCACTTCCCCTCTGTGTCTTTCCATAAAAAAATGCACATATAGAGAAAATTAAGAATTATTTAATTTTACTTATTATTGCTATGTTTTAAATTTAATGAGAGAGCGAGAGAGAGAAACTGAGAAAGCAAGCCACCAGGTTCTGGACTTGAGCCACATTCAGCCACATGGGAGTCCAGCACTGTGACCACTGTGCCACCTGCTGGTCCCTTGCAGAAAAAATGTTTAAAAGGCAATATTCCGCATAGCTACTGCGAACTAGGTATTTCAGGGCACATGAGAAATGAAGATTTTCTATTGATAATTCAGCCTCCAGCAAACAAGCTAGTATGGTAGGGAGCCCCCATCCCCACTGGCCTTCTATCTCTATTTCTGTGTCTCTGTCTCTCCCTGCTTATGTCTTCCAATATTTTTTTTTTTTTGTAATTTTTCCTTTTTACATTTTTTTTAAGGTAAAGTTTTTCTCTTGCTCTCAGCTCCACCTTTAATCTTGTTAATAATCCTCTCTGGTCCTCCCACCCAGGCAGGAGAGACCAGACCTTCAGAGGAATATTCCACATGGCTACTGTGAACTAGCATGCCGTGTGGTTTTCTATTTTCTGATTTTTTTTTTAAAAAAAGAAAAACAGTAATTGCAATTTTTTTTGTCGTTTTTTCTCTCTTTTTGTTTTTGTTTTTCTCTCTCTTTTTCATTTTCCTTATTCTTGTTTCTCTACTCTCCAATATCCATTTAATGTGTTTTTAGACGGATCTAAGTGCACTGTAGCTAAACATCCAAATACGATTAGGGTTAAAATATTCCTCAATATCTATTGAATCTGCTGCACCAGCGATCACAACAGAACAGCAAAGAGATTCTAGATCACCTTCCTCCTGAATATTCATACTGAACTTCAAGAATTTGAAAAAGCACACCATCCATCAGATGACAAGAAATCCCTGCCAGATCACAAGAAATATGAGAAAGCAAGAAAATACCTCTCCTCCAAGGGAAAAGAGTAACTCTTCTTCATCCACAAGCAGTTTGGTGAAAATCATGGAAATGTCTGATAAGGAATTTAGAGCATTCATAATATCGAAGCTAACAGAGATGGAAGAGAAGAGAGACAATGAACTGCTAAAGAGAAAGCAGAAAGAAGTTGATGAGTTCCAGGAGATGAGGAAATTCTTGCAAGATCTAAAAGAGGAATTACACACTTTACAAAAGACTCAAACGGAACTGTTAGAGATGAAGTCTATAATATAGGAAGTCAAAAACTCCCTTGAAAGTATTAAAAGCAGACTAGATCATACAGAAAATAGAATCTCAGATGTAGAAGAGAAAATGGCTGCTCTAGAAAAATCCACCATGAAGACTGAGAAAATGGCCCAAAAATTTGAGAATAATATACGAGAAGTACTAGATACCATCAAACGTCCAAATATCCAGATAATTGGCATTCTAGAAGGTGAAGAGACCCATAAGGGCACTGATAATCTATTCCATAAAATCCTGCAAGAAAACTTTCCAAACAGAGAGGCCTTGAACATCCAGTCCCAAGAAATACAAAGGACCCCAAATAGAATCAACCCAGGAAGATCTTCTCCAAGACACATTATAGCCAGATTGACCAAAACCATAGACATAGACAAGATACTAAGACTGGCAAGAGAAAAACATCAAGTTACCTACAAAGGACATCCTATCAAGCTAACAGCAGATCTCTCATCAGAAACAATGCAAGTGAGGACAGAATGGGAAAATATATTCAAAGTGTCAAGAGAGAAGCAATTTGACTGGTGGCCAGGCGGAGGCCGAGCGCCTGTGCACGCAGCGCTCATTCCCGGCCACAGCTCGGGGCCTGGAGGGGCTGCGCCGCGCTGCCCTTCTGGGCTCGGCTGCCCACCCGAGCCCCACACGAGCCCACCGCGCTTTCGCGCCAGCTGGGGATCCTGTTCAGACTGCGGTGCAGGCGGAACCCCTCCTGGGGCTGGTGCACTGAGGCCGCAGCAGAGCGAGGTGGAAGCCCCACGGCAGGCCGGCTGGGGGGCATGCGCTGAGCTGGGCAGCCCGCCAGCCCTTGAGCCCTTTTCCTGTTCTTGCAGGCAGCCGATGGCGAGACCATTCTAAAAGGACTCCAGTCCATTTTCCAGGAGCAGGGGATGGCAGAGTCGGTACACACCTGGCAGGACCATGGCTACTTAGCAACCTACACCAACAAGAAGGGCAGCTTTGCCAATTTGAGAATTTACCCACATGGATTGGTGTTGCTGGACCTTCAGAGTTACGACAGTGATGTGCAGGGCAAAGAAGAAATCGACAGCCTTTTGAACAAAGTAGAAGAAAGAATGAAAGAATTGAATCAGGACAATACTGGGTGGGTAAAAAGATTACCACCCATCGTTGGAGGAGGGGCCATTGACAGATACTGGCCCACCGCCGATGGGCGCCTGGTCGAGTATGACATAGACGAAGTGGTGTATGATGAAGAGTCACCTTATCAGAACATTAAAATTTTACACTCGAAGCAATTTGGAAATATTCTCATTCTGAGTGGGGATGTTAATTTGGCAGAGAGCGATTTGGCATATACCCTGTCCATCATGGGCGGTGGCAAAAAAGATTACACTGGCAAGGATGTACTGATTCTGGGAGGTGGAGACGGTGGCATATTATGTGAAATAGTCAAACTGAAACCAAAGATGGTCACTATGGTAGAGACTGACCAAACGGTGATTGATGGATGTAAGAAATACATGCGAAAAACGTGTGGTGACGTCTTAGACAATCTTAAGGGAGACTGCTATCAGGTTCTTATCCAAGACTGTATTCCAGTACTGAAGAGGTATGCCAAAGAAGGGAGAGAGTTTGATTATGTGATTAATGATTTCATGGCTGTTCCAATATCCACCTCTCCAGAAGAAGATTCCTCATGGGAGTTTCTCTGACTGATTCTTGACCTCTCAATGAAAATATTGAAACAGGATGGGAAATATTTCACACAGGGGAACTGTGTCAACTTGACGGAAGCCCTGTCGCTCTATGAAGAACAGCCCGGGCGCCTGTATTGTCCTGTGGAATTCTCGAAGGAGATCGTCTGTGTCCCTTCATACTTGGAATTGTGGGTATTTTACACTGTTTGGAAGAAAGCTAAGCCTTGAAGATGAAATTCCCCCATCACGTGTGCTGCCCTTCCTGACCTCCGTACGCTGTACACCACATCCACATGAGTCAGGCAATTGATTGTGAATTACTTACAGTTTTCCTTTTTTAATTATTATTTTTAATTTAAAAAACGCAAATGGAAAATGTATATTTTGATGAGCTAGGGTGTTATTTTTTTGAAAGTCAGCTGAAGGATGATTAGACAGCACAGCAAAGACTGCTAAATGCACTGACCCCTAGAATGTGATTTTTGTTACTTTTTATTTCTCTGTGGGCTTGTTTTGGTTTTGGTAGGCCTTCAATTTGGATATTTGGAGGAATGAACATCATTGTTTTGTTCTGGAGGGAAGTTCTTGATGGTGTTTCTTTCCCCAAAATTGACTTAGATGTTAAAATTTGGTGCTTATAAGAAAGAGTTAAAAAAAATGAATAGCAATGCTTCAATTACAATTACAAAAGTCAAAAAAAAAAAAAAAAAAGACAGAAGCAATTTCAGCCAAGAATACTGTACCCAGCAAGATTATCTTTCATGTAGGAAGAAAAGACAAGAACATTCCTAGATAAACAAAACCTGAAAGAATTTACCAGCACCAGACCAGATCTCCAAGAAGTTCTCAAGGGTGTGCTATGTCAGTAAAATTAAATACAGACACACAGAAATAAGAGTTCAAAAACTAAGAAAGTGGCCAACTTAATCATAGGGACAAGTCTGGAGTTGAATATTATATCCCAGAATTTAATCAGAAAAATTGAACCAGAACAGATAAAAGTACATGAGATTGATAGGTTCATGCACCTACCATTTGAACAGAATCCTAACCTGTTTCCTGGCTTTAAGCAAAGTTCCTTGGCATTTCTTTGATTTAAATTAAAGCTGGTTTTCTTAATAGTAATGAGTGAACTCACCATTGAAAGTAGTTAGATTATGTAAGGAATTGTGTGATCAATACAATATAGGTGGGAAAGGAATGGAAGACAATTGTAGGACCAGAGATAGTGTGAGAAGAGGGAGGGAAAGGACAGAGGGTCAGAAAGAAGGGTAAAAATAATTCTAGGAACTAGAAATGGAAAATTTTTTATAATAATATGCATGATTAAGTCACTATGCAGTATATTCTGGATGGAAAATCACATTTTGTATGCTGTGATGATGCATAGGGAAAGAATGTAAATTAAGGTACAAAAAGAAGTTTCAGAAAAAAATATCTATTCAATGACTGCAGTAAGATATATAGCCCCAGCTAGGTGCTACTTTATAGGGGCCTAAAGTTAGACTTGTGTCCATGGAAATGTATATATCAGCTGTGTTTGCTATGAAAATACTTAGATTAATTAAGGACTTTGGTAATTCATCAAAATGTGGGGGGAAAACAGTATAGAAAGCAAACATAGATACCAGAGACAGTGTGGGAGGATGGCAGAGGGTAAGAGATAGGGAATCAAGGATGGGGAAAAAAAAGCAAAACATGCAGAAAACAAGAAATGAAAAATTATTTGCTGACAATAACATGTTTGTTGATGTGCTTGATTGCGACAATATACAGTGTACCATGGATGGAAAAATCTCATTTTGTATGCTGTAATGATTTACAGTGAATGAATGCGAATAAATAAATTTAAATTATAAAAAAAAGAAGAAGCAGCAGCATAGGTTTAAAAAAAAGGCAATATGTATGCTATGGGGTATTTGTATGCACCAAAATTGTTTAAAAGGCAACATACATATGAGAAGCTGTAGATTCTTGATAGTGATGGGGTAGTATAAAGGTATACAGTTCTTCAAGTTTATCCAAAAATGTACATTAAATATGTGCAATTTTTTGGATACTACTTGCACCTCAATAAAACTTTTAAAAAGAACAAACCTGTTTTGTTCTTTGTCTTTACTTTGGGCTTCTTTTGATAAAGGTGTTATTGTCATGTGACATGAAAAAAAACAATTTGTAACAAATATATAAATTTAAAACTTAATTTTTTTCTTATTTAGAGAGATATTTGCTATAGGGCATATGTGCTTGCCAGAGAGATAGAGAGAAACAGAGAGACAGTAAGTGAGAAATCACTCTCCAGAGGGCTTGGCTGTGCCGCAATCCCTTCTCTTTTCTCCTCTTGGGATCTTGGGCATGTATGAGCATGCCCCTATCATGAGTTTCCTCCCCACACTCTGGTTGTCACATGATCCTTTATTGAGTTGTTTTCCTGTGTACTTCTTAACTAGCTGGGCATTTCACTGCACCACTGTTGATGTCATCGATGATGTCATGAGGGTGCCTGCCATCAACATTGCAGCCCAGAGACCGGGCTGTCCCCAGGACCTCTTTAGTGGTTCCAGAGAGCTCTCTGGCCAAAGACTGGTGCCTCATCTGTGGGGCAATGCTGACAATCTCATCAAAAGTGATGTTTCCACTATATTTAATATTCTTTTGCTTTTTTCTGTCTCTTGGCAGTTCCTTGAGGGCTTTGATGATGAGTGCAGAGGCAGAAGGTACCACTTTGATCTGGGTCTGTCTATTCTGAATGGTCAGTTTCACAGTAATCCTCAAGCCCTTCCAGTCACCACTTGCCTTGGCGATGTCATCACCAACCTTTTTTGAAGATAGACCCAGGGGTCCGATACTGGGGGCCAGGGCAGATGAGGCACCGACTTCACCACCAGTGCACCTCAGGTACACAACTTTGATGTCATTGGGTTTGAACTTTGGTGGCATGCTGGAGGCGGCTGGTGTCAGATGAACCCGAATTCAGGATGACCGAAGAAAGTTGCACTGCAGCCTCCTCCAAGCCAAAAGCCAAAAGCCCTATCATGAGTTTTAAGCCTTCAGGTTGAGACTTGAACCACAATCAATAACATCAGAGTCCAGCGACATAACCATTATGCCATCTGCTGTCCACAAACGTTTAAATTCTAAAGAGGATTTTTATTCCTAGTAGGCATGTACCCTTCCCAAAGAGAGACATAGAGACTGAGAGATGAGAAAAAAGTGCCCACATGAAGAATACGCCACAATCCCTTCGTTTCTCCTTTCTTTTGGGATTTTTGGGAACACATGCATAAACATATGTCTGACATTTATTTCAAGCCTCTGGATCTGGGCCATGGGCCATGTGGAATTCAGTTGTTTTATCCAATACGCCATAGATCCATCCCACTAATGATATTTTTAAACATTATTTATTTAATTTTATCTATTATCATTGTTTTTGATTTGCTATAGTGCATGGGTGTTCATGAGAGAGAAATGGAGAGAGATAGAGAAGGAAAGTGAAAAACAAAGCTGCCAGGTCTGTGACTCAAACTGCAGTCGGCCATGTGGGAATCCAGAGGTTAACCACCATATCACTTGCAGGCCTCACTAAAGAGATCTTTAATAAAGCATGTTAGTCTCTTATTTTAGAATTTATGACATTCTTTAGCAGAAAATAATTAACTTTTATTGTTCACACAACTGTTTTTTCATTTCTTAATTTTTAGAATAGAAGCACTTTCATCTTTAACATATCTAAGTAACCATTTTGACAAAACTACTTGCTTTTCCAAGAGTCAACTTCAAACTTGCTCAGAGCAAATCAAATGTTGCTATTGTTAGTACAAGTAGAAATCAAATGTAAATTAACTTTCTGATCTTTATTTTTGTGTATGTATATTATATTTATTTGTTTTTCAACAAATTTGTCTAATACATTGTCTGTTTTTTAATTTAAATTTATTTATTTACATTCATTCACTATACATCATTACAGCATACAAAATGAGATTTCCCATCCAGAATACACCGTATAATGGTTCGATCAAGCACATCAACATACATGCTATCAACAAAAAATTTTCCATTTATTTCCTGTAAATTTTTTTTTTTTTTTTTTTTTTTTTTTTTTTTTTTTTTGCCATCCTTGATTCCCTATCCCTCACCCTCTGCTGTGCCCACCCCCTCACATTGTCTCTGGTATCCATGGTTGCTTTCTTTGACTTTTCCTCCCATTTAATTGATTCGCTAATGAACTTAATTAGTCTAAATATTTCCAATAGCAACCGCAGCTGATATATACATATCATGAACACAAGTCTGACTTTAGGCATATATGAAACTAGAAATAGAAAATTATTGATGATAACATGCATGATTAAGCGACTATGCAGTTTATTCTAGATGGGAAACCACACTTGGAATGTTATGACGATGCTTAGGGGGTTAAATGTAAACTAATTAATTTAAAAAAGAGTTTCAGGAGAAAAAAACATGAAAACTGTTTTTATTGAAATTTTTTTAAAAATGCATATTTGATGACTGCAGTAAGCTATATAGCCCCAGCTAGGTCCTACTTTATGTATGTTCATTTTAATGTATTGTCTCTTATTGATAAAGATGTTTTACACATAATTTATGAATTTAATGTTTATTTTAAAATATTTATTTTATTTTATTAATTATTATCTTTATTTTTAGGTTTGCTATGGGGTATGTGTATGCACCAAAAATATTTAAAAGTGGTATGTGTATGCACCAAAAATGTCTAAAAGGCAATATGCATAAGAGAGACAGAAAAGAACAGAGAGAGGGAAAGTGCAGAAGCAAGTCACCAGGCCCAGGATTCAAAACGCTCACAGTCAATCTTGTGAGCATCCAGTACCTTAACCATGATGCCAACTGCTGGTTCCATGATTTAGTGTTTACTTAAAATATAAACTTATTTATAATCCAAGTAGGATATCTTGAGACTATATGCATCAAAAGCGGTTCCATGTTGTAGTCAAAAGTCACAGAATGCAACAGATATGGCTTATTACCTGTTGATGATGACATGTATAGTACTCTCAACTGGATTGGTCTGAGAAGTATTTCATGATGTGTAAAGTCTTTTTACAAGCAAAATGAGAAATAGTGATTGACAGTTTAAAAAATAATTAGAATAATAATAATAATGATTGGGAAAACATAGAAAAGATATTGAATGATGAAGTGGGGGAGATTAATGTCTCTGTATTGACTGACATGCATGGCATTCCCTTTTGAAAAAGCAATGCAATACACTAAAGTTATATGTAATCCAATGTAAAATAAAGATTATGATGATAATAAAAAAATAAAAAAACTAAAACAAACAAACAAGTCACAGAATGCTATTTCACCAGTTCAGTCTCATGTGCTTAATCTATCTTCTGTTGTGGTTAGATTTTGTCCTGTCTTGAGCTGTCAATAAGTTCATGTACCTACTATTTGAACAAAATACTAACCTGTTTCCAGGCTTTCAGTTTTAAGGAAATTTCCTTACCAATTCAAAACTGATTTTTTTGAAATTACCAGCTGAACTTGCTATTGAAAGTAGTTAGATTATTTAAGAAATTGTATGATCAATAAAATGTGGAGGAAAAAAGAATGGAAGACAACTGTAGACACCAGAGACAGTGTGAGAAGAGGGTGGGAAAGGGTAGAGGGTCAAACATAGGGGTAAATATATATATATATAACTAAAAATGAAAAATTATCGATAACATGCATGATTAAACCACTATGCAGTATATTCTGGATGGATAACCACTTTTTGTATGCTCTGACGATGATCAGGGGATGAATGTAAATGAATTAATTAAAAAAACTTTCAAGAGGAAAAAAATGAAAACTATTTTTCATGAAATTAAAAAAAAAGGCATATTTGAGGACTGCAGTAAGATATATAGTCTCAGCTAGGTGTTACTTTGTTGTATGTTCATTCTACTCACTGAGGTTTATGCCTAGGGTCAGACTTGTGTTCATGGATATGTATATATCAGCTGCACTTATTATTGGAAATATTTAGATTAAGTTCATTAGCGAATCAATAAAATGGGGAGAAGGCATAGAAAGCAACCATGGATACCAGAGACAGTGTGGGAGGAGGGTGGGACATGGCAGATGGTGAGAGGGAATCAAGAATGGCAAAAATAACAAAATATACAGGAAATAGGAAATGGAAAATTGTTTGTTGACGATAACACATATGTTGATGTGCTTGATTGAGCCGATATACAGTGTATTCTGGATGAGAAATCTCATTTTGTTTGCTGTGATGATGTATAGTGAATGAATGTAAATAAATGAATTTAAAGAAAAAAAAGTGATTCCATGTTTTAAAATTGGATCACTGTTCCTTCTTCCATAATTTTTGAAGGTAGTATAAGGAAAATTAAAATTAATTCTGTTATGATTAAGACAGGCACAATAAATAACTGTAGCCACCTGTAGGTCATCCATGCCAGTGAAAGAGCACAACTGCTCAGATACTCCCCAAATGGTCATTCTGATTTTAGAATATTCTAAGTTTTCTTCCAATATTTTGTCCGCCTTGATTGTATTCATTCTAAGTTATGTTAAGGTTATATTGTGACTATATTCCATACTTCCTTCTCCTATTATTTTATAACATCAAGGACAGGGAAAGACATGGAAAAGTCAAGGGGACAGAGAGCAGAAAGAGGATGATGGGAAGAAGCCAGCCTCCAAAGACACTTCACAGAGAACACACAGAGTGGACTAATCATGTACAAATAATGGAGAGCTCACTTTAGAGAAAGAGAATTATTCACTAAATAGATTCTTTTTCAGTACCACAAAAAAGTATACCTAGGATGAAGGCCTGGTGGTTAGGGTGAGTGGATTTTCTCATGACCTACCACGATTTGAGGTGTTTTTTTTTTTTTTTCCTATATGGTGCGTGCACTTGCCAGACAGAGAGAGAGAGAGAGACAGAGAGATAGAAAGTGAGAAATCACCCCCCCAAGGGGGATGGCCATGCAACAATCCCTTCTCCTCCATTCTCCTCTCAGGATCTTGGGCACGCACGCACACGCACCCGGCATGAGTTTAAGCCACCAGGTCTGGGATTCAAACTGTGGTCAACTACATGGGAGTCCAGCAACATAGCCATTACACTAACTGCTGGTCCCCCACGATTTGATTTTTGATCCAGTGGCTTGAAAATCATACCAGGCATGTCTGTGTGCATGTCCAAAATCCCAAAAGGAGCATGGAGGAGAAGGGATTGGATGGAGCATGGCCATCTCCCCAAAAGATGATTTCCACTGTTCTCCTCTCTGTCTCGCTTCTTTCTGCTGAGCACACTTTCCCTAAGGGAAAAACCTAAAACAAATAAATAAATAAAATTAAAAAATTCAGGGGCCAGAGGTAATGAGGAATCCCACACGACTGACCATGGTCTGAATCTCAGACTTGTAAGGTTGAAAATCATGCCAGGCATAAGTGTGTGTGTGGTGAACAAATCACAGGAGGACAGTGGAGGAGAAAGGACTGTGGAATGGCCATATCCCCTGGGGAGAGATTTCTCTTTCTCTCTCAATGTCTCCCTCTGGTGAGAGAACATGATCTATGGCAGAAATATTTTTTTAAAAAATGAAACAGATAATGCCTCTAAATATCATCAGGTGCTTGGCTAAAGTCTTTTTACAAGCAAAATGAGAAATAGTGATTGTTTAAAAAAATAATTGGAATAATAATAATAATGATTAGATTCTCTGAGAAGATTCCTCATGGATACTGGGAACTAGATATTTCAGGGCACAGGAGAAATGAAGATTTTCTACTCATAATTCAGCCTCCAGCAAGCAAAGCTAGTGTGGCAGGAGAGTTGAGCCATTCTCTGAGAAGATTCCTCATGGATACTGGGAACTAGATATTTCAGGGCACAGGAGAAATGAAGATTTTCTACTCATAATTCAGCCTCCAGCAAGCAAAGCTAGCACCTCTGTCTGCTTGCTCCTGAACATTGAGGCTTAACTTCAAGAATTTGAAAGAAACACGCCATTCATCAGATGACAAGAAATCACCGTCGGATCACGAGAAATATGGGAAAACGAGAAAATACCTCTCCTCCAATGGAAAAGAGTAACTCTCCTTCATCCACAAGCAGTTTGGTGAAAGTCATGGAAATGCCTGATAAGGAATTTAGAGCATTCGTAATGTCGAAGCTAACAGAGATGGAAGAAAAGAGAGATAATGAACTGCTAAAGAGAAAGGAGAAAGAAGTTGCCGAGTTCCAAGAGATGAGGAAATTCTTGCAAGATCTAAAAGAGGAATTACACACTTTACAAAAGACTCAAACGGAACTGCTAGAGATGAAGTCTATAATACAAGAAGTCAAAATCTCCCTAGAAAGTATTCAAAGCAGACTAGATCATTCAGAAAATAGAATCTCTGATGTAGAAGAGAAAATGGCTGGCTTAGAAAAGTCCACCACGAAGACTGAGAAAATGGCTCAAAAATTTGAGAATGATATGCGAGAAGTACTGGATACCATCAAACGTCCAAATATCCGGATAATTGGCATTCCAGAAGGTGAAGAGACCCATAAGGGCATTGATAATCTATTCCATGAAATCCTGCAAGAAAACTTTCCAAACCTAGAGAGGCATTCGAAGATCCAGCCCCAGGAAATACAAAGGACCCCAAATAGAATCAACCCAAGAATATCTTCTCCAAGACACATTATAGCCAGGTTGACCAAAACCGCAGACAAAGACAAGATACTAAGATTGGCAAGAGAGAAACATCAAGTTACCTACAAAGGACATCCCATCAGGCTAACAGCAGATCTCTCATCGGAAACAATGCGAGCAAGGAGAGAATGGGAAAATATATTCAAAGTGTTACGAGAGAAGCAATTTCAGCCAAGAATACTGTACCCGGCAAGATTATCTTTCAGGTGGGAAGAAAAGACAAGAACATTCTCAGATAAACAAAACCTGAAAGAATTTACCAGCACCAGACCAGATCTCCAAGAAGTTCTCAAGGGTGTGCTGTATCAAGAAAATTAAACACAGACACACGGAAATAAGAGTCAAAAAACTATGAAAGTGGCCAACTTAATCAGAGGGACAAGTCTGGAGTTGAATATTATATCCCAGAATTTAATCAGGAAAATTGAACCAGAACAGAAGATAAAAGTACATGAGACTGATAGGTTCATGCACCTTCCATTTGAACAGAATCCTAACTTGTTTCCTGGCTTTAAGCAAAGTTCCTTGGCATTTCTTTGAGTTAAGTTAAAACTGGTTTTCTTAGTAGTAATGAGTGAACTCACCATTGAAAGTAGTTAGATTATGTAGGAAATTGTGTGATCAATGCAACGTGGGTGGGAAGGGAATGAAGGACAATTGTAGACACCAGAGGTGGTGTGAGAGGAGGGTGGGAAGGGACAGAGGGTCAGAAAGAGGGGTGGAAGTAATTCTAGGAACTAGTAATGGAAAATTTTTTGTAATGTGCATGATTGTATCACTATGCAGTGTGTACTGGATGGGAGATTGCATTTTGTATGCTGTGATGAAGCTTAGGGAAGGAATGTAAATTGAGTTACAAAAAAAAAGTTTCAGAAAAAAAAAATATATATATATATATTCAATGACTGCAGTAGGATATGTAGCCACAGCTAGGTGCTACTTTATAGGATGCGTAAAGTAAGACTTGTGTTCATGGAAATGTGTGTATCACCTGTGTTTGCTATGAGGGTATTTGGATTGATTAGGGTCTTTGGTGTTTCAATAAAATGTGAGGAGAAAACAGTATAGAAAGCAAACATAGATACCAGAGACTGTGGGAGGAGAGTGGGAGATGTCAGAGGGTAAGAGATAGAGAATCTAGGATGGGGGGAAAAAAGCAAAACCTACAGAAGACAAGAAATGGAAGATCATTTGCTGACAATAACATGTTTGTTGATGTGCTTGATTGAGACAATATATAGTGTAATTTGGATGGAAAATCTCATTTTGTATGCTGTAATGATGTTCAGAGAATGAATGCAAATAAATAAATAAAAATAAATAAAAAAATAATAATAATGATTAGAAAAAAAACAAAAGATATTGAATGATGAAGTAGGGAGATTAATGTCTCTGTATTGACTGACATGCATGGCATTCCCTTTTGAAAAAGCAATGTAATACACTGTAAAGTTATATGCAATTCAATGTAATATAAACAAGATTATGATGATAAAAAAATAATAAATAAATAAATAAGAATGTTTACCTGTCAGGGAAGAATAGATTTGTCTGTATCTCCTAAAGATCCCATTTCTATTTTTTGCAAAAGCATCTTATTGAGAACTTGGACCACTACATGTATAGCATGACAGCATGATAGATAAAAAAGCTGGAGTCAGATGTTGTCATCAGGTCAAAATTAGGTGGTAGAAACTCTATGGAAGAATTTGGTCGGCAGTCTCCAAGTTTGCTACATAGTGACCCAGTAAGTGAGCAATGAAAAAAGTAAACCCAGAGTTTACTAAAATAAAAATCTTCTGGGTATTGGAAAGGGTTGACTGTCTGGAGAAATTGTTTAAAGCCAGGAATTTTCCTTTTCTGGTTTGAAAATAAGAGACTTCCGTGAAAAAAATGTGGACAAGAATAATGAAAATCAGGTAAAATAGTTTTCCATGCTGAGGAGTAGAGATTTCTCATAACCCATACTTTTCCCAAAATTAAATAGAATTTTTATTCCAATCCCAGGTACCAGACACTCCCTTCATCACCATGTATTATGTACACATTTGCAGATGAAACTCTGATCCTCTGCACAACAAGGAAGTGACTATCTAAAAAGACACCTTTTGTGGCAGTGAGCTTTTCTGTAAAGGCACACAGATATCCTTTTCTGTCATCTTCGCCTTTACATCCTGGAGGAACTGCTCCCCTTGCATATCATCAGATACATAGAGCGCCACCCACGTCTAGACAAAATGCAGCAACAAGCAGATGATTCCATGAGCCAGAGAGCTATCCTTGGTGGCCATTTGATAAACTGATGGAAATTGCTCTTTATCACTTAGGATGGGATCAAAAGGACCATATGTGACCTGATTAAAAAAAATAAATAACCTCACTTTTTGTTTTTATAAACAATGTTAAATGCCAGGTTGGGATCATTTAACTAAAATTCAATCTTCTTATGTTTTTTTGTTTTCATTTTTTTACTAAAATTAGTAGGTGGGGAGGGGTAATTTGCAAAACTTGCTGGTAAGGCAAATGAGTTAAAAACATTTATTCTTGTTAATTTTTTTTTATTTAACTAACTACCTTAAAATTTTTTAAATTAAACTTACTACCCTGAAATTTTTGCATGTGGAATATAGATACAACATTGAGAAAAATATGTGGCCTCCCAAGTACATTGATCACCTATGTACAAGTCTCTAGTACACCATAAAGCAGCAGGGCAGTCAGTTAATTAAAAAATAACTAGTACATGTTATCTGTAATAAAATTAAATTTACAAAGGCTTTCCCATGCAGGGATCTGATTCCGTTTCTGAAGCAGGGAGGAATCTTGGAGCAGCCATTTGCTCATCACAGACTGCACCAGAGCATTTCTGGGGGCTGGATGGATTTGCCAGTGAGGTCAGTGGGTGCCTTTCTAAATATTATTTAGATGATTCATTTCACACACTATTTTTTTAACCCTAAGTCAAAAGGGTGTGCAAAAATTTCACTCTGTCCTAGTTCTCCTTGCAATCAGAGCCCCTCATGTTGGAAAGTGGGAATTGCCCTTCCTTTTTTAAAGAAAGATGAAGTGTATTTTGCATTTTGTCTACTTGTAAGTGAATTTAACATACTGTCAATGCTCCTAGTTTGAATATAGAATTGTAACACTACACAGTGTTCATGTCAAGAACCTTGTGTATATTTCCAATGAACATTTTTGCAAGCACACTCGTAACCCTATGCATATAATTAACAAATCTATATATGCTTATGCCTAGGAAAATATTTTTGTAACTCTTGTTTATATTGTCTCTAAGAAATGTGTGATTTTTATTTTGAAAAATACAGAATGTATGAATCTGTAAAAAAATTAAAATAATCTGATTCTGACTTTGGTGTATTTTTTAAAATTTTTTCACTTACACTGGGAGGAGATAATTCTCTACCTATTAAGATAGTAGAATGGAATGTTGAGTGAAGAGATTGCATGCTGTGGAAGTGATTCTATTCAGTCGATATGGCCATTAGGAGACTATTTTAAATCCCTCATTTTTTTTTTTTTTTGAGAAAGGACATGAGACTAGTACAGATAACAATATCACTTCCAGACAAAAACATGAAAGAAAAACATAAGGTTCAATACATTCTTTATTGTCTACAGTGTGAACTAAGGTATGTATAAATTTTATAAAGATGGTGCAACAAGATGATGGTGATTTCTACCACACTGGGCCCATGTGACAATGTGTATCAGAGGCTTCCTTCCCTAGATGCCAAGTTTAAAATATAAGCTCTGAGAAAAAATACTGTATTGAGTTTTTCATACTGTATCTTATCAATACAGCATAAACTATATTGTTATTAAAATATAAGCATATAGCCTCTGATATTTTTTAAATAAATTTTTTTCAATAACAATTATCCTATGCTAATGCTGTGTTTACCAATAAAGTTTCCTTAAACTTTTATAAGACAATTTCCTTGGAAAAACCTCTGAGCTGTAGAGTTGTCCTGCTGAGAGTAACTGGAAGTGCTTTCAATGGATTCGACCTGCATGGATGTGAGGAAGAGCAAAGGGAACTGGTAAACCTCAGCTGGAGGACCTGAGCCATAGCCACTTTGGAGGATCTCCAGTGCTGGCATAAGTGATAATGAATGCAAAGGTTTTTATATTTTTGTGTCTAATTATCCTCTGAATGCCCCCTAATATTGTCCTGTCCTAAGATAGAGTGGTTCTCTATTTTGTGTGCAGTTTTTAGTAGGCATCTTTAAAAGAACCATCAATATTTCCATCACTGAGGTTTGGATGTCATAGGTATGGAAAGAAATATTGGTGGAACTTAATAGACTTTACTTATTTTTATTTTTAATTTGCCAGAAGGCAAATTAAATCATGTGTGCTTGCCACAGGGAGATAGAGAGGGATAATGAGAAATCACCCCCATAGGGGACGGTTATGCCAATATCTCTTCTATGTTGAGATTTTGGGCATGCAAGCACATATACCCAGTGTGTTCTTCAGGATACAAGGATCAAGATGTGAGTCATGCAGTCAGCCAAGTGGGACCCACGCACATTAACCACCCTATCACCAGCTTATCTACCACTGCTCTTTTTCTTTCTCATCCTTGTACTGTTAATAATCTCATGACCCAGGAAAGAATCTGTCCCTTTTTTCCCCTCTGTTTAAGCAAATTTTGTTCAAACAACCAGGAGAAGTTCTGAGGGCCTCCCAGGCTATGTAAATCCAGCTTCCACATTTTCTTTGCTCAGATGTAAAGAGATTATATTAGGAGCTATTCAATTCTAATTCCCTAACCTGATAACCCACTTACCTATGGACTTTTGTAGAACTCCAATAGGGCTCAACTTGGGCTGAAAATATGGGCATGTTTCCAGCAATAATAGCAACAGGTTGTTTCTGTTTCTGGCAATTGTAATTTGTCAGGGACTGATTCCATCCTGTGAGCAAAAATAGAGCGCTTTCTAAAGTTCTTTTGTCACTGGGAAATGCATTGTAGAAATCATAACCCAGGGAACGGTTGGGGAGCAAATGGGGACTCTTATTAATC
Organism: Tupaia tana; assembly: GCA_026018925.1. Taxonomy (NCBI): domain Eukaryota; kingdom Metazoa; phylum Chordata; class Mammalia; order Scandentia; family Tupaiidae; genus Tupaia; species Tupaia tana. The sequence continues at coordinate 7,047,090 of JAKSZU010000025.1, read as the reverse complement.
TCCTCGATGGCAAAGTGAAAGGCCAATATGAATTGGTAGTTCTTCCATCGGTATCTAAACAGAGGGGACAGGATTAAGAAATATAGTCAAGTCATGTGATCCAGGGTAAATTCTTCAGCCAAGCCACAAGACATAAATTATAGGCCCAGAGATTCTTCTGCACTGGTACACAGAGCTAGTGTGAATAATGTTCCCAGGGCTCCAGAAACCTTTGAAATTATTTTTCACTCTGATTAAGCAAATTGTGTCCAAACAATAAAGAGTGATTTTGAAGGCCTTGTGAGACAAGGTGTCATTATCTGGATGATGACATTGTTGTCTGAACAGAGGTGATTTTAAAGGAGGATCATTAATGTATGGAGAAGATAACATATTTCTTTAAGAATATGACTAAAAAGTGCACGTATTCACTATATTCATAAATATAAAAATTTATATATAGACAAATTACAGATATGCAAATTTATAAAATACAAAGCAGTTTTAGGATTTTTAAATATAAAATGAACAATTGTACTAAAGCCATTACCATGTGTATCACCTGAAATAGTTCACATTTTCTGTAATGTAAACTTTAGCATCATAGTCTTTTGGCAGTAAGTATTAGATTGAATAGTATTCAATTATGAGTTACATTCACCATGCGTACATTCACTTTCATAACCCTTCTAGAATTGGGTATATCCCACATGTCACCTTGTTTCTATTTAGTTCCAGAAACCATGAATAAAGCATTACTTATTTTTTTCCTATGTTCTGGAACATTTAAATAGCACCTGTCAGGACCAGATGTGGCATGGTATTTAAGGCCCTGTACTCACACGGTCAACTCACAGTTTGAGTCCAAAACCTGGTGGCTTGATTTCTTACTTTCTCCCCACTCCTCTCTGTCTCTCTGGTGAGCACACATGTCTATTGCAAATGAAAAACAAAACGATGATAATGATAAATAATATTAAATAAACAATTCTTTTTCAAGAAGTAGAGAAACTATAAATAGTGTCTGGCTTGCTAGTTTTTCAAACATTTGGCACATTTCAGGTACTTTTAGTTGGCTTTTTCTATATTTTGTACACTATTATGTTAACTCTCAAAAAATTGTTGTTAAATATGTTTTAGTTCAAAATTAAATATTTAATTCAAATCTTCTACTCAATTATTGGCAGCATCAAGTCATTTTACAAGTTTGTGAAAAAACATTTTTCTCTGTAGTTAATTGATCTTCATAATTTTACCTTCTCCCATTGGAAATTCTCAGTTTTTAAAAGAATATTTGCTAAAAGTATGTTTTGAGTTTTAAAATTGCTCATTTTTTGGTTATTAAATTAGTGTCATATATTGTCTTTAGTTGTTTCTTGATTCTCTGTGTAATTATTCTGGTGTTAATTTCTTAAATTGCAACCTTAATTTAAACATTTACAATGTTTTTTTCTTTTCTTTTTTGAAAGGTTGTTGTCATAATGTTTGTACCGTTGAGAGAGAGAGACACCATGAAAGGAAAAGAGAGAATTCATCCCCCAAGAAGGTATGTCATTGCTGCAACCCTTTCTCCTCCATTTTCTTTTTGGAAAACTGGGGCCACATTTACATGTGCCTAGCATAATTTTGAAGGCACCAGGTTCAGGACTCAAGCTACAGTCAGCCAAATGGGAATGACTTAACAGCTCCACTATCTACTCTTTCCCTGATTTGTTAATAAAGCATGTTAGACTAAAGATTTTTATACAGTCAGAATTCTTTTTTTTTTTTTGAATTGGTTCTTATGTTTTATTTTTATTTTATTTTTATTTTTTGCTATAGGGTGTGTGCACTCACCAGAGTAAAACAAAGAGAGAGAGAAATAGAGAATTCATTTCCTGGGGAGAAGGTCATGCCATGATTCCTTCTCCATTCTGCTCTTGGCATTATTGGACAAGTAGGCATACCCCGACTTCTCATGTTTTTCAAACAACTTAATTCAAGATCCCAACCATGTAGTCAGCCATGTAGAAATCAGCTGCCTTAAGCTCTATGCTGAGTTAGGAGTTAGACCCCACTCTAGGTAGATAGGAGATGAGCTCTCTATAAAGCAGTTACTGTGGTTTTGCTTTCTGTGGTCTGGTGAATGTTCGCTATGCTCGTTACTAGTTTCAAAGGAACTTATGATTCGTCATTGACTGGTCTAAAATCAGACTGAAAACAGTCATTATCTGGAGCAAAAATTGTGAGATTCAAGCCTCTGGGTCTGCGAATAGAATTGTGACCACATCAGAGTACACCACCTTGACCGCTATTCCACTTGCTGGCTTGTGCTAGATAAAGGTTTAATCAGACTTCTGAAAGTTCTCCCAGGCCAATCTGCAAACTTGTATATAATATATACAATATATACAAGTGGATTTGGCCAGAATCTCTATTACCTGTAATGTTACTACTTAGCAATTTTCTTTCCAATTACTCCCACCTTGCTCTTTAGTTGTAAATTTTTACTTATCCTTGTTATATTCAGATTTGAAACTAATATTCTTGAACTACTGTCCCAACCCGTGGGACAGTCGAACAGGTTCCCTGGGGGAGGGAGTGAGAGATGGGACAAAAACACACGCACACACAATACGAGGTGCTGATCAAGTCGTCTTCTTCTGTCTACTTCCTTTATTCAGGAAAAATGGCGAGTTATATACAACTGGTGGGTACCAATTGGCTGCCCGAAATGCAAATGAGATAGAACAGCATGAACCAATCATTGATGTGGGCGGATCTCTCCTGTTGCCTAGAAACCCAACCACTTCTGGAGAGAACGATTGGTCACATGATTTCTGAGAAACGGTTTGCTCAGTGAGGAAGTGAAGCCTAATGGTTTCCAAGATGGTGAATAGCTCAAGATGGAGGATAGCTCAAGATGGCTTCCATATGCAGCGCCCTCCACAAACTACTGAAAGATCTCATGGCCACACTTCTCACATATATTTTGAGATTTTAAAGGAAGCTTTCTTTACTGTGTTATAAAATACATCATGGAGGGAATCAAGAGGTGACGTGGTGGTTAAGGCACTGGACTCCCACAATGCTGACTATCGTACATGTCTTGGGCCTGGAAGCTTGAAAATTATGACAGGAACATGTGCATGCATGTCCAAAATCTTGACAGGAGAATAGAGAAGGGATTGAGGTATGGCTATCATCACTGGTTTATATATGGTGGCAGTCTTTAGATACCTATGGCTTCTCTACAAACCACACTTCTATCATCTCCTAGTCAGCAGCAAGCACCCAGAGTCAGCACCTTGATTCTAACATTAACTTCATGTCAGCTGCTCAGTGTCACAGTATGCATATAGGCCTCACTATATGGGTTTGGTGGCAAAAGTGCTAAGGTATCAACAATCTCACTTATTCTGAGTTCCCAAAGACTGAATATGAAGACAGTGTTGATGAAGTGGACAACAAGCTATATTTATTCTCTGTTCTGTCTTAAAAGAAATGACAAAACACTAAAAATAAGAAAAAGAAAGACAGTAAAAGGATAACAAGGCATCCTGAGTTTACAACTGTGTTCTTCTCTCATTTCTGTGCATACTTGATTATTCTCAATGTGATTAATTACACACACACACACACACACACACACACACACACACATGCCAACTACATTATTACACAGGTATAAACACATTTACACATACATATAACCAACAACTTACTGAGGTCTTGACACTACTTGAGGTGGGCTCATCAGAAAATGTAGTTGGCTTACAGTTTCTTTCTCTTCCATGGTATGAAGAGGAAAAAACCCACCCAGTACCAGCTCCCCATCCTTGTAGACACTTGGCTTCCAGTATCTATGACAGCTAAAATGTGTCATCTTACATGCTGTTTGTAAAGGTTGCAGAAGTACCAAGACACAAATCAAAGGTAATGACATGTCTGAGCTTTCCCAACACAGATAAATAGCCCTATGTGTGGGAGCTGAGGAGGAGATGAAACTGGATTGTGTCTGCAGGCTCAGCCTTCTGTTGGGAGAGTCAACTCTCTGGAGGGCACAGAGGTTTCACACTTCCGTCTGCTGCCTTCAAACTGTATAAAATGTGTTACAGACTGGCATGACAGGCAGGGACATAAATAGAACTTTTAAAAAGGCATTTCTACAGGAGCCATGGTGCTGAGACTTGTGCTTTATCCGAACAGCTCTAATTTCCCTGTCTTTTTATTGTTTTACTTAAGTTCTATACAGGGTCTCTGGGGATCTCTTTGCCCTGGGGCTCTGCACTTGTCACCTTTCATTTTAGTAAAAAACAATTTTAGAAAAATATGTTTTGCACTGTTTTTCTTCCCCAGACTTTATTATTTCATAATGGGCAGGTAAGACTTTGGGGACCATCCTATCCTGAGACAATAAGCTTTATAATTTTGTGACTAAGAGAGGCCAAAGTATTTGTATCACACAACTGCTCTTATTAAAATGGGTAGTGACTTTTAAAAATGGTGTTAAAATATACAAAAGTTGGACTAGCAGGGGTATAGTAGTTAAGGCACTGGACTCCCACATGACTGACCATGGTTTGAGCCCTGGACCCTGGAGCTTAAAACTCATGCTGAGTACTCTCATGCATGCCAAAAATCCTGGAATGGGGGGAAATGGGGAAGGGATTGTGGTGTGGCCATCCCCTCTGGGGGGTGATTTCTCCCTTTTTCTCTCTGTCTCTTTGGCAATCACATGAGCCCTATAGCAAAAGTACCTCTCTAAAAAAAAAAAAATAAATAAATCCACAATAGCCTAATTCTGTATGATAACTTAGCAAGGAAGGAAAGGAATAATATCAGTCATTGGTGTCTTCCTCACTAGTGTACGGAAGGCATTTCATAACTATATTTAATATCATTCTTAGATCTGCTAGAACAATATGGCACAAATGAGCTTTTTAACTTACAAAGAACTAGGATACTTTCCAGAGAAGATTATATTATTCTTAAAATCTAATGCTCCACAAAATTAATCCCATACCCCTGGGAATGATATTCTCTGCTCTGTCCACTGATAATTCAAGTGTCAAGTACTCCTTATATAGTTTAATAATAACTAAAAATAACTCTATTCTTGACCCAGTATTTATCTCTTGTCATTTTTTTTATCTTACCAGTTTTTATAGAAAATATTCTTGAAATTTTTTACGAGTTCTTCATTTATTTATTTTTGTATTTCTTATTTTTATAAATATATGATATGCAGAAAGATATTTTAACTGCTGTATACTTTGTGGAATGACTAAATTGGGCCATTTAACATGTATTACCAGGGCCAACAGGTGGTGGGGTGGTTAAATTTCTGTACTCCCACATGGCTGATTGCAGTTTGAGTTTCAGACTTCGTGACTTGGTTTTTCACTTTTCCTCTCTCAATTTGGTCAAAATTAAGAAATTGTAATAAATAAAATAATTCTTTGAAAACAATATATATATTACCTCACAACTTGTTTCTGCATTGAGAATACAATATCTACTCTCCCAAAATTTTTCAGGTATACAATATAATGTAATTAATTGCACTGACATGATGAATATTAGAACCCTTGAACTCATTCATCTTGTCTATCTGAAATACTGTGTTTTTTATCAACATTTTTATTTTGTTTTTAGAGAAAATTTTGCTATAGGGCACATGTGTTCACTGGAGAGACAGAGACGGAGAAAAATCAAGAAATCACCCCTGGAGTGGATGGTCACACTGCAATCTCTTCTCCATTCTCCTCTCAGGAGTTTGACCTAACACACACACATGCATGGCATGAGTTTTAAGCCACTCGGTGAGGGACTCAAATTGCGGTGTACCTGGGAGCCTAGCAACCTAACCATTACACCATCAACTTCTTCCTTGATTAACATTTTTAAAACCTGGCTATCCTCAACCCGTAGTAGCTGTTATATTATTCTCTGCTTCTTGAAATTTTAGTTTTTAATGCTCTACTTACATGTAAAATGATGAGGTATATGTCTTTGTGTACCTGAATTATTTCAATCAGCATAATGTGCTCCAAGTTCATCCTTGTTGTTGAAAAAAGAGAATAATATGTTTTGTTACTTTTAGGGTGCGTGGGATCACCAAAGACTGAGGGAAAGAGAAACATTTCTCAATGTAGCTTCATCGTGCTTCAATACCTTCTCCATTTCTCTATTCTGTCAGGATTTTGAGAATGCACACACACATACATAATGTGTTTCTTAAGCCACCAAAAGTGGAATTCAAGCCGTGGCCACTTATGTGGAACGCTGATCTTTTAGACATTAGGCTATGGAGCTGGTATGCAGAATTCTTTTTTAAAGGCTGGATAATATTCTATTGTACACATATATAAAAGGTTTTCTTATTTATTTTTAAATATTTAGATTTTTTAAAATTTAACTTTATTTATTTATTTATTTTAATTTGATCAGAGAGTGACAGAGTGACAGAGAGAAAGCAAGCCACCAGGCCCGGGACTTGAACCATGGTCAGCCATGTGGGAGTCTAGTGCCTTTCACCACCATTGCACCTGCTGGAACCAAATGGTTTTCTTAAAAATATTATTTAACTTATTAATATTCTTATTTAATTTTCTATTGGATATGTGCTCACCAGAAACAGATAGCACAAGAGAGAGGGAATGTGAGAGAGCAAGCTGACAGCTCTGGGACTTGTGGTCAACTATGTGGGACCAGCACCTCAAACACCACAGCACTTGCTGGTCCCCATAACATGTTTTTATCCACAATTTGTGTATGATGGTTTTCTTAAAGTCTTATCATGACTATTATGAATAAATTTGCAATGAACATGGAAGCATAAATATATTTTTGATATATTAATTTCATACTTTTTATATATAACCAATTATGCAATTCTTAAGTCACGTGGTAGTTCTATTTTTAATTTTCTGAAAAACCTTAGAAAACTATTTTCCATTGTGTTTAGCCAATTTATATTTTTACCAACAATGATCAAATGTTCCCTTTTTTTGGTTGTATTTATTGAATTGTATTTTTCTTTCTTTTTTTTTTGGAGAGGTTTTTACTATAGGGTGCGTGCGCTTGCCAGACAGACAGAGAGAGACAGAGAGATAGAAAGCGAGAAATCACCCCCCAGAAGGGATGGCCACTCCACAATCCCTTCTCCTCCATTCTCCTCTCGGGATCATGGGCATGCATGCACACGCACCCGGCGTGAGTTTAAGCCACCGGGTCCAGGACTCGAACCGCGGTCGACTACGTGGGAGTCCAGCGACATAGCCATTATGCCAACTGCTGGTCCCTGAATTGTATTTTTCTAAGAATAGCTATCTTAAGAGATGTGAGGTGAGGGCTAGCAGGCAGTGTTGTTGAGGCAATGAACTCCCACATGGCTGACTATGGTTTGATTCTTGGAACTGGTGACTTGCTTTCTCACTTTCCTTGCCTCTCTCTCTCTCTGGTCAAACTAGAAAATAATAACAAACAAATAGATAAAATAAATAAAAAAAAATTTTTTTGAGAGTTTTTTTTTTTTTTTTCTATAGGGTGTGTATGCTCACCAGAAAGACAGAGAGAGAGAGACAGAGAGGCAGAAAGCAAGAAATCACTCACCAGGGGAGATGGCCATGCTGCAATCCCTTCTCTTCCATTCTTTTCTCAGGATCTTGGGCACACACGCACGCACACGTGCCTGGTGTGAGCTTAAGCCACTGGGTCTGGGAATCAAACCACGGTCGACTACATGGGAGTCTAGCAACATAGCCATTATGCCAAATGCTGGTTCCAATAAAAAATATTTTTAAGAAAAAGAGGTGTGATGTGATATTTCACAATTGCTTTCATTGGTATTTTCCTAATGATTAGTGATGTTGAGTGTTTATTCATATGCCTATTGGCCATTTGTATACTTTCTTTTTTCTTTTTTCTTTTTTTGGAGAGGTTTTTACTATAGGGCGCATGTGCTCGCCAGAGACAGAGAGACAGAAAGTGAGAAATCACCCTCCAGGGGGGATGGCCATGCCACAATCCCTTCTCCTCCATTCTCCTCTCGGGATCTTGGGCACGCACGCAGATGTGCCCGGCGTGAGTTTAAGCCACCAGGTCCGGGACTCAAACCATGGTCGACTACGTGGGAGTCCAGTGACATAGCCATTACGCTAACTGCTGATACCGCCATTTGTATACTTTCTTCTAAAAAATATCTATCCAAGTCCTTTACACTTTTCCCCCTCAGTTGTTATCTAAATATTAAGTTTTTAATTAATTTTGAATATTAAGTTTTTATGTAATATATTACTTACCAATATGTCAGTGATTCTTCAGTTCCTCAAATCTGTTTTTGTTTAATTTGTTGGACAGAATCATTTTAGTTTTATATAACTTCTTCTTTGGAGAGGTTTTTGCTATAGGGCGTATGCGCTTGCCAGAGAGACAGAGAGACAGAAAGTGAGAAATCACCCCCCATGGAGGATGGCTATGCTGCAATCCCTTCTCCGTTCTCTTCTCAGGATCTTGGGCACGCACTCACATAAGCACGGTGTGAGTTTAAGCTACCAGGTTCAGGACTCAAACTACAGTAGACTACATGGGAGTCCAGTGATATAGCAATTACACCAACTGCTGGTCCCAGTTTTATATAACTTTTTTTAAAAATTATTATTGGTTTTCTTATTCTTCATCTTGAGATTACTCTGCCATGGCATGAGTTTTCCACCCACAGTGCATGTCTACCACTTTTTTCTTGTCTTTCCTCTTCATTTATTGTTAAATATTAATGTTTTATGAACAAAAGGCTAAGGAAAGAAACTGAACAACTATTCTAATGATTTTATCCCCCTGAAAACTACTACTGGTAAAACAATAGAAACCAACTGCAGGTTCAGTATCCCTTACCAAAAATACTTAGAACCAAGTTTCAAGTTTAAGACCTTTTTGAAATCTGGAGTTTTTTTGGAGTTTGAAATATTTTTTTAGAGAGATATTTTTTCCCACAGAATGAGTGCACTTACTGGAGTGACCAAGAGAGACAAAAAGACCGAAATTACTCCCCAACGTTGATGATCACACCACAATCTCTTTTCCTCCATTCTCTTCTCAGGACTTTAAATACATACACACACACACACACACACACACACACACCTTCACACACCCAGCATGAGTTTCAATCTATCAGGTATGGGATTCAAATTGCAGTCAACCATGTGTGAGCCCAACATTGTAACCATTATGCCATCTTCTGGTCCTAAAGACTGTAATATTGATTAATAATCAGGAAATAACCAAAGTCTAAACATGTATGATTCATATGCTTTTTATGTACAGTCATAAAGTAAATATTAGAAAAAAGTCTATTTATTTATTTATTTTTTATTGTTTCTCAACCTGTGACAGAGCATGTGTGTCCACTAGAGAAAGACAGAGTGACACAGAGAGAGTATAAAAGTGAGAAAGCAAGCTGCCAAGTCTGAGAATCAAACCACAATCAGCCATATGGGAGTCTAGTGCCTCAACCACCATGCCACCTGCTAGACCCATAAGGTAGTTTTGTACAGTATTATGAATTGTAGCATTTTGACCGTGACCTGTCACATGAGGTTAACTGTAGAATGCTCCACCTGTGGCATTATGTTGCAGCTCAAAGCATTTCATATTTTGTAGCATTTCAGATGTTGGATGAGAAATACACAGTCTGTAGTAAAAATGCCAGAAATAAGTAGAGCCGGCAGGTAGTGTGGTGGTTAAGGTGCTGGACTCCCACATGGCCAACTGCTGTTTGAGTCCCAGACATGATGAATTGCTTTCTCATTTTCTCTCTCTCTGGTCAAATTAAATAGTAATAATAATAAATAAAATTAAATAAGTAGTTCTTTTAAAATATCAGAAATAACTAAAATGTGTATAAGCATATAAAGTTACTTAACAAATTTATATTATGTAAAAATAGCCCAGCTTCCTAGAAAACTAAATAATTTAAAAACCTCTAATTTTGTTTTGCTGTGAGCTAAATGCTTTTAGACCTGCAAGCTCTCCAGAGGGTAAGATAGAAAGCCATTTCTTTCGGTTTTAATAAAAATGCCCTTTAAAGTATTTAGATTTTAAAAAATTATCTATTTAATTTAAATATTATTTATTTATTTAAATTTATTTATTTACATTCATTCACTATACATCATTACAGCATACAAAATGAGATTTCCCTTCCAGAATACACGGTATATTGGCTCAATCAAGCACATCAACATACGTGTTATCAACAAATAATTTTACATTTCTTATTTCCTGTATATTTTGCAGGGTTTTTTTTTTTTTTGGCCATCCTTGATTCCCTATCCCTCACCCTCTGCCATGTCCTACCCTCCTCCCACATTATGTCTGGTATCCATGGTTGCTTTCTTTGCCTTTTCCCCCATTTAATTGATTTGCTAATGAACTTAATTAGTCTAAATACTTCCAATAGCAAGTGCAGCTGATATATACATATACATGAACCCAAGTCTGACTTTAGGCATAAACCTCAGTGAGTAGAATGAACATACTATAAAGTAGCACCTAGCTGGGGCTATATAGCTAACTGCAGTCATCAGTTAGCATAATGGCTATGTCGCTGGACTCCCACGTAGTAGACCGCGGTTTGCGTCCCGGACCTGGTGGCTTAAAACTCACACTGGGCGCGTGTGCATGCGTGCCCAAGATCCCGAGAGGAGAATGGAGGAGAAGGGATTGCGGCGTGACCATCCTCCCTGGGGGGTGATTTCTCATTTTCTTCTCTATGTCTGTTTCTGTCTGTCTGGCGAGTGCATGCACCCTATAGCCAAAACCTCTCCAAAAAAAAAAAAAAATTCAATAAAAACAGTTTTCGTGTTTTTTTCCTCCTGAAACTTTGTTTAATTAATTTGCATTCATCCCCTAAGCATCATCAAAACATACCAAATGTGGTTTCTCATCTAGAATAAACTGCATATTGGCTTAATCATGCATATTATCATCAACAATGTTCCATTTCTAATTTCATACATATAAGTATATATACATACATATATATATCCCATGTCTGACCCTCTGTCCTTTCCCACCCTCTTATCACACTATCTCTGCTGTCTACAGTTGTCTTCATTTTTTTTTCTCCCCACTTTTTGTTGATTACACAATTTCATAAGTAATCTAATTACTTTAGATAGCAAGTTCAGCTGGTAATTTAAAGAAAACCAGTTTTGAATTGGTAAGGAAATTTCCTTGAAACTTAAAGCCTAGAAACAGGTTAGTATTCTGTTCAAATAGTAGGTACATGAACCTATTGACAGCTGAAGATAGGACAAAAATCTTTAAAACTGGACAACAAAGCCTAGAAGGAAATCAGCAATATTTCAGTCAAGTCACAGAATGGTATTTCACCAGTTCAGTCTCATGTACTTAATCTATTTTCTGTTGTGGTTCAATCTTCCTGATTGAATTCTGGGATATAATATTCAACTCCAGACTTGTCCCTATAATTAAGTTGGCCATTTTCTTAGTTTTTTGAACTCTTATTTCCTCCTGACATAGCATTTCCTTAAGAACTTCTTGGAGATCTGGTCTGGCGGTCATAAATTCTTTCCGGTTTTCTTTATCTGAGAATGTTCTTGTCTTTTCTTCCCATATGAAGGATAATCTTGCCAGGTACTGTATTCTTGGTTGAAATTGCTTTTCCCTTAACACTTTGAATATATTTTCTCATTCTTTCCTTTCTCACATTGTTTCCAATGAGAGGTCTGCTTTTAGTTTTATGGGATATTCTTTGTAGGTAACTTGCAATTTTTCTCTTGCCAATCTTAGTATCTTGTCTTTGTCTGTGGTTTTGGTCAGTCTGGCTATAATGTGTCTTGGAGAATATCTTCTTGGGTTGATTCTATTTGGAGACCTTTGTATTTCTTGGGACTGGATCTTTTAGTGCCTCTCTAGATTTGGAAAGGTTTCCTGCAGGATTTCATGGAATAGATTATCAATGCCCATATGAGTCTCTTCGCCTTCTGGAATGTCTATTATCCGGATGTTTGGATGTTTGATGGTATCTAGTATTTCTCATATATTATTCTCAAAGTTTGTAGCAATTTTCTCAGTCTTCGTGGTGGATTTTTCTAGGCCAGCAATTTTTTCTTTTACATCTGAGATTCTATTTTCTGTATGATCTAGTTTGCTTTTAACACTTTCAAGGGAGATTTTGACTTCCTGTATTATAGCCTTCATCTCTAACAGTTGCATTTGATTCTTTTTTAAAGTGTGTAATTCTTCTTTTAGATCTTGCAATAATTCCCTCACATCCTGGAATTCGTCAGCTCCTTTCTCCTGCCGCTTCTGCTGTTCATTGTATCTCTTCTCTTCCATCTCTGTTAGCTTTGCAATTATGAATGTTCTAAATTCTTTATCAGACATTACCATGATTTCCATTGAACTGTCTGTGGATGAAGAGGAGTTATTCTTTTCCCTTGGAGGAGAGTTATTTTCCTGCTTTCCCATATTTCTTGTGGCCCTGTATTGATTTCTAGTCATCTGATCGATGGTGTGTTTCTTCTCAAACTTGAAGTTCAATGTGAGTGTGGAGGAACATGCTGAAAAGGAAACAAAGAGAGAGAAACAACAGCAAAAAACAAACAAACAAACAAAAAACAAGAAACAGAAAAAGAGAAGAATAAACTAAGAGAAAAACTAAAAAAAATAAAAAATTAACATTTAAAAAAATTTAGAAAAAGCAAAAATTAGAAAACCATGTGGTGCACTTGCACGCTGTGTGAAATGGCAAGTCCTCAGGAGCCATGAAGGTGTCTTCAAGAAGGCCTGTTTCCTTGCCTCTCCTGGGTTGGGAGGGGGAGAGAGGTTATTAACAAGATAAAGGGAAAGGAGGGATCAGAAAGCCCAGAAAATGCTTTGCCTTAAAAAATTTTAAAAAGAAAAAAATACAAAAAAAAATTAGAAGATATAGACAGAGACAGAGGTAGAGAGAGACAAAGACAGATACAGAGACAGGAGGCTTGAAAGGCGTCTTTCTAACATGTGAGTTTGGTGCTGAAGACTGAATTATCAATGGAAAAGTCTTCATTTCTCTGTTTCCCATGAAATGGCTAGTTCTCAGGAGCCATGAAGGTGTCTATTTAACTTATACATTGTTATCTTTATTTAAAATGTTACAGCAAACGTGTGCTCACCAGGGGGAGAGAGAGAGAGAGAGAGAGAAAGATGAGAAAGAAGGCCACCAAGTCTGGGACTCAAACTGTGGTCATTCACATGGGAGTCCATCATCTCAACCACACCACTGGTTGGCCCCAAAATATTTATTTCTTCACAAGCTTGGTGTCCAGCAGGTGGTGTGGTTGTTAAGGCATTGGGCTCCCACATGGCTGACAGGAGTTTGAATCCCAGACCTAGTGTCTGGCTCTCTCATTTTCCCTTTCTCTCTCTCTCAGGTGAGTTAAAAATAATAGTTGGACCATCAGAAGGCATAGTGATTATGTCTCTGAACTCTCATATGGCTGACTGCTGTTTGAGTCCCAGATCTGGAGGCTTGAAACTCACAATGGGCACATGTTGCGTGCGGGTAAAAATTCCAAGAGGAGAATGGAGGAGAAGTGATTGCAGCATGACCATCCTTTCTGGGGTAGGAGGTGTTTTCTCACTTTCTGTCTCTCTGTCCAGCCAGTGCACATGCCCTGTAGCAAAAATATCTAAAAATTAATAAAATAATAATAATACGAATGAGTAAAATTAAATTAGAAAAAAGTTCTAAGTTAAGGTCATTTGAAAGCTTTAATAAAAATAATAGATTATTTAAATTGTCTTTCTTAGCCATAGCATTTATGCCAATTTTATCAAACTAGTATCACATATCCAATAAATGGCCAACCTTGAAAAAATAAAAAAAGGATAAATTTATAAGAAAACTTGAAATATCAATAGAGTAGATAACTTTTATTTTTAGCAGGGTTTTGCTATAGGGTGTATGTACTTGCTAGAGAAAGAGAGACCAAGGCAGTGAGAGGAAAAGTGAGAAATCACCGGGGCAGATTGCCAGGCTGCAATCCTTGTCCATTCTCCTCCTGCGATATTGAGAATACACACACACACACACACACACACACACACACACATGCCTAGTGTAATTTTTCAAGCCACTGACTCTGAGACTCATGGTCAGTCATGTGAAAGTCTAGATACATAACCGCGGTGCCATCTACTGGACCATAAATAATGTTTTATAAGAAACACAATTGCCACTATACACAAACTCAGATTTTGTTTACTTAATGCCAACTTTCCAACAATTGGTGCATAGTATTTTTTTAAGTTAATATACTAAAAGAACTGCTGAGAAGACAGTAGTACCTTCTTGTTTGGGACCACTGACCAAGGTTTACTTTAGTCAATAAATACCATAGTATATCAGGCAGATTAAAATTCAAAGGTTAACATGGATGGCTTTTGGGATATTGAAGACAATGCAAATTGTATTTCAGAAGTCCTATTCTTTGGACTGTGAAGAAACTGCACACAGTGTTTTTTACTTTATAAAAAAGCTTTGTTTATAATACTGAAAGTGAAAAAAATGTTCTTAAAAAAAAACTATAGTTTTGAGTATGCAGACTTTTCAAAATAGACAAAATAGTAAAATGTTTATTTTTTATTTTTATTTATTTTTAAGGTTTTTGCCACAGAGCAGGTACACTTGCCAAGAGGGAGGCAGAGCAAGATAGTGAAAGGGAAAGTGAGAACTTGACATCTTGGGGAAGGGCCACAGCACAATTTATTCTTCTCTATTCTCCTCCTCCGATTTTGAGAATGCATGTGCACATGCCTAGTGTGATTTTTATTTATTTTTTTAGTTCTTTTTGTTCCTTTTTCTTTTTATTAATTAATTCTTTTTTCACTTCATTTTCTTCCATACATTCAATCACATTATAATTTGTCTTACAAAGTGGATATTTCAACAGGTGAACATTACCCCCAGTACAGTTGATAAAACTACAAAATATCTTCAACAGCTAATACCACACCTCTTTGTGCCACTAATCCACTAATGCTTTGCCACCCTGTCCCTCCCCCAAATGTCCTTCCTCAGACCCTCCTCTTTCACACACACTATATCGGGTATTTACGTCTATATACTATGTTTCTATATCCTTTAGTCAATTAATTTCAGTCACAGACTGTGGACACTCGGTATATATTAAGTGGAGTCATACAATGCCTCTCCTTCATAGCCTAGTTTGCTTCACTCAGCAGTATGTCTTCCATATTCATCCACTTCCTTTCAAAAGCCAGGGTTTTGTTGTGTTTTTTTTTTTTATGGCTAAATAGTATTCCATTGAGTTTATGTGCCACAGTTTTTTCTATCCATTCATCTGTTCGTGGGTATTTGGGTTGTTTCCATGACTTAGCAATTGTGAACAGTGCCGCAATAAACATCGATGTGCAAGCACTTTTCCAATAAAGTAGTATTCTGTCCTTTGGGTAGATACCAAGGAGTGGGATTGCTGGGTCATATGGTAGTTCTATTTGTAGATTTTTGAGGAATCTCCAAATTGTTCTCCACAGAGGCTGGACCAATTTACATTTCCACCAGCAGTGTAAAAGAGTTCCCCTTTCACCACACCCCCGCCAACACTTACCTTTTTTTTTTTTTTTTAATCTTAGTCATTCTGACTGGGGTTTGGTGGTACCTCATTGTTGTTTTGATCTGCATTTCCCTTACAATGAGGGATGTTGAGGATTTTTTTCATATGCCATTTGGCTATTTGTATGTCATCTTTAGAGAGTGTTTTTTTTTTCAACACCTTCTCACATCTTTTAATAGGGTTGATTATCTTTTTTCTAAAACAGCTGCTTGAGTTTCTTATGAATTCTGGTTATCAGTCCCTTATCTGACACATAGTTTACAAAAATATTTCCCCATTCTGATGGCTGTCGATTCACACTAATTATTGTGTCTTTTGCCATGCAGAAACTTATTAGTCTGATGTAATCCCACTTGTCTATTTTGGGGATTATTGACTGTGCTTTGGGGGTCTTATGTAAGAAGTCTTTCCCTATGCCAGTGTCTCCCAGAGTTTCCTCAGTATTTTGTAGGAGCAATTTTAGAGCTCGAGGTCTTAGATTTAGATCGTTGATCCACCTTGACTTGATTTTAGTCAAAGGTGAGAGGTAGGGGTTCAGATTCATCTGTCTGCAGGTGGAAATCCAATTTTTCCAGCACCATTTGCTGAAGAGGTTTTCCTTTTCCCACTGAATTGACTGGTACCCCTTGTAAAAAAATCAGTTGACTGTATGTTTGGGAATTTAATTCTGGGGACTTTATTCTGTTCCATTGATCCACCTGTCTGTTTCTGTGCCATTACCATGCTGTTTTGATTACCACAACTTTGCAGTATATTTTTGGGTCAGGGAGTGAGATGCCACTCACTCCACTATTGTGCAGAATTGCTTTGGCAATATGGGGTCTCTTATAATTACAAATAAAATTTATGATTGTCTTTTTTAGATCTGTGAAGAATGTGTCTGGTACTTTGATTGGCATTGCATTAAATATGTAGATTAATTTGGGTAGAATTGACATTTTAATTATATTAATTCTTCAAATCCAGAAACATGGAATGTCCTTCCACTTTTTTTGTGTCATTTTCAATTTCATTTTTTTTTTATCTTCTCGTAGTTTTTCTTGTGGAGATCTTTAACTTTTTTGGTTAGATTTATTCCTAAGTATCTTATACTTTTTGTGGCTATGGTAAATCGAACAACTTTTTTCAGTTCCTTCTCAGTCTGCCTGTTGTTCGTATACAGAAATGCTATAGATTTCTGGATATTAATTTTGTATCCTGCAACTTTACTGTATTTATGTATTACATTCAGAATTTTTTTATGAAAACCATTGGGTCTTCTATGTATACCATCAAGTCATCTGCAAATAGAGTTTCACCTCTTCTTTTCCTATTCAAATGCCTTTTATTTTTTCTTCTTTTCTGATTACGTTGGCCAGGACTTCTAGTACTATGTGTTTTTTGTTTGTTTGTTTGTTTGTTTTTTTTCCATCCAAAGTACACTATATATTGTCTCAATCAAGCACCTCAACAAACATGTTATTGTCAGCAAATGATCTTCCATTTCTTGTCTTCTGTATGTTTTGCTTTTTTCCCCCCATCCTTGATTCTCTATCTCTTACCCTCTGCCATCTCCCACTCTCCTCCCATACTGTCTCTGGTATCTATGTTTGCTTTCTATACTGTTTTCTCCTCACATTTTATTGTATCGCCAAAGACCCTAATCAATCCAAATACCCTCATAGCAAACACAGGTGATACACACATTTCCATGAACACAAGTCTTACTTTACGCATCCTATAAAGTAGCACCTAGCTGTGGCTACATATCCTACTGCAGTCATTGAATAGATATATTTTTTTTCCTGAAACTTTTTTTTTGTAACTCAATTTACATTCCTTCCCTAAGCTTCATCACAGCATACAAAATGCAATCTCCCATCCAGTACACACTGCATAGTGATACAATCATGCACATTACAAAAAATTTTCCATTACTAGTTCCTAGAATTACTTCCACCCCTCTTTCTGACCCTCTGTCCCTTCCCACCCTCCTCTTACACCACCTCCGGTGTCTACAATTGTCCTTCATTCCCTTCCCTCCCACGTTGCATTGATCACACAATTTCCTACATAATCTAACTACTTTCAATGGTGAGTTTACTCATTATTACTAAGAAAACCAGTTTTAACTTAACTCAAAAAATTGTCTAGGAACTTTGCTTAAAGCCAGGAAACAAGTCAGGATTCTGTTCAAATGGAAGGTGCATGAACCTATCAGTCTCATGTACTTTTATCTTCTGTTCTGGTTCAATTTTCCTGATTAAATTCTGGGATATAATATTCAACTCCAGACTTGTCCCTATGATTAAGGTGGCCACTTTCATAGCTTTTGGACTCTTATTTCCGTGTGTCTGTGTTTAATTTTCTTGATACAGCACACCCTTGAGAACTGCTTGGAGATCTGGTCTGGTGCTGGTAAATTCTTTCAAGTTTTGTTTATCTGAGAATGTTCTTGTCTTTTCTTCTCACCTGAAAGATAATCTTGCCGGGTACAGTATTCTTGGCTGAAATTGCTTCTCTCATAAGACTTTGAATATATTTTCCCATTCTCTCCTCGCTCGCATTGTTTCTGATGAGAGATCTGCTGTTAGCCTGATGGGATGTCCTTTGTAGGTAACTTAATGTTTCTATCTTGCAAATCTTAGTATCTTGTCTTTGTCTGCGGTTTTGGTCAACCTGGCTATAATGTGTCTTGGAGAAGATCTTCTTGGGTTGATTCTATTTGGGGTCCTTTGTATTTCCTGGGACTGGATCTTCAAATGCCTCTCTAGGTTTAGAAAGTTTTCTTGCAGGATTTCATGGAATAGATTATCAATGCCCTTATGGGTCTCTTCACCTTCTGGAATGCCAATTATCCGGATATTTGGACGTTTGATGGTATCCAGTACTTCTTGCATATCATTCTCAAATTTTTGAGCCATTTTCTCAGTCTTCGTGGTGGATTTTTCTAAGCCAGCCATTTTCTCTTCTACATCTGAGATTCTATTTTTCTGAATGATCTAGTCTGCTTTGAATACTTTCTAGGGAGATTTTGACTTCTTGTAATATAGACGTCATCTCTAGCAGTTCCGTTTGAGTCTTTTGTAAAGTGTGTAATTCCTCTTTTAGATCTTGCAAGAATTTCCTCATCTCCTGGAACTCGGCAACTTCTTTCTCCTTTCTCTTTAGCAGTTCATTATCTCTCTTTTCTTCCATCTCTGTTAGCTTCGACATTACGAATGCTCTAAATTCCTTATCAGACATTTCCATGACTTTCACCAAACTGCTTGTGGATGAAGGAGAGTTACTCTTTTCCATTGGAGGAGAGGTAGTTTCTCGTTTTCCCATATTTCTAGTGATCTGACGGTGATTTCTTGTCATCTGATGGATGGCGTGTTTCTTTCAAATTCTTGAAGTTAAGCCTCAATGTTCAGGAGCAAGCAGACAGAGGTGTTCTAGAATCTGTTTGCCATTCTGTAGTGATCGCTGGTGCAGCAGATTCAGTAGATATTGGGTGGAGAGACAAGAAAAAGGAAAATGAAAAAGAGAGAGGAACAACAACAAAAAGAGAAAAAAAGACAAAAAAAATAAAAAATTATAACTACTGTTCTTTTTTTTTTTTTAAAAAAGAAAAAATCACAAAATAGAAAACTGCGCGGCGAGCTTGCACGCCACGCAAAATATCTAGTTCCCGGTAGCCATGAGGAATCTTCTGAGAGAAGGTCTTAACTCTCCTGCCTGGGAGGAAGGAGCAGAAGGGATTATTAACAAAACAAAAGGTGGAGCTGAGAGCCAGAGAAAAACTTTACCTTTAAAAAAATCGTAAAAAGGAAAAATTACCAAAAAAAAAAATGAGGAGACAAGAGCAGAGAGAGACAGAGACCTCAGAGACACAGAGACAGAGATAGAAAGCCAGAGGGGCTCTTTACCACACTAGCTTTGCTTGCTGGAGGCTGAATTATGAGTAGAAAATCTTCATTTCTCCTGTTCCCTGAAATATCTAGTTCCCAGTGGCCATGAGGAATCTTCTGAGAGAAGGGCTCAACTCTCCTGCCTGGGAGGAAGGAGCAGAAGGGATTATTAACAAAACAAAAGGTGGAGCTGAGAGCCAGAGAAAAACTTTACCTTTAAAAAAATCGTAAAAAGGTAAAATTACCAAAAAAAAATGAGGAGACAGGAGCAGAGAGAGACAGAGACCTCAGAGTCACAGAGACAGAGATAGAAGGCCAGAGAGGCTCTTTACCACACTAGCTTTGCTTGCTGGAGGCTGAATTATGAGTAGAAAATCTTCATTTCTCCAGTTCCCTGAAATATCTAGTTCCCAGTAGCCATGAGGAATCTTCTGAGAGAAGGGCTCAACTCTCCTGCCACACTAGCTTTGCTTGCTGGAGGCTGAATTATGAGTAGAAAACCTTCATTTCTCCTGTTCCCTGAAATATCTAGTTCCCAGTAGACATGAGGAATATTCTGAGAGTTCTAGTACTATGTTGAAGAGGAGTGGAAAAAGTGGGCATCCTTGTCTTGTACCTGTTTTTAGTGGAAAAGCTTTTAGCTTTTCTCCATTGAAGAGGATGTTCGTTATGGGTTTTTCATAAATAGTTTTTATTGTGTTGAGAAATGACCACAAAACCATAAATGGAATGCACCATATTAATAGGAAGAAAGATAAAAATCATATGGTCATATCAATTGATGCAGAAACGCATTTGATAAGATACTACATCCCTTCATGATCAAGACTCTCAACAAAATTGGCATAGAAGGTCCTAATATAATTTTTAAACTACCAGGTCTAGGACTTGAACCTTAGTCATGTGGGAGTACAACACCTTAACCACTACCCTATCTACTGGCCCCCTTAAATGTTTATATTTCATTTATTTTTATAAGGTTCATTTACTTTATTTTACTATTAGTTTTTAAAATTTTTCTGTAGAGCATGTGCACTTACGAGAGAGAGAATGTGAGAAAATAAATAAGTAAAAAAGCAAATAACAAGGCCTGGGACTCAAACTGTGTTTGACCATGTGGGAGCCAAGTGCCATAACCACTATGCATCCTGTTGGCCCCTAAAATGTTTATTTATTAAACTAATATATTTAGGATATTTTCTTAAAAATACATTAACTAATAATATTGCTTTTGTTCATTTTTATTTTTCCGAGACAATATATTCAAGTTTTGCATCTTTGACATCAATGTTTCTAGTAGTACTATAGCCACTTCGAACAAAGTTTTACTAAGGAATAATTACACACAGTAACATTTTTCTGTTTTTTTTTTTCTTTTGGATGGGACAGATTTTTGCTGTAGGGTGTGTGCTTGCCAGAGAGAGAGAGAGAGAGAGAGAGATCGAGAGATCATACTCCAGTGGAAATAGCCATACCAAAATTTCTTCTCCATTCTCCTCTAATGATTTTGGGCATGCACGCACATGTGCCCAGAGTGACTTTCAAGTAACTGTGATAGGGACTCAAACTGTGGTAAGCCAAGTGGTTGTTGTGACACGTGATAAATATTCAAGGATTGAAATTGCTCAAGAAATTAGAATTTTTATGAACCTTTATTCCTGGCCAAAGACTGCCACCCTCACACCACATACAGGTAGCGTCAGAAGTGACAGACCTGACCAATAATTTTGCAGATTATTTAAGCATAAAAACCACAAGGGAATTCCCAGCCTTCAGGGAGGGTTTGCACTGGATGTAGCAGAGGGTTCTTTCCAGGGAAGAAGATAAAAGAGGACGGGTTAAAAGTTGGGATCGCCAGGTGTTGCAAGGGAAGAGGAGCTGCAAGGACCTCTAAGGGCCACAGGGGGTGTAAAACTGCTAGCGTACAATGGCTGGGTACATTTTGCACAATATTTTATCATTTACTTTGGGTAGCTGTTTATAGAAGGAGAACAGTGGTTACTGTGTTTTTAGAACATATAACCATACCCAGGGAAGGGCCTGTGGGGTTCTTTCCTAGCTTTCTTAGCTTAGCATACTCCATTTTTTTTTGGGGGGGGGGAGAGGTTATTTTTTTTTTGCTATAGGGAGTGTGCTCTCGCCACACAGACCGAGAGAGACAGAGAGACAGAAAGCGAGAAATCACCCCTCGGGGGGAAGGCCACACCGCAATCCCTTCTCCTCCATTCTCCTCTCAGGATCTTGGACATGCACACACACGCACCCAGCATGACCAGGACGCGAACCGCGGTTGACTACATGGGAGTGCAGCGACATAGCCATTACTCTAACTGCTGGTCCCAGCATACTCCATTTTTTTAACTTTTGCCCATTGTCCGTCACAGTGGGAATCCAGCGCCTTAACAACTGTGCTACCTGCTGGCCACGACATTTCAAGTGTATAATGCAACATGTGTTAGTAAATTTAGAATTGTTTAACTATGACCAAAGTTCAATTTTAGAACATTTTATCACTCAGAAAAATTCCTGATGGCACACTTCTCTCCCACTTTGCAAATATTCTTCTTTATGATTTGCTTTTCCTGGCTATTTCATATAAATGGAATGATAATGATAAAAGAATAAAAGAGCATAACCCTTTTTTCCCCTTAAATTGCTTGTTTTATTCACTTTTGGACTCTGAATTTTAATTTATGAGTTTCGCATGTCAAGATATCATTTGTTTTAAAATCTAGCAGATAACTATAATACAGTATTTTTCACGCATAATCAAAATAACCTCTTTAAAAGAGTTGGTTTTTGTTTAGCATTAGAAAGTCTTATTAAAGGAAGATGACTTTTGATCACACTTTTTGCCCCATCCGTTTACTACATTTTTCTACTTTGTGCCTTGAACACTGTACATTTTGCAACTATGTGAACATGTATTCAAACTTACAAATGCTTCCTAGAAAAGTTTATGGTATTCCAAATAACCCACCAAAATGTCTGTGAGACTTTATAACAGGATGCTAATAAAGTAGGGAAACAGGAACATGTTATGCATTGATCAGATGATCCCTTGCCTCACTAAGGCATATTTGTGGTGCTGTTGGGGACTAACCCTCATAGAGCATTTCTATTCCCTCTGTTGGTGAACGTGATCTCCCTAGTTGTTGTAGTCTCTGCAGTACTGTAGCTTAGGGATGGGCAGTACTTGAGCACTAAAGCTCCCTTTGTAATGTTGATAATAATTATTATTTTACTTATTTATTTTAGGTTTTTGCCAGAGGGCTTGTACGTTCATCTGAGAAAGATAGAGAAAGGAAAAGTAAGAAACCATCCCTCAGGGGGAATGGCCATGCTGCAATCTATGTCCTCCATTCTCTTCTCAGGACCTTGGCTAGCACATACCCAGTGTAATTTTCAAGTTGCCAGTTAACCACTAGAATCATTGTTGGCCATATGGTAATCAAATATCTTAACACCACACCACCTAATGGCTGTAATGCTGAGAATTATTAAGAGCTACTTCCTACAATACTCTAGAAAGTGAATATAGTTTTTAAATCTTAATATAATCAATAGTATGGGGTTTCTTATCCATTTCATTTTAAATGGGTAATATAAGTACTTATCAAAAATGTCTAGTCCTGCATCTTTTAAACATTATATTTGAATGTAATGGGAAAGAATTAGCACTGCTGTTTTAAGGTGCCCTTCCAGCAGTGACAGAGCTATAGTTTGTGTTTCTCCACACCCATAGTGCTAGTTAGTGCTTCATAAAACATTTCTGAAGCTTAGCCTGCAGATGTTGTGCTGTTAAGGCACTGGACTCCCACATACCTGACCTCAGTTCTAGTCCTGGGCCTGACAGCTTGCTTTCTAATTTTCCCTTTTCCTTTCTCTCTGGTCAAAATAAAAAATAATAATTAAATTAAATAAACAGTTCTTTTAAAATGTCTATAAAGCTTTTCCATTTTTTAAGAATTACTCATTTAATTGTATTTGTTATTTTTAATTTGACCAAGGAGGGAAAGAGAGAGAGAAAGAGAGAGAGAGAAAGGAACAGTCAAAAAGCAAGCTACCAATTTCTTCAAAAAAAAAAAAAAAAAACAAGCAAGTTACCAAGTCCAGGATTAAAACCATGGTCAGCCATGTGAAAGTCCAGTGCCCTAATCAGCAAGTCAGCTATTGGACTCTTTTTTGTTTATGAAAGGCAACAAAATATAGATGTCTCAAGGGAAAACAGTTTTCTTCTTCTACAGAAAGTTTTTGTTTCAATATGAATTTATCTGTAATTTTTTTTTATTATGGTTCCTTATTATTTGTCTGTTATTGCTATATTATAGTTTCATAATATTTGTTACTACTATGTAATATTATTGATAGCTACTCCCATTGCCTTAATTCATAAATTGTTTGGCTAAATATATAGGTATGTACATTTGATGTTCAGATAAACTTTAAAATAATATTGGTCCCTTTTTCTTTGAAAAGAAAACATTAGAATTTCTATGGGATGCCATTTAATTTATAGATGAATTTTGGAAAATTGTTCATTTGGTAAAGATACATTTTTCTTATCTATGTACATGTTATGTACAATCAAGTCTTTTCTTGTCACTCGATACATTTTTATTTTCTCATATATTCTAGATATTTGTTTTTAGAAACATGTGGAGGGTCATCAAGGTGAAGTGGTGGTTAAGGTGGCTGGACCCCATGTGGCTGACAGCACAGTTTAAATTCCAAATCCAATTACTTGAAAAACACAATAGGCACATGTGCGTATATGTCCAGTATCCTGAGTAGAATGGAAGAGGATGAACTGCTGTGGATCAGCTCCCCTGGGGGGGGGGGTGCTTTCCCACTTTTTTCTCTTTCTATATTTCTCAGATGGGTGCAGGTGCCCTATAGCAAATGTTAAAAAAATACATGCAATATATCAAATATGTGTCTTTTTATAACTTATGCTGCTTTATTTTTTTTTTTGCTAAATTGGGCCTAAAAGATCTAAAATAAGGCTCTGCTTTAGAAGCACTTCCTCTGTGTCTTCTCATTCATTTCTTCCTTAATGACCTCTTCTTGACACCTTCCCTTGGTTTCAGATGTTTGGATTAATGCAGCTGTGAGCTCTTACCATAGTACCAATGCCTATGCATTTGTTTGAGTTTATTTTTGTGGTGTGTGATTGGGCCGTTATTGTATTACGTATCTTCAGAAGCCAGTTTCCCAAAATGCATATAACGGACACTCCAATTTTGGTTCTAAGAGTACAGTTGTTCAATGTTTATTGATACTGTTTAATTTTTTTTTACTTTGATTTGGTCTTATTTTGTATTTCTCCATTTACTAAAGATGTCAAACATGTCTTATACATTTATTGAACATTTAGAAATCTCTTTTGTGAAGTATCTGTCCAAGTGTATCACCTATTTTCCTTTGGGAGGGCTCATTATTTTTGTAAATAAAAATGTTTGTTATCTACATTAAAGGAGAAAGCAGAAGGATCATGAGTTAGCAAGACTCTAGCTTTTTGTTGCCTTTTTTTTTTTTTTTTTGGAGAGGTTTTTCGCTATAGGGCGCGTGCGCTCGCCAGACAGACAGAGAGAGACAGAGAGATAGAAAGCGAGAAATCACCCCCCAGGGGGGATGGTCACGCCGCAATCCCTTCTCCTCCATTCTCCTCTCGGGATCTTGGGCACGCACGCACACGCGCCCGGCGTGAGTTGTAAGCCACCGGGTCCGAGACGCGAACCGCGGTCGACTACGTGGGAGTCCAGCGACATAGCCATTACGCTAACTGCTGGTTCCCGCTTTTTGTTGCTTTTTAAAAAGTTTTTGCTGGGGAACCAGCAGTTAGAGTAATGGCTATGTCGCTGGACTCCCACGTAGTCGACCGCGGTTCGCGTCTCGGACCCGGTGGCTTACAACTCACGCCGGGCGCGTGTGCGTGCGTGCCCAAGATCCCTAGAGGAGAATGGAGGAGAAGGGATTGCGGCGTGACCATCCCCCCTGGGGGATGATTTCTCGCTTTCTATCTCTCTGTCTCTCTCTGTCTGTCTGGCGAGCGCACGCGCCCTATAGCAAAAACCTCTCCAAAAAAAAAAAAAAAAAGATTTTGCTGAAGATTATGATGATAATAAAAATAAAAATTAAAAAGAAAGCTTTTGCAAAATGGATGAAAATTGGGATTCAAGTTTGACAAAATTGGCAAAATGCTATAGCTTACAAAAACAATTCAAGTAAATAACTTTGGCTGTTTTACTTAAGTTTTAAAATAGCTAAGAATTAGGACATTTTTAAATTTAATTTGATTTATTACTATTTTTATTTTTACTTAATAATTTTTAAAGAGATTGTTATATGGCATATGCACTCACCAGAGAGAAAGAGAAACAAACAGAAAGTGAGAACTCACCCCTCCAGAAGGGATGGCCATGCTGAAATCCCTTATCTTCCATTCTCCTCTCAAGATTTTGGGTATGCTCACCCATGCACCCTGGTGTGAGTTTCAAGCCAGAGATCCAAGACTCAAACTGTAGTCACCTATGTAAGAGTTTAGTGATGTAAGTATTTCACCTTCTCCTGATCCCACTATTATTTATTTAGTTATATTGGTGACTATTTTTTATTTAATTATTTTATATTACATTTAGTCACATATTTCTTTTTTAATTTTATTATTATTATTATTTATACATTCAATCGCTGTAGATCATTTAGATTGTAAAGAGACATTATTCAGCACAATGTACACCTCAGTCAAGCCTAGTTGAGAATACTATACACATCATCATCAACAGATAATAAGCCATATCTGTGTCCTACAAATGTCTTACCTCTCATTTCCCCCCCCAAATTTACTTTCCTATGCTCTTCCCCTCCCACACTCTCTTTCAACTTTATCTCTAGTGTCCATAACAATTTTCAATGCTTTTATTCCTCTAGTCTTTCAGTAGCTACCATAGAGTGTGGACAGTTGGTACATGTTAAAGCCTGACTTGCTTCACTCAGCAGTTAATCTTCCATATTTGTCCACTTTCTATCAAATTTCAGGATCTTGTTGTTTTTTATGACTGCTATTCCATGCCACACATGTGCCACACTTTTTCAATCAATTCATCTGTTTGTGGACGTTTGGGTTGGTTTCATGTCTTAGCAATCGTAAATAATGCAGCAATAAATATAATTGTGCAAGTGCTTTTCTGACAGAGCATTCTCCCATCCTTTATGGAGATATCCAGGAGTGGAATTGCTGGATCATATGGTAGTTCTACTTGAAAGTCTTTAAGAAACCTCCATATTGTTCTCCATTGTGGTTAGAACAATTTATATCCCTGCCAACAATGTAGAAGGGTTCCTCTTTCACCACCATTCCTCCAGCAGTTATCTTTTTTTTTTTGTTTTTATAATCGTTGGTCAAATTAAAATAAATGAATAAATAAATTAAATTAAATTTAAAAAAGCAAACTCTGGGAACCAAAGGGTGGCATAATGGTTATGTCTTTTAGTGATACCAGAGAATATTGAGATAATGACCATATGAATATTATCTCTAGTGATACAGGTGCTGTAGCCTAAACCCTCCAAGCAATACTCATGGTGAGGACAAAAATTAGTTCTACATACTATCCTAACATAATTCACAGCAAGAACTTTCTTTTAGAATTAACTGTACTGTGGGACCAGCAGTTAGCGTAATGGCTGTTGCTGGACTCCCATGTAGCTGACTGCGGTTCAAGTCCCAGACTCAGTGGCTTAAACTCACGCCAGGCATGTGTGCATGCATGCCCAAGATTGCAAGAGGAGAATGGAGGAGAAGGGATTGTGGTGTGGCCATCCCCCGGTGGGGGGGTGATTTCTCACTTTCTTTCTTTCTGTTGAGCGCACACACCCTATAGCAAAATAAATCTCTCCAAAATAAAAAAAAAGAAAAAAAAAAAAAAACAGAATTAACTGTACTTATACTGTCTGCAAAAATCCTGGAAGAAGAAACAGTGATCCAATTTTTTTTTTTTGAGAGGTTTTTGCTATAGGGCGCATGCACTCACCAGAAAGACAGAGAGAGACAGAGAGACAGAAAGTTAAAAATCACGCCCCAGGGGGGATAACCATGCTACAATCTCTTCTCCTCCATTCTCCTCTCGGGATCTTGGGCATGCACGCACACACGCCTATCATAAGTTTAAGCTACAAGATCTGGGACTTGAACCACAGTCAACTACATAGGAATCCAGCGACATAGCCATTACAACAACACTAGTTCCAGTGATCCAATTTCAAAACATGAAACCACTTCTGAAGTAAATAGTCTCAGGGTTTCCTAGTTGGTTTATAAATAAGTTTATATTTGAAATAAAAAATAAATCATGAAGCCAGCAGCTGGTATCATGTTTCAAGTCCTGGACTCCCACATAGTCAACTGTGGTTCAAGTCCTGGACTGGAGGTTTGCTTTCCTACTTTCCCTCTCTCTTTATCTCTCTTTGGTGACTACGTGTGCCCTATAGCAAACTTAAAAAATAATAATAATTTTTAATAAAATAAAAAGAAAAATTTAGAAAAACTAAATTTATAAATTGTATGTAAAACATCTTTATCAAAAAGGGACAAATACATTAGACAAATTTGTTGAGAAAAACAAGCACAGAAAATATACATAAAATACTAAATTTATACATACTGTATTTATACATAAAAACAGAAAATATACATAAAAATAAACATCAGAAAGTTTAATTTCTATCTTGTTCCCCCTTCTACTAATGATAACAGCATTTAATTTGCACTTTGAACAAGATTGACATTGACTTTTGGAAAAGCAATTCATTTTGTCAAGATGGTTATATTGATGTGGAAAATATTTGTGTTTTTATTCTAATAATTAGAAGACTGAAAGAACAGTTGTATAAAAAATAAAAGTTAATTATTTTCTGCAAAAAGATGTCATCAATTCAAAAGATAAGAGACTAACATGGTTTATTAAAAATCTCCTTAATGAGACCAGCAAATTTAGAAGTTTGAGTTTATATTGTGTCACAAATTGCTTATTGTATTGCCACATCACAATCACTCACCAAAAGATGTCCTAAATAAAGATAAGGAGCAAAACATATGTCATTTGACTCTCACATGGCCAAACATGGTTCCTCACAGACCTGGCAGTTTGCTTTGTTACTTTTTCTCTCTCTGTCTCTCCCTTATGAGCACACATGCCTGTTAGCAAATTTAACATAATGATAAAAGATAAGATTAAATAAATAATTTTTTTAAAAAATCTATTTTGTGGGTTGAATCCATGTCCTGGTGATTAAATCAGCTGGATTTCACATGTCTTGAGTCCCAGACCTGGAGGCTTAAGAAACATTCCAGGCAAGTGTGTATGCATGTAGGCCCAAAAACTAAAGAGGAGGGAGAAATGGAAAAGGGATTGCATCCTGATTTTTCCCCCTGGGAGGCATTTTCTCCTCGTCTTTTCTCACTATCTCTCTGTCTTTCTCTGGGGAACACATTCCCACTAGGAAAAACAAAAAGCAAAAACACCTGTTCAAATTCAGAAGTTTTGAGTTTTATATTGTGTCACAAATTGCTTATTGTATTGTCACATCACAATCACACTCACCAAAAGATGTCCTAAGTAAAGATAAAGAACAAAACATATTTGTTCCCTTTTTAAAAGCTTTATTGGGTCTAAATAGTATCCAAAAATTGCACATATTTAATGTATGTATTTGGATAAACTTGGAGAAATGCATACCACTGCCACTATCAATAATCTAAACCTATTCATCTATATAATGTCTTTTAAAAGTTTTCCTACAACGGTCAGGTAGGTGGTGTGGTGGTAAGAGCAATGGATTCCCACATGACTGACTGTGGTTAGAATCTTGGACTTGTTAGCATGTTTTCTCCCTTTCTCTCTCTAAGTTTCTTTCTGGTCAATATGAAATATTAATAGCAATGAATAAAATTGAATAAATACTTCTTTAAAATTATTTATTATGTGGGACCAGCAGATGGCATAATGGCTATGTCACTGGACTCCCATGTAGTTAACAGCAGTTCAAGTCTCACACCCAGTGGCTTAAACTCACACCAGGTGTGTGTGCGTGGGTGCCCAAGATTCTGAGAGGAGAATGGAGGAGAAGGGATTGTAGTGTGGCCATCCCCCCCACAGAGTAATTTCTCGCTTTCTGTCTCTGTCTTTCTGGCAAATGCACATGCCCTATAGCAAAAGTCTCTCCAAAAAAATAAAATTATTTATTATGTAAGGCATGTTTATTTGCCGGGCAAAGAAAGAGAGAAGTGAGGGATCATCCTCCCCATAAAAAATGGTCATGATGTAATCATGATTTTGAAATTCATGATCAATGGAATTTCCTCCATTTGGAATTTTGGGCATGCACACATAAGTGCTTTTTTTAAAAAATAGTGATAATTTTATTTTACTTATTATTATTTTAAAAATTTGATCAAAAGAGACAGAGAGGAAGAGAAAGGGAAAGTCAGAAAGCAAGGTGTAGGATTCAAACCAAATCAGTCATGTGGGAGTCCAGCACCTTCTCAGCATTGCTACCTTTGGCCCCACCTGGAGTGTTTTGTAAGGTGTGGGTACAGGACTCAAGTTGCCAGCTTGGCCATATGCGATTTAGTCACCTTGTCTATGCCACTGTTTCACCCCATGTTGTACCCTTTACAAATGACCAAGATTAGCCTCCAATTAGTCCAAGCCAGATTTTATAAGACTGGATTTTATAAGAGTCTATGTACAAATCACAATGTGGGAAATATACTAGAATTTTTTCTGATAAGCTACAACCACTGTTCCATTTTTTTAAAGAGTTTATCTAACATGAGGCCCAAGCTGATGACCACTCAAATCAAACTGAGCTCCCATAGGAAAGTAAACATGTGAATAGAGATGTTAAAATAGAAGGATTACTTTATAGATGTGGACTGTCCACTTCTACATTAAATGCAGTTTTAATTTGTAAACCTTGCCTTTAATCCAGCTTCATCCATTTCTGAGGAAAAGCCAACTAATAAACAGCATTGAGTACAACATGCCCCTGGATGAAGAAAGAAATATGATACAGTATGATATCCAAAACCTCATGAAACTTCCTAATCATAGCTGACTGTTGGTTAAAGTAGAACATTTTATCTATGGGAATTCCCATGATCAAGTTTTTGTCATCAAAGAAGATATGATAAACTGGTCTGTTAGTTCAAAGAGGTACGACATCATTTCAATATAAAATACATACAGAGGTGGGATCAGCAGATTGCATAGTACTCACATCACTGGAATCCTACATGACTGATTGTGGTTTGAGTCCTGGACCTCATGACTTGAAACTCATGCTTGATGTGTGTTCCAGTCTCTTGGGGGTCTATTTCTCACTTTTCCTCTCACCGTCTATCTGTCTGTCTCTTGTTGGTGAGTACTCAAAAAAACAAAAAATCAAATTTATATGGAGTTACCTGAACAAAATCTTTAAATAAAGTTGTGTGACTACTTTAACTCAGAAATAAATTTGTTTTTTACAGGGCCAGAAGGTGGCATTATTATGAATGTGCTAACTCTGACATTGCTGACTATAATTTTAGTTTTGGATCCAGTGCCTCGAAAATCATGCCAGGCGTGCACGCGTGCACGCGCCTGTGTGTGTGTGTGTGTGTGTGTGTGTTGTGTGTGTGTGTTTGTGAATGCCCAAATCTGTAGAGTAGAATGAAGAAGGGATTGTGGTATGGCTATCTCCCTGAGGTTTAATTATACACTTATTCTTTTTCTCTTCTGTGAACAAACATAACTTATGCAAATTCTAAAGAAAACATATTGAACTTTTGTTTCAGTCAAAATACAAATTAAGAAAACAAAATTTGCGTTTTACATTCAGAATTGTACTGATTTTGCTTATATACATTCTAAACTATAGAAATACTTCCAGTGTTTATAAGCTGATTCGGTTTCTTATATTTGCTCAAGCAACAGTTTAATTAATAAAGTCAATGAGGTGGTGGTTATGTATACATAGTTGAATATTTTTAATAAGAAATATTTTTGGAATTTATTTTTAAATTTTTAAAATTACTTTTTAGAGAGATTTACCTGTAGGGCACATGTTCTCACCACAGAGACAGACAGAAACAGAGAGGGCAAAAGTGAAAAATCATGCCCCAGGGGGTATTGCCACACTATAATCTCTATTCTCCCATTCTTTTTTGGGTATTTGGGGCAAACACATACATGCACAAGGTATGAGTTTCAAGTCACTGGGTCTGAGATTCAAACTTGGCTCAGCCATGTGGGAATCCACTGATGTAACCATTGCACCTTTTGCTGGTCCCCAAGAAATGCATTTTTAAGAAATTCATTCTGTGAACATCATAGATTGCACTTACACAAACCTAGATGATATTTCACACAGCACATGGAATTTATATGACCTATACTATTATGTTTTAGTAGTATTAACATATATGCAGTTCATTATTGACTGAAATGTCTTATGTTTTTATGGAGCACATGAATTTTTCATATATATGTATATGTGTGTGTGTGTATAAAAAATTTCTCTATGTATCAAGAAACCCTTTATCATTTGTGAAAAAGTCCTTAAAATTTGGTATACTGTAAAGTAGATTATAGAATAAGATACCATTCACATTTTTGTAGATACCATTCACAGTTCTCTTGACATTTTGGATATCACTCTTATTTTATTAAGAGTTATGTATTTTTGACTTTCCGTGCCTGCCAGCAGGCAAAAGGCCCACCTACAAGCCTCTGGCCAGCAAGGGATACTGAGGGAGGGGCACCTCTGACCCCCACGCCACTTCCAGACCCCAAGGCCCCAGACTCCACCTTCTAGGAAGGTAGACAGGATCTTCCTGCAGCGGCTTTTTTCTTGAACCCCCTCCATTCTCTTATTAATACCTAGCTCTGCTTCTCCCTCCAGACTTCCCCTGCCTGCCAGCAGGCAAAAGGCTCTCCTACAAGCCTCTGGCCAGCAAGGGATACTGAGGGAGGGTCACCACTGACCCCCACCCCACTTCCAGACCCCCAAGCCCCAGACTCCACCTTCTAGGTAGGTAGCCAGAATCTTTCTGCGGCAGCTTTTTTCTTGAATCCCCTCCATTCTCTTTTAAATAACTAGCTCTGCTTCTCCCTCCAGACTTACCGGGCCAGCCGGAAGGCAAAAGGCTCTCCTACAAGCCTCTGGCCAGCAAGGGATACTGAGGGAGGGGCACATCGGACCCCCACCCCACTTCCAGACCCTCATGTCCCAGACGCCACCTTCTAGATCGGTACCCAGGATCTTCCTGCGGCAGCTTTTTTCTTCAACACCCTCCATTCTCTTTAATACCTAGCTCTGCTTCTCTGTCTAGACTTTCCGTGCCTGCCAGCAGGCAAAAGGCTCTCCTACAAGCCTGGGGCCAGCAAGGGATACTGAGGGAGGGTCACCTCTGACCCCCACCCCACTTCCAGACCCCCAGGTTCTAGACTCCACCTTCTAGGTACATAGCCAGGATCTTCATGCTGCGGCTTTTTTCTTGAACCCGCTTTATTCTCTCGTTAATACCTAGCTCTGTTTCTCCCTCCAGACTTTCTGTGCCTGCCAGCAGGAAAAAGGCTCTCCTACAAGCCTCTGGCCAGCAAAGGATACTGAGGGAGGGTTACCACTGACCCCCACTCCATTTCCAGATCCCCAGGCCCCAGACTCCACCTTCTAGGTAGGTAGCAAGGATCTTCCAGCGGCGGCTTTTTTCTTGATCCCTCTCCATTCTCTCGTTAATACCTAGCTCTACTTCTCCCTCCAGACTTTCCGTGCCTGCCAGCAGGCAAAAGGCTCTCCTAAAAGGCTCTGGTCCGCAAGGGATACAGAGGGAGGGTCACCTCTGACCCCAACCCCACTTCCAGACCCCCAGGCCCCAGCCTCCACCATCTATGTAGGTAGCCAGGATCTTCCTGCGGCGTCTTTTTTCTTGAACCCCCTCCATTCTCTCGTTAATACCTAGCTCTGCTTCTCCCTCCAGATTTTCCGTGCCTACCAGCAGGCAAACGGCTCTCCTACAAGCCTCTGGCC
Organism: Tupaia tana; assembly: GCA_026018925.1. Classification (NCBI taxonomy): domain Eukaryota; kingdom Metazoa; phylum Chordata; class Mammalia; order Scandentia; family Tupaiidae; genus Tupaia; species Tupaia tana. Next base: position 7,013,537 of record JAKSZU010000025.1, on the reverse strand, counting down.
AGCAAGGGATACGAAGGGAGGGTCACCTCTCACCCCTACCCCACTTCCAGACCTTCAGGCCCCAGACTCCACCTTCTAGGTATGTAGACAGGATCTTCCTGCGGCGCCTTTTTTCTTGAAACCCCTCCATTCTCTCGTTAATACCTAGCTCTGCTTCGCCCTCCAGACTTTCTGTGCCTGCCAGCTTTCAAAAGGGTCCCCTACAAGCCTGTGACAAGCAAGGGATACGGAGGGAGGGTCACCTCTGACCCCACCCCATTTCCAGAACCCCACGTTCCAGACTACACTTTCTAGGTAGGTAGCCAGGATCTTTCTGAGGCGACTTTTTTCTTGAACTCCCTCCATTCTCTTGGTAATACCATGATCTGCTTCTCCCTCCAGACTTCCTGTGCCTGCCAGCAGGCAAAAGTCTCTCCTATAAGCCTCTGGCCAGCAATGGATACTTACGGAGGGGCACCTTTGACCACTACCCCACTTCCAGACACCCAGGCCCCAAACTCAACCTTCTAGGAAAGAAGCCAGGATCTTCCTGCGGTGGCTTTTTTTGAACCTCCTCCATTCTCTTGTTAATACCTAGCTCGGTTTCTCCTTCCAGACTTCCCGTGTCTGCCAGTAGGCAAAAGGCTCTCCTACAAGCCTGTGGCCAGCAAGGGATACTGAGGGAGGGGCACCTCTGACCCCCACCCCACTTCCAGACCCCCAGGCCCCAGACTCCACCTTCCAAGTAGGTAGCCAGGATCTTCCTGTGGCGACTTTTTTCTTGAACCCCCTCCATTCTCACGTTAACAGCTAGCTCTGCTTGTGCCTCCAGACTTTCCGTGCCTGGGAGCAGGCAAAAGGCTCTCCTACAAGTCTCTGGCCAGCAAGGGATACTGAGGGAGGGTCACCTCTGACTGCCACCTTACTTCCAGACCCCCAGGCCCCAGACTCCACCTTCTAGGTAGGTAGCCAGGATCTTCCTGCGGTGGCTTTTTTCTTGAACCCCCTCCATTCTCTTGTTAATACCTAGCTCTGCTTCTCCATCCAGAATTTCCGTGCCTGCCAGCAGGCATAAGGATCTCCTACAAGCCTCTGGCCAGCAAAGGATACTGAGGGAGGGTTACAACTGACCCCCACCCCACTTCCAGACGCCCAGGCCCCAGCCTCCACCTTCTAGGTAGGTAGCAAGGATCTTCCTGCGGCGGCTTTTTTCTTGATCCCTCTCAATTCTCTCGTTAATACCTAGCTCTGCTTCTCCCTCCAGACTTTCCGTGCCTGCCAACAAGCTAAAGGCTCTCCTACAAGCCTCTGGCCAGCAAGGGATACTGAGGGAGGGTCACCTCTGACCCCCTCCCCACTTCCAGACCCCTGATCCCAGACTCCACCTTCTAGGTAGGTAGCCAGGATCTTCCTGCGGCGGCTTTTTTCTTGAACCCACTCCATTCTCTCGTTAATACCTAGCTCTGCCTCTCCCTCTAAATTTTCTGTGCCTGCTAGCAGGCAAAATGCTCTCCTACAAGCCTTTAGCCAGCAAGGGATACTGAGGGAAAGTCACCTCTGACCCACACCACACTTCCAGACCCCCAGGACCCAGAATCCACCTTCTAGGTAGGTAGCCAGGATCTTCCTGCAGCGGATTTTTCCTTGAATCCCCTCTATTCTCTTGTTAATACCTAGCTCTGCTTCTCCCTCCAGAATTCCCATGCCTGCCAGCAGGCAAAAGGCTCTCCTACAAGCCTGTGGCCAGCAAGGGATACTGAGTGAGGATCACCTTTGACCGCCACCCCACTTCCAGACCCCCATGCCCCAGAATCCACCTTCTAGGTAGGTAGCCAGGATCTTCCTGTGTCGGCTTTTTTCTTGATCCCCCTCCATTCTCTCGTTAATACCTAGCTCTGCTTCTCCCTCCAGACTTTCCGTGCCTGCCAGCAGGCAAAAGGCTCTCCTACAAGCCTCTGTCCAGCAAGAGATACTGATGGAGGGTCACCTCTGACCCCCACCCCACTTCCAGACCCCCAGGCCCCAGACTCCACCTTCTAGGTAAGTAGCCAGGATCTTCCGACGGCGGCTTTTTTCTTGAACCCCCTGCATTTTCTTATTAATACCTAGCTCTGCTTCTCCCTCCAGACTTCCCATGCCAGCCAACAAGCAAAAGGCTCTCCTACAAACCTCTGACCAGCAAAGGATACTGAAGGAGAAGAACTTCTGACCCCCAATCCACTTCCAGACCCCCAAGCACCAGACTCCACCTTCTAGGTAAGTAGCCAGGATCTTTCTGTGGCGGCTTTTTTCTTGAACTCCTCCATTCTCTTGGTAATACCTAGCTCTGCTTCTCCCACCAGACTTCCCGTGACTGCCAGCAGGCAAAAGTCTCTCCTATAAGCCTCTGGCCAGCAATGGATACTTACGGAGGTGGACCTCTGAACCCCACCCCACTTCCAGACCCCCAGGCCCCAGACTCCAACTTCTAGGTAGGTAGCCAGGATCTTCATGCGGTGGCTTTTTTCTTGAACCCCCTCCATTCTCTTGTTAATACCTAGCACAGTTTCTCCTTCCAGACTTCCCGAGTCTGCCAGCAGGATAAAAGCTATTCTACAAGCCTCTGGCCAGCAGGATTACTGAAGGAGGGGCACCTCTGACACCCACCCCACTTACAGACCCCCAGGCCCTAGACTCCACCTTCTAGGTAGGAAGCCAGGATCTTCCTGTGTCGGCTTTTTTCTTGAACCCCCTCCATTCTGTTGTTAATACCTAGCTCTGCTTCTCCCTCCAGACTTTCCGTGGCTGCCAGCAGGCAAAAGGCTCTCCTACAAGCCTCTGGCCAGCAAGGGATACTGAGGAGGGGTCACCTCTGACCGCCACCTTACTTCCAGACCCCCAGGCCCCAGACTCCACCTTCTAGATAGGTAACCTGGAACTTCCTCCGGCGGCTTTTTTCTTGAACTCGCTCCATTCTCTTGTTAATACATAGCTCTGCTTCTCCCTCCAGGATTTCCGTGCCTGCCAACAGGCTAAAGGCTCTTCTACAAGCCTCTGGCCAGCAAGGGATACTGAGGGAGGGTCACCTCTGACATCCACCCCACTTCCAGACCCCCAGGCCCCAGACCCCACCTTTTAGGTAGGAAGCTAGGATCTTCCTGCGGTGGCTTTTTTCTTGTACCCCCTCCATTCTCTCGTTAATACCTAGCTCTGCTTCTCCCTCCAGAATTCCCATGCCTGACAGCAGGCAAAAGGCTCTCCTACAAGCCTCAGCCCAGCAAAGGATACTAAGAGAGGGTCACCTCTGACCGCCACTTTACTTCCTGACCCCCAGGCTCCAGACTCCACCTTCTAGGAAGGTAGCCAGGATCTTCCTCCGGTGGCTTTTCTCTTGAACTCCCTCCATTCTCCCATTAATACCTAGCTCTGCTTCTCCCTCCAGACTTTCCGTGCCTGCCAACAGGCTAAAGGCTCTCCTACAAGCCTCTAGCCAGCAAGGGATACTGAGGGAGGGGCAACGCTGACTCTCACCCCACTACCAGACACCCAGGCCCCAGACCCAACCTTCTAGGTAGGTAGCCAGGATCTTCCTGCGGTGGCTTTTTTCTTGAACCCCCTCCATTCTCTCGTTAATACCTAGCTATGTTTCTCCCTCCAGACTTCCCTTGCCTGCCAGCAGGCAAAAGGCTCTCCTACAAGCCTCTGGCCAGCAAGGGATACTGAGGGAGGGTCACCTCTGACCCCCACCCCACTTTAGTCCCCCAAGCCCGAGACTCCACCTTCTAGGTAGGTAGCCAGGATCTTCCGGCGGCGGCTTTACTCTTGAACCACCTCCATTCTCTCTTTAATACCTAGCTCTGCTTTTCCCTCCAGACTTTCCGTGCCTGCCAGCAGGCAAAAGGCTCCCCCAAAAGCCTCTGGCCAGCAAGGGATACTGAGGGAGGGTCACCTCTGATCCCCACCCCACTTCCAGACCCCCAGGCCCCAGACTCCACATTCTAGGTAGGTAGTCAGGATCTTCCTGCGGCGGCTTTTTTCTTGAACCCCCTCCATTCTCTTGTTAATACCTAGGTCTGCTTCTCCCTCCAGACTTTCCGTGTCTGCCAGCGGGCAAAAGGCTCTCCTACAAGTCTGTGGCCAGCAAGGAATACTGAGGGAGGGTCACCTCTGACACCCCACCCCAATTCCAGACCCCCAGGTCCCAGCCTCCACCTTCTATGTAGGTAGGCAGGATCTTCCTGCGGTGTCTTTTTTCTTGAACCCCCTCCATTCTCTCATTAATACCTAGCTCTGCTTCTCCATCCATACTTTCCGTGCCTACCGGTAGGCAAACGGCTCTCCTACAAAAATCTGGCTAGCAAGGGATACTAAGGGAGTGTCACCTCTCACCCCTACACCACTTCCAGACCTTCAGGCCCCAGACTCCACCTTCTAGGTAGGTAGCCAGGATCTTCCTGCGGCGGCTTTTTCTTGAACCCCTCCATTCTCTGGTTAATACCTAGCTCTGCTTCTCCCTCCAGACTTTCTGTGCCTGCCAGCAGGCAAAAAGATCTCCTACATGCCTGTGGCCAGCAAGGCATATGGAGGGAGGGTCACCTCTGACCCCCACCCCAATTCCAGAACCCCACGTCCCAGACTCCACCTTCTAGGTAGGTAGCCCGTGTCTTCCTGCGGCAGGTTTTTTCTTGAACTCCATCCATTCTCTTGGTAATACCTAGCTCTGCTTCTCCCTCCAGACTTCCTGTGCCTGCCAGCACGCAAAAGTCTCTCCTATAAGCCTATGGCCAGCAATGGATACTTATGGATGGGCACCTCTCACCCCCACCCCACTTCCAGACCCCCAGGCCCCAGACTCCACCTTCCAGGTAGGTAGCCAGGATCTTCCTGCGGCGGCTTTTTTCTTGAACCCCCTCCATTCTCTCGTTAGTACCTAGCTCTGCTTCTCCCTCCAGAATTTCTGTGCCTGCCAGCAGGCAAAAGGCTCTCCTACAAGCCTCAGCCCAGCAAAGGATACTAAGAGAGGGTCACCTCTGACCGCCACTTTACTTCCTGACCCCCAGGCTCCAGACTCCACCTTCTAGGAAGGTAGCCAGGATCTTCCTCCGGCGGCTTTTCTCTTGAACTCCCTCCATTCTCTCATTAATACCTAGCTCTGCTTCTCCCTCCAGACTTCCCTTGCCTGCCAGCAGGCAAAAGGCTCTCCTACAAGCCTCTGGCCAGCAAGGGATACGAAGGGAGGGTCACCTCTCACCCCTACCCCACTTCCAGACCTTCAGGCCCCAGACTCCACCTTCTAGGTATGTAGACAGGATCTTCCTGCGGCGCCTTTTTTCTTGAAACCCCTCCATTCTCTCGTTAATACCTAGCTCTGCTTCGCCCTCCAGACTTTCCGTGCCTGCCAGCTTTCAAAAGGGTTCCCTACAAGCCTGTGACAAGCAAGGGATACAGAGGGAGGGTCACCTCTGACCCCCACCCCATTTCCAGAAACCCACGTCCCAGACTCCACTTTCTAGGTAGGTAGACAGGATCTTCCTGCAGCGGCTTTTTTCTTGAACTCCCTCCATTCTCTTGGTAATACCATGCTCTGCTTCTCCCTCCAGACTTCCTGTGCCTGCCAGCAGGCAAACTCTCTCCTATAAGCCTCTGGCCAGCAATGGATACTTACGGAGGGGCACCTTTGACCCCTACCCCACTTCCAGACACCCAGGCCCCAAACTCAACCTTCTAGGTAAGTAGCCCGAATCTTCTGCGGTGGCTTTTATTTGGAACCTCCTCCATTCTCTTGTTAATACCTAGCTCGGTTTCTCCTTCCAAACTTCCCGTGTCTGACAGCAGGCAAAAGGCTCTCCTACAAGCCTGTGGCCAGCAAGGGATACTGAGGGAGGGGCACCTCTGACCCCCACCCCAATTCCGGAACCCCACGTCCCAGACTCCACCTTCCAAGTAGGTAGCCAGATTCTTCCTGTGGTGGCTTTTTTATTGAACCCCCTCCATTCTCACGTTAATACCTAGCTCTACTTGTGCCTCCAGACTTTCCATGCCTGCCAGCAGGCAAAAGGCTCTCCTACAAGCCTCTGGCCAGCAAGGGATACTGAGGGAGGGTCACCTCTGACCGCCTCCTTATTTCCAGAACCCCAGGTCCCAGACTCCACCTTCTAGGTAGGTAGCCAGGATCTTCCTGCGGTGGCTTTTTTCTTGAACCCCCTCCATTCTCTTGTTAATACCTAGCTCTGCTTCTCCATCCAGACTTTCCGTGCCTGCCAGCATGCATAAGGATCTCCTACAAGCCTCTGGCCAGCAAAGGATACTGAGGGAGGGTTACCACTGACCCCCACCCCACTTCCAGACCCCCAGGCCCCAGACTCCACCTTCTAGGTAGGTAGCAAGGATCTTCCTGCGGAGGCTTTTTTCTTGATCCCTCTCCATTCTCTTGTTAATACCTAGCTCTGATTCTCCCTCCAGACTTTCCGTGCCTGCCAACAAGCTAAAGGCTCTCCTTCAAGCCTCTGGCCAGCAAGGGATACTGAGGGAGGGTCACCTCTGACCCCCTCCCCACTTCCAGACCCCCGATCCCAAACTCCACCTTCTAGGTAGGTAGCCAGGATCTTCCTGCGGCGACTTTTTTCTTGAACCCACTCCATTCTCTTGTTAATACCTAGCTCTGCCTCTCCCTCTAGACTTTCTGTGCCTGCCAGCAGGCAAAATGCTCTCCTACAAGCCTTTAGCCAGCAAGGGATACTGAGGGAAAGTCACCTCTGACCCCCACCACACTTCCAGACCCGCAGGACCCAGAATCCACCTTCGAGGTAGGTAGCCAGGATCTTCCTGCAGAGGATTTTTCCTTGAATCCCCTCTATTCTATTGTTAATACCTAGCTCTGCTTCTCCCTCCAGAATTCCCATGCCTGCCAGCAGGCAAAAGGCTCTCCTACAAGCCTGTGGCCAGCAAGGGATACTGAGTGAGGGTCACCTTTGACCGCCACCCCACTTCCAGACCCCCATGCCCCAGAATCCACCTTCTAGGTAGGTAGCCAGGATCTTCCTGTGTCGGCTTTTTTCTTGTACCCCCTCCATTCTGTTGTTAATACCTAGCTCTGCTTCTCCCTCCAGACTTTCCGTGCCTGCCAGCAGGCAAAAGGCTCTCCTACAAGCCTCTGTCCAGCAAAGCATACTGAGGGAGGGTCACCTCTGACACCCCACCCCACTTCCAGACCCCCAGGTCCCAGCCTCCACCTTCTATGTAGGTAGGCAGGATCTTCCTGCTGCGTCCTTTTTCTTGAACCCCCTCCATTCTCTCGTTAATACCTAGCTCTGCTTCTCCCTCCATACTTTCCGTGCCTACCAGTAGCGAAACGGCTCTCCTACAAGACTCTGGCCAGCAAGGGATACTAAGGGAGTGTCACCTCTCACCCCTACCCCACTTCCAGACCTTCAGGCCCCAGACTCTACCTTCTAGGTAGGTAGCCAGGATCTTCCTGCGGCAGCTTTTTCTCGAACCCCCTCCATTCTCTGGTTAATCCCTAGCTCTGCTTCTCCCTCCAGACTTTCTGTGCCTGCCAGCAGGCAAAAGGGTCTCCTACATGCCTGTGGCCAGCAAGGGATACGGAGGGAGGGTCACCTCTGACCCCCACCCCAATTCCGGAACCCTACGTCCCAGACTCCACCTTCTAGGTAGGTAGCCAGGATCTTCCTGCGGCAGCTTTTTTCTTGAACTCCCTCAATTCTGTTGGTAATACCTAGCTCTGCTTCTCCCTCCAGACTTCCTGTGCCTGCCAGCACGCAAAAGTCTCTCCTATAAGCCTGTGGCCAGCAATGGATACTTACGGAGGGGCACCTCTCACCCCCACCCCCACTTCCAGACCCCCAGGCCCCTGACTCCACCTTCCAGGTAGGTAGCCAGGATCATCCTGCGGCGGCTTTTTTCTTGAACCCCCTCCATTCTCTCGTTAGTACCTAGCTCTGCTTCTCCCTCCAGAATTTCTGTGCCTGCCAGCAGGCAAAAGGCTCTCCTACAAGCCTCAGCCCAGCAAAGGATACTAAATGAGGGTCACCTCTGACCGCCACCTTACTTCCTGACCCCCAGGCTCCAGACTCCACCTTCTAGGAAGGTAGCCAGGATCTTCCTCCGGTGGCTTTTCTCTTAAACTCCCTCCATTCTCTCATTAATACCTAGCTCTACTTCTCCCTGCAGACTTTCCGTGCCTGCCAACAGGCTAAAGGCTCTCCTACAAGCCTCTAGCCAGCAAGGGATACTGAGGTAGGGGCACCTCTGACTCTCACCCCACTTCCAGACACCCAGGCCCCAGACCCCACCTTCTAGGTAGGTAGCCAGGATCTTCCCGCGGCAGCTTTTTTCTTCAATCCCCTCTATTCTTTCGTTAATACATAGCTCTGCTTCTCCCTTCAGACTTTCCGTGCCTGCCAGCATGCAACAGGCTCTCTTACAAGCCTCTGGGCAGCAAGGGATACTGAGGGAGTGTCACTACTGACCCCCACCCCACGTCCACACCCCAGGCCCCAGACTCCACCTTCTAGGTATGTAGCCAGGATCTTCCTGTGGCGACTTTTTTCTTGAACCCCCTCCATTCTCTCGCTAATACGTAGCTCTGCTTCTCCCTCCAGACTTTCCGTGCCTGCCAGCAGGCAAAAGGCTCTCCTACAAGCTTCTGTCCAGCAAGGAATACTGAGGGAGGGTCACCACTCACCCCCACCCCACTTCCAGACGCCCAGGCCCCAGACTCCACCTTCTAGGTAGGTAGCAAGGATCTTCCTGCGGCAGCTTTTTTCTTGAACCCTCTCTATTCTCTTGTTAATACCTAGCTCTGCTTCTCCCTCCAGAATTTTCGTGCCTGCCAGCAGGCTAAAGGCTCTCTTACTAGCCTCTGTCCAGCAAGGGATACTGAGGGAGGGTCACCTCTGACAGCCACCCCACTTCCAGACCCCCAGGCCCCAGAGTCCACCTTCATGTTAGGTAGCCAGGATCTTTCTGCACCGGCTTCTTTCTTGAACCCCCTCCATTCTCTCGTTAATACCTACCTCTGCTTCTCCCTCCAGACATTCCGTGCCTGCCAGCAGGCAAAAGGCTCTCCTACAAGCCTCTGGCCAGCAAGGGATACTGTGGGATTGTCACCTATGACCCCACCCTACGTCCAGACCCCCTGGCCCCAGACTCCACCTTCTAGGTAGGTAGCCAGGATCTTCCTGCGGTGGCTTTTTTCTTGAAACCCCTCAATTCTCTCATTAATACCTAGCTCTGCTTCTCCCTCCAGACTTTACGTACCGGCCAGCAGGAAAAAGGCTCTCCTATAAGCCTCTGGCCAGCAATGGATTCAGAGGGAGGGGCACCTCTGACCCCCACCCCACTTCCGGACCCCCAAGCCCCAGACTCCACCTTCTAGGTAGGTAGCCAGGATCTTCCTGCAGCGTCTTTTTTCTTGAACCCCCTCCATTCTTTCGTTAATACCTAGCTCTGCTTCTCCCTCCAGACTTCTTTTGCCTGCCAGCAGGGAAAAGGCTCTCCTACAAGCCTCTGGCCAGCAAGGGATACTGAGGAAGGGTCACCTCTGACCCCTACCCCACTTCCAGACACCCAGGCCCCAGAGTCCACCTTCTACTTAGGTAGCCAGGATCTTCCTGCGGCGGCTTTTTTCTTGAACCCCCTCCATTCTCTCGTTAATACCTAGTTCTACTTCTCCCTCCAGACTTTCCGTGCCTGCCATCAGGCAAAAGCCTCTCCTACAAGCCTCTAGCCAGCAAGGATACTGATGGAGGGTCACCTCTGTCCCCAATCCCACGTCCAGAACCCCAGGCCCCAGACTCCACCTTCTAGGTAGGCAACGAGGATCTTCCTGTGGCGGCTTTTTTCTTGAATCCCCACCATTCTCTCGTTAATACATAGCTCTGCTTCTCCCTTCAGACTTTCCATGCCTGCCAGCAGGCAACAGGCTCTCCTACAAGCCTCTGGCCAGCAAGGGATACTGAGGGAGGGTCACTACTGATCCCCACCCCACGTCCAGACCCCAGTCTCCAGACTCCACCCTCTAGGTAGGTAGCCAGGATCTTCCTGCGGCGGCTGTTTTCTTGAACTCCCTCCATTCTCTCGCTAATACCTAGCTCTGCTTCTTCCTCCAGACTTTCTGTGCCTGCTAGCAGGCAAAAGGCTCTCCTACAAGCTTCTGGCCAGCAAGGGATACTGAGGGAGGGTCACCTCTGGCCCCCACCCCACTTCCAGACTCCCAGGCCCCTGAGTCCACCTTCTAGGTAGGTAGCCAGGATCTTTCTGCGGTGGCTTCTTTCTTGAACCCCCTCCCTTCTCTCATTAATACATAGCTCTGCTTCTTTCTCCAGACTTCCCTTGCCTGCCAGCAGGCAAAAGGCTCTCCTACAAGCCTCTGGCCAGCAAGGGATACTGAGGGATTGTCACCTATGACCCCCACCCCACTTCCAGACCCCCAGGCCCCAGATTCCACCTTCTAGGTACTAGCCAGGATCTTCTTGCGGCGGCTTTTTTTCTTGTACACCCTCCATTCTCTCGTTAATACCTACCTCTGCATCTCCCTCCTGACTTTCCATGCCTGCCAGCACGCAAAAGGCTCTCCTATAAGCCTCTGGCCAGCAAGGGATACTGAGGGAGGGCCACTTCTTACCCCTACCCTACTTCCAGACCCCCAGAACCCAGACTCCACCTTCTAGGTACGTAGCCAGTATCTTCCTGCGGCGGCTCTTTTCTTGAACCCCCTCCATTCTCTCATTAATACCTAGCTCTGCTTGTCCGTCTAGACTTTCCGTTCCTGCCCACAGGCAAAAGGCTCTCCTAACAAGCCTCTGGCCAGCAAGGGATACTGAGGGAGGGTCTCCTATGAACCCACCCCACTTCCAGACCCCCAGGCCCCAGACTCCACCTTCTAGGTAGGTAGCCAGGATCTTCCTGCGGCAGCTTTTTTCTTGAACCCCCTCCATCTCTTGTTAATACCTAGCTCTTCTTCTCCCTTCAGACTTTCCGTGCCTGCCAGCAGGCTAAAGGCTCTCCTACAAGCCTCTGGCCAGCCAGGGATACTCAGGGAGGGTCACCTCTGATCCCCACCCCACTTCCTGACCCCCAGGCCCCAGAGTCCTCCTTCTAGGTAGGTAGCCAGGATCTTCCTGTGGCAGCTTCTTTCTTGAACACCCTCCATTGTCTCGTTGATACCTAGGTCTGCTTCTCCCTCCAGACTTTCCGTGCCTGACAAGAGGCTAAAGGCTCTCCTACAACCCTCTGGCCAGCAAGGAATACTGAGGGAGTGTCACCTATGACCCGCACTCCACTTCCAGACCCCCAGGCCCCAGACTCCACCTTCTAGGTAGGTAGCCAGGGTCTTCCTGCGGCTGCTTTTTTCTTGAACCCCCTCCATTTTCTCGTTAATACCTAGGTCTGCTTCTCCCTCTAGACTTTCCGTGCCTGCCAGCAGGCAGAAGGCTCTCCTACAAGCCTCTGTCGAAATCGTGTTAGCACGGCGCGGGACTTTTTCTTTATTTTTCTCTGTCGTCTTTCCTTTCGTTGCATATTGTACTCTTCTCCTCATTTTTTACCCTTCCAGACAGATGAGACAGGTCTAGAATCATATATCTGAAATTTCCTAGTAAGGTAAATGTCTCTGGGATCCTCTCTAGTACTGATCCCCCTGTGAAAAAGGAGATACTGCTTGTTAGACACTTCTGTAGAGTTCCCCTCCTGAGAGCACATTGTTAAAAACAACAGAAGAGAGACTTCAGCAAACATCTATTCCCATCAAAAAGGAAAGACTCTTACTTCTAGTGGGAGAAAAGTTCTCCCAAGAGGTCTTTAAAAGGGAAGTAATCTTCCAATGGCTAGAAGTAGAAAAAGAGCTTCAGGTCTGAATAAACATGGAAATATGTCTCCAACAAAGGAAAATGCCCCTCCATGTCTCGTAAATATGGAGGACATTACCAAAATGACAGACACAGAATTTCGAACATTCATGGTGAACAAATTCTGTGAATTGGAAAAATAAAAGAGACAACAAACTACAGGAAATTAGGAAGTCTTTCCAGGATATGAAAGAAGAAATGGATACTCTGAGAAAGAATCAGGTCTCTAGTCTATTAGAGATAAAGTCTATAATACAAGAAATCAAAAACTCTCTGGAAAGTATTAAGAGCCGATTAGACCATGCTGAAAATCGAATCTCTGATGTAGAAGATAAAACCTCTGATCTAGAAAATAACTACAAAAAGGTCAAGAAAATAACTAAAAAACATGAGGATAATATACGAGAAATACTAGACTCTATTAGACGCCCAAACACCAGAATAATCGGCATCCCAGAAGGTGAAGAAACTAATAGCAGAATGGAAAATCTATTCCATGACATCCTGGAAGAAAATTTCCCAAGCCTAGAGAGGCACCGAACCACCCGGACCCAAGAAATACAAAGGAACCCAAATAGAATCTACCCCAGAAGATCTTCCCCAAGGCACATCTTAGCCAGGCTGTCTAAGGTCACAGAAAAAGACATGATACTAAAACTGGCAAGAGAGAAACGAGAAGTAACTTACAAAGGCCATCCCATAAGACTAACACCAGACCTCTCTTCAGAAACAATGCAAGCAAGGAAAGAATGGGAAGACATACTGAAAGTGTTGAGAAACAATTTCAGCCAAGACTATTATACCTTGCAAGATTATCCTTCATTTGGGAAAAAAAGATTAAAATCTTCTCAGACAAACAAAACCTGAAAGAATTTGCCAACACCAGACCAGCTCTTCAAGAAATCCTGAATAAAGTACTGTTCCAGGAAAATTAAAGACGCAACAGCCAGAAACAAAGAAATAACAGGCAACTAAGACAATGGTTAACTTAAATGTCAGTACAGATCCTGTAACATCGATAATAACATTGAATGTTAATGGTTTAAATTCTCCAATCAAGAGACACAGACTGGCTGAATGGATAAAAAAACAGAAACCCTCTATCTGTTGCCTACAAGAAACCCACCTCATGGAGAAAGACATACATAGACTGAAAGTAAAGGGTTGGAAAAAGGTTTTCCATGCAATTGGGAAACAGAAAAGAGCTGGAGTTGCGATACTAATTTCTGACAAAATAGGCTTTAAAACAAAAAGTGTTCAAAGAGACAAAGAAGGGCACTATATCATAGTAAAAGGCTCTATAGATCGAGAAGATATAATGCTTATTAATATCTATGCTCCTAACACAGGAGCACCCAAATATGTGAAGAAAAGACTGTTAGATCTGAAAGGGTAGATAGACTGCAACACACTAATTGTTGGAGATCGCAACACCGCATTATCCCTTCTGGACAGATCATCTAGGCAAAAAATAGGTAAAGAGATCAAGGATCTAAATGATATTATAAATCAATTGGACTTAACAGACATCTATAGAACTTTCCACCCAAAAACCACAAGATATAGCTTTTTCTCACCCCAACATGGAACTTTCTCGAAGATTGACCACATCATAGGACACAAAGCAAGCCTCTACAGATTCAGAGGCATAGAAACTATTTCCAGCATCTTCTCTGACCATGATGGAATTAAACTTGTGTTTAATTTCAAGAGAAATCCTCAAAAATACCTAAAAACATGGAAACTAAATAACCTACTCCTGAATGACTCCACTATTACCGAAGAAATAAAGTCTGAAGTCAAAAGATTCATAGAAGCCAATGACAATGAAGACACGAGTTTCCATAATCTTTGGGACACTGCCAAAGCAGTCATAAGAGGGAAGTTCATAGCAATTAGTGCACATAAGAGGAAGACAGAGAGAAGGCTAATGGATCACCTAACATCAAGCCTTAGAGAATTGGAAAAGCAACAGCAAAAAAATCCAAAAAATTACAGGAGAAAGGAAATAATAAAGATCCGAGCAGAAATAAATGAAATAGAAAATAAACGTACTATACAGAAAGTAAGTGAAAGCAAAAGCTGGTTCTTTGAAAGGATAAACAAAATTGATACCCCAATAGCGAGACTTATTAAGAAGAAGAGAGAAAGGAACCAGGTGAATCAAATCTGCAATGAGGCTGGTAACATAACAACAGACAGAGTAGAAATTCAAAACATCATTAGAGGATACTTTGAACATCTATACGCTAAGAAACAAGATAAGCTGGATGAGATGGACAAATTCCTGGACAAATATAATCTACCAAGAATGAGCCAGGAAGAAATAGAAAGTCTGAATAGGCCCATAACAAGCCAGGAGATTGAATCAGTAATAAGTAACCTCCCAACAAAGAAAAGCCCTGGCCCCGATGGATTCACCTCTGAATTCTACAAAACTTTCAAAGAAGAGTTAACTCCCATTCTGCTCAAATTATTTCTAAAGATCCAAAAGGGCGAATCTCTCCCTAATTTATTCTATGAAGCCTCTGTCACCCTCATCCTCAAAACAGATAAGGACAGGACAAGGAAGGAAAACTATAGACCAATATCTCTGATGAACATAGACTCAAAGATTCTCAACAAGATACTAGCAAATCGTATTCAACAACTTATAAAGAAGATCATACACCATGATCAGGTAGGCTTTATTCCAGGAATTCAAGGTTGGTTCAACATACGCAAAACCATAAATGTAATACACCATATTAATAGGAAGAAAGACAAAAACCATATGGTCATATCGATTGACACAGAAAAAGCATTTGATAAGATACAATATCCCTTCATGATCAAGACTCTTAGCAAAATCGGCATAGAAGGGCCATTTCTCAATACAATAAAAGCCATCTATGAAAAACCCATAGCGAACATCATCCTGAATGGAGAAAAGCTGAAAGCTTTCCCACTAAACACAGGAACAAAACAAGGATGCCCACTTTCTCCTCTCCTTTTCAATATAGTTCTGGAAGTCCTCGTCAACGCAATCAGAAAAGAGGAAAAAATAAAGGGCATTCAAATAGGAAAATAAGAGGTGAAACTCTCTCTATTTGCAGATGACATGATTGTATACATAGAAGACCCAATGGTCTCCATGGAAAAATTACTTGAAGTAATACATGAATTCAGTAAAGTTGCAGGATATAAAATCAATATACAGAAATCGATAGCATTTCTATATATGAATAACAGGCAGACTGAGATAGAACTGAAAAAACTTATTCCGTTTACCATAGCCACTAAAAGTATAAGATATTTAGGAAAAAATCTAACCAAAGAAGTTAAAGACCTCCACAAGGAAATCTATGAGAAGCTAAAAAAAGAAATTGAAAATGACACAAAAAAATGGAAGGACATCCCATGTTCATGGATTGGAAGAGTTAATATAATCAAAATGGCAATTCTACCCAAATTAATCTACCTATTTAATGCAATGCCAATCAAAGTACCAGACACATTCTTCACAGATCTAGAAAAGACAATCTTAAAATTTGTCTGGAGTCATAAAAGACCCCATATTGCCAAAGCAATTCTACACAAGAAGAGTGGAGTGGGTGGCATCTCAATCCCCGATCCAAAAATATATTACAAAGCTGTGGTAGTAAAGACAGCATGGTATTGGCACAGAAACAGACATGTGGACCAATGGAACAGAATAGAGTCCCCAGAAATAAGTGCCCAAACATACAGTCAACTGATCTTTGACAAGGGGTACCAATCAATCCAGTGGGAAAATGAAAGCCTCTTCAGCAAGTGGTGCTGGAAAAATTGGACTTCCACTTGCAGAAAGATGAGTCTGAACCCCTACCTCTCTCCTTTGACAAAAATCAAGTCAAGGTGGATCAAGGATCTAAATCTAAGACCTCAAACTATAAAGGTGCTCCTGGAGAATACTGGGGAAACTCTGGGAGACATTGGCGCAGGGAAAGACTTCCTAAAGAAGACCCTCAAAGTAGAGTCGATCGTCCCCAAAATAGACAAATGGGATTACATCAGACTAATAAGTTTCTGCATGGCCAAAGACACAGTAGTTAATGTGAATCGACAGCCCTCAGAATGGGAAAATATTTTTGTAAATGTTGCATCAGATAAGGGACTGATAACCAGAATACACAAGGAACTAAAAAAGGTGTTTGGAAAAAAGATGGTCAACCCTATTAAAAGATGGGAGAAGGAGATGAAGAAAACACTCTCTAAAGATGACATACGAATGGCCAAAAGGCATATGATAAAAAGTTCAACCTCTCTCATCGTAAGGGAAATGCAGATAAAAACAACAATGAGGTACCACCTAACCCCAGTCAGATTGTCTAATATTAAAAAAACGAAAAATGATAAATGTTGGCAGGGGTGTGGTGAAAGGGGAACTCTTTTACACTGCTGGTGGGAATGTAGATTGGTCCAACCACTGTGGAGAATAATTTGGAGATTCCTCAAAAATCTACAGATAGATCTGCCATATGATCCAGGGATCCCACTCCTCGGTGTCTACCCAAAGGACAGAAGAATTCTTCATTGGAAAAGTGCTTGCACATCGATGTTTATTGCGGCACTATTCACAATTGCTAAGTCATGGAACCAACCCAGATGCCCCCGTATGGAGGAATGGATTGAAAAACTGTGGCACATATATTCTATGGAATACTACTCAGCCATAAAAACCAACAGAGCCCTGGCTTTTGACAGAAAGTGGAAGAATATGGAAGATGTACTGCTGAGTGAAGCAAGCCAGGCTATGAAGGAGAGACATTGTATGTCCCCACTTAACGTATACCGTTTGTCTGCATTCTATGTCTGAAACTGATTGACTAACAGATGAACAAACACAAGAGATGGGTGTGAATGTCAGATGAGGTGTACGTGGAGGAGTGGGGCCTAACGAAAGACATTTGGAGAAGGGATACAGAGTAGAGCATTAACAGGATGGGGAGGTGTGGTGTTATCTGTTGAAGATATTTCGATCAACGGGTCTGGGGAGAAATGTTCACATATCGAAATGGTTTCATTGTAAGCCAAACAATATGATTGAAAGTATATACCAAAAAATTAAATTAAATTAAATTTAAAAAAGAGTTATGTATTTTTTAATTTATTATTTATTATTTTTATTCTTCAATTTAATGAGAGAGAGAGACAGTGTGATAGCAAGCAATCATGTCTAGGACTTGAACTAAGGTCAGCCCTGTGAGAGTTCAGTGCTCTAAGCCCCACATTACAGGCCAATCTTTTGTATACCATTCCTTATTGTACTAAACATCTCAAAGCATTGACTATAATCTCAAGGAATTAGATGAGACAAAAGGTTTATGAAAATATTATGTTTTGCAAATGTATTGTGTTCATATATGAAAAGCAGTGCTCACCTAGCCTCAGAAGTCCAGAAATGGAATAACCATACTCTCATCATTTATCTGTTGGCCCATGAGTTTTAAGTTAACATTTTATTGTGTACCTACATATCATAGTATTAGATATTTTAAAATCCAGAATCTAATATTTTCTACCCAACCAGATATGAGGGCATAGTATAAATATTCTTGGGGGAACACAACTTTTCAGTGTCTTTACCATGTAAAAACCCGCATTGAAATGGTTTTAGATGAAGTAATTGCATAAGAGGAGAAAATGACACCAGGGATATTTTTAGTAATGTATGAGATAAAGTAATAAGGAACCTTGAAAATATTTGATAAATAATACATAAAGGGGACTTGCTGGTGGTGAAGTGGTAAAACACTGTAATCCCATATGGTTGATTGCTGTTCAAGTCTCAGAAATGATGGCTTGTTTTCTCACTTTTACTTTCTCTCTCTGTCTCTGGTCAAATTATAGATAAATAATAATAAATGAAATTAAATAAAATATTTTTTAAAAATTAAAACATAATAATACATAAAGAAGAAAGCTAATTAAACTAGTTCTTATTTAGAAGGCTAGTTAAGAGGGGGCCAGCAGGTCATATAGTGGTTAAGGCTCTGGAATCCTACATGGCTGGCTGCAGTTTGATTCCTGGAACCAGAGGCCTGAAACTCATGTCAGGTACATGTGCATGTATGCCAAAAATTCTGAGAGGAGAATGGAGAGGGTACTGTAGTGTAGCAATCCCCCAGGGGGGGATTTTTCTCTTTCTCTGTATTTCCCTTTCTCTGACCACATGCTCCCTATAGCCAAAATCTCTGAAAAAATAAAGGATAAACAATGATGAACTATTAAATGCCAGTTTCCTCTAGAGAGAAATAGTGACATGTATTCAAAATAGCTCATAACATACATGAGTATGACTAATGATTTTCTTTTCAGCTCATACTCCTGAGTCTGTCTGTAGTCACAGCTGTGTTCCTGGATTCCAGAAAATTCCCCAAGAAGGAAGACCTGTTTGTTGCTTTATTTCTGCTTCTTGCCCAGAGTCAGCTACTTCAAATCAAACAAGTATAAAATATATAACTATCCTATCAGTCCCTACTATTGATCAATAAAAATGAAACTATTACTATTAGAAATAAAACATAGTGGCCTGCAGGTGGCATGATGGTTAAGGCAGTGTCCCATGTGGTCAACCACAGTTCAATTTCCAACCCATAACCTTGAAACTCATGCCAGGCACATGGACATGTGTGCTGAAAATCCTGAAAAAATAGACTGTGGCATGGTCATACCTCTCAAGAGTGATTTCCCACTTACTTTCTGTCTTTCTGACTCTCTGGTGAGCATACATGCTTGATAGCAAAAACCTCTTTTAAAATTTATTAATAAATGAAACATAAAGCACCACAGTTCTTAATTCACATAATTATTGTTTTGTTTTATTTGTTTTATAAACAATTCCTTACCCTATTTTATGTAAGCTGTTTCCTGTTCATATTCATTGTATTAGGATAAACTGTGAAACTATTTCTAATGAACACCCTTGCAGTTTGGTGCTGCGTAAGACAGTGTCAATTTTCGATGTCATACTGGACCACACTAGTCATGAATAGGAGGATGTGTAATTACCAAGGTTACCTGTGGGTGCATTAAAGTTTGAATCTAACTTTGATACCCAGATGTTAAGCACAAATGAATTTCAGATAAACTGTTGTAATAATATTTATAACTTTTTAAACTATACTCAAACACCTGTGCAATTAAGTACAAAGAATTGAATAATATCAGAATACCACACTTTCAAATATATTTCAGAAAGAAATAGAATCATAGTTTACAAATTGAGGACTCAGCATTCTAATAAATTTCACAATTAGACACATCAAAATATGCTCTCATACAAAAGATAAAATCATGCAATTATCATAATAAAATGTTGTATTATAAACATGAAATATGAAAAGTTATAAGAACTCATGCTCCTGTTTTTCTGACATATAAGGAATAAATATGATTTGAAGTCTTCCATAAGTATTATGCAATTGCAGACATTTTAGCAGTAGAAAACACTTGAATTTCATCACTAGTAAAAGTAAATATGTATATTCAGGTAAGAATATGCCAAGAAAAAACATTACTTATCTTTTATGAAGGAATTGCAAAAGCATATAAATGTGTAAAACAATAAATAAAAATAGAGGTACAGGGCCAGCCCATGGAGTGGTAGTTAATGTTGATGAATCCCACGACAGAAATTGCAACTTGAGTCCCAAATCAGATGACTTGAAAAACACACAAAGGGTTTGTGTGTTGTCCAAAATCCTGATATGAGAAAAAATGGTGCAGAGGTTATTGTGGCATGACTATTTCATGGAGGTGGTGCTGTCTCACCTCCTCGCTCTCTGTATCTATCTCTAGTGAATCCATGTGCCCCTGGCAATAGGGGCCATCAAGTGGCATGTTTGGTTATATTCTGGACTCCCACATGACCAATTCTGGTACAAGTCCCAGACCTAGTGGCTCATTTTCTCACTTTCTCTCTCTCTCTGTATCTTGTAAGCACACATGCCCTACAACAAATTTTAAAAATAATAGTGAATAAAATTAAATAAAAAATGATTTTTAAAAAAGTAAGAAACGGTTTGTGATCCAGAAGAATACCTTCATGTGTTTATGGTTATTAAACTTGGCTCTGAGACGGGAGCCAGGAATATCTGCTGACTGTAGAAATAGGAATAGGCACTGCAAGAAAACAATGTTATTGACTATCACTAATTATTGTTTTAAGAATTATTTATTTAATTTGATTCATCATTATTATCTTTAAAATTTGTTAAAGGGCATATACACTCACCAGAGAAGTAAGAGAAAGAAATAGAAAGAAAAAGTGTGAAATAAAGTTGCCAGGTTCAAGACACAAAATGCAGTCAGCCACATGGGAGTCTCACACCTTCACCATCATGCCACCTGATGGCATCCACTCTAACTCATTGAGAATATACTGGGCTGCTGGAAAACTCATGATGCATTTTTCATTTATTTCTATGCAAAAATATGACATGACTTTTCTGACAACCCAATGCTATTGCCTCAGTATTACAAAGTAAATATGAATAAAAACTGGAGAAATAAAGAAAAATCCTACTTATTTTTGTAAATAATAATAATTGAAACACAGACTTGCCTGTTAATTTTAATAAGCTTGTGAATGTTTTTCTGGTAGATAACAATAAAGATGAATATTTGCAACAGAGACCTTATAATGTATAAAGGCAAAATATTACCAGTCACATAAAAAATTAACAAACCATGCTTTCAGATATATATAAATGGATACTTTAAAAATTACAGCCCATCCTTCTATCATATACTTAAAATGAAAATTTCACAAAAGTTGATATATAAGGGACCAGCAGTTAGTGTAATGGCTATGGTGCTGGACTCCCATGTAGTCGACCATGGTTCGAGTCCCAGACCTGGTGCTTTAAACTCACGGCAGGGTGCATGTCTGTGCATGCCCAACATCCTGAGAGGAGAATGAAAGAGAAGGGATTGCAGAGTGACCATCCCCCCTGGAAGGTGATTTCTCACTTTCTATCTCTCTGTCTCTCTCTGTCTTTCTGGCGAGCACACGTGCCCTATAACAAAAACCTCTCCAAAAAAAAATTGATATATAATAAAAATCAAGTTCAAGATTCAAATGTTTTATATTTAAACTATTTTCAACATTTACATAGGAGTGTTTATGATAATATTTACATAAATATTAAAATGTACAATGAGAAATGTCTGTACACAAAGTGACATGTTATATACAAGAAAAAATCAGTAGAAATTAGGTTAGAGGAAAAGCTAAGATATTCCAGGAGAACAAGTTAAAGCGATTTTTGTCTTAATACAAATAAGAAAACTATTCATTACTATTGTGATGAACAAGTATGATAAGGCATGGAAATATAAGATTTACCAAAGGGAAAACTCGGGAGAGTAGAGATATGGAATACATTCTCATCCTTGATAACATCATTGAGAGCCACAAGATGAGCCAACCAAGATCCTCCTGTGCTTAAGAACCAGTTTCAAATCAGTTTGTTGTTATCCACAGGTAAAAAAAAATCTCCCCAGTGTCATGAACAAGGGCTCTTGATTTGGCATATCTTGGTATTACCTCAGGGGCTTAATCTGTGAAAATTACACAAATGTAACCGTTAGCTTCAACAGGACAAATAATTAGTAAAATTTAATTGCAGCATCTTTGCTTATTCACCAGATGCAAAGCAGTGTGTCCAGTGCCCAGCTCAAGAGTATCCAAAAACAGTGAGAAAAGACACTGCCTGCCCAAGCCTGTGACCTTTCTGACTTTTGAAGATGCTTTGAGGACAGTCATGGCCTACATAGCTCTGTACTTCTTTGCTCTCACAGCTGTAATTTTGGGGATCTTTGAGAAGCACAGAGACACTCCCATTGTTAAGGCCAACAACCAGGCTCTCATATTTATTCTGCTCATCTCCCTCCTGTTGTGCTTCCTCTGCTCCATGCTTTGTATTGGCCATCCTAACGCAGTCACCTGTGTCCTCCAACAAATGACATTTGGCCTTGTGTTCACTGTAGCTATCTCCATAGTTCTGGCCAAAACAATTATTGTGATTCTGGCATTCAGTGCCATGAAACCTAGAAGAACAATGAGGTGCTTGCTCCTCTCAGGGGCTTCTAATTCTGTCATTCCCATTTGTTCCCTGATCCAAATGATTATCTGTGGAATCTGGTTGGGAACCTCTCCCCCTTTCATTGACATAGACTCACACTCTGAGCCTAGAAACCTCATCACCATGTGCATCAAAGGCTCAGTCACTGCCTTCTACTGCATCCTGGGCTACCTCAGCCTCTTGGCTCTGGGGAGCTTCTCTGTGGCTTCCCTGGCCAGAAACTTGCCTGGCACATTCAATGAAGCCAAGTTCCTCACATTCAGCATGCTGGTGTTCTTCAGTGCCTGGGTGACATTTGTCCCTGTCTATCACAACACCAAGGGGAAGTTCATGGTGGCCGTGGAGGTGTTCTCCATCTTGGTCTCCAGTGCAAAGCTCCTTGGGTCCATCTTTGTGCCGAAGTACTACATTATTCTGATAAGGCCTGGTGAAAACTCCTGGAAAGCTTTAAAAACAGAAGGGGTTTCAAATAAAACAGACATTCTAAGATTTTATTTCATAAGCCTGTAACACAATTTTAGGGTTTTGAATAAAAAAATGCACCCTGATTTTATATCTTTATATGATAAAATAACTGAAAATGACAGACTTTTTAAATTCATGCTTTAAAACAGTCATTGTTATATCAATCTTAAACAGGTATTAAATCTGCAACTATGAATGGTATCTTAGATTAGTGGGCATTTTTATATTATGTGTATTGATTAATTGCTAAGTTTTATTAACTATTATTTGTTGTGTTCTTCTAGAAAGCTTTTTACTTTTGTGTAGTCAGAAATGTCTTTATTTCCATATCTGATTTATTGATTTGTATCTTGTCTCTCTTTTTGAAAAAGAGATATCTAATGTTCAGTAATTTTCTTTATGATGTTAAAAAAAACTAGTTAGTGGTTACACTGGTTTTCTGTGTGGTTTTTAATATCTCATATTTATATTCATTCTAATCTTTTTTGTTCGAGAGGTTTTTGCTATAGGGCCCATTCACTTGCCAGAAAGACAGAGAGACAGAAAGTGAGAAATCACCACCCAGGGGGTATGGCCACACTGCAATTCCTTATCCTCCATTCTCCTCTTGGGATCTTGGACACACACGCACACAAGTCCAGTGTGAGTTTAAGCCACTGGGTCTGGGGCTCAAACTGCAGTGGACTACAATGACATAGCCATTACACTATCTGATGGTCCCCATTCTAATCTTTTCCTAGATAGATTTTTTTCTACAGGCTACATGTGTTCATAGGAGAGAAAGAGAGACAGAAAGTAAGCAATCACTCCTTAGGGAAAATGACCATGCTGCAATTCCATCTCCTCTATTCTTCTCTAGAGATATTGGGTATGAACACACATGCACCCAGCTTGAGGTTTAAGACACTGGGTCAGGCTTTACTGGCAGATGGAATAATGGCTATGTCATTGGATGCCCATGTAGTCGATTGCAGTTCGAGTCCTGGACCTGGTGGCTTAAACTCATGATGGGTGCATGTGTGTGCATGCCCAAGATCTTAAGAGGAGAATGGAGGAGTAGGGATTGTGGTGTGGCTATCCGCCCTGTGGGGTGATTTCTCATCCTCTGTCTTTCTGTCTCTGTCTTTCTGGCGAGTGCATGAACCCTATAGCAAACACCTCTCAAAAAAAATAATAAATACAAAGACACTGAGTCAGGGACTTGAACCATGGTTGATTATGTGGGAATCCAGTGACAAATCTATTATGCCATCTGCTGGTTTTGATTTCTAATCTGATTACTTTTGTTTCTGCTAGGTGAAGTTTCTGCTTTCTAGAGTGTCTTGATTTGTTAAATTGTGTTGATCTGATGTCTCTCCTTTTTTTTCCATGCCAGAAAATTTTATTATACCTTTTTTATCATTAAAATTTACAAACATGTTAGACATTTGACTTAAATGTGTAGAAACTGCCTAGAGATACAAACCAGAATACAATGAAATGAAAAGAACAAACAAAAGATATTCATTAAAAGAAAGTAATTGTTCCTTCCAGCACTTTAAGTTGGTAATCTATACTCTTAAAAAGTTGTGGAGTCAAGAGGTGGCATAGTGGCTAGGCACTAGATTTCCACATGGTCAACCATTGTTTGAGTCCTGAACACAGCATGTTAAAATTCATGGTGGTTGAGTGCATGTGTGCCCACAGTCTTGAGAGGAGAATGGAGGAGAGATAGTAATGTAATTTTCCCCCCAAAGGATGATTTCTCTCTTTTAATCTGTTTATCTCTCTTTGTTACTCTGGTGACTGCATGCACCCTACAAAAAAGGTGTCTCTCCAAAAAAAAGTTTTATAGTTGGGCCAACATGCAATTAATTTGGTTAATGTGCTGAACTCCCACATGTCAAGCCATGGTTCAAGTCCCGGACCTGACAGCTTGAAAATTCACTTCAGGCAAGAATGTGTGCATGTTGAAAATCCCAGGTGGAGAATGGACAAGAAAGGATAGCCATACACCCTGGGGAGTGATTTCTCACTTTCCCTCTCACAGTCCCTCTCTGCCAAGTACACATTCCTTATGGCAAAAAACCTTTAAAAAAAAAAAAAGAAAAAGAGTTGTACAGCTGCAAAATGATACATTGCTGATTAACTGTTAAACAGTTTTAAGAGGAAATGATACATTTATTAAATTGTATTCCAATAGTAAATTTAGTCAATTTCAATGTAATTATTGTAACTTGATTTACTCTTTGGACTTAGTTCTGATAATATTAAGCTTTTAATGTAAAAAATTAGTGTATTTCAGCTTTCCTACATAGAATCTATTTTCCACTCTTGGGGAAAAAAATGAAAGAACTTGAGATCATGATTTCTATGCACAGAATGTTTTTCTGCTTGATTCTTGGTTTAACATTTAAGATATTAATTTAAAAGAAGTATATTATGTGGCTTTCAATTTACATTAATGTAGAAATATTACTTTGAGAAAAATAGAGGCTTCAAATTTAAAAATAAATAAATAACAAAATTAGTTGTGCAGTTTCAGAGAACTTAAAAAAATGTAACTGTTAAAATCCATGACCTTTGGTGTCTTAACACAATGGTTATCAATATTACCTGTGTAGATAACTATTAAGGGATATTCAGCATTCTCAGAATTCCTGTGTGTGTTCATATTTATGTTTGATACACTGAGTTCTATGGTCACTGTCCTCTCTTAAAGAGGATTATTTTTTTCTCCCTGACTGCCCATCTCATTGCCCAGTCTCAGAAACTCTGATTTCTGGCTTGAGTATGCTTGCATTTTTGTTCTTCCAGAGACACATCCTCATATCTTGGTTTTTCAAGAATGTTAAAAAGACAAGGAGACCTATAAAACTGGAATCTGATGATTAATCTGAGGGGTGCTCAGGGCAAGATCTATTTAATTCAATCCATTCACCCAGGCATCCTTTATGCTTCATGCACAGACAAGGCAGTCCTGCTGTAGTATCCCCCTGCTGCAGTTCAAGAAACACTGCACCCTCCTCGTATGGTTACTCAGTACATCCTCATTTCAGGTTATTACTGGCTTTGTTAAACACATCACAAGAT
The DNA here is from genome assembly GCA_026018925.1 of Tupaia tana. Taxonomy (NCBI): domain Eukaryota; kingdom Metazoa; phylum Chordata; class Mammalia; order Scandentia; family Tupaiidae; genus Tupaia; species Tupaia tana. Next base: position 6,988,066 of record JAKSZU010000025.1, on the reverse strand, counting down.
GCACATCATGTCCTCTGGGGGGTACAGACTTTGATCACACAGGACACTTAAGTTCTCCAAACACTCTCAGGTGCACTGGTAAGGAGCTGATCACCAGGCATGGCTCCAAGGGATTTCCTATAACAGGCTGGTCTCTATGGCTGCCACTGCCATTGCAGAATTGCTGTGCACTGATTCCTGAGAACCCCAATGTGGCTGCTAATATTGTTGGTGGTGCTGAAGGAAAACTGTGGGCACCCCACACAGGTAGAGGCTGGAATCATGCCCTCCCACTCCACCACTTTTGGCCCCTCTGCTGTTCCTGGAAGGTAGATACTAGTCTGAGTCCATGAGTGCAGCCTTTAGGAGCTGCTAGGCCACTCTGCTAGGCACCCACTTTTGCCACACAGGGACAGGGCCCATGCACAATGGCTCTGTCCCTGGGGGAGTGGAGTGAGCAGGCAGGGCCAAGACTCCACAGCTGCTCTCAGAGGCCTCGGCATGTCCAGAGCTGATGCCAGATCCTGAGGGGTGGTAGGCATCCAGGGTTCTCTTCTTCTCTGGGGTGGTGGACTAGGCTGGTGTCTTATCAGGAACCAGAGATAAGGATAGGAGAGAGAAAGAGGGCCCAGCAGCTGATACTAAGTGCTGGCTCTGGGGGAGGAGACAACTCAGGTAACTGTGCAACAGTCCTGGTTTTGGTTACCAGGCTTTGCACCCCTGGCCTCTGTACTAACTCCTCCAGGGGTCACTGCTACCACCACCATCCTTTCAATTCTATGGGGGTTCCTGGAGGAGTCATGTTTTTTAAAAAAATGTTCAAAGTTTAGGGGACCAGCAGTTGGAATAATGGTTATGTCTCTGAATTCCTATGTAGTCAAAACTGTTTGAGTACCAGACCCAGTGGCTTAAACTCATGCCAGGTGTGTGTGAATGTGTGCCCAAGATGCTGAGAGGAGAATGGAGGAGAAGAGATCACGGGGTGACCACCCCCCCGGGGGCTGATTTCTCACTTTCTGTCTTTGTCTTTCTGGCGAGTGCACATGCCCTCTAGCAAAAACCCCTCAAAAAAAAAAAAAAAAAAGAAAGAAAGAAAAAAAAGAAAAAGAAATGTTCAAAGTTTAAATGTATCTCTTTGCAAAATTTCTGCAACACCCCAAAAGCTTTGGTATGATCTGTTTCAAATTTTCCCTTGGGTATATTTGTTAGTAAACCAGCAGGTGTCACCATGGTTAAGGTGCTGGACTCCCACATGGCTCACTAGGGTTTGAATCCTGAAGTCTTGGACCTGGCCACTTGAAAATCCAGTGGATCGTCTGTGTGTGGAGCCCCAAAATATCCACAGAAGAATGGATAAGGGCTTAAATAATGACCATACCCCTGGAGGGTGGTTTCTCATTTTCCCTTTCAGTGTGTCTGTGTCTCTGTCTCTGTCCCATGAGCACAGCTTTATGGCAAAAACCTAAAAAAAAAAAAAAAGAGAGGAATTATTATTTAAGTAAAAATACACAGTATTCATAAAACTGTTTTGCTTAAGAAATATAACTACATTGTGTCTTCGAACAGTTTTTGTTTTAAAGCCTATTTTGTCAGAAATTAGTATTGCAACTCCAGCTCTTTTTTGGTTCCCATTTGCATAGAAAACCTTTTTCCACACCTTCACTTTCAGTCTATGTATGTCTTTATCCATGAAGTGGGTTTCCTCTAGGCAACATATAGAAGGTTTTTGTTTTTTTAATCCATTCAGCCAGTGGGAATGTAAATTGGTCCAGTCACTGTGGAGAACAATTTGGAGATTCCTCAAAAATCTACAAATAGAACTACCATATGATCCAGCAATCCCACTCATTGGTATCTACCCAAAGGACAGAAGAATACTTAATCAGAAAACTGCTTGCACATCAATGTTTATTGCAGCACTATTCACGATTGCTAAGTCATGGAAACAACCCAAATGCCCATGAACAGATGAATGGATATAAAAACTGTGGCAAATATACTCAATGAAATACTATTCAGCCCTAAAAAAAAACAAACAAACAAACAAACAAAAATAACCCTTGGCTTTTGACAGGAAGTAGATGAATATGGAAGACTTACTGCTGAGTGAAGCAAGCCAGGCTATGAAGGAAAGGAACTGTATGTTCCCACTTAATATATACCGAGTGTCTGCTCTCTATGACTGAAACTAATTCATTAAAGGATAGAGAAACACAGTATATAGATGTAAATACCAGATATAGTATGTGTACAAGAGGAGGGTCTGAGGAAAGACATTTAGAAGAAAAACAGGGAGGCAAAGTATTGATGTCACAGGAAGGCGTGGTATTGTCTGTTGAGGATGTTTTGTGGTTTTGTCAACTGTGTTGGGGAGAGATGTTCACCTGCTGAAATATCCATTTTGTAAGACAAATAATAATGTGATTGAATGTATAAAAGAAAATGAAATAAAAAATAAATTAATTAATTTTTAAAAATAATATAACCACATAACTTGTCTTTATTGAAACTTTGAGTGTCTGGAGGTGGTGGCAGTTAAGGTGCTGGACTCACATGGCCAACCACGTGAGTCCTGGACTTGACACACCTGACAACTTGCTTTCTCACTCTACCTTCCACCCTTCATCTCTCTCTGGTGATCATATCAACTTAAAATAATAACAACAATATTAAAATTAAATACATAATTCTTAGTAAAATCATTTGAAATAATTCCTATTAAAAGTACTAGAAATTTATAACTACAAATGAGAAGATTACTTAAATTCATAGGATTTGCAACAGACACCTGGTCCAGATTCACAGACACAGGAACTAGACACGCTGCTGCACAATTCTGGAAGCCACATGGGAAGGCTCTGGGTCTGCCTCCAGGATCAACCTGAACATGCCTAGTGATGCATAATCCTGACTGCAGGGCTAGAGGAGCACTGGGTTAAGATGACTGTTTAGAGGGTTCCTCTCTCTCTTTCTCATTAAAAAATAAATAGAGTGAAAAAAAAAGCAATTGGTACCAAATAGGTATAGAGTCATAATGATTTTTACCCTATTTGCTACTGGAGGATCTACTAATCTCTATTAAAGTCACAAGGCCATATTATGTGGTCTGTAGCCCTATTTTGTATTATGAGTACTGCCCTAAAAATAACATTTCTAGAATCTTCTCAGGGTATATTCTTTTTAAATAACTGATAGATATACATCATACATATTTATGACTTTCAGTGTGATTGTTCTATAGGTAAATACAAGGTATAATGATCAAATCAGGTTAATTGGCATATACACCATTTCAAATATTTGTAATTTGTGCTGAAAACATTAAAAATTGTTTTACTAGGGTCAGCAGGTTGTGTAGTATTAAGATCCTGGACTAAATATTGGTCTAATTCAGTTTAAGTCTCAGACATGGAGGCTTGAAATTCACATCAGGCATTTGTGTGTGCATGCCCAAGATCTTGAGAGGAGAATGGAAAAGAAGGCATTGTGGCATGGAAAGCTTCCTAGAGTGTGATTTCTCACATTCTGTTTCTTTTTTTTTTCTTTTCCTTATTTATTTTTATTTTTTTTTATTTATTTTTTTAGTGTGCATTTTTTTTTTCAATTTATTTATTTGCATTCATTCACTGCACATCATTACAGCATACAAAATGAGATTTTCCATCCAAAGTACACTATATATTGTCTCAATCAAGCACATCAACAAACATGTTATTGTCAGAAAATGATCTTCCATTTCTTGTCTTCTGTATGTTTTGCTTTTTTTCCCCCATCCTTGATTCTCTAACTCTTACCTTCTGCCATCTCCCACTCTCCTCCCACACTGTCTCTGGTATCTGTGTTTGCTTTCTATACTGTTTTCTCCTCACATTTTATTGTATCGCCAAAGACCCTAATCAATCCAAATACCCTCATAGCAAACACAGGTGATACACACATTTCCATGAACAAAAGTCTTACTTTACGCATCCTATAAAGTAGCACCTATCTGTGGCCACATATCCTACTGCAGTCATTGAATAGATATATATTTTTTTTTCCTGAAACCTTTTTTTTGTAACTCAATTTACATTCCTTTCCTAAGCTTCATCACAGCATACAAAATGCAATCTCCCATCCAGTACACACTGCATAGTGACACAATCATGCACATTACAAAAAATTTTCCATTACTAGTTCCTAGAATTACTTCCACCCCGCTTTCTGACCCTCTGTCCCTTCCCACCCTCCTCTCACACCACCTCCGGTGTCTACAATTGTCCTTCATACCCTTCCCACCCACGTTGCATTGATCACACAATTTCCTACATAATCTAACTACTTTCAATGGTGAGTTCACTCATTACTACTAAGAAAACCAGTTTTAACTTAGCTCAAAGAAATGCCAAGGAACTTTGCTTAAAGCCAGGAAACAAGTTAGGATTCTGTTCAAATGGAAGGTGCATGAACCTATCATTCTCATGTACTTTTATCTTCTGTTCTGGTTCAATTTTCCTGATTAAATTCTGAGATATAATATTCAACTCCAGACTTGTCCCTATGATTAAGTTGGCCACTTTCATAGTTTTTGGACTCTAATTTCCGTGTGTCTGTGTTTAATTTTCTTGATACAGCACACCCTTGAGAACTTCTTGGAGATCTGGTCTGGTGCTGGTAAATTCTTTCAGGTTTTGTTTATCTGAGAATGTTCTTGTCTTTTCTTCTCACCTGAAAGATAATCTTGCCGGGTACAGTATTCTTGGCTGAAATTGCTTCTCTCATAAGACTTTGAATATATTTTCCCATTCTCTCCTCGCTCGCATTGTTTCTGATGAGAGATCTGCTGTTAGCCTGATGGGATGTCCTTTGTAGGTAACTTGATGTTTCTCTCTTGCCAATCTTAGTATCTTGTCTTTGTCTGCAGTTTTGGTCAACCTGGCTATAATATGTCTTGGAGAAGATCTTTATGGGTTGATTCTATTTGGGGTCCTTTGTATTTCCTGGGACTGGATCTTCGAATGGCTTTCTACGTTTAGAAAGTTTTCTTGCAGGATTTCATGGAATAGATTATCAATGCCCTTATGGGTCTCTTCACCTTCTGGAATGCCAATTATCCGGATATTTGGACGTTTGATGGTATCCAGTACTTCTCACATATTATTCTCAAATTTTTGAGCCATTTTCTCAGTCTTCATGGTGGATTTTTCTAAGCCAGCCATTTTCTCTTCTACATCTGAGATTCTATTTTCTGAATGATCTAATCTGCTTTGAATACTTTCTAGGGAGATTTTGACTTCTTGTATTATAGACGTCATCTCTAGCAGTTCCGTTTGAGTCTTTTGTAAAGTGTGTAATTCCTCTTTTAGATCTTGCAAGAATTTCCTCATCTCCTGGAACTCGGCAACTTCTTTCTCCTTTCTCTTTAGCAGTTCATTATCTCTCTTTTCTTCCATCTCTGTTAGCTTTGAGATTATGAATGCTCTAAATTCCTTATCAGACATTTCCATGACTTTCACCCAACAGCTTGTGGATGAAGGAGAGTTCCTCTTTTCCACTGGAGGAGAGGTATTTTCTCGTTTTCCCATGTTTCTTCTGATCCGACGGTGATCTCTTGTCAGCTGATGGATGGCATGATTCTTTCAAATTCTTGAAGTTAAGCCACAATGTTCATGAGCAAGCAGACAGTGGTGTTCTAGAATCTGTTTGCTGTTCTGTAGTGATAGCTGGTGCAGCAGATTCAGTAGATATTGGGTGGAGACACAAGAAAAAGGAAAATGAAAAAGAGAGAGAGAAACAACAACAAAAAAGGAAAAAAAGAAAAAAATAATAAAAATTATAATTACTGTTCTTTTTTTTAAAGAAATAATCACAAAATAGAAAACCACGCAGTGCGCTTGCGCGCCGCGTGAAATACCTAGGTCCCAGTGGCCATGAGGAATCTTCTGAGAGAAGGGCTCAACTCTCCTGCCTGGGAGGAAGGAGCAGAAGGGATTATTAACAAAACAAAAGGTGGAGTTGAGAGTCAGAGAAAAACTTTACCTTTAATAAAACCGTAAAAAGGAAAAATTACCAAAAAAAAATGAGGACACAGGAGCAGAGAGAGACAGAGACCTCAGAGACACAGAGACAGAGATGGAAGGCCAGAGGGGCTCTTTACCACACTAGCTTTGCTTGCTGGAGGCTGAATTATGAGTAGAAAATCTTCATTTCTACTGTTCCCTGAAATATCTAGTTCCCAGTGGCCATGAGGAATCTTCTGAGGGAAGGGCTCAACTCTCCTGCCTGGGAGGAAGGAGCAGAAGGGATTATTAACAAAACAGAAAGTGGAGCTGAGAGCCAGAGAAAAACTTTACCTTTAAAAAATTTGTAAAAGGGAAAAATTACCAAAAAAAAAAACACCGAGGAGACAAAAGCAGAAAGAGACAGAGAACTCAGAGACACAGAGACACAGATAGAAGGCCAGAGGGGCTCTTTACCACACTAGCTTTGCTTGCTGGAGGCTGAATTATGAGTAGAAAATCTTCATTTCTCCTGTTCCTGAAATATCTAGTTCCCAATGGCCATGAGGAATCTTCTGAGAGAAAGGCTCAACTCTCCTACCTGGGAGGAAGGAGCAGAAGGGATTATTAACAAAACAAAAGGTGGAACTGAAAGCTAGAGAAAAACTTTACCTTTAAAAAAATCGTAAAAAGGAAAAATTACCAAAAATAAAGAGGAGACAGGAGCAGAGAGAAACAGAGACCTCAGAGACACAGCGACACAGATAGAAGGCCAGAGGGGCTCTTTACCACACTAGCTTTCCTTGCTGGAGGCTGAATTATGAGTAGAAAATCTTCATTTCTCCTGTTCCCTGAAATATCTAGTTCCCAGTAGCCATGAGGAATCTTCTAAGAGAAGGGCTCAACTCTCCTGCCAGGAAGGAAGGAGCAGAAGGGATTATTAACAAAACAAAAGGTGGAGCAGAGAGCCAGAGAAAAATTTACCTTTAAAAAAATCGTAAAAAGGAAAAATTAACAAAAAAAAAGATGAGACAGGAGCAGAGAGAGACAGAGACCTTAGAGACACAGAGACACCGATAGAAGGCCAGAGGGGCTCTTTACCACACTAGCTTTGTTTGCTGGAGGCTGAACTATGAGTAGAAAATCTTCATTTCTATTGTTCCCTGAAATATCTAGTTCCCAGTGGCCATGAAGAATCTTCTTAGAGAAGGGCTCAACTCTCCTGCCTGGGAGGATGGAGCAGAAGGGATTATTAACAAAACAAAAGGTGGAGCAGAGAGCCAGACAAAAACTTTACCTTTAAAAAAATCATAAAAAGGAAAAATTACCAAAAAAAAAATGAGGAGACAGGAGCAGAGAGAGACAGACACCTCAAAGACACAGAAATAGAGATAGAAGGCCAGAAGGGCTCTTTACCACACTAGCTTTGCTTGGTGGAGGCTGAATTATGAGTAGAAAATCTTCATTTTCCTGTTCCCTGAAATGTCTAGTTCCCATTGGCCAAGAGGAATCTTCTGAAAGAAGGGCTCAACTCTCTTGCCTGGGAGGAAGGCGCAGAAGGGATTATTAACAAAAAAATGGTGGAGCTGAGAGCTAAAAAAATACTTTACCTTTAAGAAAATCATAAAAAGGAAAAATTACCAAATAAAAATGAGGATACCAGAGCAGAGGGAAACAAACAACTCAGAGACACAGAGACAGAGATAGAAGGCCAGAGGGGCTCTTTACCAAACTAGCTTTGCTTGCTGGAGGCTGAATTATGAGTAGAAAATCTTCATTTCTCCTGTTCCCTGAAATATCTAGTTCCCAGTAGCCATGAGGAAAGTTCTGAGAGAACGGCTCTATTCCCTGCCTGGGAGGAAGGAGCAGATGGAATTATTAACAAAACAAAAGGTGGAGCTGAGAGCCAGAGAAAAACTTTACGTTTAAAAAAATCGTAAAAAGGAAAAATTACCAAAAGTAAAGAGGAGACAGGAGCAGAGAGAGACAGAGACCTCAGAGACACAGAGACAGAGATAGAAGGCCAGAGGGGCTCTTTATCACACTAACTTTGCTTGCTGGAGGCTGAATTATGAGTAGAAAATCTTCATTTCTCCTATTCCCTGAAATATCTAGTTCCCAGTAGCCATGAGGAATCTTCTGAGAGAAGGGCTCAACTCTCCTGCCTGGGAGGAAGGAGCAGAAGGGATTATTAACAAAACAAAAGGTGGAGCTGAGAGCCAGAAAAAAACTTTACCTTTAAAAATATCGTAAAAACAAAAAATTACCAACAAATAAAATGAGGACACAAAAGCAGAGAGAGACAGAGAACTCAGAGACACAGAGACAGAGATAGAAGGCCCGAGGGGCTCTTTACAAGACTACCTTTGCTTCCTGGAGGCTGAATTATGAGTAGAAAATCTTCATTTCTACTGTTCTCTGAAAAATCTAATTCCCAGTGGCCATGAGGAATCTTCTGAGAGAAGGGCTCAACTCTCCTGCCTGGGAGGAAGGAGGAGAAGGGATTATTACCAAAACAAAGGGTCGAGCTGAGAGCCAGAGAAAAACTTTACCTTTAAAAAAATCGTAAAAAGGATAAATTATCAAAAAACAAGATGATTCATTAGCAGAGAGTGACAGAGACCTCAGAGACACAGAGACAGAGATAGAAGGCCAGAGGGGCTCTTTACCACACTACCTTTGCTTGCTGGAGGCTGAATTATGAGTAGAAAAATCTTCATTTGTCCTGTTCCCTGAAATATCTAGTTCCCATTGGCCAAGAGGAATCTTCTGAGAGAAGGGCTCAACTCTTCTGCCTGGGAGGAAGGAGCAGAAGGGATTATTAACAAAATAAATGGTGGAGCTGAGAGCCAAAAAAAAACTACCTTTAAGAAAATCATAAAAAGGAAAAATTAACAAAAAAAAATGAGGAGACAGGAGCAGAGAGAGACAAAGAACTCAGAGACACAGAGACAGAGAAAGAAGGCCAGAGGGGCTCTTTACCACACTAGTTTTACTTGCTGGAGGCTGAATTATGAGTAGAAAATCTTCATTTCTCCAGTTCCCTGAAATATGTAGTTCCCAGTAGCCATGAGGAATCTTCTTAGAGAAGGGCTCAACTCTCCTGCCTGGGAGGAAGGAGCAGAAGGGATTATTAACAAAACAAAAGGTCGAGCTGAGAGGCAGAGAAAATCTTTACCTTTAAAAAAACCGTAAAAAGAAAAATTACCAAAAAAAATGAGGAGACAGTTGCAGAGAAAGACAGAGACTTCAGAGACACAGAGACAGAAATAGAATGCCAGAGGGGCTCTTTTCCGCACTAGCTTTGCTTGCTGGAGGCTGAATTGAGGAGAAAATATTCATTTCTCCTGTTCCCTGAAATATCTAGTTCCCAGTAGCCATTAGGAATCTTCTGAGAGAAGGGCTAAACTCCCCTGCCTTGCAGAAAGGAGCAGAATGGATTATTAACAAAACAAAAGGTCGAGCTGAGAGCCAGTGAAAAGCTTTACCTTTAAAAAAATCGTAAAAAGGATAAATTATCAAAAAACAAGATAATTCATTAGCAGAGAGTGACAGAGACCTCAGAGACACAGAGACAGAGCTAGAAGGCCAGAGGGGCTCTTTACCACACTAGCTTTACATGCTGGATGATGAATTATGAGAAGAAAATCTCCATTTCTTCTGTTTCCTGAAATATCTAGTTCCCACTGGCCATGAGGAATCTTCTTAGAGCACGGCTCAATTCTCTTGCCTGGGAGGAAGGAGCAAAAGGGATTATTAACAAAACAAAAGGTGGAGCTGAGAGCCAGAGAAAAACGTTATCTTTAAAAAAATCGTAAAAAGGAAAAATTACCAAAAAATAATGAGACAGGAGCAGAGAGAGACAGAGACCTCAGAGACACAGAGACAGACATAGAAGGCCAGAGGGTCTCTTTTCCACACTAGCTTTACTTGCTGGAGGATGAATTATGAGAAGAAAATCATCATTTCTCCTCTACCCTGAAATATCTAGTTCACAGTGGCCATGAGGAAACTTCTGGGAGAAGGGCTCAACTCTTCTGCCTGGGAAGAAGGAGCAGAAGGGATTATTAACAAAACAAAAGGTGGAGCTGAGAGCCAGAGAAAAACGTTACCTTTAAAAAAATCGAAAAAAGGAAAAATTACCAAAAAAAAATGAAGAGACAGGAGCAGAGAGAGACAGAGACCTGAGAGACACAGAGACAGTGATAGAAGGTCAGAGGGGATCTTTACCACACTAGTTTTGCTTGCTGGAGGCTGAATTATGAGGAGAAAATCTTCATTTCTCCAGTTCCCTGAAATATCTAGTTCCCAGTGGCCATGAGGAATCTTTTTAGAGAAGGGTTCAGTTCTCCTGCCTGGGAGGAAGGAGCCGAAGGGATTATTAACAAAACAAAAGGCGGAGCTGAGAGCCAGAGAAAAACTTTACCTTTGAAAAAACCGTTAAAAAAATTACCAAAAAATAATGAGGAGAGGGGAGCAGAGAGAGACACAGACCTCAGAGACACAGAGACAGAGATGGAAGGCCAGAGGGGCTCTTTTCCACACTAGCTTTGCTTGCTGGAGGCTGAATTATGAGAAGAAAATCTTCATTTTTCCTGTTCCCTGAAATATCTAGTTCCCAGTAGCCATGAGGAATCTTCTGAGAGAAGGGCTCAACTCTCCTGCCTGGAAGAAAGGAGCAGAAGGGATGATTATCACATCAAAAGGTCGACCTGAGAGCCAGAGAAAAACTTTACGTTTAAAAAAATCGTAAAAAGGAAAAATTATCAAAAAAACAAGATGATGCATTAGCAGAGAGAGACAGAGACCTCAGAGACACAGAGACAGAGATAGAAGGCCAGAGAGGCTCTTCACCACACGAGGTTTGCTTGCTGGAGGCTGAATTATGAGTATAAAATCTTCATTTCTATGGTTTCCTGAAATATCTAGTTCCCAGTAGCCATGAGGAATCTTCTGAGAGAAGGTCTCAACTCTCCTGCCTGGAAGGAAGGAGCAGAAGGGATTATTAACAAAAAAAATGGTGGAGCTGAGAGCCAAAGAAAAACTTTACGTTTAAAAAAACCTTAAAAAAAAAATTACCAAAAAAAAATGAGGAGACAGTAGCAGGGAGAGACAGAGATCTCAGAGACAGAGATAGAAGGCCAGAGGGGCTCTTTACCACACTAGTTTTGCTTGCTGGAGGCTGAACTATGAGTAGAAAATCTTCATTTCTCCAGTTCCCTGAAATATGTAGTTCCCAGTGGCCATGAGGAATCTTCTTAGAGAAGGGCTCAACTCTCCTGCCTGGGAGGAAGGAGCAGAAGGGATTATTAACAAAACAAAAGGTCGAGCTGAGAGGCAGAGAAAAACTTTACCTTTAAAAAAACCGTAAATAGGAAAAATTACCAAAAAAAAATGAGGAGACAGGAGCAGAGAGAGACAGAGACCTCAGAGACACAGAGACAGAGATAGAAGGCCAGAGGGGCTCTTTTCCACACTAGCTTTGCTTGCTGGAGGCTGAATTATGAGTAGAAAATATTCATTTCTTCTGTTCCCTGAAATATCTAGTTCCCAGTAGCCATGAGGAATCTTCTGAGAGAAGGGCTCAGCTCTCCTGCCTGGGAGAAAGGAGCAGAAGGGATTATTAACAAAACAAAAGGTCGAGCTGAGAGCCAGAGAAAAACTTTACCTTTAAAAAAATCGTAAAAAGGAAAAATTATCAAAAAAAGATGATGCATTAGCAGAGAGTGACAGAGAACTCAGAGACACAGAGACAGAGATAGAAGGCCAGAGGGGCTCTTTACCACACTACCTTTGCTTGCTGGAGGCTGAATTATGAGTAGAAAATCTTCATTTCTCCTGTTCCCTGAAATATGTAGTTCCCAGTGGCCATGAAGTATCTTCTTAGAGAAGGGCTCAACTCCCCTGCCTGGGAGGAAGGAGCAGAAGGGATTATTAACAAAATAAATGGTGGAGCTGAGAGCCAAAAAAAACTACCTTTAAGAAAATCATAAAAAGGAAAAATTAACAAAAAAAAAATGAGGAGACAGGAGCAGAGAGAGACAAAGAACTAAGAGACACAGAGACAGAGATAGAAGGCCAGAGGGGCTCTTTACCACACTAGCTTTACTTGCTGGATGATGAATTATGAGAAGAAAACCTTCATTTCTCCTGTTCCCTGAAATATCTAGTTCCCAGTGGCCATGAGGAATCTTCTTAGAGAACGGCTCAACTCTCTTGCCTGGGAGGAAAGAGCAGAAGGGATTATTACCAAAAAAAAAGGTGGAGCTGTGAGCCAGAGAAAAACTTTATCTTTAAAAAAATCATAAAAAGGAAAAATTACCAAAAAAAAAATGAGACAGGAGCAGAGAGAGACAGAGACCTCAGAGACACAGAGACAGAGATAGAAGGCCAGAGGGGCTCTTTTCCACACTAGCTTTGCCTGCTGGAGGCTGAATTATGAGTAGAAAATCTTCATTTCTCCTGTTCCCTGAAATGTCTAGTTCCCATTGGCCAAGAGGAATCTTCTTAGAGAAGGGCTCAACTCTCCTGCCAGGGAGGAAGGAGCACAAGGGATTATTAACAAAACAAAAGGTCGACCTGAGAGCCAGAGAAAAACTTTAACTTTAAAAAAATCGTAAAAAGGAAAAATTATCAAAAAACAAGATGATGCATTAGCAGAGAGAGACAGAGACCTCAGAGACACAGAGACAGAGATAGAAGGCCAGAGGGGCTCTTTAACACACTAGCTTTGCTTGCTGGAGGCTGAATTATGAGTAGAAAATCTTCATTTCTTCTGTTCCCGGAAATATCTAGTTCCCATTGGCCAAGTGGAATCTTCTGAGAGAAGGGCTCAACTCTCCTGCCTGGATGGAAGGAGCAGAAGGGATTATTAACAAAATAAATGGTGGAGCTGAGAGCCTGAGAAAAACTTTACCTTTAAAAAAATCGTAAAAAGGAAAAATTACCAAAAAATAAAATGAGGACACAGAAGCAGAGAGAGACAGAGACCTCAGAGACACAGAGACAGAGATAGAAGGGCAGGGGGACTCTTTACAACACAACCTTTGCTTTCTGGAGGCTGAATTATGAGTAGAAAATCTTCATTTCTCCTGTTCTCTGAAAAATCTAGTTCCCAGTGGCCATGAGGAATCTTCTGAGAGAAGGGCTCAACTCTCCTGCCTGGGAGGAAGGAGCAGAAGGGATTATTACCAAAACAAAAGGTCGAGCTGAGAGCCAGAGAAAAACTTTACATTTAAAAAAATCATAAAAAGGAAATATTACCAAAAAAAATAGAGGAGGCAAGAGCAGAGAGAGACAGAGAACTCCGAGACACAGAGACACAGATAGAAGGCCAGAGGGGCTCTTTACCACACTAGCTTTTCTTGCTGGAGGCTGAATTATGAGTAGAAAATCTTCATTTCTACTGTTCCCTGAAATATCTAGTTTCCAGTGGCCATGAAGAATCTTCTTAGAGAAGGGCTCAACTCTCCTGCCTGTGAGGAAGGAGCAGAAGGGATTATTAACAAAACAAAGGGTCGAGCTGATAGCCAGAGAAAAACTTTATCTTTAAAAAAGTCGTAAAAAGGAAAAATTACCAAAAAAAAACAGACAGGAACAGAGAGAGACAGAGACCTCAGAGACACAGAGACAGAGATAGAAGGCCAGAGGGGCTCTTTATTACACTAGCTTTGCTTGCCGGAAGCTGAATTATGAGTCAAAAATCTTCATTTCTCTTGTCCCCTGAAATGTCTAGTTCCCAGTGGCCATGAGGAATCTTCTGAGAGAAGGGCTCAACTCTCCTGCCTGGGAGGAAGGAGCAGAAGGGATTATTAACAAAACAAAAGTTGGAGCTGAGACCCAGAGAAAAAATTTATCTTTAAAAAAATCTTAAAAATAAAAATTACCAAAAAAAAGGAGGAGACAGGAGCAGAGAGAGACAGAGACCTCAGAGACACAGAGACAGATATAGACGGCCAGAGGGGCTCTTTACTACACTAGCTTTGCTTGCTGGAGGCTGAATTATGTGTAGAAAATCATTTCTCCTGTTCCTGAAATATCTAGTTCCCAGTGGCCATGAGGAATCTTCTGAGAGAAAGGCTCAACTCTCCTGCCTGGGAGGAAGGAGCAGAAGGAATTATTAGCAAAACAAAAGGTCGAGCTGGGAGCCAGAGAAAAACTTTACCTTTAAAGAAATCTTCAAAAGGAAAAATTACCAAACAAAATGAGGAGACAGGAGCAGAGAGAGACAGAGACCTCAGAGACACAGAGACAGAGATAGAAGGCCAGAGGGGCAATTTACTACACTATCTTTTCTTGATGGAGGCTGAATTATGAGTAGAAAATCTTCTTTTCTCCTGTTCCCTGAAATATCTAGTTCCCATTGTCCATGAGGAATCTTCTGAGAGAGGGGCTCAACTCTCCTGCCTAGGAGGAAGGAGCAGAAGTGATTATTAATGAAACAAAAGGTGGAGCTGAGAGCCAGAGAAAAACTTTACCTTTAAAAAAATCGTAAAAGGGAAAAATTACCAAAAAAAAAAATGAGGAGACAGGAGCAGAGAGAGACAGAGACCTCAGAGACACAGAGACAGAGATAGAAGGCCAGAGGGACTCTTTACCACACTAGCTTTGCTTGCTGGAGACTGAATTATGAGTAGAAAATCTTCATTTCTCCTGTCTCCTGAAATATCTAGTTCCCAGTGGACATGAGGAATCTTCTGAGAGAAAGGCTCAACTCTCCTGCCTGGGAGGAAGGAGCAGAAGGGATTAATAACGAAACAAAAGGTGGAGCTGAGAGCCAGAGAAAAACTTTATCTTTAAAAAAATCGTAAAAAGGAAAAATTACCAAGAAAAAAATATGAGAAGACAGGAGCAGAGAGAGACAGAGACCTCAGAGACACAGAGGCAGAGATAGAAGGCCAGAGGGGCTCTTTACCACACTAGCTCTGCTTGCTTGAGGCTGAATTATGAGTAGAAAATCTTCATTTCTCCTGTTTCCTGAAGTATCTAGTTCCCAGTAGCCATGAGGATTCTTCTCTTTTTTTAAATTTTTTATTTGTCTCTGTTTCTTTCCAGTGAGTGCATACACCCTTCAGCAAGCATTTCTTTTAATAATTGCTTTACTTTTTTTAGATTTACAGTAAATTATTGTTCACTTCATTTACACTAGTATACAATGAAATACTAGATGCATTCTTATAATTTTGTACTTTTAACCAACCTCCCCCTTATTATTCCTATCCCCTGACCACTATTATTTTTTGGTTTTTTAGTTTTTTGTGATAGGGCATGTACACTGGCCAGAGAGAGACAGAGACACAGAGAGGGAGAAAGTGACAAATCATCTTCCAGAAAGGCTGGCCATGCCACATGTGACTGATATAATTTTCAAGCTGCCAGGTCTGGGACTCAAACTGCAGTTGGTCTTGTGAGACTTTATTGCATTAACCACTACACCACCTGCTCAGTCAATTACCCACTATTTTTTTTACTAGTTCCATCCTAACTTCCACATGTAAGCAACACTTATAATATTTGTCTTTTTGTGCCTGGCATTGTAATTGTAGAGGAAATAATTCTATCCCTAAGTAGACAAGGAAACGCAACAAAGAATAGCTAGAGGAATTCCACTACAGCCTTTAAGTACACCACAAAGCTATATGAACAAAAATGGCATGGAAATGTCAAAAACAAAACAAACAGACACATCCAAATTTAACAGAAGAGGAAAAAATAGAAATAACTCCACTTTTACACTCAATTGATTTTCAACAATGATGCCAAGGACAGACACTGGAGACAGAACAGTACTTTCATAAATGGTACTGGAGATAGTGAATACTTATGTAAGACCAAACAGACTGAATTCAAATGTAAAACTCAAAACAAAAATACAGAAGAAAAAAGTAGGGAGATTGCCTCAGTATTGTTATGAGCATAGATTGGTTGCAGAAGATCTCAAAATCAGAGGCATCAAAAGCATAAAGAGACAACTGGGATTACAGCAAACACCAATAAAATAATTAGGCACAGCAAGTAATCTACAGGGTGAAGAGACTTCCTGCAGGAGAGGTTAAAAGTATTTTCAATCTGTTCATCTAATGTAGGATTAATATTCAGGGTACATAAGAAACTCAATAATTTCCACAGAAAATTTCCCAAAAAAAACAAAACAAAGCAAGACAAAAACCCATTTATAAAATTAAATCAAGACATGAATAAATATTTTTAAAGAGACAAATAATGGCCAATTATGTAAAAAAATACTTAATATGACTAATTACCAACAAAATATAAATCAAAGCTTCAATGAGGTTTCACTTTACCCCAGATAGAATGACCATGTTCTAAAAGACAAAAAACAACAAATGAGCTGGATGATGGTGGAGTGATAAAACATGACACACTGCAAAGTTTCGCCACATGGGAAGATTTAGATTTCACATCTGGAGGCCTACCTGAGTGTGCCAAGCATACAAGTACCCATAATCTGGGGCTTGGCTGAGTCTGGGGTAAATAAGTTATTGAGAAACTGTTGGCAGTGCCTGTTTCCCTGTCTATGGATCTCTCTCTCCCTCTCTTTGTCTTTTTTACTCATGAAAAGAATAAACTTTAAAATAATTTTTATTGGGAACGGGGTTTGTCATAAGGTGCATGTTCTCACCAAAGAAAGACAGAGATAGAGAGAAAGTAAGAAATCAACCTCTTGGGGAAGGCCCATACTACAATCCCTTCTCCTCCATTCTTCTCTTGGGCAAGCCCACAAATGTACCTAGTGTAATTTTCACCACTATGTTTGGAACTCAAACCATGGTGACCCATATGGGAGTCCATTGTATTAACCACCACACCAGCTGCTGGCAACATTGAAACAATTTTTAAAAAATTCTGGGTCAGCCAGTAGGTGGCATAGTGCATGAGCTGCTGGATCCTGCATGGCAAACTGCATGATTCAAATCCTAGACTGTATGGCTCAAAAAGTGTGCCAGCCATATATGTAGGTGTGTATGCCTACCCAAAATCTTGAGAAGACAGTAGAGGAAAATAGATTGTGCTTTCTTATTTTCTCTCTTTTTCTCAGTATCTCTCCAGTGGCATGTACACATATAGCAAAATCTGAAAACAGAACCTGACTAGGTGCATTTTCAGTCAATAGTATGAACAGTGCCTGTAATGGAAGACTACTCAGGAAATTTCCTGAGGGTCTCTTAAGTATGACCACTATTTCTCCTTCAGCCATGGTGGCTGTGGAGGAGTGGGGTTGTGCCCCATCAAAGGGTCACCAAAGTCCTGGGAGGTCATGGAGGCTTGGATAGGATGTCTGAGCTGGAGGTGACCTAGCAAGTGTTCCCATCATTGAGTGGGTCTCACAATTCTCTAGGTCTCCTTCTGGAGGTTTGACCAGCCTTTGGCATAAAAAGAAGGCTTGGCAGAAAAAGATTGCATTTCTGGGCTGGCCTGGTCTCCTGGGTTTGGACACAGTTTCTGAAATATTTTCTTTGTTTATTTTATTTCATTCTTTCTTATTTTTCCTCGTCATGTATTTTCTAATTATCTTCAGTCTTATGATAAGACTGATGATATTTTTCTCTACTTTAATCCTTCTAATAACTTGTCAAAAGTTACCATTACCAATTACATATATACAGTAACTCTACAGTTTTTATGTGGTTTTTGAACAGTTGTCTAAAGATAATCATGAACAGGGACCAGCAGTTAGCATAATGGTTATGTCGCTGGACTCCCATGTAGCCGACCGTGGTTCGAGTCCCGGACCCAGTGGCTTAAACTCACACCGGGCACATGTGCGTGCGTGCCCATGATCCCAAGAGGAGAATGGAAGAGAAGGGATTGTGGCATGGCCATCCTCCCTGGGGGGTTATTTCTCGCTTTCTATCTCTCTGTCTCTCTCTGTCTTTCTGGCAAGCGCATGCACCCTATAGCAAAAAAAAAACTTTCAAAAAAAATAAAAAAGGATAATCATGAACTATAATACAGTCTGACTTAGATAACAAGGAATTCAAGGACCAGCTGATGGCATGGTGGTTAAAGCTCTGGACCCTCACATGGCTGACTGTGGTTCTAATCCTGGAGGTGGTGAATTGTTTTATCACACTCTCTCACTCTCTCCATTTCAGATAAAATTTTTAAAATAATAATAAAAAATTCTTAAAAAATAAATCAAAGATAAAATATAATGTGCTACTAAATCTCATCACCCTGATTTTCAAAAGTATCTAACCTTGCAAATCATTTATAAAATGTTACATGTTACATATTCTTTAATTGATACTATACACAAACCATAGTAAAAAATCTTCAAATAAGTAAGTAGGAGACAAAGAGAAGGCCTGTCTGGGTGTGGGCATGGCATGTGGATGTGGCCTATAGAAAAGCTGAAAAGACTGCATGGGCAGAACCTTGAAGGAATGGGTCTTGTGAGTAGGACTATGAGTGAAGGTTTCATGTGAGCCATGTCTGAGCCCACCCTTCTCCCTGCCATCCTGGCTCATTTTTCATTCTAAAATTTCTAAGCTGGGTCCATCTGGAGAAATTGGGGTCCAGCAAACTGGTTGCATCTACCGACTCAATTTAAATATTTCACACAACTCAAGGGAAAAGCCTAAAACTGTGAGAGGCTGATGCTAGGTCAGAGATGTTTTCTTCATAAGAGAACATGGCGCCTCTAAACCCCTTTTGTAGCCAGTGCCTGGAGGTGTGACTTGGCATGGTGGGGATCTTGGGACTAGTGAGAGTTGGGGAGATGCAGAAGTCCACACTGTGGTTCTGAGAGCTGGTTGTATAATTACAATAATTCAAGTCTAGGGTGGTCTGTGGTAGGAATGAACACCAGAATGTGACCTTACAGTTCTTGCAAATTTTGATATTAAACAAGGTCCTTTATATTCTTATTTCCATCTCAATTCCCATTGACTTAAAAGGTTGGGATGCAGCCTTGGGTTCAGGGTTGGGTATTCCTGGGCAGGACCTGGACCTAAGGGCAGAGAGCTGAGGCTTTGCTTCAGGAAGAACAGATTTTCTATTTGTAGTCTGCTAGGTATATATGCCCATCTCTTCTTCACATTTAGCTTGTTTTATTTCAGGCTTCTTGAGATGATTCATAAATTCAAATATTCTGGAGACAAATGTGAACATGAACAAATAATTTGATAGTAATTTCTAAATGTATTGGAATTCTAAACATTTCCATAATTTCACACCTTGAGATTTCCAATGGGCATTTTTATTTTCAGAGACTATTTTACCTCAGGACCTAAGTATTGACTGTCACTTATTAACATCCTAAGTATCTTGTACTGTACAGAACATCATCAAAATAATCACTGTTGAAATTTTAATTAGGGTTTATATTCCAAACAACCAACTAAAATGAGTAATATGTGCTGTTACCTTGATGGTCCCCATGGCCCGGAACTCATTGCCTCTCCCCATTATTCCTGGAGTCAGGAGTGCTGTTCTCACAAAACAGCTCATGCTCAGTGTTGAAACATCTTACTACAATTTCTCCTGCTGTCTTCTCAGTGTCAAGTCTCTAAAGATCTGCTCTGCCCACTTCAGAATCCAGGAACATCCACCATTCACACGTTCTATTATCCTTCATTTAGAAAACTCACCTTCTCTCTCCATTTACAGGCTGGATTGTCTCTCCATTATGGCTATCTCCACCATTCAAGAAATAACAGTTATTCATCAAATAGTAGTTAAGGGGTATCCTTTCATTATTTGTTTGGTTCTAGGCATTTACAGGTACAGAATAGTTGTCAACAAATCTCCAAATAGTATGTTTGCTCCGTAAAGGTAAGTACTATATTTTACTCATCTTTCTAGCTCTCATTCCATGCAAACACATAGTAATTGCCCAATACCTGTACTTGTTTGATTAATAATTATTATAGATGTCACACATATAGTTCCTAGCCTCCTCTCAGAAGGCAACATGTTAACTACTTAGATAAATTTGTACTAACACATTAATAGAAAATGATAGAATAGGGAAATGACTCTTCCAGTCTAACAAGAATTTTAAATATATAATGTGAGGACATTGCTTTACACATGCTGTCTAGCTCACCAGATTTTGAGATGGGACTGAAGAGAACCCAAGAAACCACTTTGATATCCATCATCTCCTGGTTTAGATCTGGGTTGGGCTCCACCTTAATTTGTACTACAAGGGAGCCAAATCTTGTATCACAGGGCCAATAAAACACCATTCCAGAAGTTACATAGGATTCTACACATTCTTTACATTTATAGTAACACATGCAGTGTAAATTTACTTTGATATTTTTGAGATAAAATTTATTTTTACTGGTAACATATAGAATGAATAAATGTAAAGGCAAAAAATAGAATAAAAAAGTTTGTAAGCTCATTCCTTTTTCTTTTCTTCTTCTTTTTTTTTTAAAGTTTTGCCATAGAGCATGTTCACTAACCAGAGAAAGACTGAGGAAGTGAAAAATCACCCACTAGGGTTGATGATCAAGCCACAGTTCCTTTTCCTCCATTCTCCTCTCAGGATTATGAGCACACAAACATATGCACCCACTATGATTTTTAAGACACCAGCTCTAGAATTCAAACCACAGTCAGCCATATGGGAGTCCAGTGCCTTAACTAACATGCAATCTGCTGGATCCTCAAGTTAATTCCTTCTGGAGGAAAAAAATCTTCTACCTAATAAAGGCTAGCATCCATAATATAAACAGAATTCCCAAATTCACCAAAATAAAACCCTCCTATCCAGTCAAGACTAGTATCCAAAATATAAACAGAATCCCCGCATTCATCAGGAAAAAAAAAAACAAAAGATAGACTTAAGAGGATAAAGTCATGAGCATTTTACCAGAGATAAGATACAGGTATCATAAAAGCATAATATGCTTTATTTATCATCAGCCATTTATGAAATGTACATTAAAGCAATGAGATATCAATACACACCTATCAGAGTGCTTAAAGTTTAAAAAATAAAATAAAGTCAATTCAGGAAAGAAACTGAAGAAATTATCACTCATCCATTGATGATGAAAATGAAAAATGATATAGCTTTTTTTAAATTCTTTTATTTTTTTGAGAGGTTTTTGCTATAGGGCACGTGCACTCACAGAGAGACAGAGAGATAGAAAGCAAGAAATCACCTCCTGGGGGGATGGCCATGCCGCAATCCCTTCTCCTCCATTCTCCTCTCCAGATCTTGGGCATGCACACACATGTGCCCGGCTCGAGATTAAGCCACTTGGTCCAGGACTCGAACCACGGTTGACTATATGGGAGTTCAGCAACATAGCCATTATGCTAACTGCTGGTCCCAAAGTGACATAGCTCTTTTGGAGAACAGTTAGGCAGTTTCTTTCTTTTTAAAATTAGCTAGATAGCACATATGCCTACCAGTGATAGAGACAGAGAGGGAAAGCAAGAAGGTACCCCCATGGCAATTGTCACACCACAATCCCTTCTCCATCTCTCTGTCCTTTTGGGGTTATGAGCATGCACATACCTGTACTTGCCATGGTTTTTAAGATGCTGAGAATAGGACTTGAACCATGCAGCCAGTCATGTGGGATCCAGCAGCTTTAACCACAATGTCACCAGCTGCCGCCAGCTAGGCAGTCTCTAATAAAATTGATATGCCTTGACTACGTGAATGCTCAGAGTGTATCTACACCATGCAAGGTTACTCAACAGGAATAAAGTTAACCAATTACAGGACTATTTGAATGACTCTCCAGAAAATGATGTGAGTTGGAAAGTCCAATCACAAAAGATTAGGTAATCTGTGATACTATCTATATCACATCTTTGGAATGACAAATTCATGGAAGTGGGAAAGAAACTTGTGGTTGCAAATAATGATGGCCATAGTGGTGAGTAGGAGAAAAATGGGATATTGTTACAGGACAGCAGGACATAAATTGTGCAATTAAAAAACATTTGTAATTTTACTAAGTAAATAGGGAAATAAACCTACATATGGAACAAAATACCAAAAAATAAACACATACGCATACAGAAATATATGCAAGGAAGTATTAATAAAAATAGTGAGATGCATATAGGTGGGTAGATTAATTATATTCTTGTCAACGTTGCAGTTAAGATACTTTCACATATTTATGCTTTACTATAGATTTATACAAAAAATTTATACAAGAAAATCAAGCAAGAACAGTTCTTTGGCAGCCCTTCCTACAAGGCCAGTCCTGGGCCTACACTTCCCTGGCTTGTCTGAGATCTTGAAATAACCCTGTATGTTTGGTCTTCTTTTACCTCAGTTTTTTTTTTTTTTTTTTGAGAGGTTTTTTGCTATAGGGCTCGTGCGCTCGCCAGACAGACAGAGAGAGACATAGAGACAGAAAGCGAGAAATCACCCCCCAGGTGGGATGGTCACTCCGCAATCCCTTCTCCTCCATTCTCCTCTTGGGATCCTGGGCATGCACGCACACGCGCCCAGCGTGAGTTGTAAGCCACCGGGTCCAGAATGCGAACCGAGGTCGACTACGTGGGAGTCCAGCGACACAGCCATTACGCTAACTGCTGGTTCCCCTTTTACCTCAGTTTTCACAGGGGAAAACTGTAGCTCACAGAGGTGAAGTGATCTTCCTAAAACATAGCTAGCAAGTGGCCAAGGAGGCACAGTACTCTAGGGGCGGGAGCACTTCCCTTTGGAATTACAGACCCAGGGTTTGTTGGGAGGTGGGTAACTTTGGGTAGGTGCACAGCAAGTAGATAATGTAGAAGGGTTGCTCTTCTGGAAGGCTCCAGGTTGTCTTCTAGGTTCCCACATGTGCCTACCCTGAAGGTTCCCACCTGCATGTCATCCAGAATCCTGGCTAATGCACTTCCCCACTAGGGTGAGACGATAGATGGATGGTTAACTCAATATGATCCTCAGTCACATGCAAACATTGGTAGTCGTAACATGAAGTGAAAAAAAATGCAAAGTATTTTCTCACATGTTCCTACAAAAATATGAAAACTGATTTTGCATCTCATCAAAGATAAGGTAGGTGGTGGGGTGAAGGAAGGGAGGAGACTGAAACTCCTTGGGGTAAATCCTGAGTCACCGTAGCAGGAGAGCCCTGGGAGGAGCCCTGAGAGTCTTCAGGGCAGTATATGGGCAGAAGCCTCCCGAGATATCTCCAGGCCCAACTTGTAAACACTCCTCCACTCTGCATTTACGTAAGTCAGCTCAACCCCTTTATTAACTGCGTGGGTAACTGTCCCTCACCCAGAAAGAGGGAGGAGGGGTCCTCACTGACCATGGCAGTCTCCTGGAGCCATCAGCTAATGGCAATGAGGCCAGGAAGCACCAGACCTCTGTCTGCTATTTTCATTCTTTCTGTCCAGTTGACATTATGATCCTGAATTAGGCAAATAGCTAATAGGCTCCCATCTCTAAGGAGAAAGAACTGGGATAACTGCTGGATCCTTCTTGTTTTCAGGGCTGTGGCCTGGACAAGCCATTTTGCCTTACAGGGTCTCCCCTATATACTCACTTTCACAATGGCGATTGTTCCAGCCTCTGCTTTTAGGGATGTCACCAGGTATAAGTACCTCTAATATGTAATAATCCATGGGCTAGTACCACATGTAGCAAATGCACAAATTTAGAGATGGGAGTATTACACAATGGGGTGGGAGGTAGTATTAAATACAACTTCAAACAGCCTGAATTCTGATCTGTAATATACAAAAAGTCATTTTTCCAGTGTTCCTCTTAACTTTACTTCCTAATCTGTACCAAAGAAAGGTTGGAATTAACTGAAATTCAGATACTGACTCTCTGACATAAAACTTATCAGTGTTTTCCATTATATTTAGATTTTCAGGGGCCAACAGGTGGCATGATGGTTAAGATGCTAGTTTCCCACATGGCCAATTGCGGTTCAATTCCTGGAACTGGCAGCTTGTTTTCTCACTCCATTCTCCTCCCCTTGTCTTTCTGGTCAAACTGAAGAATAATAATAACCAAAATTGAATAAATAATTCTGTAGAATTACAGCCTAGTGCCTTATGTTGGCCTATGGAATTATGGGTTTCCTAGAACCCCATAATTGCTCCCAGTGATTACTGATTGCTGGTACACAGATCCTAGCATACTGATCTCCTCTCTGGGTTAGACTGCATTTAGTTACTGGCTTCTAGACCAAAAAAAGTTTAAAAATTAAAAAAGATAAAAAATATAAGGAATGCTCCTACCAAGAATGTGTTTGTGATTTTTGTCTGGCTCCCTCTCTCCTGTGTTTATTCTGTCTATCCCATCCCTGAATATTGGAAATTGAACTCAAAATTTCAGTTGCTTTATGGTAAGGCTCCACTGGCAAAGAATTAACAGAAGGTCCAATCCAATAAACAAGAATGTACACTCCACTCCAAACAAACCTGCCAGTAGCTCATGGTTTCAGAAACTTATCCTGCTTCATGAGAGCCTCAGCTGAGACCACAGCCTCATCCTCTTGAGACACCTGGAGGCAAAAGCAACTAGCTCAGCTGGGTCTGGGTTCTAGTCCACACTGTCAGGTAATACAAGATTTTTGTAAGCTTCAAAATTTGGTGTAAATTTATCTCACAGAAACAGAGACTAGTAAAGATTTCCAGGCCCTGAGGCCTGGCTCTACCCTGCTTTCTCCCTCCTTTCTCCTTCTAGACACCCTCCACCCACACTGGTGTGTTATAGCTACCTCTCTGGTCTAATTTACCTCTTCCTTCTAGTCTCTGGACAGCTGAACCTCTATCCTGAAACATTGCTAATGGATATGTGTATGGTTGGCTTCTCTTATCTTCCTGGTCAGAGCAAAACTGTCATTTCATTGAGGCCTTTCCTAGCTGCCAACCAAGTGGCCCCAAGCTCTCCCTCACACCTGCTTAGTTTCACTTGAGAGCTTTGTGTTTTTAACTCACTTCAGACAGTAAACTCCTCCAGGCAGAGATTATGGTTGTTAGTGCAACACCAGGGTTAACATTGTGCCTGTCCAAAATGAATACTCAGGACACAGTTGGTGAATGAGTGAAATTATCTTGGAGCTTTGTTACTACCTTTGAGCAGCTCATATTTTTTTTAGAGGTTTTTGCTGTAGGGCATGAGTGCTCACCAGACAGAGAGAGACAAAGAGACAGAAAGCTACAAATCACCCCCCAGAGGGGATGTCCATGCCACAATCCCTTCTCCTCTATTCTCCTCTCAGGATCTTGGGCATGCAAGCACACGTGCCTGGCATGAGTTAAGGCCACTGGGTCCAGGAATCGAACCACAGTCGACTACATGGGAGTCCAGAGACAAAGCCATTATGCTAACTGTTGGTCCCTAGCAGCTCATATTAAAGATGGATAATCATCACAGAAAATGCAGAGTGGGTCAGAGACAGGGGCAGCCAAAATAAACTCCAAGTGGATCTTCCCAGCTCACTGCTTCAGCCGAGTAGAGTGGGCACAATCTGCTCTCGTGTGGTCACAGACATAACCACAGCCCGAGGCATGAAAACCCAAAACAACACATACATTTGTTTGGCAGTCCTCAAGGCAGTGACTCTCCAAGGGCTAAAGTAGATAAAAGAGCAGGATCACAAGGCTCCAGGGAAACTTAGGAGCACAGAAGCCTCCTTCTCTCACTGATTCTACTGTCTTGGACAGTTTAGTTCACTCAAGGCCTCAATCTAGCCAGACAATGGATGAATGGTCACATGTTCAGCCACATTCTGCACTACCCCATGCAGTATCCAAAGCCTCAAGGCTGCTCTCTACTCTTAGGAACTCCCAGTAGAAAATGTTTCGAAGGATCTCAGTGCACAGTGGGTTATCAGTAGATAACCAAGTCCAACAGTCACTTCTCTGAACCTGTGCAGTTTTCAGATAATTCAGTCAATGCATCCCTGTCTTGATCCATTTTCTATTTTTATAGATGAATATCAACTGGACAATTTATTTTAAAAAGAGTTTATTTAACTAATATTTTTGGAGGCTGAGAAGTCCAACACCAATGTGCCAGCATCAGGTGAGGACATTCCTGCTGTCATTACATGGTGGGAGACATATCATGGCAAGAGAACAAGCATGTGGCAGCTCAGGTTCTCTCCTTCCTACAAAGCCAAGGGTCCCACTATGAGGCTCTCACCCAGATAACTGCATCTAATTCTAATTATGTCCCAGAGGCCCACCTCCCACTACTGTAAACATGAATTTGTGGTTAAATTTCCCACACATAAAACCTAGGACACACATTCAAACTACATCAATCTAACTTTGGAAGAGGTATCTGAGTTCTCCTCTCCTTTGACCCATTTGCACTGGGGAAGGCAACTCATTCTAGTTTCTAGTGCCTAGATTGGTGGATTCAGGTCCATACTTTGAAGTTTCCCTAGGGAATTCTGGCTCGGGAAGACTGGAGGACCTTGGGAACCCACCACCATCAACCTGGCATTTTTACACTTCCCCATGCTTTGAGGTCCAAGTATGTTGCTGAGGGATTGGATATCCCACATCCTGACCGAGCTGTCTCCACCTCTATTCTTTCCCCTTGTTCCTTCCCAGTATCATGTTTTTCCTGACCCCACTTGTAAATTTACCATGCATGTGCCTGTGTGCAAGTGGCAATGCTTAGTCAATGACCTCTTATAAAGTGTGGGGGGCCGTGTTCTCCTAGCATCTTAGGGAATTTAATCTCAAAGTCACATCCCATGGGAACAGTTGAGTTTTGGCTCAAGAGACTGAAAACTTCTCTCCTACTTTGAACTCTGCTCACCTCACCTGTTGAGGCAATCTGTCTCTCTCCATGATGGTTTCTCATTTTTCTTATAAAACATTGGGCTTCATCCTGCATAAACTATACTCAGCCTAGATAGGTTCAAGGTGCCCTTCCTTCTTGGTTGGGTGTGTGTAGGTACTTTTGGGACAATCTGAAAATCACACTGAATAAAAACTGAACAAAAATATATGAACAATTATTACAGTACTGAAGAATTATGTACATAACAACAATGAGGGCACACTTTGATAAATATGTACTTAACTTGTAAGTAAACTTTTATTTGAAAATGTCACTTGTTATTGATCTTATAATTTAAGACATAACTAATGCTTAATCTACTCTTAAGAGATAAATAAGGATGGGCCAGTAGGTGAGGTATTGGTTAAGGCAATTGGATTCCATATGGGTAACTTCACAGCTCTGGTCCTGAACCCAGAGGCTTGAAATACACTCCAAGCGTGCGTGCCCAAAGTGCCAAGAGGAGAATGGAGAAGAGACTGTGGTGTGGTCATTCCTTCTTGAGGAATTCTTACTTTTCCTCTATCTCTGTTTCTCAGTCTCTCTCAGGTGACCACACATGTCCTATAGCAAAAAACTAAAACAGTCAGTCCTGCAACTATTGATTGTTTATAGAATCCTAAGACTGAAAATGTCCCGTTCCTTATATGTTTGTTTGTTTGTTTTCTCCTCCATGAACAGAAGTGGTAGGAAATGTAAACAACAACCACTGAAGATGTGGGGAAGTGCAGGTGTGTAAATTCTAGTTCATGGAATGAAGGGTATTTCTTCAAAATGCATTTTGTATCTCTTCCCTCCTAATTTACACTGTGTTTTGGATGAAATAATGCAAAATGATAAGGAAATGGAAGAATGGCTTGAAAAAATACCCATCTTGGAGGTTAAGTAAGCAGGGGGGCTGGCTTGAGATAGGACAGATGATGTAAGAAGAACTGACCCCTCCCTTCAGTTCAGTTCTTTTTATTTACAGCCCAAAACATTGATTCTAACACTGAAGTTCATCAAAGGCTAATGAGAAAAGGTAAGGAACAAAGGGTGTCTATTACAGACCTGAGAGAACATATGCTATGTGTTCCAATATGTGCATAACAAGGGAGAGTGTCTAAAACATTTCTACAACCCTTAGGGAAATTTGGCTCAATATTTTTGGAACAAATGGGATAAATATGTTGTGTGAGAGAGGTTTGTTTCTCTGTATCCATTATTAATATATTAATGAATCACACACAAAATAGAGAACTATTCACTGAGGTCCTTCCAGGTCTAGAGTAGTACACTGGATAACAACGAGACCCACCAGAATGGCTAAGGAAAAAAAGTGTTGGCAATGACAGAGATTAATTAGAATTCTTACACACTGATGATGAGAGAACATTATAGTATAAACACATTAGATTGAAAAAAATCTGGGCCAGATCTTCAAAATTAACCATACAAAGCCCCATAGCATAGATGTTAAGACTTGTATAGAATGAATTGTACTCCACATAACCAATCACAATGTACATTCTGGTCAATTACTTAGAAATATGTTGCCACATGTGCATGCATGCCCCAAACCTGAAATGGATAGAAAAATGGAGAAAAAAATTATGACATCACCATTTTTGATGCTCTCTTTAGTGAGCTCACATATATGTATTTTTTTTAAAAAATTAAGCAAGTAAAAAATACATTTTATTAATTTTTTTTTTTTTTTTTGCTATAGGGCACATGCACTCGCCAGAAAAGACAGAGAGACAGAAAGTGATAAATCACCCCCCAGGGGGAATGGCCACGCCGCAATCCCTTCTCCTCCATTCTCCTCTCGGGATTTTGGGCACGCACGGACACGCACCTGGAGTGAGTTTAAGCCACTGGGTCCAAGACTCAAACCACAGTCGACTACATCAGAGTCCAGTGACATAGCCATTAAGCTAACTGCTGGTCCCTTACTGAATGTTTTTAAAATACAGTTTGGGAAACATTTCTAAATAAATTCTACTATAGAGATATTTCAGGGGACAGGAGAAATGAATATTTTCTACTCATAATTCAGCCTCCAGCAAACAAAGCTAGCATGATTGAACTTCAAGAATTTAAAAGAAACACACCATCCATCAGATGACAAGAAATCACCGCAGGACCACAAGAAATATGGGAAAGCAAGAAAATACCTCTCCTCTAAGGGAAAAGAATAATTCCTCTTCATCCACAAGCAGTTCAATACAAATCATGGAAATGTCTCATAAAGAATTTAGAGTATTCATAATGGGGAAGCTAACTGAAATGGAAGAGAAGAGAGACAATGAACTGTTAAAGAGAAAGGAGAAAGAAGTTGACGAGTTCCAGGAGGTGAGGAAATTCTTGCAAGATCTAAAAGAGGAATTACATGCATTACAAAAGAGTCAAACAGAACTGTTAGAAATGAAGTCTATAATACAGGAAGTCAAAATCTCCCCTGAAAGTATTAAAAGCAGACTAGATCATACAGAAAATAGAATCTCAGACATAGAAAAGAAAATGGCTGGCCTAGAAAAACCCATCACAAAGACTGGGGAAATGGCACAAAAATTTGAGAATAATATACGAGAAGTACTAGATATCATCAAATGTCCAAACATCCGGATAATTGGCATTCCAGAAGGTGAAGAGACCCATAAGGGCATTGATAATCTATTCCATGAAATCCTGCAAGAAAACTTTCCAAACCTAGAGAGGCATTCAAAGATCCAGTCGCAAGAAATACAGAGGACCCCAAATAGAATCAATCCAAGAAGATCTTCTCCAAGACACATTATAGCCAGATTGACCAAAACCATAGACAAAGACAAGATACTGACTGGCAAGAGAAAAAAGGCAAGTTACCTACAAAGGATGTCCCATCAGACTAACGGCAGACCTCTGATCGGAAACAAAGTGAGCGGGGAAAGAATGGGAAAATATATTCAAAGTGTTAAGGGAAAAGCAATTTCAACCAAGAATTCTGCACCCAGCAAGATTATCTTTCATTTGGGAAGAAAAGACACGAACACATTCCTAGATAAACAAAACCTGAAAGAATTTACCATCACCAGACCAGATCTCAAAGAAGTTCTTAAGAGAGTGCTATGTCAGTAAAATTAAATGCAGACACACAGAAATAAGAGTTCAGAAACTAAGAAAATGGGCAACTTAATTGTAGGGACAAAGTCTGGAGTTGAGTATTATATCCCAGAGTTCAATCTGGAAGATCGAACCTCAACAGAAACAGAAGAAAATTAAGTACATGAGATTGAACTGATGAAACAACATTCTATGACTTGACTAAAATATTGCTGCTTTTCTTCTAAGCTTTGTTGTCTCGTTTTAAGGATTGTTGTCCTGTCTTGAGCTGTCAATAGATTCATGTACCTACTATTCGAACAGAATACTAACCTGTTTCTAGGCTTTCAGTTTCAAGGAATATCCTTACCAGTTCATAACTGCTTTTCTTGAAACCATCAGCTGAACTTGCTATTGTAAGTAGTTAGATTACTTATGATATTGTGTGATCAACGAAATGTTGGGGGAAAAGGAATTGAAGACAACTGAAGACAGCAAAGATAGTGTAATAAGAGAGTGGAATAGGGCAGAGGGTAAGACATGGGGTAAAAAACATATATATATGAAAGTAGAATTGGAATATTATGGATGATAACATGTATGATTAAGCCACTATGCAGTTTATTCTAGATGGGAAACCACATTTAGTATGTTGTGATGATGCTCAGGGAAAGAATGTAAATTAATAAAAAAATTTTTTCAAAAGAAAAAAAAAGGCATTAAAAAAACCTATTTGATGACTGCAATAAGCTATATAGCTCTATGTAGGTGCTACTTTATAGTATGTTCATTCGATTCACTGAGGTTTATGCCTAAAGTCAGACTTGTGTTCATGGATATGTTTATATCAGCTGTGCTTGCTATTGAAAATATTTAGATTTATTAAGACATTTAGTGAAACAATAAATTGGGGGAGGCATAGAAAGCAACAATAGATACCAGACACAGTGTGGAAGGAGGGTGGCAGATGGCAGAGGGTGAGATAGGGAATCAAGGATGGGAAAAAAGGCAAAATATACAGAAAACAAGAAATGGAAAATTATTTGTTGACAATAACACATATGTTGATGCGCTTGATAGAGCCAATATACAGTGTATTGTGAATGGGAAAATCTCATTTTGTATGCTATAATGATGTACAGTGAATGAATGTAAATAAATAAAGAAAAAAAAAAAAAAAATTTAAAAATAAATTCTACTATAATAATAAACTGTGGGGCCAAAAGGTGGCATGGTGGTTAAGGGTCCTGGATTCCCAAATGTCCAATCGTGGTTCAAGTCCTGAACCTGCCATCTTGCTTTTTCCATTTTCCTCTCTCTTTTTATCTCTCTGTCTCTCTCTCTGACTTTGTCCCTCTCTGGTAAGATAAATAGAAAGAAAGAAAGAAAGAAAGAAAGAAAGAAAGAAAGAAAGAAAGAAAGAAAGAAAGAAAGAAAGAGATAAATAATTCTTTTTTTTTTCTTTTTTTGAAGAGGTTTTTGCTATAGGGTGCGTGCGCTCACCAGACAGACAGACAGAGAGATAGAAAGCAGGAAATCACCCCCCAGGGGGGATGGCCACGCCGCAATCCCTTCTCCTCCATTCTCCTCTCGGGATCTTGGGCACGCACGCACACGTGCCCGGCGTGAGTTTAAGCCGCCGGGTCCGGGACTCGAACCGCGCTCGACTACATGGGAGTCCAGCGACATAGCCATTACGCTAACTGCTGGTCCCGAGATAAATAATTCTTAATAAATAATGAACTGATACTTGGAACCGAGAAAACAGTATTCATTTCCAAATCCAAAGCACTATCCTTTGTTTTGAGGGAGTTCATATTAATGCATAGTATTTTCAAATATTGTTACAGTACATATAACAACTTACTTATATATAAGTTCTTTTTAAAGAATTATTTTATTTAACGTTATTTATTTATTTATTCATTTATTTTAATTGACCAGATGGACAGGATGAGAGAGAGACAGAGAGAGAGAGGGAAATTGAAAAAGCAAGCCACAGGACCAGCAGTTGGCATAATGGCTATGTCTCTGGACTCTCATGTAGTCGACCGCAGTTTGAGTCCCAGACTTGGTGGCTTAAACTCACACCAGGCATGTGTACATGCATGCCCAAGATCCCGAGAGGAAGAAGAATGGAGAAGGCATTGCATCGTGACCATCCTCCCTTGGGGGTGATTTCTTGCTTTTGTATCTCTCTGTATCCCTCTGTCTTTCTGGTGAATGCACACGCCCTATAGCAAAATCCTTTCCAACAAAAAAAGAAAAAGAAAAAAGAAAGAAAGAAAGAAAGAGAGAGAGAGAGAGAGAGAGAGAGAGAGAGAGAGAGAGAAAGAAAGAAAGAAAGAAAGAAAGAAAGAAAGAAAGAAAGAAAGAAAGAAAGAAAGAAGAAAGAGAGAAAGAAAGAGAGAGAAAGAAAGAAAAAATGTAGAAAATAACCTGAGTAATGGTCTGGAGTTTTCAAGTTTTCTTGCAGACTTGGGCACATAAGGAACAGCTTGCACAAGCCCGGATCCCCAAGTGGGCCTTTCTGCCAAGGGAAGCCTCCTAGTGGAAATGTAGCAGACAGCCCAGTGCACCTAGATGTGGGGACATGCAGTTACGTGATCCCAGCATGTGTAGGTGCAGAAGTTTGCCCTTCTTAGGTCCAGAGAGGGGCTGTTGGTACCATTCCTGGAGAAGGACCTGGAGCTTTGCAGAGGCCTGGGAAGAGTCCAGTGGTTGGTGGGTGCCCTGTCCAATGGCTATCACTTACTTCCTATACCAGCCCAGCTGATACCTACCCCTCCTGTCAGCTACTTCCCACAAAGCAATCAGGATGGTAAACCCAATCCAGTCCCCAGAGTAATAGGGTCTAGAGGGACAGGCAACACCCATCATGGCACATGAAGTAACTTGTTACTACTTTGCTAATAGGTTAGGGCAGAATGTATTGTTCTGTTTCCAGGAATAACATCTTGGGAGGGAATCTAGATGGCATATATCTGGAACTGTGCATAGGAGGGGGCTGGACAGCTCACCTGGAGTTCAGTGTACCTGGACCCGAGCCAGCCTGGGGGATATGAGACCAAGTCCATACCCTGGTCAATGCAGATCTTGAGGGTGGGGAACAGCAGAGGTGCTGAACTGTCAGTGGCCATGAAGGGGTGAGCATGAGGGTTCCCTGGTGTTGGGGCTTTCTGAAGACCTTGAGGTCAGCCTGCACATGCCCCAGTTTCTGGGAGCAGTAGCTGCACCTAGAACTGTAGGGTGGGCAGTGGACTGTGGGCTGAGAAGGGTGGAGTCCCTAACTGCCCAGTCAATGCTCATTTGCCAGTTTGTAAATATGGTTCCCAGAACCACAAGTCAGGGGGCAGAGTCTATTGATACTAATCACACTTTTTTTACAGTTTATGCCATGGGGTGTGTGTACTCATGAGAGAGAGAGAGAGAGAGAGAGAGAGAGAGACAGACAGACAGACAGACAGACAGACAGACAGAAAGACATATAGAGAAAGACAGTAAGGGAAAATGAGAAATCAACCCCAGGGATTATGGCCATGCCACAATCCCTTCTCCTTTATTCTCCTGGGATTTGGGGCATACACACATATATTTCCAGTATGATTTTTTAAAAATTTATTTATTTACATTCATTCACTATACATCATTACAGCATACAAAATGAGTTTTTTTCATCCAGAAATCATTGTATATTGGCTCATACAAGCATATCAACATATGTGTTATTGTCAACAAATAATTTTCCATTTCTTATTTCCTTTATATTTTGCTTTATTTTCCATCCTTGATTTCCTATCATTCACTCTCTGCCATATCCCACCCTCCTTCCACACTGTCTCTGATATCTACTGTTGCTTTCTAGGCCTCTCCCCCCCCCCATTTTATTGATTCAGTAAACATCTTAATTAATCTAAAAATTATGAATAGCAAGCACAGCTGATACATACATATTCATGAAAACAACTCTGACTTTAGGCATAAACCTCAGTGAGTAGAATGAACATACTATAAAGTAGCACCCAACTTGCACTACATTTCTTAATTCAGTCATCAAATTCATTTTTTTTTGAGAGTCCTTTTTTTTATAGGGTTCATGCACTTGCCAGAAAAACAGAGAAAGACAGAGAGATAGAAAGCGAGAAATCACCCCCCCCCCATGGGGTGGGGGGGGGATGGCCACACCGCAATCCCTTATCTTCCATTCTGCTCTTGGGATCTTGGGCATGCATGCACACATGCCCAGCATGAGTTTAAGCCACCGGTTCTGGGACTCAAACCACGGTGGACTACACAGGAGTACAACGAGATAGCCATTATGATAACTGCTGGTCGCATTAAATAGGTTTTTGTTTTGTTTGTCTTTATTTATTTTTTTAGAGGTTTTTGCTACAGGGCATGTGCACTCGCCAGAAAGACAGAAAGAGACAGAGACAGAAAGCGAGAAATCACCCCCTAGGGGGGATTACAGCCATGCCGTAATCCTTTCTCCTCCATTCTCCTCTCAGGATCTTGGGCACACACGCACATGAACCAGCATGAGTTTAAGCCACCAGGTCTGGGACTCGAACCACGGTTGACTACATGGGAGTCAAGCGACACAGCCATTATGCTAACTGCTGGTCCCTCAAATAGGTATTTTTAATGCTTTTTTTTTTTAAAGAAAAACAGTTTTAGTTTTTTTTCTAAAACTTTTTTTTCAACTTAATTTACATTCATTCCCTAAGCATCATTGCAACATACAACATGTGATTTCCCATCTAGAATATACTGCATAATGGCTTAATCATGCATGTTACCATCAAAATTTTACATTTCTAGTTATATAAATTTATATACTAATATATATGTCTACATATATTATATGTATTACCCCTGTTTCTGACCCTCTGCCCTTTCCCACCCTCTTCTCACACTACCTCTGGTCTCTACAGTAGTCTTCCATTCTTTCCCCCCCACACTGTATTGATCATACAATTTCTTAAATAATCTGACTAGTTTCGATAGCAAGTTCAGTTGGTAATTTCAAGAAAGCAGTTTCAACATAAATCAAAGAAAACATAAGGAATGCTGCTTGAAACTTAAAGCCAGGAAAGAGGTTAGGATTCTGTTCAAATGATAGGAACATGAACCTATTGACATCTCATGACAGGACACAAATCCTTAAAACCAGACAACAAAGCCTACAAGAGAATCAGAAATGTTTTAGTCAAAAGTCATAAAATGCTATTTCACTAGTTCAATCTCATGTACTTAATCTTCTGTTGTGGTTTGATTTTTCTGATTAAATTCTGGGATATAATATTCAACTCCAGACCTGTCCCTATAATTAAGTAGGCTATTTTCTTGCATTTTAAACTCTTATTTCTGTGTGTCTGTATTTAAATTTCCTGATATACCACTCCCTTGAGAATTTCTTAGAGATATGTTCTGCTGCTAGTAAATTCTTTCAGGTTTTGTTTATCTGAGAATGTTCTTGTCTTTTCTTCCCACATGAAGGATAATCTTAAGGGGTACAATATTCTCAGTTGTAATTACTTTTCCCTCAACACTGTGAATATATTTTACCATTCTTTCCTTGCTCGCATTGTTTCCTATGAGAGGTCTGCTGTTATACTGATTGGATATCCTTTGTAGGTAACTTGCAGTTTTTCTCTTGCCAATCTTAGTATCTTGTCTTTGTCTGTGGTTTTGGTCAACCTGGCTATAATATGTCTTGGAGAAGATCTTCTTGGGTTGATTCTATTTGGGGTCCTTTGTATTTCTTGGGACTGGATCTTTTTTTTTTTTTTAATTTATTTATTTGCATTCATTCACTGAACATCATTACAGCATACAAAATGAGATTTTTCATCCAGGGTACACTGTATACTGTCTCAATCAAGCACATCAACAAACATGTTATTGTCAGCAAATGATCTTCCATTTCTTGTCTTCTGTATGTTTTGCTTTCCCCCCCCCCCATCCTTGATTCCCTATCTCCTACCCTCTCCCATCTCCCACTCTCCTCCCACACTGTCTCTGGTATCTATGTTTGCTTTCTATACTGTTTTCTCCTCACATTTTATTGTATCACCAAAGACCCTAATCATTCCAAATACCCTCATAGCAAACACAGGTGATACACACATTTCCATGAACACAAGTCTTACTTTACGCATCCTATAAAGTAGCACCTAGCTGGGGCTACATATCCTACTGCAGTCATTGAATAGATATATATTTTTTTCTGAAACTTTTCTTTTTTTCTAACTCAATTTACACTCCTTTTCTAAGCTTCATCACAGCATACAAAATGCAATCTCCCATCCAGTACAAACTGCATAGTGACACAATCATGCACATTACAAAAAATTTTCCATTACTAGTTCCTAGAATTACTTCCACCCCTCTTTCTGACCCTCTGTCCCTTCCCACCCTCCTCTCACACCACCTCCGGTGTCTACAATTGTCCTTCATTCCCTTCCCACCCACGTTGCATTGATCACACAATTTCCTACATAATCTAACTGCTTTCAATGGTGAGTTCACTCATTACTACTAAGAAAACCAGTTTTAACTTAACTCAAAGAAGTGCCAAGGAACTTTGCTTAAAGCCAGGAAACAAGTTAGGATTCTGTTCAAATGGTAGGTGTGTGAACCTATCATTCTCATGTACTTTTATCTTCTGTTCTGGTTCAATTTTCCTGATTAAATTCTGGGATATAATATTCAACTCCAGACTTGTCCCTATGATTAATTTGGCCACTTTCATAGTTTTTGGATTCTTATTTCCATGTGTCTGTGTTTAATTTTCTTGATACAACACACCCTTGAGAACTTCTTGGAGATCTGGTCTGGTGCTGGTAAATTCTTTCAGGTTTTGTTTATCTGAGAATGTTCTTGTCTTTTCTTCCCACCTGAAAGATAATCTTGCTGGGTACAGTATTCTTGGCTGAAATTGCTTCTCTCGTAACACTTTGAATATATTTTCCCATTCTCTCCTCGCTCGCATTGTTTCCAATGAGAGATCTGCTGTTAGCCTGATGGGATGTCCTTTGTAGGTAACTTGATGTTTCTCTCTTGCCAATCTTAGTATCTTGTCTTTGTCTGCGGCTTTGGTCAACCTGGCTATAATGTGTCTTGGAGAAGATCTTCTTGGGTTGATTTTATTTGGGGTCCTTTGTATTTCCTGGGACTGGATCTTCGAATGCCTCTCTAGGTTTGGAAAGTTTTCTTGCAGGATTTCATGGAATAGATTATCAATGCCTTTATGGGTCTCTTCACCTTCTGGAATGCCAATTATCCGGATATTTGTACGTTTGATGGTATCCAGTACTTCTCGCATATCATTCTCAAATTTTTGAGCCATTTTCTCAGTCTTCGTGGTGGACTTTTCTAAGCCAGCCATTTTCTCTTCTACATATGAGATTCTATTTTCTGAATGATCTAGTCTGCTTTTAATACTTTCAAGAGAGATTTTGACTTCTTGTGTCATAGACTTCATCTCTAGCAGTTCCATTTGAGTCTTTTGTAAAGTGTGTTCTTCCTCTTTTAGATCTTGCAAGAATTTCCTCATCTCCTGGAACTCGGCAACTTCTTTCTCCTTTCTCTTTAGCAGTTCATTATCTCTCTTTTCTTCCATCTCTGTTAGCTTCGACATTATGAATACTCTAAATTCCTTATCAGACATTTCCATGACTTTCACCGAACTGCTTGTGGATGAAGGAGAGTTACTCTTTTCCATTGGAGGAGAGGTATTTTCTCATTTTCCCATATTTCTTGTGATCCGACGGTGATTTCTTGTCATCTGATGGATGGTGTGTTTCTTTCAAATTCTTGGAGTTAAGCCTCCATGTTCAGGAGCAAGCAGACAGAGATGTTCTAGAATCTGTTTGCTGTTCTGTTGTGATTGCCTGAAATATCTAGTTCCCAGTAACCATGCGGAATCCTCTGAAGGAAGGGCTCAACTCTCCTGCCACAGTAGCTTTGCTTGCTGGAGGCTGAATTATGAGTAGAAAATCTTCATTTCTCCTGTACCCTGAAATATCTAGTTCCCAGTAGCCATGCGGAATCCTCTCAGACTGGATCTTTGAGTGCCTCTCTAGGTTTGGAAAGTTTTCTTGCAGGATTTTATGTAATAGATTTCTAGTCATCTGATGGGTGGTGTGTTTCTTCCTAATTCTTGAAGTTCAATCTGAACATTCAGGAGCATGCAGAAAGAGGTGATCTGGGATCTATTTTGTTCTGTTGTGATTCTTTGTGCAGCAGATTCAGTGGATATTGAGGAATATGTTAACCCAAATAGTATTTGGATGTTTAGCTATAGTTCCCTTAGATTCGTCTAGAAACATAGTAAATGAAGATTGAGGAGCAGATAGATGAGATAAAAGAAAAAGAAAAGGAAACAGAGAGAGAGTGCAATAACAACAATAACACTAACAAAGAAACAGAGGGAAAAAGGAAGAAAAAAATTTTTAAAAGTAAAAAAACATTTTTTATTTTAAAAAAGCACAAAATACAAAACTGCACGGTGCACAGGAGCGCCACACAAAATCACTAGTTCTCAGGAGGCATGAGAAATCTGCAGGCCTGGTTCTTGCCTCTACTGCCACTCAAGTTTATGGGCTGGAAGCTCAATCATCAGTAGGAAATCTTCATCTCTTTTTTCCATGAAATCACTAGTTCTCAGGAGCCATGAGGAATTTTCTGCCCATCTTTTTGTATTTTCATAAAATTATTTAATTTTGCTTTTTATTATCATTATTATTTTAATTTGACCAATGTCAGATGTTATGTGCAAAAGCAAAGCAACCAGGTCTGGGATTTGAACCACAGTCAGCCATGTGGGAGTCCAGCATGCCTTAACCATCATCCCACCTAGTGGCTCCGTGACATCTTAATATATGTATATGAACCATTACATTTTTTTATTTGTTGTTGTTTAAGTTAATTATGGTTAAGGTCTTGTGCCTACCCAGGCACAAGGTAGGCACAAAAAAATGCTCAATAAATGTTAGTTAAATGACAAACAGGAATGGTAGTCCTGTACTGCAGAGTTCCTTTTTCTGTCCACCCCCAGACAGAAGTTTCTAGCTTAGGTTACATTGCATTATGGTCTTATTAAAAAATAATTATTAGGGGCCATCAGATGGCATGGTGGTTAAGTATGCTGGATTCACACATGGCCAACCACTGTTCGAGTCCTGGACCTGGATGCTTGCTTTCTCACTCTCCCTTTTCCTCTCTTTTCTGTCACTCACTGGTAAAATTAAAATAATAATAACAATGAATGGAACTAACTAAGTAAATAAATAACTCCTTTAAAAATTTTTTTCGTTATTTAATTTTATTTAATATTATCATTATTTAATTTGCAACTTGGCAAATATGCTCACCAGAGAGTGACAGAGAGAGAGAGAGGAAGAGATGGAAAGTGACAAAGCAGGCCTTCAGGCCTAAGACTTGAACCATGGTCAATCACATAGGAACCCAGTG
This sequence comes from Tupaia tana, assembly GCA_026018925.1. Classification (NCBI taxonomy): domain Eukaryota; kingdom Metazoa; phylum Chordata; class Mammalia; order Scandentia; family Tupaiidae; genus Tupaia; species Tupaia tana. The sequence continues at coordinate 6,948,805 of JAKSZU010000025.1, read as the reverse complement.
CCTCAACTACCATGCCACCTGCTGGTCTGCAATATGCTTCCCCCGACTCTTCTGAACATGTTATCCTCTCCAATATCAGCTTATTAAAAAAGATGATTATAAAATATTTAAGGTACCATGTTGACATTTTAACTCATCGTGATTTATTTCCTCACTATAAAATCAATTTTAGAAATAAATTTAAAATATGGGCTTGCTGTAAGTGGTACCTTTTATTGTTATTGAAGCAGTTGGAGTTAGGTCTCAGTGACCACCCCAAAGTCCAGATGCTTGCTGCTGAAGAGCCAACTCTTGAGAGATAAGTGTTGATGAAAAGGAAAGGTGGTTTTAATCAGGAAACTTTGACCTGAAAAGATGGTAAACTAATGATCAAAACACATCTCCTTTCAGCCCTATAGTGAAAAAAAACCTCTCAAAAAAATAAAATCTCCTTTCAGAAAAATCAATCTGGCTTATGAGAAACACCTACTGTGGCATCTCTCTCAAAAGAAACAGCATCTAATAAATGCCAACACTTCTAGCAGTGGAGTGATGCAAGACTGACAAACTGCAAGAAATAGACTGGAAGCTCCTAGTGTTCTGAATCTCAGCTTAGAGACATAAAGGATGAGTATATTATCTGAACTTGGAGATGCTCCAGAGCCCTGTGTACTGCAAAGGAGAAGTTGAGAGGAACTATCCTCCAAAACTACAAATTTCATACACCAACCTCAGACCCCAGCACTCTTCAACTGCATAATAAAACTGGCAAGGAGAGGGACCAGCAATTAGCATAATGGCTATGTCGCTGGACTCCCACGTAGTCAACCGCGGTGCACATCCCGTACCCGGTGGCTTAAACTCACACTGGGCACGCGTGCGTGCGTGCCCAAGATCCTGAGAGGAGATCGGAGGAGAAGGGATTGCGGCATGGCCATCCCCCCTGGTGGGTGATTTCTCGCTTTCTGTCTCTCTGTCTCTCTCTGTCTGGCAAGCGCACACGCCCTATAGCAAAAAAAAACTCTAAAAAAAAACTGGCAAGGAGGTAACACTCATTATAGAAAAGTAAAAAGTTATAACACTTCAGTGTAAACATTAAATTTTCTTCACCACCCCGCTCTAAGAGCTTGGCACTGTCTTGAAAGCGAACCAGGTGGTAGAGGATAGAATATGATTAGGACCAATCTTACATCTTCTCAGTTCTATGGGTTGAAAGAGATAATACAGAAGAGAGAATCCTCTGTTAATGGGAGAAGTGAGGGAAACACCCCCAATGACTGAAAGCTACCAGCTCCTTTGCACAATGTAGACCAAGAGCCTTGTACATTCCCACCCCAACTCCCAGTACATGTGAAAGAACCAACCTCATCAAAGACAGAAATCTGGATATTTCCTCCAACTAGCTGGCAGGCCTACACTCTTCCTCTTTTCAGACTCAAGTCTCAGGGAATGACTACTTCTCCCCTCTAAGGTCACCTGCAGTACAGTCCTTCAGAATATCTCCAAACTGTTAAGTGTAGAAAAATCAGAGAGAAAGGTATCTGGGAAATGGGCACCAGGGGTTGCCATCTCAGTTACAGGGAAGATGACAGGGCACTGCCCCAGGAAGTCCATAATCCTGGAGAACATTATCTAGTCACCTGGCTGTTATCATGAGTTTGCTTGGACCTTATCAACCACTGGCTGATGCCATGCATGCTAGGTCAGCCATGCTGACCCCACTTGATCCCCTGAGACTCAGAAACATTCTATTCCTCAGGAGGTTACCTTATCAAGGCCACATCCAAGTTTTGTAGAACCCCTGTCTCACAGGCTTTACTGACTACACATCCACATTTAAATTGACCCCACAAAATTTAGTTTGCCTCTGGCTCCTCCTAACACCCTCACCAAGACTACTTCTGAATTTTGTGGGTTACCCTGAGCCCTCCTAGTGCAGCAACTTAGGTTTTGCTTGGACCCACAAGACTTGTCTCAACCCCGATCCTTGTGGGCTAACTCCCCTTATGCCTGTTCAGGCTTAGGTGGCCCCATAGGCCTTTGAGCATTGCAAGACACCTCAACTAACCCTGTTCCACTTAGGGCCTTATGTTCTGCCTTCCTTCTGCTTAGCCCTGTCTACATCCTGACATAGAGGCTTCCCTACTCAAGTCCAAATGAGTTGTACTTGTCTCAAGGGGAGCTTAACCTAAGCCTGGTTAGGGTACACTTGGAAGCCATTCTGGGTTGCTAACCTCTGGGCTTTATAAACTTTCTTGCCCACACCTTACTGGGTCCCCACTGGCTTCATCTTAGGGTCTCACAAGGTGGCATATCTGGACATGCTTAGCCCTGCTTGGTGTACCCACCTCTGTACCTCACAGGATCACCACTCCTGGTACCACATGAGTCCTATTTTCCCACTTCTGTCCTTATCCCTCAGAATCCTATAAAAACCCTGTCCAAGACTTGCTCACTCCATACAACATGTAGGACCCTGCCTAGTTTCAAATTCCTCTAACAGGTACTACACATTCTTCCTGCATCCACTGATCCCTGGTAAATGATTAGACCTGCACAAGGCCCTATCTGAGTCCCACTAATCCGTAGCTTTGGATGGAGGTACAGAGTCCCCTTACCTAACTCCAAAGATAATTGCCTCCCATCTATCATGTTTCTTGATTTAAAAAAAAGAACAAAAAAAATCAATAAGGAACAATGCTGCTAAAATGGTTAACTACTAAGTGCCAAGTCATTAACTTGTACTAAATGTCACAGTCATATGGAATATAACTTAAAAATACTAAAAAATAATAGAAATAAAACACCACCACTAGGTGGTATTTACAACCATGCAGGTAGGTAGTGAGGTGGTCAAAGATACTGGACTTCTATGTGACCAGTCGTGGTTTGAGTCCTGGACTGGACAGCTTCCTTTCTCACCTTTCCTCTCTCTGTCACTGGTCAAATTGAAAAATAATAATGATAATGTTAAATAAAGTAAAATAAATAAATACACCACTATAGAAGGTACTCCTCAAATCAGGAAGGAGTACTCTATGAGATGCCTGAAATCCAAAGGAATAAAAGAAATACAAAAATTAATAAAAAGAGTAAAACCAAAAACCAAACCAAAAAGAAGGAAATATCTCACTTCCAAAGGAATATACTAACTCCCTTCTAATGAATAAAGTACATAAAATTATATAACTGTTGGAAACTAAATTCAGGATATTGATTATACCAAAACTCAATGAAATGCAACAAAATTTCAGGAGATGAGAAAAACAATGAATGACATGAGAAAGCTCCAGAGAGACAACTAGCTTTAAAAAGAACTTAAAAAGCAGGGCAACAGGTGACATGCAGGTTAAGATGGTGTATCTCACATGGACAACACTGCAACGCAAATCCTGGACCCAAAAGCTTCAAAATCACACATGTTTGTGTATGCTCAAAATTCTGTGCAGAGACTAGGGAAGGGATTGTGCTGTGGCCATCTGTCTGGGAAATAATTTCTCTCTCTCTCTCTCTCTCTCTCTCTCTCTCTCTCTCTCTCTCTCTCTCTCTCTTTGAGGAGGACATGCACCCAATAGCAAAATTAAACACATTCAAATGAAAATCCTTCAGATAAGCAGTACAATATAGGTAATAAAATATCCTGTAAAGTACACTGACAAAAGATTAGGCTATGCAAAATAGTATCTGAACTTAAAGATACAGCTTTGTAAATAGTCCAAACTCTGAAAAAGAAAATTAAAAATGAAGAGAACAGTAAGTGGCCATCCTCTCTGAAAGATGATTTTTCAGATTCTGTCTCTCTCTGTTGAGCACATGTTCTCTAAGGGGAGTGACTGGTCAGATTAACAAGGTCATGAATCTGGACAGTTGCCCAGCTGATTTGGTGTCTTTAACTAAAATAACAGAACATTCACCCAATCCACTAAAGAAGGTAGAATTTAAGAGGCTATCATTTCAATAAATTTGATAGCTTGCCTCTGTTTAGAGTACCATTTAAAGTTTTCTATCAACCATTCAAAATAGTCAATGAATGATCCATCCAGCCTTTGTTTCTATTGTTGAAATTTATTTCAACATTCCTTGGAAATAGTTATGGTATAGCTGCATCAAGAACTTTTCTTAGGAGGTAGACTTGTTATCATTCTCCTGCATTCTTAATTAAAATCTATACTAGAGTTTCAATAAACAATTTTATCCATTCTGGGGTACTCTCTTGGAACTAACTTGAGTAAGCTGATAAAGGTCTCAATATGTAGGCTCACAAGTTTACACATTTAAATAGAATTTTCTAGCAACACATATGGGGATTTCAGTTGGGTCTGAAAAAATCATTTACATCAGTTTTGGTTCATAAGTTATAAACTAAGGCTAGTATTGCTTTGTTACAGGCTTTACATGAGAGGGTAGCCAAACTATGGTGGTTAAAGTTACAACTGGTTACAGCTGGAGTCTGTTGTATTATCTTCTGTGGGGGTGGAGATGGAGGTTAAAGAGCAGAGTTAAGGATGTGGAAGATTATACAGAAAAGCATGAAGAGGTGTGAGAGAGGTAGTGGAAGAGTGGATGGAGTAGAACAGCTCTCTGAATTTTTAATTCCAAAATGGATTCTAGTAACTTTTAATTTACCTCCTGAAAAAAAGGTGGTTCTACTGTATCTGAGGTAGCTTCTACATATCATTGAAAATAACTTTCTCATTCAATATGCCTGATTCTATAACCAGCTTTTCGCAATTATTCATATGAACATGCCATTTAGAAATTTCAAAGGACTCCCATTTTTGCCAATGAAGATTGGGCTCTCTGCCACTTTTGTGGGCCCATTTTTCTAAGTACTTGTAAGGTGGGACAACAAAGACCTCACACACAAAACCAGATGATGCTTCCAAGAGTGTTGTGCCTTACAGGAAACTGTTTATCATGAATGATTTCTCACAACTTAAAAGCTTTTTCAAAAGGGACCAAAAATTCAGAAGTCTATCAGGTCAATGCATACTGCCCATGGTTATTGCTCAAGGTTTTAACTTTGAGTATATTCAATTCTTTTAATGTCTGAAAATTCTAGACACCAGGTGGCAGTAGAAAGCTCAGAATACCAAGTGATAGATTTCTGGCTGAGCAAAAAATTTTCTAAAATACTCAAATGAGTTTCTTTAAGACTGCTTCATATCATGAGAGAAACCTCTCAAGCAATCCTAAATGGTTCTTAGTTTCCTAGGGACACTTTTCAGGACAGGAAGAGCAATTAATTAACTTTTAGGTGGAGATACCACATTATGGGTCTTTAAAATGTAAAAGCTAAGAGTTTTGTTTATAATTAAAATATGCTGAAGTTTTTTCAAGGCACATGCTAGGCCTCTAGTTCAGTGAAAATGATGCACCAGTAAAGCATGATTGGGTATCTCGGGAAAGGTGGACAAGATCACAAAATATGTTGGGATAAAATTTATTCTGGCAACAACTTGCCATATCATTCATGTTACAGGCCTTTCATAGAAGCTTTAAAAACCTTTTCAAAAGTGAACAAATTTAGAAGATGGGAAGTATATCAGGTCAATGTGTACCCTGAGAAGATGGTGGAGGTAAAGATGAGGAAATGGCATGACAATAGTCATTGTCTGAGGCACATGCTCTCTTTCTAGGAACACTCCACTTATTCTGGGAACATTCTGCTAATACTAAGACATCAGTATTTTCTGCTTTAGCACTGATGGGCCATAATTGAGTCAGGTCTTAACCTGTTACTGGAAGAACATTGATCATTATTTTGTCAATATATGTATCACTTTAACAAGCACTATGGATTATATATATTTTATATACTGGTGTTTTTAGTATTTTAAAATTTATTTTCATAAAATATATACTACATAAAATTTATCATCTTTCCTCTCAAGGTTCTAGGACTATCACCACCATGCATCTTCATGACTCCTTTCATCTTGTAAGACTAAACAATCAACAACTATTATTATACAATAATGTCAAATGTTTCCATTCCTCCCACCTGACCCAGCCTCTGGCAAACCACCATTCTTTCTGTACTGATTATTACTACTTTGAACATCCCAAGACTGTTTTTACTGTGGAAAACAGTCCAAAAAAGTTTGAAATCTATTTAAAGAAATTGATTAAAAGACATTGGTTAAAGTGGAATGAGAAAAGCTTTATTTTGGACCATCATAAGCTTAAGGACCACGGAAATGAGAGTTTCACTGGGGAAGAGAAATTAGGCTCAAATTCAAATACAGCATGGGCAGTGGAAATTAACAGCTGAGGAGCCGTGTGGTGATTATCAGATGAAAAATGACTAAAGAAACATTAGGAATATGAGAGATTCTGGATAAACTAAAATAATAGGATTCTTGTTGAGGACACAGGGCGATCAGACATCACATCTAATCACTTATTTTAAATGATCTGATATTTAGTGTGGGGCTTCTTGCTAAACTACTTTAGCAGGGTTATTTGGTCAAAAGCAATTTTACAAGGAAGTATGCAGAGGAAAATAAAAGATTGAGAGGCCTGACTAAAATCTGATCAAGGCAAAACTCTGACACATTTTAACCATGTCCAAGTATATGCAATTTAGTACTGTTCAATATGTTCATATTACTGTGCAACCACTCCAGTCAGTTTTTCAAGATGGGAAGAGTCATACAGATAGCAGTAATGTTTGCTAGACAATGTGACTGCACACAGGAAGTCTGGTCATTTTACTTTTCACATTGTAGCTCATAGTGACTTCCACCAGCCTGTACCTGTCACCACTGATTAGCTACCTTACATCCCACCCACCATAGTTTGGTCTGTTCTACCTGGGTCATAATGTTGGGCAAACCAAAACCAAAACCAGCACAATACCAGTTCACCTTGGGTTGCATTTCTGGATCAGTGGGTGTTCTGCCTCAGAACCTCTTGGCCAACGCTGGCCACAAAAGCTGTGATCAACATCCAGAGAGGATCTTGGAAATTTTATAACCACCCAGGACTCTGCTGTGCCTCAACACACCCAGAACTTTCATATGCCTCCTGTCTAACCTAGATCGGTTCCATTCTCAAAGTAAACTTGGACATTTCAGCAGAGGTACACTTGCAGAACCGTCTCAGTACATACGAATAGTTCCCAGGCTCTGAAATGCCTTAGAATTTTTTGTTTTGTTTTATTTTGTTAGGCATTTATGGTACATTTTATTTATTTTTCATTTTAATTTATTTTATACACTTTTAACATCTTTAAGCTTGTAAGTTGAATTTATGCAAAATGAATAAACTTCCCACCAGAGCAGATGAGGATACAAAACACATTATCATCAACATATTATAATCCATTTCTATATCCCCAAAATGCCTGCCTATATTCCTCCATGATTTCTTTCCTTACACTGTCCCCTTTCTCCCGTCCTCTTTCCACATTGTCTCTAGTACCTATAACTATTTTTCAATGTTTATATGGCCTATAATCTTCCACTATGCTTTGAAACACTTTATCTGTTGTCTTGCCTGCCATGAAAGTGGAAGCTAGAAAAATTTCTATATTTATTTTTGCCAATATTAGTGGTTATATTCTGTTGCATCTTTAAATATCAAACATGGAACACAGAAATAAACTTTTGCTAGGGTCAGCAGATGTTGTAATAGTTATGCCACTGGCCTCCCACATATTTGAATGCAGTTCAAGTCCCAGAGTTACAGACTTAAAACTCAAAAACGAAAACAAACAAAAAAAAACCTCAAGCCAGTGTGTGTACATGTGTGCCCAATATCCCCAGAAGACAATGGAAAAGAAGGGATTGTGATGTAGCCATCCCCTCAAGGAGTAGTCTCGTGCTTTCTATCACCCCGTCTCTCTGTCTTTTCAGAGAGCACATATTCCGTATAGCAAAAATCATTCTTAACAAAAATACCTGCCAAAATACATATGTTACTTCTTTTTTTTTTAAAGAAGAATTTTTATTTGTTAAGTAAAGAACAAATATGCCAGTAGTAGTGTTCTAACATTGGAATTAACTGCATTTTTTTTGTATATAATTTCAATCATATTGTTTGGCTTACAATGAGACCATTTCAATATGTGAACATTTCTCCCCAGACCCGTTGATCGAAATATCTTCAACAGATATCACCACACCTCCCCATCCCGTCAATGCTCTACCTCTGTATCCCTTCTCCAAATGTCTTTCATTAGGCCCCACTCCTCCACATACACCTCATCTGACATTCATACCCATCTCTTGTGTTTGTTCAACTGTTAGTCAATCAGTTTCAGACATAGAATGCAGACAAACGGTATATGTTAAGTGAGGACATACAATGTCTCTCCTTCATAGCCTGGCTTGCCTCACTCAGCAGTACATCTTCCGTATTCTTCCACTTTCTGTCAAAAGCCAGGGCTCTGTTGGTTTTTATGGCTGAGTAGTATTCCATAGAGTATATGTGCCACAGTTTTTCAATCCATTCCTCCATACGGGGGCATCTGGGTTGGTTCCATGACTTAGCAATTGTGAATAGTGCCGCAATAAACATCGATGTGCAAACACTTTTCCAATGAAGAATTCTTCTGTCCTTTGGGTAGATACCGAGGAGTGGAATCCCTGGTTCATATGGCAGATCTATCTGTAGATTTTTGAGGAATCTCCAAATTATAATCCACAGTGGTTGGACCAATCTACATTCCCACCAGCAGTGTAAAAGAGTTCCCCTTTCACCACACCCCCGCCAACACTTATCATTTTTTGTTTTTTTAATATTAGACAATCTGACTGGGGTTAGGTGGTACCTCATTGTTGTTTTTATCTGCATTTCCCTTACGATGAGGGAGGTTGAACATTTTTTCATATGCCTTTTGGCCATTCATTTGTCATCTTTAGAGACTGTTTTCTTCATCTCCTTCTCCCATCTTTTAATAGGGTTGACCATCTTTTTTCCAAACACCTTTTTTAGTTCCTTGTGTATTCTGGTTATCAGCCCCTTATCTGATGCAACATTTACAAAAGTATTTTCCCATTCTGAGGGCTGTCGATTCACACTAACTACTGTGTCTTTGGCCATGCAGAAACTTCTTAGTCTCATGTAATCCCACTTGTCTATTTTGGGGACTATCGACTCTGCTTTGAGGGTCTTCTTTAGGAAGTCTTTCACTACACCAATGTCTCCCAGAGTTTCCCCAGTATTCTCCAGGAGCACCTTTATAGTTTGAGGTCTTAGATTTAGATCCTTGATCCATCTTGACTTGATTTTTGTCAAAGGAGAGAGGTAGGGGTTCAGATTCATCTTTCTGCAAGTGGAAGTCCAATTTTTCCAGCACCACTTGCTGAAGAGGTTTTCATTTTCCCACTGGATTGATTGATACCCCTTGTCAAAGATAAGTTGACTGTATGTTTGGGCACTTATTTCTGGGGACTCTATTCTGTTCCATTGGTCCACATGTCTGTTTCTGTGCCAATACCATGCTGTCTTTATTACCACAGCTTTGTAATATATTTTTGGATCGGGGATTGAGATTCCACCCACTCCATTCTTCTTGTGTAGAATTGCTTTGGCAATACGAGGTCTTTTATAATTCCCGACAAATTTTAAGATTGTCTTTTCTAGATCTGTGAAGAATGTGTCTGGTACTTTGATTGGCATTGCATTAAATAGGTAGATTAATTTGGGTAGAATTGCCATTTTGATTATATTAACTCTTCCAATCCATGCACATGGGATGTCCTTCCCTTTTTTTTTTTTTTTTTTTTTGGAGAGGTTTTTCGCTATAGGGCGTGTGCGCTCGCCAGACAGACAGAGAGAGACATAGAGACAGAAAGCGAGAAATCACCCCCCAGGGGGGATGGTCACGCCACAATCCATTCTCCTCCACTCTCCTCTCGGGATCTTGGGCACGCACGCACACGCGCCCGGCGTGAGTTGTAAGCCACCGGGTCCGAGACGCGAACCGCGGTCGACTACGTGGGAGTCCAGCGACATAGCCATTACGCTAACTGCTGGTTCCCCATCCTTCCCTTTTTTGTGTCATTTTCAATTTCTTTTTTTTAGCTTCTCATAGTTTTCCTTGTGGAGGTCTTTAACTTCTTTGGTTAGATTTATTCCTAAATATCTTATACTTTTAGTGGCTATGGTAAATGGAATAACTTTTTTCAGTTCTATCTCAGTCTGCCTGTTATTCGTATATAGAAATGCTATTGATTTCTGTATATTGATTTTATATCCTGCAACTTTACTGAATTCATGTATTACTTCCAGTAATTTTTCCATGGAGACCATTGGGTCTTCTATGTATACAATCATGTCATCTGCAAATAGAGAGAGTTTCACCTCTTCTTTTCCTATTCGAATGCCCTTTATTTTTTTCCTCTTTTCTGATTGCATTGGTGAGGACTTACAGTACTATAATGAAAAGGAGAGGAGAAAGTGGGCATCCTTGTCTTGTTCCTGTGTTTAGTGGGAAAGCTTTCAGCTTTTCTCCATTCAGGATGATGTTCGCTATGGGTTTTTCATAGATGGCTTTTCATAGATGGCTTTTCATAGATGGCTTTTATTGTATTGAGAAATGGCCCTTCTATGCCGATTTTGCTAAGAGTCTTGATCATGAAGGGATGTTGTATCTTATCAAATGCTTTTTCTGCGTCAATCGATATGACCATATGGTTTTTGTCTTTCTTCCTATTAATATGGTGTATTACATTTATGGTTTTGCTCATGTTGAACCAACCTTGCATTCCTGGAATAAAGCCTACCTGATCATGGTGTATGATCTTCTTTATAAGTTGTTGAATACGATTTGCTTGTATCTTGTTGAGAATCTTTGAGTCTATGTTCATCAGAAATATTGGTCTATAGTTTTCCTTCCTTGTCCTGTCCTTATCTGTTTTGAGGATGAGGGTGACAGAGACTTCATAGAATGAATTAGGGAGAGATTCACCCTTTTGGATCTTTAGAAATAATTTGAGCAGAATGGGAGTTAACTGTTCTTTGAAAGTTTTGTAGAATTCAGAGGTGAATCCATCGGGGCCAGGGCTTTTCTTTGTTGGGAGGTTACTTATTACTGATTCAATCTCCTGGCTTGTTATGGGCCTATTCAGACTTTCTATTTCTTCCTGGCTCATTCTTGGTAGATTATATTTGTCCAGGAATTTGTCCATCTCATCCAGATTATCTTGTTTCTTAGCGTATAGATGTTCAAAGTATCCTCTAATGATGTTTTGAATTTCTACTCTGTCTGTTGTTATGTTACCAGCCTCATTGCAGATTTGATTCACCTGGTTCCTTTCTCTCTTCTTCTTAATAAGTCTCGCTATTGGGGTATCAATTTTGTTTATCCTTTCAAAGAACCAGCTTTTGCTTTCACTTACTTTCTGTATAGTACGTTTATTTTCTATTTCATTTATTTCTGCTCGGATCTTTATTATTTCCTTTCTCCTATAATATTTTGGATTTTTTTGCTGTTGCTTTTCCAATTCTCTAAGGCTTGATGTTAGGTGATCCATTAGCCTTCTCTCTGTATTCCTCTTATGTGCACTAATTGCTATGAACTTCCCTCTTATGACTGCTTTGGCAGTGTCCCAAAGATTATGGAAACTTGTATCTTCATTGTCATTGGCTTCCATGAATCTTTTGATTTCGGACTTTATTTCTTCGGTAATAGTGGAGTCATTCAGGAGTAGGTTATTTAGTTTCCATGTTTTTAGGTATTTTTGAGGATTTCTCTTGAAATTAAACTCGAGTTTAATTCCATCATGGTCAGAGAAGATGCTGGAAATAGTTTCTATGCCTCTGAATCTGCAGAGGCTTGCTTTGTGTCCTATGATGTGGTCAATCTTTGAGAAAGTTCCATGTTGGGGTGAGAAAAAACTATATCTTGTGGTTTTTGGGTGGAAAGTTCTATAGATGTCTGTTAAGTCCAATTGATTTATGGTATCATTTAGATCCTTGATCTCTTTACCTATTTTTTGCCTAGATGATCTGTCCAGAGGGGATAATGTGGTGTTGAGATCTCCAACAATTAGTGTGTTGCAGTCTATCTCCCCTTTCAGATCTAACAGTCTTTCCTTCACATATTTGGGTGCTCCTGTGTTAGGAGCATAGATATTAATAAGCGTTATATCTTCTTGATCTATAGAGCCTTTTACTATGATATAGTGCCCTTCTTTGTCTCTTCGAACACTTTTTGTTTTAAAGCCTATTTTGTCAGAAATTAGTATCACAACTCCAGCTCTTTTTTGGTTCCGAATTGCATGGAGAATCTTTTGCCAACCCTTCACTTTCAGTCTATGTATGTCTTTTTCCATGAGGTGGGTTTCTTGTAGGCAACAGATAGAGGGTTTCTGTTTTTTTATCCATTCAGCCAGTCTGTGTCTCTTGATTGGAGAATTTAAACCATTAACATTCAATGTTATTATCGATGTTACAGGATCTGTACCGACATTTAAGTTAGCCATTGTCTTAGTTGCCTGTTATTTCTTTGTTTCTGGCTGTTGCGTCTTTAGTTTTCCTGGAACAGTACTTTATTCAGGATTTCTTGAAGAGCTGGTCTGGTGTTGGCAAATTCTTTCAGGTTTTGTTTGTCTGAGAAGATTTTAATCTTTTTTTCCCAAATGAAGGATAATCTTGCAGGGTATAATAGTCTTGGCTGAAATTGTTTCTCAACACTTTCAGTATGTCTTCCCATTCTTTCCTTGCCTGCATTGTTTCTGATGAGAGGTCTGGTGTTAGTCTTATGGGATGGCCTTTGTAAGTTACTGCTCGTTTCTCTCTTGCCAGTTTTAGTATCATGTCTTTTTCTGTGACGTTAGACAGCCTGGCTAAGATGTGCCTTGGGGAAGATCTTCTGGGGTTGATTCTATTTGGGGTCCTTTGTATTTCTTGGGTCCGGATGGTTCGGTGCCTCTCTAGGCTTGGGAAATTTTCTTCCAGGATGTCATGGAATAGATTTTCCATTCCGCTATTAGTTTCTTCTCCTTCTGGGATGCCAATTATTCTGATGTTTGGGCGTCTAATAGAGTCTAGTATTTCTCGTATATTATCCTCATTTTTTTTTAGTTATTTTCTCGATCTTTTTGTAGTTTTTTTCTAGATCAGAGGTTTTATCTTCTACATCAGAGATTCGATCTTCAGCATGGTCTAATGGGCTCTTAATACTTTCCAGAGAGTTTTTGATTTCTTGTATTATAGACTTTATCTCTAATAGCTCTACCTGATTCTTTCTCAGAGTATCCATTTCTTCTTTCATATCCAGGAAGGACTTCCTAATTTCCTATAGTTCGTTGTCTCTTTTTTTTTTTCCAATTCACAGAATTTGGTCACCATGAATGTTCGAAATTCTGTGTCTGTCATTTTGGTAACATCTTCCATATTTACGAGACATGGAGGGGTGTTTTCCTTTGTTGGAGACATATTTCCTTGTTTATTCAGACCTGAGGCTCTTTTTCTACTTCTAGCCATTGGAAGATTACTTCCCTTTTAAAGAACTCTTGGGAGAACTTTTCTACCACTAGAAGTAAGAGTCTTTCCTTTTTGATGGGAATAGATGTTTGCTGAAGTCTCTCTTCTGTTGTTTTTACCAGTGTGCTCTCGGGAGGGGAACTCTACAGAAGTGTCTAACAAGCAGTATCTCCTTTATCACGGGGAAATCAGTACTAGGGAGCATCCCAGAGACACTTACCTTACTAGGAAATTTCAGATATATGATTCTAGACCTGTCTAGTCTGTCTGGCAGGGTCAAAAATGAGGAGCAGAGGGCAATATGCAATGCAAGGAAAGACAACAGAGAAAAATAAAGAAAAAGTCACGCACCGCGTATTAGCGCAGTGCGCGATTTTGCCAGAGGCTTGTAGGAGATCCTTCTGCCTGCTGGCAGGCACGGAAAGTCTGGAGGGAGAAGCAGAGCTAGGTATTAACAAGAGAATGGAGGGGGTTCAAGAAAAAAGCCGCAGCAGGGAGATCCTGGATACCTACCTAGGAGGTGCAGTCTGGGGCCTGGAGGTCTGGAAGTGGAGTGGGGGTCAGAGGTGACCCTCCCTCTGTATCCCTTGCTGGCCAGAGGCTTGTAGGAGAGCCTTCTGCCTGCTGGCAGGCACGGAAAGTCTGGAGGGAGAAGCAGAGCTAGGTATTAACAAGAGAATGGAGGGGGTTCAAGAAAAAAGCTGCAGCAGGGAGATCCTGGCTACCTACCTAGGAGGTGGAGTCTGGGGTCTGGGGGTCTGGAAGTGGAGTGGGGGTCAGAGGTGACCCTCCCTCTGTATCCCTTGCTGGCCAGAGGCTTGTAGGAGAGCCTTCTGCCTGCTGGCAGGCACGGAAAGTCTGGAGGGAGAAGCAGAGCTAGGTATTAACAAGAGAATGGAGGGGGTTCAAGAAAAAAGCTGCAACAGGGAGATCCTGGCTACCTACCTAGGAGGTGGAGTCTGGGGCCTGGGGGTCTGGAAGTGGGGTGGGGGTCAGAGGTGACCCTCCCTCAGTATCCCTTGCTGGCCAGAGGCTTGTAGGAGAGCCTTCTGCCTGCTGGCAGGCATGGAAAGTCTGGAGGGAGAATATACATATGTTACTTCTGTAGTTGGGAAACTCTTAGATCTTATTCATCAGCCTTCTGAAACGTTCTCTTTTAGTAGACAGATATCATCCCCAAATTTTCTGATATCATTAATTTTAACTACTGTGACTTGCTGAATCAAAGCTGATTTTGAAAAGAAGTTCAATGTTGTTACCTTCAGAGATCAATTCATAGTTTTGAATATTTCAAGGATTTATAGCACAGCTTACATTACTGAGGATTTTGACCCATTTGTGTTTACTGATGTATGGTAACCTTTTAATTCTAATAAAAATATTTCTTCATTTTTCACATTCATTTAATTTCTTATCTGAGAGTTCTCTGATCCACAGTAAGCTGGGACTTCTTCAAGAAGGTCTTATTACAGTTCCCACACATATAGGGTTCCTCTTTCTTGTGAATGCTCTAATGTAAAACATGGAATGATTACTCTGAACACATTTTTCTACACCATTCCAATTTATAGGACTTACTCCTGTGTTCTCTGATATACAGTAAGGACTGACTTATATTAGATGGAAAATTTTCTATTCATACATTGACATTCACAGGCTTTTTCTTTTGTGAATTCTTTGATGTACATTGAGGGCTGACTTATAAATGACTTTCATAAAGTTTCTCTCCAGTGTGACTTTACAGATGCTTACTAAATATAATTTTTAAAAGAAAAAAATCGTATATTCTTCAGATTCATAAGGTTTCACTTCTATGGGAGTCCTCTGATGTACAATGAGCCCTGCCTTCTAGTAGAAAAATGTTGCCTACATTGTTTCTTTCCAGTGTGAGTACTCAGATGTACAGTAAGATGTGACTTTTGGGAAAAAGCTATATTACGTTGTTCACAATCATAGGGTTTCTATCCTGTGTTGAGTTCTCTGATGCACAGTGAGTGCAGACTTCCAGGAGAACATTTTCCTACAATGTTCACATTCATAGGGCTTCTCTCCTGTATGAATTCTACTATGCACAGTAAGCTGTGACTTCCAGGAGAACATTTTATTACATTGTTCACATTCATAGGGCTTCTCTCCTGTATGAGTTCTATGCACAGTGAGCTGTGACTTCCAGAACATTTTCCTACATTGTTCACATTCATAAGGCTTCTCTCCTGTGTGAGTTCTCTTATGTACAGAGAGGTAATCGTTGCTGGAGAATGTTTTCCCACTTCGTTCACATTCAAAGTGTTTTTCTCCTGTGTGCATTCTCTGATGCTTAGTGAGATGTGACTTCTGGGAGAACATTTCATTACATTGTTCACATTCATAGAGTTTTTCTCCTGTGTGCATTCTCCAATGTTTAGTGAGATGTGACCTGCAGGAGAACATTTCCCTACATTGTGCACATTCATAGGGCTTCTCTCCTGTGTGAGTTCTCTGATGCTCAGTGAGATGTGACTTTTGGGAGAATATTTTCCTACAATGTTCACATTCAAAGGGTTTTTCTCCTGTGTGCATTCTCTGATGCTTAGTGAGATGTGACTTCTGGGAGAACATTTTATTACATTGTTCACATTCATAAGGCTTCTTTCCTGTGTGAGTTCTACTATGCACAGTGAGCTGTGACTTCAGGGAGAACATTTTCCTACACTGTTCACATTCATAAGGCTTTTCTCCTGTGTGCGTTCTTCAATGCTTAGTGAGATCTGACTTGCAGGAGAACATTTTCCTACATTGCTCACATTCATAGGGCTTCTCTCCTGTGTGAGTTCTATTATGTACAGTGAGGTACCCCTTTCTGAAGAATGTTTTCCCACACTGTTCACATTCAAAGGGTTTTTCTCCTGTGTGAGTTCTTTGAAGCTCCGTGAGATGTGACTTCTGGGAGCACATTTTCCGACATTGTTCACATTTATAGGGTTTCTTTCCTCTATGAGTTTTCCAATGTCTACTCAAGACTGACTTGGGACTGAAAGATTTTGCACATTCCTCACATTCGTAGGATTTCTCTCTAGTGTGAGTTCTCTGATGCACAGTGAAGTATGACTTCTTGTAAAACATTTTTCCACATATTTTATTTTCATAGAATTTCTCTCCTATGTGACTCCTCTGATGTACAGTGAGGTCTGAATTCTGGGGAAATGTTTTCTTACATTGTTTACACTTATAGAGCTTCTCTCCTGTATAAGTCTTCAAATGGTCAGTAAGGGGTGTGTTCAAACACAACAAATCCCTATATTGTTTTATCTACAAATTCTCTCTCCAGTAAGAGTTATCTCATGTATAACAAGAGTTGAAAGCTTTTGTAATTTCTACACATCATAAGGTTTTACTTCTGTGTAATTTCTCTGGTTACCATGATTTTAAACCTCTGAAAAAATAATTTTTTGTTTTTTATATTTATAGGGCGTTTCCCTTGTGTGCACTCACTGATGAAAAGCTAGATTTTAATTCTACAATAAGAATTCCTCTTACTCTTATGAATAGGAATCTTCCACTCTGTGTTTAAAATCTACTGTAAAAATGATTTTAAAAAATAATTTTTCGCATTCTCTACATTTATAGTGTGCATCTCATGTATCATCTTCTCATCGTCTGCTGAATTACATTTTTTGTAAAATGGTTTCTGCTGGGACCAGCAGTTAGTGTAATGGCTATGTCACTGGACTCCCATGTAGTCAGCCGCGGTTTGTGTCCCAGACCCAGCGACTTAAACTCACGCCGGGCACGTGTGCGTGCGTGCCCAAGATCCCGAGAGGAGAATGGAGGAGAAGGGATTGCAGCATGGCCATCCCCCCTGGGGGGTGATTTCTCGCTTTCTGTCACTCTGTCTGGTGAGTGCACGTGCCCTATAGCAAAAACCTCTCAAAAAGAAAAACCGGTTTCTGCCACATGTCAACTATATAGAGGATAATAAGAAGAACGTCAACTATATAGAGGATAATAAGAACTATCTTACCACATGCTTTCCCATATTTATTCTACTTACAAGCAATCTCTCCCATATGAATCCTCTTTGGTTGAAAAAGACAACCATTTCCATAAATTATATTTGAGAATTTATTTTACACTGCTCGTGTGTATTTCAAATATTGGTACTGATCTATAATAAGAAATATGGTTCTTTCTCCTTAATATGTTACTGTAGCAATTTACATTAATATTTTTGAAAGTTGAGTGAATTTATTTTGTTCCTTTATGCTTCACTTTCCTTTAATACCCTAAACCATATTCAAAATATCTACCTTCTGTCATTCTATAATTTTACACTGAAAGATTTCCATGTGTTATTTGTTTTCCCTGTCCTTTTTATCTTTTCTTTCTTATAAGGATGGGTATTGTGTACTGTTTCTTTGCTAATGTAAACAGTTTTCTAGATGTATTTGCAGAAGTCAAAAGAACTCTTGTCACTTAAGAAGAAATGTTACTTAGGAGGGACATGAAGCCAATAAAAATATATACTAATTAATTACCCTAAACATGCCATCCCTTAGGACCCTTTAAAAAATATTGCCCATTTTTTCACATTCTTATCCCAGGAAAACATTTCTACATTTTTCTAACCTCACTAGTACTAACATTGTGTTTTTCTCTCTCAATAAAATATAAATTCTTTAAAAGAAAATGCATTACACTGGTCCCTGAAAAGTATGCACTGACTAACCTGGGAGGCTCAAGCTGGGAAGTTCTTCTAATGCCCATGGATCTCCTCCTTGCTCCAACTTGATAATCACTGCAGGTTTGGCAATGCATTGTCCTGTTAATAAAAAACAGTGTGGAATTTTGCCAAACTATTTATGTAAGCTATTTGAAGAGTAACAACAGTTCAGTTTAATCAGCTGTGCAATAAAGGGGCTGATTTGGGCATTTTGTTAAAGAGGATTGCCACTCACATTAACCACAGAATGAAATCTCACTCCTAAACAGCATTAAACATTATGAAACTCTTGTACATTTACTATGAAAGGAGAAAGTAATAACTTCAGACATCTTCATGGGAGTTCCACTAACCCAAAAACATCAGGTTGCTGTAGGTATCCAGCATCACATCCTTGTATAGAATCTTCTGAGTATCTTCCAGGTCCTGCCACTCATCCCAGGTAAAGTCCAGAGCAATATCCTCAAATGATATGAACCCCTGTAAAAATACATTTCCCCTCATCAGCCCTGAGAAATAGAGCATAACATGGGAAATAACTTTCTCTGTATGTTTGTATATGCTTGTTCCTCTGTATATTTCTGAACTCTTTGTAAAGGAAGAAAAAAATAAAGTACAAACATCCTATATCTATGTTAAGTTATTCATTGCTAAATTTATTACAAGTATTTCCTCAGAGATCGCCAAATGTTTTTGCTGTAAGGAATAAAAGCATAATATTCTGCTATGTCAAGGTATTTATTATCTCATACAAACACCTAAGTATAAATACATATCTGGAGTAATGTGTTAGATTATGTAACTTAGACACAAGTTTATGGTAACCAGTATTAAAAAAAAATAGAAAGGTAATTTTTTTTCTTTTTTGTGTATTATCAATTTGCGCTTCAAGTCAATGATGTTAAGAACATGTATGTACATGTTCTTATGAAAATGGAACTACAGCAGTCATCCTATGAAAGTAGAAACAATATATCTAGGTAAGTATTCTTCATCTATGATGAAAGACAAGGGAAGTAAAGGTGTTCAAGGAACTGATTATAAAGTGATTTTGTATGTAAATACTTAACCTAATTCCAATAAAATATTTTATGTGCATACTGTTAATTACTCATAAGTTGAAGTATATTTATAGGCATCTTTATACTGTAGTTGTGCATTCAAAAATATTGAGTCCAAATAAACATGAATATCACTTTATCATTTGTTAAAACACAGAGCATAAATAATATAAAACCAAAAGAAGTGATGCATTATATAATCAGATTTGCAGTTTAATTGCCATCCACAGATTGCAGACTAAGGATACTCTAAAAGAAATAATACAGTTAAAACCAAGATATAATAGGGTTAAAACCAACTTTGACGTGACCACCTATATCAGAAAATAGAGAAATAAGAATAATGAATAGGGAACTCACCCAAACAAAAAAGGAAGCAGAAAAAATTGGTACAAATTTTTTTAGCCCTGAATCAAAACAGAAATTTAACTGAATGTTTGTGTTTAATCAGGCATATTCATATGGGAACTAAAAATTAAAATTGGGAAAAATCTGAGCACTAGACAGAGGAATCTTGTGCACATCATCTTTGAAGTTTCAGTAGCCAAATATTTAGGAAGCAGCAGAAATTCAAGTGATAATAGGACAAGCAGTTAGCATAATGGCTATGTCACTGAACTCCCATGTAGTTGACCACAGTTCGAGTCCCAGACCCGGTGGCTTAAACTCAAGCCACGTGTGAGTGCGTGCCCAAGATCTCCAGAGAAGAATAGAGGAGAAGGGATTGTGGTGTGTCCATCTCCCCTGGGGGGTGATTTCTCATTTTCTGTCTCTCTGCCTCTCTCTGTCTTTCTGGCTAGTGCACACCTTATAGCAAAAACCTTTTTAAAAATAATAATAAAATAAAATAAAGAAATTCAAGTGATAGCTGAAGCTATTCTAATCACTGAAAGTGGACCTGGGGTCAACTGCTAGGTTTAAGAGAATTCAAGATTGGGAAAAAAGTACAATACCTCAACTGGACTGGTGAGAAGTGTATTCCAATTGGAACATTCACTTTACAAGTTAAGTGACATATATGATTCAATGTATAAAAGAAGTTAAAATAAAATTAAATATAAGAAAATAATATTTACTGATAGAGGAACAGAACCAGACAATTTACAACAAGAAAAAGATTGTTAAATAATTTATAAAGTGTCCATGTGTTTCTGGGGGATGCAAATGGAAAGTGAAAAATCATCCTAAAGGAGAAATTTTCTTGACAGAATTCATGTTCTTCCATTTCTCCCTTCTTTCAGGATGTAGGTTGTACATGTGCCTACTGTGATTCTCAAGATACTGGGTTCAGGAATCAAACCATGCAATTGGCATGTGGGATCCTGCTGACTTAACCTTCATTCCATAGGCTGGTCTAAATTTTTAACATTCTAGAAATTTTAAAAATTACTTAGGGCTAATATGTGTGTGTGTGTGTGTGTGTGTGTGTGTGTATGTATATATATATACTTTTTATGTGGAGAGGGTTTTGCTATAGGGCATGTACGCTCACCAGACAGACAGAGACAGAAAGATAGAAAGCGAGAAATCACCCCCCAGGGGGGATGGCCACGCTGTAATCCCTTCTCCTCCGTTCTCCTCTCAGGATCTTGGGCATTCACGCACACTCACCCGGCATGAGTTTAAGCCACCGGGACCAGGACTTGAACCACAGTCAACTATGTGGGAGTCCAGCGACATAGCCATTACGCTAACTGCTGGTCACTTAGTGCTAATATATTTTCAAATATTTACAGCTCTATCAAAAGAAATTCTGTGCTCCATCCACAGAGGGTATATTTAAAAATATTGATGTATATTAAATGCCTTTAATAAAAAAAGATTTAGGATGCTGTTCTTTAACATAATATGTATATATCTTGGTGTAAATGGCAGTATCACTGTTAAGAGAGAAGCACTGAAGGATAAAGATATTCTACCATAGTAACTAACAATATATGTAAGGTACTAGTCAACTGAAATTAAAGAGAGACATTAAAGAAAATATGAGGACAGGGGAGCTAGCAGGTAGGTTAAGGTGCTGGAATATTACATATTTGACCATTGTTCGAGTTCTGGAAAAGGACCTGGTGGCTTGCTTTCTGGAACTGATCCCCCAATGCTCAGTGAGTGTGTGTGCCATATAGTTGTCCTGGCCCGCGGGACAGTCAAACAGGTTCCCTGGGGGAGGGAGTGAGAGATGGGACAAAAACACACGCACATACACTACGAGGTGCTGATCAAGTCGTCTTCTTCTGTCTACTCCCGTTTATTCAGGAAAAATGGCGAATTATATACAGCTGGTGGGCACCAATTGGCTGCCCGAAATGCAAATGAAATAGAACAGCATGAACCAATTTTTGATGTGGGCAGATCTCTCCTGTTGCCTAGAAACCCAACCAATTCCTGGGAGAACGGTTGGTCACATGATTTCTGAGAAACGGTTTGCTCAGTGAGGAGGTGAAACCTAATTGTTTCCAAGATGGTGGATAGCTCAAGATGGCGGATAGCTCAAGATGGCTTCTGTATGCAGCGCCCTCCACATATAGTCAATTAAATAATCATAATAACGAAAATTAAATAATTTAGACATATCACAGATAGAGAGAGAGCACGCAAATATACACAAGCTTGTACATATAATTTAAGGCATCTGGGTCCCAAATGTCTGATTGTGCAGTTTTAATTCCAGACATGGAGGCTTGAAAATCACACCAAGTTCATGAGCCTGCATTAGAAACATCCTGACAGGAGAATGGAGGAGAAGGGATTGCAATGTAGCCATCCTTTCTGGGGGGTGATTTTTCACTTTTCTTCTCTCTCCTTCTGGTGAGAATTATTGTAAAAAGATTTTTTAAAAAAATGTTAATAGAGGGACCAGCAGTTAGCGTAATGGCTATGTTGTTGTACTCCCACGTATTCGACCACGGTTTGCGTCCTGAACCCAGTGGCTTAAAACTCACACCGGGCACAAGTGTGTGCATGCCCAAGATCCCAAGAGGAGAATGGAGGAGAAAAGACTGTGGCATGTCTATCTCCTCTGGCGGGCGATTTCTCACTTTCTGTCTCTCTGTCTGTTTGTCTGTCTGGTGAGCACACGTGTCCTATTGCAAAAACCTCTAAAAAAAAAGAGAGAGAGTCAGAAGCCATATCATATTAAAAAGATTAATTCACCAAGAAGATATAAAAATTATAAACTTTATGCATTTAATATCAGAAAGAAAGACTGCTAGATATGAACAGAAAGGCTGATTGTGACAGGCTAACTCATGTGTATTTCAACACTGTACTATCACCCTGGACAGATCATTTAGACAAAAAAAAAAAAAAAAAGAGATACTGAACATAAATGATCCAATAAACCAAATAAACTAACCAACATTTACAGAAGATTTTTGTCAAAAACATCAAAATACACATTTTTCTCAGCCACACATAGAGTATTTCTGAAGACTGACCACATAATAGAGAGCAAAACAAGTCTTTAAAACTAAAAAGAAAACAAAAATTATATATAGCAACTTATTTGTTACTATATATGATGAAATTAAACTCGAACAGAAAGTGCTTTCCAAAATTCACAAATACATGAAAATTACATAATTTACCCCGAGTAGCTTCAAAAGTACTGAATAAATTAAGAATACAAATAAAAATTTCTTGAAACAAGCAATAATTTAATCACAATTCTGCAGATGCTTTCAAACACATCAAAAGTACTCCTAAGAGACAAGTCTACAGCAATTAGCACTCACACACACACGTTTAAAAAACTTGATAAATAACCTAATGACTTATCCCAGCAAACTGAAAAAGTGGAAACAAGATATCCCAAAAGTATTAATAGTAGAAGATATAAAATAATAAAAGTTAAAACAGGCATAAGCCTGTACAACTTTTAACAATCAGAGATACCTTAAATAAGTTAGGAAGAAATATACAGATTACCTGATGACTAGGAACAACCACAGAGGCTCAAGAAATATGAGCAACCAACAAAAGGCCTCTCCCTCAAGGGAAATCATCAAGCCTACATCACCCACAGTCAATACAATGGACGTCGTGGACATGTCTGATAAGGAATTCAGAATATTTGTAGCGACCAAACTAACTGAGATGGAAGAGAAAAGAGACAAGGAGCTCCAGGAGATGAGGAAGTCCTTCAATGACTTGAAAGAAGAAATGGATACCTTAAACAAGAACCAGATGGAACTTCTAGGATTGAAGAATGTGATATAGGAAATCAAAACCTCCCTTGAAAGTATTAAAGGTAGGTTAGACCAGGCAGAAGATCGAATCTCTAACGTAGAAGACAAAACATCTGACCTAGAAAAAAGTATCAAGAAGATTGAGAAAACAACCATGAAAAATGAGGATAATATACGAGGAATACTGGATACCATCAAGAGCCCCAACATCCGGATAATTGGTATTCCAGAAGAGGAAGAAAATAATAAGGGCCTAGATAATTTATTCCATGAGATCCTGAAAGAAAACTTTCCAAATCTAGGGACCAGCAGTTAGCGTAATGGCTATGTCGCTGGACTCCCACGTAGTCGACCACGGTTCGAGTCCCGGACCCGGCGGCTTAAACTCACGCCGGGCGCGTGTGCGTGCGTGCCCAAGATCCCGAGAGGAGAATGGAGGAGAAGGGATTGCGGCGTGGCCATCCCCCCTGGGGGGTGATTTCCTGCTTTCTATCTCTCTGTCTCTCTCTGTCTGTCTGGCGAGCGCACGCGCCCTATAGCAAAAAACCTTTCCAAAAAAAAAAAAAAAAGAAAACTTTCCAAATCTAGAAAGGCACTCAAATATCCAGACCCAGGAAATACATAGGACCCCGGGTAGAATCAACCCAAGAAGATCCTCTCCAAGGCACATCATAGCCAGACTGACAAAAACAATAGACAAAGACAAGATACTAAAGTTGGCAAGAGGGAAACACCAGGTTACTTACAAAGGTCACCCCATCAGGCTAACATCGGATCTCTCGGCAGAAACAATGCAGGAAAGGAAAGAATGGGGAAGCATAGTCAAAGTGTTGAGTGAAAAACAATTTCAACCAAGAATACTATACCCGGCAAAATTATCTTTCATATGGGAAAAAAAGATAAAAACATTCTCGAATAAACAAAATTTGAAGGAATTTACCAACTCCAGACCAGCTCTTCAAGAGGTTCTGAAGGGAGTACTATACCACGAAAACTAAAAAATCAGAGAGTTATATGAGAACAAAAAGCAACCAAGAAAATGGCTCACTTAATGATAGGATCAGGTACGGAAATATCGACAATTACATTGAATGTCAATGGATTAAATTCTCCAGTTAAGAGACATAGACTGACTGAATTGATAAGAAAACAGAAACCCTCTATCTGTTGCCTACAAGAAACTCACCTTATAGATAAAGACACACATAGACTAAAAGTCAAGGGCTGGGAAAAGATATTCCATGCAAATGGAAATTTAAAAAAGGCTGGAGTAGTGATACTGATCGCAGAAAAAATAAATTTCAAGACAAAGACTGTAAGAAGAGACAAAGAAGGGCATTATATAATAGTAAATGGGGTAATCCAGCAAGAAGACATAACCCTTATAAATATCTACACACACAACTCAGGTGCACCTAAATATGTGAAGGAAAGACTGCTGGAGCTAAAAGGAGAGATAGGGAGAAATACTATAATTGTTGGAGATCTCAACACCCCATTAACTCCTATAGACAGATCTTCTAGACAGAAAATAAATAGAGAGATACAGGACTTAAATGATATTATAAATGGAATGGGTTTGACAGATATCTATAGAACTTTCCATAAGTATTATGAAATTGAAGACATTTTAACAGTAGAAAACACTTGAATTTCATCACTAATAAAAGATAATATATGTTCAGGTAAGAATAAGCCAATAAACATATTACTTAATTTTTATGAAGGAATTGCAAAAGCATATAAGTGAGTAAAACAAGAAATAAAAATAAATAGAGGTACAGAGCTGGCCCATGGAATGGTAGTTAATGTGGCTGAACCCCACATGACCTAAATTGTGACTTGAGTACCAAATCAGATGACTTGTAAAACACAAAAAGGATTTGTGCATTGTTCAAAATCCTGATATGAAGGGAAAATGGTGCAGAGGTTATTGTGACATGACCATTTCATGGAGATGGTGCTGTCTCACTTCCTCATTTTCACTGTATCTCTCTTTAGTGAATACATGTACCCCCTGGCAATAGGGGCCAAGCAAGTGACATGTTTTTTTTTTTTTTTTTTTTTTTTTTTTTTTTTTTTTTTTAAGATTCAGCAAATTTATATTTTTTCATCTTAAAATAGATTTAAAACAATTTAAAAACAATTTACTTGGACTACTCATTTTTTAAAAAATACTTTCTATAAACAGGTGGTTTTTACAGAATATTGAGCTTACTGACAGTTCTTAAAGGGTGACTACAGTTGCTGAGTTTATAAAACATTTAGTTAATTCATATCTGACCACCAGGGACGAACAGCATAAACGTACTTGGCAACCCTATTTGGTTTAAACAATAAGTGGATTTTAAGCAATTCCAAAACTTTTGTTCAGTACACATGAAAACTTGTTACATATTATCTCTAACAGAAAAATTTGGGGGGGCTTTATAGATCATAGAGTACTAAGTCAGATCACATGGAAAAAACCCTAACTTTCATGTTAGAAACATGAGTAGAATTTATAAAATTTATCATCAATAATGAATCTATTGATAATGAGATATTTGTGATTCTTACAAGGCATTAGGAAAACTTTCAGAATTACAGGACTGAAATGTGATTTTAAGCGGCTAGTCTACTTGTTAACTGTCCAGTCACATTCTACAAAGTCCTTTGTGAGCTGACTTTTTTCTGTTTAGAAGTTGTTTGTGAAGAAGGGAGTTCACTTTTTGTGTACATACATATATATTTCCTGTGTAATAATAAAAGTTATTAGCAAAATTTTAGTTGTTTAGACATCACAGAAAATAGTGTATTTAAGAATTTATTATAAAGCTTCTCTACAACTTTTAAAGATCAGAGGTTCTATTATGATTTTTTTAATAAAATTTAATGGCATGACTTAGAATGTCAGTCTTCTACTGAAAATGTATCTATATTCATGGTATCTTCATTCAGTGCAGAGATGGAAAGGATAACATCTAGCTATTAATGGTTTACTTTAAGCAAGCTACGAGAACACCACTAAGACAGTTTCAGTGAAAAATATCTAGGTTTACAATTGCACTGAATAGAGCCTTTATCTAAATATCTGCCCTTATGTTCTGCTTTACTCTTTGGAATTACCTTCTAAGGTTTGGTCACACCAGCAAACAGATCTTACTGTAAATAATTTACACTAACATTACTCATCTGTGTACCAGTATTTTAGAAACGTATTTCTGTGTGTGTGTCCAATAGTAGCAATATGGGTGTTTCAGGTGTGATCGTTTTTCATGGATGCAATTAAAAATGTTATACTTATGTTTTCATGTTTAGCGTCAAGCTTTTTTTATACATTATGAGAGTAATTTGCTTATTTTTTGATTCTAAAAAATAAGCAGTTCTCATTTCTGTGGTATCCAGTGATTATCTAGTCAGTTTTTTCTTTTTAACTTCTGCACCTTTCAGAACTTAAGTCTTTCACTTATTACCCATTTTTATTAGCAGCAAAATCATTGGTTAAAATTTGATTATAAGAAAGGTTCAGCTTCTGCCATCAAGTGCTTGTATCATGCTGGACTGTCATTTCAAAGGAGCTAGCCTTTCTTTTCCTGTGTGTGTGTATGTGTTCGAAAACTCTGTTTATAGAACTTAGGGAACATGTTACATTATTCAGAATTGCGGTCTTACTGGAGTAATCGTTTGTTCTTAGTAGTTTATTTTATTTTCTTTAAAAGTTTAAAAGTAGTAATTAAACCTATATTTTGTGATTGTTTCCTGGTCTGTGTTTTGATATTCTTTACCTTCTTTTTCTCAATTTTGGTCAAGATGTGTTTAGATAATGAGTTTGTTTAGACACTGAATGATCTTGTTAAAGGCACAACTATTCACATTGGTTGTATTTTGAAGACAGACTTAAAAAAAAATAAACAGATTTTAAAGCTATGTGGTGATTATGGATTAATATAAAGATACCTTTAAAGCTCAAAGCCATAAACATAAAATTCAGATCAAGAAGTGCTTTGACCAAATTACAACCCTAAAACATGTCCTTTTAATATTGTTTAAATAACTGCAAATAATTTCCAGGGTATCAATAAGTCTTTCTTATTTTAAAACTAAACTGGAATTATTTAAATGAATTTTTAACACAAGTTAAAAGATTTATCTAAGTTCTCAGTATTTTCTACTAGTATAGTGTGCCTTCTTGCATTTACATTTAACGCAGATACTTTATGAACAGTATAAACAATGTTAATGGTACATTTTTTTTTAGGATTAATGATGAAGAATACACTAGAAGAGACTTCAGGTAAGGTCTTAGACATGACAAAATTTCCTAGCCTAGGCCCCGTAATAAGTGCATTAACCAAATGTGTTTTCAACTGCACTGGTAGTTTTTCCAGTAATGACAGATCTGCATTGCTAAATATCCACTCTTTAAAGCAGATACTAATGAAGTAGTATATTTGTACATTTCTTTCTTTCAATTGTAAATCCTAAATAGACACCAAAACAGAGACGTATTTGTAAAATACGTCTTTAATGTTTTTGTACAATTTAATAAATAATCTTTTGATGACTACAGACATGTAAGACCGGCTATATTCAGAAACATCAGTCATGACGGTTTTCCAGATGGTGTATCATCTTCAAAATTACAAGGAATTATTTGTATTGCAACTTCTATCAAACCAGTAAAACAGCATTTATACATCCATCATTTTCAGGATTGTTGGTAACTTGGGCATATTTCCCCCAAATAACCTTGCCTCCTTGTGTCACAAGGCCCAGCTCACTCACGTTCACTTCAATGACAGTACCTTTGGTGATAACACCCAAAGTTGTATATAGTGGGGATGAGGGATTCTTCTTTACACTGAGTATTGGCAGGCAAAAGGTGGCTTTCAGTTCAGGATGTGTTACGTGAGCCTTCTTGAAACGTAAGCCCATTGGCCTAATGAATCTTTCATATTTAGGTGGTTTTCTAGTAAAGCCATCTCCAACAAAGCAGACTTTTGTAACCATCCTCTTCCATGCCTTCTTCTTTCTCTTTCCTGTTCAAATAACTTTTAACACTTCTGTTTCTCCCTGGGCTCGAACTTTGGGTAGAGGGACTTCCCATTTTCCCGCTTTCTCTTTCCGTTTTTGTTTAATCATATTGGAAAGTACTTTAGCTCGGGACTGTCCTTCTCTGTCCAACAGATAGGCAGGTACTGCTCCTTGTGGAGTCTTTTCATCATTCTTCTGTTTGGTGTTCCTCTTTTCATGCATCTTGATAGTCTTTTTCATTTGTATTTTCTCAGCATGGCGCTGTTTATGATAGAGCTTAGCCTTCAGACCAATCATCTTTTTTGCCTTCTTTGAACGTTCATGAGCCTCCCGACTTTCCTTCTTTCTCTTTTTCTCATGGTAATCCAAACGGTATCCATGGCGTTTACGATGTAATTCAATATATTCGTTTTGTGGCATGGTGACGGCTGCAGCGTCGCCGGGAGCAGCCTCCCGGACGCAAAGAAGTTGTCAACTTTCAGGTCGCAGAGACCAACAGGCAGACCCCACGCGGTCCGGCGTGACATGTTTGTTTTGATGCTGGACTCCCACATGACCAATTGTGGTTCAAGTCCCAGGCCTGGTGGCTCATTTTCTCACTTTTCCTCTCTCTGTCTGTTTACCTGGAAGCGCACATGCCCTAAAACAAATTTTAAAAACAATAGTGAATAAAATAAAATAAAAAATGTTTTAAAAAAGAAAAACTAAGAAAAAGATGTTTTTTGATTCAGAATACATTCCTGCGTTTGTGGGTACCAAACTTGGCTCTGAGATGGAAGCCAGGAATATCTGCTGGCTCAAAAAAGAGAAATAGGTACTGCAAAGAAACAATGTTATTGACTAGCATTATTTATTGTCTTAAGAATTTTTTATATAATTTTATTTATCATTATTATTTTAAAAAATTACTAAAGGGCTTGTTCATTCACCGGAGAAGTAAGAGGAAGAAATAGAAAGGGAAGTGAGAAAGCAAGTTGCCAGGTTCGAGACTCAAAATGCAGTCAGCCACGTGGGTGTCTCACATCATCACCATCATGCCACCTGATGGCCTCCACTCTAATTCATTGAGAATATATTGGGTTGCTGGAAATGTCATGATGTATTTTTCATTTATTGCTGTGCAAAAATGCAACATGACTTTTCTGACAACCCAATGCTATTGCCTCAGTATTACAAAATAAATAAATGAATAAAAAATTGAGAAATGAAGAGAAACCCTACCTATTTTTAAAATAATAATAATAATAATAATTGAAACAGAGCCATGCTTGTTAATTTCCACAAGCTCTGTGAAGGTTTTCCTGGTACATAACAATAGAGATGAATATTTGGAACAGAAACTTTATAATGTATAAAGGCAAAAATATTTCTAGTCACATTAAAAATATTAACAAACCATGCTTTCAGATGTATATAAATAGATACGTAAAAATAATGCCCTATCCATTTGTCATATACTTAAAATACAAATTTCACAAAAAATTGATACATAGGAGCAACCAAATTCCATTCAAGATTCAAATGTTTTATATTTAAACTACTTTCAATATTTATATAGAAGTGATTATAATATTTACAGAAAAATCAAAATGTACAATTAGAAAAGTCTGTACACAAAGTGATGTGTTATGTATAAGAAAAAATAAATAGAAATTAGGTTAGAGGAAAAGCTAATATATTAAGTGATTTTTGTCTTAATATAAATAAAAAACTATTACTATTGTGATGAACAAGTATAATAAGCCATGGAAATGTAAGGTTTATCAAAAGGAAAATTCAGGAGAGAGTTGAGAAGAGATCTGGAATAAATTCACATCCTTGGTAACATCATTGAGAGCCACAAGATGGGCCAACCAAGATCCTCATGTGCTTAAGATACAGTTTCAAATCACTTTGTTGTTATCTACAGATGAAAAAAAAAATTCTCCCAGTGTCATGAACAAAGGCTTTTAATTTGCTATATCTTGGTATTAGCTCAGGGACTTAATCTGTGCAAAATTACAACTTCAACATGACAAAGAATTAGTGACATTGAATTGCTGGACCCTGGCTTTTTCACCAGATACAAAGCAGTGTATCCAGTGCCCTTCTCAAGAGTATCCAAACAGTGAGAGAACTCACTGCCTTCCCAGGTCTGTGGCATTCCTGGCTTTTGAGGAAGCTTTGGGGACAGTCATGGCCTGCATGGCTCTGTGTTTCTTTGTGATCACAGCTGTAGTTTTGGTATTTTTTGTAAAGCACCGAGACACTCCCATTGTCAAGGCCAACAACCAAGCTCTCAGCTTTATTCTGCTCATTTCCCTTCTGCTATGCTTCCTCTGCTCCTTGCTCTTCATTGGCCATTCTAACACAGTCACCTGTGTCCTCCAACAAGTCACATTTGGCCTTGTGTTCACTGTGGTCATTTCCACTGCTCTGGCCAAAACAATTACCATGATTCTGGCATTCAAGGACATGAAGTCTGGAAGAACAATGAGGTGCTTGCTGCTATAAGGGGCTTCTAACTCTGTCATTCCCATTTGCTCCCTGATCCAAATGATTATCTGTGGAATCTGGCTGGGAACCTCTCCTCCTTTTGTTGACATAGACTCACATTCTGAACCCAGACATCTCATCATTGTGTGCAATAAGGGCTCAGTCACTGCCTTCTACTGCATCCTGGGCTACCTGGGCTTCTTGGCTCTGGGGAGTTTCACTGTGGCTTTCCTGGCTAGGAATCTGCCTGACACATTCAATGAAGCCAAGGTCCTCACATTCAGCACGCTGGTGTTCTGCAGTGTCTGGGTCTCATTCATCCCTGTCTATCACAGCACCAAAGGAAAGTTCATGGTGGCTGTGGAAGTCTTCTCCATCTTGGCCTCCAGTGCAGGGCTTCTAGGCTGTATTTTTATGCCCAAGTGCTACGTTATTATGATAAGGCCTGATGAGAACTCCTGGAAAGCTTTTAAAAAAAGAAGGGGTTCCAAATAAAACAGACATTCTAAGGTTTTATCTCATAAGCCTGTATCACAATTTTAGGGTTTTGAACCAAAAATGCACCCTGATTTTTTATCCTCAGATGATAAAATAACTGGAAATGAATGACTTCTTAAATTTATTTTTTAAAACGGTCATTTTGTATATAAATCTTAAACAGGTATTAAACCTACAACTATGAATGGTATCTTATTTGGACATTTTTACATATTGTGTATTGATTAATTGCTAAATTTTATTTACTATTATTCACTTTGTTCCCCTAGAAAGCTTTTTACTTTTGTGTAGTAAGAAATAATGTCTTTATTTCCATGTCTGATTTATTGATTTGTATCTTCTTTCTCTTTGTTAGATCTATCTAATTTTCAGTAAGTTTGTTGATGTTAAAAAAAAAAAAACTAGCTAGTTTTTACACTAGTTCTCTGCATGGTTTTTAATATCTCATATTTATATTCATTCTAATCTTTTTTTAGATAGATTTATTTTTCTATAGGACATATGTGCTCATAGGAGAGACAGAGAGACAGATAGTGAGTAATCACTCCTTAAGGAAAATGATGATGCTGCAATTCCATCTCCTCCATTCTTCTCTAGGGATTTTGGGCATGAATGCACATGCACCCAGCTTGAGGTTTAAGATACTGGGTCAGAAACTCACACCATGGTTGACTATGTGAAAGTCCAGTGACAAAAACATTATGCCTTCCGTTGGTCCCTCATTTTAATCTGAATATCTTTGTTTCTGCTACTTGCAGTTTCTGCTTTCTGAAGTGTCTTGATGTGTTAAATTATGTTGGTCTGATGTCTCTCATATTTTTAATTTTTCCATTCTAGAAAATGTTATTACAGCCTTTTTATAATTTAAATGTACAAACTTGCTAGACATTTGACCTAAATGTGTAGAAACTGCTTAGAAATACAAACCAGAATACAATTACATGAAGAGAAGAAACAAAAGATATTCATTAAAAGAAAGTAATTGTTGCTTGCAGCACTTTAAGCTGGTAATCTATATTCTTAAAAAATTGTGAGGTAAACAGGTGGCATAGTGGCTAGGTGCTAGATTCTCACATGGCCAACCATGGTTTGAGTCCTGGACACAGCATCTTGAAACTCATGCTGGTTGTGTGTGCATGTGTCCCCATAATCTTGAGAAGAGAATGAAGGAGGAGGGATAGCAGTGTGATTTTTCCCCAGAAGAATGATTTCTCACTTTCTGTCTATCTCTCTCTCTTTGTTGCTCTGGTGACTACATGCACCCTATAAAAAATGTTTCTCTCTCTCAAAAATAAAAATAAAAAAAGTTATATAGTGAGGCCAGCATGCAGTGAAGTGGTTAATGTGCTGAACTCTCACATGTCTACCTGTGATTCAAGTCCCTGATCTGGCTGCTTGAAAAGTCACTCCAGGCATGTGTGTGTGCATGTCCAAAATGCCAGGAGGAGAATGGAGGAGAAAGGACTGTAACATAGCCATACTCCCTGGGGAGTGATTTCTCACTTTTTCTTTCACAGTCTCTCTCTGCCAAGTACACATTCCTTACAACAAAAATCTTTAAAAAAAAAAAAAAGAGTTGTGTAGCTGCAAAATGATTTATTGCTTATTAACTGTTAAGCAGTTTTAAGAGGAAATGACACATTTAATAAGTTACATTCCAGTAGTAAAATACACTTTTAATTTCAATGTAATTATTGTACTTTGATTTACTTTTTGGACTGAGTTCTGATAACATTAAACTTTTAATATAAAAAATTAATGTATTTTAGCTTTCCTACATAGACTCTATTTTCTACTCTTGGGGGAAAAAAAGAAAGAACTTGAGATTGTGATCTCTATTGAGAGACTGTTTTGCTGCTTGAGTATTTTTTTTGGTTTAACATTTAAAATGTTTATTTAAAAGAAGTATGTTATGTGGCTTTCAATTTACATTAATATAGAAACATTACTATGGGGAAAATAGAGACTTCAACTTTAAAAAATAAAACAAATAGAAACAAAATTAGTAGTGCAGTTTTAGAGTACTTAATAAAAAGTAACTGTAAACATCTGTAAACTTTGGTGTCTTAATACAGAATGGTTATTAGTATTACCTGTGTAGATGACTATTAAGGGATGTTCAGCATTTTCAGAATTCCTGTGTGTCTTCATATTTATGTTTGATACACTGAGTTCTATGGTCACTGTTCTCTCTTCAGGATTTTTTTTTTCTCTCCCTGAGTGCCTATCTTACTTATTTCAAAATCTCACAACTTCAGGTTTCTGGCTTGAGTACACCTGCATTTTTTTTTCTTTCAGAGACATGTCCTCATATCCTCTTGGTTTTTCAAGAATACTAAAAAAGAAAAGCAAACCTTTAAAAGAGAAATCTATGATTAATCTGAGGGGTGCTCAGAGCAAGATACATTTACTTCAAACCATTCACTAAGGCAGCCTTTACATATAGTTCATGCACAGACAAGGCAGTCCTGCTGTAGTATCCCCCTGCTGCAATTCTTCAAGACACACTGCACCTTCCTTGCATGGTTACTCAGTACATCCTCATTGCAGGTTATTATTGTCTTTGTTAAACACATTAAAAGATGCACATCCATGTTATCTGGGGATGGGGTACAGACTTTGTTCACACAGGACACTTACCAGGTGAGTGAATCCTGGACTTGACAGACCTGACAACTTGGCTTTCTCACTCCTCCTCCCACCCTTCTCTCTGGTGATTATATAAAATTAAAATAATAAAAACAATAATAAATAAAATTAAATAAGTCTTAGTAAAATAATTTGGAATAATTTCTATTAAAGGTACTAGAATTTTCTAACTACAGATGAGATTACTTAAATTCACCACATTCACAATAGACACCTGGCCAATTTACAGGTGCAAGAACTATGCATGCTGCTGCATAATTCTGGAAGCCACATGGGGAGGCTCTGGGTCAAACTGAACATGCCAAGTGATGCATAATCCTGACTGACTGCAGGGCTAAAGGACCATTGGCTTAAGATGACTGTTTAGAGGGTGCCTCTCTCTCTTTCTCATTAAAAAATAATATAGAGAGCCAAAAAATTTGGTACCAAATAGTTATAAAGTATTAATGAATTTTATCCTATTTTCCTCTGGGGGATCTATTAATCTCTATTAAAATCACAAGTTCATATTATGTGGTCTGCAGCCCGACTTTGTATTATGAGTGCTACCCTACAGGTAATATATTTCCAGGATCTTCTCAGGGTATATTCTTTTAAAATAACTGATAAATATGCATCATACATATTTATGGCTTTCAGTGTGACTGTTCTATACATAAATACAATGTGTAATGATCAAATCAGGATAATTAGCATATACACCACCTCAAATATTTATGATTTGTGTTGGAAACATTAAATATTGTTTGACTAGGGTCAGCAGGTTGTGTAGCATTAAGGTTCTGGACTACCAAATAGTGGACTTCAGTTTAAGTCTCAGACATAGAGACTTTGAACTCAAATTGAGAGCTTTTGTGTGCATGCCCAAAATCTTGAGAGGAGAATGGACTAGAAGGCACTGTGGCATGACCATCCCCCTGGAGTGTAATTTTTCGTGTTCTTTCTTTCTGTGTCTCTCTCTTTCCAGTGAGTACATACACCATCTAGAAAAACCTCTTTAAAAAGTTGTTTTACTTTTTTGAGCTATACAGTAAATTACTGTTAACTGCATTCACCCTAGTACGTAATGAAATACTAGACACATTCCTGTAATTTTGTACCTTTAACCAACTCCCCTCTATTATTTCTATCCCCTAGCCACTATTTTTTTTTTCCTTTTAGGTTATTGTGCTCGAGCATGTGCACTGACCAGAAAGAGACAGAGATGAAAAAGGAGGAAAAGTGAGAAATCACCTTCCAGAAAGGATGGTCATGTCACATGTCACTGACATGATTTTCAAGGTGCCAGGTCTGGAACATGAACTGCAGTTGCCTTGTGGGATTCCAGCGCATTAACCACTATGCAACCTGCTGGGTCTGTGACCCACTCGTTTTACAAGATGTATCCTAACTTCCAAATATAAGCAATCCTTGTAATATTTTTGTGTGCCTGTCTTTGCAGTTGTAGAGGAAATAATTCTAATCCTAAATAGACAAGGAAACACACACACACACATGTGCACACACACACACACACACACACACACAAGCTAGAGGAATTACACTAACAGTTGTTAAGTACATCACAAAGCTATATGAACGAAAACAACATGGGAATGACAAAAAACAAAACAGACACATAGCCCAATTTAACAAAAGAGAAAAAATGCTTCCACTTATAAACTCAACCGATTTTCAACAACGATGCTAAGGACAGACATTGGAGAAAGAACAGTACTTTAATAAATGGTGTTGGAGATAGTGAATATTTATGTGAGGAGAAACAGGCTATGATTTGAAACATAAGATAGAAAACAAAAATACAGAAGAAAAAAAAAGAAAATGCCTCAGATATTTGTCTGAGCATAGATTTGTTGAAGAAGATCTGAAAATCAGAGGCATCAGAAGCAAAAAGAGACAACTGGGATTATAGTAAACTCCAATAAAATGATTCTGCACAACAAGTAATCAACAGGGTGAAGAGACATCCTGGGGTAGAGGTTAAAAGTATTTTTAATCTATTCATCTAAAGAAGGATTAATATTCAGAGTATATAAGAAACTTAATAACTTCCAAAGTAAATAACCCCAGAAAACAAAGCAAAGCAAGATAAAAACCCCTGATTACAAAATTAAATCAAGATATTAATCAATATTTCTAAAGAAGACATATTATAGCCAAGTATGTGAAAAAATGTTGAATGTCATTAATTACCAGCAAAATATAAATTAAAACTACATTTAGGTTTTACTTTACTCCAGTTAGAATGCCCATTTCTAAAAGACAAAAAAATAACAATGGGCTGGATGATGGTAGAGTGATAAAACATGACACACTGCAAAGTTGCCTCGCATAGGTTTTAGAGTTTACATCTGAAAGCTTACCTGAGAGTTTCAGGCATACAAGTACCCATAATCTGGGGCTTGGCTGAGTCTCGGGGTAGATAAGGTATTGAGACATTGTTTGGAGTGCCTGTTTCTTTGTCTATAGATCACTCGCTTCCTCTCTTTTACACACACAAAAAAATAAAGTTTTAAATTGTTTTTATTGGGAATGGGATTTGCCAAAGGGTGCATGTGCTTGCCGAAGAGAGACAGAGGTAGAGAAAGGGAGTGAGAAATCAACCTCTGTGGAGGAGGTCTATACTGCTATCCCTTCTTCTCCATTATCCTCCTAAGGTTTTGGGCAAGCCCACACATGTGCCAAGTGTAATTTTCAAGACACTGCATCCAGAACTCAAACCATGGTGAGCCATAGTAGAGTCCAGTGCATTAATCACCATGAAATCTCCTGGCCACTTTGAAACCATATTTTAAAATAAAAAATTCAGGGCCAACAAGTGGCATGGTGCTTAAGGTGCTGGCTACTGCATAGCCAACTGCGTCATTCAAGTCTACGACTGGATGGCTCAAAAAATGCACCAGCCATGTGTGTATGCTTACCCAAAGTCCTGAGAAGAGAATGGAGGGGAAGAGACTGCGCTTTCTCATTTTCCTCTTTTTTCTTGATCTATCTGCAGTGGCAAGTAATCTGCCCTATAGCAAAATCTGAAAACAAAACAAAACCTAAGTGCATTCTGAGTCATTAGTTTGAAAAGTGTCTGTTACCAAAGACTGCCCAGGAAGTTCCCTGAGGGTCCCTTGAGTATGACCACTGTTCCTCCTCCTGCCATGGCTGTAGATGATGAGTGGAGCTGTGTCTCACCAAAGGGTCACCGAAGTGCTGGGAGGTCAGGGAGGCTTGGATAGAATGTCTGGGCTGGACCTGATCCTGCAAGTGTTTCCATCATTGAGTTGATCTCACAATACATTATGCATCCTTAGACATAAAAAGAAGGCCTGGTGGAAAAAGAAGGCATTTTTGGAATGGCCTGGTCTCCTGAGTTTGGATGTGTTTCCTGAAATAATTTTTCTTTTATTCATTCTTAATATTTTTCATGTCATTTGTTTTTAATTATATTCAATCTTATGATGGCATAAATTGCAAATCTTGGCTGATGGTATTCTCTAATTTAATCCTAATAAGTTGAAAAAGCACCATTACCAATTACACATATACATTAATTCTATAGTTTTTAATGTAGTTTTGAACATTTATGTAAAGATAATCATGGAATACAACATAGTCTGACTTATATAACAAATAATTCAGGGGCCGGCAGATGGGATAGTGGTGAATGAGTTGAACTTCCACATAGCTGACAGCAGTTCAAGTCCTGCATGTGGTGGATTATTTTATCATTATTCCCTGTTCTGTCTCTTTGTGATCAAACTGTAAAAATAATAATAATAAACTAATTAATTAAATAAATAACTTTTTTTGAGAGGTTTTTGCTATAGGGTGTATGCACTTGCCAGAAAGACAGAGAGAGATAGAGAGATAGAAAATGAGAAATCACCCCCAGGGGGAATGCCCATTCCGCAATCCCTTCTCCTCCATTCTCCTCTCCAGATCTTGGGCATGCATGCATCAGTACTCAAACTGCAGTCGATCATGGGAGTCCAGCTATGTAGTCATTATGCCAACTGCTGGTCCCAATAAATAATTCTTTTAAAAAGATTTAAACATAAAATTTAAATTGCTACTAAATCTCATCACTCTGACATTCTAAAGCATCTAACCTTGCAAATCATTTATAAAATATATTATATGTTACATATTATTTACTTGATAGTTTACATAAACCATACTAAAATATCTTGAAATAAGTAAAAGGTGATATTTCAGATACAGGGAATTCTTATTAGATTGGCATAGTTAAGATCAAAAAACATAAAGTAGACATCACCATCTTCAGTCCTTCCCTTTAAAGAGTTAGTGAACAAAAAATAAAACACAAGTAAGTCTGCTAAATTTTGAGAAATGAAGGGACTTCTTTAGTATTTATATATTCATATAACCAGTTACATGCCTAAGTAAAAAAATAAAAATTAATAAAAGTCCAGTATTTTTTTTTGGGGGGGGAGGACTTTTTGCCATGTGTGTTCACTGGGGAGAGAGAGAGAGTGAGAGGGAAAGAGAAAAATCACCATCCCAGGGGGGATAGCCACTCACACTTCCTTATCTTTCATTTTCCATCCAGGAACTGGCACATGCATATACACATGCCCAGTGTAGTGCTCAAGCCACCAGGTCCAGGACTTGAACCATAGCCAACCCTATGGCAGTACAGCAATGTAACTGCTATGCCATCTGCTAACCTACCAATAAGTTTTGAGTTGGCATTCACCATCATTGTAGAAAGATGAGCATTACCAATGAATTACCAATTATATGTTTAGAAAGGGCAAATAGTAATAGCATTTACTAAATCAAAACTACTATCAAAATTTTATAAACCAACATTTACTTAACCATAAGCCAGTCTGTCTTCCTTATAATGGACTGTCCAACAAAAATATTCTGTCAGCCATTCATGATCTGAGTTCTGGTTTAAGAGATCAATTAAATGATGGTACACATACTCCCTTGCCAGTTCTTTAGCAGCCTGGGCTCAGTCCACCCCTCAGGGGATTTTTGCCTATTCTCAGCAGGCCTCCTCTTCTGAGTACACCCTCAGCCTTTGAGAGTATCTTTGGAACTTGTGAAACACTCGCCTGCATGTTGTGCTTCAGTCTGTGACGATCCTTTTCACTAAGTTATGTCTCCTTAGCTTGCTCTCATCTCATCAAGAGCTGAAAGGTTGGTAGGGAAACCAAGTACCTAAAGTTGCTTTTAACTGTTCTAGTCTGTAAGACACAGTCCTTTAATAAGAACACACCTGGGAACTAAGAGTGAAATTTTCTCTTCCAATACTACAGTATCTACTCCAATAAACAGGACAGAAAAAAAAAAAAGAATACTACATCAGATGACCAAAACCCACATGAAACATGAGAAAATAAGAGGGTAACTCTCCACCTGGTGAGCATGGTAGGCTCTTGCCTATGATGGACATCACAAAGAAATATACAGAAATTAAAAAAAAAAATCTGAACATCCATAGTGACAGAAGTCAATGAGATGTAAGAGTAAACAGACAATCAGTTCCAGGAAACAAGGAAATTATCCCAATAACTAAAAGAGGTATTTCATAAAGAGATATATATCCTAAAAAAGTATCAAATAGAACTTCTGGAAATGAAGACTACAATGAGAAATTGAAATATCCCTAGAAAGTATTACTAGCAGATCAGACCATGCAGGAAAAAAAAATCTGAACTTAAAGACAAAGTCTCCAACATAGACCAAACCACCAAAAAGAATTATATATATATATATATATATATATATATATATATATATATGTGTGTGTGTGTGTGTGTGTGTGTGTGTATATGTATATATATATCTGTGTGTGTGTGGGTATATATGTGTGTGTATATATATATGTATATATATATACACATACATATATATACATATACATAAATATATGTTTATGTATATATGTATATATAGACAATATATGCAAAATTCTAGACACCATGAAATATTCATATTATCAATATAATGGTAATTCCAGAAGGTGAATAAGTGACTAAAGTGTGGAATACCTCTTTCATAAAATACTGTTTAAACATTTTATAAATATAGAGAAACGTGGAGAAATTAAGAACCAAGAAATAAAAATTATTCCAAATAGCATCAACATAAAAAGATTCTCCCCTTGGCATATCACAGGCACATTGACAAAATTCAAAGACAAACAATGTTTTTAAAATGGCAATAGAGGGACCAGCAGTTGGCATAATGGCGATGTCGCTGGACTCCCACGTAGTCAACTGCGGTTCGCGTCCCGGACCCAGTGCCTTAAACTCATGCCGGGTGTGTGGGCGTGCGTGCCCAAGATCCTCGGAATGGAGGAGAAGGGATTGTGGCGTGGCCATCCCCCCGGGGGAGTGATTTCTCGCTTTCTGCCTCTCTGTCTCTCTCTCTGTCTGTCCGGTGAGCATACGCGCCCTATAGCAAAAAGCTCTCAAAAAAAAAAAAATGGCAATAGACACAGGCAGCCTGAGCCTAAGCAGCCCAAGCAACTTGTGCCATGTAGGTAAACCGAGTGCTTTTATTTATAGGGCAAAGCAACACTATATACATGTATTTTGTGATATTCCATAGATAAGTTGATATTTCACAGACAATAAGAAGCAGGTAAAAAATCTATAAGGACTTAGACATACTGGCCAGGTGTATCTCTTGGTTACATCCATATTAAAGAGAAAGCTTAATAAACTTTTTATTTAGTGGAAAGAAACTTAGCTGTAGGTATGGGGAGAATGTTATTTTTTAAACATCAAAGGGGTGTTGATTAGGATATAGAATCTTACAGAGGCAAAGAGGGGATTGGATTTTGTTAATTGGGGTCAGAACTTTTTGAACTCTATCAGATGTATCTGTTGAAAAGCCCCTGGAAAATTTCTCCATTTGTTCTGTCTGCAATAAAGGTCAAGTACAGGACAAGCTGTACAGTTTTGCTATAGCTAAAAGGGACAGTTGACATTTGTTGGGAGCATGTCCCCACATCCTCAGGGCCTCTCTCCAAATAAGCCCCTACATTTTCCTCATTTTGTTTAAAAGTCAACATGACCTGGGTTAGTTTGTGGGAAGTTTGGCAGTAGAATATACATACAGGCATCAGTTGATAAAATTACCACAAAAGTAAGAAATACTTACTTACCATAAAAAGTAAGTAGGATAGCACAAAATATGATTCTTCCAAGAAATAGCTGTTTTAACCAAGTGAAATTCAGCCACCCAGTTATCCATCCAAACAAGTTTCAATTGTTATTTTGTTTGATCTTTTAAGTCTTTAATTTGTTTAAACGAGTTATAGGAGTTGTTTGTTTGTTTGTTTAGTATCTGTTGAGTATCATTGGCTAATGTTTTGATGTCACCACAGGTGCTAGGACTTACTGTGGCTGGACTGTTTTTACTTTTCTTCATCCTCCTCTTATTCTGAATCTTAGCTGGAAGCTCAGTATTGGACTTTGTAGCGTCTGATGTCAACTCATAATGTGTAGGTCATACGCACTGACAGGGGATTCAAACTGGACCTATAGGAGTTAAGTACAGAGACAAATCCTCTTCTCCAGATTATTAGAGGAGCTGGATGGATCTTGCCAGGTTGAATCTAGTGACATCTTAAAAAAACACTTTTTTGGGGGAAGTTTTTGTGTTGGCAAGTAGTTCTCTACTGATTTGATGTTGAGTCAAAAGTCAGATTTAGATGATTCAGTTTAGGCATGGTTAAAGCAAGTAACTTGGGGGACCAGCAGTTGGCGTAATGCCTATGTCGCTAACCTCCCATGTAGTCGACCATGGTTCAAATACAGGACCTGGTGGCTTAAACTCACACCAGGTGCTTGTGTGCCCAAGATCCCAAGAGAAGAATGGAGAAGGGACTGCAGTGTGGCCAACCTCCTGGGGGGTGATTTCTCACTTTCTGTCTCTCTGTCTCTCTCTGTCTTCCTGGCAAGCGCACACACCCTGCAGCAAAAATCTCTCCTCCCGCAAAAAAAAGAAAGCAACTTGGCAGCATGGGTACGGGGGGCCCTAGATGTCCCCATATTTGTTTTAAAAATATACATAGTATTTATCAACAAACTCTAAACTAGTAAATTAGGCTTATTTAGACTGTGTTTTAGCACTTAATAATGTGGCCTATTGTTTTATGCCACCTTAGATATTATCTGTCATATGTACTTTTTATAAAATTTTTTTAATTTTTTAGACCTTTTTAAACATAACTTAAACTGGCTTCCCTTTTGGCCAGAACCACCATCCTCCAGTAATTAACCAAAATGACGAACACAAAGGGAAAGAGGAGAGGCACCCGACATATGTTCTCTAGGCCTTTTAGAAAACATGGAGTCGTTCCTTTGGCAACATATATGCAAATCTACAAGAAAGGTGATATTGTAGACATTAAAGGAATGGGTACTGTTCAAAAAGGAATGCCCCATAAATGTTACCATGGCAAAAGTGGAAGAGTCTACAATGTTACCCAGCATGCTGTTGGCATTGTTGTGAACAAACAAGTTAAGGGCAAGATTCTTGCCAAGAGAATCAATGTGCATATTGAGCATATTAAACATTCTAAGAGCAGAGATAGCTTCCTAAAACGTGTGACAGAAAATGATCAGAAAAAGAAAGAAGCCAAAGAAAAAGGTACCTGGGTTCAACTAAAGTGTCAGCCTGCTCTACTCAGAGAAGCACACTTTGTGTGAACCAATGGAAAGGAGCCTGAGCTACTGGAACCTATTCCCTACGAATTCATGGCATGATGGGTGCTAAAAATAATCTGTGGTCTATAAAAACAAACAAACAAACAAACAAAAAAACTTTTTGAGACTTTTTAAAATTATTTGTCTCTATTTTTGAATAATTTAGTCATTTTAAGACAAAAATTTTACTATATAAAACTTTTTTATATTGAAATGTTTTTAACCTTTTTTACTATAATTATATTTTGATATCTATATCTTTCTTATATTTTTATTTATTGTTTTTCACCTTGTTCTTTTTTATAAGTTTGTCTTTGGAGATAGTTATCTTTGATTAATTAGATAAGAAACATATTTTGTTTATCATTTTAAGGATTACTTTAGGTTTGTCAAAGCCTATCTCTTATTTTTTGGTTTAGACTGGGAAATATGAGAAAGGATTAACTCAGTGTTTATCAGCACTAAACAGAGTTGTTAGGCTGTTATCAGGGCAGTAAGGTTATTAAGAGTACTTAAGTTTTGAGAAAAGATAGAATTTTTAAGTTGTTATAGGGATGGGACTATAAGGTCACCATAGGTTGTTGTGTTTTTAATGTTCAAGTGTGCCCATTTTTTGAGGTCTAGACAGCTGAGTATTTAATAAAGAAACTTTTTTTGTCAAATTTAAAGAAACTTTTTTGGGCAATGAATCAATGTCTATACTCAGCTGTAAGATAAACGGAGTTATACATTTTTAGACTAGTTTTCTGGGTAGGGCTCTTGTCAGTCATTGGGTTGTATTGGGACAAGAGTGATGTCTCCTTGGGCCTTGGGCTGGAGGGCAGGTCTGGTGTCAGCT
Source organism: Tupaia tana (assembly GCA_026018925.1). Classification (NCBI taxonomy): domain Eukaryota; kingdom Metazoa; phylum Chordata; class Mammalia; order Scandentia; family Tupaiidae; genus Tupaia; species Tupaia tana. The sequence goes on along the minus strand of JAKSZU010000025.1, from coordinate 6,905,285 downwards.
TTTTCAGCACATCAGAAGAAGAGTGACACTAGTTAGTATAATGAAAGTCTTTATTACAACATTTACATTTTGAGAAAGGCTTTTCTTAAAAATAATTTTTGATGTTTCTTTTTTATATCAATAGCACTTTTTATTTGGAGGTCTCAATACTGCAGCCAACCATCTTTGTTTGTGGCTTTTAGTATTTACTATTTAACATACCTTTATTATGTCTGTTAAAAGAGGTGGTGGGCATGTCATAAATACTTTTAATATTTTTTAACAATAGACATTAGCATTTTTAAAGGCCAGTTGTTTTTAACAATGTCTCCGTCATAACAATATTTTCTACTAGCCTGTACAAAGATCTTTGTAACCTACTTATAAATAAGTCATAGGTTTTTTGTGGCCCTTGATGCACCTTAACAAAACAAAAGCATTTCTCAGAGGAATCAGGTTTTTGTTGTTGTTGTTGTTGTTGTTTTTTAATGTATGAGTGGCAGTGGTGGCTATTTGACCAAAGACTTCTGGTGGCAAGTGGGACTGTTCTTTATTAGTAACATAATCACCAGTCCTGACAACATTTTATTAGTCACTTTTGGGGTTTTTATTATATTATTGGCAGCCATCTGATGGTATCCGTCATCAAACTCTTGTCTACAAACTGTATATTGGACAGGAGTAGTTACTATTTTTACCAACACTTTTTAGTCATTGGTTGTTAGCCCTTAGCTTGTCACTATGTTGTCTATCATCACTATAACATAATGATTGCTGGTTTTATATTTGGTGATATCTTGTATAAATTTTTTAAGTATTTTGGGGGGTAAACATTCATATGTGGCTTGTCTCTTTTTGCATATAACAGGACAGACAGAAAACGCAGAAGTGTCCCCTTCCTGTAAAGTGCATTTAGACATTTTTTTTAATTTTAATTTTTATTATCATCATAATCTTCTTTATATTACATTGGATTAGATATAATTTTACAATGTATTACATTGCTTTTTCGAAAGGGAATGCCATCCATGTCAGTCACTACAGAGACATTAATCTCCCCAGTTCATCATTCAATATCTTTCCTATGTTTTTCCCAATCATTATTATTATTATTATTATTCTAATTATTTTTTAAAACAGTCAATCACTATTTCTCATTTTGCTTGTAAAAAGACTTTACCCATCATGAAATATTTCTCAGACCAATCCAGTTGAAAATACTATAAATGTCATCATCAAGAGGTAATAAGCCATATCTGTTTATCACTACCGTCTTGCCTCTCTATTGTCTGTTTAGACATTTTTGCAAGTATCTCCTAGGATTTTTTTTCCTAGGCAGTTCTTTAGATAAAAACTTGAACAAGGGAGGGGAGTAGAAGGAGACTGCAGGGCAATTGGATTGGGTTTGGTCTTTGCATTAGCTGTTAATATGTCTTTTAGAAATGATTTAAAGTTATTAGGTTTTTTAAATTGAAGTACAGCATTTCTGCATAGATGTCAGGCATGTAATATTTTTATACAAGCACGTGGCTCTTCATGTAAGCAGATACCCTTTTTTTTTAATCAGTTAATTTCAAAGATCTGGCCTTAGGGTACCAAGGGCAATAGGAATCAATTTCCATTAACAATTGAGAAAAGGTTTTGGACAGTTTTGAGTGATTAGCCTGACTTAATAAATATAATATCTCTTCCTTATGAGCAGTGCCAGTGGGAGATAACTTGTTACCCATGGTGGCGATTGTCCATTTTGATCTCTAGGGTTATGGCAGCAAAATGGTAGCTGATGTAAAACCACAAGGATATGGAACAATTTTTGGCAAAATATTTATGGCACATTCCAGAATAGTGTATTTTTCAGGAGGAAAAAGTAATATCATATGTCAAACAATGGCATAAAATTTTTATAGCCTGATGTGACTCACAGAATTTTAAGTCCATGTTCACTACCAAGTGCTTTACACAAAGGGAATACACCTCCTTGAAATTCTAGAGGAGTAAAAACAGAAGTAGTGATAGAATAGAGAAAGCCAGAGCCAAGCCGCTGGGGGCAGAAAAACCACCCATTTACTTACCTCTGGAAGTAGCTGAGAAGGGTGAGATATGGGATGCAGGGATAGTCCAGAAGCCAAGTTGTCTAGAAATTGGGGTGTCCAGATACCGCATTTTGGCACCAATCTACCAGCATCTGCCCCAGATTTAGCTCAATTTAAGAGGAAGCAGAAAGAAAGAGACAAAGTAGCGATGGATACAGGCAGACTAGTCTAAGCAGCCCAAGCAACTTGTGCCACCCAGGTTAACTGAGTGTTTTTATTTATAGGGCAAAGCAACATTACATACGTGTATTTTGTGAAATTCCATAGATAAGTTGATATTTTACAGACAATAACGAGCATGTAACAAAACTATAAGGGGTCAGACATACTGGGCCTGGTGTATCCCTTGGTTACATCTATATTAAAGGGAAATCTCAATAAACTTCTTATGTAGTGGAGAGAAGCCTAACTGTAGGTGTGGGGAGAATTTTTTTTATAAACATCAAGGGATGTTGATAAGGCTATAGAATCTTACAGAGGCAGAGCAGGGGTTGGACTTTGTTAATTTGGGTCAAGATGTTTTTTGAATTCTATCATAAGTGTCTGTTAAAAGGCACCTAAAAAACTCCATCCTTTTGGGGCGCACCTGCGCCACGGCGAGGCCACCCGGACACGGGGGCTCTCCTCTGCTCCGCGTGCCACAGTCCGGACCGCCCGGCCCTCGCTGCCTCTCCAGCGCTAGGTGTGTCCCATGCTCGGTGCCGACGCGGGCCGGTGGCGCGAAACGGCCAAGGTCGCCGTCCTTCCTTTCTCTGGACGGGCAGGCGAGCGGGAGGTGGCGATGGGTCCTGGGCACATTCGCGTGCTCAGGGCTGGCGTGTGGCCATTGGGCCTGCACGTGGCCCCTGGACTTGTGAGTGGCCGCCGGGTCTGAGTGTGGCTGCCAGGCCTGCGCCTGCGTGTGGCCACCGGGCCTGCGTGCGGCACCAGGCCTGCTCCTGTGCATAGCCGCCGAGCCTGCACGTGGCCGCCGGGCCTGCGCGTGGCCTCCGGGACTGCGCCTGCGCACGGCTGCCGGGCCTGAGCGTGGTCGCCGGGCCAGCGTGTGGCCGCCGGGCCTGCGTGTGGCTCCCAGGCCTGCGTGTCACCATTGGGCTTGTGCCTGCACTCAGCTGCCGGGCCTGCACGTGGCCGCCAGGCCTGTGCGTGGCTGCCGGACCTGCACCTGTGCGTGGCCGCCGGGCCTGCACATGGTCCCTGGGCCTGCGAGTGGCCACCAGGCCTGAGCATGGCCACCGGGCCCGCGCGTGGCTGCCAGGCCTGCGCCTGTGCGTGGCCACTGGGCCTGCACGTGGCCCCCAGATGTGCGAGTGGCTGCCGGGCCTGCGCCCGCGCGTGGCTGCCGGGCATGAGCGTGGTCGTCGGGCCTGAGTGTGGTCGCCGGGCCTGTGTGTGGCCGCCGGACCTGCACCTGTGCGTGGCCGTTGGGACTGAGCATGGCCGCCGGGCCTGCGCTTGCGCGTGGCCACCGGGCCTGCGTGTGGCTGCTGGGCCTGCGTGTGGCCGCCGGGCCTGCGTGTAGCTGCCGGGCCTGCGCCCATGCGTGGCCACTGGGCCTGCTTGTGGCCACCAGACCTGCGCGTAGCCGCCGGGCATGTGCCCATGTGTGGCCACCGGGCCTTCGCATGGCTGCAGGGCCTGCGTGTGGCTGCCATGCCTGTGCCTGGGAGTGGCCGCTGGGCCTGTGCCTGTGCGTGGCCACCGGGTCTGCGTGTGGCCGCTGGGCCTGCATGTGACTGCCAGGCCTGTGCCTGGGCGTGGCCGACGAGCCTGCGCGTGGCCGCTGGGCCTGCGCGTGGCCGCCGGTCGTGAGCGGCAATCTGAAGCCGAAAACAAGGATTATGATCTTGCAAATGTAAGTAACAGAAAGAAACTTTAGATGTCTTAAACCAATTGAGAAATATATTGTACAGGAGGATTTTCGCTGCCTATGGGCAGTGAGAAGATGATGGTTACCAGCCCTGCATTACCTCAGAGAAAAACAAGAACTATTCTACCATTCTTAAGGAAGCCAGATACTCGAGTATGACTCACGCTGCAGATCCCCACAACACCATTCTCGGTAACCACAGGATAGATGCTGTGCCACATCAACTGATAACCATCTCTGCCTACCAGAACCGCGTTCCTGAAACTGTATTCCATAGAGACTCACCTACAATTGCGGAACTGCACGAGACCCACCCTTGACCCAACCCTGAATAAAATCTATGTTCCCTATTGTGGAAAACTTTATGAGCTCATAATTGAAAAAGGAAAAAAAAAAAAAGGTGAAAGATCTGGAGGGTATGGTCGCAGGGATTGCAACTGCGGATGCTGGAGACAGTATGGGAGAGGCAATGGGAATGAGTGATGGAGGGCGGAACGGAAGGATTCAGGGAATGATCATCACGTTTGATGGACACAGGGGTGAAGGGTGGTCTGTTGATGATGATGTATGTGGTGGTATCATTGTCTTGACTAATGTGAACTGTACTCATGCTGGGAAAAAACATGCTGTACACTGTAAAGATGTGCAATGGAAAAAAAATAATAATATCAGCACTCTGGCAGAAGGAGAAAGATCTGATGATATGATAGCGGAAAGGATAAATGTAGATACCAGAGGCTGTAAGGGAGGGGAGTGGGTGGTCGGGAGTGGGTGGTAGAGAGTGGGCGTGAGGGGCAAAGCGAAGAATCATTTAACACCAAAAAATGTAGAGTTCTCTGTTGAAAACTATATACATATATGCATATTGTATACATCATAATGGGAACTTTATGTAAAATGTGAATTTAATTAATCTGAGAAAGAAAAATAAAAAACAAAAAAAAACTCCATCGTTTGTTCTGCCTACAATAGGTGTAAAAAAAAATCTAGAAGATTTTACTATAATTAAAAGAAACAAGTCATATTTACTCAAAACATGTCCCCACATCCTCAGGGCATCTCTCCAAACATATCTCTACACTAGAGAAGCATTTAAACATCCAGACCCAAGAAATGCAAAGGACACCAAATAGAATAAACCCAAGAAATTATTTTCCACAGCACATCATTGCCAGAATGGCCAAAGCCATAGACAAAGTTAAGATTCTAAAACTGGTAAAAGAAAAATATCAGGAACTTATGTTAGCCATCAGTCTAACACTGGACCTCTCATCAGAAACACTGCAAGCAAGTAAAGAATGGGGGCATATATAGAGTGTCAAATGAAAATAATTTTCAATCAAGAATACTATAATAAGCTAGATAATCCATCATATGGAAAGAAAGATAAAAAAAATTCTCAGATGAACAAAATGTGAAAGAATTCCCCAGATTCAGACCAGCTCTTCAAGAAATTTTTTAAAAATGTGCTATGCCAAGAAAACTAAAGACAGACCCACAGAAAGCAGAGAACCAAAACAACCAAGAAAGTGGCCAATTTAATGGAAGGGATGAGTTCAGAAATATTGATATTAATGTTGAATATTAATGGCTTAAATTCTCCAATCAAAAGACACAGACCGGCTGGATATAATAGAAAAAAAAAAAAAAACAGAAATTTTTCATTTGTTGCTTACAAGAAATCCACCTTATGGATAAAGACATACATACACTAAAAGTGAAGGATTCAAAAAAGATATTTTATGGAAACAGAAACCAAAAATAAGGAGGAGACACAATATTGAACCCAGACAAAATACACTTTAAGGCAAAAACTGTAAGAAGAGACAAAGAAGGGTATTATATAATAGTAAAAGGAATAAGTCATCAAGAATATGTAATGCTTATTAATATCTTTGTAACCAATTTAGGAGCACTCAAATATGTGAGCACCCAAAGATCTAAAAGGAGAAATAGACTACAACACACTAATTGTTCAGGACCTCAACACCCCATTATCTACTTTAGACAAATCAATGAGACAAAAAATAAGCAAAAATATTAAGTATCTAAATGATACCATAAATCAGAGGGACTTGACAGACATCTGTAGAACTTTTCACCCTAAAGCCACAAAATATACATTTCTCTCACCTGCTCAAGGTACTTCTCGAAGACTGACCACATAATAGGGCACAAAACATGCCTTTATAGATTCAAAGGCATAGAAACTATATCCATGATTAAATTAAAATTGATATCAATTTCCATTTTAAAAAAAGAACATACACAAATACATGGAAACTAAATAACCTGTTTCTGAATGACATCACAACTACCGGAGAGATTAAGACAAAAATCAAAAGATTCATGGGAACAAATGATAACAAGTGTATGAGTTTCCATAATCTTTGGGACACCCAAAAAGCAGTCATAAGAGGAAATTTTATAGCAATTAGTGCACATAAGAAAAAGATGGAAGGGTGGTAAATGGACAACCTAACATCATGCTTCAGGGAACTGGTAAAACCACAACAAAAAAATACAAAAAATGTCAGGAGAAAATAAAATAATAAAGATTCCAGCAGAAATAAATGAAATAGAAAATAAACAAACTATACAGAAAAGAAACGAAAGAAAAAGCTGGTTCTTTGAAAAGATATATACGATTGGCACAAGACTATCTAGATTAATTAAGAAGAGAAAAAAAAAACAGATAAATCAATATCGCAATAAAACAGGCAATAAAAATAGAAAACATCATTAGAGGATAATATAAGTGAGTATACATCAACAAACAAAAATCCTGGATGAGATGAACAAATTCCTGGACACATATAATCTGCAAAGATTGACTCAAAAAGGACATAGAAAGTGTGAATTGACCCATAATAAGCCATGAGATGGAATCAAGAGTAAATAGGCTCTCAACAAAGAAAAGCCCAGATCCTGATGGCTTCATTTCTGAATTCTACAATACTTTTAAAGAAGTTTTTTTCTTTTAATTTAATTTCCTCAAATTATTTCTAAAGTTCCAAAAGGAAAGGACTCTCTCAAATTTATTTTATAAAGCCCCTATCACCCTCATTTCCTAAACAGATAAGGACATGACCAGAAGACTACAGACCAATGTCTCTGGTGAATATAAATACAGAAATTCTCAATAAGATATTAGCAAATTGTATCCAATAACACATAAAAAAGATTATTCATCATGATCAAGTAGGCTTTATTCCAGAGATGTAAGGGTGATTCAGTATAAGCAAAACCATAAATATAATAGACCATGTCAACAACAAAAAAGATAAAAATCATATTATCATTTCTTTCTTTATTTTTTCTTGGGGGGTGCAGACATTTTTGCTATAGGTCACTCATCAGAAAGCTAGAGAGAGACAGAGAGACAGAAAGTGAGAAATCACTCCCTAGGGGGGATGGTCACACCGCAATCCCTTCTCCTCCATTCTCCTCTCGGGATCTTAGGCACACATGCACATGCTCCTGGCATAAGTTTAAGGTCTGGGACTCAAACCACAGTCAACTACATGGGATTCCAGTGACATAGCTATTATGCCAACTGCTGGTCCCCAAACTATATGATCATTTCAGTCAATCCAGAAAAAGCATTTAACAAAATTTAAAATCCCTTTATGATTAAGACTCTCAGCAAAATTGGCACAGAAGGATAAGTTCTCAGCATAATCAAAGCCATCTATCAAAAAACTATAGCTAACATTATAGTGACTGGGGAAAATCTGAAACCTTTCTCATTAAAAACTGGTAGAAGACAAGACTGCCCACTTTCTCCACTCCCTTTTTTTTCCTTTTATTTTTCTTTCTGAGATTAATTAAATTCATTTTACATAAAGTTCCCATTATGATGTATACAATATACATATATGTATATAGTTTTCAGCAGAGAACTCTACATTTTTTGGTGTTAAATGATTCTTCCCTTTGCCCCTCACGCCCACTCTCTACCACCCACTCCCGACCACCCACTCCACTCCCTTACAGCCTCTGGTATCTACATTTATCCTTTCCGCTATCATATCATCAAATCTTTCTCCTTCTGCCAGAGTGCTGATAATATTATCATTATTTTTTTTCATTGCACATCTTTACAGTGTACAGCATGGTCTTTTCCAGCATGAGTACAGTTCACATTAGTCAAGACAATGATACCACCACATACATCATCATCAACAGACCACCCTTCACCCCTGTGTCCATCAAACGTGATGATCGTTCCCTGAACTGCCCTCCATCACTCATTCCCATTACCTCTCCCATGCTGTCTCCAGCATCCACAGTTGCCATCCCTGCGACCATACCCTCCAGATCTTTCACCCTTTGTGGGGAGCCAAGAAGGAGACGTGAGGAACGTGCAGGATGTGATCGCTAGATGGAGACCAAGGTTATTGTCTGGACCTAACCTTGGGCGTCTGAACTGTTATTTGCAGCATGTTCCAAGTATTATTATAACAACCTGATAAACTCAGCAAGGACTTTTGAGTCCCATGTTAAGGGAGCCAAATATTTCTGTATAAAAGACAGCAATAAACTTAACTCGTGACTGACCAGTATTGACTGGCAGTCCTCCCGTTTCTATCCTGTCTTCTTGTCTTTTCTTTAATCCTTGCCCCCCAACTCAGGAACTGTTCGCCGTCGGCGGGTCCGACAGAGTGGCGCCCGAACAGGGACCTGAATACTGGGGATACCGGTGAAGGACACCGCAAAGAGTAAACGGAGAACGCGTTCATCTTAAAAATGGAAGTGTTGCGGTGAGTAGTACGGGAGTAATTATGGGGCAGGGCAATAGTCGCCAGCTCTTTGTACATATGCTTAAAGAAATGCTAAGTGCGCGAGGCTTGCGAGTAGGGCAGCAGCAGCTTTCAAGATTTTTAGAATTTATTGAAGAAGTTTGCCCTTGGTTTCCTGAGGAAGGTACAGTTCACATAGATACCTGGAAAAAGGTGGGGTAAAAGCTCCAAGATTATTATGATGCCCACGGCCCAGAAAAGATGCCTGTGGATGCTTTCAGTTTATGGGCTTCAATTAGAGATGTCTTGGATTTTTGCCATGAGCGAGAGAGGATTCTTTCTGCTGTGGATAAAGACTCTCTCCCGGCTGTTGAAATTTCTCCCTCTGCTCCTCCCTTGCAGGAGAGGTTGATAGGAGATTTTCCTCCACCCCCAGAGATGGAGGATGAGGAGCTCTCCCCAGAGGACTTGGGACAAATTGAACAAAATGCAACTCAATACAATGTTGCAAGACACCCTATTATAGCTGTTACCCAGGAAAAGACATCTGTACCTGTCTCAACTGAATTATCACAGTTACAGGTAGAAATGAGGCAAATCTTAGATAAAATGCAACGGCTTCATCTAAAAACTCATAAAGACCAGGTTACTTGGACTAGTAAGGCTCATCTCCCCACTCCTACCATGCTTGCAGGGTTGGACCCACTGGGCCTCCCCCAGGTGTATTCTAAAGATCCCCCTTTAGTAGCAATGGTTCAAAAAGATTTAGCCTCCTTATCCCCTCTTCAGTTATCTTTACAACATGCTCTTAAGGAAGGGGAAGATGTCAGAGGTTTTTCCTTGTATCCTGTTATAGAACAGAGAGATCAACAAGGAAATTTGGTGTGAGTTCATACACCCATTCCATTTAAGCAACTGAAAGAATTGAAAATGGCTTGTGCTCAGTATGGTCCAACTGCTCCATTCACACATGCAATGTTAGAAGCCATGGCTACTGATGTTCTTCCTCCTGGAGACTGGAAAGGTATAGCTAAAGCCTGCCTCTCAGGTGGGGATTATTTGTTATGGAAAACTGAATTTACAGAACATTGCCAGGCTACAGCAGAGTTAAATTGTACTCAAAATATCCCCATTACTTTTGAAATGTTGGCCGGAGAAAGACAATATATGGATGTTAATCAACAACTTAATTTTAACATAGCCGTGTATGCACAAGTAAGTGCCGTGGCTAGGAGAGCATGGAATAAATTACCCTCTGCCGGAAAACAGACAGAGGACTTATCTAAGGTCAGACAAGGACCGGATGAGCCTTTTCAGGATTTTGTGGCCTGGTTACTACAGACTGCAGGAAGACTGTTAGGAGAAAGTGAAGCAGGACTTTTGTTGGTAAAACAACTTGCTTATGAAAATGCTAATTCAGCCTGCCAAGCAGCTATCCGTCCTTTTAGAAAGAAAGGTGGCCTGTCTGATTATATTAGATTGTGTGCAGACATTGGCCCATCGTACACCCAAGGACTAGCTATGGCTGCAGCTTTGCAGGGTAAAGCAGTTAAAGAAATCCTGTACCAACAGGTTAAGGGACCTAGGAACAGAGTCAAGGGACCTCCTGGCAGCTGTTATAATTGTGGTCAAATGGGTCACCAGGCAAAACAATGTCCAGGTACAAGACAGAGACCCCAGAGAGAGCCAGACTTATGCCCAAATTGTAAGAGGGGAAAACATTGGGCTCATCAATGTTGGTCAAAAAGGGACAATTTAGGAAATCCTATAGTACCCCGGGCGGGAAACGGGAAAAGGGGCCAGCCCCAGGCCCCTCAACAATGTTATGGGGCAATGCAGACCCAAACAAACAATCAAGTCATTCCACCACAGGTAAACAGTTCATACAAGATCTCGTGCGGGCCACCCCAGGTAGCGCAGGATTGGACCTCGGTTCCTCCACCTACACAGTACTGACACCAGAAATGGGAGTTCAGGCCTTACCTACGGGGGTCTATGGTCCTTTGCCTCCTGGAGCTGTTGGTCTGGTCTTAGGAAGAAGTAGCTCATTAATGCGGGGACTTATTATTGCCCCAGGGGTTATAGATTCTGATTTTACAGGAGAAATAAAAATTATGACATCATCTCCTTACCAAATTTCAGTCCTTCAGCCTGGTCAACGTATTGCTCAGATTCTATTAATTCCTGTAATGAACACAGTTAATAAATCAAAGAAAGCTATTCGTGGTGCTGAGGGATTCAGCTCCTCAGATGCATACTGGATTCAGGAAATAAGTAAAGATAGACCTGAATGAAATTTATGGATTAATGGGCGACAATTCCGAGGCCTTTTAGACACTGGTGCTGATGTTTCTGTCATTACAGCTGCTCAGTGGCCACCTAGTTGGCCAAAGACATCTACTATGTCTCAATTGCAAGGCATCGGTCAGACCCAAAATCCTGAACAAAGTTCAGATGAATTAACTTGGGTGGATAATGAAGGGCATCAAGGAACATTCCGTCCATATGTAGTCCCAAGGTTGCCTGTGAATTTGTGGGGCAGAGATGTCATGGCTAACATGGGAGTGTGCTTGTATAGTCCTAATCCGACTGTCACAAATCAATTGTTGTCACAAGGCTTACTCCCAAATCAAGGTTTAGGAATTCAAAATCAAGGTTCTTTACAACCTCTAAGTCCACAAAAACGGCCTCCATATGCTGGGTTGGGGTATTTTTGACGGAGGCCACTGACCAACCTGTACCCCACGCAGATCCCATAGTATGGAAATCTGACTGTCCTGTGTGGGTGGATCAGTGGCCTCTTAGTGCAGAAAAAATTGTGGCAGCTGAGCAGTTAGCACAGGAACAGCTCGCTTTAGGACATATAACTGAATCTACTTCCCCATGGAATTCACCCATCTTTGTAGTAAGAAAGAAATCAGGAAAATGGAGGCTCTTACAAGACCTCCGGAAGGTCAATGAGACTATGGAACTCATGGGAGCCTTGCAACCAGGTTTACCTAAGCCATGTGCCATTCCTAGAGATACCTTTAAAATTATAATTGATCTTAAAGATTGTTTCTATACTATTCCACTTCACCCTGATGATTGTAAACGATTTGCTTTTAGCATTCCTCAGACTAACTTTAAAGAACCTATGAAGTGGTATCAATTAAAAGTATTACCTCAAGGAATGGCCAATAGCCCTACTTTATGTCAAAAATTTGTTGCAGCCGCATTAGAAAAGGTATGGCGAGCTGCCCCTGAAACATACATCATCCATTATATGGATGATATTTTGATTGCCAACCATAATGAGGGTGCTGTACTTTCAGTTTATGCACAAGTACAAAAGGCTTTAGAAGAAAGAGGTTTACATATAGCCCCAGAAAAACTTCAATGGATTTTGCCTTATCAGTATCTGGGTTACACCCTCTACCCTCGAGTCATTGTCCCCCAAAAGATTCATATTAGAAAAGATGATCTTTGCACTCTAAATGATTTTCAAAAACTGTTGGGAGATATTAATTGGCTTCGTCCCCAATTAGGCTTTACCACCCATGATTTGAAACCTCTTTTTGATTGTTTAAAAGGTGACCCAGACCCTACCTCCCCTAGACAGCTGTCCCCTGAAGCACGAGCTGCTCTGTATAAAGTAGAAAGTGCTATTCAGACACAACAAGTCAAATGTCTTGATTACTCCCAGCCTTGGACTGGCTATGTCCTTCATACTAAGCATTCTCCCACAGCTGTTCTTTGGCAGGATGGCCCCCTGCTTTGGGTGCATCTGCCTGTGTCTCCTGCCAGAGTTTTAACCCCATATTATGATGCAGTTGCTTCTCTCCTTTTCTTACTTAGAAAAGAATCTAAAAGATATTTTGGTCGAGAACCACAGTACCTTGGAATCCCTTACACTGCCCAACAATTGGACTGGTTGCTCCAGACTTGTGACTCATGGGCACTTGCTTTGGCACATTTTGCAGGACAAATTGTCCATCATCTTCGTAACCATCGTTTGCTCCACTTTGCACAGTCACATGCTTTTATATTTCCCACAATTTTGCAAACAACTCCTATAAAAAATGCACTTGTTGGGGAACCAGCAGTTAGCGTAATGGCTATGTCTCTGGACTCCCACGTAGTCGACCGCGGTTCGCATCTCGGACCCGGTGGCTTACAACTCACGCCGGGCGCGTGTGCGTGCGTGCCCAAGATCCCGAGAGGAGAATGGAGGAGAAGGGATTGCGGCGTGACCATCCCCCCTGGGGGGTGATTTCTCACTTTCTGTCTCTATGTCTCTCTCTGTCTGTCTGGCAAGCGCACGCGCCCTATAGTGAAAAACCTCTCAAAAAAAAAATGCACTTGTTGTTTTTACTGACAGTTCTTCATCTGGACGAGCCGCCTATGTAATTGATAATCACATTACTTTTCTTCATTTTCCTCCCGCCTTAGCACAAGTGGTGGAATTACAAGTAGTCATAACTGTATTTCAACTCTTTCCTCAAACATCTTTCAATTTATATACTGACAGTCATTATATTTTTCAAGCTGCCCAGTCCCTTGAGACTGTCGCCTTTCTTGATCCCACATTATCCACTATTCAATATCTTCTTTCCAACCTGCAACAATGTATTCGACAAAGAACACTTCCTTGTTTCATTGGACATCTCCGAGCACACACCAATTTACCAGGTCCACTTTCCAGGGGCAATGCCCTCGCTGATAGAGGCACCCGCTTAATCACACTCACTCGCTTACAACAAGCTGAACAGGCTCATGCATTGCATCATCAAAATAGCGCCAGTTTACAAAAAGAATTTGGCATTTCTCGGGAAGCCGCTAGACAAATAGTTAAAAACTGTTCTACCTGCCCAGAATTCCTTCCTGTTCCTCATTATGGGTTAAACCCTCGAGGTCTTCTTCCAAATCATTTGTGGCAAATGGATGTTACTCATTATCTTGAATTTGGTAAGTTAAAATTTATTCATGTGACAATAGATACTTTCTCAGGATTTATTTTTGCTTCAGCTCGTACTGGAGAAGCTACAAAACATGTTGTGGCCCATTGCCTGGAGGCCTTCTCTGTTTTGGGATTGCCTCATTGCATTAAAACTGATAATGGCAGTGGATACACTAGTAATGGCTTTGCCCACTTCTGTGCACAATTTCGTATTTCCCACAAGACTGGCATTCCTTATAATCCCCAAGGTCAAGGTATTGTAGAAAGAGCTCATGGTACTTTAAAAGCTGCTTTACATAAAATTAAAAAGGGGGAGTTGTGTCCTCTGACACCACATAATTATTTAAAACTTGCCTTATTCGTACTCAATTTCTTAAATGTGGATAAACAAGGATCTAGTGCAGCTGAACGATTTTGGCATTCCAAAACTCAATCTCATTATACCACAGTTATTTGGAAAGATCCTTTAACGGGATCATGGAATGGGCCCAACCCTGTGTTGATATGGGGTCGAGGACATGTCTGTGTTTTTTCACAGGACAATGATGGAGCTCGCTGGCTTCCAGAATGCTTGGTGCGGTTTATGGACACCCCAAAAGACCAGGAGGATGCTGTGCCTATGGATCTGCCTGAAGATGGTGACACTCGTTGAGGCAGAAATCTACTGGGCGTATGTACCTAATCCACCGCTCCTGCACCCCGTGGTATGGGAACGCCATCACATTCCCATATCAGTTAATCACACACGATTTCTGGGACATCTGTATGTGGGTCAGAGTGATATCCAAAGTTGGTCGGGGTTTAATTATACTGGACAGAGTGAAGGAATGCCAATTTGTTTTTCCATAAGTAAATTACCGGGGTGTGTTCTTGTGGAACAGAGAACTATTTCCGGAGGAAATCAGACGGTCCGCATGATGGCTCCTCGACCAGAAAACAACTCTGTTAGTGCAACACAACCTCAGTATCTTTCCCCTTGTGCCAAAGAAGATCGTTTGAACAATCGGACTTTACTATGGAAAGAATGTTGTAATGAAACACCCTTAAAATATCCCATTCAAAACTGGTTGGACATGTACATCTTAGACTGGGCGGGGCCCTCGAATTTGTACTCCCGCAATGGCTTAGTGGCAGGTGCGTGGGTCTCAAGCCTTGGAATACATCAAAGATATTTATGGAAAATTGCAGCAGCCATGGGAGATTTTATGCCTATTTTCCAACAAGGAAACGTTCAGATAAGGGGGTTTGGGTCGTTGCAAAGAATAGCAGCTGCTTGTGTCCATCCACCTTACCTTTTCCTCCAAGGGGCTGTACAAATATTTAGAGATGGAAACACTAACAAATTTACTGTCAATTGTCCTAATTGTACACTTTCTAATTGTATTAGCAATGGAACCTCTTCTGTTTTTGTAGTGGAACAACCTTCATTTGTTATGCTTCCTGTAAATGTATCTGAAGAATGGTATGAGGAGAAGGGATTGCAAGTTTTGCGAGAATTAGAACGTGCCCTAGCACGTCACAAGAGGGGGGTAGGACTCATAATAACAGGAATTATTGCATTTATATCCATTTTGGTGACTGCAGTCACCTCTGCCATAGCTTTAACACAGACAGTACAAACAGCTGGTTTTGTAGATAATGTGTCCAAAAATATTTCCATAGCCTTACATACTCAAGAAACTATTGATGAAAAAATCCAACAAAAATTGGATGCTCTTTATGATACTGTTGTACATCTGGGAAACCGGGTAGATGGGTTACATGTGCGTTCTTCTGTCCGATGTCATGCTTTGTATCAATGGATTTGTGTTACCCCTAAAATCTATAATGAAAGCCAACATGATTGGGAAAAGGTCAAAAAACACTTACTAGGTGTCTGGCGCGGAGCCAATGACACAATGGACATTCTTACACTCCATCAAGAGATCTTAGAGATAGAGAAGGCACGTTCCTCTCCCTTTAATGCAGCACAAGAGGCAAATAAATTGCTGCAACAACTCTATGGTCTCCTACCACACTGGACCTCTTGGCAACAGTGGTTAATGCCTGCCGTTATGGCAGCAGGTATTGGTCTTATGTTGCTGTGTTTTGCCCCCTGCCTTGTGCAAATAATCGGACGCTCCTTTCTTGGAGTTCACTCCGAAATCCATCGGTTAAAACTTCAAGCCAAGGCATTAGATGCAGAGGCTGGTAGTCAATGACGGGTAAGATCCTTGGGATGTTTCTCAACCTAAGACAGGGGTGCATACAAATATGCATTACCCGATGACGGGTAAGAGAAAATGTTACCAGGGACAACCTAAGACAGGCACAGCCTACTGCCCATCAGAAGTGGCGGATTTTTTAATAAACAAAAAAGGGGGAGATGTGGGGAGCCAAGAAGGAGACGTGAGGAACGTGCAGGATGTGATCGCTAGATGGAGACCAAGGTTATTGTCTGGACCTAACCTTGGGCGTCTGAACTGTTATTTGCAGAATGTTCCAAGTATTATTATAACAACCTGATAAACTCAGCAAGGACTTTTGAGTCCCACGTTAAGGGAGCCAAATGTTTCTGTATAAAAGAGAGCAATAAACTTAACTCGTGGCTGACCAGTATTGACTGGCAGTCCTCCCGTTTCTATCCTGTCTTCTAGTCTTTTCTTTAATCCTCACCCCCCAACTCAGGAACTGTTCGCCGTCGGTGGGTCCGACAACCCTTTTTTTTTTCCACTCCTTTTCAATATAATACTGGAAGTCCTAGTCAATGCGTTCAGACTAGAGAATGAAACAAAAGGAATTCCAATACAGAAAGAAGAGTTTAAATTACTTCTATTTGCAGTTGACGTGATTGCATATGTAGAAGACCCAAAAGTATCCATGAAAAAACTTCTTGAAGTAATAAATGAATACAGCAAACTGGTAGGATAGAAAATCAACATAAAAAAGTAGCATTTTAAAATATGAACAATTATCAAGATCAAACATTTCACAGCTATTTAAACAAAGTCAAGGGGTGATTCATGGGGGGTTCAAGTGGTTATTTCTCATGCCTGCTGTAAATAAAAGAAAGAATGACAGAAGGGGGAGTAAGCAACCTAGAGGCAGAGACCTGTCCTGGTGTGTCCTATTAGGCAGCAGGTGACTGAGCGTGAACAATCTAGACATTTCTTGACAATTTGTCCCTATCAGTTCCCTACTAAGAACTGCTAGATGGCCATGCATTTTTGGCCTTCTTGGTGCATCCGGACATTTTTGGGGTATATCTTGCTTTTATAGCATTCTAGAGTTAAGATCCCATCTACAATATCACTTGAATGCAAGCTAAGCTCCAAGACTGGCCTGGGCATTGCCAGCTTCCTATTGTTCTTTTTGGTTTTAGAGACCATTTTCTTGGCTGAATGTCTTCAGTCTGAGAGACATCAGGATTCTTGGAATTATTCTGTTACCTATGGCCTATTCTCTATCTGGTTTTGGCTTGAAGAAGAGAAACATATAGTCTCCCCAAGTGAGGCTCCTAAAAAGCAGTAGGTCTTTGGATACTTTCTGGGAGAGAGTCATTTGATATAGGCATCTTCTCTAAGACTTCCATTTGGTTCTAAAATGAAAGCAACTCCAGGTATAGGGAGGACTGAGGGCATGTCATCCCCCTGGAAAAGGCCATTCTAGTGAATGGGAGAGAAAATGATGTAGGATGGGAAACTCTAAAGACAGGAAGAGAGAAAGAAAGAGAAGTCTGCAGGAAAATTGCCTGTCACTGTGTTGAAGGAAGGCAAAGCTCGCATAGTGACATATCATTCAAGTAAGAAAAACAACTATAACCTTGGACATAGTTATAGGCACATTTCTCCCAGGAATGACTGAGGAAACATTGAGGGGGGAAAAAAAACCCATAGACAAACTACATATTTTCAGGGTTTTTCCTGATAAGCTTGGTTCTTGATTATATCCCTCCAAAATTCACAAAAGCCTACAGAAACAACATCCCATTTTTTTACATTTTCAAGCTTGTTGATTTAGCTCATGAGGAAGGTTATAAGCAAAATTCTCATCTAGTGCATAAGTGGGAGTAAATATGGCTGCCTAAGCAGAGAAGTGCCCTAAAGCTGAAACAGAAAAACTTGTTGGAGAGCACTGCAAAGGTCCAAGTGCTAGAGGATAAGCAATTCACCCTGGGCCTGAGAAGAGTATTCCCAAATTGAAAAATGTCTACCTACCAGGAGTGAGGAAGTCTGTATGTGTGTTTCTCCCTAGAATGCCTAAGGAAAGAACATAAATGAAGGCACATAACAGTCTCCTGACATACATCCTGTATATTCTGACCACTGGGTTATAGGATCCTTAGTTATTTCTCCTGCAATGTGACCTGGGAAGTGCCTTTGGAAGCAGTAATACAAAGAAGTGAATGACATATTGAAGCACTTTTTCTCGCAGTATCTGCTTCCCCGGGCAGAAAATATGATGTCTTAGGTCAAATGTAGAGTCCAGGCAGAAGAAGGTGAGGAGGATAAGCCAGAGAGGGAAATAAAGGTTCCAAGAAAGATAAAGAGGCACGTGTCATCATGAAATTTTATTAGGGCCAAACAAACATGAACCTGACTGATGCTTGGATTTTCCTTGTCCCAGGGAAGTTTTAAATCACACATTTTAAGGCCAAGTTGTCCTCACACAGGAGACTTCATGTGGTGGGCACCTTAGTAACTTTTAACTCTCTGACCTGTGTCCACAAGATAGCAATAAATGAAGCAGTATAGAAAAAGAAGGGACTGTTAGCACTAAGGACTTAAGGCCTTGATGGTTGGTCCAGAGGGTCTTTCAGTCCTATATGGCAGGTGCCCATGCCAAGAACCATCCTGACTCATGTTGATCAGAAGACACAGTGAAATCAAAGATGAAAACAGAGATGGAAAGAAAATAACAATCTCTCACCCCTGGGGCTTACAGAACTAACAGGTCATTCCAGAGGTAGTTTCTAGCTCTATCAGAGTTGCCCATACCAAGAGCTATCAATACTGCCTCAGTTGTCCCAGTTTAGCTAAGAAATTCAATGGAAATAAATATGAAAATGACAAAAAGGTTAAGGAATAGAGTCTTACCTCCTAGCTTGCTTACCACAATAGCTATGTCACTGGAGAGGGTACATGGTCTCAGAAGAATCAGGTTCTTGGTGTCTCTAAGAACTGAAAGCAGCACACAAGTAGAGTGAAAGGGCAAGCAGATTTATTTGGTGATAGTACATTATGCACGGTTAGGAGCAGGCTTTAGCAATGTAGCTTAAGAGCCCCTTCATCTAGGGATGGGCTATTTTTTAGTGTATATCAGGGCAGAGTCTGTTACTCTTCATATGTCCAGCTGCTCAATTGTGTATGTCTGCAGCTTTACATATATATTTTTTTAAAGAAGTTTTGCTATAGGGCACATATGCTCATGAGAGAGAGAGAGAGATACAGAAAGTGATAAACCACCCCCCAGGGGGATGGCCACACTGCAATCCCTTCTCCTCCATTCTCCTCTCGAGATCTTGGGCAGGCACGCACATGTGCCCGGTGTGAGTTTAAGTCACTGAGTCTGGGACTCGAACCATAGTTGACTATGTGGGAGTCCAGTGACATAGACATTATGCCAACTGCTGCTTCTTTACAAATATATTTTAAGGGTCCATCATCAGAACAGTCAGCATGCCTTGCTCCCATCTATTATTTTGTCTTTTCTGTCGTCTAAAGGGATAATATGTTGTAAAACTGGTTTTCTGTTTTTGAGGCCTGTTTGCCCTTTGATTCCTTTTTGTTCCTCCTCCCTTTATTGTGGCTCTCCTTTCCTAACAGTCCTGGCTCAGAACCACACTCTCACACAGGGACAAGCAGGCAAGGCATTTCTATGCTTTCTGCAGGACACCTTCCTATATAGTGAAAACCACACCACAGAGCCAGTCCTGGGTCTGTGGCTAGGCTGAGCCCCCTTCCAGACACAGACCGCAGAGATAATGCCAACTCTCCACTGAGCTCAGGGCCACCAGGAGAGGGAGGCCCAAGCTTCTCCTGTCTTATTCCTGAGCTGCCTAGACTCCCTGTGTTCTGTTTTTTTTTTTTTTTTTTTTTTTTTTTTTTTAACCAATCTGCTTTCCAGATCCACATGCCCTCCTCACTGCAGAGATTCTTCTGTGTTTAAATGGCCTGGCTCTCCTTTCCTTAGGTGTGTGCCTTACTATGTATCAGGGCTGGCAGGGAAGAAAGTACAGAAGACAAGCAGAGAAAAACTAGCACTGGTGGAAGATTTTAGACCATAATTCATACCCTGAGCAAGAGACTTCTCCTTCATAATTTTGATACATGGATCTCAAATTTTGTATTTTTCATTTTTTAAAGGAATGTTTTATTATTTTAAAATTTTCTGTAGGACATGTGCACTCATGAGACAGACAGACAATAGTGAGAGAAAGAGAAAGCTTCCAGGTCCAGGACTCAAACTATGGTCAGCCATGTGAGAGTCCAGCTCCTTAACACCATTCCACCTAGTGGCCCATCTCAACTCTTTAATACCTATTTTCCAGAGAATATTAAATATAGATGAAATATAGAATTGAGAAGGTCTAATTATTGAAAATGAACAATGTGAAACAGTGTTAGCTGTAGAAATAACTGTGGGCATTTTATTCATCATGAACAAATGGTCCCTGCTGGAACAAAGTGCCATGTCAGCCCAGCCATGCCTCAATATCTGCAGAGAAAGATAAGAGGAATTGGAGGAGAACTTGCTCTTAGCTGGAGAATCTCAACTCCAGACCATTAAGTTCAACTAGGTTTGTGTGTTAATATTATATATATTAACTGCCAAAACTTAGTATTTATATATGTTAGTGACACATGTGCTTAACAAGCATCTATGGAAATAGACAAACTGCTAAACCTGAGCCAAAACCCTTGAGACATCTGTGTGAATCTAACTCAAAAAATTTAAAAGGAAAACTAACTTGAAAATTAGAGAAGCATTTATTAAACTTGTGATCTGCCCTCTGTTATACTAAATGCCCCTGTGGGTCAAGGTCATTTCTCTTGTCCACTTCCTCCTTCTGCCAATCCCTCTGGGTCTGTTTTCATTTCTCCCTGTTTCTCTCCCAGTTAACTTTCACTCTTTTTGTGTATTTCCAAGTCCATTGTTCCCACTCACCTCATTGTCTATGTCACCTTTTCTGTTTATCCCCATCTCTTCCATCCCTCAGTGTCTTGGGTTCTTACGTATTGCCCCTCCTTTCATCCTCCTCCTACCCTGGTACTGGCTGGGATGAAATAGAGATGCCTAGTCCAGGAAGAGCACACATCACACCCAGGGCACATGAACATGCCCTGGTAGGACAGCCTGTGGGATGGGGTTGACACAGGACACCGAGTGTTGCAAGACAGGGCCAGTCACTTCCCCAGAACATCTTGGGAACCTCTCTGGGCATTTACTGCAAAAGCGTGGGCTCTGGATAACAGGTTCCACCTTGCACAGAGAATGATGGTCTCTAAGGAGTGGAGTCGTGGGCAGTCCCAGTACCACTGGAGGTGCTGGAGCCCACGGCTGCCCTTGAGTGGTGAGGTCAGGGATGCAGAGAGATTGCTCATAGACTGATAGGATGCCTGGCATGAAGTTATATGGATGATGATGAGGGTTTTACAGAGGAAGCAGGTGTATGCTGCATCCATGTGAACTGCAAGCAAAATCTTGGACAGAAGCAAACTGAGTGATTTTAACCAGAAGTATCCTGGAATACTCCAAATTTCTCAAAATAAAACTCCTATCTAGTCAATGCTAGTATCCAAGATATAAACAAAACTCCTAGATTCACCAGTCAAAAAAAAGGGGGGGGGGCTTAGACTTAGAGAAGGGGATACAGTCATGAGCAGACATTTTACTGGAGATAATACACTGATGTCACATAAACATTTTTATTTAATGTGTTTTATTTACCATCAGCCATTTATAAAATATATATCAAAATAATGAGCTATCAATACATACTTATCAGAGTGATAAAAGTTCAAAAACTGAAATAAAGCCAATTTAGGAAAGAAACTGAGGAAAAGATTACTCATCCATCGATGATGAACATCCAAAATAATACAACACTTTTGGAGAAGTTGGTCAGTTTCAGTCTTTTTTTAATTGCCGTAGAGTGCACATCCTCACCAGAGAGAGCGAGAAAGAGAGGGAAATAGGAAAGTACCCCTATAGGCATGGACAAGTTAAAATCCCTTCTCCTTCATTTTTCCCTCCTTTCAGGGTTATGGACATGCACATACTTGTCCCTGGCATGATTTTCAAGAAGCTGGGTCTAAGACTTGAGCATGCAGTCAGTCATGTGGGTCCAGCAGCTTTGACCAGGATGCCATCAACTGGCACTAGCAAGGCAGTTTTTAATAAAACTAAACTTATATCTACCCTGTCACCAAGAAGCTGTTTGCTATAAAGGTACTAGAGTATTGAGAAGTTTTACTATTATATATAGACGATGTACATAACTGGTCACTATGTTTTACTCAAAACAGCCCAAAATGGAAACCACTGATATGCCTTGGTTGGGTGAATGTTTTGACAGGGTAGTGCATCCACAGCATTTAAGATTATGTGGCAGAAATAAAGTAAACAAAGTATATGACAATTTGAATAATTTTCCAGAAAATGATGTGCTTTGGAAAATATAATCACAAAATGTTAGGTAATTTATAATCCCATTTAAATGACATCCTCCTTGGAATGACAAATTTATGGAAGTGGGAAAGAAATTAGGAGTTGCAAATAATGGTCATAGTGGTGAGCAGAAGGAAAGTGGGGTGCTGTTACAGGAGGACAAGAGGAGATAACTGTGTGATTAAAAAACATTTGTATTTTTACTATGTTGATAGAGAAATAAGCCTACATATGGAACAAAACACTAAAAAATTAAACATGCACATATACAGAAACATATATGCACATTAGTACTAATAAAACTGGTGAGATGTATATAGATGGGTGGATTAATTCTATTTCTGTCAATGTTGCACTTATGATATTTTCATGTATTCATGCTTTGCTAAAGATTTATACAAGAAAATGATAAACAAGAGCAAGCATAGCACTTTGACAGTTCTTCCCACAAGGCCAATACTGGGGCTGCACTTCCCATTGCTTGTTTCAGACCTTGCAATAACCTTGTATGTTGGTTTTCTTTTTACCTCAGTTTTCACAAGAGAAAATTTAGGACCACAGAGGTGAAGTGACCTTCCTAACACATAGCTAGCAAGAGGCCAAGGTGGCATTGCACTCATCTTTGGAATAGCAGGCCATGCAGGATCCTCAGATGATATCTCCCCAAGGACCCACCTGGGCTGTTGACTACTCAGTCTCATTCCATGCTTTATCCACATTGAACACTGTTATACTACACAACCCACCTGCAGATCAGGAAGGCTCTCAGCTCTGAGGATTAAGAACTGGCTTGCTGCTGGCTCCTCCTTGTTTTCAGTGCTATTACCTGTCATTATGTGTGCCAGGACCTCCCTTGTCTCCCTACTTGCACAATGGAGATAGTTCCAGCATCTATTTTTGGGGCTGTTACCAGGTGTGTGTAGCTCTAATACTTATATAATCCATTGGCTGATACCACATGTAGCAAATACACAAACTTAAGTTGGGAGCATTACACAAAAAGACGGGAGGTATTATGAAATACTACTTCAAACAGTCTGAATTCTGGTCTGTAATAATTCTGGTCTGGAAAGTCATTTTTCCTCTTGAGTATTTCCTAGTCTGCATCATGGGAATGCTGGAATTAATAAAATTCAGATGCCGACTCTCTCTGACATAAAACTATTAGTATTTTTCCATTATATTGAGAATTGGAAGGGCTAACACATGGCATAGTGGTTAAGGCACCAGACTCCCACATGGCCAACTGTGGTTTGAATCCCAGACCTTGTGGCTTATTTTCTCACTCTCATTCTCCTCTCTCCTGCCCGTCTCTTTGATCAAACTAAATAATAATAACAGTTAATAAAATTAAATAGTTCTTTAGATTGAGAGTCTAGTGCCTCATGTTGGCCTATGGAATTGTGAGGTTCTAGGAAAATCCATAACTGCTCCCAATGATTTCTACTTCCTGGTACACAGATCCTAGTGTAATGACCTCCTCTCTGGGTTGGACTGCATCTAGTTACTGGCTTCTAGACAAAGAATAAAAAAAGGTGCTATGTTTGTGTTCTCTCACTGTGTTTATTCTATCTCTCTATTTCATCCCTAAGTTTTGAAAATCAAGCTCAGAAATTGCAGTTGCTTTATGATAAGGTTCTAGTGGCAAAGAATTAATAGAGGGCCAAGAAAACAAACAAGAATTTAGACCCCAGTCCAAACTGAATTCTGTCAAGAACTCATGATCTCAAAAGCTGATCCTGTCTCAGGAACAAGCAGTTAGCATAATGGCTATGTTGCTGGACTCCCATGTAGTCAACCGTGGTTCGCGTCCCGGACCCGGTGGCTTAGAACTCACGCCAGGCGCGTGTGCGTGCATGCCCAAGATCCCGAGAGGAGAATGGAAGAGAAGGGATTGTGGCGTGGCCATCCCTCCTGGAGGGTGATTTCTTCTTTCTGTCTCTATGTCTCTCTCTGTCTGGTGAGCGCACGCGCCCTATAGTGAAAACCTCTTAAAAAAAAAAAAAAAGCTGATCCTGTCTCAGGTGGGCCTTAGTTGAGATCATAGCCTCATCTTCCTGAGAGACCCAGAGGCAAAAGCACCTAGCTGAATTGGGACTGTATTCTGGTCCACACTCTCAGATAATACAGGAGTCTTAGAAGCTACAAAATTTGTAACAGATAATAGTAGAGAATTACAGGCCATGAGGCCTGGCTCTACCCTGTTCCCTTCCCCCCTTCTCTTCCTAGACTCTCTCCACCCACACTGGCTATGTTATAACTACCTGTCTGGTCTAATTTACCTCTTTCTCCCACTCTCTGGACAGCTGAGCCTTTACCCTGGAAAATTGCTCCTGGATATGTGCATGATTTTCTTCACTTATCTTCCTGGTCAGGGCACAACTGTCACCTCAATGAAGCCTTTCATACCTGCCCACTAAGTGGCCCCAAGCTCTCCCTCACAGCACCTGTTTAGTTTCACTTTAGAACTTTTTGTTTTTGTCCAACTCACATCAGAATGTAAATTTCTACAGGGAGAGAATATGGTCATTAGTGCAACACTCACAACTAACACTGTGCCAGTACAAGGCAAATGTTCAGAACACAGTCGCTGAATAAATGAATGAAATTATCTTGGAGCTTTGTTACTACTTCTAAGCTGTTCATATTATAAGCATAGATAATCATAATAGAAAATGCAGTATGGGTCAGGGCAGAGGGCAGCCAAAATGAACTTCAAGTGGACCTCCCCAGCTCACTGCTTCAACAGAGTAGGCACAATCTGCCCTCTGGTGGTCACAGACAAAACTACAGACATAGGCATGAAAACCCAAAACAATACACACACCTTTGTTTGGAGTCAAGGCAGTAGATTTCCAAGGGCTAAAGTAGGCAAATGAGCAGGATCAAAAAATTCCAGTGCAACCTAAGAGTTCAGAAGCCTCGTTTGCCTCTGTCATTGCAATTCTATGGTCAGAATTTCTTTTAATTCCATTTCATTATTCTTATTATTTTTTAAACATTCGATCACTATGTACCATTGTATTTTCTCTGCCCTTTTTAAAATTTATTTTACATTCATTTACCGTATATCACAACATACAAAATGAGATTTCTCATCCAGAATAAACTGTATATTGGCTTAATGAAGGATATTGCATGTTTTTAACATCTTCCTTCCCACAGACTTTCTTTAAAGCAATTGCAATTTTTTCCATTACTTCCTGTCTGTTGATAGAATCTCCCCATTGTGACGCATCTGTGAGTTCTAAGGTATTCCATGAAGCCATTCACATCTTCATTTAAATACTCCTTTTTCCTTCTATTCTTTTTATGCTTTGGTAAGTGTAGATTGTTTTTGTTTGTTTGTTTGTGAGAGTTTTTTTTTTTTTTCTAACTATAAGGCATGTTACTAAAAGTAGTAACAAAACTGGGACCAGCAGTTAGCATAATGTCTATGTTGCTGGACTCCCACATAGTCAACCACGGTTCGCATCCCAGACCCGGTGGCTTAAAACTCACACCAGGCACGTGTGCGTGTGTGCCCAAGATCCTGAGAGGAGAATGGAGGAGAAGGGATTGCGGCATGGCCATTCCCCCGGGGGGTGATTTCTCGCTTTCTGTCTCTGTCTGGTGAGCGCACATGCCCTATCGCAAAAACCTCTTAAAAAAAAAAAACAAAAAACAAAAAACAAAAACAAAAACAAAAACTTCCCAGAAAGACAGAGAGACAGAAAGCAAGAAATCACCTCTGGGGGGATGGCAATGCCACAATACCTTCTCCTCCATTATCTTCTGGGGATCCTGGGCACACATATGCACATGCACCCAGCATGAGTTTAAGCCACCAGTCCAGGACTTGAACCGCGGTTGACTACATGGGTGTCTAACAACGTAGCCATTATACCATCTGGTGGACCCCAGGGTAGATTGTTTTTAAGGGACTGCCTACTGGCTTCATGCTGTTTATGCTTTTGGTAGGTTTTGGCTTGTTGCCTCAAAGGATTCCTTCTTCATGTTCTTCCATGATGTTGCAGGCACACATCTCTTTTTATGCCTGGTAATAACTTGTACCCACCTTGTCATAGCTTCATCACAGGTACTTTATCTATCATATGCAAATCCTCCAGAACAGCAGAGTAGCCATAAATAAATAAGTAATAAATAACTATAAATTTCTCTGTGAAATAGTATTCCTGCTCAGTTATCTTAACCAAGGGGTAAAATAAGTTTACAAAAAGATGTGCAACTGGGCCAGCAGGTGGCATGGTGGTTAAGGTGGTGGATTTCAACATGGCTGACAATATTTTGTCAGTCCCAGACCTGGCAGATTGAAAATCATGCCAGGAATGTATGTGTGCTTGCCCCAAATCTAGGAGGATGTATGTTTGGCATGGTTGTGGCCATGCCATAACTGCTGGGGGTGATTTCTCACTTTTCCTCACTGTCTTTCTGTCTCTCTTTCTCTCTGATCAGCACGCACACTCTATGGCAAAAATCATACCAAAAAAAGATGTGTGATTAATGTCAATAGTCTCTGTCCCCCTTGTGGTTCTGGGGACTATATTTCCAAGCACAAATGGGCACTGGCTGGGCAGTTGGTGACTGGTGTTCACTCCAACCTTCCCAGCCCATAGTCCACTGCCAACCCTCTGGCTCCAAGTGCAGTCAGTGCTCCCAGAAACTGGGGCATGTGGAGGCTAACATCAAGGTCCTCAGAGTGCCCCAAATCTGAGGCACCCTCATGCTCATCCCTTCATGGTCACTGACAGTTTGGCACCTCTGCTATCCCCTACCCTCAATATCTGCTTTGAGCAGGGTAGGAATTTGGTCCTATATCCCCTAGACTGGCTGGGACCCAACCCCACTAAACTCCAAGTGACCTGTCCAGTCCCCTTCTATGCACAGTTCCAGGAATATGTCATCCAGGTTACCTCTCAGGATGCCATCCCTGGGGACACAGGAGCACATTCTGCCTTAATCTATTAACCAGTTAGTAATAAGTTATTTAAGGTGCCATGATGGATGTTGCCTGTCCCTCTAGACCCTCTTACTCTGGGGGCTGGATTGGGTTCACCATCCTGATTCCTTTGTATGAAGGACCTGGCAGGTGGGATAGGTATCAGCCTGGACTAGGACAGGGAGGAAGTGACAGCCATTGGAAAGGGAACCCTCCACCCACTGAACTCTCTCCAGATCCCTACAGAGCTCCAGGTCCTTCTCCAAGGATGGTACTAACAGTTCCTTCCTGGATCTACTAAAGGGCTTTTCCTGCACCATGCGGGGATCTCATAGCTGGATGTCCATGCATCTAGGAGCACTGAGCTGTCTGCTACATTTCCACCAGGAGGGTTTCTTTCGTAGAAATGCCCACTTGGGGATCCTGGCCTGTGCCAGTTGTTCTCTGTGCCCAAGTTGGTGAGAAGACTTGAAAACTCGAGACCATTACTCACATTATTTTTCTACACTTTTCTACTTCAAGTTTATTTTTTCCCACAGAATTTACAGAAACAAGTCTTAATATTTCTATTTTATATATAATTTTGATGAGACCGTAACACAAACATCATTCTCCCGACGTTTTTTAAAGTTATTTTATTCATCATTATTATTATTATTTTATTTTTACCAGAGAGAGAAAGAGAGAAAGTGCAAAACAAGGCACAAGGTCTGAGACTTGAACTGCAGTTGACCACGCAGGAGTCCAGTATGCCTTAACCATGATGCCACTTGCCGGACTCCTGACATCTTAATATATGTGTATACATCATTACATTTTTGTATTCAACTTTAAGTTAATCATTTTTAAATTCTTGTGTCTACATAGGCATGAGGTAGGCACAAAAAATGCTCAAATGTTTAAATGACAAACAGGAATGGTAGTCCAACATCATAGAATTTCTTATTCTACCACACTCCCATATAGAAGTTTCTAGCCTAGGTTAAATTGCAATATTGTCTTTTTAAAAAATAATTTCCAGGGGACAGCAAGTGGTATGGTGGTTAAGGGCAGTGTATTCCCACATGACTAACCATGGTTTGAGTCCTGAACCTGGCAGCTTGCTCTCTCACTTTCCCTTTCTCTATCACTCACTGATCAAATTTTAAAAGGACAAATGGAATTACAAAAATAAATAATTTCCTTAAGACTATTTCAAATTTTATTTAATATTATCATTATTTAATTTGGTACTAGCACATGTACTCACCAGAAATGAACAGAGAGAAAAAGAGAGGAAATGTTACAAAGCATGCTGCC
Source organism: Tupaia tana (assembly GCA_026018925.1). Classification (NCBI taxonomy): domain Eukaryota; kingdom Metazoa; phylum Chordata; class Mammalia; order Scandentia; family Tupaiidae; genus Tupaia; species Tupaia tana. Next base: position 6,876,775 of record JAKSZU010000025.1, on the reverse strand, counting down.
AGGTGTAGGACTGAAACCATGATCAATCAGGTGTGAGCCCAGTGCCTCAACTACCATGCCACCAGTTGGCCTGCAGTATGTCCTCCCCCCACCACACACATTCTTCTAAAGATGTTATCTTCTCCAAAACCAGTTTATTAAAAAAGATGATTATAAAATGTTTTTCAGGCACCATGTTGATATTTAAACTCGTAATAATTTATTTCCTCAGTATAAAATAAATTTTAGAAATAAATCATAAATATAGGCTTGCTCTAAGTGGTACCTTTTGTTATTGAACCAGCTGCAGTTTGATGTCAGTGACCATCCCAAAGTTAGGTGCTCACTGCTGAAAAGCCAAGAGTTGACAGACAAGTGTTGATGAAAAGGAAAGGCAGTTTCATTCAGGAAACTTAGACCTGAAAAGATGGTGAACTAATGCTCAAAAACCATCTCCATTGAGAAAAATCAACCTGGCTGATGAGAAACCTACTGTGGGACCTCTCTGAGAAGAAACACAACACTAGGACCAGCATTTAGTGTAATGGTTATGTCGCTGAACTCCCAGGTAGCCAACCGCAGTTCGAGTCCCAGGCCTGGTGGCTCATACTCACACCAGGCACATGTGTGTACGTGCCCAAGATCCCGAGAGGAGAATAAAGGAAAAGGGATTGTGGCATGGCCAATGCCCCTGGGGGGAGTGATTTCTCACTTTCTATCACTCTGTCTCTGTCTTTCTGGCAAGAACACACCCCATATAGCAAAAACCTCTCAAAAAAAAAAAAAAAGAGAGAGAGAGAGAGAGAGAAAACACCACTGAATAAATGCCAACACTTCTAGTGGTGGAGTGATGCAAAACTGACAAACTGCAAGAAATAGGCTGGATTCTCCTGGAGTACTGAATCAGCTTAGAGACATAAAGGATGAGTCAATTATCTGAACTTGGAGAGATTCCAGAGCCCTGTGCACTACAGAGGAAAAGGTGAGAGAAACTATCCTCCAAAATTACATATTTCATACACCAACCTCGGGCCCTGGCACTGTTCAACTGCAGAATGATAAAAACTGGCGAGGAGCTACATACAAGGTTATAGCACTTCAGTTAAAACATTAAACTTTCTTCACCATCCCACCTTAAGAGCTTAGTGCCACCTTGAAAGACAACCAGCAGGTAGACCATAGAATGTGATTAGGACCAGGTGATTTTTCAGTTTCTGTCTTTCTCTGGTGAGCACATGTGCTCTATGTGGGAGTGACTGGCCAGATTAACAAGGTCATGAATATGGACAGTCACCCAGTTAATTTGAAGTCTTTAACTAAAATAACAGAACCTTCATCCAATCCATTATAAAAGGTAGAATTTGGGCCAGCTGGTGGCATGGTGTTTAAGGCGCTGGAATTCCTACATGGCCAACTATGGTTCAAGTCCCATACTTAGTGGCTTTCTCTCTCTCTGTCTTTATCTGGCAAAACTCATGTAAAAAAAAAAAAAAAAAAGAAAAAAATAATTCCTTTTTATAAAGGTAGAATTTAAGAGGTTATCATTTTGATGGATTTGATAGCTTGCCTCTCTCATACTAGAATACCATTTAAAGTTTTTCTCAGCCATTCAAAATAATCAATATCCATTCATCCTTTGTTCCTATTGTTGAAATTTACTTCTGCATTTCTTGGAAATAGTTATGGTATAGCTGCATCAAGAACTTTTCTTAATTGGCAGGCTTGTTTTCATTCTCCTGGGTTTTTATTAAAATCTATACCATAGTTTTAATTACCAATTTTAGTCATTCTGAAGCACTCTCGTGATACTAACTCAAGCCAGCTGATAAAGGCCACAATATCTAGGCTCACAGGTAATACATATAAATCAAATTCCTTAGCAACACATATGGGGTCCTCAGTTGGGTCTGAAAAATCATTCACAACATCAGTTTTGGTTCACAGGTTATATATTAAGACTGATATTGCTCTATGGCAGGCTTTACATAAGAGAATAGCCAAACTAGGGTGGATAAAGGATAGCACTGGAGTGTTGTATTATCTTCAGGATGTAGATTATACAGAAGAGCATGAAGAGGTGCCAGAGAGGTAGTTAAAGAGTAGTTGGAGTAAAACAACTCTCTGAAATTTTAATTCCAAAATGGATTCTAATAGCTTTTTACTTACCTCTTGAAAAAAAATGTGGTCCTACTGTTATCTGAGATAGCGTCTATATGTCATTGAAAGTAACTTTCCCATTCAGTTTACCTGGTTCTATAACCAGCTTTTTTCAATTATGCATTTGAACATGTCATTTAGAAATTTAAAAGGACTCTGATTTTTGCCAATGATCAGGGTCACTGCAACTTTTGTGGGCCCATTTTCACACACAAAGTCAGCTGATGTTTCCAAGAGGGTTGTCCCTTACAGAAAACTGCTTATAATGAGTGACTTACTACAACTTAAAAGCTTTTTCAAAAGTGACCAAAAATGGGGGCCTGCGCCAACACGGCGGCCGCAGCGGCGGTGGGGCCCGCGGCAGCGGCAGGGCCTGAACCCCCGCACATGGGGGCGGGACCGACTCTCCTCTGCTCTCCGAGTGCGGCGGCCCAGACCGCCCAGCCCCCCCGATGCCTCTCAGGCGCAGGGTCTATCCCGCGCTCGGCGCCGACACGGGCCGGTGGCGCCAAAAGGCCGAGGTCACCGTCCTTTCTGTCTCTGGCCGGGCGGGTGAATGGGAGATGGAGATGGGTCCCGGTCACATTCGCTCACTCGGGGCTGGCATGTGGCCATTGGGCCTGCGCATGGCCACCGGGCCGGCGCGAGGCCGCCGGGCCTGCGAGTAGCCACTGGGCGTACGCGTGGCCCCTGGTCTTGCGAGTGGCCGCCAGGTCTGAGTGTGGCTGCCGGGCCTGTGCCTACGCATGGCCACCGGGCCTGCTCCCGGCCACTCCTGTGAGTGGCCGCTGGGCTTGCGTGCGGCCGCCAGGCCGGAGCGTGGTCGCCGGGCCGTGTGGCTGCCGAGCCTGCATGTGGCTCCCAGGCCTGCGAGTGGCCGCCGGGCCTGCGTGTGGCCGCCTGGCCACATGCATGACCCCCAGGTCGGCAAATGGCCGCCGGGCCTGAGCATGGCCGCCAGTCCTGCGCGTGGCCGCCAGGCCTGTGAGTAGCCGCCGGGCCTAAGCGTGGCCACCGGGCCAGCTCCTGTGAGTGGCCGTCAGGCCTGCGTGTGGCCATCGGTCCTGCATGTTGCCGCCGGGCCGGCGCATGGCCGCCGGGCCTGTGTGTGGCTGCCGGGCCTGCACACGTGCGTGGCCGCCGGGCCTGTGTGCGGCCTCCGGGCCGGCACGTAGCCACCGGGCCTGCGTGTTGCCGCCGGGCCTGCGTGTAGCCGCTGGACCTGCACCCGTGCGCAGCCGCCGGGCCTGCGGGCAACCACCGGGCCTGCGCGTAGCCGCCAGGCATGCGCCCACGTGTGGCCGCTGGGCCTACACGTGTCTGCCGGGCCTGCACCTGGGTGTAGCCACTGGGCTTGCCCCTGCGCGTGGCCGCCAGGCCTGTGCGTGGCCACCGGGAAGGCACCCGGGCGTGGCCAACGAGTCAGCATGTGACCACCGGGCCAGCACGTGGCCGCTGGTCGCGAGCGGCAAACTGAAGCCGAAAACAAGGATTAAGATCTTGCAAATATAAGCAACAGAAAGAATCTTTAGATGTCTTAAACCAATTGAGAAATATATTGTATAGGAGGATTTTCGCTGCCTATGGGCAGTGAGAAGATGATGGTTACCAGCCCTGCATTACCTCAGGGAAAAACAAGAACTATTCTACCATTCTTGGGGAAGCCAGATACTTGAGGATGACTCACGCTGCAGATCTCCACAACACCACTCTCGGTAATCACAGGATAGAGGCTGTGCCGCATCAACTGATAACCATCTCTGCCTACCAGGACTGCGCTCCTAGAACCATATTCCATAGAGACTCACCTACAACCGCAGAACTGCACGAGACCCACCCGTGACCCAACCCTGAACAGAATCTATGTTTCCTATTGTGGAAAACTTTATGAGCTCATAATTGAAAAAGAAAAAAAAAAAAAAGGGTGAAAGATCTGGAGGGTATGGTCGCAGGGATTGCAACTGCGGATGCTGGAGACAGCATGGGAGAGGTAATGGGAATGAGAGATGGAGGGCAGTTCAGGGAACGATCATCACGTTTGATGGACACAGGGATGAAGGGTGGCCTGTTGATGATGATGTATGTGATGGTATCACTGTCTTGAATAATGTGATCTGTACTCATGCTGGAAAAAACCATGCTGTACACTGTAAAGATGTGCAATGAAAAAAAAAAGAAAATAATAATAATAATATCAGCACTCTGGCAGAGGGAGAAAGATCTGATGATATGATAGCAGAAAGGATAAATGCGGATGCCAGAGGCTGTAAGGGAGGGGAGTGGGTGGTCGGGAGTGGGTGGTGGAGAGTGGACGTGGGGGGCAAAGGGAGGAGTCATTTGTCACCAGAAAATGTAGGGTTCTCTGTTGAAAACTAGATACATGTATGTATATTGTACACATCATAATGAGAACTTTATGTAAAATGAATGTGATTGATCTGAGAAAGAAAAACAAAGGGGAAAAAAAAGAAAAGTGACCAAAAATGAGGGAAGTCTATTGGTTTAAAGTATACTGATCATGGTTACTGCTCAAGATTTTAACCTTGAACATATTCAATCCTTTTAGTGCCACTCCAGACACTAGCTGGCAGCAGAATGCTCAGAATGTCAAGGGATAGTCTCTTGAGTATCTTTCTGGCTGAGCAAAAAAAAAAAAATTCTAAAATATCCTAATGTGGAGTTTTTTTAAGACTGCTTTATATAATGAGAGAAATCTCTCAGGCAATCCTAAGTGGTTTTTTGTTTCCTAGTGACACTTTTCAGGTCAGAGAGAGCAACTGACTTAACTTTTAGGTAGAGATACCGCATTATGGATCTTTAAAATTTCAAAACTAAAAGGATTTTGTTTACAAATAAACCATGCTGAGGTTTTCTTCTAAGGTACACGCTAGGCATCTAGTCCAATGAAAATTATGCGCCAGTGAACCATGATTTGGCCTCTCAGAAAAGGTGAACAAGATCACAAAATATGTTGAGATAAACTGTCTTCTGGCAACAACTTGCCATATCATTCTTGTTATGGGCCTTTTGTAGAAGTCTTAAAAACCTTTTCAAAAGTGAACATATTTGGAAGAGGGAGAGCCAATCAGATCAAAGTGTACCCTGAGATGGGGGGGGGGGGTGAAGAGGAAGAAATGCTAGGAAGACAATAGTCACTGTCTTAGGCACATATTCTCTTTCTAGGAACACTCCATTTATTCTGGGAACATTCTGCTAATACTAAGGCATCAGTATTTCTTTCTACTTTAGCATAGATGGGCCATAATTGATTCAAGTCTTAACCCATTACTGGAATAACATTGCTCATTATTTGGCCACTATATGTATCACTTCAACAAGGACAATAGATTACTTATCCTTATATAGTGGTGTTTTTATTATTTTTCATTTATTTTTGTAAAATATATATTACACAAATTTATTGTCTTTCCTCTCAAGGTTCTAGGACCATCACCACCATCCATCTTCATGACTCCTTTCATCTTGTAAAATTGAACAATCAACAACTATTATTATACAATAATGTCAAGTCTTTCCATTCCGCCTACCTAACCCAGCCTCTGGCAAACCACCATTTTTTCTGTACTTATTATTACTACTCTGGACATCCCATGGCTGTTGTTATTGTGGAAAACAATTCAAAAAAGTTTGAAATTTATTTAAAGAAATTGTTTCAAAGACACTGGATAAAGTGGGGTGAGAAAAGCTTTATTTTGGACCATTATGGTAAGGTTATGGTCCACTGAAATGGGAGTTTGCACTGTGGAAGAGAGATTGTGCTCAACTTCAAATACAGTGTGAGCAGTGGAAATTAAAAACTGAGGAGCAGTGTTGAGATCATCAGATGAAAAATGACTAAAGAAACATTAAAAATATAAGAGATTCTGGATAAAATAAAAAAAAAAAATAGGATACTTGCTGAAGAAACAGGGTGATCAGACATCACCCAGAGGGTAGTGGATGATGAGAAACCTAATCACTTAATTTTAAAAGATGTGAAATTTACTGTGATGCTTCTTGCTGAACTACTTTAGAAGGGTTATTTGCTCAAAAGGCATTTTACAAGGAAGTGTGCAGAGGAAACTAAAAGATTGAGAGGCCTAACGTTTGATCAAGGCACAACTTTGATACATTTTAACCATGTCTAAGTATATGCAATTTAGTACTGTTCAATATATTTATATTACTGTGCAACCACTCCAGTCAGTTTTACAAGGTGAAAAGGGTCATACAGATAGCAGTAATGCTTGCTAGACAGTGTGAGTACACACAGTAAGTCTGGTCAACTCACTTTTCACATTGTAACTCATAGTGACTTCCATCAGCCTATTCCTGTCACCACTGACCAGCTACCTTACATCCCACCCACCATAATTTGGTCTGTTCTACCTGGGTCATGACATTGGGCAAACCAAAACCAAAACCAGCCCAATACCAATTCACCTTGGGTTGCATTCCTGGACCAGTGGGTGTTCTGCCTCAGAACCTCTTGGCTAATGCTGGCCACAAAGGCTGTGATCAACATCCAAAGAAGACCTTGGAAATTTTATAAGCATGCAGAAATATGTTGTTTCTCAACACACCCACAACCTTCGCATCCCTCCTGTCCAGCCTAGATCAGTTCCATTCTCAAAGTAAACTTGGCCATTTCACCAGAAGTACACTTGCAGAGCCCTCTCAGTACATAGGAGTAGTTCGCAGTCTCTGGGAGGCCTTAGAATTTTTTGTTTGTTTGTTTTCTTTGTTAGGCTTTTATGTTACATTTTATTTTAAAAATTATTTTTAAATTTTAATTTATTTTATATCTTTAATCACTATACATCACTTAGCTAATAAGCTGAATTTATCCAAAATGAATATACTTCCCACCAGAGCAGTTGAGGATACAAACCACATTGTCATCAACATATTATAATCCATTTCTATATCCCCAAAATGTCTGCCCATTTTCCTTCTTAATTTCTTTCCTTACACTCTCATCTTTCTCTCATCTTCTCCCCACATTTTCTCCAGTACCTATAACCATTTTCAATGCTTATATGACCTCTAATCTTTCAATTTCCTCTATGCTTTGAAACATTTTTTGTGTTGTCTTGCCTACCATGGCCAGAAATGGAAGCTAGAAAAATTTCTATATTTATTTTTGCCCAAATTAGAGGTTATATTTTGTTCATCTTTAAACATCAAACATAGATCATAGAAATAAACTTTTGCTAGGGCCAGCAGATGATGTAATGGTTATGCCACTGGCCTCCCACATTTTCAAATGCAGTTCAAGTCCCAGACTCAGTGTCTTAAAATTCAAGCCGGTGTGTATACATGCGTGCCCAAGATCCTGAGAGGAGAATGGAGAAGAAGTGACTGTGGCGTAGCCATCTCCCCGAGGGATGGTTTTATGCTTTCTGTCACTCTGTCTGTCTCTTCAGAGAGCACATATACCCTATAACAAGAATCACTCTTAAAAACAAAACAAAAAAAAAACAAGCAAAAAAACACTTGCCAAAATAAGCATTTTGTTTCTGTAGTTGGGAAAGTCTTAGATCTTATTCATTTATCTTCTGAAATGTTCCCTTTTTGTAGACAAATATCATACCGAAAATTTTCTGATATCTTTAATTTTAACTACTGTGGCTTGCTTAATCAAAGGTGAATTTGGAAAAAGTTTAATGTTTTTATGTTCAGAGATCAATTCATATTTTTGAATATTTCAAAGATTTATAGCACAGTTTACATTACCGAGGATTTCCCCTCATTTGCATTTACTGAATTCTAAAAAAAAAGATACTTTCATTTTTCACATTTATTGGATTTCTGATCTGAGAGTTCTCTGATACACAGTAAGTTCTGGCTTCTTGAAGGTTTTACTACAGTTCCCATACATACAGGGTTTCCCGTCTGTGTGAGTGCTCTAATGGAAAGTATGCAATGATTACTCTGAAAACATTTTTCTATACCATTCCAATTTATAGAACTTATTCCTCAGGACCAGCAGTTAGCATAATGGCTATGTTGCTGGACTCCCATGTAGTCGACAGCGGTTCGAGTCCTGGACCTGGCGGCTTAAACTCATGCCGGGCACATGTGCATACGTGCCCAGGATCCCAAGAGGAGAATAGAAGAAAAGGGACTGCGGTGTGGCCATATCCCCTGGGGGGTGATTTCTCACTTTCTGTCTCTCTGTCTCTCTCTGTCTTTCTGTTGAGCACACGCACCCTATAGCAAAAACCTCTGCAAAAAAAGAAAAGAACTTACTCCTGTGTTCTCTGATATACAGTAAGCGCTGACTTGATTTTTCTATTGGTACATTGACATTCACAAGTTTTTTCTTTTGTGAATTCTCTGATGTACATTGAGGGCTGACTGATAAATGAAGGACTTTCTATATTCCCTACATTCATAAAGTTTCTCCCCAGTGTGACTTTTCAGATGCTTACTAACTACAGTTTCTAAGAGAAAATTTTCCTATATTCTTCACATTCATAAGATTTCACTTCTATGGGAGTCCTCCGATGAACAATGAGCCCTGCTTTCCAGTAGTAAAATGTTGCCTACATTGTTTTTCTCTCTTGTGAGTACTCAGATGTACAGTAAGATGTGACTTTTGGGAAAAAGTTTTATTACATTGTTCACAGCCATAGGTTTTTTCTCCTGTGTGAGTTCTCCAATGCCTAGTAAGATCTGACTTGCAAGAGAACATTTTCCTACATTTTTCACATTCATAGGTTTTCTCTCCCATGTGAGATCTCTGATGTGCAGTGAGGTGTGACTTCTGGGAGAACATTTTTTTACATTGTTCACATTTATAGGCTTTCTCTTCTGTGTGAATTCTCCTATGCCCAGTGAGGTGTGACTTCCTGGAGGATGTTTTCCCACATTGTTAGCATTCATAGGGTTTCTCTCCAGTGTGAGTTCTACTATGCACACTGAGCTGTGACTTCCAGGAGAACATTTTCCTACATTGTTCACATTCATAGGGCTTCTCTCCTGTGTGAGTTCTCCAATGCCTAGTAAGATATGACTTGCAAGAGAACATTTTCCTACATTGTTCACATTCATAGGGTTTTTCTCTTGTGTGAGTTCTCCAATGCTTAGTAAGATCTGACTTGTAAGAGAACATTTTCCTACATTGTTGACATTCATAGGGCTTCTCTCCTGTGTGAGTTCTCCAATGCCTAGTAAGATCTGACTTGCAAGAGAACATTTTCCTACATTGTTCACACTCATAGGGCTTCTCTCCTGTGTGAGTTCTACTATGCACAGTTGTGACTTCCGGGAGAACATTTTACTACATTGTTCACATTCATAGGGTTAAGACCTGACTTGCAGGAGAATATTTTCCTACATTGTTCACATTCATAGGGTTTTTCTCCTGTGTGCGTTCTCCAATCACTAATAAGATCTGACAGGAGAATATTTTCCTACTTGTTCACATTCATAGGGTTTTTCTCCTGTGTGTGTTCTCCAATGACTAGTTCTGACTTGCAGGGCTATATTGTTCACATTCATAGTGTGTGAGTTATCCAATTAGTAAGATCTCCAACATGTGAGATGTGACTTCCGTAAGATATGACTTGCAAGAGAACATTTTCCTACATTGTTCACATTCATAGTTGCTTAGTAAGATCTGACTTGTAAGAGAATATTTTCCTACATTGTTGACACATAGGGCTTCTCTCCTGTGTGAGTTCTCCAATGTAGAAGATCTGACTTGCAAGAGAACATTTTCCTACATTGTTCACACTCATAGGGCTTCTCTCCTGTGTGAGTTCTACTATGCACAGTGAGATTTTCCGACTACTATTGTTCACATTCATAGGGTTTTTCTCCTGTGTGCATTCTCCAATGCCTAGTAAGACCTGACTTGCAGGAAAATATTTTCCTACATTGTTCACATTCATAGGGTTTTTCTCCTGTGTGCGTTCTCCAATCACTAATAAGATCTGACTTGCAGGAGAATATTTTCCTACATTGTTCACATTCATAGGGTTTTTCTCCTGTGTGTATTCTCCAATGACTAGTAAGATCTGACTTGCAGGAGAATATTTTCCTATATTGTTCACATTCATAGGGTTTTTCTCTTGTGTGAGTTATCCAATGCCTAGTAAGATCTGACTTGTAAAAGAACATTTTCCTACATTGTTCACATTCATAGGGCTTCTCTACTGTGTGAGTTCTACTATGCACAGTGAGATGTGACTTCCGGGAGAACATTTTACTACATTGTTCACATTCATAGGGCTTCTCTCCTGTGTGAGTTCTCCAATGCCTAGTAAGATATGATTTGCAAGAGAACATTTTCCTACATTGTTCACATTCATAGGGTTTTTCTCTTGTGTGAGTTCTCCAATGCTTAGTAAGATCTGACTTGTAAGAGAACATTTTCCTACATTGTTCACATTCATAGGGCTTCTCTCCTGTGTGAGTTCTCCAATGTCTAGTAAGATCTGACTTGCAAGAGAACATTTTCCTACATTGTTCACATTCATAGGGCTTCTCTCCTGTGTGAGTTCTACTATGCACAGTGAGATGTGACTTCCGGGAGAACATTTTACTACATTGTTCACATTCATAGGGTTTTTCTCCTGTGTGCATTCTCCAATGCCTAGTAAGACCTGACTTACAGGAGAATATTTTCCTACATTGTTCACATTCATAGGGTTTTTCTCCTGTGTGCGTTCTCCAATGACTCGTAAGATCTGACTTGCAGGAGTATATTTTCCTATATTGTTCACATTCATAGGGTTTTTCTCTTGTGTGAGTTATCCAATGCCTAGTAAGATCTGACTTGTAAAAGAACATTTTCCTACATTGTTCACATTCATAGGGTTTCTCTCCAGTGTGAGTTCTACTATGCACAGTGAGATGTGACTTCCGGGAGAACATTTTACTACATTGTTCACATTCATAGGGCTTCTCTCCTGTGTGAGTTCTCCAATGCCTAGTAAGATCTGACTTGCAAGAGAACATTTTCCTACATTGTTCACATTCATAGGGCTTCTCTCCTGTGTGAGTTCTACTATGCACAGTGAGCTGTGACGTCCAGGAGAACATTTTACTGCATTGTTCACATTCATAGGTTTTCTCTCCCATGTGAGATCTCTGATGTGCAGTGAGCTGTGACTTCTGGGAGAACGTTTTTCTACATTGTTCACATTCATAGGGTTTCTCTTCTGTGTGAGTTTTCCTATGCCCAGTGAGGTGTGACTTCCAGAAGAATATTTTCCTCCATTGTTCACATTCAGAGGGTTTCTTTTCAGTGTCAGTTTTTGAATGTCCACTCAAGATTGACTTAGGACTGAAAGACTTTACATATTCTCCACATTTATAGGATTTTTCTCCAGTGTGAGTTGGCTGATGCACAGTGAATTGTGACTTCTTGTAGAACATTTTCCTACACAGTTTATGTTCATAGGGTTTCTCTCCTATGTGACTACTCTGATGTACAGTGAGGTCTAAATTCTGGGAAAACGTTTTCTTACATTGTTTACATTCATAGCGCTTCTCTCCTGTATAAGTTTTCAGATGGTTAGTAAGGGGTGTGTTCAGACACAATAATAAATTCCTATATTGTTTTATCCACAAGATTTCTTTCCAGTATGAGTTGTCTCATGTATTACAACAGCTGAAACCTTTTGTAGTTTATACATCATAAGGCTTTACTTCTCTGTAATTTCTCTGGTACACCATAATTTCTGACCTCTGGAAAAAGGGTTTTTGATATTTATTATATTTATAGGGTGCTTCCCTTGTGTGCATTCTCTGATGAAAAGCTAGATTTTACTTCTGCAATAAGGATTACTTTTACTCTTTATATAAATAGGAATCTTCCACTCTGTATTTAAAATCTATTCTAAAAGTTATTTTAAATAGTAACTTTTCACATTCTCTACATTTATAGTGTGCATCTCATATGTGTATCTTCTGCTGAATAAAACAGTTAGACTTTTTGTAAAATGGTTTCTTCCATACCTGAACTATATACTGGACAATAAGAACTGTGTTAACACATGCTTTCCCATATTCATTCTATTTACAAGCAGTCTCTCTCACATCAATGCTCTTTGATCAGAAAAAGACAACCATTTCCATAAATTATTTTTGAGAATTTATTTTACACTGCTCACATATATTTCAAATTTGGTACTGATCTATAATAAGAAATATGGTTCTTTCTCCTTAATACGTTACTGTAACAACTTACATTAGTATTTCTGAAAGGTGAGTGGATTTTGTTCCTTTATGTTTTCCTTTCCATTAATAACCTTAACAATAATTAAAGTATCTACCTTCTGTCCGCCTATAAATTTACACTGAAAGATTTCCGTCATTTGTTTTCCCTGTCATTTTTCTCTTTTTTTCTTATAACAGTGAATATCATGTATTGTTTCTTTGCTAATGTGAACAGTTTTCTAGATCATCTATTTGCTGAAGTCAAAAGAACTCTTGTCACTTAAGAAGAAATGTTAATTAGGAAGGACTTGTAGCCAATAAAAATACATACTAATTACCCTAAATATGTCATCCCATAGGACCCTTTAAAAATATATACCCATTTTGCACATTCTTATCCTAGGAGAACATTTCTACATTTTTCTCACCTCACCAGTACTAACATTTTGTTTTCCCTTCTCAATGAATTATAAATTCTTCAAAAGAAAATGTATTACATTAGTCCCAGAAAACTATGCACTGACTAACCTGGGACGCTCAAGCTGGGAAGTTCTTCTAATATCCATGGATCTCCTCCTTGCTCCAACTGAAGATCACTGCAGGTTTGGCAATGGATTGTCCTGGTAATAAAAAGCAGTGTGGAATTTTGCCAATCTATTCAGGTAAGCTACCTGAAGAGTAACAACGGTTCAGCTTTATCAGCTGTGCAATAAAGGAGTTGATTTGGGCATATTGTTAAAGAGGAGTGCCACTAACATAAACCACAGAATGAAATCTCACTCCTAAACAGCATTAAACATTATAAAACTCTTGTACTTTTACTATGAAAGGAGACAGTAATTACTTCAGAGAGCTTAATGGGAGTTCCACTAACCCAAAAACATTAGGCTGCTCCAGGTCTCCAGCATCACATCCTTGTATAGAATCTTCTGAGCATCTTCGAGGACCTTCCACTCCTCCCAGGTAAAGTCCATAGCAACATCCTCAAATGATATGAACCCCTGTAAAAATACATTCCCCATCAGCCCTGAGAAATAGAACATAATATGGACAATTTACTTTCTTTGGATGTTTGTTTCTCTGTATGTTTCTGAAGTCTGTAAAGGGAGAAAAAATAAAGTACAAACATCCTATTTCTATGCTAACTTATTCATTGCTACATGTATTACAAGTATTCCCTCATAGGTCTCCAAATGTATAAACACATATCTAGAGTAATATATTAGATAAAATAACTTAGGACACAAGTTTATGATAACCAGTCTAAAAAAATAGAAAGGATCTTTTCCTTTTTTCTGTATTATCAATTTGTGCTTCAAGTCAATGATGTTAAGAAAATATATGTAAATGTTATAAAAATGGAACTATAGTAGTCTTCCTATGAAAGCAGATAATACATTTCTAATATTAATGGTATTTATAAAATAAGGCTAGTTATATTTAGGACAACTGAAGGAAAACTGGAAAAAAAAGAAAAACAAGCAAACTTGAACACTGAAGCAACCTCAAACATCTCTTTATTCTGATGATATATTTTTGTAAGAAAAATAAATATTCAGATGACCAGGAATGTATATAACTAAGTGAAATGAGAAAAAACATCATAACAGCATATATTTAAGAAGACAGAATTATAAAATTGTATACCAGTGCTTAGAGTGGAGTTAAGTGAAGTGCTGAAATACTGCAAAATATAGGCGATAAGGGACCAGCAGTTAGCATAATGGATATGTCGCTGGACTCCCACATAAGTCGACTGTGGTTTGCGTCCTGGACCCGGTGGCTTAAACAGGCCAGGCGCGTGTGCATGCATGCCCAAGATCCCGAGAGGAGAATGGAGGAGAAGTGATTGCAGCGTGGCCATCCCCCCTGGGGGGGTGATTTTTCGCTTTCTATCTCTCTGTCAGTCTCTGTCTGTCTGGCAGGTGCACGCACCCTAAAGCAAAAACCTCTCCAAAAAGAAAAAATATACATATAGTAGATAACATGAACTGTCACTTGCTGTAAATCTGCGTGGATATGTTTCAAATAGGATTACTAACAAAAAAAAATTAGTTTAATCAGTAATAAATCATCTCCCAACAAAGAAAAGGGCAGGTCCCAATGGTTTCAGTTCTGAATTCTACAAAACTCTGAAGAGATAACCCTCATTCTCCTCAGATAATTTCTAAAGACCCAAAAGGAAGAATTACTCCTAAATTCATTTTATAAAACCTCCATCACCATTACCCTCAAAAGAGACAAGGATATAACAAAAAAGGAAAACTACAAATATCTGATTAACACAAATAAAAATTCTCAACAAGATACTAGGAAATTATATGTAATGACACATTAAAAATATTATACGTTGGGACCAGCAGTTAGCGTAATGGCTATGTCGCTGGACTCCCACGTAGTCGACCGCGGTTCGAGTCCCGGACCCGGCGGCTTAAACTCACGCCGGGCGCGTGTGTGCGTGCCCAAGATCCCGAGAGGAGAATGGAGGAGAAGGGATTGCGGCGTGGCCATCCGCCCTGGGGGGTGATTTCCTGCTTTCTATCTCTCTGTCTCTCTCTGTCTGTCTGGCGAGCGCACGCGCCCTATAGCAAAAACCTCTCCAAAAAAAGAAAAAAAAAATATTATACGCTCTACCACAACCTAGTTGGCTTTATTCTGGGAATGCAAAGATGGTTCATATACACACAATTATAAATGTAATACACCATATTAGCACAAAAAAGATAAAAATATATAATAATATCAATCAGTACATAAAAAGCATTTGATAAAATACAACATCCCTTCATGACGAATAAACTCAGCAAAATTGGCATAAAAGCAACATTTCTCAACACAATAAAAGCCACATATAAAAAACTGCTAGCTAACATCACACTGAATGGGAAAAAGTGTTAAGCTTTCCACCTAAAAACTGGAACAAAACAAACCTACCCACTTTCTCCGCTCCTTTTTCATATATTATTGGAAGTCCAAGCTAATGAAATCAGACAAATAACTAGAATAAAAGGCACTGAAACAGAGAAATAAGTGAAATGATCTCTATTTGCATAACACATGATTAAATACACAGAATATTTTTAAAAATCCACATACACAGGGAAAGGAAAAAAATTCTGGAAGTGATAAATGAATGCAGTGAACTGGCAGGATACAAAATCAAAAATTTATAGCATTTCTACATGAAAAGGAACAGATTGAGGTAGACTTGAAGAAAGTTATCCCATTTATAAGAGCTGTAAAAAGCATAAGATACCTAGGAATAAACCTAACCAAAGAAGTAAAAGACCTCTACAATAAAAACTATAAAAAATTTTAAAAAGAAATTGAAAATGGCACAAAGAGTGGAAAAAAATAATCCCATGTTCAATTGAAAGAATTGATATAATCAAAATGTCAATCCTATCCAAATTAATCTACAAATTTAATGCAACCCTTATCAAATTACCAGAGATAGTCTACACAGATTTTTAAAAAATCATAGAATTTGTCTAGAATCATTAAAGACATGGTATTGTCAAAGCAATTTTGTGCAAGAAGAGTGGAGTAGGAGGCATCTCACTCCCTGACCCCAAAATATACAATAAAGCTGTAATAATCAAAACCACATGGAGAAACCGTCATGGCTCCTGCGATCTAGCCATTTTAGGGGAAACAGAAATGAAGATTTCCCACTGATAATTTGGCCTCCAGCACACAAAACTCACGTGGAGAGGCAGAAAGGAACAGGCCTCTTGAAGAGACACAACTTAATTGTAGGGACAAAGTCTGGAGTTGAGTATTATATCCTAGAGTTCAATCTGGAAGATCAAACCAAAACAGAAGATTAAGTATATGAGACTGAACTGATGAAACAGCATTCTGTGACTTGACTAAAATATTGCTGCCTTTCTTCTAATCTTTGTTGTCTGGTTTTAAGGATTTTTGTCCTGTCTTGAGCTGTTAATAGATTCATGTATCTACTATTTGAACAGAATAATAACCTGTTTCTAGGCTTTAAGGTTCAAGAAAATATTCTTACCAGTTCAAAACTGCTTTTCTTAAAATCACCAGCTGAACTTGCTATTGAAAGTAGTTAGATTACTCATGATATTGTGTGATCAACAAAATGTTGGGAGATAAGGAATTGAAGACAACTGTAGACAGCAGAGATAGTGTAATAAGAGAGTGGGAAAGGGCAGAGGGTCAGACATGGGGTAAAAAATATATATATATATATATATATATATATATATATATATATACACACACACACACACACACACACACATATATATATATACATACATATATATGAAAGTAGAAATGAAACATTATTGATGATAACATGCATGGTTAAGCCACTATGCAGTTTATTCTAGATGGGAAAGCACATTTAGTACGTTGTGATGATGCTCAGGGAATGAATGTAAATTAATAAAAAAAAAAGTTTTAGGAGGAAAAAAAGACACTAAAACTGTTCTTATCAAAATTTTAAAAAATGCATATTTGATGACCACAGTAAGCTATATAGCCCCAGCTAGGTACTACTTTATAGTATGTTCATTCTACTCACTGAGGTTTATGCCTAAAGTCAGACTTGGGTTCATTTATATGTATATATCAGCTGTGCTTGCTATTGCAAATATTTAGACTAATTAAGTTCATTAGCAAATCAATTAAATGGGAGGGAAAGGCATAGAAAGCAACCATGGATACCAGAGCAATGTGGGAGGAGGGTGGGATGCGGCAGAGGGTGACGGATAGGGAATCAAGGATGGCAAAAAAAAAAAAAAAAAAGAAAAAAGGCAAATTATACACGACATAAGAAATGGAAAATCATTTGTTGATAACACGTATGTTGATGTGCTTGATTGAACCAATATACAGTGTATTTTAGATGGAAAATTCATTTCATATGCTGTAATGATGTATAGTGAATTAATGTAAAAAATAAATTTAAAGAAAAAAAAAAAAAAACATGGTATTGGCACAGAAACAGACAGGTGCACCAATGTAATAGAATAGAGACCCCAGAAATAAACTACCTGACCCCAAAATATATTATGAAAATATATCTAAATATATCTAAACAGCAAGTTATTGGCACAAAAACAGACTTGTGGACAATTGGGACCGTTATAAACCCCAGAAATAAATCCCCAAACATATAGCCAACTCTTTTCTAACAAAGGGCACCATCAATCTAATGGAGAAAAGAAAACCTCTTTAGCAAATGGGGCTGGGAAAACTGGGCATCAACCTGCAGAAAAATAAAACTGGACCCCTATTTCTCACTATAAATGAAAATCAACACAAAATGAATCAAAGATCTAAACCCAAGACCTCAAACTATAAAACTACTGGAGAATAATGAAGGGAAACTCATGAAGACATTGGCGTAGGGGAGGACTTATTCAATAAGACCCCCCAAAGCACAGGCAATAACCCCAAATATAAATAAGTGGGAACATGTCATTTCAAAAGCTTCTGTACGACTAAAGAAAGAATTAGAGTGAATTGACAATCCTTAAAGTGGAAAAATATATTTGCAGAGTATGCCTCAGACAGGGGTCTAATAACTAAAATATACAGAGAACTCAAGTAATGCACCTGGAAAAAAAAAAAAAGATGAACCCAATTAAAAGATGGGCTCAACCTCTCTAAAGAACACATAAAAACAGTCAAAAAAATATGAGAAATGCTCAACATTCCTTATCACAAGGGAGATACAAATCAAAACCACAATGAGATACCACCTAACCCTTGTCAAAATGGCTAAGATTAAGAAAATAAACAATGATAAACGCAGGTGAGGTTTTGGTGAAAAGGACACTCTCCTACACTGTTGGTGGGAATGTAAATTAGTTCAGCCACTTTGAAGAACAATATGGTGAATCCTCAAAAACCTAAAACTAGAACTACCATATGATACAACACTTCCAGTCCTGAATATCTATCTGAAGTTTAGGAATACATTCAATCGGGAAAGTACTAGCACATCCATGTTTACTTTGACATTATTCACAATTGCTAAGATATGGACCTGACCCAAGCATCCAGGAACACATGAATAGATTGAAAAGGGGTGGCACATAAATACTATTGAATACTACTCAATCAAAAAAAACAAGGAGACCTTGGAAGTTGATAGAAAGTGGATGAATACGAAAGATTTACTGCTAAACAAAACAAACCAGAATATGAAAGAGAGGCATTTTGTCTCCACTCAATATATACTGAATGTCTGTACTCTATGGCAGCAACTGAAATATTGGAAGATATGAAAAAAAGAAGAGAAATTGTGGATACTAGAGACAGTATGGGAGGGAGATGGTGGAGGGAAAGAAGGTAATCAAGAGGGAAAAGAAAAGAGTAAAATATTTAAGGAACACAAAAATGGAAAATAATTTATTGTTGATAATGTGTATGACACTATCTTTAACTGAATATATAGTATATTCATGCTGGAAAATTCATTTTCCATGCTGTAATGACATAGTGATTTTATATAAAAATGAATTAATCATAAACAAATAAATAATACAGGTGATCTCTGAGAATGTCAAGGTCTTGACTTTCAAGGTTTTTATTTGATATATAGAAAAAAAATGACAATCCTAGTTAATTTGACAATAGACCAGAATCCCTCACATGCAGGCACATTTCTTTACAAACAAGGTTTGTTTTATAGTTTCTTGTGCAGTTCTATATGAAGATTGATAAATAATTTTTACTTATTTTATTAATAAAATGTAATTTGGATATCTTGAGTTTATGATTTTGTGATTTAGTTGGGTAAACTGTTTGCAACAAGTAACTTTTGTGATTTAGCTAGGTAAGTAAGCAATTTCTGTAACAGATGCTTTATGTATAAAACGTAAAAACATATTAAAAATGTGGCACATATACACAATGGAATACCACTCATCCATAAAGAACAAAGAGATCCTGTCATTCAATATGAAGTAAATAAATGAAGATTTAATGATAAATTAAATAAGCCAAACAATGAAAGACAATGTATGTCCCCAATGAATGGATGCACTCTACAGCAGAAACTATAGATCCAAAGACTATATAGGAGTGAGGAGGAGGGATATATTTAAAAGAAATCATTTAAGAGAAGTGAATGAAAACATATGTATACAAACAAATGAGTTATGGCACAATATACAGAACAGATAGAAACAGATGCTGACAATCTTAAGTGTGTGTGTGTGCGTGTGTGTGCACACATGCATGTATGTGTGTGTATATGTATGTGTGTGTATATATATATATATATATATATATATATATATATATACGAAACTAGTTGAACAAAAATTAAAGGTGCACACATAAAGTAACTTTCTCTGATGAACATAGCAATATCACAGATTTGATTACTATACAATGAATGCTTTGAGAAACCATATTGTATCTTACAAAGGTGTACAATAAAATATAAATTAAAACTTTCAAACCAGAAATAACAAAAAGATCATTATACAAAACTCTAACTTCTGAAGCCTTACTAGTAAAATCAAAAAATTCAAAAACATCTATTTCAAAACAAAACCAGCTATAGGGATGCAGCAGTAACACATGTATGATGCTTAGGCCCCATGGAAAGTTGTTGGGTTCACTTCCCAGTTTCTCCTTGTACACACTAGGAATCTGCATGTCTATGACCTTGATTGGCTAAACTACGGCATGAACATACCACTGAAGTGCCTACCTATTTTGTTGCTCTAGTGTCCCTCATGGAAGAAATATGTATGTAACTACACCTCTCTATATATATATCAAAGCAACTTCTTATGATGAAAATAAAAATACAAAACAAAATCAAAACAGCAATTCAATACACAAAAATTTATTTTCTTTTTTTTTTTTTTTTGGAGAGGTTTTTGCTATAGGGCGCGTGCGCTCGCCAGACAGACAGAGAGAGACAGAGAGATAGAAAGCAGGAAATCACCCCCCAGGGGGGATGGCCACGCCGCAATCCCTTCTCCTCCATTCTCCTCTCGGGATCTTGGGCACGCACGCACACGCGCCCGGCGTGAGTTTAAGCCGCCGGGTCCGGGACTCGAACCGTGGTCGACTACGTGGGAGTCCAGCGACATAGCCATTACGCTAACTGCTGGTCCCAAAAATTTATTTTCTTAATAAGAATTCCTATGTATTTGTAAGAAAATATCTAAAAGAATCAGTATTCCAATAGAAAAATGAGAAAATAGTAACACTTCTGTGCTCTAATATCTTCAACTTAATGTTTAATTGATTACACTATTTAATTTTTACTAATTTTAAAGATGGTGAAAACCTATAAAAATTAAAATTAAACTTCAATACTTTTTTTACCTAACATATTAAACTAAAAACTAAATGTTTACAAAACCTCATTATACATTGCAATGGGCAAGCATCATCCTGTTGTGTCTAACCTCAAAATAAACACATACTTCAAATCTGAGCAATCTTAATGATTTCTACAGTGACAACCCACTGCAAATCACCATAAACGGCTACCTATATTACTCTCAGAGTTTTTAAAGTTATCTTTATATGTATATATATTTACTGATCATAATTGTATGTGTACTTACATGCAATGGGCAGCTCAGTAGGTTTATTTACACCAGCATTACCATAAACACGTAGGTAATGGGTTACTCTACAAGGTTATGACAGCTACAACCACACTAGGTTACAGAAATTTTGGGACTTCATTATAATCTTCTTGGACCACATCAATACATATAGTACACCACTGAAATATACTGTTATGCAGTACATTACTATATTGGTCAAGAAATATAACTTTGGACAGTCTGTGGCATAATCAGCACATACACACTAGCCGAGAGAAATTTATGGAGAGTTCTTTAGAAACCTGTAGTAGATTCCTGCCACACATTCCAGGTTTAAACTATGCATCAAGTGGATACTTGTAGGAGTTGTCTGGGACCATGCTATATGAGCAACTCTAGAAATAAAGTTACTGACTGGTTTGTGTTTTAGCAATCAGTAACAGTTACCACTGTAGAACACTGAATGTTCATTTTCAGGTTAGTTGGGTAACACTATCCTCTATGTGAAACCTGTTATCTATGTGACCAATAAAAACTATCTCATGATTCATATTTCTTGAGAATTTAGCATGCTCCTCCCTTAGAGTCAATTCAAACCATGTAATAAATGTGTTTTTCCCATAGTATCAGAAAAAATAGAGACCAATTTGTACTCATCTCACAGGGCTCTAAGGTCTGATAACCTGCCTATTTCACCATGTCAGTTTTATCTTGCTTTTTTGTACATTTCTCATGCTGAATTTTATTATTTTTATTCTTCCATTTTAATTTATGAACCCTCATAAAATTCTGAAATATAATGTAAAACAAGTGGGGAGATCAGTAAACAACTTACCGAAAATGAATTCATTTCCTTAACCCTGGATAAATACAGCAGTTTCTAAAATTATAGCTGAAAGAGAAGGTGAACAAAGTAGATCAGAGAAATGATGTTGCTTATTCCAAGATTCCTCTGTGGGAGAACAGACACTTACACACGAGAATGACCTAAAGAGACTTATTGAATGAGCAATCACAAATTTACTCATTGATAAAAGTGAAAGACACATATTAAACTTAGGTTAATAAAAATATGCATCCCCTATTGACTAAGTAAAAATGTTACTGTGGGGACCAGCAGATGATGTAATGGTTAGTTTGCTGAACTTTCACGTAGTTGACCAAGGTTCGACTCTCAAACCCAGTGGCTTAAACTCACGATGGGAACCTGTTTATGCATACCAAGAATCCAAAGAGTAGAATGGAGAAGAGAGTCCAACATGGCAATTCACCCTGGGGGGGGGGGGTGATTTCTCACTTTCTGTCTCTCTGTCTCTGTCTCTCTGGTGAGCACACATACTTTACATCAAAAATTTCTTTAAAAAAAGAAAACTCACACTGGGGACCAGCAGATGACATAATGGTTACATTACTGGACTCCCATGTAGTCAACCATGGTTCAAGGCCCAGATTCGATGGCTTAAAAGTTATGCCAAGCACATACACATATGTGTATGTGTGCCCAAAATCCTGAGAGGAAAATGGAGGAGAAGGGATTGCAGTGTGGACATTTTCCCTAGAAGATGAATTCTCATTTTCAGTCTTTCTATTTCTCTGGTGTACACGCATGCCCTATAGCAAAAATCTAAAACAAACAAACAAACAAAAAACAAAAAAACTCACACTCAGAGCATGTGTGCACATAACCCAAATCCCAAGAGAAGAATGAAGAAGATGGAATTACACATGGCCACTCCCACTGTGGGCTCATTTTTCACTTTCTGTCTTTTTGTTTCTCTCTGTCTCTCCAGCAAGTACACATGCCCTATCGCAAAAATTTATTTTTCAAAAAAAGTTATTGTGAAAAATAATGTAAGATTTTAAGAATGGCTGTTTAAATAAATTATAGTATCCCAAAGAAAGAAACTTTCTTTCACTAAAATTTACATTATAGAAAAACTCTTGGTCAGTATTAACTATATTCTTATTAATACAGACATTCCATATTAGTGTTTCCTCTAGAACAGTTCTTGCATCTATATGACTAAGCCCCAGAGAAAGTATGCATCCTGCAACTTAGTATTTTTGGCACATGACCATAAAGGAAATCATGAATATTGATGGCAGTACAATTTTCCAGTAATGTTTTCCAGTGACAAATCTCTCTGTATCCATAATGGATACAGGGACTTTTTTTTTTTTTTTTAGGTTTTTGCCATAGGGTGCATGTGCTTTCCAGAGAGAGAAAGTGAGAAGAAAACTGAGAAATCACTCCCAGAAGAGCCAGCAATGCCACAGTCCCTTCTCTTCTACTCTCCTCTTTGGGTTTTGGGCACACACACACATGCAACTGGTGAAATTTGCAAGACACTAGGACCAGGACTCAGGCAGATACTGTAGTAGTTAAGATGCTAGACACCCACATGGCCAACCATGGTTCAAGTCCCAGACCTGGTGGGCTAAAAATCATGCTAGATTGGGGCCACCAGATGGCATGGCAGTTATGCATGCTGGACTCCCATGTGGCCAACCATGGTTCAAGTCCTGGCTTCCTTTCTTGCTTTTCCTCTCTCTCTCTCTCTGTCCCTCCCTGGTCAAACTGGAAAACAGTAATAAAGATAAAATAATTCTTTAAAGAAAATCATGCTGGGCACATGTGAATGCATGCCCAAAATTCCAGGAGAATGGAGAAGGGACTGTGGCATGGCCATACGCTAAGCAGGGTGATTTCTCACTCTTCAGCTTACTGTTTCTCTGTCTCTCTCTGGTGAGTACACACACCCAATGACAAAAACCTCAAAGTTATTAATTCAATCAACATTTCAGGTCTTTTTGTGTCAATGTACAAGCTGATTCATAAAAGTCTAATATCTCCAACATGCTGTTAATAACAAACAAGATGTGGTACAGCAGGTGGCATGGGTTAGGGCCCTGGATCCCAAATGGCCAACTGCATGGTTCCAGTCCCAGACCCTTCAAAATCACAATGGGTGAGTGTGCATGCATGCCCAAATTCTCAACAGGAGATTGAAGAAGGAGGACAAAATTACCGCAGTGTGGCCGTCCATCGAGGGTGATTTCTCTTTCACTCTGTCTTCACAACATACATGTCATATAGTCAGAGAGAGAGAGAGAGAGACAAAGAGAGAGAGAGAGGGAACCAGCAGTTAGCATAATGGCTATGTCGCTGGACTCCCACATAGTTGACCGCGGTTGGCATCTCAGACCCGGTGGTTTACAACTCACGCCGGGCGCGTGTGCGTGCGTGCCCAAGATCCCGAGAGGAGAATGGAGGAGAAGGGATTGCGGCGTGACCATCCCCCCTGGGGGGTGATGTCTCGCTTTCTATCTCTCTGTCTCTCTCTGTCTGTCTGGTGAGCGCACACGCCCTATAGCGAAAACCTCTCCAAAAAAAAAAAAAAAAGAGAGAGAGAGAGAGAGAGAGAGAGAAAGAGAGAAAAAAGGAAAGAAATTTGTTATCATATGCCCCAGGCTTGGCTCAATTTAAGAGGAAACAGAAAGAAAGGGACAAAGAGACAGAGTATCAGTGGACACAGATGGCCTGAGCCTAGGCAGCCCAAGCAACTTGGGCTGCCCAGACAAACCGGGCACCTTTATTTACAGGGCAAAGCAACACTACTTACATGTATTTCATGACATTCCATAGATAAATTGGTATGTTATAGACAATAAGAAGCAGGTAACAAATCTATAAGGGGTTAGATATACTGGGCTGAGTGTATCTCTTGGCGATAATCTTATCAAAGAGAAATCCCATTAAACTTATTTAGTGGAGAGAAGCCTAGCTGCAGGTGTGAGGAAGATACATCTTTAAAGCATAAAAGAGACGTTGATAAGGCTAAAGAATCTTGTTATAGGGCAGGTGCCCAAGGCCCAAAGAAGGCTAAAGAATCTTACAGAGGCAAAGCAGGGATTGGACTTTGCTAATTGGGGTCAGGATGTTTCCTGAATTCTATCAGATGTGTCTGTTGGAAGGCCCCTAGCAAATTTCACCCTTTGCTCTGCCTGCAGCAAGGGTCAAGAAAAGGACAAGCTGCAAGGTTCTGCCATAGCCAAAAGAGACAGGTGGTGTTTGCTCAGAGCATGTCCCCATATCCTCAGGGTCTCTCTCCAAACACTCCCTACAGAAAATGATCAAGACCTGATATCTCTACAGGATATCAGAGCATTTGATGAGAGTATAGTGAACAGACCCCATGATATCAAAAGGGAAAGTGGCACAGAAAAAGTAGCTAGAAAAAGGCTGATGCATGCTGCCTAGCTGAAGAATGACAAAGCTTGCCTTTCACAGCTATTTTTGAATCAATGTCATAGGGTCAAATAATATATACTAGTAGAAATTTAATAGAAAAAGCAGACAGCAACAAGATTTCAACACGACTTTTGCCTGTACAGGTGTGCTTTGGACCCTTTCCCCCCACACCCCTCACCATAAACCCCCAAGGTGCAAAACCCAGTGGCAATGAGAAAGAGTGGGCATAGAAGGACCACATGTCTCAAACATCTTGAAGCTGACTTTTGCCCACAGAGGTGTGCTTTGTTCCTCCCTTGCCTCACTTTCCTGCCCCCCTTCACCTTAAGCCAGGAGCTGGTGGCAGTGAGAGGGAATGCTGAGAGGTTAACACAGAAGACAGCATATCCTGGACTTATTGCTGCTACATTTCCTCTCTCAGCTCCCACCCACTGCCAAGGTGTGCATTGGAACCTCTCCCCTGTGCTCCTCAGCCACAGGCCACATGGTGCAGGTGCCTCAGCAGCCAGAGAGAGTGAGCATAAAACAACCACATCCCTTAGATGTCTTCCTCAGACCTTTTGTCTGCCTTTCCCATGCACTCCTCTGCCATAAGTGTAGGAGTCAGCAGCAAGAGAGAGAGAGAAACAGAGAATGAATGTGCAAATCACATATCTCAGATTCTCTGCTGCTGCCTTTTTGCCTGCACAGGTGTGCTTTGGGTCCCCCTACCCCACAAGCCATCCATGGCATAGAAGCCCATGGCACAGAGAGAGAGAGAGAGAGAGAGAGAGAGAGAGAGAGAGAGACAGAAAGACCACACTTTTTAGACTTTCAGCTGCTGTCTTTTGCACTGGTGTGCTTTGGACCCTTCCAACCTTTCAACCTTTTTGCCTTAAATCCTCATGGTGCAGAAGCCAATGGCAGCAAGAGACAGAGAGAGTGAGCACAGAAGGACAGTGCATCTCTGACTTCTTGCTGCTGCCTGTTACACCGGTGTGCTTTGGACCCGCATCCCTCCCCCATGCTCCTCTACCTTAAGCCCTCACTATGCAGAAGCCAGAGACAGTAAGAATGAATGAGCTCAGAAGGACCACATGTCTGACTCCTTCCTGTTGCTTTTTGTCCACATATTTGTATTGGGACCTTCCCTTCTCTGCCAC
Source organism: Tupaia tana (assembly GCA_026018925.1). Classification (NCBI taxonomy): domain Eukaryota; kingdom Metazoa; phylum Chordata; class Mammalia; order Scandentia; family Tupaiidae; genus Tupaia; species Tupaia tana. Next base: position 6,850,517 of record JAKSZU010000025.1, on the reverse strand, counting down.
TCCATTTTCAGCCTCTAAGGTGTAGGAGCCAGGAGCAATGAAAGAGAAAGGAACAGCATGTCTTAAATTCTTGCTGCTGCATTTTGCCTGTGCAGGTGTGCTTTGAACCTTTCCCCCACACTTCATCCCTCTGCCATAAATCCTCACATTGCAGGAGCCAGCAGCAGCAAAACAGAGATAAGAGTAATCGCAGAAGGACCACATGTCACAGACTTCTTCCTTTTTTTTTTGGAGAGGTTTTTGCTATAGGGCACATGCGCTCACCAAGCAAACAGAGAGAGACAGAGATACAGAAAGCGAGAAATCACCCCCTACGGAGATGGCCACGCTGCAATCCCTTCTCCTCCATTCTCCTCTCAGGATCTTGGGCACGCACACACAAGCACCCGGTATGAGTTTAAGCCACCGGGTCCAGGACGCAAACCGCAGTCGACTACGTGGGAGTCCAGCAACATAGCCATTACGTTAACTGCTGGTCCCTATGTCTCAGTGTTCTTGATGCTGCCTTTTGCCTGCATAAGTGTGCTTTTGACCTTTGCCATTGCCCAGGCCCCTCTCCCATAACTAACACGGTGCAAAAGTCAGGGGCAATAAGAAAGAGTGAACACTGAAAGACAGTGCATCTCAGAGTTCTTGCTTTTGTCTTCTGCCTGAGCAGGTGTGCTTTGGACACTCTTCCCAATGCACTTCTGCAGTAAGCACTCATGGTGCAGAAGCTAGGAACTAGTAGCAGAGAGAGAGAGAGAGCAAGAGAGAGAGACAAAGTGAGCCTATTAACTACACATCTCAGACCTTGCTGCTGCCTTTGCCTGCACAGCTGTGTTTTTTTCCGGTCTCCCACCTCATCCTGAACCTTAAGCCTCCATGGTTCAAGAGCCAGTGGCAATAAGAGACTGAGATTCAACATAGATGGATCCCACATCTCAGACTTCTTGCTTCTGCCTTTAGCTCAAGCTGGTGTGCTTTTGACCCTCTGGCAAACCCCCCTCTATCTTAACCTTCCATGGTTCAGAACTAAGTGCAGCAACCGAGAGACAGAGAGTGCAGAAGGACCAGGCCTTTCAGACTTGTTGCTCCTGCTTTTTACATGCCTTAGTTTGCTTTGAGATTTTAGTTAGCTGACTTGTACTTCCTTCTTTATTTGAATGAACCCCAAGTGCAACTAATTCTGAGAGACTGGGATAGAAACCAACATCTAAAGCTGCCTACTTTTACCCTTCTTGGTTTGATAGAAAAGCCCATCTCCCAAGAACACACCTGAGAAGTAGAGCTCATCTCCCCCACTAACACTACAGAATCAATATGAAGAAAAAATAAAATACCTCTCCGTCAGGGGAACAGAAAAAGTCCTCTTCAATAAAAGAGTACAAAAGAACTCACAGAAATATCAGAAAAAGAATATAGAATGTTCAAAGTGACAAAACTGAATGAAATGAAAGAGAAAACAGACAACTAACTCCAGATGAGGAAATCATTCCAAGACCTGAAAAAGAATTCCATAAAGAGACAAACACCATAAAAAATAAGAATTAAACAGAACTTCTAGAGATAAAGACTGTAACACAAAAAATAAAAAATACCTCCCTTGAAAGTATTAATAGCAGATTAGACCATGCAGAAGATAGAATCTATGATCTGGAAGACATAGCCATTGACTTAAACAAAACCACCAAAAAGAATAAAAAATAACTGTTGGGGACAAAAACCAGCCCATGACTGAGAATTAAACCAGAAGGAGAGAATGCAGAAGGGAGTTGAAAGCAACCTCATTCCTAGACAGAAAGCCAAAGGGACTCCACGGCCAACCAGATAGCTCCTGGCATGGGCTGAGTCTCAAGATTGTTTGGTGACATTCCATAGCCAAAATACTGTCTAACTACTAAGTTAATGATAGCTATCGATCTTGTACCAGGAACACAGCCTCCAAAAAATGTCATGTATATTGTATACCGTTCTCTATAGCTAAACTCACTACTTATTTGATTTAATTTAGAATAAATGGGTTCTTGGGACCAGCAGTTAGTGTAATGTCTATGTTGCTGGACTCCCACGTAGTTGACCATGGTTCGAGTCCAGGATCCAGCGGCTTAAACTCACGCCAGGCGCATGTGCATGCGTGCCCCAGATCCCAAGAGGAGAATGGAGGAGAAGGGATTGCGGTGTGGCCATCCCCCCGGGGGGGTGATTTATCGCTTTCTGTCTCTATGTCTCTCTCTGTCTGTCTGGCAAGCGCATGCACCCTATAGCAAAAACCTCTCAAAAAAAAAAAAAAAAAGAATAAATAGGTTCTGTTTTGGCACAGTTTTGCTTCTGCTCCAAGAGAGCTTTAGTCCCCTCTTTTAACTTTTTCTCATCTCTTGCCTCAATTCTTTGTGACACCCTACCTTCGAGCCCTGAGTTTCTCACAAATAACCCCTCAAAATGATGACATACTAAAAATACTAGACACCATTAAACACCCAAATATCTGAATAATTGGTATTCCAGAAAGTGAAGAATATGACTATCGTATTGAAAACCTATCAAATGAAATACTTGAAGAAAGCTTTCCAAACCTAGAGAAACATTCAGACATCAGACCCAACAAATACAAAGGAACCCAAATAAAATAAACCTAAGAAGATTTTCACCATGGTACATCACAGCCAGAATGATCAAAATTGAAAACAACGTTCTAAAAATGGCAAGAGAGAAATGTATAGTTATTTACAAATTGTTATCCTACTAGACTAACATCAGACCTCTAGACTGAAACAATGCAAACAAGGAAAGAACGGAAAGACATATTCAATACACTGAAAGAAAGACAATTTCAACCAATAATAAACCCTGTGAGATTATCCTTCAAATCATAAGAATACAAAAATATCATTCCCAGATTTAAAAAAAACGTGAAAAAAATGTATTAACACTAGACCAGATGTTCACAAAGTATTGAAGGGTGTACTATATCAGGAAAACTAAAAAGACATAAACAAATAAGAGAACAAAAACAAACTGGAAGATGGCTAAAAAATGGCAGTGATAAGTCAGTAAATATCAATAATTGTGTAGAATGTTAGTGGATTAAATGCTCTAATTAAAAGACACAGATTGGCTGAAGAGATTAAAAAAAAAATGCCCTCTATATGCTGCCTACAATAAACACACATCATGGATAAAGATACACATAGAATGAAAGTAGAGGGCTGGAAAAAGATATTCCATACAAATGGAAATTTAAAAAAGGCTGGAGTCATGATACTGATATTAGACAAAACAGACTTTATGACAAAAATCATAAGAAAAGTTAAAGAAAGAAACAAGAGAGCCAGCAGGTGGTATGGTGGTTAAGGTACTGGATACCTATAAGGCTGACCATGGTTTGAGTCCCAGACCTGGTGGCTTGCTTTCTCACATCTCTCTCTCTCTCTCTCTCTCTCTCTCTCTCTCTCTCTCTCTCTCTCTCTCTCTCTCTCTCTCTCTCTTTTAAACTCTCTAGTGAGCACAGGTGCTCTATACCAAATTAAAAGTAATAATAATAAAAATAGAAGATTCCTCATTGCTACAGGGAACTAGATATTTCAGGGAACAGGAGAAATGAAGATGTTCTACTCATAATTCAGCCTCCAGCAAGAAAAGCTAGTGTGGCAGGAGAGATGAGCCCTTCTCTCAGAAGATTCCTCATGGCTACAGGGAACTAGATATTTTAGGAAACAGAAAAAATGAAGATTTTCTACTCATAATTCAGCCTCCAGCAAGCAAAGCTAGTGTGACAGGACAGTTGAGCCCTTCTCTCAGAAGATTCCTCATGGCTACTGGGAAATAGATATTTCAGGGAACAAGAGAAATGAAGATTTTCTACTCATAATTCAGCCTCCAGCAAGCAAAGCTAGTGTGGTACGGAGCCCCTCTGGGCTTCTATCTCTGTCTCTGTGTCTCTGAGGTCTCTGTCTCTCTCTGCTCCTGTCTTCTCATTTTTTTTGTAATTTTTCCTTTTTACGATTTTTTTAAAGGTAAAGTTTTTCTCTGGCTCTCAGCTCCACCTTTTGTTTTTTAAATAATCCCTTCTTGTCCTTCCTCCCAGGCAGGAGAGTTGAGCCCTTCTCTCAGAAGATTCCTCATGGCTACTGGGAACTAGATATTTCAGGGAATAGGAGAAATGAAGATTTTCTACTCATAATTCTGCCTCCAGCAAGCAAAGCTAGTGTGGCAGGGAGACCCTCTGGCCTTCTATCTCTGTCTCTGTGTCTCTGAGGTCTCTGTCTCTCTCTGCTCCTGTCTTCTCATTTTTTTTTTGTAATTTTTCCTTTTTACGATTTTTTTAAAGGTAAAGTTTTTCTCTGGCTCTCAGCTCCACCTTTTGTTTTGTTAATAATCCCTTCTGCTCCTTCCTCCCAGGCAGGAGAGTTGAGCCCTTCTCTCAGAAGTTTCCTCATGGCTACTGGGAACTAGATATTTCAGGGAACAGGAGAAATGAAGATTTTCTACTCATAATTCAGCCTCCAGCAAGCAAAGCTAGTGTGGTAGGGAGCCCCTCTGGCCTTCTATAACTGTCTCTGTGTCTCTGACGTCTCTGTCTCTCTCTGCTCCTGTCTCCTCATTTTTTTTTGTAATTTTTCCTTTTACGATTTTTTTAAAGGTAAATTTTTCTCTGGCTCTCAGCTCCACCTTTTGTTTTCTTAATAATCACTTCTGCTCCGTCCTCCCAGGCAGAAGAGTTGAGGCCTTCTCTCAGAAGATTCCTCATGGCTACTCGGAACTAGATATTTCAGGGAACAGTCGACATGAAGATTTCCTACTCATAATTCAGCCTCCATGAAGCAAAGATAGTGTGGCAGGGAGCCCCTCTGGCCTTCTATCTCTCTCTCTGTGTCTCTGAGGTCTCTGTCTCTTTCTGCTCCTGTCTCCTCATTTTTTTTTGTAATTTTTCCTTTTTACGATTTTTTTAAATGTAAATATGTTCTCTGGCTCTCAGCTCCACCTTTTTTGTTTTGTTAATAATCCCTTCTTGTCCTTCCTCCCAGGCAGGAGAGTTGAGCCCTTCCTTCAGAGGATTCCGCATGGATACTGGGAACTAGATATTTCAGGGGACAGGAGAAATGAAGATTTTCTACTCATATTTCAGCCTCTAGCAAGCAAAGCTAGTGTGGCAGGAGAGTTGAGCCCTTCCTTCAGAAGATTCCGCATGGCTACTGGGAACTAGATATTTCACACGGCGCGCTAGTGCGCTGCGTGTTTTTCTATTTTGTGATTTTTTTTTCTAAAAAAAAAAAAGAACTGTAATTATTTTTAAATTTTTTTTGTCTTTTTTTTTTCTCTTTTTGTTGTTGTTTCTCTCTCTCTTTTTTATTTTCCTTTTTCTTGTCTCTCCACCCAATATCTACTGAGTCTGGTGCACCAGCGATCACAACAGAACAGCAAACAGATTCTAGGACACCTCTGTCTGCTTGCTCCTGAACATTGAGGCTTAACTTCAAGAATTTGAAAGAAACATACCATCCATCAGATGACAAGAAATCACCTTCGGATCACGAGAAATATGGGAAAACGAGAAAATACCTCTCCTCCAATGGAAAAGAGTAACTCTCCTTCATCCACAAGCAGTTCAGTGAAAGTCATGGAAATGTCTGATAAGGAATTTAGAGCATTCATAATGTCGAAGCTAACAGAGATGGAAGAAAAGAGAGATAATGAACTGCTAAAGAGAATGGAGAAAAAGTTGCCGAGTTCCAGGAGAAGAGGAAATTCTTGCAAGATCTAAAAGAGGAATTACACACTTTACAAAAGACTAAAACGGAACTGCTAGAGATGAAGGCTATAATACAAGAAGTCAAAATGTCCCTTGAAAGTATTAAAAGCAGACTAGATCATTCAGAAAATAGAATCTCAGATGTAGAAGAGAAAATGGCAGGCTTAGAAAAATCCACCACGAAGACTGAGAAAATGGCCCAAAAATTTGAGAATGATATGCGAGAAGTACTGGATACCATCAAACGTCCAAATATCCGGATAATTGGCATTCCAGAAGGTGAAGAGACCCATAAGGGCATTGATAATCTATTCCATGAAATCTTGCAAGAAAACTTTCCAAACCTAGAGAGGCATTCGAAGATCCAGTCCCAGGAAATACAAAGGACCCCAAATAAAATCAACCCAAGAAGATCTTCTCCAAGACACATTATAGCCAGGTTGACCAAAACTGCAGACAAAGACAAGATACTAAGATTGGCAAGAGAGAAACATCAAGTTACCTACAAAGGACATCCCATCAGACTAACAGCAGATCTCTCATCAGAAACAATGCGAGCGAGGAGAGAATGGGAAAATATATTCAAAGTATTACGAGAGAAGCAATTTCAGCCAAGAATACTGTACCCGGCAAGATTATCTTTCAGGTGGGAAGAAAAGACAAGAACATTCTCAGATAAACAAAACCTGAAAGAATTTACCAGAACCAGACCAGATCTCCAAGAAGTTCTCAAGGGTGTGTTGTATCAAGAAAATTAAACACAGACACATGAAAATAAGATTCCAAAAACTATGAAAGTGGTCAACTTAATCATAGGGACAAGTCTGGAGTTGAATATTATATCCCAGAATTTAATCAGGAAAATTGAACCAGAACAGAAGATAAAAGTACATGAGACTGATAGGTTCATGCACCTTCCATTTGAACAGAATCCTAACTTGTTTCCTGGCTTTAAGCAAAGTTCCTTGGCATTTCTTTGAGTTAAGTTAAAACTGGTTTTCTTAGTAGTAATGAGGGAACTCACCATTGAAAGCAGTTAGATTATGTAGGAAATTGTGTGATCAATGCAACGTGGGTGGGAAGGGAATGAAAGACAATTGTAGACACCGGAGGTGGTGTGAGAGGAGGGTGGGAAGGGACAGAGGGTCAGAAAGAGGGGTTGAAGTAATTCTAGGAACTAGTAACGGAAAATTTTTTGTAATGTGCATGATTGTGTCACTATGCAGTGTGTACTGGATGGGAGATTGCATTTTGTATGCTGTGATGAAGCTTAGGGAAGGAATGTAAATTGAGTTACAAAAAAAAAGTTTCAGAAAAAAATATATATCTATTCAATGACTGCAGTAGGATATGTAGCCACAACTAGGTGCTACTTTATAGGATGTGTAAAGTAAGACTTGTGTTCATGGAAATGTGTGTATCACCTGTGTTTGCTATGAGGGTATTTGGATTGATTGGGGTCTTTGGTGATACAATAAAATGTGAGGAGAAAACAGTATAGAAAGCAAACATAGATACCAGAGACAGTGTGGGAGGAGAGTGGGAGATGGGAGAGGGTAGGAGATAGGGAATCAAGGATGGGGGGGGGAAGCAAAACATACAGAAGACAAGAAATGGAAGATCATTTGCTGACAATAACATGTTTGTTGATGTGCTTGATTGAGACAATATATAGTGTACTTTGGATGGAAAAAAAAAAAAAGCCAGGGTTTTGTTGGTTTTTATGCCTGAATAGTATTCCATAGAGTATATGTGCCACAGTTTTTCAATCCATTCATCTGTATGGGAGCATTTGGGTTGGTTCCATGTCTTTGCAATCGTGAATAGTGCCACAATAGACATCGATGTGCAAGCACTTTTCCAATGAAGAATTCTTTTGTCCTTTGGGTAGATACTGAGGAGTGGGATTTCTGGATCATGTGGTAGTCCTATTTGTAGATTTTTGAGGAATTTCCAAATTGTTCTCCACAGTGGCTGGACCAATTTACATGTCCACCAGCAGTGTAAAAGAGTTCTCCTTTCACCAAACCCCCGCCAACAGTTATCATTTTTTTTTTAATCTTAAGCATTTTGACTGGGGTTAGGTGGTATCTCATTGTTCTTTTGATCTACATTTCCCTTACTATGAAGGATGTTGAGCACTTTTTTATATGCCTTTTGGCTATTCGTATGTCATCTTGAGAGAGTTTCTTTTTCAACTCCTTCTCTTATCTTTTAATAGGATTGATCATCTTTTTTCCAAACAACTGCTTGAGTTCCTTGTGTATTCTGGTTATCAGTCCCTTGTATGATGCATAATTTACAAAAATATTTTCCCATTTTGAGGGCTGTCTGTTCATACTAATTACTGTGTCTTTTGCCATGCAGAAACTTCTTAGTCTGATGTAATCCCACTTGTCTATTTTGAGGATTATCGACTGTGCTTTGGGGGTCTTATTTAGAAGTCTTTCCCTACACCATTGTCTCCCAGAGTTTCTCCAGTGTTTTCCAGGAGCAGTTTCATATTTTGAGATCTTAGGTATAGATCCTTGATCTACCTTGACTTGATTTTTGTCAAAGGTGAGAGGTAGGGGTTCAGATTAATCTTTCTGCAGGTAGAAATCCAGTCTTTCCAGCACCATTTGCTGAAAAAGTTTTCCTTTCCCCACTAGATTGAACAATTGTTGGAGATCTCAATAATGCCTTATCCCCTCTGGCCAGACCATCTAGGCAAAATATAGGTAAAGAGATAAAGGATCTAAATGATACCATAAATCAAATGGACTTAACAGTCATCTATAGAACTTTCCATCCCAAAACCATGAGATATAGTTTTTTCTCACCCTGACATGGAATTTTTTTGAAAATTGACCACATCACAGGACACAAAGCAAGCCTCTACAGATTCAGAGGCATAGAAACTATATCCAGCATCTTCTCCAACCACAACGGAATTAAACTTGAGTTTAATTTCAAGAGAAAGCCTCAAAAATACCCAAATACATGGAAACAAAATGACCTACTCCTGAATGACTCCACTACTCCCGAAGAAATAAAGTCTGAAATCAAATGATTCATGGAAACCAATGACAATGAGGACACTAGTTTTCATAGTCTTTGGGACACTGCTAAAGCAGTCATTAGAGAGAAGTTCATAGAAATTAGTGCACATAAGAGGAAGACAGAAAGAAGGGTAATGGATCACTTTACATTATGCCTAAGAGAATTGGAAAAGCAACAGCAAAAAAATCCAAAAAACTCCAGGAGAAAGGAAATAATAAAGATCTGAGCAGAAATAAATGAAATAGAAAGTAAATGTACTATACAGAAAATAAATGAAAGTAAAAGCTGGTTCTTTGAAAGGATAAATAAACTTGATATACCACTAGCAAGACTTATTTAGGAGAAGAGAGAAAGGAACCAAGTGAATCAAATCTGCAATGAAGTTGGTAATATAACAACAGACATTGTAAAAATTCAAAACATCATTAGAGGATATTTTGAACATCTATATGCTAAGAAACAAGACAATCTTGATGAGCTGGATAAATTCCTGGACAAATATAATCTACCAAGAATGAGCCAGGACGATATAGTAAGTCTGAATAGGTCCATAACAAGCCAGGAGATTGAATCAGTAATAAATAACCCCCCAACAACAACAAAAAAAAGCCCTGGCCCCAATGGATTCACCTCTGAATTCTACAAAACCTTCAAAGAAGAGTTAACCCCCATTCTGCTCAAGTTATTTCTAAAGATCCAAAAGGATGAATCTCTCTCTAATACATTCTATGAAGCCTCTATCACCCTTATCCTTAAAACTGATAATGACAGGACAAGGAAGGAAAACTATAGACCAATATCTCTGGTGAATACAGACACAAAGATTCTCAACAAGATACTAGCAAATCATATCCAACAACTTATAAAAAAGATCATACACCATGATCAGGTAAGCTTTATTCCAGGAATGCAAGGTTGGTTCAACATACCCAAAACCATAAATGTAATACATCATATCAACAGGAATAAAAAGAAAAACTATATGGTCATATCAATTGATGCAGAAAAAGCAGTTGATAAGATACAACATCCCTTCATGATCAAGAGTCTCAGCAAAATCGGCATAGATGGGCCATTTCTCAACACAATAAAAACCATCTATGAAAAACCCATAGCAAACATCATCCTGAATGGAGAAAAGCTGAAAGCGTTCCCACTAAACACGGGAACAAGACAAGGATGCCCACTTTCTCAACTCCTTTTTAATATAGTACTGGAAATCCTCGCCAACAAATTCAGAAAAGAGGAAAAAATAAAAGGCATTCGGATAGGAAAAGAAGTGAAACTCTCTCTATTCGCAGATGACATGATTATATACATAGAAGACCCCATGGTCTCCATGGAAAAATTACTGGAAGTAATACCTGATTACAGTAAATTTGCAGGATATAAAATCAATATACAGAAATCGATAGCATTTCTATATACGAATAACAGGCAGACTGACATAGAACTGAAAAAAGTTATTCCATTTACCATAGCCACCAAAAGTATAAGATATTTAGTAATAAATCTAACCAAAGAAGTTAAAGACCTCCACAAGTAAAACTATGAGAAGCTAAAAAATGAAATTGAAAGTGACACAAAAAAGTGGAAGATGTCCCATGTTCCTGGATTGGAAGAATTAATATAATCAAAATGGCAATTAATTACCCAAATTAATCTACATATTTGATGCAATGACAATCAAAGTACCAGGCACATTCTTCACAGATGTAGAAAAGACGATCATAAAATTTGTCTGGAATCATAAAAGACTCTGTATTGCCAAAGCAATTCTACACAAGAAGAGTGGAGTGGGTGGCATCTCACTCCCTGACCCAAAAATATACTACAAAGCTGTGGTAATCAAACAGCATGGTACTGGCACAGTAACAGACACGTGGACCAATGGAACAGAATAGAGTCCCCAGAAATAAATTCCCAAAGATGCAGTCAACTGATCTTTGACAAGGGGTACCATGATTACTTCTCACACTCAGCCAACCTTGAACCACAGCACACATATGCTCAGCATACCTGAGTAGGTCTCTAGCCATAAACTCCAGAAATATTTCCAGGTAAGTCACTCTCATGGAACATTGTGTTTTACTACTGTGCACCATCTGTACCCTCTCAGTGTTTTGGACACACACACACACACTGGGTGTGATTTTTAAGCCTGCAGATCCAGGATTCAAACCAGTTGTCCATGTGGGAGTCTTGTGCCTTAATCAGCATGGCACCTGCTGGCCCCATATGTAACATTTTTTGTTATGTTTTTGCCAAAAGGCATATGTACTCACTAGAGAGAAAGAGTAACACTGAAAGAGAAGTGAGAAATCACCACCACAGGGAATGGCCATGCTACACTCCCTTCTCCTCACTTCTTCTATATGGATTTAGGACATGCACACACACATTCCTAGCATGAGTTTTAAGCCACCAGGTCAGGACTCAAATGTGGTCGATCATTTGGGAGTCCAGTGTCCTATGCATTATGCCTCCTGCTGGCCCTGTATTACTTTTATATATCTTAAGATAAAAAACAAAAAAGTCATAACAAACAAACAAAGTTATATAAAACTAAAATGATTCTGTCCAACAAATTAAACAAAAACATGTTTGAGAAACTGCATATTTACTGACATATTAGTAAGTAATATAATACATAAAAAGTTAATATTCAAAATGAATTAAAAACTTAATATTCAGAAAACAAATAATTGAGGGGGAAAAGTGCAAAGGACCTGGATAGAAATTTTTCAGAAGAAAGTATACAAATGACCAATAGGTATATGAAAAAACACTTGACATCACTAATCATTAGGAAAATATAAATGAAAACAATTGTGTCTCACACATCATGTCTCATTTTCTTAAAAAATATGTTTTATTTATATTATTTATTTGTTTGCTGTTATTATTTTCTAGTTTGACCAAAGAGAGAGAGAGATTAAAAAAAGTGAGAAAGCAAGCTACCAGTTCCAGGACTCAAGCCATAGTCAGCCATGTGGGAGTCCAGTGCCTCAACAACCACTTCACCTGCCAGCCCCCACCTCACACCTCTTAAGATAGCTATTCTTAAAAAAATACAATTCAATAAATACAAGAAGGAAAGAGAACTATTGAACATTGTTGGTAAAAATTTCCAGGTAAGTCACCCTCATGGAGCAATATAAATTGGTTGAACACAATGGAAAATAGTTTTCTAAGTTTTCCACAAAATTAAAAATAGAACTATCATGTGACTTAAGAGTTACATAATTGGTTATGTATAAAAACTATAATATTAATATATCAAAAATATATTCATGCTTCCACATTCATTGCAAATTTATTCATAATAGTCATGATAAGACATTAACATAACTATTACACACAAATGGATTAAAACATGTTACAGAGACCAACAAGTGCTGTGGTGTTTGAGGTGCTGGTCCCACATGGTTGATCCCAGTTCAAGTCTCAGACCTGTCAGCTTGCTCCCTCACTTTCCCTCCCTCTCTCTCTTGCTATCTGTTTCTCTCTAGTGAGGACAAGTCCAATAGAAAATTAAATAAAAATAATTATAAATTAAATAAATATTTTTAAGAAAACCTTTTATATATGTATACAATAGAATATTATACAGCCTTTAAAATAGAATTCTGCATACCAGCTTTATAACCTAAGGTTTAAAAGATCAGGGTTCCACATAAGTAACCATGATTTGAATCCCATTTTTGGTGGCTTAAAAACACACTATGTATGTATGTGTGCATTTCTGAAATCCTGGCAGAATGGAGAAAAGGAGAAGGAGTTAAAGCATGACGAAGCTGCACTAGGAAGTGTTTCTCTCTTCCTCAGTCTCTGGTGATCACATGCACCCTAAAAGTAACAAAACAAATTCTGTTATTCAATAATAAGGATGAACTTGGAGGACATTATGCTGATTAAAATAACTCAGGTACACAAAGACATACACCTCATCGTCTTACATGTAAGTACAGTATTAAAAACTAAAATTCACAGAAGCAGAGAATAATATGATAGCTACTACAGGTTGAGGGTAGCCAGATTTTAAGAACATCAGTCAAGAAAGCAGCTGATGGTGTATGGTTAGCTCGCTGGGCTCCAGGTAGACCACTGATTGAGTTCTACATGCAGTGGCTTAAAACTCATGCCAGACACATGTGTGTGTTTGCACAAAATCCCAAGAGGAGAATTGAGGCGAAGGGTTTGCATTGTGACCATACTCTTATGGGTAATTTCTTGATTTGTGTCTGTCTGTCTGTGTCTCTCCATGTACCCTATAGCAAAAATATTTCTAAAAATAAATTAAATTAAAATTAAAATATTGGTCAAAAATAATATTTCAATTAGTCAAGAGGAATGAGTTCAAAGGTTATAATGTACATCAGATCAGTACAATTAAGTACATAATATTGTACACCTGAAAAATTCTCTGAGAGTAGACATTGTATTCTCACCCAGTAACAAGTTGTGAGGTAATACATATGTTATTTTTAACAAATTATTTTATTTAATTTTATTTATTATTATTATTTGTTAATCTTGACGAAATTAAGAAAGGGAAAGTGAAAAAGCAAGCTACCAAGACAGGAACTCAAACTGTAGTCATCCATGCAGGAATAAAACAACTAGCCACCACACCACCTGCCAGCCCTGTTAATACCTGCAAAATGGCTCAATTTGGCCAACTCTCAAAGTTTACATCAGTTAAAATATCTGTGCATATATCATATTTTTATAAAAACCAAAAAATAGAAATACAAAAATAAATGAATTAATGAGTTATGAAAAAATTTCAAGAATATTTTCTATAAAGACTGATAAAAGAAAAAATATAACAAGAGATGAATGCTGGGTCAAGAGTATGTTTTTTTATAGTTATTACATATTAAATCATGTAATAAGTATTTACACCTGAATTATCAGTGGACAGAGCAGAGGATATCATTCTTAGGAGTATGTGGATTAATTTTATGGAACATGAGAATTTAAAAATAATCTAATCTTCTCTGGAAAGTATTCTACTTCTTTGTAGGTTATAAGGCTCATTTGTCCCATGATCATGTTGCAGACCTGAGAGTGATATTGGACATAGCAAAGAAATGTCTTCTGTACACTATTGAGGCCACAATGACTGATATTATTTCTTCCCCTCCTTTTTAAGGCATCATACAGAATTAGGTTATTGTGTATTTTTTCATTTTTTTTTATTTAGAGAGATATTTTTGCTATAGGGCACATGTGATTGCCAAAGAGAGAAAGAAAAAGTGAAAAATCACCCCCTAAGGAGGATGGTTACACACAATTTCTGCTCCATTTTCCTCCATTTCAAGATTTTTGGTATGCATGCACAAGTGCTCAGCATGAGTTTTAAACTCCAGGGTCCAGCGTTCAAACCATGGTCAGTCATGTGGGAGTCCAGTACCTTAACTACTATGCCACCTGCTAGTCCAACTTTTGTATATTTTAACATTTTTAAAAGCCCAAATTTTAAGAGAAGTTGTGTGATAGAGATGCTTTGGCCTCAATCACAAAATTACAAAACTTGTTGTCTCAGGATAGGATGGTCTCCAAAGCCTTACCTGGCCATTATGAAATCATGAAGTCTGGGGGAGAAAAACAGTACAAAACATGTTTTCCCCAAATTGTTTTCCACTAAAATGGAGGATGACAGGTGCAGAGCCTCAAGGCAGAGAGATCCCCAGAGCCACTGGATGAGAATTAAGTAAAATAATAAAAAGACAGGGAAACCAGAGCTGTTCAGATAAAGCACAAGTCTCAGGACCATGGCTTCTGTAGAAATGCCTTTAGAAAAGTTCTAGTTATGTCCCTGTCTGTCATGCCAGTCTGGAACACATTTTGTACAGGCTGAAGGCAGACCGTGGAAGTGAGAATCCTCTGTGCCCTCCACAGAGTTGACTCTCCCAACAGAGAGCTGAGCCTGCAGATACCATCCAGTTCCATCTCCTCCTCAGCTTCCACACATAGGGCTTTTTATCTGTGTTGGGCCAGCTTAAACATGTCATTACCTTTTATTAGTGTCATGCTACTTATGCAGCCTTTACAAATGGCATGTGAGATGAAACATTTTAGCTGTCATACATACCTGAAGCCAAATGTCTACAAGGATGGGACCTGGTACTGGGTGGGTTTTTCCCTCTTGAAACCATGGAAGAGAATGAAACTGTAAACCAACTACATTTTCTGATGAAGCCACCTCAAGAAGTGTCAAGACCTCTGTAAGTTGTTGGTTATATGTATGTGTAAATGTGTTTATATATGTGTAATAATGTAGTTGGTACATATGTGTGTGTGATTAATCACATTCAGAATAATCAAGTGTGCACAGAAAAGAGAGAAGAGCACAGTGGTGAACTCAGGATGCATTATTATCCTTTTATCATCTTTCTTCTCATTTTTAGTGTTTCTTCATTTCTTTCAAGACAGAAGAGAGAATTAATATAGTTTGTTATTCACTCCATCAGCACTATCTTCATATTCAATCTTTGGGAGGCTCAGAATGAGTGAGATTGTTGGTACATTAGCACTTTTGCCACCAAGACCCATTTAGTGATGACTGCGTACATATTGTGACACTGAGGTCATGACATGAAGTTATTGTTAGAATCAAGGTGCTAACTCTGGGTGCTCGCTCCTGACTGGGGGATGGTAGAAGTGTGCTTTGTAGAGAAGCCATAGGTAACTAAAGGCTGCCCCCCATATACAAACCAGCAATGATAGCCACACCCCAATTTCAGCTCTGTTCGCCTCAGGATGGATTTCGGACATGCATGCACATGTTCCTGTCATAATTTTGAAGCTTCCAGGCCCAACACATGAACTGTGGTCAGCAATGTGAGAATCCAGTACCTTAACCACGATGCCATTCCTGGTCCCTTCATGATAGCTTTTACATCACAGTAAATAAACCTTCTTTTAAAGTCTCAAAATATACATGAGGAACATGGTCGTGAGGTTCTGCAGTAGTTAAAGTATATTAGGTTCAAATCTGAATACATCGAGAATAAATAAAAATTTGTACTCAAAGAGCAAGGTGGGAATGATTGGATAGAAAATTACTAAGTAATAACATTACAGGTAATAAAGATTCTGGCCAAATCCACTTGTATGGATTATATACAAGTTTACAGATAGGTCTGGGAGAACTTTCAGAAGTCTGATTAAAGCTTTATCTAGCACAAGCCAGCAAGTGGAATAGTGGCTGAGGCTTTGTACTCTGATGTGGTCATGATTCTAGTTGCAGTCCCAGAGGCTTGGATCTCACAATTTGTGCTTCACATGGCGATTGATTTCAGTCTGATTTTAGACAACCCAATGGGGATTCATAAATTCCTCTGAAACTAGTAATGGGGGCTTAGTGAACATTCACCAGACCACAGAAAGCAAAACCACAGTAACTGCTTTATGCAGAGCTCATCTCCTAGCTACCTAGAGTGGGGTCTAACTCCTAATTCAGCATAGAGCTAAAGACAGCTGCTTCCCACATGACTGACTACATGGTTGGAGTCCTGAATTGAGTTGTTTGAAAAACATGAGAAGTGAGGGCATGCCTGCATGTCCAATAATGGCAAGAGCAGAATAGAGGAGAAGGAATCATGGCATGACCTCCCCAGGGGATGAATTCTCTCTCTGTCTCTCTCTGTCTGTCTCTCTCTCTCTCTCTGTATGTGTGTGTCTCTCTCTCTGTTTCACTCTGGTGAGTGCACAAACCATATAGCAAAAAAAAAAAAAGTGCAAAGAAAACATAAGAACCAATTCAGAAAAAACAGAGTTCTGATTACATAAAAATCTTTAATCTAACATGCTTTATTAACAAATCAGTGGGCCAGTAGATGGAGAGGATTAAGTCATTGAACTCCCACTTGGCTGATTGCAGTTTGAGTCCTGAACTTGATGGCTTCAAAATTATGCTGGGAACATGTAAGTGTGGCCCCAAAATCCCAAAAAGAAAATGAAGAAGGGATTGCAGCATGGCCATACCTTCTTGGCGGTGGTTTCTCTCTATTACTCTCATGGTGTCTCTCTCTCTGTTTAAGGTACACACACTATAACAACAACTTTTCAAAAAAAGAAAAGAAAAAGCACTTTGAATGTTTAAATTAAGGTTGAGATTTAAGAAATTAACACCAGAATAATTACACAGAGAATAGAGAAACAATTAAAGACAATATATAACACTATTTAATAACCAAAAATGACCTATTTTCATAACTGAAAACATACTTTTAGCAAATATTCTTTGAAAAACTGGGACCAGCAGTTAGTGTAATGTCTATGTTGCTGGACTCCCACGTGGTTGACAGCGGTTTGCGTCCCGGACCCTGTGGCTTAAAACTCACGCCAGGGGACCAGCAGTTAGTGTAATGGCTATGTCGCTGGACTCCCACGTAGTCGACCGCGGTTCACGTCCCGGACCCGGTGGCTTAAACTCATGCTGGGTGCGTGTGCATGCGTGCCCAAGATCCTGAGAGGAGAATGGAGAAGAAGGGATTGCAGTATGGCCATCCCCCCTGGGGGGTGATTTCTCGCTTTTTATCTCTCTGTCTCTCTCTGCCTGTCTGGCAAGCACATGTGCCCTATAGCAAAAACCTCTCCAAAAAAAAAAAAAAAAAAAAAAAAAAAAAAAAAACTCACGCCAGGCACGTGTGTGTACATGCCCAAGATCCTGATAGGAGAATGGAGGAGAAGAGATTGCAGTGTGGCCATCACCCCTGAGGGTGATTTCTCACTTTCTGTCTCTCTGTCTCTCTCTGTCTGTCTGGTGAGTGCACATGCCCTATAGCCAAAACCTCTAAAAAATAATAAATAAACAAATATTCTTTTAAAAACTGAGAATTTCCAAGGGGAAAATGAATAATTATGAAGACCAATTTCCTACAGAGAAATTATTTTTACAAATTTGTAGAACGACTTGATGCTGCCTGTAATTGTCTAGAAGATTTGAATTTAATGTTTAATTTTGAACAAAAGCATATTTAACAAGTTTTTTTCAGAATTAACATAATAGTGTATAAAATAGAGAAAAAGCCACCTAAACGTACCTGAAATGTGCCAAATGGTTGAAAAATTGGCAAGCCAGATACTATTTATACTTTCTCTACTTCTTTAAAGAATTGTTCATTTAATATTATATCATTATTATTATTTGGTTTTTAATTTGCAACAGGCAGGTGTTTTCACCAGAGAGACAGAAAGGAGTGGGGAGAAAATGAGAAATCAAGCCACCAGGTCTGGGACTTGAAATGTGGTTGATCATGTGTGAATCCAGAGCCTTAAACACCATGCCACCTCCTGGCCCTGCCAGGTGCTATTTAAATGTTTCAGAATATAGGAAAAGTAAGAAATGCTTTAATCATGGTTTCTGGAACTAAATAGAAACAAGGTGACATGTGAGATATACCAAATTCTAGAAGGGTTATGAAAGTGAGTGTATGCATGGTGAATATAACTCATGATTGCGTACTATTTATTCTAATACTGTCAAAAGAGTATGAGACTAAAGTTCTCATCACAGAAAATGTGAACTATTTCAGGTGATATATGTAGTAATAGCCTTAGTCCAATTGTTGATGTTATGTTTAAAAATCTTAAAATAACTTTGTATTTTATAAATATACATATCTGTAATTTCTCTATATATAATTTTTAAACGTATGAATAGTGAATGTATGCATTTTTTAGTCATATTCTTTTTGATTAATTTTTTGAATTAACATTTTTACATTAAAATCACAACACATCATTTAGATTGTGAAGAGACTTTACCCAGCATGATATACACTTCAATCCAGCCGAGTTGAGTGAATCTCAGCCCAAATCTTCCATATTTGTCCACTTTCTATCAAATTCCAGGGCCTTGTTTTTTATGGCTGAATAGTATTCCATATAATATACGCACCAAATTTTTTTAATCCATTCATCTCTTTGAGGACATTTGAGTTGGTTCCATGACTTAGCAATTATGAATAATGCTGCAATGTAGTTTTGCAAGTGCTTTTCTGACTGAGTTCTCTCCTGTTCTTTAGGTAGATACCCAGGAGTGGAATTGCTGGATCATATGATAGTTCTATATGAAGGTCTTTTAGTAACTTCCATATCATTCTCCACAGTGGCTGGACAAATTTACATTCCCACCAAAAGTGTAGGAGTGTCCCCATTTCACCAAATCCTCTCCAGCACTTATCATTATTTGTTATTTTAATCTTTGCCATTCTGATTGGGATTTGGTGTTATCTCATTGTTTTTTTTTTTTCTTGTTTTTGTTTTGTTTTGTTTTGTTTGTTTTTTGGAGAGGTTTTCGCTATAGGGCGCATGCGCTCGCCAGACAGACAGAGAGAGACAGAGACAGAAAGTGAGAAATCACCCCCCAGAGGGGATGGTCACGCCGCAATCCCTTCTCCTCCATTCTCCTCTCAGGATCTTGGGCACGCACGCACATGCGCCCGGTGTGAGTTTTAAGCCACCGGGTCCAGGACACGAACCGTGGTCGACTACGTGGGAGTCCAGAGACATAACCATTACGCTAACTGCTGGTTCCCTCTCATTGTGGTTTTGATCTGCATCTCCCTTACAATAAGATATGTTGAGTATTCTCATATGCTTTTTGGCTGTTCCTATGTCTTCCTCAGAGAATTGTTTATTCAGCTTTTTTCCCATATTTTAATTTAGCTAATCATTTTTTTCTGGGTAAGGTGCGAGTTCCCTGTATATTTTGGTTATCAGTTCCTTATCTGAGGCAGAGTTAATAAAAGTTCTCTCCCATTCCAAGGGTTGTCAATTCACACTAATTACGGTGTGCTTTGCTGTGCAGAAATTACTTCATCTGATGTAATCCCACCCTATTTTGGGGATTATTGCCTGTGCTTTGAGGGTTTTACTTAAGAAGTCTTTGCCTACCCCAAAGTCTCCCAGTTTCCCCAGTGTTTTCCACCAGTGGTTTTATAGTTTGCGGTTTTGGGTTTAGATCATTGATTTACATTGAGTTGATTTTTGCTTATGGTGACAGATAGTGTTTCTGATTCATCTTTCTGCAGGTAGATACCCTGTTTTTCCAACACGATTTGCTAAAGAGGTTTCCCTTTTTTCACTGGATTGAATGGTACTCTTTGTCAAAGATGAGTTGGTTGTATGTTTTGCGGTTTATTTCTGGAGTCTTTACTCTGTTCCATTGGTCCTATTGTCTATTTTTGTGCCAATACCATGCTGTTTTGATTATCACAGCTTTGTAATATATTCTGGGATCAGGAAGTAAAATGCCACCTACTCCTGTCTTCTTGTACAGGATGACTTTAACAAAACGGGGTCTCTGATGGTTCCAGATAAAATCTATTGTTGTCTTTTCTAGGTCTGTGAAAAATGTCTCTTGTAATTTTATAGAGATTGCATTAAACATGTAGATTAGTTTCGGGAGAATTGACATTTGGATTAAATTGATTCTGCCAATCCAGGAACATCGGATGTCCTTCCACTATTTAGTATCCTTTTTGATTATCTTTTTAAGGTTTTCATAGTTTTCTTTGTAGAGGTCTTTGTCTTCCTTGGTTAGTTTATTTCTAAGTATCTTATGCCTCTTGTGGCTATGGTAAACGAAATTACTTTCTTCAGTTCTGTCTCTGTCTTCTTGTTGTCTGTATATAGAAACGCTATGGATTTTTGTAAGTTAATTTTGTATCCTGACACTTTACTGTATGTATTTATTACTTTGAGAAGTTTTTTATGGATACTATTGGGTCTTTTATGTATACAGATATGTCATTTGGAAACAGCTAATTTCAGCTCTTCTTTCCCTATTGGAATGCCTTTTATTTTCTTCTCTTGTCTGATCACATTGGCTAGAACTTCCAGTACTATATTGAACAAGAGCAGAGTAAGTGGGCAGCCTTGTCTTGTACCAGTTTTTAATGGAAAAACATTCAACTTTTCCCTATTCTGGATGTTAACTGTAGGTTTTTCATAAATGCCTTTTATTATGCTTAGAAATGGTTCTTCTATGCTAATTTTACTTAGTCTTGATCGTAACAGCATGCTGCATTTTGTTGAATGCTTTTTCCACATCAACTGAAATAATCGTATGTTTTTTACCTTTCTTTCTGTTAGTATGGTGTATTATATTTATGCTTTTGCATATGTTGAAGCACCTTTGCATACCTGGAATAAAGCCTACCTGGTCGTGATGAATAACTTTTTTTTATATGCTGCTGAATACGGTTAGCAAGTATCTTGTTGAACATTTTTGCATCTATATTCATCAGGGATATAGGTCTGTAGTCTTCCTTTTTGTCGTATCCTTAACCATTTTGGAAATGATGGTTATGTAGGATTGGTAGAATGAATTTGGAAGGGATCCTTTTTTGGACCTCTAGAAACAGAGTGAGTAGAATGGAGGTTATCTCTTCTTTAAAAGTTTTGTAAAATTTGAAAATGAAGCCATCAGGGCCTGGACTCTTTTTTGTTGGGAGGTTATTTATTACTGATTCAATCTCATTGCTTGTTATAGATCTATTCAGGATTTCTATGTATTCCTGAGTCAAAATTGGTAGATTATATGTGTCCAGGGATTTGTCCATCTCATCCCGGTTTTCTTCTGTGTTGGCATAGACTTGCTCATAGTATCCTTTAATGACGTTTTGTATTTCTGTTATGTCTGTTGTAATGTTTCCTGATTCGTTGTGAATTTGACTTATCTGGTTCCTTTCTCTCTTCTTAATTAGTCTGGCTAATGGTATGTCAATCTTGTTTGTTTTTTCAAAGAACCAGCTTTCACTTTCATTTATTTTCTGTATAGTTTGCTTATTTTCTATTTCATCTATGTCTGCTCGAATCTTTATTATTTCTTTTCTCCTGGAGTTTTTTTGGAATTTTTTTCTGTTGCTTTTTCAATTCTCTGAGGCACAATGTCAGGTGATCCATTTGCTTTCTTTCTCTCTTCTTCTTATGTGCTCTAATAGCTATAAACTTCCCTCTTATAACTGCTTTTGCAGTGTCCTAAAGATTATAGAAACTCATGTCCTCATTGTCATTGGTCTCCATGAATGTTTTTATTTCAGTCTTAATTTCTTCAGTAGTTACATAGTCATTCAGGAGTAGGCTATTTAGTTTTCATGTATTTGTGTATTTCTGAGAATTTCTCATGAAATTAAAATTAAGTTTAATTCCATCATGGTCAGAGAAGATGCTGGATATAGTTTCTATGCTGTTAAATCTGTGGAAGCTTGTTTTCTGCCCTATGATGTGGTTAATTTTTGAAAAGGTTCCATGTGGGAGTGAGAAAAAACTATATATAGTGGTTTTTGGGTGAAAAGTTCTATAGATGTTTGTAAGTCTATTTGATTTATGGTACCATTTAGATCCTTTACCTCTTTAGTTATTTTTTGTCTTGATGATCTGTCCAGAGGAGATAGTGGACCATTGAGGTCTCCAACAATTAGTGTGTTGCAGTCTATCTCTCCTTTGAGATCTAACAGTCTTTCTTTCACATATTTGGGTGCTCCTGTGTTAGGTACATAGACATTTATTAGCATTACATATTCTTGATGGATTAACCCTTTCACTATAATATAGTGCCATTCTTTATCTCTTGAACAGTTTTTGTTTTAAACCTTATCTTGTCAGAAATTAGTATCGCTACTCCAGCTTGTTTTTTGATTCCCATTTGCATGGAATACTTTTTTCCAACACTTCACTTTTAGTCTATGTGTGTCTTTATCCATGAGATGCATTTCTTGTAGAAAACAAATAGAGGGATTCTGTTTTTTCTTCTTCTTCTTCGTCGTCGTCGTCGTCGTCGTCGTCTTCTTCTTCTTCTTCTTTTTTTTAATCTAGTCAGTCAGTCTGTGTCTCTTGATAGGAGAATTTAATCCATTAACATTTAATGTTATTATCGATATCTCCAGACTTGTCCTTACCTTTATGTTGACCATTGTCTTGGTTCTTTCACCCTTATTTCTGACTGATCATTCTTAGTTTTCCTGAAACAGGACTCTCTTCAGAGTTTCTTGAAGAGCTGGTCTAGTGTTGGTAACTTCTTTCAGGTTTTCTTTGTTTGAGAAGATTTTTTTTTTCATATAAAGGATAATATTCCTATATATAAGAATTTTGGTTGAAACTCTTTCTCTCTTAACACTTTCAATATGTCTTTCCATTCTTTTTTTGCTTGCATTGTTTCTATTGAAAGGTCCGGAGTTAGCCTGATGGGATGACCTTTGTAAGTCACTTCTTGTTTCTTTCTTGCCAATTTTAGTATCTTGTCTTTATCTTTGGTCT
This sequence comes from Tupaia tana, assembly GCA_026018925.1. Lineage (NCBI taxonomy): Eukaryota > Metazoa > Chordata > Mammalia > Scandentia > Tupaiidae > Tupaia > Tupaia tana. The sequence goes on along the minus strand of JAKSZU010000025.1, from coordinate 6,827,467 downwards.
TGGCCAATCTGGCTGATATGTGCCTTGGGGAGGATCTTCTTGGGTTGAATTGATTTGGAGTCCTTTGTATTTCTTGGTTCTGAATGTGTAAGTGCTTCTCTAGACTTGGGACATTTTCTTCCAGCATTTTATAAAATAGATTTTCCATGACCATATTATTTTCTTCACCTTCTGGAATACCAATTATTCAGATGCGTGGATGTTTAAAGGAGCCTATCGTTTCTCGGATATAATCCTCATGTTTTTGTTGTTGTTATTTTCTATATCATTTTGGTATTTTTTTTCTAGGTCAGAGGTTTTATCTTCTACATCAGAGATTCAATATTCAGCATGGTCGAATCAACTTTTAATACTTTTGGGAGAGTTTTTAATTTCCTGTATTACAGACTTCATCTCTAATAGCACCATCTGATTCTTTCTTAAAGTGTTCATTTCTTTTTTTCATATCCTGGAAGAACTTCCTAATCTCCTGTAGCTCATTGTCCCTTTTCTGTTCCAACTGATAAAATTTTATCATGATGAATATTCTTAATTTTTTTCTGACATTTTGGTAACATCTGTTTGTTCAAGAGATGGAGGGCAGTTATTGTGTTCTTTTGATGGAGATATATGTCCTGGATTATTCAGACCCGAGACTCTTCTTCTACTTCTAGTCATGGGGAGAGGTATTCCCTTCTGTATATCTTTTGGGAAAATGTCTCTTTGACTGGGAACAAGTGTGCTTCCTTTTTTGTAGACTGATGTGTGCTGAAGTCTCTCTTCTTCTGTATTTTGCAATGTGGTCTGCAGAGAAGGAGTCTTCTATTCAGGAGTCTGAAGAGCAGTCTTTCCATTTTTGCAAGTGGTTATATAAATAGGAGAATCCCAGGAAGCATCACAATACCAGGATATTTGAAAATTGTGATTCTAGATCAGTCTAGCCCCTTATAGTGCGTGGAGAATTGGTAGGAGATGACAATATAAGACTGAAGATAAAATAGTATGAAAAAGAATAAAGAAATTGTGTGGCACACGATTTCACCAGGGGTATGGAGATGGAAATGGGCTCTGCTGAAGAGCTGGGGGTAGTCCTATGGTGTAAGGATAAATAGGAAATTCACAAAAGAAAGAAGAAGGGAAGAGGGAGAAAGATCTACCTTGCTGAGAGAGAGAGTGGGTCGCTAGGGTTGGGCACCAAAGCTGGAGGTGGGGCAAGGAGGCCCTGCATCAGTGTCCCTTAGGCTAGGGGTCTGGAGATGGAAGTGGGCTCTGCTGAAGAGCTGGGGGGCAGTCCTGTAGGGTAAGGAGAAGTGGGAAATTCTTTAGTCATATTCATAAAGAAGTTTGTCATTTTCTCCCTATATTATTGATCCTTCATTAAAATAATCTCTGTTCAGACAACAGTGTCATCATCCAGCTAAATGACACCTCATCTCACTCACAAGACCTTCAAAGCCTCTCTTCATTGTTTGGACATGATTTGCTTAAGCAGAGGGAAAAATATATTCAAAGTTTTCTGAAGCCCTAGCAATGTTATTCACACCAGCTCTGTATATCATTGCAGGAGAATCTCTGAACTTGAACCTGGGCCTATAACTTTATGTCTTTTGGCTTGGATGAAGAATTTACCCTGAATCGCATGACTTGACTGTATTTCCTACTGCTGTCCCTTTGTTTAGGTACCAATGGAAGAACTACCAATATGTATTGGCCTTTTACTTTGCCATTAAGCAGATCAATAAAAGTCCCCATTTGCTCCCCAACCACTCCCTTGGTTATGATTTTCACAATGCATTTCCCAGTGATAAAAGAACTTTAGAAAGTGCTCTATTTTTGCTCACTGGAGGGAATCAGTCCCTGCCAAACTACAACTGCCAGATACAGAAACAACCTGTTGCTATTATTGCAGGAAACATGCCAACATTTTCAGCTCAAGTTGAAACCCTATTGGAGCTTTACAAAAGTCTGCAGGTAAGTGGGTTGTCAGGTTAAGGAATGAGAATCAGATATGTCCTAATGTAATCCTCTTACATCTTAGCAAAGAAAACATAGAAGCTGGGGTTACATACCTCTAGAGGCCCTCAGCACTTCTCTTGGTTATTTGAACACAATTTGCTTAAACAGAGGGAAAAAAGCACAGGTTCTTTCCTGGGTCATGGGACTATGAACAATACAAGGATTAGAAAGAAAAAGAGCTGTAGTAGGCCAGCTGGTGATATGGTGGTTAATGTGCCTGGATTTTACTTGGCTGACTGCATAACTCAAGTCTTGATTTTTGTATTCTGAAGAATACACGGCATATGTGCTTGCATTCCCCAAATCCCAACATATAAGGGATATTGGTATGACCACCCCATAGGAGGGGTGATTTCTCACTATCCCTCTATCTCTCTGTGGCAAGAACACATCATTTAATTTGCACTATAGCAAATTCAAAATAAAAAAGAACTAAAATTTGTTAAGTTTCACCCATGTTTCTTTCCATAGCCATAACATCCAAAACCCAGTAATGGGAATATTGAGGGTTCTCTTAAAGATGCTTTCTAAAAAGTGCACACAATTTAGAGAACCATCCCATCTTAGGACAGGACAATATTAGGGGGTGTGAAGAGGACAATTAGAAACAAAAATATAAAAACCTTTGTATTCATTATCACTTTGGGCAAATAAACAATATTCCAGCACTGGAGATCCTCCAAACTCACAAAATGGCTCAGTTCCCCAGCTGAGGTTTACTAGATTCCTCTGCCCTTTCTCACATCCATGCAGGTGGATCCCTTGGAAGCACTTCCAGTTACTCTCAGAATGACAACTCTCCACCTCAGAAGTTCTTCCAGGGAAATTATCTTATAAAAGTTTCAAGAGACCTTACTGGTAAATACAGCATTAGCACAGAATAATTATGTTGTAGAAAAAAATTATTTTAAAAATATCATAGAGGCTATATGCTTGTGTTTTAAAGACAATATATTTTAAGTTGTGCTGATAAGATACAGTATGAAAAACTCAATACATATTTTTTTCTCAGAGTTTAATATTTTAAACTTGGCATCTAGAAAAGGAAGCCTCTGATCCACAATGTCACATCAGACCAGGAAGGCAGATTCACCAACATTTCGTTGCACTATCTTTATAAAGTTTATGTATACTTCAGTTCTCAGTGTAGGCAATAAAGCATGTATTGAACTTTATAGGTTTTCTCTCATGCTTTGGTCTGGAAGTGATATGGTTACCTGTATTAGTCACATGTCCTTTCTCAAAAAAAAAAAAAAAAAAAAAAAAAAAAGGATTGAATACAGTACAGTCTTCTAATGGTCATACTGATAAAATAGAAAAATAGAATCATTTCCACAGCATGCAATCTCTTCACTGAATATTCCATTATTTTGTCTAAACAGGTAGAGAATTAGCTCCTCCCTGTTTAAGTGGGAAATTTTTTAAAAATCACACTAATTTGGAACTAGCAGTTAGCGTAATGTGTGTCGCTGGACTCCCACATAGTTGACCGCGGTTCACGTCCCGGACCCAGTGACTTAAAACTCACGCCGGGTGCGTGTGCATGCGTGCCCAAGATCCTGAGAGGAGAATGGAGGAGAAGGGATTACAGCATGACCATCCCTCTGGGGGGGGTGATTTCTCGCTTTCTGTCTCTATGTCTCTCTCTGTCTGGCACGCACACGTGCCCTATAGCAAAAACCTCTCAAAAAACATTTTTTTTAAAATCACACTAATTTCAGAATCCGATTATTTTGATTTTTTGGCAGATTCCAAATCATTGTATTTTTCAAAATTAAAATCACATATTTTTTAGAGACAATATAAGCAATAATTGCAAAAAAGTGTTGCTCAGTCATAAGCACATACAGATGTGTTAGTTATATACATACGGTTACAAGTGTGCTTGGAAAAAATTCATTGGAAATATTCACATGGTTCTGGATATGTACACTGTGTAGTGTTACAATTCTATATTCAAACTAGGAAAATTGATGGTATGTTAAATTAACTTACAAGTACACAAAATGCAAAATACAGTTCATCTTCTTTACAAAAAAGAAGTATGAGGTGTTTTTTTTTTAATTTTATTTATTCAGGTCACATATGGTCCTTTTGATCACATCCTTAGTGATGAAGACCAATTTCCATCAGTTTATCAGATGGCCACCAAGGAGAGCTCTCCAGTTTATGGAATCATCTGCTTGTTGCTGCATTTTGGCTGGACGTGGGTGGCACTCTATATATCTGATGATATGGAAGGGGAGAAGTTCCTCCAGGATGTAAAGGCAAAGATGACAGAAAAGGATATCTGTGTGGCCTTTACGGAAAAGCTCCCTGCCACAAAAGGTAGCATTATATATCATGACTACCTTGTTGTAAAGAAGATCAGAGTTTCATCTGCAAATTTGTATATAATACATGGTGATGAAGGGAGTATCCTGAGCATGGGATTGCAAAAACCTCTCATTTAATTTTGGAAAAGGTATGGATCATGAGAAATCTCTGCTCCTCAGACTTGGAAGATGTTTTGAATATTTTAAGTTACATGCCATACTCTTTCCATGGAAGCCTTTTTCTTTCAAACCAGAAAAGAAATATTCCTGGCTTTAAACAATTTCTCAAGACAGTCAACCCTTTCCAATACCCAGAAGATTTTTGTTTCAGTAGACTCTGGGTTTACTTTTTTAATTGCTCACTTACTGGACCACTATGTAGCAAACTTGTAGACTGCCGACCAAATTCTTCCATAGAGTTTCTACCATCTAATTTTTACATGAGTGCCCCGGCCCACAGGACAGTCAAACAGGTTTCCTGAGGGAGGGAGTGAGAGATGGGACAAACACACAGACACACAGAGTGGAGACAAGACGAGGTGCGAATCAAGTCTCATTTATTAAGGAAGAACAGCAAGCTTATATACAGGCTGGTGGGCATTGATTGTTTGCCCGAAATGCAAATGATAGAACAGCATAAACCAATCATTGATGTGGGTGGATATCTCTTGTTGCCTAGAAACCCAACCGCCCCGCCCCTATATGGAGAACAGTTGGTCACATGATTTTGCTAAGTGAGGAAGTGAAGCCTAATGGTTTCCAAGATGGTGGATAGCTCAAGATGGCGGATAGCTCAAGATGGCAGATAGCTCAAAATGGCTTTAGTATGCAGTGCCCTCCACATGTACCCCTTTTTTATTTTTTCAAAGAGAGGAGAAAAACCTGGGGAAATCGTGCCTGTCTTAGGTTGGAGTCATTTTTTAGAGCCACACGTCCATCCTTACCCGTCATTGGAGAATCCCATTGCGATGATGGTTTTCCTGTCTTAGGTGGGAGGGCTGTACAGCTGTTAGGCTCAGACTCTCTTACCCATCTTTGGCTAACCGATTCAGCGCCTCAGGCAGGAGCACAGTCTAGGCTCCGCGGTCTTCCATCTCCAGGTTGTGGTAGTGGACTTGGATAGGCTGCATTTTTATGGAGTCATCAATTTGGCGTTTAAGGAAAGCCATGAGCTTATTAAAAAGTATAGGCCCCAAAGAGCAAACAATCAGTAAACCCAGAATCGGACCAAATATGGGGAGGAAAAAAGGGGAGAAGTCCATTCCACATGGTCCATAAGGGTTTGTCGGCAAGCTGCTTTCTACATTGAAGATCTTGTAATTGGTTGAGCTTGTCACAAACTATGTCAGACTTGTTGGCGTAAAAGCAGCAGCGTTCCTGTAAAGCAAGACAGAGACCCCCCCTGTTCTGCCAAGAGGAGGTCTAACCCACGTCTATTTTGGAGTACTACTTCTGCAAGGGAGTCTAACTGGTCCTGAACAAAGGTAACAGTAGAAGCCAATTTTCTGCCACCGAGTCAACTATCGCTAAAGTATATGGAGCTGTAGTTCCATATTGAGCAGCTGTTGTTTTAATTTCTTTTATAATGTTAAAATCAAAGGAACATATATGACGCCATGCTTGTCCTTGTGCATCTATGGTTTCCGTAACTGGAAAAGCTTCCTGTTCCTCAAGGTCTATCAGTGGTTGTAGTTTTTGAGTTGGCTTAAGTTTTACACCAGAAGTAAGAGTGGGCTGACAGCGATTTTGCAAAGAATCTGTACCTTTAGATTTACCCACTTTCAGTTTTTCTAATCGCAATATCAATTCTTAATGTTCTTCTTCTAACTGAATATGTTCTTTAAGTTGTTCAATCTTAGCCCGAACTTCTGCTCTAAGATCAATAACGGGCATCGCCAAAGATGGCGGGGCAGCCTTTTCATGGCAAGAATGATAACACACCAAAGATGGCGCAGATGCAACTGAATCATAAGATGGCGGTCATTTTTTGAAAGGTGGCCATTTTTAATTGATATATGCAGCAGCCTTTATTTCTAAAGTTTCTTTCTCAGGTGGCCATTTTGAATTGTTAAATGCAGCAGCCTTTGTTTCTAAAATTTCTTTCTCAGAATGCATAATTTGTTCTCCTTCTGCTACAACCGCCTCGATTTTAGGGTCAGTTGACTGGAACCTAAACCAGCGGCACACCTCTTTTAGGAAATCAAATAAAGAAAGTAATTGTTTAATCTTAATTTTAACTCCGTGTGTCTTGAGGGCTTCAGTAAGCCCATGAACAAATAACTCACATTTACTCATTTCTTGTTCCATAATCACCCTTATTATGTGTTAAGTAACCTTTGTTACTTACCAGGACAATTCTCTGCCGTACCCTTCTGGACGATTCTATGCCGTCCTCTTCTTTTTTCCGCTGTGGACTTCCTCTTTATTTTGGTGCTCTTCACTGGATCCCTTGTACTCGGGTCCGTGTTCAGGCGCCATGTGCCCCAACCTGCAGGACAGTCGAACAGGTTTTCTGAGGGAGGGAGTGAGAGATGGGACAAACACACAGACACACAGAGTGGAGATAAGATGAGGTACCGATCAAGTCTCATTTATTAAGGAAGAACAGCGAGGCTGGTGGGCATTGATTGATTGCCCGAAATGCAAATGATAGAACAGCATGAACCAATCATTGATGTGGGTGGATCTCTCCTGTTGCCTAGAAACCCAACCACCCCGCCCCTATAGGGAGAACAGTTGGTCACATGATTTTGCTAAGTGAGGAAGTGAAGCCTAATGGTTTCCAAGATGGCGGATAGCTCAAGATGGCGGATAGCTCAAGATGGCTTTCGTATGCAGTGCCCTCCACACATGAGGACAATGTCTGACCCCAGCTATTTTATCTATCAATAAAATAGTGCATGTGGTGGCCCAAGGTCTTTATAAGATGCTTCTATAAGAAATAGAAATGGGATCTGAAGGAGAAGCAGACCAGCCTATTCTTCCCTGGCAGGTAAACATTCTACATTGGAGTCATTATTTTTTTCATTTAAAAAAAAATATTTCTGCCATAGGCCTTGTGCTTTCACCAGAGAGACATACTGAGAGAGAAAGAAGAATCATTCCCCGTGGGTATGGCCACAGTACAATGCCTTATGTTCCATTCTCTTCCTGATATTTGGGCACCAGACATACACTCATGCCTGGCATGATTTTCCACATTACTGGTCTGAGATTCAAACCATGGTTAGTCATATGGGAGTCCTCCTTAACCATCAAACTACCTCTGACTCCTAAAGTGGTTTTTTTTTTTTTTTTTTTTTTTTTTTTTTGCTTTATTTTTAAATTTTTTTGTATTTAGCTTTTTCCCTTAGGGCAAGTGTGCTTACCAGAAAGGAGAAAGACAGAAGAAAAGTGAAAATCACCTTCTAGAGAAATGGCCATGCTGCATATAGTCTCTTCTCTTGTCTCCTTTTGAGATTTTGGGCATGCTCACACATATGTCTGGCATGGTTTTCAAGCCTCCAGATCCAGAACTCAAACTGTGGTAGGTCATGTGGAAACTCAATAAACCAACCACCAAGCCATCTGCTTAGGTACATTTTTTTGTGGTACTGAAAAAGATTATACAGAGAGAATAAAACTTTTTCCCTAAAGGGAGCTCTCCATTAGTTATACATGATTGATCCACTCTGTGTTTCTCTGTGAATTGCCCTTGAAGGCTGGCTTTTTCCCATCACCCTCTTTCTCCTCTCTGTCCCCTAGACTTCACCATGTCTTCCCCTGTCCTTGATTTTATAAAAGGATGGAAAGAGAAAGTATGGAAAGTAGTCACAATATAACCTAAATATAACTTAGAATGAGCAGAATTAAGATGGAAAAAATATTGGAAGAAATGTTAGAATATTCTAAAGTCAGAATGACCATTTGGGGAACATCTGTGCACTTGTACTCTTTTACTGGCATGGATGACCTAGAGGTGTCTGCAGTTATTTATTTTGCCTGTCTTAATCATAAGAGCATTAATTTTAATTTTTCTTATACTGTCTTCAAAAATCATAGAGGAGCTTTTTTCAGAAGATTCCTCATGGCTCCTGGGAAGTAGATATTTCAGGGGACAGGAGAAATGAAGATTTTCTACTCATAATTTAGCCTCCAGCAAGCAAAGCTAGCGTGGCAGGAGAGTTGAGCCCTTCTTTCAGAAGATTCCTCTTGGCTCCTGGGAACTAGATATTTCAGGGGACAGGAGAAATGAAGATTTTTTACTCATAATTTAGCCTCCAGCAAGCAAAGCTAGCGTGGTAGGGAGCCCCTCTGGCCTTCTATCTCTGTCTCTGTGTCTCTGAGGTCTCTGTCTTTCTCTGCTACTGTCTTCTCATTTTTTTTTTTGGTAATTATTCCTCTTTACAATTTTCTTAAAGGTAAAGATTTTCTCTGCCTCTCAGCTCCACCATTTGTTTTGTTAATAATCCCTTCTGTTCCTTCCTCCCAGGCAGGAGAGTTGAGCCCTTCTTTCAGAAGATTCCTCATGGCTCCTGGGAAGTACATATTTCACGCGGCGCACTAGTGCACAGCGTGTTTTTCTATTTTGTGATTTTTTTTTTTTAGAAAAAGAACAGTAATTATAATTTTTATATTTTTTTGTCTTTTTTTCTCTTTTTGTTGTTGTTTCTCTCTTTTTTTTTCCTTTTTCTTGTCTCTCCACCCAATATCTACTGAATCTGCTGCACCAACGATCACAACAGAACAGCAAACAGATTCTAGAACACCTCTGTCTGCTTGCTCCTGAACATTGAAGCTTAACTTCAAGAATTTGAAAGAAACACACCATCCATCAGATGACAAGAAATCACTGCCGGATCACGAGAAACATGGGAAAACGAGAAAATACCTCTCTTCCAAGGGAACAGAGTAACTCTCCTTCATCCACAAGCAGTTCGGTGAAAGTCATGGAAATGTCTGATAAGGAATTTAGAACATTCATAATGTCGAAGCTAACAGAGATGGAAGAAAAGAGAGATAATGAACTGCTCAAGAGAAAGGAGAAAGAAGTTGCCGAGTTCCAGGAGATGAGGAAATTCTTGCAAGATCTAAAAGAGGAATTACACACTTTACAAAAGACTCAAACGGAGCTGCTAGAGATGAAGTCTATAATACAAGAAGTCAAAATGTCCCTTGAAAGTATTAAAAGCAGACTAGATCATTCAGAAAATAGAATCTCAGATGTAGAAGAGAAAATGGCTGGCTTAGAAAAATCCACCACGAAGACTGAGAAAATGGCCCAAAAATTTGAGAATGATATGTGAGAAGTACTGGATACCATCAAACGTCAAAATATCCAGATAATTGGCATTCCAGAAGGTGAAGAGACCCATAAGGGTATTGATAATCTATTCCATGAAATCCTGCAAGAAAACTTTCCAAACCTAAAGAGGCATTCAAAGATCCAGTCCCAGGAAATACAAAGGACCCCAAATAGAATCAACCCAAGAAGATCTTCTCCAAGACATTATAGCCAGGTTGACCAAAACCACAGACAAAGACAAGATACTAAGATTGGCAAGAGAAAAACATCAAGTTACCTACAAAGGACATCCCATCAGGCTAAGAGCAGATCTCTCATCGGAAACAATGCGAGTGTGGAGAGAATGGGAAAATATATTCAAAGTGTTACGAGAGAAGCAATTTCAGCCAAGAATACTGTACCCGGCAAGATTATCCTTCAGGTGTGAAGAAAAGACAAGAACATTCTCAGATAAGCAAAACCTGAAAGAATTTACCAGCACCAGACCAGATCTCCAAGAAGTCCTCAAGGGTGTGCTGTATCAAGAAAATTAAACACAGACACATGGAAATAAGAGTCCAAAAACTATGAAAGTGGCCAACTTAATCATAGGGACAAGGCTGGAGTTGAATATTATATCCCAGAATTTAATCAGGAAAATTGAACCAGAACAGAAGATAAAAGTACATGAGACTGATAGGTTCATGCACCTACCTTTTGAACAGAATCCTAACTTGTTTCCTGGCTTTAAGCAAAGTTCCTTGGCACTTCTTTGAGTTAAGTTAAAACTGGTTTTCTTAGTAGTAATGAGGGAACTCACCATTGAAAGTAGTTAGATTATGTAGGAAATTGTGTGATCAATGCAATGTGCATGGGAAGGGAATGAAGGACAATTGTAGACACCGGAGGTGGTGTGAGAGAAAGGTAGGAAGGGACAGAGAGTCAGAAAGAGGGGTAGAAGTAATTCTAGGAACTAGTAATGGAAAATTTTTTGTAATGTGCATGATTGAGTCACTATGCAGTGTGTACTGGATGGGAGATTGCATTTTCTATGCTGTGATGAAGCTTAGGGAAGGAATGTAAATTGAGTTACAAAAAAAAAGTTTCAGGAAAAAAAATATATCTATTCAATGACTGCAGTAGGATATGTAGCCACAGCTAGGTGCTACTTTATAGGATGCGTAAAGTAAGACTTGTGTTCATGGAAATGTGTGTATCACCTGTGTTTGCTATGAGGGTATTTGGATTGATTAGGGTCTTTGGCGATACAATAAAATGTGAGTAGAAAACAGTATAGAAAGCAAACATAGATACCAGAGACAGTGTGGGAGGAGAGTGGGAGATGGTAGAGGGTAAGAGATAGGGAATCAAGGATGGGGGGAAAAAAAAGCAAAACATACAGAAGACAAGAAATGGAAGATCATTTGCTGACAATAACATGTTTGTTGATGTGCTTGATTGAAACAGTATACAGTGTACCCTGGATGAAAAATCTCATTTTGTATGCTGTAATGATGTTCAGTGAATGAATGCAAATAAATAAATTGAAATAAAAAAAATCATAGAGGAAGGAACAGTTTTCCATATTTAAAACACTGAACCACTTTTGATGCATATAGTCACAGGATATCCTATTTGGTTTATAAATAAGTTTATGTGTTTTTTTAATTTATTTTTAAAAATAAGTATTTAATTTCATTTGTTTTTTCATTTATTTTAATTTGGCCAGAGAGAGACACAGAGAAAGAGAGAGTGAAAGTGAGAAAGGAAGCCACCAGGTCTGGGACTCAAACTGTGGTCAGCCATGGGGGAGTGTCCAACGCCTTAATCGCAAGCCACCTACTGGTCCCCAAGTTTAGGTTTTAAATAATCACTAAATCATGGAACCAGCAGCTGGCATCATGGTTAAGACACTGGACTTTCACATGGTTGACGGTTTTTTTAGTAATTTTTTTTTGAGAGGTTTTTCGCTATAGGGCGTGTGCGCTCGCCAGACAGACAGACAGAGACATAGAGACAGAAAGTGAGAAATCACCCCCCAGGGGGGATGGTCATGCCACAATCCCTTCTCCTCCATTCTCCTCTCGGGATCTTGGGCACGCACACACACGCGCCCGGCGTGTGTTGTAAGCCACCGGGTCCGAGATGCGAACCGCGGTCGACTACGTGGGAGTCCAGCGACATAGCCATTACGCTAACTGCTGATTCCCATGGTTGACAGTTTTTTGAACCCTGGGTCTGGTGACTTGCTTTCTCACTTTCCCTCTCTCTTGTTGTCTGTGTCTGTTTAGTGGCACACACACCATGTAGAAAACCTAAAAAAAAATAATATAAATAATTCAAAGAATATAAGTAAGTTCATTAATTATGTGTAAAACATCTTTATCATAAAGAGACAATAAATTAGACAAATTTGTTGAGGAAAAACAAGTAAATATAACATATATACATAAAAATAAAGATCAGAAATTTAGTTTCCATTTGATTTCTACTTGTACTAACAATAACATCATTTGACCTGCTCTTTGAAAAAGTTTGAAGTTGACTCTTGGAAAAGCACATAGTTTTGTCAAAACAGTTACCTATTTCGTTTATATGTTAACATATTCATTTATATTTTAACATAAGTTAAAGATGAGAGTGATTCCATTCTAAAAATGTAAAGACTGGGGACCAGCAGTTGGTGTAATGGCTATGTCACTATACTTCCATGTAGTTGATCGAGGTTTGAGTCCTGAACCCGGTGGCTTAAACTCATGCATGGCGAGTATGTGTGCATGCCCAAGATCCTGAGAGAAGATTAGGAGGAGAAGGGATTGCAGTGTGACCATCCCCCCTAGGTGGTGATTTCTCACTTTGTCTCTCTCTGTCTTTCTGGCAAGCTGACATGCCTATAGCAAAAACCTTTCAAAAAATGTAAAGACTGAAAAATCAGTTGTATAAACAATAGAAGTTCATTACTTTCTGCAAAAGAATGTCATAAATTTAAAAATAAAATTATAACATGTTTTATTAAAAATCTCCTTACTGAGGTCTACAAATAGTATGGTGGTTAAATCTCTAAACTCCCACATGACTGACTGCTTTGAGTCCTGGACCTGACAGCTTGCTTTCTCAATTTCCTTCTCTGTCTTTCTCTGTCTCTCTCTCATCAACACCCATGCCCTTTTGCAAATTAAAAATAATGATAATAGATAAAATTAAATAAATAATTCTTCAAACCTTAATCTTTAGTAGGATGGATTTATGGTCTATTGAATAAGGAAGTTGAATTCCACATGGCCCAAGTCCAAGACCTTGAGGCCTCAAAAACAGCCAGGCATGTGTGCATGTATGCATTCCCAAAATCCCCGAAGAAAGGAGAAATGAAGAAGAGATTGCAGCTCATTCCCCATGGGGGCACTTCATTTCTCATCTCTCAGAATCTATCTATGTCTCTCTGGAAAGTTTACTTGCCCACCAGAGATAAAAACTTTTTTACAGTTTAAAAGTCTGGGGACCACAGATGGCATAATGGTTATGTCACTGGACTCTCATGTAGTTGACTGTGGTTCTAATCTCAGAATTGGAGGCTTAAAACTCATTCCGGTGTTGTATGCATGCATGCCCCAAATCCCAAGAGAATAATGGAGAAAAAGGGATTATGGCATGGCTATCCCTCCTGTGGGTGATTTCTCACTTATTGTCTCTGTTTTTCTCTCTCTGGCAAGCACACATTCCCTTTAGCAAAAATCTCTCTAAATAAAAAAAAAAAAAAAGAATTTGAATGTTTTAAATTTATATATCTGTTACAAATTATTTCTTTTTATGTCGCATGACAATAGCACTTTTACCAAAAGAAGTCCAAAATAAAGATAAAGAACAAAACAAATTTGTAGATAAAGAACAAAACAAGTTTGTTCTTTTAAAAGTTTTATTGAGATGCAAATAGTATCCAAAAAGTTGAGCATATTTAATGTCCATTTTTGAATAAACTTTAAGAACTGTATACTTTTATACTACCCCTACCAGTATCAAAAATCTAAATCTTTTCATACATCCAGTGCCTTTTAAAAATTTTTTCTACAAGGGACCAGCAGGTGGCATAGTGGTCACAGTGCTGAACTCCCACATAGATGACAGGTTCAAGTTTAGAACCTGGTGGTTTGCTTGCTCAGTTTCCCTCTCTCTCTGGTGAAATTTTAATAATTGAAATAATAAGTAAAATTAAATAATTCTTACTTTTTTCTTACATATGCATTTGTTAGGGAAAGACACAGAGGGAAAGTTAGAAATCACCACTAATGGGGAATAGTCATGATGGAATATTTTCTTCATCTGTTTTTATCTGGAATTTGGGACATGAACACACATGTATCCAATGTTTTGTTTTATTTTAAAATAATTATTTTTTTGTTTTGTTTTTAAAATTTTATCGGAGAGAGAGAGAAAGGAAAACGGAAAGTCAGAAAGCAAGCCATCAAGTCCAGAACTTAAACCACAGTTAGCCATGAGAAAATCCAGTGCCTTAACCACCACATCACCTGTTGGCCCCATCCAGTGTGTTTTGTAAGCTGCAGGTACAGAAACCAAGATACTGGCTTAGTGATTTGTGATTCAGCCACTTTAATCACACCACTCACTAGATGGGCCCATATGTGCCCTTTAAGAATGACCAAGTTTAGCCTCTAATTAATCCAAGTCAGATTTTGTTAGTCTGGGTTTTATGAAAGTTCATGTACAAATCACTCTTTGGGAAACATCCTAGAATTTTTCTTATGAGCTACAACCACTCCTCCATTGTTTTTAGAAAGAAAAGAGAGTACATCTCACATGACTACAGAACTGGTGACAAATCAATCCATATTGAGCTCCTACAAAAAAGGGTAGAGATGATAGAATAGGATTACTTGATAGATATGGACTGTCGAACCTCTACATTTAATGCTGTCCTAATTTGTAAACCCTGCCTTTGATTCAGCTTCATCCATTTCTGAGGAAAAGCCAATTGACAAACAGCATTGGGTACAACTAGCCCCTGGATGAAAACAGAAAAATGATACAGTATGATATCCACAATCTTGTGAGATTTTCTAATCGCAGTTTGCTATTGGTTAAAGTAGGAGATTTTGTCTACTGGAACACCCATGATCAAGGCTTGCTCATCAATGAAGAGATGATAAACTGGCCTTTTAGTTTCAAGGAGGTATGATGTCATTTCAATGTTAAATATAAACAAAGGTGTCTGACCAGAATCCTGAAATTAAATTGTGTGACTAGACTTTTTTGTGTGCTGTTTTTGTTTTCCAATATTTTTTGTTTTTATTTACATTTAATCACTATACCTTTTACAGTGTACAACATGACTTTTCCTAGCATGAGTACAGTGCATATTAGACAAGACAAAGACATTACCATCTACATTGTCATCAGAAATAGCTTTTTATTTTTGTGTCAGTTATATGTACTATTTTTCCCTCTGTTTTCCTCCTCCCCTAATACTCACCCTCATATTATCCCTATCCATACTGTCTGTAGTATCTACAGTTGCACTCCATGCTACTATAATTTCCAATCTTTCAGTTTATACTATAAAGTGTAGACATTCATGTATTTTATTTGGTTTTAATTTCTTTTATACATTAAATCACTATACTTAGTTTGTAAAGTGAATTTTCCAACATAAATACATTTCACACCAATCAAGTTGGGGATAATATATATGTTATCATCAACAAATAATAATACATTTCTGTGTCCCATAAATGTTTTACCTTTCTATTTTTGTCTTTAATGTCTTCCCTCACATTCTCCTCCTTTTCCCACCCACTTCCCACACTAACTTAGCATTCGATTTGCTTTTCACAAGCCAGCAGGTGCTGTAGTGGTAAAGAAGCTGAGTTCTCACATGGCCAACCATGATTTTGTGTCCTGGATCTGATGACTTGAAAATTATGCCTGGCATGCATATGTGCGTGTATGTCCAAAATCCTGAGAGGATAATGGGGGAAAAGGGTTTAAGGCATGACCAACCTTCTGAGGATTAATTTCTCACTTATTGTTTTTCTGTTTGTATCCCTCTCTGGTGAAAGCAAATGACATATGGCACGCACCTAAAGAAAAATTATTAAACTCTAGCCTCAGTAAAAATACAAATTATTTTTTAAAATCTGCCTTTTTAATCCTGACTTTATACTATGTGACTTAGCTTATATACATTCTTACTATAGAAAAACATCTGTTTTTTTTATGCTGATTTGTTTTCTTTCTTTTCTGTTTTTAGAGGTTTTTGCTATAGGGCATGTATGCTTGCCAGAAAGACAAAGAGAGACAGAGAGATAGAAAGCAAGAAATAGCTTCCCAGGGGGAATGGCCACATCACAATCCCTTCTCCTCCATTCTCCTCTTGGAATCTTGGGCACGCACACACATGTACCCAGTGTGAGTTTAAGCCATGGGTCCAGGACTCAAACCATGGTCAACTACGTGGGAGTTCAGCAACATAGCCATTACACTAACTGCTGGTCTCCTGATTTGTTTTCTTATGTTTGTTCAAGCAGCAGTCCAATTAAAATCAGTGTAGTAATAAATATAAAAACATAGTTGAACATAGTTTAACTATAGAAACACATTTTTTATTTAACTGAATTTAATTTTTACTTTAGATAGATTTTTGCAGTAGAGCATGTGTGTTTGCCAGAGAAACAGAGATAGAAAGCTAGAAATGGGGAGATGGCCATGCTACAATCCCTTTTCCTCCATTCTCCTCTCAAAATTTTGAGTTCACATGCACATTCACCCAGTAAGATTCAAGCTGCCAGATCTGGGACTCAAATTGCACTTAGCCATGTGAGAGTCCAACAACAAAAACAATGCATCATCTGCTGGTCCCCAAGAAATGCATTTTTAGGAAAGTTTGTCATTGTGTAAACATAATAAATTGCACTTACACAAACCTAGATGATACTGAACATTGCACATGAAATTTATATGGTCTAACCTATTATGGGACCACTATCATGTATGCTTTTCGTCATAGACTAAATAGTCTTCTATCTTTGTAGAGCACACAACTTTCATATATATGTCTATATGTATATGAAAGTGTGTGTGTGTGAGCTTGTGTGTGTCTAAAATATTTCTCTATATACCCAACCTTTATCATTCATCAAAAAAGTATCTCTTTTATATTGATATTCTATAAACACAAGGAGAGTACAGATTAAAATACCATTCATGCTTTTGTAGATACCATTCACATTTCCTCTTGTCATATTGCATATCATTTTTTAAGAATTATTTATTTAATTTGTTATTTACTATTAGCCTTCTTCAATTTGATGAGAGAGAGAGAGAGAGAGAGATTAAGAGAGAGACAGAGAGAGAGGCAGAATGTGAAACCAATGGATCCAGGGCTCAAACCATAGTTTGCCATATGAGAATCCAGTGCCTTATCCACCTCACCACCTGCCAGCCTCCTGAATATTCTTTGTTGTACTAAACATCTCAAAACATTGGCTATAATCTTAGTCAATTAGATGAGGCAGAATATTTATACAACAGGGACCAGCAGATCATGTAGTAGTGATAATGCTAGACTCCCACATGACTGACTGCAGTTTGAGTCTTGGACCTGCTATCTACAACCTCGTACTGAGTGCATGTGCATTCATGCCCTACATCTTGGGAGGAGACAGAGGAGAAAAGATTGTTATGTGGCCATTCCCTCTGTGGGCTAATTTCTCACTTTCTCTCTCAGTGTCTCTGTTTCTTTCTTTCTCTCTCTTTCTCTCTTTTGTGACTGCACACACCCTAAGGCAAAAATCTTTTTTAAAAAGATTTATATAACAATCATGCTTCACACATGTATTGTGTTTATATAGGAAAAGCAGTGTTCTACTAACATCAGAGTCCAGAATTAGATTAACCACATTCTTA
Source organism: Tupaia tana (assembly GCA_026018925.1). Lineage (NCBI taxonomy): Eukaryota > Metazoa > Chordata > Mammalia > Scandentia > Tupaiidae > Tupaia > Tupaia tana. The sequence goes on along the minus strand of JAKSZU010000025.1, from coordinate 6,809,977 downwards.
TCATTCTGCTGGCACATGAGATTTAAGTTAATTTTTTATTGTGTACCTACATATCACATTAGATATTTTAAAATCTAGAACCCAAATTTTTGTACACAACCAGATATGAGGACCTAGTATAAATATTCTTGGGAACATAGCTTTTCAGAATATTTACCTTGTAGAATCTGCATTGAGATTGTTTTGAAGTGATTATGTAAGAGAAAAGAATGACACAAGGGATTATTTTAGATATGTATAGGGTATAGTAATTAGGTACGTTGGAGATATTTGGCAAATAATACATAAAGCAGGCTGGCAGGTGACATGATGGTTAAAACACTGGACTCCCACATGGTTGACCACAGTTCTTGTTCCGGACCTGTGACTTGCTTTCTCACTTTCCCTTTCTCTTTCTCTGTATTTCTGTTCAAAATTTAAAATAATAATAATAATGATAAATACAGTTAAATAAATAACTTTTACCAAAAATGTAAAATGGTAATAATACATTAAAAAAAGGAAGCATACTAGTTCTTCATTACAAGACTTCATAAGGGTGGCCAACAGGTTAAGTTCTGGACTTCCACATGGCTGACTGCAGTTTTGAATCCTGGAACTAGATACTTAAAACTCATGTCTGGCATAAGTGCATGGTTGCCACGTTTTCTCACTTTCTCTGTCTCTCTGATGACTGCCTGTACCCTATAGCAAAAATCTCTTTCTAAAGCAAAACAAGTAAGGGACCAGCAGTTAGCGTAATGGCTATGTTGCTGGACTCCCATGTAGTCAACCGCGGTTCAAGTCCTGGATTCGGTGGCTTAAACTCACCCCAGGTATGTGTGTTGTGAGCCCAAGATCCTGAGAGGAGTATGGAGGAGAAGGGATTGAGGCATGACCAGCTCCCCCCACCCCGGGGGTGATTTCTTGCTTTCTGTCTCTCTGTCTCTCTCTGTCTTTCTGGCGAGCGGACACACTATATAGCAAAAAAAAAAAAAAAAAAAAAAAAAAAAAAAAAAAAAAAAAAAAAAAAAAAAAAACTCTCAAAAAATAATTAAAAGAAAACCAAACTAATATCAATGTGATGGGAGTTTAAATGATACACAGTGTTGAACTGTTAAAGGCAATAATTATCTCCAAAGTGGAGAAAAATAGAGACATCTCATCAAAACAGTTTATAACATATTTTATTATGACTAATAATTCTCTTTTCTGCTCAGACTCCTGAGTCTGTGTGTAGTCAAAGCAGTGTTCATGGATTTCAAAAACTTCCCCAAGAAGGGAGACCTGTTTGCTGCTTTATTTGTGTCTTGTGCCGGAGTCAGACATTTCAAATCAAACAAGTATGAAATATATAACTAGATTCTTAGTCCCTACTATTGCTCAATAAAAATGAAACTGTTACTATTAGAAACAAAACATGGGGGCCAGAAAGTGATGTGGTGGTGAAGGCACTGGCCCATGTGGCTGACTGTGGTTTAATTTTCAATCCTCAATCTTGAGTTATGCCAGGTGCATGTGCATGTGTGCCCAAAATCTCCAGAGCAGAAAGGAAAATAAGAGACTGTGGCAAGGCCATCTCCTCTGGAAGGTGATTTCTCACTTTCTATCTCTCTGCTGAATACACTTGCATTATAGCAAAACTCTCTCCCTCTCTCTCTCTCTCTCTCTCTCTCTCTCTCTCTCTCTCTCACACACACACACACACACACACACACACACATACAGAAAGAGAAAGAGAGTTAAGAACAGTAAGAATAGTGGTGCTCGGGACCAGCAGTTAGCATAATGGCTATGTTGCTGGACTCCCATGTAGTCGACCGTGGTTCACGTCCCAGACCCGGTGGCTTAAAACTCACACCAGGCGCATGTGCATGCGTGCCCAAGATCCCGAGAGGAGAATGGAGGAGAAGGGATTGCAGTGTGGCCATCCCCCTTGGGGGGTGATTTCTTGCTTTCTATCTCTCTGTCTCTCTCTGTCTGTCTGGTGAGCACACACACCCAATAGCAAAAATCACTCAAAAAAAAAAAATAGAACAGTGGTGGTCTATGAGTCTATGACTCACTACTCTCTCTCTCACACACACGTACACACAGAGAAAGAGAGAGAGAGAGAGAGAGAGAAATGAATCATAGAGCACCACTGTTCTCAATTCACATATTTATTGTTTAGGTATATTTATTTCATAACACTATTACTACCTTCTATTGTGTAAGCTGTCATCTAGCCATGCTTATTCTATTAGGCTCAACTCTGAAATGATTTCTAGTGGACACCCTTGCACTTTAGTGCTAGGAAAGACAGTGTCAATCTTAAATCTCATACTAGAGCACATTAGTCATGAAATGAGAGATGTGTCATTATCAAGGTGAACTGTGGGTGCCTTAAACTTTGAATCTGATTTTTATACCCAGATGATAAGTACAACATAATAACAGATAAATTATTATAAAAATATTTTGAACTTTTTTTTTGAGAGTTTTTTTGTTTTTGTTTTTGTTTGTTTGTTTTGCTGTAGGGTGCTTGCACTCGCCAGAAAGACAGAGAGATAGAGAAAGACAGAAAGCAAAAAATCACTCCCCAGGGGGATGGCCACACCACAATCCCTTCTACTCCATTCTCTTATTGGGATCTTGGGCACACACATACACACACCCAGCATGAGTTTAAGACATCAGGGCTGGGACTCGAACCACAGTCAACTACATAGGAGACCAGCAACGTAGCCATTATGCCAAAAGCTGGTCCCAAAATATTTTAAACTTTTTCAACCATGCTCAAATACACCTGTGCAATTAAGAACAAAGAAGTGACTAATATCAGATATCACACTGAATTATATTGCAAGAAAAAAAAGAAACATTTAAAGATTGATGACTCAACATTCTAATCAATTTTAACTTAGGCTCCCCAAAATTTGCTGTCATACAAAATATAAAATTAAACAATTGTCAAAATAAATTGTGGTACTGGCAATTGTAAAATATAGAAAATTGTAAGAAATAATGCTTCCATTTTTCCAATATATAAGGAAAAAATATGCTTTGAATTATTTCATAAGTATTATTCAATTTCAGGCATTCTTACAGTAGAAATCATTTTGATTTTCATTATTCTTAAAAATATTTATGTCGGGAACCAGCAGTTAGCGTAATGGCTATGTCGCTGGACTCCCACGTAGTCGACCACAATTCACGTCCCGGACCCGGTGGCTTAAAACTCATGCTGGGTGCGTGTGCGTGTGTGCCCAAGATCCCAAGATCCTGAGAGAAGAATGGAGTAGAAGGGATTGCGGCGTGACCATCCCCCCTGGAGGGTGATTTCTCGCTTTCTGTCTCTATGTCTCTCTCTGTCTGTCTGGCGAGCGCACGCGCCCTATAGCGAAAACCTCTCCCAAAGAAAAAAAAAATTATGTTTAGGTTAGAATATGCCAAGAAAAAAATGTTTATTTTCTTATGAATGAATTACAAAACCCAATGAGTGTGTAAAACAAAAAATAAAAATAGAGGTATGGAGATAGTCCATGGCATGGTCGTTAAGATGACTGCATCTCACATGACCCAAGTTCTGACTTGTGTCCTCAACCAGATGACTTGGAAAATATCCCAGGAGTTTGTATATTGTGCAAAATAATGATAAAGTGAAAATATGGTGCAGAAGGGATTGTGGCATGACTATTTTACAGAGGTGGTGCTATCTCAAGTTCTTTCTTTCTCTGGGTATCTCTCTTTAGTGAGTGAATGTGCCTCCCAGCAATTTTTTTAAAATGAATAATATGGAGCCAGCAAGTGGCATGGTGGCTAAGGGTGCTGGACTACCACATGGCTGACTATGATTTGAGTCCTGGACTGGGTGGCTTGTTTTCTCACTTTCACTCTCTAATAATAATAACATAATAATCTGGAAAAAAATAAAAAGCTATTTGATGATGATGAAGATTTTAATGTCTTTGTATTGACTGATATACACAGTATTCCTTCTGGAAAAAGAAATGTAATACACTGTAAAGTTATATGTGATTCAATGTAATATAAACAAGATTATGATAAATAAAATGAATAATAATAACAAATTAAATTAAATAAGTAATTTTTTAATGAATATTAGGGGCAAGTAGGTGGTATGATTCATAAGGTACTGAAATTCCACATGACTGATTATAATTTGAGTCCCAGACCTGGCCACTTGCATTTCCACTTCCCTCTCTCTTTCTGTCTCTGTCTCTCTATGCTGAACACAAATGCCCTAGAGAAATTTTAAAATTAATAATAAATAAAATTAAATAAATAATTATATTCAAAAAGAAAAAATTAATAGAGAAAAAAGGGTTTGGGACACAGAAGAAAATAAACACATTCATGTGGGTGCCAAACCTATTCCTGAGACAAAAGTCTGGAGTATTTGCTGACTTTTGGAATAGAAATAGGTAATACAAGAAAAAAAATTCGATTAGTTATCATTCTAGTTCTTTTTTTTCTAAGAACTATTTATTTAACTCCATAATTATTATTATTAAAATTTGCTATAAGTCATGCGCACTCACCAGAGAGATTTAGGAAGGGAAAGTGAGAAAGCAAGTTACCATGTCTGAGACTCAAACTGCAATAAGTCTTGTGGGAGCCTAGGACTTTTGTATTATTTTAATTTATTTTATATATTCAATCACTCTACATCACTTTGCTTGTGAATTTTCCAACATGAATATATTTCTCACCAGTCCAGTTAGAGTTGCCTACATATTATCATCAACAGATAATAATCCATTTATATGCCCTGTAAATGTCTTGCCTCTTTGTTTTTCTCCTTAATGTCTTTCCTAAGACTCTCCTTCTCCCATCATCATCCCACACTAGAATCTTAACTGTCATGACACCTGCTGACCCCAACTGTAATTCTTTGAGATGATATTGGGTTGTAAGAGTCACAATGTAATTTTAGTTTTTTTTTTCTTTTCTATGGAAAAATGTGTCATGACTTTTTTGACAGCCCTATAATATTACCTCAGTATTACCTCATGTAAATAAATACTTGAGTAAATATTAGACACACCACCTATTTTTCTAAAAAAAAAAAAACAAAGAAATTGAAATGCAGACATACTTATTAATTTCCATAATCTTGGTTGCTGCTTTCCTGCTACATAACAATAAAAGTGAGTATGTCCAACAGAAACTGCATAATGTATAAAGGCAAAAAATATTATCAGCCTCTCAAATAAAAAGAGGTTATGCTTTCAATTGTATATAAATGGATACCTCAAAAAGAATCTTCCATCTTTCTATTATATAATTATAAAACCAATTCCTCAAACAATTGCTATATAGGATCAATCAAATTCCATTCAAGATTTAAATGTTTTAAAACAGTTTTCTTGGACCTGCAGTTGTCATAGTAATTTATTGCTGAATTCCAACATGGCCAAATGCAGTTCGAGTCCCAAACACGGTGTTGTGAAACTCATACTTTGTAGGTGTGTGTACATGTCCAAGATCCCAGGAAGAGAATGGAGAAAAAGAGACTGAAGCATGATCAACCTCTCTGAGGGTGATTTCTCACTTTTTCTCTCAATGTGTCTGTCTCTTTCTCGCTCTCTCTGGCAAGTACACATGCCCTAAGGCAAAAACCTCTACAAAAAAATTAAATCTGTTTTCAACATTTAAATAAAACTATTTATGATAATATTGATAAAAAATTAAAATGTACAATAAGAAAAGTAGGTACACAAAGTGACATGCTATATACAACAAAAAATCAATAGAAATTAGGATAGAGATAGAAATTAGGATATTCCAGGAGAATAAGATATTTCTTTTTTTCTGAACACTAAAAAAAGAAAACTATTCATGTCTATTGTAATGAACAAATAAAATAAGCCATGGAAATATAAAGTTTATTATAAGGAAAACGGAAGAAATTGTAGAAAAGATATCTGTAATAAATTTTCATCATTGATAGTATCATTCAGAGTCACAAGATAGACCAAGCAAGATCCTCAGATGCTGAGATCCTGTTTTAAATCACTTTGGTGCCACCTAAAGTTGAAAGAATTCTCCTAGTGTCATCAACATAGGTTCTTAATTTCTTATATCTTGGTATTACCTCGGGGATTTATCTGTGGAAAATTAAACAAAAATCACCATTTCCTTTAACATGACAATCAATTTGTAAAGTTAAATTGCTGAATCTCTGTTGTGTCACCAGATGCACAGCAGTGTGTCCAGTACAAAGCTCAAGAGTATCCAAACAGTGAAAGAACTCACTGCCTCCCCCAGGCTGTGACATTCCTAGCTTTTGAGGATGCTTTGGGGGCAGTTATGGCCTGCATGGCTCTGTGCTTGTTTGTCCTCACAGCTGTAGTTTTAGGAGTCTTTGTGAAGCACAGAGACACTCCCATTGTCACTGCCAACAACCAGGCTCTCAGCTTTATTCTGCTCATCTCCCTCCTGCTATGCTTCCTCTGTTCCTTGCTCTTCATTGGCCATCCTAACACAGCCACCTGTGTCCTCCAGCAAGTCACATTTGGCCTTGTGTTCACTGTGGCTGTTTCCACAGTGTTGGCCAAAACCATTACTGTGATTCTGGCATTCGAAGCCATGAGGCCTGGAAGAACCATGAGGTACTTGCTGCTATCAGGGGCTTCCAACTCTGTCATTCCCATTTGCTTCCTGTTCCAAATGATTATCTGTGGAATCTGGCTGGGAACCTCTCCCCCTTTCATTGACATAGACTCACATTCTGAGCCCAGAAACCTCATCATCACCTGCAACAAGGGCTCAGTCACTGCCTTCTACTGTGTCCTGGGCTACCTGGGCTTCTTGGCTCTGGGGAGCTTCACTGTGGCTTTCCTGGCCAGGAACCTGCCTGATACATTCAATGAAGACAAGTTTCTCACATTCAGCATGCAGGTGTTCTGCAGTGTCTGGGTCACATTTGTCCTTGTCTATCACAGCACCAAGGGGAAGTTCATGGTGGCTGTGGAAGTCTCCATTTTGGCTTCCAGTGCAGGGCTCCTAGGCTGCATCTTTTTGCCCAAGTGATACATTATTTTGATAAGGCCTGATAAGAATTTCTGGAAAGCTTTAAAAACCAGAAGATGTTCCAAATAAAATGTAAGGTTTATATCATAAGACTGTATCACAATATTAGGGTTTTGAACAATAAAGGTACAGATTTTATATTCTTATATTATAAAGTAAGTGAAAATGACTGACTTATTAAATAACTTTTAAATCAATCATTGTATGTATCTAATCTTTGACAGTTTTTATACTTTCTACTATAATTGGTATCTTAGATTGGTATTTCTTACATTATGGGTATTTCTTACATTATGGGTATGGGATTAATAGCAATATTTTATTAATTACTTAGTATTATGTTCTCCTCAAAACTTTTTACTTTTATATGGTCAGGAATAATGTCTTTACTTCCTTATCTGTTTTATTGATTTGTATCTTCTCTCTCTGTTCCAGGAAGGTCTTGCTTTATTTAACATCATTTTTTTTATTTTTATGACCATAATTTATTTTAATTTGACCAGAGAGTCAGGGAGAGTGAGAAAGCAAGCCCTCAGGTCTGGGACTCAAACTGCTGTCCATCATGTGGGAGTACAGTGCTCTCAACTATTACACCACCTTCTGGCCACTGAAATTCAAAAATTATGCCAAGAACATAGATTGGGTAAAGAGCAGTAGTTCAATAAATGGTGCTGGATATAGTGGTTATCCATGTCAGAAAGAACAGATTACAAACTTAAATGTAAGACACAAAACAGGACTACAGAAGAAAAAATAGGGGAAATGCCTTAGGTAGTGATCTAGGTGCAATTTTTTTTTTTTTTTTTGAGAGGTTTTTCTCTATAGGGCGCGTGTGCTCGCCAGACAGACAGAGAGAGACAGAGAGACAGAAAGCGAGAAATCACCCCCAGGAGGGATGGTCACGCCGCAATCCCTTCTCCTCCATTCTCCTCTCAGGATCTTGGGCATGCACGCACACGTGCTCGGCATGAGTTTTAAGCCACCGGGTCCGGAACGTGAACCGCGGTCGACTACGTGGGAGTCCAGCGACATAGCCATTACGCTATCTGCTGGTTCCCGGAGCAAATTTTTTTAAAAAGACCTGAAAATCAGAGGCAACAAAAGCAAAACAAAACAAAACCCACAATATTATAGCTAACTAAAATGACTCTGCCTGGGGAGTAATGAACAGCGTGAACAGATATGCTTCAAGAGAGGTTCAGTATATTTTTAATCTATTCATTCTGGTGAATAATCAATTCATATTCAGAGTATATAAGAAAGTCAATAAACCCAAAAGCAAAAAATAAAAAAACCTGATTACAGAATTAAATCAAGACATGAATATATATTTCTAAAGGAGACATACAATAGTCAAGTATATTTAAAAAGTGCTCAATATTACTAATTACCAACAAAATATAAATCCAAACTACAATGAGGTTTATATTCTTATAAAGTAAGTGAAAATGACTGACTTATTAAATCACTTTTAAATAATTTAATATGTTAGAATGACCATTTTCTATGAGGCAAAAAAGTAACAAATGCGAAGAGATAAAACATGACACACTGTAAGGTTAACTTACATGGGAAGGGTTAGATTTTACATCTCAAGATCTCCCTGAGTGTGCTGGGCATACTTGTACCCACAATGTGGGGCTGGATGAGGCTGGGGTTAGCTAATGTGTTGAGATACTTTGGGGAGTGCTTGTTTCTCTATGGGTCTCTCTAGTCCTCTTTTTGTCTCTTTTACTCATGAAAATAAAGAAATTTGAAGTGTCTTGTGTTTTCTGGGGGGAGAGGTTGCAATAATGCACATGTGCTCAACAAAGAGACAGAAATGGAGAGAGGGAAAGTGAGAAACTATCCCGTGGGGGGCTAGCCTTACCACCATCCCTTCTCTTCCATTCTCCTTTAAGGACACACATGCACACTCTCACACACACGTGCTCAATCTGATTTATAAGTTGCTGAGTCCAAAATTCAAACCATAATTGTTCATGCAGGAGTCCAGTGCCTTAACCATGACACCATCTGGTATCAATTTTGAAACAATTTTTCAAAATAATGCTGAGCTACTAGGTTCTGTGTCCCACATGGTAAACTGCGTGACTGGATGGCTTAATAAAATACTATGCACATGTGTGCATGTGTACTGAAATAGTACAAAGAGAAAGATGGAGAAGGTATTGCCCATATCCTTTAATGGGTGCTTTCTCTCTCTCTCTCTCTCTGACTCTCTCCAGTGACAAGTGCACGTATCCTGTAGCAAAAATTAAAAACAAAAAAACTAACTATATTTTGAGTCAATAGTTTGGAACAGTACCTGCTACCAAAGACTACCCAGGAAGTTCCCTGAAAGTCCCTTCAGCATGACCACTGTTCCTCCTCCTGCTGTGGTTATGGAGGAGTGAGGCTGTGCCCCACCAGAAGATCAGCAAAGACCTAGGAGGCCAGGGAGACATAGGTAGCATTCCTGAATTATGATCCTGCAAGTTTTTCCATCATTGGGTGGATCTCACAAGTCTCTAAGTCTCCTTCTGGAGGCTGGAACAACTGTAGGCAGAAAAATAAGCCCTGAAAGGCATCTCTGGGCTGACCTGGTCTCTTGGGTTTGGACATGGCTCTTGAAATATTTCCTTTGTGTCCCTTTCATTTCTTTTTCTTTTTCTTTACTTTTTCCTTTTCCCTTTATTTCTTTCTTTTTATTTCTCCTTTCTTTACTTTTTTTTTTAAATTGTCATTTGGCTTTTACTTATTTTAAGTCTTATATTTTATAAATCTATGCTGATAGCATATCTCTTTTAGTTTAACCCTTCTAATAAGTTGGCAAAAGCACCACTACCAATAACAAATATACTGAAATTCTAGTTTTTATGTGATTTTGAACAGTTGTCTGAAGATAATTATGAAATATATCTTAGTTTTACTTAGATAATGAAGAATTCAAGAGCCAGCATGTGGCATGGTAGTTAAGACACTGAACTCCCACATGACTAACAATAATTCAGGTTCCAAACCTGGTGGCTTGCTTTCCCACTCTCCTTCTCTCTAGTCAAATTTTGAAATAAAAAAATATAATAGTGGGACCAGAAAATGGTGTAATGGCTATGTTGCTGGACTCCCATATAGTCAACCATGATTTGAGTCCTGGACCCAGTGGCTTAAACATGCTGGGTGCATGTGCATGCGTGCCCAAGAACCTGAGAGGATAATGAAAGAGAAGAGATTGTGGCGTGGCCATCCTCCCTAGGGGGTGATTTCTCGCTTTCTGTGTCTTCTGTCTTTCTGGTGAGCTCATGAGCCCTATAGCAAAAAACTCTCCCAAAGAAATGATAATAAAAATTAAATAAATGATTGTTTTTAAAAAGTATTCAAAGGTTAAATTTAACTTGATACTAAATCTCAACAGTGATTTTCAAAAGCATCTGATCTTACAAATTATTTATAAAGTATGTAAACTGTTCTTTATTTGATAGTAAGTTATTCTTTATTTGATAGTATACTCACATCACACTAAAATGTCTTTTAATAAGTAAAAGGCAGTATTTCAGATACAGGAATTCTAATTGGATTGGCATAGTTAAGATCAAAAGTATACAGTAGACATTAGTATCTTCAGCTCTTGCTTTAATGGGTTAATCAACACACAAAAAAAGCACAGGTGAGTCTGCTTGGTTTCAAATAGTGAAGGGATTCCCCCAGTATTTATATTTTCATATAACCAGTTACATATAAGCCTAAATAAAAAATGAATCTCCAATAGATTTTTGTTTCATTTTTGCTTTTTTGTTAGAGCTTATTTCTTTAGGGCACATGCACTTTCTGGAGAAGAAAGATAAAGTGAGAAGGAAAATGAGAAATCATTCTTCAGGGAGAATGGCCATGCCACAGACACTTCTTCTCCATTCTCCTCCTGGGATCTTAGGTACATGTGAAAATGTGTCTGATGTAATTTTCAAGACACTACATCCATGACTTAAAACATAATCAACCATGTGGGAGTCCAGAGATTTATTCCCCATCATCTGCTGATTTTCCAGTAAGTTTTGAGATGGCATTCATAGTTTTCATAAAAAGATGAGCATTATTAATGATTTGCCAATTATATCTTAGCAAGGGCAAACAGTTAAAGCATTTACTGAATAGAAATTACTATCAAAACTTAAAAACCAATAAATTTTATTTCATCATAAGCCAGGCTTACCTACAGCAGGACTGTCCAACAAAAATATCCCATCAGCCAATCATTTGATTTATGCTGTAGGATATCAATTAATTATAGTACACATAAAAAGATGAGACATGGATCCAGCAGGTGATGTGGTGCTTAAGGTACTAAACTACATGACTGGCCACAGTTAGAGTTCTGAACTAGGAGGTTTTTATTTTTTCTTTTGGCTTTTTAATTTTCTCCCTCTGTCTCTCTCTGATCAAATTAAATAATAAAAACTAAATTCCTCAAAACCTTAAAATAGAACTACCATATGATCCAGCAATTCCACTCCTGGGGACCTACCCGAAGGACAGGAGAGGACTCAGTTGGAAAAGCTCTTGAACAACTATTTTCATTGCAGCATTATTCATGATTGCTAAGATGTAGAACTAAGACGAGTCGCCCTTTCTCTGAAATACATAAGTCTCATAGAAAACATCCCTGCAGAGATTAAACATCCAATTATTACAGAGTATTAATACTGGGCTTCATTTTAGGAAACTTGAATAAATCCTTCTTATACTATATTGAAGGGTAACATTAACCACTCTTTATATGCTATAAATATATTGTAAAATGGTAAGTGACTTATATGTAAAAATTTGAGTTAAACATGGTGAATACATGCTACTAAAGAGTTTCTTAGGGACTTTAATATGATAAATATATTGTAAATTCCCAGTAAAGAAATATATAGTATTTATCAAATCTCCACAAGAAAGTCATCTTTTAAGTAATACACATTAAACCGGCAGGTGGTGTGGTAATTAGGGCACTGGTTTTGCACATGGCTGACCATGGCTTAAATCCTGGACCTGGGAGCTTGCTTTCTCACTTTCCCTCTCTCTCTGTCTTTCTGGTCAAATTAAAATAATAATTATAATAAATGAATAATTCTTTAAAAAATAGAATACACATTAATATCCACTAGGGTTTTACTGTCCTATAGAAATGAAGGTCTTTGATTTTGTAAATTTTGTTAATTCTAAGGAAATAGGAAATCTGTTCAGTACTGAACTTTATTGCTAAAAGAGGGTAGTATGGATCCAACAAGTGGTGTGAGGGTTACTCACGATTCCACATGGCCAACCTCATGGTTTCAGTCCCAGATGGGACAGGTTGAAAATCATGCTGCATACATGCCCAAAGTCCAGAGTGTGAAAACAGAAGAGAAAGGATTGCAGCATGGCCGATTCCTCTGGGGGGAGATTTTTCACTTGTACCTTTCTCTATCCTTCTGGTATTATGCCCTATAGCAAGAAAAAAATTACAAATTACTGTCAAATGAAAAAATATATGCATATATGAGAATGTAACAAAGTAATATGTTCACTACTGTGCTACAAGTAGGACAGAAAACCAGTAACATGATCACTACTATGTTTTAAGCCATTTCATCCACATGTAAAATGCAAACAAGCTCACTTCTAAACCTCTATACACTTGTGAAAATATGGACCAAACCACAGAGTGCTTCCATGTGAAACAAAAAAGAGCCAAATATGAGAAATCACGTACAGGGACCAGCAGTTAGCGTAATGGCTATGTCGCTGGACTCCCACGTAGTCGACCGCGGTTCGAGTCCCGGACCCGGCAGCTTAAACTCACGCCGGGCGCGTGTGCGTGCATGCCCAAGATCCCGAGAGGAGAATGGAGAAGAAGGGATTGCGGCGTGGCCATCCCCCCTGGGGGGGTGATTTCTCGCTTTCTATCTCGCTGTCTCTCTCTGTCTGTCTGGCGAGCACAGGCGCCCTATAGCAAAAACCTCTCCAAAAAAAAAAAAAAAAAAAAAAAAAACGAAATCACGTACAAACAGGACAAGCAGTGGCATAATGGCTATGTTGCAGGACTCCCATAAAGTTGACCACAGTTCGAGTCCCAGAACCAGTGGCTTAAATTCACAGTGGGTGCATGTGTGTGTGCCCAAGATCCCAAGAAAAGAATGGAGGAAAAGGGATTGGGGTGTGGCCATTCCCCCACGGGGTGATTTCTCACTTTTTGTCTCTCTTTCTCTGTCTTTCTGGAGAGCACATGCTCCCTATAGCAAAAACCTACCTCCCCCCCCAAAAAAAGAAAAAGAAATCATGTACAGAAAAAATGAAGGGAATAATCAGAGATTAGAAATTAGAGCTACTCCGGCTATGTCGCTGGACTCTCATGTAGTCGACCACAGTTCGAGTCCCAGACCTGGTGGCTTAAACTCACGCAGGGTGCACATGCATGCATGCCCATGATCCTGAGAGGAGAATGGAGGAGAAAGGATTGCAGCGTGGCCATCCCCCCTGGGGCAAATTTCTCACTTTCTGTCTCTCTGTCTCTCTGTCTGGTGAGCACATGCACCGTATAGTAAAAACCTCTAAAGAAAAAAGAAAAAAAAAGAAGTTAGAGCTACTCCAGCTTCACTTGGACTGGTGAGTCTAGTTTGCCACAAGAAGATCACACAAGCCTTAGGTGCAGAATCTTCTGAGTATAAAGAACAAAGGGATCAGGAGCTCTTGTGAGGAGAAAACATAACTAAGCAACATGATTTAAACCCTTTCTTCCAACCACATGTTCATTCTCAACCATATTTACCTCAACCATATTTATCTGTTGTGCATACTGTCACTCTGAATAGTATTTTTTAGAAAGATTTCTATTTAGTGAATGAAAATGTAGAAGCACCAATCTTGGCACACCTCCTACTGTGTGAGTGGGAGAAGCAGGAGGAGCACAGTGGAGTGGGGACTTTCATCGTATCACCCCTTCAAGGTATAGTTGGCAGGACAAAGGTCCTCCACTCCTGACTCTCAGTTATCACTCTCCCAACTTGTAATTAAATGACAGATGCAGGCCAGACCAAAGCCTGGTGGCTTAGGCAGCTGGATTCCACCAAGATAACCCTGTGGTTTTAGTCCCATACCTGGTGTCTTGAGAGACTCAGTAGGTAAGTGGGTGTTCATGTCCCAAATCCTGTAAGGCTGAACAGGTGGAAGAGAAAGGTTTGCAGTGTTACCATCTCCATAGGGTGCTTTCTTACTTACTTTCTTTCTTTCTATTTTTTTTTTTTTTTTTTTTTTTTTTTTTTTAGAGAGGTTTTTTCTATAGGGCGCGTGTGCTCACCAGAAAGACAGAGAGAGACAGGGAGGCAGAAAATGAGAAATCATCCCCCAGGGGGGATGGCCATGCCACAATCCCTTCTCCTCCATTCTCCTCTCAGGATCTTGGGCACGCACGCACACGCACCCAGCATGAGTTTAAGCCGCTGGGTCCAGGACTCGAACCACGGTCGACTACATGGGAGTTTAGCAGCATAGCCATTACACTAACTGTCCCAGGGTGATTTCTTACTTTCCATCTCTCTGATGAGTTCGTGTTCGCTCTGGCAAATAAAAACCAAACAAACAAAAAATAAAATAAAATAAAAACAAACAAATAAGTAGGACTTTGATAACACCCAGCAGGTGGCATCATGCTTTGAGCATGAGGCTGAGAGACACAGAAAGATAGAGACCCCATCCACATTAGGATCTTGATGCCACAATACATCCCAGCCCCAACCAGTCCCATATAAGGGGCACACATGAACATTGCTAGTCACAAGACATGATGTGTTAGTCACATCATTCTGTTGTGACTAACAGAGACACTGGAGGACCTCACAAGAAAAGTGGAGAAATGAGGCTTGAACATACCAATCTGAACCTCTTCCTAGAGTGTGGCCTATTGAGCTGAGACCTCTGAGAAGCCCCACATCAAAGCCATCTCCACTAGGCCACCTGTTGGCTCCATCACAGCCATCTCTAATGTGAAGTTTCCTGACATCTCTTGCTCTGTATATTCTGTCTCTGTATCAGCGCAGGGGAGTCAAGGGTGGAAAGTGCCAACATCACTACTTGTTCCCAAATATTTTCTGATAGAAAGGAGCATTTGATCTGAACACCTGGTCATGTGGATTAAAGTGTAGCACTTCATCAGGCTCAGCAGGTGGTATGGTGGTTAAGGCACTAGACTGTGGCATGGCCAACCATGGTTCGAGTCCCAGACTTGGTGGCTTGTTTTCTCATTTTTTTCTCTTTTCCTTTTCTGTGTGTGTGTGTGTGTGTGTGTGTGTGTGTGTGTGTGCACGCACACACATGCATGCATTTGTGTGTGTGTGTGTGTGTGTCTTTCTCTCTAATGAAAATATGTACCTTGTCTTAAATTGAAAAATAATAATGATTACAAAAGAAATAAATAAATAATTCTAGAAAAAAAAAGTTCAGCACTTAGTGACAGAAACTACCATGGTGTTGGATTGGAAAATCACAAGGCCCTGCAGAAGTAAGTTATTTGAGACCTCTTAAGGATTCTGCTTTTGACTCATGAAATCAAAAGTTGAATTGAACCCAGTCACATTGATGTAGTCACTAGAGCACCACTGTGAGATAAGGAGCCACATGGGATCCTGGGCAGTTCTGAGTTTCAAATCCTGGGTCTTAGAATGTAGGGTGTTCCTTGGGGTGCTTCTGTGACTGTGTTGGCCTGGAACTCAGGGGGAGATCATGCAGTGACAAGATCCTACTGTTGGTAGTGTGTGAGTGCTTTTATTCAACTCCCCTTGGAGGGGACACCTGGAAGCTTGCCCTCGTTTCTCCTGGACGTCAGTCTAAGCACCTTTCCCTTTGCTGATCTTCAAGTGTATCCTTTCACTGTAACGGCCTGTGATCACTACACAGGCTTGCTGAGCTCTATAGTCTTAGTCAATGTTTCAGCCTGGGATGCTCTTGGGAAACTTAAGATCCCCAGTGGTATTGGCAAAATGAGCACAACTCACCACATGGCTGTGTCCTATGACAGCTCTCGACTGACAACAAACTTTCTGATTTGGGGATGGCAGTTCTAAGGTGGACTGACAGCATCTTGTTTAGAAGTTTTTATACCACCAGCAACTGGTAGAGAAACTCCGGTTAAGTAAAATAGGGACAAAACGGCTTAGTGGAATAGATGGGGTGTGTTTTTCTCACAGTGATGAAGGACACGACAACAAGGAATTTTCCAGGCCACCATTAGTCCTGTAGACACATGGAGGAGCCATCATCATTGCTCTCCTGGTCTGCATAAGGAGCACCAGGGCAGGCCAACAGCGCAGAGTGCCTACCCCTCCACTTCAGGAAGTAAACTGGCCAGTGTGGGTCAATCACACAGGAACACCCAGAAATCAATGTGAATGACATCCAGTGACAGAATTTCTGGTTTTCCCATTTTTTATTAGTTTCCCTTTATAGGCAGTGATGTTGATTTTTCCTTATGGAGGTGCTCAAGAAAATGAGGCCCTAGATGGCAATATCAATGCTAGGCATTCCAAGGACTCTATGTGTGACCCTGCCCCTCAGCAGTCACTCTGCTCTGCCAGTTGGAATAGAGCTGGGCTCACTTGGATCTCTTTTATACCCTCTCTGTCTCTGAGTATTCCATGGGCCCTGACCACAAAAAGGCCCCTGAGGAGCCTATGTGGGCAGTGTACTGCTGCTTGAGGCCTCTGGCACTTCTGGTTCCTGTTATCAAAGGATTTGTCAGTTCTCACCCACAAGGATTCTGAGAACTTGAAATAACAGGTCCAAATATGATTGTAACCAACCAATAAACTACAAACAACAATTATAACTACAACAATTAAAAGGTTTTTCGTTTGTTTCTTTAGGGCTTTTGCCTTTACTGGAGAGAAACAGAGGAAAGAGAGAGAGAAAGTGAGAAAATACCTCTCACATGGGTTGGACATGCCACAATTTCTTCTCCTCCAATCTCTTTTCAGCTTTGGATACACATGTACATGTGCCTGGTGTGATTCTCAAGCTGCCATATCCAGAACTGCAACCCCAGAATTGCTCATATGGGATCCAACTGCCTGGACCTCCATGCCATCTGCTGGCCTGAAGTGCTGTTTGTAATTATACAACTGTAAGCTTCAGAACAGTTCTGTTTCTTCTGACACCATCCTCACCCCCACCCCCCAAAAATAAACCTCTATTACAATTATTTTATTTCTTTTTATTTTACCTAATTAATTAATTTATTTATTTTTGTACTCTTGTTCAAACATCTGCTTTACCTTCCAAGCAGATGAAACTTAAAATAGTGCAGAGGTTCAAAGGAAGGATCTTCAGTTCTGAGAGGCAAGGAAGCACTACCACAGGCTCTGAAACCTGGTTGGCTCCTGGTCCCCGTGAGTTAATTATATGTCCTGACTTTTACTCCCTAAACACACACCCAGGCAGCAGCCACTTTATGTTTTTAGAGTGAAAGTTGTAAAGGTTCCCTGGAGGTGATTTTCACAGTCAGCTTCCAGGACACATTTCAGGTGCGGCTGTGGTGGAAAGAAATTCTCTAAGAGGCCAGTAGGTGGTGTAATAATTAAGGCACTGGACTCCCATATGGCCAGTCATAGTTGGAGTCCCAGAGCTGGTGGCTTGTAAATAATACGTGGCACATCTGTACACATGACCAAAATTCTAAGAGGAAGATGAAGAAGGTATTGTTTGTAAACAAAGACTCAAACGGAACTGCTAGAGATGAAGTCTATAATACAAGAAGTCAAAATCTCCCTTGAAAGTATTAAAAGCAGACTAGATCATTCAGAAAATAGAATCTCAGATGTAGAAGAGAAAATGGCTGGCTTAGAAAAATCCACCATGAAGACTGAGAAAATGGCTCAAAAATTTGAGAATAATATGCAAGAAGTACTGGATACCATCAAACGTCCAAATATCTGGATAATTGGTATTCCAGAAGGTGAAGAGACCCATAAGGGCATTGATAATCTATTCCATGAAATCTTGCAAGAAAACTTTCCAAACCTAGAGAGGCATTCGAAGATCCAGTCCCAGGAAATACAAAGGACCCCAAATAGAATCAACCCAAGAAGATCTTCTCCAAGACACATTATAGCCAGGTTGACCAAAACCGCAGACAAAGACAAGATATTAAGATTGGCAAGAGAGAAACATCAAGTTACCTACAAAGGACATCCCATCAGGTTAACAGCCGATCTCTCATCGGAAACAATGCGAGCGAGGAGAAAATGGGAAAATATATTCAAAGTGTTACGAGAGAAACAATTTCAGCCAAGAATACTGTACCCGGCAAGATTATCTTTCAGGTGGGAAGAAAAGACAAGAACATTCTCAGATAAACAAAACCTGAAAGAATTTACCAGCACCAGACCAGATCTCCAAGAAGTTCTCAAGGTTGTGCTGTATCAAGAAAATTACACACACACACACACGAAAATAAGAGTCCAAAAACTATGAAAGTGGCCAACTTAATCATAGAGACAAGTCTGGAGTTGAATATTATATCCCAGAATTTAATCAGGAAAATTGAACCAGAACAGAAGATAAAAGTACATGAGAATGATAGGTTCATGCACCTTCCATTTGAACAGAATCCTAACTTGTTTCCTGGCTTTAAGCAAAGTTCCTTGGCATTTCTTTGAGCTAAGTTAAAACTGGTTTTCTTAGTAGTAATGAGTGAACTCACCATTGAAAGTAGTTAGATTATGTAGGAAATTGTGTGATCAATGCAACGTGGGTGGGAAGGGTATGAAGGACAATTGTAGACACCGGAGGTGGTGTGAGAGGAGGGTGGGAAGGGACAGAGGGTCAGAAAGCGGGGTGGAAGTAATTCTAGGAACTAGTAATGGAAAATTTTTTGTAATGTGCATGATTGTGTCACTATGCAGTGTGTACTGGATGGGGGATTGCATTTTATATGCTGTGATGAAGCTTAGGGAAGGAATGTAAATTGAGTCACAAAAAAAAAAGTTTCAGGAAAAAAAATATATCTATTCAATGACTGTGGCAGGATATGTAGCCACAGCTAGGTGCTACTTTATAGGATGCGTAAAGTAAGACTTGTGTTCATGGAAATGTGTGTATCACCTGTGTTTGCTATGAGGGTATTTGGATTGACTAGGGTCTTTGGCGATACAATAAAATGTGAGGAGAAAACAGTATAGAAAGCAAACATAGATACCAGAGACAGTGTGGGAGGAGAGTGGGAGATGGCAGAGGGTAAGAGATAGAGAATCAAGGATCAGTGGGGGGGAAAGCAAAACATACAGAAGACAAGAAATGGAAGATCATTTGCTGACAATAACATGTTTGTTGATGTGCTTGATTGAGACAGTATACAGTGTACCCTGGATGGAAAATCTCATTTTGTATGCTGTAATGATGTTCAGTGAATGAATGCAAATAAATAAATTGAAATAAAAAAAAGAAGGTATTGTTTCATGGTCATCCCCACTGAGTGGTGATTTTCCACTTTGAGTGTCTTTTCTGTCTCTCTACAGGGAGCACACATGAACTATGGCAAAAGCCTTAAAGTTTAAAAATAGTTAAATTAAATTTTTAAAAAGGGGACCCTCTTACATGGTGGAAATTAGTACAAATTCTGTGGAAAACAATATGTAGGTTTCTCAAAAGTCTACAAATAGTATTACTATCTGACTCATTAAACCCACTTCTTGGTATTTATCAAAAGAATAGAGAAAACAATCAGAAAGCATTTGCACATTCATGTTTATTGCAGCATTACTTATAATTGCTAAAACATGGAACCAACTTAAGTGTCCAAATATTGATGACTGGTTTGAAAAACTGTGGCACATATGTACTATGAAATACTATATAGCTATAAGAAACAATGAGATTCTATCATCTTACTCAAAATGGATGAACATAGAAGACTTAATGTTGAGCAAAGTGAGCCAGATTCTGAAAGATATACATTGGATAGTCCCATGCAATTTGTACTGAGTGTCTGATCTCAATGGCAGATGTTGAGAAATCTGAAAATGTGATGATGGGGAGGATGGCTGTAGATGGTAGAGACTGTAAGAAGGAAGAATGGATGGTAGAGAGTGGGTGCTAGAGGGTGGGTGTTAGGTACAAAGCTAGAAAACATTTGACAGATGGAAAATGTAAAGTTTTCCACTGGAGAAAAACTATATATACATATATATATATATATATATATATATATATATATATATATATATATATTTCTTCCTGAAAAATATAGCTTCTCTATTCAAGTGTAGAAAGAAATAGTAGAGAATTACACATAACTACAAAAAATTCCTCTCTAAAGAGGACCTTTTTTACATTAAAATATAATTAACCTTTGAACTTTTGAGTCAATAACTTTAGACTGTAGAATTTTATTCTATTGAATAAATTATGGATTGCCTATTTTTAAAAAGAGCTTTTTTAATTACAGAAAGACTTTACTTAATTGTAGAAAACCCTAACTTGTTTATTTGTATTTATTAGAAGTACAGTGTAATTAATAATACTAATAATATTTCACATTCAATAATAAATTATGAAAACATTTTATATTTGTTGCCTATTTTATCCATATAATAACCACTGGAGTTAGGAGGGCACAGATGTGCATGTGTTCAGCATGTTTTTTTCAGGCTGCAAATTCTGCAAGTCAAAACATACAGTTGAGCATGTGGGATCCATTTCCTGCATTCACCACACCACCAGCAGAACCTGAGGCTTCTTTCTTATTTTTTAATGTAGAATTATTTATCTAATTTTAATAATTGTTATTATTTTTACTTTTGTTATAGAGCACCTGCTCTCACCAGAGGGAGACAAAGTGAAAGAGAGAGGCAAAGTGAGAGAAGAAGGCACCAACTCCAGGACCTGAACCACAGTCAGTCATGTTTAGTTCAGTTCCTCAACCACCAAGCCACTTACCAGCCCCTTGTGATTGTTATTTTCAAATTTGATTAGAGAGAGACAGAAAGAAAAAATGAGAAAACAAGACACCAGATCTAGGATTCAAACCTCGGTTCAGCCATGTCAAAGTCCAGTGCCTTAATCACCATGCTACCTATTGGCCCTTCCAGTTTTTGAAAGGGAACAAAAAATGTGTCAAAGAAAAATATTTTTTTCTATACAACAAACCCTATTTCAATATAAATTTGTGGGTGTAATTTGTTTATATTATGGTCCCCTGGAATTTGTCTATTATTGTTGTATTATAGTTTCATAATATTTGTTACTGTCAGGTAATATTATTGGAAGTTACTCCCATTGCTTTAATTCATAAATTGTTTGGCTGATTGTACAGAAATGTATATTTTATGTTTAGATAAACTTTAGAATATTTCTGGTACTTTTTCTATGAAAATATTGGAATTTTGATGGGAAGCCACTAAATTTACAGATGAGTTTTGGGAAATTGGTCATTTTGTAAAATGCTTTGTAACTTTTTTTTATCTATGCATGTTACATACAATCAAGTCTTTTTGTGTCCCCTGATAAATTTTTCTTTTCTCGTATATTTTCTTTTCTCATACTTTTCTTTTTTAGAAACATGTGGAGGGCCAGCCAGATGATGTGGTGGTTAAGGTGGCTGGATGCACAATTCAAATCCCTGACTGATGGCTTGAAAAATACAATGGGGGCATGTGCATATGTGCCTGATATCCTGAGAAAAATGGATGCGAAGAAATTATGGTGTGATCATCTTTCCTGAGAGAGTGCTTTCCTACTTTTTCTCTTTCTCTCTGTGTTTCTTGGATGGGTGTAGGTACCCTATAGCAAATTAAAAAATAAAAAACCCGGGACCAGCAGTTGGCATAATGGCTATGTCACTGGACTCCCATGTAATTGACCATGGTTCGAGTCCCAGACACGGTTGCTTAAACTCATGCCAGGTGCATGTGCATGCATGCTCCTCTCACTAAGATCCTGAGAGGAGAATGGAGGAGAAGAAATTGTGGCATGGCCATCCCCCTTGGGGGGAGATTTCTTGCTTTCTACCTCTCTGTCTCTCTCTGTCTTTCTGGTGAGTGCACACGCCCTATAGCAAAAACCTCTCCCAAAAAAATAAAAAATTTAAAAACAAAATATGAATACATGTGATATTACACATATATACCATCTTCATATAACTTTTGTTGTGTTTTACAGTGTTTCCGAAATTGAACCTATAAGACATAAAATATGGCTCACTCCTAGAAACTCTTTCCCATACATGTTTTTATTCATCTCTTCCTTAATTACCTCTTTTTGCCTCCTTCCCTTAGGTTTCAGATGTTTGGATTAATGTTCCTGTGAGCTCTTATATAGTACTTCTGTGTGTGTATTTATTTCAGTTTATGCCTATGGTGTGTGTTTGAGGGGCTAGTTTATTATGTGTCTTTAAAAGCCAGTTTCCCAAACTGTAGGAAACTGACACTCCAACGTTGGTTCTAAAAGTACAGTTGTTAGACATGTTGAGTGATGCTGTTTAATGATGTTTATTTGATGTGGTCTTATTTTGTATTGTCCTATTTACTAAAGATGTTTAACATATTTTGTACATTTATTAAACATTTTGTAATTTTCTATATTAAAGTATCTGTCCAAGTGTATTACTAATTTTCTTTGGGAGGACTCTATTTTCTTCTAACTATAAAAGTTTAGTAACTACTTCAGAGGAGGAAGCAGGAGAGATCATGAGTTAGCAAGACCCTACTACTTTTTTTTTTTTTTTGTTTTTTTATTTTTTAGGTTTTTGCTATAGGGCATGTGTTCTCTCCAGAGAGGGAGAGAGAGACAGAGAGAGAGAGAGAGAGAGAGAGAAGGAAAATAAGAAATCACCCTCCAAGGGGGATAGCTATGCAGCATTCTGTTCTCTTCCATTCTTTTCTTGGCATTTTGGACACATGACAAACACGCATTCAACATGATTTTCAACCTGCTGAATCTAGGACTTGAACTGCAGACAGCCACATGGGGGTCCAGTGCCTTAACCACCACATCACCTGCTGGCCCCATGTAAAAAGATTTCTGTTCAAAGTGTTCTTAGTGTCACACCATGGAAAAGGAAGATAAGCACAAAACTGTCCCTAATCTCAGTGGTCTGTTTGGGCATAAAACAGGTCAGGCCCCTAGATTCTCTTACACAGGTGGCAAAAAGAACAAAGGCATTCCTCACCTGGGGAGAGGATACACTAATGGATTATTTGGAGAATCCCAGGGAGTAAATCCCTGGAACAAAAATTATCTTCACTGGCGTTAAAAAGAAGTCAGAAAAAGTGGAGTTGATAGTTTATCTCAAAAAAGCTACTAATCAGTAATAGTTGGCCACTGCCAGGCTAGCAGGTGGCATAGTGTTTAAGGTGCTGGCTTTTTACATGGCTGACTGTGGTTTAAGGCCTAGACCTGGTAGCTAGAAACTCATGCTGAGTCATGGGCTTGTGTGCACAAAATCCCAAGAGGAGAATGGAGGAAGAGGGATTTCAGCATGGCCATTCCCCCTGGAGGATTATTTCTCACATTCCCTCTGTCTGTCTCTCTGATGAGCAAACATGTAATATAGCAAAGATTTCTTTAAAAAAAAAAAAGTACTTGGCCACTGTGTTATTTGCAATAAAATGGAAATTTCACTTTTTAAAAAGAATTATTTTTTATTTAATTCCATTTGTTTTTATATTTTTATTTATTTATTTTTTGAGAGGTTTTTGCTATAGGGTGCGTGTGCTTGCCAGAAAGACAGAGAGAGACAGAGAGATAGAAAGCAAGAAATCACATCCCAGGGGGACTTGCCACACCACAATCCCTTCTCCTCCATTCTCCTCTCTGGATCTTGGGCATGCCTGTACACATGCCCAGCATGAGTTTAAGCCACCGGGTCTGGGACTCGAACTGTGGTCAACTATGTGGGAGTTCAGTGACATAGCCATTACACCAAATGCTGTTCCCTCCATTTGTTATTATTATTATTAATTTGACTTGAGAGTCAGAGAGAGAGAAAGGGAACTCAGAAAAGAATACCTCCAGTTCCAGGACTCAAACTATGGTCAGCCATGTGGGAGTCCAGTGCCTTAACCACCATGCCACTTGCTGGCCCCATGTCTCCTTCTTCATCTGTATCATAATTCTTTTGATAACATTACTGTTTATTGTCATTATTATTATATACTATACATAACTGGATCTATCTTATATGACAGGCACTACAATAGGTTTGTTTACACCGGTATCGCCACAATCACATGAGTAATGTTTTGTGCCATGGCATCTACAACTACAAAGCTCCACTGTAATCTAGGGGACCAACATCATATACATGGTCTATCATGGCCAAGACATTGTTATACACACATGACTGCATATAGACGCAGCTTTTTGTAAAATACTACTACAACAGTGTTAACAACTAACCTCTGAACTTATTTCTCTTCTCAGATATAAACGTTGCAATCTGATCTTTCCATATATTTTCTTTTCTTTCCCTCTCTCCCTCTCCCCTGTCTCTTTCTCTCTTTCTCTTCACCCACTCCCTCCAAACACAGACATAAACAACTATGTAAGTATAGTCTTGCTTGAATTGCATAAATGACTTAATAGCCTACTTATTTAGAAATTAACTTTTTATTCCCCAACAACATGTCTCGGGCATTTTCATATCATCACATCCTTTTCAAATACTCTATAGTGTGGTACAATAGAATCAGAAATATTTATCAATGAATCACTAAGTTGATTCCATATTGCCTTTTTTTTTTGAGAGGTTTTTGCTATAGGGTGTGTGCGCTTGCCAGAAAGACAGAGACAGAGAGACAGAAAGCAAGAAATCGCCCCCCAGGGGAGGATGGCCATGCCGCAATCCCTTCTCCTCCATTCTCCTCTTGGGATCTCGGGCACGCACGCACACGTGCCCAGTGTAAGTTTAAGCCACCAGGTCCGGGACTCGACTACATGGGAGCTCAGCAACATAGCCATTACGTTAACTGCTAGTCCCCCATATTTTCTTTTTAAAAAAATATTTTATTGGGACCAGCAGTTAGCATAATGGCTATGTGGCTGGACTCTCATATAGTCTGCCGCAGTTCGAGTCCCGGACTCAGTGGCTTAAACTTATGCTGGGCACGTGTGCGTGTGTGCCCAAGATCCCTAGAGAAGAATGGAAGAGAAGGGATTGTGGCCTGGCCATGCCCCCTGGGAGGGTGATTTCTCACTTTCTGTCTCTCTGTCTCTCTGTCTTTCTGGTGAGTACACATGCCCTATAGCAAAAAATTCTCCCAAAAAAACATTATTTTTGTTATTTGCATTTAATTACTATACAGCTTTACAGTGTACAACATGACTTTTCCCAGCATGAATACAGTGTGTATCAGTCAAGACAAAGACATTACAATATCCATTATCATCAGCAAATAATTTTTCATTTTTGTGGCAACTAAATGTGTTTTTACCTGTTTCCCTCCCTGCTTCTCCCTATTATTCACCACCATATTACCCAGTCCTTACTATTGCTACTATCTACAATTGTTTCCTTGCCACTGTACCTTATAATATTTTCATTTCTTCTATAGGTCACAGGTATTTGGTATATATTAAGTAGGAACATACAATTTCTTTAGGTTTAAATTATTTAAATTTTTTGTTATATTTTTCTTATATTTATTAAACATTTGACTGCTATACATTTGGCTTGTAAAGAGAATTTACCCAACATGAAATATATCTCAGACCAGTCCAGTGGAGAATACTATACATGTTATCATCAATAGGTAATAAACCATTTCTGTGTCCCACAAATGTCTTGCCTCTCTATTTTTTCTCCTTCATTTTCTTTCCCATACTCTTTCCTTCTCCCACTCTCTCCACACTGTCTCCAGAGGAACATACAAATTTTGTCTTTCATAGTCTGGTTTGCTTTGCTTAGCATTAAGTCTTCCATATTCATCCACTTTGTATCAAACATCCAGGTCTCATTGTTTTTCATGGCCGAGTAGTAGCCCATAGAGTATATATGCTACATTTTTTCAATCCACTTGTCTATTTTTAGACACGGGTTGATTCCATGTCCTAGCAATTGTAAATAATGTTGCAATATTGTGCAGGTATTTTTCTGACTGAGAGTTTTCCTATCCTTTGGGTAAATACCTAAGAGTGGAATCACTGGTTCATATGCTATTTCTATTTGTAGGTTTCTAATCTCCATATCGTTCTCTGCAATGGTTGTACTAATTTACATTTTCACCATCAGTGTAGGAGAGTTCCTTTTTCACCACAGACACACCAACACTTATAATTATTATTATTATTTTTTAATTTGAGCCATTCAGAGTGCGGTAAGTGATGTTTTATTGTGATTTTTATTTGTATTTCCCGTATGACAAAAGATGTTGAGCATGTTTTAATATGCTTTTTGACTGTTCATATGTCTTCCTTGGAATACTGTCCAGTTTTCGTTATCCCATCCTTTAATTGGATTATTATTTTGTGCGGGGGGGGGGGGGGGTAAGCTGCTTGAGTTCCTTGTAGATTCTGGTTACCAGTCCATTATTTTAGGTATAGTTTGCAAATACGTTCTTCCACTCTGAGGATGGTCTCCTCACTCTAATTATTGTTTCTTTCACTGAGTAGAAGCTTTTTAGCCTAATAGAGTCTCATTTCTCCATTTTTGGAACTGTTGCCTGTGCTGTGGGGGTCTTCTTAAGAGGTCTTTCCCTACTCCAAGGTCTCCAAAAGTTTTCCCTTAGTAGTTTCATATTTTAGGGTTTTATGTTTAAGTGCTCCATCCATTTTGAGTTGATTTGTGTTAGTGGTGAGAGATAAGGGTACTGTTTCATTCTTCTACAGATACATATCTAGTTCTCCCAGCACCGTTTGCTGAAGAGATTTTCTTTTTTCTCATTGAATTGTCTGGGTCCATTTGTCAACATCAGTTCACTGTATGTTTGTGGTTTATTTGGGAGTCTCAGTTCTTTTCCATTGGTCTGCCTATCTGTGTTTGTGCCAATACCATTCATTGTGTTTTAATTATCACAGCTTTGTAATATATTTTGAGGTCAGGAAGTGAGATGCCTCTACTTTATTGCCCTTGTACAGTATTGCTTTGGTGATATGGGGCCTTGTATGATTCCAGACAAATTGTATATTTTTTTTCTATTTCTGTGAGGAATGACTTTGATTGGAATTGCATTGAACTTCCGAATTGATTTGGATAGGATTGACATCTCATTTGTATTAATTCTTCCAATCCACAAACATGGGATTTTTTTTTCCACTTTTTTGTATCACTTTAAAATTCTTTTTCAAGTGCCTTATAGTTTTTCTTGTAGAGATCTTTTACATCTTTGATAGGGTTTAATCCTAGATATCTTATTTGTTTTGTGGCTATTGTAAATGAGATTTCTTTCTTCAATTCTACCTTAGTTTGTCCATTGTTGGTGTATAAAAATGCTATACTTTTTGTATGTCGATTTTACATCCTACCACTTTACTGTAATTATTTATCACTTCCAGAAGTTTTTTGTGGATTCTTTTGGGTTTTCTATGCATAACATCATATCATCTGCAAATAGAGATAATTTCACTTTTTTTTTTTTTGGATGCCTTTTATTTGACTCTCTTGTCTGATTTCATTGGCTAGAACTTCTAGTACAATGTTAAAAGGAGTGGAGAAAGTGGGCAGTCTGGTCTTATTCTAGTTTTTAGTGGAAGAAATTTCAGCTCTTCCAGATTCAGTATGATGTTAGCTATGGGTTTTTAATAAATGGTTTAATGAAAATGTTTACTCTATAATATACTTTAAGCATTTATACAAACTATCACAAATATTAAAAATGTATACAAACTATCACCAAATATAAAAACAATAATATTATGTTATACAAATAACAGACAACATAGCAACAAGCTATGAACTTACAACCAATAACTAAAAAATGTTAATAAAAACAATAAGTACTCATGCCCAATATACAATTTAGAAACAAAAGTTTAATAATAAATGCCATCAAATGACTGCCAATAATGTAATAAAAAATCCAAAAGTGACTGCTAAAATGTTTTCAGGAACTAGTAATTATGCTACTAATAAACAACAGTCCCACTTACCACCAAAAGTCTTTGGACAAATAGCCATTGCTACTCATACATAAAAAAATCTAATTGTTATAGCAAATGCCATTTTTTTGTTAAAAATGCATCAAGAGCCACAAAAAACCTATGACATTTATAAACAAGTTACAATAATCTTTATACAGGCAAGAGAGATAAGAGAGAGTAACACAATTTCTTCTCTCTTATTTTCTTCAGGATTTTAAATAGACATGAACACATGCCTGGCGTGATTTTTAGCCATCCAGTCAGCAGCTTGAACTACGCAGTTGAACCTTGTGGGATCCAGTACCTTCAGCCACCTCCTGCTGACCCAGCATTTTTTATTTTTTAAAAATTGTTTCAAAGAGGCAGCAAGTAGCATTGTGGTTAAAGTGCTGACCTTCTACATGGCTGGTCATTGTTCGAGTCACACACTGGTGCCTTGAAAATTACACTGGAGTGTGTGTGTGTATGTGTGTGTGTCCAAAATCCTGAGAAAAAAGTAGAAGAGAAAGGATTGTCACATGGGAATCTCCCCTTTGGGGTTGATTTCTCAGGTTCCTTCTCCATTTCTGTCTCTCTGTCAAGCATATGGTAACCCTCCCCCCCTCAAAAACAAAACAAAACAAAACAAAACAAAAAAAACCTGTTTCAAAGCTTACTCTTTTTATGAGTAAAAGAGACAAGCAAAGTAAGAGAAAGAGATCTGTAGACAGAGACACAGGCACTTCCAACAGTTTCTCAACATATTATCTTCCCCCAGTCTCATCCAGTCTGAACTTATGGGAGGTCTCCAGAGGTGAATTCTAAACCTTCTTTTGTGAGTTAAACTTGCAGTGTATCACGTTTTATTGGTCATCATTCAGTTGCACATTTGTTAATTTTAGCTTTGTGTTTTGTTGGTAATTAGTGATATCAACCAGTTTTTCATATACTTGACTGTGTATTATGTCTTCTTTAGAAATGTTTATTCATATCTTGATTTAAATTTGTAATCAGGGCTATTTCTTTTTTACTACTCTTGGGTTTATTGAAGTTCTCATACACTCTTAATATTGCGGGAAAACAGATTGCTGAGGGATAAAAAGCAGCACTTCAGAGAGATGGGAATACTTTTATCATTGCTGCCTGTGGGGCAGAGGAGTTAATACTCTGAAGCACTGGCCTCCTGTGAGGATTAAGCACAGTCCTTTATTATGGCATTTGGGGGAAGCCAGTGTTCCAACAGGCTAAGAGTATCCTATCAGAAAGAAGGAGTTCAAAGTTTACTTTAAGAATGGCTTTGGGAACCAGCAGTTAGCGTAATGGCTATGTCGCTGGACTCCCACTTAGTCGACTGCGGTTTGCGTCCCGGACCCAGTGGCTTAAAACACACACTGGGTGCGTGTGCGTCTGTGCCCAAGATCCCGAGAGGAGGATGGAGGAGAAGGGATTGCGGCGTGACCATCCCCCATGGGGGGTGATTTCTCGCTTTCTGTCTCTATGTCTCTCTGTGTCTGTCTGGCGAGCGCACATGCCCTATAGCGAAAACCTCTCAAAAAAAAAAAAAAAAAAAAAAGAATGGCTTACATAAGCGGGATGTGTGTGTTTCCAAGGCCTCAGGTGAATTTTATCATATCATTTCAAAGGGGGAGAGGCAGTCAATTCACAGAGGCCTGGGTAGTGTCAGCAGCTGTTGGCCTTGGGCTATTGTGAGTTCCAGATGTCTCCACACCATGAAGAGGAGTGGTCGGGAGAGGCTTGGCACAGACAGGCCTCAGTGCAGCTGCTCACATCATTCCTCCCTCTTGAACCTACTCAGTTACATTTAAGAAGGGTCAATCAACAGAGAGATGGTCCTGGGGTTGTGACAAGCAAGTGGTACTTTAAAGCGTCAAGAGGAGAGGTTATAGGGGTAAGGTAGAGATGACATCTGTCACTGTCCTCAAGCTTTCGCCATGGGTAAAGCCATCAGCACACGGAGTGACTGCAGCAGGGTTGTAGACTCCTTGTCAGGTCCCGGTTTTCTGGAACGTCACCTTGGTCAGTTGCTCAGGGTGGTTCTTCATCGTATAGTTCCCAGGGTCCTCTGGTGCTGAAGCTGGCTTCACTCCTGTATGGTGAATCCATGGGGATAGTCCTGTAACTTTAACTGCAGTGGGGGTTACAAACTCAGCAAATTTTGACCCCAACCAATTGGGTTGTAATGAGTCTCTTTTTCAATTTTTAACCCATACAAGATCTCCAGGTTCATGTGTGTGTACAGTTTTCAAGGGGAATGGGGATTTTTTTTCTAAGGTGACTTGGGCTACTAAGGGAGTGGGGCTGGTCAAACAGACTATCATAAGGGGAGTAACCATGCTTTGGGGATGTACATCTAACCCAAAGCAGGGCCAGTGGAAGAACATTTACCCAGGGATGTCCTATGTTTTGACAAAATTTAGCCAGGGTGGACTTGAGAGTTTGGTTCATTTGTTTAACTCTCCCAGAGCTCTGGGGTCAGTAAGCAGTGTGGAGGTTTTATTTTATGCCCAAGGCCTTTGTGACTTCTCCATGTATGACTTCAGCCATGAAGGCAGGCCGTTGTCTGACTCAATCATAAGGGGAAGTCCAAATCGAGGTATAATTTCTTTTAATAGAGCTCAGGTGACTTCTCTGGCCTTTTCAGTTCATGTAGGGAAAGCTTCTATCCAGCCTGAGTAAGTGCAGACCAGCATTAATAAGAACTTATAACCTGGCAAGGTTGCACTTCTGAGAAGTCTGTCTACAATAACTCCAAAGGAGTCCTTCCGGTAGCTGGCCTCTGGACAGGGTTATTTTTAGCACAGGTTGCATGTTCACAGTTGTATACAATGATTGTAGGTGACTTAGAAAATAGTATCGGCCTAACAAATTTTGTAGATTAATTTTTCCCCAGTCGGTCAACATGAGGTGCTTCTTTACCAATGAATATCCCAGTGACTGGGGTATGTATATTCTTTTATCTGGCAGTTTCCATTATCCATCTTCTCCCAGGGCTGCCCCCTCCAACTTTGCCCAATAATGTTCATTGGAGGTCTTGGGGGGGTGCTTTTGGGAGGGTCCTGAGTGGCAACATTTTAGTCATAGAAGTTGGGGCCCAATTTGCAGCAGCCTTGGCTATTTGTGGTAGGCAGTTAGCTAGTAATGAGCTGGCAGCCCTAAGAGAACAACAGAAGGACACATGTCACATTGATCACAATTTATCGGGAGTTACAACCAGACCCTCCATGAGATGCCTACTTCCTATCTAGCCCCTGGTGCTGGGAAGGTGAGGCAAATACCATTTTCCTTCCTTGGTTCCTGAGGAAGACACACAGGGATAATTGTAAATTTCTCTCTTGCCATCCCTCATGAATACAAAAAGACCCAACCAAGCATTTTAGTCAACATCCTGATTCCCTGGGATGATAAACTAATTGGGCAGTCTATCCTAATTGCACAATTAGGTAATCAAATTTCTCAAATTTTTCAGCTGTGAGAGAGATGCCCAAGAGCAGGAGAAAGCCCAGGAATTCAAACAAAGGACATAGATAGTGTGACAGACCTCCCACCGTTAAATATTCTTGATCACCTCTAGTAATAAAAATAACACCTAACTAGTTCCAAACACAGCAGTTGCTACCTAGTAACCTGCCTTTCCAAAAGTCTTTCAGGTACACTTCTTTTCTAAAATCTTTTTTTCCTATTAAATTCTCTTTTCTACCTACTTTTATCATGGTAGTGGCTTTATTTTGCACCTAGGGACAGGTCTCTAATTTTAGTGATCTGGATCCAAAGAACCAAGGACTTCACAACACAGCTCAACACACTCCCATCCTATGATGGGATCTGCCAACTGATTTCCCAAGGTTATGGGATCTTCCCCACTCTGGTGTCCTTGGTGTTGGATGATTGCCACTTCCCTTGTCTCCCAGACTGTCTCCAATAATTGGCAGATTTCCTCCTATTTTTGACTTTTTTTTTTATTCTGTTGAGAGGAGTCCTCCCTCTCGGTATATTGCCACATGAACATGCACAGTAGCAAATGCATAGCTTGAGTCTGTGTAGATGTTTACTCTCTTACTGGCTGCCACTTTTAAGGCTCAGATTAATGCCCACAGTTCAGCCCCTTGAGTAGACCACCCTTGGGGGAGTGCTCCAGCATCGATCACCATGTCTTGGGAGGTAACAGCATAGCCAACATATCAGAGTCCCATCCTTCGTGTAACTGCTACCGTCAGTGAAGTGAGTCAGAGATTTTCAATGGTGTGTCCACAAGGTCAGGATGCCCAGAAATAAAAAAAACCTCATTGAGGGCTTTTTCACAAATGTGGTCAGGAGGCCCCAGCATGGTTGAGAGGAAGCCAGCAGGACTGAGGGTTTGCAGAGTTTGAAGTTTAATTAGGAAATTTTTCTTTCTTTCTTTTTTTTAATTAGGAGATTTTCAATCAATATGCCCTGGTAGTGGGCCATACTAGAGCTGACAAGCCATTTATGTTCCTTTGTATTTATTAACATGGCCACTGACTGAGGGACCCAGGCAAAGATAACTTGTCCCAAAGTTAGCTTGTCTGCTTCTCTAATCAGTTTATCAGTGGCAGTGAGAGCTCAAAGGCAAGGGGGCCATCCAGATGCCATTGGGTCTGGCCTTTTAGACAGGTAGGGGATAGATCTCTCCCAAGGCCCAAAGGACTGAGTCAGAACTCCTAGTGCTGTCTGGCTCTTTTTACATATGGATAGATTGAACTCCTGAGTGACCTCTGGGAGTTTTAAAGACCAGGCTTTCTGGAGGTTTGACTTGAGATCCTAGAAACCCTGCTCTTGGCAGGGTCCCACTTAAAGGGCATCCTCTGGGACTTTTAATAGTTCATACAGTGGATTAGCCTTTTTAGCAAGACCTGGGGTCCAAATCCTACACAATTCCGTGGCTCCCAAGAATTTATTTTGTTCTTGCTCAAGCGCAAGATATTTTTTAGTCAGAACAAATCCCAAAAACTTCATTTGAGTGCAGCAGATCTGGGCCTTTTTCTTTGAGACTTTGTATCCAACCTGGGACAGAAGCTGGAGCAGTGCTCAAGTTCCCCTCCAGCAGTTTTCTCAGGTTGCTCTAGGGAGCAGAAAGTGATCAACATATTGGAGCAGAGTACACCCAGTTTCCTGACTTGAAAAATTATCTAAATCGGCAACAAGCACATCTCCAAACAGGAGAGCGCCCCACAACATATATGAATTGGGGATGGTGGTTTAAGAATAAATTTAAATTGTGCCTTTTTGCTCTGTAAAGATAAAATTGAACCTTTGCTTTTGCTGGACGCCCTTGTGATAAACTGCCCCGACAGACTTAATTATGCAAACCTCCAGGAACTGAGCAAATGGAATGTGGACAAGGAACTAGAAAGACAACCCATGCACCTGTGTCGCAAGAACTGCCACTCTTCCCCCTAGAAATGAACTACCCGTTAAACTTCCGCATACCTTCTCCTGCTTATAAAAAGACCTATAACCCTAAAAACGGGGTCCTCGCTTGGGCCTGCTGAGTCAGGTGTTTGCTTGGACCCCAGCCGGCTGGAAAAATAAAACCTCTTGCATTTTGCATCAAGAACTGACTCTTGTGGTTGATTGGGGGTCACGTATCCTCTGGACAGAAAGCCGGCTGAGCCAGGTGGCCGGCAGCCTTTCAGTGGGATGCAAGGCCATTGCGGTGGGGTTTACAACTTGCAAATCCTGAGCTGGATGGTAGGCGCCAGAAGCTCCCCTTTCCATGGGGTGGGAGGGAGTCTTCCGAGGAGACTGACATTGGACCAGGAGCCCGGCTTCTCTGAGCCTGTCGATGTGTTTCTTTATAGCTAGTCTGGCATCTCTGCTCACGGGGCACTGGCAGAGACACACATGCTGTGCCTGAGGTTTCAGTTTGACCTCCAAAGGTGGGTGGTTGATTGCCATTCCTGGTGGGTTCTCCTTGACCTAAAGGCTGGGAAGTTTTAAACAAGTGGAGAGAGCGTCTCATCATTTCCCCTGGGGGCCTCAGGAGCAAACATTTGCTCCTCCTCCTCTCAGGGCATTGCCACAGGCAGGATTTCATGAGGCTGATGGTTAAAGCAGCAAAGGCAAATGAGTCAAAGCTGATTTGTGCCAAGTTCAGTCAGCAGGTCTCTCCCCAGCAACGTGACCCATTGGGGCATCCAATTGTCTGAGGGCAGTGGCAAGCAGGGCCTGTTTTTGCTTCCTGTGCTACATCTCTGATAGGCTTTTATATTCTTCTTGGTCTCAATTTATGAACACTCGATTAGCAAGTTCTAGGAGTTGGGAGACATTCATCCCAGCAAACCCATCCTGTTTCTGGAGTATCCTGTGGATGTCAGGAGCTGGCTGGGCTATGAATATAACGTTAATCATTTGCTGGTATTCAGGGCTCTCCGGATTAAACGGAGTATCGGTCTGATATGCTTGGCAAAGCTTCTAGTAAAACTTCCCTGGTGGCTCATTGCCTTTTGAATTATCTCTGTTCTTTTTGTCATGCTGGTAGGTTTCTTTGTACTAGCTTCATCCCCTGCAAGAGTGCTCTTTCATTGCCTGGGCTGTTCTGAGTACAGGGTGTGTGGTGTTTCCAATTAAGCAAGTCAGTGGTGGTAAAGGGCTGGTAATATGAAGTTGCACTGCCTTCCGTAATAGCCCCATCTGCACCTAACTGGGGCAGCCCTTGTGTCTCTTGCAAGAGTATCTGGAGAGTGAAGTTGCTCCAGGCTTCAGTAGTTCCCCAGGTGAAAGCAGGGGAGGCAGAATTTGGGTGGGGAAATCAGGAAGGTAGTGGACCCTCCCTCAGG
The DNA here is from genome assembly GCA_026018925.1 of Tupaia tana. NCBI lineage: Eukaryota > Metazoa > Chordata > Mammalia > Scandentia > Tupaiidae > Tupaia > Tupaia tana. The sequence goes on along the minus strand of JAKSZU010000025.1, from coordinate 6,775,097 downwards.
CAGGCTGAGCTGCTGCAAGTCCCATGGACTTTTCAGGTTTTAATTTAACTCTGTAATCCCCAGAGAAACCTTTCTTAAAGTTAGTCAGCATACAATCCAGCACAGTGGGTTTGGGAGATTTGGACTCAGGTTTTCCCATTGCACCCCTAATTCTCTCTGACTTCTTCAGTTATTAAATATCTGCATTTCCCAAAAGGCACAGGAGATCACTGGTTGGAGGGAGGGCTTATTAGCAGACTCTGGAGGGACAGGTCTTAGTCCAGAGGTTGGGAAGCCTCATGGCTACTGCTTAAAGGGCCAGACCACCTAGGCGATAAGCTTGTTGACCTTTTTAAGGGGAATAACTACCAAGGGCTGCAATTTGAAAGATCACAGTGAAAGGTTTCAGCTGGCAGCCAGCTGAACCTCCTTGTCCAGGGAGTACTATGACGACCCCAATCAACCACAAAATTCGGTTCTTGATGTAAAGTACAAGAGGCTTTATTTCTAGCGCACTAGGACTCCACTCTCAGTCGTACAAGACACAACAGAGAGAGTGAAGCCCCGAACAAAGGGGCGTTCGGATTATATAGACATAGGTTGGTGGGGTGAGGGGAAGGAAGAATTCGGAAGTAAGATAAGGGGCTTTTTACAGGGAGCTGGTAAATTGTCTCGGGCTTCCACAACTTTAGCAGTTTATCATGAGGGTTGTATCAGTTTTAGTACAGAAGCAAAAAAAGCAAAGGTTAAACTTTATCTTTACAAAACAGGATAAGTACAGTTTAATTTTATTTTTACAATGGCAAACCCTTCCCCCTCAAAAAAAGTTTCAATATTTACTATTTTCATGAGTAAAAGAGACAAAATGAGAGAAAAAGATCTATAGACAGAGAAACAGGCACTTCCAATCCTGTCTCACATTATCTACCCCCAGCATTTGCCAATCCGAGCTTATGGGTAAAAGTATGCCCAGCACACTCAAGGAGGTCTCCAAAGGTGAATTCTAAACCTCATCTCATGAGTTAAAATTGCAGTGTATCGAGTTTTATCAGGTCATCATCATCCAGCCCCAAATTTATTATTTTTTAGCTTTGATGACTTTGATGTGTTTCAGGACACCCAAGCCAGAAACGCCTGTCAACCAGGCACACTTTTTTTTCTTTTTCTTCTCTTCTTTCATTTGTGAATTTCTCTTTTTCTCACTAGCACATAGGAAGGCCCTTAGACCTACAAACACCCCACTTTCATCTTTGGACCCCTGGGCCAGGAACTGCGAGGGAGGACTGCCCCCTGAAGCTCCAGTCCCAGGACCCCCAAGTCAGAAACCACTGACAGAGAGGTACACATCTTTTTTTGTCTCCTTCTCCTATTTTTTTATTTGTAAATTTTTCTCTTTGTCACTAGCACATAGGAAAATCCCTTAGACCTACAGATACCACACTCCCATCTTTCAAACCCTGGGCCAGAAATTGCTAGGGAGGACTGTCTCCTGAAGCTCCAGTCCCAGGTCCCCCAAGCCAGAAACCCCTGTCAGCCAGGTACACTTTTTTTTTTCTCCTTCTCCTCTTCATTCAGTTTTAAATTTCTCTTTTTCTTACTAGCAAGTAAGAAGGCCCTTAGATCTGTAGACACCCACCTCCCATCTTTATGCCCTTGGGCTAGGAAATGCGGGAGGACTGCCCCTGATGCTCCTGTCCCAGGACCCCAAGGCCAGAAAGCCCTGTCAGTCAGGTACACTTTTTTTTCTCCTTCTCCTCTTCTTTTATTTGTAAATTTCTCTCTTTCTCACTAGCACATAAGAAGGCCCTTAGATCTGCAGACACCCTACTCCCATCTTTAAACCCCTGGGCTAAAAAATGCCAGGGAGGACTGCCCCCTGAAGCTCCTGTCCTAGGTCCCCCAGGCCAGAAAACCCTATCAGCCAGGTACACTTTTTTTTTTGTCTCCTTCTCCTCGTCTTTCCTTTGTAAATTTCTCTCTTTCTCACTAGCACATAAAAAGGCCCTTAGACCTACAGACACTCCACTCCTATCTTTCGACCCCTGGACCAGGAACCTCAAGGGAGGACTGACCCCTGAAGCTCCAGTCCCAGGACCCACAAGCCAGAAACACCTGTCAAACGGCACATAGGAAATCCCTTAGACCTACAGACACCCCACTCCCATCTTTGGAACCCTGGGCCAGGAAATGCGAAGGAGGACTGCCCCCTGAAGCGCCAGTCCCTGGACCCCCATGCCAGAAACCGCTGTCAGCCAGGTACACATTGTTTTTCTCCTTCTCCCCTTCTTTCATTTGTAAATGTCTCTCTTTCTCACTAGCACATAGGAAGACCCCTAGACCTACAGACAAACCACTCCCATCTTTGGATCCCTGGGAAAGGAACTGTGAGGGAGGATTTCCCCCTGAATCTCCAGTCCCAGGACCCCCAAGCCAGAAACCCCTCTCAGCCAGGTACACTTTTTTTTCTCCTTCCCCTCTTCTTAAATATGTAAATTTCTCTCTTTCCCACTAGCTCATAAGAAGGCCCTTAGACCTACAGACACCCCACTCATATCATTGGTCCCTGGGGCCAGGAACTGTTGAGCTAGGACAGCCCACTGAAGCTCCAGTCCCCGGATCCCCCAACCCAAAAAACCCTGTCAGCCATGTACAGTTTATTTTTCTCCTTCTCCTCTTCTTTCATTTGTAAATTTCTAAATTTCTCACTAGCACATAGGAAGGCCCTTAGACCTAGAGACACACCACTCCCATTTTTCAAATCTTGTGCCAGGAACTGTGGGGGATACTGCCTTCTGAAGTTGCAGACCCAGGACTCACAAGTCAGAAACCCCTGTCAGCCAGGTACACTTTTTTTTCTCCTCCTCCTTTTCTTTCATTTGTAAATTTCTCTCTTTCTCACTAGCACATAGGAAAGCCCTTAGACCTACAGACACCCCACTCCCATCTATGGAACCCTGGGCCGAGACCTGAGAGGGAGGACAGCCCCTTGAAGCTCCAGTCCCAGGACCCCTAAGACAGAAACCCCTGTCAGCCAGGTACACTGTTTTATTTCTCCTTCTCCTCTTCTTTCATTTGTAAATTTTTCTCTTTCTCACTAGCACATAGGAAGGCTCTTAGACCTACAGACATCCCACTCTCATCTTTGGACCCCTGTGCCAAGAACTGCTAGGAAGAACTTCCCGCTGAAGCTCCAGTCCAAGGACCCCCAAGCAAGAAACCCCTGTCAGCCAGGTACACTTGTTTTTTCCTCCTCCTCCTTTCTTTCATTTGTAAATTCTATCTTTCTCACTAGCACATAGGAAGGCCCTTAGATGTACAGACACACCTCTTCCATCTTTGAACTGTAAGGGTCCAGAGATCGGTCCAACTGATGGAGACACAGAAAAGACAATGACAATGCAACTGCAAAAGAGACTTTTATTTTTCCAGCTAGCTGGGGTCCAAGTCCCTGCCCATCGCAGCGGGCCTTCACAAGGACCCCGAGCGTAAGATAAAGGGATCTTTTATAGTTCAGGATTTTTCATAGAATGTAGCTGAAAAAGGAGGGGGTATGAGAAGTGAGGGTCCAGGTATCACCACCTGCTCAGGTCTAGATAAGGGCTCTCAGCTAAGGGTCCGGATGACCTTGCCTCGGAGGTGGTGGGCCCTCCCATTTTCCACTTATCTGAGAGTTCCCAGACTCCTGGTTCCGTCCTTGAGCCCCTAACAAAGTGGGCTCTGTCCTTGAAGACTTAACAGGGTAGCAATTAAGCTAACTTGCCCCAGCATTCCCAAACATGGCGGTGATTATGCTAACTTGGCCTAACAGAACCTGAAAGGTTTCAGCTGGCAGCCGGCTGAACCTCCTTGTCCAGGGAGTACTACGGCGACCCCAATCAACCACAAAAGTCGGTTCTTGATGTAAAGTACAAGAGGCTTTATTTCTAGTGCACTAGGTCTCCACTCTCGGTCGTACAAGACACAACAGAGAGAGTGAAGTCCCGAACAAAGGGGCATTTAGGTTATATAGACACAAGTCCATGGGGGGAGGGGAGGAAAGAATGAGGAAGTAAGATAAGGGGCTTTTTACAGGGAGCTAATAAATTGTTTCGGGCTTCCACAACTTCAGGAGTTTATCATGAGGGTTGTATCCGTTTTAGTACAGAAGCAAAAAAGGCAAAGGTTAAACTTTATCTTTACCGAACAGGATAAGTACAGTTTAATTTTATTTTTACATTCCCCCATTTTGCATTTTTGGCAAGGAGTTTTAATCATAAAACTTGTGTACCCATAAGAGTATCGGAATAAGTGTCTCGGCGGGTGTCAGGTAGCAGTCCAGGAGGCGGGTTGTAGTGCTTGGCCTCGCAGCAGCGGCAGCGACCCAGCCATTGGTGGCAAGTGCATTTGTGCCTGTGGGGTGAGTCTATACATGGGAGTCCAGGCTGAACCGGAACCTGAGGCTGCTGCCCTCGGACGTGTATTTTGTCTCTCCCATATGTCGCAGTTCCTCCGGCTGGGCTGAGGACGGAAACTTGGGTGTCCTGGAGAGTTTGTTTTTACGTGTGGAGGTGACCCGAGACCGCCTTTACAGTCACTGAGCAGGACGTGGCTTAGGACACGAGGAGGCCTTCTGTCTTGTCTCCCCCGCACCTGGACACCTGAGACCTCATGGTGCACCTTCTTGCAGGCACCGAGGGAAGGGACAAGCTCTATCTCTTACCAGCTAGCAAGGACACTGACCTACGTGTCTCCAGGAGCAGAGCGAGAAGGCTGAGCACCCCACGGGGGCTCCGGCAGGCAGAAGGGCTGCTTTTTTAGGTGGGGCTCAAATTTGCAGAAGGGGCTTGGACTAAAGAACAGACCTGTGAACGTGAGCAGGTCCCCAGCCGGGACCCCAGACACCGACAAGGTCGTCACCCGCTGGGTCAGGGTGCTGTCACCCTGGGACGGGGCTGTCCTGTTCAGGCCACATACTTATTACACACTCTGGATTTTACATGTTCACTCTGGCCACACACGACAGACACGAGGTACAACACTCCCAGGAGTACAGAGTGTTTACGGCACACAGCACGAAGCACACGCGTGTCAGCATGATGGATGCGCAGGCTGGGTGGGGGGCCAAGGGACACCCCTGTGGGGCGCCATGTTCCTCGGCTCCAGCTGGCAGAACAAGGGCCCAGAGTCCGACCTGCCCCTTGCTTAGCCCCCAACCCCATCTACCCAGCAGAAGGGAAAAGCAGGGCGCAGCCTGGCAGGGGAATCCTGGCAGCCCGCAGTGTCACTCGGTCACTTCAGGCATCGGCTGCCCGTCTTGTGGGTGGGTGTCTATTGTCTATTTGATTATTTATACCGGACATAAGGACCCAACAGGGCCCCCCTCCTGAGCACACGCAGACAAAATACAAGACAGACAAGGAGTCCTTCAACGTCTACCAGGGCGGTTGCGGGAGAGGGCTGAGCAGTGTTGTCGGGGGTGGGGCGCGGAGGTGAGATGGCTTCCAGCGGGGGGTCCCACGCAGGGCAAGCAGGACCAGGGCGACCCCGCTTACACAGGTGTGAACAGTAGGAGTGGCACTGGACGGCGGGAGCCTTGCTCCGCCTGCGGCTACTCAGAAAACAGCGGGAACATGCCGAGGTCGGCAAAGTCTTTAATGTTGTAGTTGTCAGTCCCCTGGGTGGGGTCTCCTGGCATGGGCAACATGTCCTGGAACACTTCAGTCTGACCAGGCTGCTGGTGGGAGTGCTGCTTACCACTCTGCTGGCCGTGGTGCTGGCTCTGCCACTGCGACCAGACCTCCGAGGGCCGCCCCTGGAACTGCCCGGTGTTCTGTCCACTTTCAGTGAAGCCCGGAGTCCTGTTGGCCAGACTGGAGTAGGCGTTCCCGCTTGGCGAGGAGGTCGCTGGGCTGGAGAGAGAGCTGTAGGACGAGGGGTCTGTCGGGTAGGTGTGGCTTGTCCCCATCCCAAAAGGAGATGACTGCGCCTTGCTGGACTATCCTGGGAAGGGTGGCTGGCTTCCAGTCCACGTCACCTGGCCCTGGTTTAGCTGCCCGGAGATCTGGGACATGCTCTGGCCCGTCGAGGAGGAGGACTGAATATCGTTCACGCCCGGCACGTGGACCACGTGCCCCTGAAGCTCCAGTCCCAGGACTCCCAAGCCAGAAACCCCTGTTGGACAGCACATTAGAAGGCCCTTAGACCTACATACACCCCACTCCCATCTTTCGACCCCTGGGCCAGGAACTGCAAGGGAGGACTGCCCCCTGAAGCTCCAGTCCCAGGACCCCCAAGCCAGAAACCCCTATCAGCCAGGTACAGTTTTTTTTTTTTTCTCTATTTCCTCTTCTTTCCTTTGTAAATTTCTCTCTTTGTCACTAGCACATATGAAGGCCCTTAGACCTACAGACACCCCACTCCTATCTTTTGACCCCTGGGCCAGGAACTGTGTGGGAGAACTGCCCTCTTAAGCTCCAGTCCCAGGACCCTCAAGCAAGAAACCTCTTTCATCCAGCACATAGGAAGGCCCTTAGCCCTATAGACACCCCAATCCCATCTTTTGACACCTGGACCAGGAACTACAAGGGAGGACTGCCCCCTGAAGTTCTAGTCCCACAACCCCCAAGCCAGAAACCCCTGTCAGGCAGGTACACTTTTTTTTTTCTCTTTCTCCTCTTCTTTCATTTTTAAATTTCTCTCTTTCTCACTAGCACATAGGAAGGCTCTTAGATCTGCAGACACCACACTCCCATCTCTAAAGCCCTGGGCTAGGAAATGCGAGGGAGGACTTCCCCCTGAAGCTGCAGTCCCAGGACAACCAAACCAGAAACCCCTGTCAACCAGGTACACTTTTTTTTCTCTCCTTTTCCTATTTTTTCATTTGTAAATTTCTCTCTTTCTCACTAGCACATAGGAAGGCCTGTAGACCTACAGACACCCCACTCCCATCTTTCAACCCCTGGGGCAGGAACTGCGAGGGAGGACAGACACCTGAAGCTCCAGTCCCAGGACCCCTAAGCTAGAAACACCTGTCAACTGGCACATAGGAAGGCCCTTAGACCTACAGACATCCCACTCCCATCTTTGGACCCCTAGGACAGGAACTGCGAGGGAGGACTTCCCCCTGAATCTCCAGTTCCAGGACCCAGAAGCCAGAAACCCCTGTCAGCCTGGTACACTTTTTGTATTCTCCTTCTCCTCTTCTTTCATTTGTAAATTTCTATCTTTCTCACTAGCACATAGGAAGGCCCTTAGACCTACAGACACCCCACTCCCATCTTTGGACCCCTGGAACAGGAAGTGTGAGGGAAGATTGCCCTGGAAGCTTCAGTCCCAAGACCCCCAAGCCAGAAAACCCTGTCAGCCAGGTACACTTTTGTTATTCTCATTCTCCTATTTTATTTGTAAATTTCTCTCTTTCTCACTAGCACATAGGAAGGCCCTTAGACCTATAGACACCCCACTTCTATCTTTCGACCCATGGGCCAGGAACTGCTAGGGACGTCAGCCCCCTGAATCTCCACTTGCAGGACCCCCAAGCCAAAAACCACTGTCAGTCCATTACACTTTTTTTTGCCTCCTTTTTTCTTTTATTTGTAAATTTCTCTCTTTATCACTAGCACATAGGAAGATTCTTAGACAGACAGACACCCCACTCCCATCTTTGGACCCCTGGGCCAGGAACTGCAAGGGAGGACTGTACCTTGAAGCTCCAGTTTCAGGACCCCTAAGCCAGAAATCCCAGTCAGCCAGGCAGACTTTTTTTTTCTCCTTCTCCCCTTCTTTCATTTGTGATTTTTTTCTCTTTGTGACTAGCACATAGGAACGCCCTTAGACCTTCAAACACCCCACTTTCATCTTTGGACCCCTGGGACAGGAACTGGGAGGGAGGACTGCCCCCTGAAGCTCCAGTCCTAGGACCCCCAAGCCAGAAACCACTGACAGAGAGGTACACATCTTTTTTCTGTCTCTTTCTCCTCTTCTTTCATTTGTAAATTTTTCTCTTTGTCACTAGCACATAGAAAAATCCCTTAGAGCTACAGACAGCCTACTCCCATCTTTCAACCCCTGGGCCAGGAACTGCGATGGAGTACTGCCCCCTGAAGCTCCAGGTGCAGGAACCTCAAGCCAGAAACTCTTCTCAGCCTGGCACACTTTTCTTTTTTCTCCTTCTCCTCTTCTTTCATTTGTGAATATCTCTTTTTCTCACTAGCACATAGTAAGGCCCTTAGACCTACAAACACCCCACTCCCACCTTTGAAACCTTGGCCAGGAACTGTGATGGAGGACTGACCCCTGAAGCTCCAGTCCCAGGACCCCCATGCCAGAAACCTCTGTCAGCCAGGTACACTTTTTTTCTCTACTTCTCCCCTTCTTTCATTTGTAAATTTCTCTCTTTCTCACTAGCATATAGGAAAGCTCTTAGACCTACAGACACCCCTCTCCCATCTTTGGACCCCTGGGCCAGGAACTGCATAAGCGGACTTCCCCCTGAAGCTCCAGTCCCAGGACCCCCAAGCCAGAAACACCTTTCAGCCAGGTACACTTTTTCTTCTCTCCTCCTTGTTTTCTTTCATTTGTAAATTTCTCTCTTTCTCACTAGCACATAGGAAGGCCCTCCCTTAGACCTACAGACACCCCACTCCCATCTTTGGACTCCTGGACCAGGAACTGTGAGGGAAGACTGCCCCCTGTAGCTCCAGTCCCAGGACCCACAAGCCAGAAACCACTGTAAGCCAGGTACACTTTTCTTTTTCTCCTTCTCCTCTTCTTTCATTTGTAAATTTCTCTCTTACTCACTAGCACATAGGAAGGCCCTTAGACCTAAAGAAACCCCACTCCTATTTTTAGACCCCTGGGATAGGAACTGGGAGCGACGACTGCCCCCTGAAGCTCCAGTCCCAGGACACCCAAGCCAGAAACCATTGTCAGCCAGGTACACTTTTTTATTTCTCCTTCTCCTCTTCTTTCATTAGTAAATTTCTCTCTTTCTCACTAGCACATAGGAAGGTCCTTAGACCTACAGACACCCCACTTTCATCTTTGGACCCCTGGGCCTGGAACTGTGAGGAAGGACTGCCCCCTGAATCTTGAATTCCAGGACCCCCAAGCCAGAAACCCCTGTCAGCCAGGAACATTTTTTTTTCCTTCTCCTCTTCTTTCATTTGTAAATTTCTCTCTTTCTCACTAGCACATAGGAAGGCCTGTAGACCTAAAGACACACCACTCCCATTTTTAGACCCCTGGGCTAGGAACTGCAAGAGAGGTCTTCCCCCTGAAGCTCCAGTCCCAGGACCCCCAAGCCAGAAACCCTTGTCAGCCTGGTACACTTTTTTATTTCTCCTTCTCCTCTTTTTCATTAGTAAATTTCTCTCTTTCTCACTAGCACATAGAAAGGTCCTTAGACCTACAGACACCCCACTTTCATCTTTGGACCCCTGGGCCAGGAACTGCAAGGAAGCACTGCCCTCTGAAGCTCCAGATCCAGGACCCCCAAACCAGAAACCCCTGTCAGCCAGGTACACTTTTTCTTTTCTCTCCTTCTCCTCTTCTTTCATTAGTAAATTTCTCTCTTTCTCACTAGCACATAGAAAGGCCCTTAGACCTATAGACACCCCACTCCCATTTTTTGACCCCTGGGCCAGGAACTACTTGGGAGGACTGCCCCCTGAAGCTTTAGTCCCAGGACCCCCAAGCCAGAAACCCCTGTCAGCCAGCACATAGGAAGGCCCTTAGACCTACAGACACCCCACTCCCATCTTTCCACTCCTGGTCCAGGAATTGCGAGGGAGGACTGCCCCCTGAATTTCTAGTCCCAGGACCCCCAAGTCAGAAACCCCTTTCAGCAAGGTACACTTTTTTTTTCTCCTCCTCTTCTTTCATTTGTAAATTACTCTCTTTCTCACTAGCACATAGGAAGGCCCTTAGATCTGCACACACCCCACTCCCATCTTTAAACCCCTGGGCTAGGAAATGCAAGGGAAGACTGGCCCCTGAAGCTCCTGTCCCAGGACCCCCAGGCCAGAAAACCCTGTCAGCCAGATACAATATTTTTTTTTCTCCTCCTCCCTTTCTTTCTTTTGTAAATTTCTCTATTTCTCACTAGCACATAGGAAGGCCCTTAGACTTACAAACACCCCACTTTCCTCTTTGGACCCCTGGGCCAGGAACTGCGAGGGAGGACTGCCCTCTGAACCTCCATTCTCAGGGCCTTCAAGCCAGAAACCCTTGTCAGCCAGGTACACTTTTTTATTTCTCCTTCTCTTCTACTTTCCTTAGAAAATATCTCGCTTTCTCACTAGCACATAGGAAGGCCCTTAGACCTAAAGACACCCCACTCATATTTTTAGACCCCTGAGCCAGGCACTGGGAGAGAGGACTGTCCCCTGAAGCTCCAGTCCCAGGACCCCCAAGCCAGAAACCCCTGTCAGCCAGGTACACTTTTTTTTCTCTCCTTCTCCTCTTTTTTCATTTATAAATTTCTGTCTTTGTCACTTGCACATAGGAAGGCCCTTAGACCTACAGACACCCCACTCCCATCATTGGACCCCTGGGCCAGGAACTGGAGGGAGAACTGCCCCCTGAAGCTCCACTCCCAGTACCCCCAAGCCAGAAACCCCTGTCAGCCAGGCACACTTTTTTTTTTCTCCTCCTTTTCCTTCATTTGTAAATCTCTCTCTTTCTTACTAGCACATAGGAAAGCCCTTAGACCTACAGACACCCCACTCTCATCTTTGGACCTCTGGGCCAGGAACTGCGAGGGAAGACTTCAACCTGAAGCTCCAGTCCCAGGACCCCCAAGCCAGAAACCACTATCAGCCAGGCACAATTTTTTTTTCTCCTTCTCATCTTCTTTCATTTGAGAATTTCTCTCTTTCTCACCAGCTCATAGGAAGGCCCTTATTCCTAAAGACACCCCACTCCCATCTTGTGACCCCTGGGTCAGGAACTGTGAGGGAGTATTGCCCCCTGACACTCCAGTCCCTGGACCCCCAAGCCAGAAACCCCTGTCAGCCAGGTACACATTATTTTTCTCCTTCTCCTCTTCTTTCACTTGTAAATTTCTCTCTTTCTCACTAGCACATAGGAAGGTCCTTAGACCTACAGACACCAACTCCCATCTTTGGACCCCTGGGCCAGGAACTGCAAGGGAGGACTGTCCCCTGAAGCTCCAGTCCCAGGACCCCCAAGCCAGAAAACCCTTTCAGCTAGGTACACTTTTTTTTTTCTTGTTCTCTTCTTCTTTCATTTGTAAATATTTCTATTTCTTACTAGCAGATAAGAAAGCCCTTAGACCTACAGACAGCCCACTCCCATCTTTGGACCTCTGGGACCGAAACTGTGAGGGAGGACTGCCCCCTTAGGCCCCAGTCCCAGGACCCCCAAGCCAGAAACCACTATCCGCCAGGTACACTTTTTTTTCTCCTTCTAATCCTCTTTCATTTGTGAATTTCTCTCTTTTCACGAGCACATAGAAAGGCCCTTATTCCTAAAGACACCCCACTCCCATATTTGGACCTCAGGGCCTGGAACTTCGAGGAAGGACTGCCCACTGAAGATCCAATCCCAGGATCCTCAAGCCAGAAACCATTTTCAGACTGGTACTTATTTTTTCTCCTTCTCCTCTTCTTTCATTTGTAAATTCCTCTTCTTCTCAGTAGAACAGAGGAAGGTCCTTAGACTTACAGACACCCCACTCCCATATTTTGGCCCCTGGGCCAATAACTGGGAGGGGGGACTGCCCCTTGAAGCTGCAGTCCCAGGACCCCCAAGCAAGAAACCCCTGTCAGCCAGGTACACATATTTTTTCTCCTTCTCTTCTTTCATTTGTAAATTTCTCTCTTTCTCATTAGCACATAGGAAAACTCTTAGACCTACAGACACCCCACTCCCATCTTTGGACCCTTGGGCCAGGAACTGTGAGGGAGGACTGCCTCCTGAAGCTCCAGTCCCAGGACCCCCAAGCCCGAAACCCCTGTCAGCCAGGTACACTTTTTTATCTCCTACTTCTCTTCTTTCATTTGTAAATTTCTCTCTTTCTCACTAGCAGGTAGGAAGGCCCTTAGACCTACAGACACCCCACTCCCTTCTTTGGACCCCTGGACAAGGAACTGCTAGAGAGGTCTGCCCCCTGAATCTCCAGTTCCAGGATCTTCAAGCCAGAATCCCCTGTTAGTGGGGTACACTTTTTTTGTCTCTTTTTCCTCCTTTTTCTTTTATAAATTTCTCTCATTCTCACTAGCACATAGGAAGGCTCTTAGACCTACAGACACCCCACTTTCATCTTTGGACCCCTGGGCCAGGAACTGCGAGGGAGGACTGCCCCCTGAAGCTCCAGTCCCAGGACCCCCAAGCCAGAAACCCCTGTCAGGGAGGTACACTTTTTTTTCTCTTTCTCCTCTTCTTTCATTTGTAAATTTCTCTCTTTCTCACTAGCACATAGGAAGGCCCTTAGACCTACACACACCCCACTCCCATCTTTGGACCCCTGGGGCAGGAAATGCGAGGGAGGACTGCCCCCTGAAGCTCCAGTCCCAGGACCCCCAAGCCAGAAACCCCTGTCAGGGAGGTACACTTTTTTTTCTCTTTCTCCTCTTCTTTCATTTGTAAATTTCTCTCTTTCTCACTAGCACATAGGAAGGCCCTTAGACCTACAGACACCACACTCCCATCTTTGGACCCCTAGGCCAGGAACTGCGAGGGAGGACTGCCCCCTGAAGCTCCAGTCCCAGGACCCCCAAGCCAGAAACCCCTGTCAGGGAGTTACACTTTTTTTTTTCTCCTTCTCCTCTTCTTTCATTTGTAAATTTCTCTCTTTCTCACTAGCACATAGGAAGGCTCTTAGACCTACAGACACCCCACTTCCATCTTTGGACCCTTGGGCCAGGAACTGCAAGTGTGGACTGCTCCCTGAAGCTTCAGTCCCAGGAATTTCAAGCCATAAACTCCTTGCTGCCAGGTACACTTTTTATTTTCTCCTTCTCCTCTTCTTTCATTTGTGAATTTCTCTCATTCTCACTAGCACATAGGATGGCCCTTATTTCTAAAGACACCCCACTCCCATCTTTGGACCCCTGGGCCAGGAACTGTGAGGGAGGACTTCCCCCTTAAGCTCCAGTTCCAGGACCTTCAAGCCAGAAACCCCTGTCAGCCAGGTACACTTTTTTTTCTCCTTCTCTTCTTTCATTTGTAAATTTTTTTCTTTCTCACTTTCAGATAGGAGGGCCCTTAGACCTATAGACAACCCTCCCTCATCTTTGGACCCCTGGGCCAGGAACTGTGAGGGAGGACTCCGCCATGAAGCTCCAGTTCCAGGAACTTCAAGTCATAAATCCCTGTCTGCCAGGTACACTTTTTTTTTTCTGCTTCTCCTCTTTTTTTATTTGTGAATTTCTCTCTTTCTCACTAGCACATAGGAAGGCCCTTAGACCTAAAGACACCCCACTCCCATCTTTGGACCCTTGGGCCAGGAACTGCAAGGGAGGACTGCCCCCTGAAGGTCCTGTCCCAGGACCCCCAAGCCAATAACCCCTGTCATCCAGGTACACATTTTTTTCTCCTTCTCCTCTTCTTTCATTTGTAAATTTCTCTCTTTCTCACTAGCACATAGGAAGGCCCTTAGACCCACAGACACCCCACTCCCATCTTTGGCACTCTGGGCCAGGAACTGCGAGGGAGGACTGCCCCTTGAAGCTCCAGTCCCAGGACCCTCAAGGCAGAAACCCCTGTCAGCCAGGACACCTTTTTTTCTCCTTCTCCTCTTCTTTCATTTTTAAATTTCTCTCTTTCTCACTAGCACATAGGAAGGTCCTTAGACTTACAGTCACCCCACTCCCATCTTTTTTAATTTTATTATTACTTTTTTATTTTATTATTTTCCTTCCACTTACTTGGTCCTTACTTCCTTTATGTACACCATTTCTGGAAGTTTAGATAGATCTAGAAATATAGTTCTAAAATATTCTAGTATTTTAAGACTCTCTGTGATCATCCCTTTCACTGAAACACCTGCAAAGAAGGAGATACTTTTCTTTGTGCAGCTGAAGGGAATACCTTTCCTTTGATCACATTGCTAAAAATAATAGAAAGAGACTTTGGCAGTCTTCATCCTGCAGCAAAAAGGAAACACTCTTGCTCCTATTTGAACAATCTTTCTCTTAAAAGGTATTTCAAAGGAAACACATCTTCTAATGGTTAGAAGTAGAAAAAGAACCTCAGGTCTGAATAAAGCAGGAAATATGTCTACGTCAAAAGAACACAGTAACTCCCTTCCTTTTCTTGAAAAAATGGAGGACGTTACCAAAATGTCCGAGATAGAATTTAGAACATTGATGTTGAACAAATACTATGACCTGGAACAGAAAAGAGATAATGAACTGCAGGAGATGAGAAAGTCCTTCCACGATATGAAGGAAGAAATGGACACGCTAAGGACGAATAACATGTAACTATTAGAGGTGAAGTCTGTAATACAAGAAATCAAAAACTCTGTCGAAAGTATTAAAAGTCGACTAGACCATGCTGAAGATCGAATCTCTGATCTAGAAGATAAAACTTCTGACCTAGAGAAAACCACCAAAAAGATAGAGAAAATAACAAAAAAACATGACGATAACATATGAGAAATACTAGATTCTATCAGACATCTAACATCTGAATAATTGGTATCCCAGAAGATGAAGAAACTAGTAAGGGCATGGAAAACCTATTCCATGAAATCTTTGAAGAAAATTTTCCAAGTATAGAGAGGCACTCAAGCTTCCAGACCCAAGAAATACAAAGGACCCCAAATAGAATCATTCCAAGAAGATCTTCCTCAAGGCATATTGTAGTCCGGCTCGCTAAATCCACAGATAAAGATAAGATACTAAAACTGGCAAGAGAGAAATGACAAGTGACATACAAAGGTCACCACATCAGGCTAACACCAGACTTCTCAACGGAAACAATGCAAGCAAGGAAAGAATGGGAAGATGTATTGAAAGTGTTAAGAGAGAAACAATTTCTACCAAGATTATTGTATCCTGCTAGATTATCCTTCATATGGGAAAAAAAGATTAAAATCTTCTCAGACAAACAAAACCTGAAAGAATTTGCCAGCACCTGGGCCAGCTCTCCAAGAAACCCTGAAGAAAGTACTGTTCCAGGAAAACTAAAAAAGTAACAGCTAGAAACAGAGGAGTAAAATGCAACTAAGACAATGGCCAACTTAAATGTCGGGACAGATGTAGTAACATCGATAATAACATTGAATGTTAATGGATTAAATTAGCCAATCAAGAGACACAGACTGGCTGAGTGGATTAAAAAACAAAAACCCTCTATCAGTTGCCTACAGGAAACTCACTTCATGGATAAAGATAAATATAGACTGAAAGTGAAGGGTTGGAAAAAGATTTTCCATGCAAATGGGAACCAAAAATGAGCTGGAGTTGCAATACTAATCTCTGACAAAATAGGTTTTAAAACAAAAGCTATTCGAAGAGACAAAGAAGGGCACTATTTTGTAGTAAAAGGGTCAATCGATCAAGAAGATATAATGCTTATTAATACCTATGCGCCTAACACAGGAGCACCCAAATATGTGAAGGAAAGACTGCTAGATCTAAAAAGGGAGATAGATTGCAACACACTGATTGTTGGAGACCTCAACACTGCACTATCCTCTCTGGATAGATCATCTAGACAAAAAAATAGATAAAGAGATAAAGGATCTAAATGATATCATAAATCAAATGAACTTAACAGATATCTATAAAACTTTCTCTCCCAAAACCTCGAGATACACTTTTTTCTCACCACCACATGGAACATTCTCGAATATTGACCACATCATAGGGCACAAAGCAAGCCTTTACAGATTCAAAGGCATAGAAACTATACAGCATCTTCTCTGACCATGATGGAATTAAACTTGAGTTTAATTTCAAGAGCAATCCTCAAAAATACTCAAATACATGGAAACTTAATAACCTACTCCTGAATGACTCCACAACTACTGAAGAAATAAAGACTGAAATCAAAAGGTTCATGGAAACCAATGACAATGAGGACATGAGTTTTCATAATCTTTGGGACACTGCTAAAGCAGTCATAAGAGGGAAGTTCATAGCAATTAGTGCACATAAGAGGAACATGGAAAGAAGGCAAATGGATCACTTAACATCATGCCTCACAGAATTAGAAAAGCAACAGCAAAAAGATCCAAAAAACTCCAGGAAAAAGGAAATAATAAAGATCCGAGCAGAAATAAATGAAATAGAAAATAAACGAACTATACAGAAGATAAATGAAAGTAAAAGCTGGTTCTTTGAAAAGATAAACAAAATTGATACACCACTAGCGAGACTTATTAAGAAGAAGAGAGAAAAGAACCAGGTGAATCAAATCTACAATGAAGCAGGAAATATAACAACAGACAAAGTAGAAATACAGAACATCATTAGAGGATACTATGGACAACTATATGCCAAGAAACAAGACAATCTGGGTGAGATGGACAAATTTTTGGACATGTATAATCTACCTAGATTAAGCCAGGATGATATAGATAGTCTGAATAGGTCCATAACAATCCAGGAGATCGAATCAGTTATAAATAACCTCCCAACAAAGAAAAGCCCTGGCCCTGATGGACTCACCTCTGAATTCTACAAAACTTTCAAAGAAGAGTTAACCCCCATTCTACTCAAATTATTTCTAAAGATCCAAAAGGGTGAATCTCTCCCTAATTCATTCTATGAAGCCTCTATCACCCTTATCCTTAAAACAGATAAGGACAGGACAAGGAAGAAAAACTATAGACCAATATCCCTGATGAATATAGATGCAAAGATTCTCAACAAGATATTAGCAAATCATATACAACAGCTTATAAAAAAGATTATACATCATGATCAGGTAGGCTTTATCCCAGGAATGCAAGGTTGGTTCAACATACGCAAAACCATAAATGTAGTACACCATATTAATAGGAAGAAAGATAAAAACCATATGGTCATATCGATTGATGCAGAAAAAGCATTTGATAAGATACAACATCCCTTCATGATCAAGACTCTCAGCAAAATTGGCATAGAAGGGTCATTTCTCATACAATAAAAGCTATCTATGAAAAACCCATAGCAAATATCATCCTCAATGGAGAAAAGCTGAAAGCTTTTCCACTAAAAATGGGTACACTAAAAATGTCCACTTTCTCCACTCTTCAATATAGTACTGGAAGTCCTGGCCATTGCAATCAGAAAAGAGGAAAAAATAAAAGCAATTCAAATAGGAAAAGAAGAGGTGAAACTCACTCTATTTGCAGATGATATGATTGCATACATGGAAGACCCAATGGTTTCCATAAAAAAAATTTCTGGAAGTAATACATGAGTACAGTAAAGCTTCAGGATACAAAATTAATATCCAGAAATCTATAGCATTTTTGTATATGAACAACAGGCAGGCTGAGATAGAACTGAAAAAAAGTTGTTCCATTTACCATAGCCACAAAAAGTGTAAGATACGGATAAATCTAACCAAAGAAGTTAAAGACCTTCACAAGGAAAACTATGAGACGATAAAAAAAAGAAATTGAAAATGACACAAAAAAGTGGAAGGACATCCCATGTTCCTGGATTGGAAAAATTAATATAATCAAAATGGCAATTCTACCCAAATTAATCTACCTATTTAATGCAATGCCAATCAAATTACCAGACACATTCTTCACAGATCTAGGAATGACAATCATAAAGTTTGTCTGGAATCATAAGAGACCCCGTATTACCAAAGCAGTTCTGAACAAGAAGAGTTGAGTGGGTGGCATCTCACTCCCTGACCCAAAAATATACTACAAAGCTGTGGTAATCAAGACAGCATGGTACTGGCATAGAAACAGACAGGTGGACAAATGGAACAGAATAGAGTCCCCAGAAATGAATGCTCAAACTTACAGCCAACCGATTTTTGACAAGGGGTACCAATCAATCTAGTGGGGGGAAAAAAAACAAAAAAAAAAACAAAAAAAAACCTCTTCAGCAAATGGTGCTGGCAAAACTGGATCTCCACTTGCAGAAAGATGAATCTGAACCCCTACCTTTCACCTCTGACAAAAATAAAGTCAAGGTAGATCAAAGATCTAAATCTAAGACCCCAAACTATAAAATTACTCCTGGAAAACACCGGGGGAAACTCTGGGAGACATTGGGGTAGAAAAAGACTTCTTAAATAAGACTCCCTTAGCAGAGTCAGTAATTCCCAAAATAGACAAGTGGGATTACATCAGACTAAGAAGTTTCTGCATGGCAAAAGACACAGTGATTAGTGTGAATAGACAGCCCTCAGAATGGGAAAATATTTTTGTAAACTATGCATCAGATAAGGGACTGATCACCAAAATTCACAAGGAACTCAAGCAGCTATTCCAGAAAAAGACAATCAATCCTATCAAAAGATGGGAGAATGAGTTGAAAAAAACCACTGTCTAAAGATGACATACAAATAGCTAAACGGCATGTGAAAAAATGCTCAACATTCCTCATTGTAAGGGAAATGCAGATCAAAACAACAATGAGATATCACCTAACCCCAGTCAGAATGTCTCAGATTAAAAAAACAAAAAATAATAAGTGCTGGCGAGGGTGTAGTGAAAAGGGAACTCTCTGGGACCAGCAGTTAGCGTAATGGCTGTGTTGCTAGACTCCCACGTAGTCGACTGCGGTTCGAGTCCCGGACCCGGCGGCTTAAACTCACGCCGGGCACGTGTGCGTGCATGCCCAAGATCCCGAGAGGAGAATGGAGGAGAAGGGATTGTGGCGTGGCCATCCCCCCTGGGGGGTGATTTCCTGCTTTCTATCTCTCTGTCTCTCTCTGTCTGTCTGGTGAGCGCACGCGCCCTATAGCAAAAACCTCTCCAAAAAAAAAAAAAAAAAAAAAAAAAAGGGAACTCTCTTACACTGCTGGTGGGAATGTAAATTGGTCCAACCACTGTGGAGAACAATTTGGAGATTCCTCAAAAGTCTACAAATAGAACTACCATATGATCCAGCAATCCCACTCCTTGGTATCTACCCAAAGGACAGAAGAATACTTTATTGGAAAAGTGCTTGCACATCGATGTTTATTGAGGCACTTTTCACGATTGCTAAGTCATGGAAGCAACCCAAATGCCCATGAACTGATGAATGGTTAGAAAAACTGTGGCACATATATTCAATGGAATACTATTCTTCCATAAAAATCAACAAAACCCTGGCTTTTGACAGGAAGTGGATCAATGTGGAAGACTTACTGCTGAGTGAAGCAAGCCATGCTATGAAGGAGAGGCATTGTATGTCCCCACTTAATATATACCGAGTGTCTGCACTCTATGACTGAAACTAATTGTCTAAAGGATATAGAAACGCAGTATATAGATGTAAATACCAGATATAGTGTGTGTGAAAGAGGAGGGTCTGAGGAAGGACATTTGGGGGAGGGCCAGGGAGGAAAAGCATTAATGGCACAAAGAGGTGTGGTATTATCTGTTGAAGATATTTCATAGTTTTATCAACAGTACTAGGGAGAAATGTTCACCTGTTGAAATATCCATTTTGTAAGACAAATAATAATGTGATTGAATGTATGGAAGAGAATGAAATGAAAAAAGAATAAAAATAAAAATAAAATAATAATAAAAAAGTATAATTATTTCCTCTACAACGGCAAAGCCAGGCACACAAAGACAAGTATTATAAGTGACATTTATATGTGGAGGATAGAATGTTTCTAGTAATAATAGTGCATTACAGGGCCAGCAGGTTTCATGATAGTTAGGTGCTGGAATCTCACAGGACTGACAGAAGTTCCAGTCCCAGACTTGACAGCTTGAAAATGATGCCAACAACATGCAGCATTGGACATCCTCCCTCAAAGGTGATTTCTCACTTTTCCTCTTTTTGTCTTTCTTTCTGTCTCTGGCAAATACAGATGCCCCATTTTAAAAACCTGAAAGAAAAGGAAAAGAAATAGTGGATCAGCTAGTAGAGAGAGAATGGGAATGATGGGGGGAGGGAACATAGGAAAAGGATGGGTGAAAGTAGAAACTTATAGTTAAATAGGAGGAATCTGTTCTTGTATTCCATAGCATATGAGGGTTAATGTAGTTAACAAGAATTTACTCTATATCTCAAAAACAAAACAATCTATAATGTTTCCAACCCAAATCACATCTATTTAAGGTAGTTCATATACAATTAACCTGATTTGATTATTACACATTGAATTTGTGTATTAAAAAATGACACTGAAATCCATAAATATGTATAATGCATATGCATCAGGTATTTTAAAAGAATGTACCCTGAGAGGATACTGAAAATATGCTGCCAGTAGGGAAGTGCTCATAATACAAAGTAAGGCTGCAGACCACATAATATGAACTTGTGATTTTAATAAAGATAAGTGGGTTGGTGGAAATCACTTAGGAAATTCTGGGGGACATTGGGGTAGGCAAAGACTTTTTAAATAAGACACCCGAAGCACAGGCAATAATCTCCTAAATAGACAAGTGGGATTATAGCAGAATAAGACGTTTCTTCCAGGCAAAAGACAGAGTAATTAGTGTGAATTTACAACACTTGAAATGGGAGAATATTTTTGTGAAGTATGGCTCATATAAGGAACTGATAACCAGAATACGCAGGGAAATTTATTAAGTTTCAAGTGGCTTACAGAGAGAGAGAGAGAGAGAGAGAGAGAGAGAGAGAGATTAACCCAATTAAAAGATGGGCAGATGAGATGAATAAAAAGCTCTCTAAGGAAGACATATGAACAGTCAAAAAGCGTATGAAAAAAATGCTCAACATCCCTCAGCATAAGGGAGATACAGATTAAAACCACAATGAGATATCACCTAACCCCTGTTAGAATGGCAAAGATTAAAAATACAAAAAGTGATGTGTTGGCAGGGTTGTGGTGAAAGGGGAATTCTCCTACACTGTTAGTATAAACGTACATTGGTTTAGCCACTGTGGAAAAATGATATGGAAGTTCCTCAAAAATCTACAAATTGAACTACTATATAATTCAGTCCACTACTGGTTGTCTACCCAAAGGATAAAACAGTTAGGAGAGTGCTTGCAATCTATGTTTATTGTGGTATTATTCACAATTTCTAAGATATGGAACTAACTCAAAGTTCACAGATGAATGGATTGAAATCCTGTGGCGTATATGCTCTACAGAATACTACTCAGCTATAAAAAACAAGACCCTGGCATTTGACAGAAAGTGGATAAATATGGAATATTTTCTTCTGACTGAAACAAGCCAGAATACAAAAGAGATATTGTATGTCTCCACTTAATAAATGCCTACTGGCTACACTCTATAGTGGGAACTGAAAGATTTGAGCATATCGAAGTGTACAAAATGGTTAGATTTTAGAGGCAGTGTGAGAATGAGGAGGTGGGAGAAGGAGGAGAGGCTGAGGAAAGGAATTAAAACTAAAAAAGAGAAGCAAGACGTTTATGGGACACAGGAAAGGATGATTACCTGTTGATAATAATGTATATGGTATCTTCAACTGGATTGGTGTGAAGTGTATTCACGGTGGGTAAATTTACTTTACAAGTTGTAATGATGTAAATTGATGGAATGTAAAAAAAGAAATTAAAGGGAACCAGCAGTTAGCGTAATGGCTATGTCGCTGGACTCCCACGTAGTCGACTGCAGTTCGCGTCCCAGACCTGGTGGCTTAAAACTTACACCGGGCGCGTGTGTGTGCGTGCCCAGGATCCCAAGAGGAGAATGGAGGAGAAGGGATTGTGGTGTGACCATCCCCCCTGGGGGGTGATTTCTCGCTTTCTGTCTCTCTGTCTCTGTCTGGCGAACGCATGCGCCCTATAGCGAAAACATCTAAAAAAATAAAAAAGAAATTAAAAAATATTTATTCATGTAATTCTATAAGTTATTATTATTTTTCAATTTGTTCATAGAGACACAGAGGGAGAGAAAAATGGAAAAGTGAAAAAGAAATCTCCAGGTCTGGGACTCAAACCATGCCCAGCCATGTGGGAGTTCAGTGCTTCAGTCACATCACCTGCCAGGCCTATTTCTTCTCTTTTTTATCTGTACCATAATTTAATTGATCTCTTATACCATAATTCAGATGAATGACTGATGGGATATTTTTGATGGACAGTCCTGTTTTAAGTAAGACTGGCTTATGTTTAAATGAATGTTGTTGGGTTTTTTAAACTTTGATAGTAATTTTCATTCAGTAAATGTTAGTACTGTTTGCCCTTTCTAAGATATAATTGGTAAATCATTAGTAGTGCTCATCTGTCTATAAAGATGGTGAATGTCAACTCAAAACTTACTGAAAAGTCAGCAGATGGCATAGGGGTTACATCACCGGACTCCATATGGTTGATTGTGATTCATGTCCTAGAACTGATGGCTTGAAAATCACATCCAGCATGTGTGCATGCATGCCCAAGAACCCAGGAAAAGAATGGAAAAGAGATTGTGGTGTGACCATCTCCCCTGAAGGATGATTTCTCAGTTTCCTTCTCACTGTCTTTATCTCTCTTTCTCTTCAGTTAGCACATGTGTCTTAAGGCAAAAACCTCTGCAAAACAGAAACAAAAACCTAGTGCATAGTGTTTCATTACATGGGTTATATGTAACTGGTTATTTGAATATATAAATACTGGGGAAATTCCTTCACTTTTTATAATCAAGCAGAGGGACCAGCAGTTAGCGTAATGGCTATGTTGCTGGACTCCCACGTAGTTGACCGCGGTTCGTGTCCCGGACCTGGTGGCTTAAAACTCACGCCGGGCGCATGTGCATGCGTGCCCAAGATCCCAAGAGGAGAATGGAGGAGAAGGGATTGTGGCGTGACCATCCCCCCTGGGAGGTGATTTCTTGCTTTCTGTCTCTATGTCTCTCTCTGTCTGTCTGGCGAGCGCACACGCCCTATAGCAAAAACCTATCAAAAAAAAATCAAGCAGATTCACTCGTGTTTTACTTTGTGTTCATTAGCCCATTAAAGGCAAGGGCAGAAAATAAGGTAGTAATGTCTACTTTGTGTGTTTTATCTTAACTATGCTAATCCAATTAGAATTCCCTGTATCTGATACTCTGCCTTATTGAAAGACATTTTAGTGTGGTTTGTGTTTACTATCAAATAAAGACTATGTAAGATTTTACATATTTTATCAGTGATTTGTAAGAGCAGATGTTTTTGAAAGTCTTTGTATTGAGATTTAGTAGCAAGTTAAAATTTGCCTTTGAATACTTCTTTAAGAAATTTTTTATTTAATTTTATTTATTATTATTATTATTACTTTTAAATTTGACCAGAGAAAGGTAGTGTGAGAAAGCAAAACACCATTTTCAGGACCTGAACTGCAGTCAGTCATAACAACTGTTCAAACAGCATAAAAACTGTAGAATTTCAGTGCATGTGTGATTGGTAAAGGTGCTTTTGTCAACTTATTAGAAGGATTGGAGGAGATATACAATCAGAATAGATTTGAAAATTATGTCATCTTAAGACTTAAAATAATTAGAGATTCATTACTAATTATACATCACTAGCTCCTGTGAACTAGTCATTTCAGGGTAAAAGAGAAATGAAGATTTCCTACTGATAATTCAGCCTCCAGCAAACAAGCTAGAGTGGTAGGGAGTTCCTCTAGCCTTCTATCTCTGATTCTGTTTCTCTGTCTCTGTCTCTTTCTCTCTCTGCATCTGTCTTCTCATTTTTCTGTAATTTTTCCTTTTCAAAAATTTTTAAAGATGAAGTTTTCTCTTGCTCTCAGCTCCGTCTTTTGTCTTGTTAATAATCCCCTCTGCTCCTCCCACCCAGGCAGGAGAGGTGAGAGGCAGGCCTTTAGGAGAAGACCCATCATGGCTCCTCTGAACTAGTCATATCACATGGCGCACTTGCATGCCACATGGTTTTCTATTTTGTGCTTTTTTTAAATGTAAAACAGTAATTATATTTATTTAGGTTTTTTCTTTTTTTCCCTGTTTTTTGTTTGTTTGTTTGTTTCTCTCTCTCTTTTTCATTTTTTTCTCTCATCTCTCCACTCCTCAATATCTATTTACTGTGTTTCTAGATGGATCTAAGGGCTCTGTAGCTAAACACCCACATACTATTAGGGTTAACATATTTCTCAATATCTACTGAATCTGCTACACAAAACAGTCACAGCAGAACTGTAAAGAAACTCCAGATCACCTCTTTCTGCTTGCTCCTGAATGTTCAGATTGAACTTCAAGAATTAGGAAAAAACACACCATCCATCAGATGACTTGAAATCACTGAAGAACTACAAGTAGTATGAGAAAGCAAGAAAATACCTCTCCTCCAAGGGAAAAGAATAATTCCACTTCATCCACAATCAGTTCAATGGAAATCATGGAAATGTCTGATAAAGAATTTAGAACATTTATAGTGGCAATGCTAACAGAGATGGAAGAGAAGAGAGACAATGAACTGCTGAAGAGAAAGGAGAAAAAGCTGATGAGTTCCAGGAGCTGAGGAAATTCTTGCAAGATCTAAAAGAGGAATTACACACTTTAAAAAAGAATCAAACAAAACTGTTAGAGATGAAGGCTATAATACAGGAAGTCAAAATCTTGAAAGTATTAAAAGCAGACTAAATCATACAGAAAATAGAATCCCAGGGAACCAGCAGTTAGTGTAATGGCTATGTCGCTGAACTCCCACGTAGACGACCGCGGTTCACGTCCCGGACCCGGTGGCTTAAAACTCATGCTGGGCGCGTGTGCGTGCGTGCCCAAGATCCCGAGAGGAGAATGGAGGAGAGGGGATTGCGGCGTGAAAATCCCCCCTGGGGGCTGATTTCTCGCTTTCTGTCTCTGTGTATCTCTCTGTCTGTCTAGCGAGTACATGTGCCCTATAGCGAAAACCTCTCCAAAAAAAAAAAAAAAGAAAGAAAATAGAATCTCAGATATAGAAGAGAATATTGCTGCTCTAGAAAAATCCACCACGAAGACCGAGAAAATTGCCCAAAAAAATGAGAATAATATACGAGAAGTACTAGATTATCAATTCCCTTATGAGTCTCTTCACCTTCTGGAATGCCAATTATCTGGATATTTGGAACTTCCTGTACAGTCTTTGATAACAGGCACTGCTCTATAAACTATTGACTCAGAATGCAGTTAGATTTTATTTTGTTTTTAGATTTTTCTATAGGGCACATGCACTTGCCACTGGAGAGAGACACAGAGAGAGAGAAAAGAGGAAGAGGGAGAAAATGAGAAAGCACCCTGCAGGGGATATGACCAAGCCACAATCCTTCTTCTTCATTCTCTGTGAGATTTTGGGTAGGAATGCACACATGCCTGGTCCACTCTTTAAGTCATCCAGTCAGATACCTGGACCATGTAGTTGACCATGTGGAATCCGGCACCTTTACCATTCTACTTGTAAGCCCAGCACTGTTTATTTTCAAAAACTGTTTCAAAGTGGCCAGCAGATGGTCAAGGTGCTAGACTCTACCATAACCAACCACAGTCTGGACCCAATGGCTTATAAATTACACTGAGCATTGTGTGTGTGTGTGTGTGTGTGTGTGTGTGTGTGTGTGTCCAAAGTCCTGAGAGGAGAATGGAGGAAAAGGGATTGTGACATGGCTTGCCTCCCTGAGGTCTTACTTTCCTTATTTCTGTTTCTTTGGCAAGCACCTGTGTCCAATGTACTCCCCCCATTAAAAAATGTTTTAATATTTATTCTTTTCATGAGACAAAAGAGAAAAAGGGAGGGAGAGAGAGCCATATACAAAGTAACAGGCATTGCCGTCAGTGTCTCAACACATTATTGAGACACCCTCAGCCACAGTCAGCCCTAGATTGTGGGTACAAGTATAATAAGCACACTTGGGGAGGTCTCAAAATGTGAACTCTAAATCTTCCCATGTAAATTAGCCTTGCAGTATGTCATGTTTTATAACTTCACATTTGCTATTTTTTGCCTCATAGAAAATGGTCATTCTAACTAGGGTAAAATGAAAGCTCATTGTAATTTTGATTTTTATTTTGTTGGTAATTAGTGATATTGAACTTTTTTTCATATACTTTGCCATTGTATGTCTTCTTTAGAAATGTTTATTTGTGGTTTGATTTAATTCTGTGATCAGGGTTTTGGTTTTAATATTGTTTTTTGCTTTTCAGTTTCTTGACTTTCTTATATACTCTGAATATTTTTTTTTTTTTGGAGAAGTTTTTGCTATAGGGCACGTGCACTCACCAGAAAGACAGAGAGAGACAGAGAGACAGAAAGCAAGAAATCACTCCCCCCCCAGGGGGGATGGCCACACCGAAATCCCTTCTCCTCCATTCTGCTCTCAAGATCTCGGGCAAACACGCACACGTGCCCAGTGTGAGTTTAAGCCACTGGGTCCGGGACTCGAACGGCGGTCGACTACATGGGAGTTCAGCGACATAGCCATTACACTAACTGCTGGTCCCTATACTCTGAATATTAATCCTTCACTAGATTAATAGATTGAAAATACATTTACTCTCTCTTGAATTATGTCTTTTCACTCTTGATTATTGCCTATGCACAATCATTTTAGTTTGCTATAATACCAGAAAGATTTTTTTTTTGCCTTTGTTGCCTCTGATTTTCAGGTCTTCCTTAAAATATCTGTGCCCAGATCAATACCTAAGGCATTTACCCTGTTTTTTTTTCTTCTGTCGTTCTGTTTCGTGTCTTAACTTTACTGTTTTATCTGTTCTTTCTGATGTGGATAGCCACTATCACCAGCACCATTTATTGAAGTGCTATTCTCTCCTCAGTCTATGTTCTTGGCATCACTTTTGAATTTCAGTTGCCAGCAGGTGGTGCAGTAATATTAGGGAGCACTGAACTCCCACATGATGGACAGCAGTTTGAGTCCTGGACCTGCTGGCTTACTTTCTCATTCTCCCTCACTCTCTGGTCAAATTAAAATAAACAATAATAATCAAAATAATAAATAAAGTTATATAAATTAAGATCTTCCTAGAAAAAGAGAGAGAGGATACAAATCAATAAACCAGATATGGAAGTAAAGATATTATTCCTGACTATATAGAAGTAAAAAGCTTTCTAGAAGAACACAATAAATACTAAATAATTAATAAAATGTGGCCATTAATCAATTCATCCCCATAATGTAAGAAATACCAATTTATCTGATACCAATCATAGTTAAAAGTACAAGAACTGCCAAAGATTAGATGCATGCAATAAGTATTTTAAAATGAATTTAAGAAGGCAGTCATTTTCAGTTACTTTAATATATGTGAATATAAAATCAGTACAGTTTTGGTTCAAAACTTTATAATTATGCTACAGTCTTATGATATAAACATTAAATTTTATTTGTAACCTCTTCTGATTTTTAAAGCTTCCCAGGAGTTCTTATCAGGCCTCATCAGAATAACATAGCACTTGGGGGCAAAGATGCAGCCCAGAAGCCCTGCACTGGTGGCCAAGATGGAGAAGATCTCCACAGCCACCGTGAACTTCCCCTTGGTGCTGTGATAGACAGGGACAAATGTGACCCAGATACTGCAGAACACTAGCATACTGAATGTGAGGAACTTGGCTTCATTGAATGTGTCAGGTAGGTTCCTGGCCAGGAAAGCCACAGTGAAGCTCCCCAGAGCCAAGAAGCCCAGGTATCCCAGGACACTGTAGAAGACAGTGACTGAGCCCTTGTTGCACATGATGATGAGGATTCTGGGCTCAGAATGTGAGTCTATGTCAACAAAAGGTGCAGAGGTTCCCAGCCATATTCCACAGATAATCATTTGAATCAGGGAGCAAATGAGAATGACAGAGTTGGAAGCCCCTGATAGCAGCAAGCACCTCATTGTTCTTCCAGGCTTCATGGCCTTGAATGCCAGAATCACAGTAATGGTTTTGGCTAGAACAGTGGAAACAGCCACCATGAATACAAGGCCAAATATGACTTGTTGGAGGACACAGGTGGCTGTGTTAGGATGGCCAATGAAGAGCAAGGAGCGAAGGAAGCATGGCAGGAGGGAGATGAGCAGAATGAAGCTGAGAGCCTGGTTGTTGGTCTTGACAATGGGAGTGTCTCTGTGCTTCCCAAAGATCCCCAAAACTGCAGCTGTGAGAACAAAGAAGCACAGAGCCATGCTGGCCATGGCTATCCCCAAAGCATCCTCAAAGGCCAGGAATGTCACAGGCTTGTGGAGGCAGTGAGTCCTTTCACTGTTTGGATACTCTTGAGCTGGGCACTGGACACACTGATTTGCATCTGGTGACAAAAATAAAGATCCAGCAATTTACTTTTACAAAGTAAGTGTCATTTTGAGGGAAATAGTCACCTTTATGTAATTTTCCACAGATAATTCCCCTGAGGTAATACAAAGACAGACCAAATTAAGAGTCTATGTTGAGTAACCAGCAGTTAGTGTAATGGCTATGTCGCTGGACTTCCATGTAGTCGACCGCGGTTCACATCCCGGACCCGGTGGCTTAAAACTCACGCCGGGCACATGTGCGTGTGTGCCCAAGATCCTGAGAGGAGAATGGAGGAGAAGGGATTGTGATGTGGCCATCCTCCCTGGGGGCTGATTTCTTGCTTTCTGTCTCTCTGTCTCTCTCTGTCTGTCTGGCGAGCACACACACCCTATAGCAAAAACCTCTCTCTCTCAAAAGAAAAAAAAAAAAAAAAGAGTCTGTGTTGATGTGTTGATTACACTGGGAGAATTCTTTCAGCTTCAGGTGGCACCAAAGTGATTTAAAGCTGGATCTCAGAATATGAGGATCTTGGTTGGCCCATCTTGTGACTCTGAATGATGCTATCAATGATGAGAATTTATTCCAGATCTCTTCTCTACTCTCTACTGAGTTTTTCTCATGACAAACCTTATATTTCCATGCCTTATCATATTTGTTCATCACAACAGAAATGAATAGTTTTCTTATTAATATTCTGAGAAAAATAATTTTATCTTTTCTTCTGGAATATTTGTTTACCTCTATCCTTATTTCTATTAATTTTTTCTTATATATAATATGTCACTTTGTGTACATACTTTTCTCATTGTACATTTTAATTTTTCTACCAATATGATCATAAACAGTTGTATGTAAATATTGAAAACATGTTTAATTAATTTTTTGCAGAGGTTTGTGTGTTAGGGTATGTGTGCTAGCCAGAGAGAGAGAAAGACAGGCACAGTGAGAGAAAAGGTAAGAAATCACCCTCAGAGAGGATGGCCATGTTGCAATCTCTTTTTTTCCATTCTCTTTCTGAGATTTTGGGCATGCACACACACCTGCCCAGCATGAGTTTCAAAGCATCATGTTTAGGACTTGAACTGAATTTGGGTATGTCCGAGTCCAGTAATAAACCACTATGAGAACTGCAGGTCCCAGAAAACTGCTTTACTTTAAAATGTTTAAATATTGAATGGAATTTGATTGCTCCTATATAGCTATTGTTTGATAAATTTGTATTATAATTTTATGATAAATGGATGGAATGTTCTTTCTGAGATATCCATCTGAAAGTATAGTTTGTAAATCTTTTTTTTTTTTTTGAGAGGCTGGTAATACTTTTTGTCTTTATACATTATGTGGTTTCTGTTGCAAACACTCACTTCTATTGTTATGTAGCAGGAAAGCAGTCACAGAGATTATGGAAATTAACAAGCATGTCTGCATTTTTTTTTTTTTTTTTTGGAGAGGATTTTCGCTATAGGGCGCGTGTGCTCGCCAGACAGACAGAGAGAGACATAGAGACAGAAAGCGAGAAATCACCCCCCCAGGGGGGATGGTCACGCCGCAATCCCTTCTCCTCCATTCTCCTCTCGGGATCTTGGGCATGCACGCACACGCGCCCGGCGTGAGTTGTAAGCCACCGGGTCCGAGACGCGAACCGCGGTCGGCTACGTGGGAGTCCAGCGACATAGCCATTACGCTAACTGCTGGTTCCCCATGTCTGCATTTTAATAACTTTTTTAAAGAAAAATATGTTGCGTGCCTAATACTTTCTCAAATATTTATTTATTTTTGGTAATTCTCAGACAATAGTATCAGGCTGTCAACAAAGTCATGACACAATTTTCCAAAGAAAGAAAAATAAATAAAAATACATCATGACATTTCCAACAACTCAATATCTTCTCAAAGATTTATAGTGGGGGTCAGCAAGATCCTACTGTGGAAAGATGATGGGAAAAGGAGAGTTTGAGGAAAGATTTTAAGGAGAAAAACAGAAAGGCAAGACATATATGGGACACAGAAATGATTATTACTTGATGATGACATGTAGGGACTGGTGAAAAATGTAGGAAAATTCATGTTGGAAAATTCACTTAGCAAGCTATGTGATGTTTAGTGATCGAATGATAAAAAATCCTGGGTTCACACAGGACTTATTGCAGTTTGAGTCTCAGACATGAAAACTTGCTTTCTCACTTACCCTTTCTTTCTTGTCTCTCTCTGGTGAGCATGCATGACCTGTAGCAAATTTTTAAAATAATAGTGATAAATCAAATTACATAAATAGTTCTTAGTAAAAAAAAAAATAAAGTGATAATTAATCACACCTTTTTTTCACATTACCTATTCTTATTCCAAGAGTCAGCAGATACTCCAGACTTCTGTCTCAGAAATAGGTTTATGACCCACATGCATGTGCTTGTTTCTTTCTGGGTCCCAAACCCTTTCTTTCTCTATTCATTTGTTTTGTTTTGTTTTGAAAATATTTATCTTATTTTACTTATTATTATTTTTCAAATTTGCTCTAGGGCATATGTATTCACCAGAGAGAGAGAGAGACAGACAAGGAAGGTAGGAAAGCAAGTGGTCAGGTCTGTGAGACAAATCATATGAGTCATGTGGAAGTCCAGTACCTTATGAGTCATGCCACATACTGGCCCATATTATTCATTTTTTAAAATAAATTTACCAGGAGGCACATTAACTCACTAGAGACACCCAGAGAGAGAAAGAACTTGAGACAGCACCACCTCTGTAAAATGATCATGCCACAATTTCTTCTGCACCATTTTTTCCCCTTATCAGTATTTTTCACAACATACAAACTACTGGTGTATTTTCCAAGTCATCTGGTTTGGGACTCAAGTCACAATTTGGGTCATGTGGGATTCATCCACCTAAACCACCATGCCATGGGTTGTCCCCACATCTCTATTTTTATTTCTTGTCTTGCACACTATTTTAGTTTTGTAATTCCTTCACCTAAAATAAATATTTTTCGGCATATTCTAACCTGAACATAAATATATAGTTTCACTAGCAATAAAAATCAAATGATTTCTACTGTTAGAATGCCTGGAATTGAAAAATACTTATGAAAAAATTCAAACCATATTAATTCCTTATATATTGGAAAAATAGAAGCATGATTTTTTAAATAATTTTCCATATTTCACATTTGACAGCATCACATCTTGATAACTGTTTGACTTTATATATTGTATGATAGCAAATTTTGAGGTGCCCAATTGTGAAATTGATTAGAATGTTGAGTCTTCAATCTTGAAACTGTTTCTTTTTCTTCCTACAATGTAATTGAAAGTATGATTTTCTGATACTAGTCAAGTCTTTTTAATTGCACAGGTGTTTGAGTATGGTTGAAAAAGTTTAAAATATTTTCATAATAATTTATCTGTAATTACATTATGCTTATCATCTGGGTATAAAAGTCAGATTAAAAGTTTAAGGCACCCACAGGTAACCTTGATGATGACATATATTTCATCATGTCTCATGTGGTCCAGTATAAAACCTAAGATTGACATTGTCTTACCCAGCACTAAAGTGCAAGGGTGTCCATTGGAAATTATTTCAGAATTGAGCCTAATACAATGAGCATGACCAGATAAAACAGCTTACACTAGATAGGGTAGTAATAGTGTTTATAAAATAAGTATACCAAAACAACAAACATGTGAATTCAGAACAGTGGTGCTCTATGATTCATTTCTTTTATTGTGTGTCTGTGTGAGTTTTTCTATAGGGCAAGTGTGCTCACCAGAGAGAGAGAAAGTGAGAAATAACCTCCCAGAGGAGATAGCCTTACCAATCTCTTCTTTTCCTTTCTGCTCTGGAGATTTGGGGGGGGACACATGTGCATGCACCTGGCATGAGTTTCAAGCCTCGGGATTGGGAATTAAACCACAGTCAGCCACATGGGACAGTGCCTTCACCACCACATCACCTTCTGCCCCCAATGTTTTATTTCTAATACTAACAGTTTTATTTTACTGAGCAATAGTAATGCTAATGGTGTAGTTATATATTTCATACTTGTTTGATTTGAAATGTCTGACTCTGGGCACAAGACAGAAATAAAGCAGCAAACAGGTCTTCCTTCTTGTGGAATTCTTTTGGAATCCAGGAACACAGCTGTCACTACACGCAGATTCAGGAGTCTGAGCAGAAAAGAGATTTATTAGTCATAATCATGTATGTTATGAGGTGTTTTGATGGGATGTTTCTATTTTTCTACATCATAGAAAACTATTGCCATTATTAGGTCATCACTGTGTATCATTTAAACTCCCATCACATTGAAATTAGTTAGGCTTTCTTTTAATTGCTTTCTTTTGTTTTTCTAGAGAGTAATTTTTTTGAGAGATTTTTGCTATAGGGCGCATCCACTCACCAGAAAGACAGAGAGACAGAAAGTGAGAAATCATCCCTTAGGGGAAATGGCCATGCCACAATCCCTTCTTCTCCATTCTCCTCTTGGGATCTTGGGCACACGCACACACCGGTGTGAGTTTAAGCCACCGGGACTGGGATTCGAACCATGATAGACTACATGGGAGTCCAGAGACATACCTATTACACCAATTGCTGGTCCCTAGAGAGGAATTTTTGCTATAGGGTACATGCACTCACTGAAGAGACAAGAGAAAGTGAGAAAACAACCCTTGGGGTGATGTCTACACTGCAATTTTTTCTTTATTCTCTCAGGATTTGGGGCAACCATGCTCATATGCCTGATAGGAGTTTCAAGTCTCTGGTTCCAGAACTCAAAACTACAGTCAGCCATGTGGGAGTCCAGAGCCTTAACCACTATGTTATCTGCTGGCCCTCCTTACATAGACTTCTAATAAGAAATTAATATGCTTCCATTTGTTATGTATTATTACTATTTTAAAAATTATTTATTTTATTTATTATCATTATGTTTAAATTTGAACAGAAATAAAGAGTGAAAGAGAAAGTGTGAAAACAAGCTTCCAGGTCTGGGGCAAGAATTGTGGTCAACCATGTGAAAGTTCAGTACTTTAACCATCCTGCCACCTGCTGGATGGTTATGTATTATTTGCCAAACGTGTCCAAGGTACCAAATTAACGTACCTCATACATAACTAAAAGCAAACAAACAAACAAATAAACCTCAGTGTCAATCTTTTGTGTTATGTAATCACTTTTTTTTTTCTTTTTTTGAGAGGGTTTTGCTATAGGGCACAAGCTCTCTTCAGAAAGACAGAGAGAGACAGAGAGACAGAAAGCAAGAAATCAACCCCCAAGGGGGGATGGCCATGCCACAATCCCTTCTCATCCATTCTCCTCCCAGGATCTTAGGCATACATGCACAGGCACCCAGCGTGAGTTTAAGCCACCGGGTCCAGTACTCGAACTGCAGTTGACTACATGGGAGTCGTGACATAGCCATTACACTAACTGCTGGTTCCAGTAATCACTTTTTTCAAAACAACCTTAATGCAGGTTTTACAAGGTAAATTTTCTGAAAAGCTGTGTTCCCAAGAATATTAATATTATGTCCTCATATCTAGTTGGGTAGAAAATTTTAAGTTATTGATTTAAAAATAACTAATAATATGATATGTAGGCACACAACGAAAAGTTAGCCTAAACCTATGGCCCAGGAGAATGATGAGAATGTGGTTAATCCACTTCTGGGCTCTGAGGCCAGTAGAGCACTGCTTTTCATATATTAACACACTACATGTGCGAAGCATCAGTGTTATATAAATTCTTTTTTTAAGAGGCTTTGTCCTTAGGATGTCTGTGCTCACTGGAGAGAGAGAGAAACAGACAGTGAGAGCAAAATTGATAAATTAGCCCATAGGTGGAATGATCACATTGCAACCCATTCTCCTTCATCTTCTCCCAAGATCTGGATCATGCATGCATGTGTACCTAGCATGAGTTTCACAACAGTGGGTCCAAGACTCAAACTGGGGTTGGTCATGAGGGAATCCAGTATTTTAACTACTACATTATCTGCTGGCCCAAGTTGTATAAATCTTCTGCCTCATCTAATTAGCTGAGCTTATATTCAATGCTTTGAGATGTTTAGTACAACAAAGAATGATATGCAAGAGGTTGACACATGGTGATGTGGTTAAGGCACTGGATTCTCATATGGCTGACTATGGTTTGAGTCCTGGACCCATTGACTGGCTTTCAGATTCTCTCTCTCTCTCTTTATCTCATCAACTTGAAGAACACTAATAATGAATAATAAATTAAATAAATAATTCTTAAAAAAAGAATGCTATGCAAAATGACAAGAGGAAATATGAATGGTATCTACAAAAACATAAATGGTATCTTAATCTATAATCTCATGTTTATAGTATATCAATATATGAAGAGGACTTTGTTGACAAATGATAAAGGGTTTCATGATATATAGAGGGATTTTTTTTAGATACACACAAACACACACACACACACACACACACAGACATTTATATAAAAGAGTTACATGCTCTATAAAGATAGAAGACATTTCAGTCAATGATGAAAAGCATATATGATAGTGGTCCCAAAAGATAATAGGTTAGGTCATATAAATTCCATGTGCAATGTGTAATATCATCTAGGTTTGTGTAAGTGCAATTTATGATGTTCACACAATGACAAAATTCCCTAAAAATGCATTTCTTGGGAACCAGCAAATGGTACACTGTTTATGTGGCTGGACTCCCACATGACTAAGTGTAGATTGAGTCCCAGATCTGGCAGCTTTAATCTCACACGGGGTGAATGTGCATATTAGCTCAAAATTTTGAGAGTAGAATGGAGGAAAAGGGATTGTAGCATGGCCACCTTCCCAGGGGGGTGATTTTTAGCTTTCTGTCTCTTTGTCTCCCTGGGAATCAAACAGGTCCTTTAGCAAAAAAAAAAACACAAAAAACAAAAAACAAAAAACAAAACAAAAACAAAACAAAAACAAAAAAACAACAACAAAAAACTATCTAAAATGAAAATTAATTTATATTAAATTTAAAAATGCATTTCTCTCATTAATCAATGTTCAAGTATGTATAGATATCCATTACCTTGCTGATTTTAATTGGACTGCTGCTTGGACAAACATAAAACAAATCAGAATATAAAAACAGATTTTTTAAAATAATAAGAATGTATGTAAGCAAAATTATAGTATAAAGTCAGGATGTAAAAGGCAGGCTTTAAAAATAATTTGTATTTTCATTGAGACAAGAGTTTAATTCACTTTTTCTTAGGTTTCTGCCATACATCATTTGCTTTCACCAGAGAGAGAGAGAGAGAAAGAGAAAAACAATAAGTGAGAAATTCATCCTCAGAAGGTTGGCCACACCACAGTCTTTTTTCCTTCATTCTCCTCTCAGGATTTGGGGCATGTATGCATATACACATGCCAGGTGTAATTTTCATGTCACCTGATCTAGGACACAAGCCATGGTTGGCCATGTGAGAACCCAGTTCCTTTACCATTACACCATCTGCTGGCCCAATGTAAAGTAAATTGAATGCTGAGTTAGTGTGGGAAGAGAGTGAGAGAAGGAGAATGTGAGGAAAGACATTAAGGAGAAAAATAGAGAGGCAAGACATTTATGGGACCCAGAAATGGATTATTATCTACTAATGATAACATGTATAGTATCACCAATAGGACGGGTGTTAAATGTATTTGTTGGAAAATTCACTTTACAAACTAAGTGAAGTATAGTGATTGAATGTATAAAAGAAATTAAATGCAAATAAAATACATTTTATATACATCTATCTATCTAGAGATATAAAGATATACAGATAGATAGGTGACAGATAGTGATAGATAGATGGATAGATAGATAGATTAGATAGATAGATAGATAGATAGATAGATATAGATAGATTGATAGATAGATAGATATAGATAGATGATAGATACATATAGATAGATACATACTGAATGTCTGTTCTCTATAGTAGAAACTGAAAAATTGGAAATTGTAACAGGGAGGGCAACTGTAGATACTACAAATAGTAAGGATAGGGATAATATGAGGTTAGGTATTAGGAGAGGAGGGAAATAGATGAAAAAGAAGTACATATAACTGACACAAAAATAAGAAAGCTGACACCTTCATGGCTCCTGCGAACTAGCCATTTTGGGGGAAAGAGAAAAATGAAGATTTCCCACTGATAATTCGGCCTCCAGCACACAAAACTCGCGTGAAGAGGCAAAAAAAGGAAACAGGTCTTCTTGAAGACACACCTCCATGGCTCCAGCGAACTAGCCATTTTGGGGGAAACAGAAAAATGAAGCTTTCCTACTGATAATTCGGCCTCCAGCACACAAAACTCACGTGATTGAACTTCCAAGTTTGGGAAGAAACCGACCATCCACCAGATGACTAGAAATCACTGCAGGACTACAAGAAATATGGGAAAGCAGGAAAATACCTCTCCTCCAAGGGAAAAGAATAACTCCTCTTCATCCACACACAGTTCAATGGAAATCATGGGAAAGGTCTGATAAAGAATTCAGAACATTCATAATTGCAAAGCTAACAGAGATGGAAGAGACGAGAGATAATGAACAGCTGAAGAGGAAGGAGAAAGGAGTTGATGAGTTCCAGGAGAAGAGAAAATTCATGCAAGATCTAAAAGAGGAATCTCACACTTTACAAAAGAATCAGATGGAACTGTTAGAGATGAAGGCTATATAATACAGAAAGTCAAAATCTCCTTTGAAAATATTAAAAGCAGACTAGATCATACAGAAAATAGAATCGCAGATGTAGAAGAGAAAATGGCTGGCCTAGAAAAATCCACCACGAAGACTGAGAAAAAGGCTGAAAAATTTGAGAATAATATACGAAAAATACTGGATACCATCAAACGTCCAAACATCCCGATAATAGGCATCTCAGAAGGCGAAGAGACTCGTAAGGGCATTGATAATCTATTCCATGAAATCCTGCAAGAAAACTTTCCAAACCTAGACAGGCATTCAAAGATTCAGTCCCAAGAAATACAGAGGACCCCAAATAGAATCAACCCAAGAAGATCTTCTCCAAGACACATTATAGCCAGATTGACCAAAACCACAGACAAAGACAAGATACTAAGATTGGCAAGAGAAAAACGGCAAGTTACCTACAAAGGGTATCCCATCAGACTAACAGCAGACTTCTCATTGGAAACAATGCGAGCAAGGAAAGAATGGGAAAATATATTCAAAGTGTTAAGGAAAAAGCAATTTCAATTGAGAATACTGTACCCAAAAAGATTATTGTTCATTTGGGAAGAAAAGACATGAACATTCTCAGATAAAACCTGAAAGAATTTACCAGCACCAGATCAGATCTCCAAGAAGTTCTTAAGGGAGTGCTATGTCAGTAAAATTAAATGCAGACACACAGAAATAAGAGTTCAAAAACTAAGAAAATGGGCAACTTAATTGTAGGGACAAAGTCTGGAGTTGAATATTATATTCCAGAATTCAATCTGGAAGATCGAACCACAACAGAGGAAAGATTAAGTACATGAGACTGCACTAATGAAACAGCATTCTGTGACTTGACTAAAATATTGCTGCTTTTCTTCTAAGCTTTGTTGTCTGGTTTTAAGGAATTTGTCCTGTCTTGAGCTGTCAATAGGTTCATGTACCTACTATTTGAACAGAATACTAACCTGTTTCTAGGCTTTAAGTTTCAAGGAAATAGCCTTAACAACTCAAAACTGCTTTTCTTGAAATTACCAGCTGAACTTGCTATTGAAAGTAGCTAGATTACTTATGATATTTTGTGATCAACAAAATGTTGGGGGAAAAGGAATTGAAGACAACTGTAGACAGCAGAGATAGTGTAATAAGAGAGTGGGAAAGGGCAGAGTGTCAGACATGGGGTAAAAAAAAATATATATATATATATTTCATATATATATATATATATATATATATATATATATATATATGAAAGTAGAAATGGAATATTATTGATGATAACATGCATGATTAAGCCACTATGCAGTTTATTCTAGATGGGAAACCACATTTAGTATGTTGTGATGATGCCCAGGGAATGAATGTAAATTAATTTTAAAAAATATTTCAGGAGGATACTGGGAACTAGATATTTCAGGGGACAGGAGAAATGAAGATTTTCTACTCATAATTCAGCCTCCAGCAAGCAAAGCTAGTGTGGCAGGAGAGTTGAGCCCTTCCTTCAGAAGATTCCGCATGGATACTGGGAACTAGATATTTCAGGGGACAGGAGAAATGAAGATTTTCTACTCATAATTCAGCCTCCAGCAAGCAAAGCTAGTGTGGCAGGAGAGTTGAGCCTTTCCTTCAGAAGATTCCGCATGGATACTGGAAACTAGATATTTCAGGGGACAGGAGAAATGAAGATTTTCTACTCATGATTCAGCCTCCAGCAAGCAGAGCTAGTGTGCAATCACAACAGAACAGCAAACAGATTCTAGAACACCTCTGTCTGCTTGCTCCTGAACACTGAGGCTTAACTTCAAGAATT
This sequence comes from Tupaia tana, assembly GCA_026018925.1. Taxonomy (NCBI): domain Eukaryota; kingdom Metazoa; phylum Chordata; class Mammalia; order Scandentia; family Tupaiidae; genus Tupaia; species Tupaia tana. Next base: position 6,736,367 of record JAKSZU010000025.1, on the reverse strand, counting down.
TGAAAGACACACGCCATCCATCAGATGACAAGAAATCACCGTCGGATCACGAGAAATATGGGAAAACGAGAAAATACCTCTCCTCCAATGGAAAAGAGTAACTCTCCTTCATCCACAAGCAGTTCGGTGAAAGTCATGGAAATGTCTGATAAGGAATTTAGAGCATTCATAATGTCGAAGCTAACAGAGATGGAAGAAAAGAGAGATAATGAACTGTTAAAGAGAATGGAGAAAGAAGTTGCCGAGATTCAGGAGATGAGGAAATTCTTGCAAGATCTAAAAGAGGAATTACACACTTTACAAAAGACTCAAACGGAACTGCTAGAGATGAAGGCTATAATACAAGAAGTCAAAATCTCCCTTGAAAGTATTAAAAGCAGACTAGATCATTCAGAAAATAGAATCTCAGATGTAGAAGAGAAAATGTCTGGCTTAGAAAAATCCACCACGAAGACTGAGAAAATGGCCCCAAAATTTGAGAATGATATGCGAGAAGTATTGGATACCATCAAACGTCCAAATATCCGGATAATTGGCATTCCAGAAGGTGAAGAGACCCATAAGGGCATTGATAATCTATTCCATGAAATCCTGCAAGAAAACTTTCCAAACCTAGAGAGGCATTCGAAGATCCAGTCCCAGGAAATACAAAGGACCCCAAATAGAATCAACCCAAGAAGATCTTCTCTAAGACACATTATAGCCAGGTTGACCAAAACCGCAGACAAAGACAAGATACTAAGATTGGCAAGAGAGAAACATCAAGTTACCTACAAAGGACATCCCATCAGGCTAACAGCAGATCTCTCATCGGAAACAATGCGAGCGAGGAGAGAATGGGAAAATATATTCAAAGTGTTACGAGAGAAACAATTTCAGCCAAGAATACTGTACTCGGCAAGATTATCTTTCAGGTGGGAAGAAAAGAACATTCTCAGATAAACAAAACCTGAAAGAATTTACCAGCACCAGACCAGATCTCCAAGAAATTCTCAAGGGTGTGTTGTATCAAGAAAATTACACACAGACACATGGAAATAAGAGTCCAAAAACTATGAAAGTGGCCAACTTAATCATAGGGACAAGTCTGGAGTTGAATATTATATCCCAGAATTTAATCAGGAAAATTGAACCAGAACAGAAGATAAAAGTACATGAGACTGATAGGTTCATACACCTACCATTTGAACAGAATCCTAACTTGTTTCCTGGCTTTAAGCAAAGTTCCTTGGCACTTCTTTGAGTTAAGTTAATACTGGTTTTCTTAGTAGTAATGAGTGAACTCACCATTGAAAGTAGTTAGATTATGTAGGAAATTGTGTGATCAATGCAACATGGTTGAGAAGGGAATGAAGGACAATTGTAGACACCGGAGGTGGTGTGAGAGGAGGGGGGGAAGGGACAGAGGGTCAGAAAGAGGGGTGGAAGTAATTCTAGGAACTAGTAATGGAAAATTTTTTGTAATGTGCATGATTGTGTCACTATGCAGTGTGTACTGGATGGGAGATTGCATTTTGTATGCTGTGATGAAGCTTAGGGAACGAATGTAAATTGAGTTACAAAAAAAATGTTTCAGAAAAAAAAATATATATCTATTCAATGACTGCAGTAGGATATGTAGCCACAGCTAGGTGCTACTTTATAGGATGCGTAAAGTAAGACTTGTGTTCATGGAAATGTGTGTATCACCTGTGTTTGCTATGAGGGTATTTGGATTGATTGGGGTCTTTGGCGATACAATAAAATGTGAGGAGAAAACAGTATAGAAAGGAAACATAGATACCAGAGATAATGTGGGAGGAGAGTGGGAGATAGGAGAGGGTAGGAGATAGGGAATCAAGGATGGGGGGAAAAAAGCAAAACATACAGAAGACAAGAAATGGAAGATCATTTGCTGACAATAACATGTTTGTTTATGTGCTTGATTGAGACAATATATAGTGTACTTTGGATGGAAAATCTCATTTTGTATGCTGTAATGATGTTCAGTGAATGAATGCAAATAAATAAATTGAAATAAAAAAATATTTCAGGAGAAAAAAAAACACTAAAACTGTTCTTATCGAAATTTAAAAAAAAAATGCGTATGTGATGACTGCAGTAAGCTATACAGCCCCAGCTAGGTACTACTTTATAGTATGTTCATTCTGCTCACTGAGGTTTATGCCTAAAATCAGATTTAGGTTCATGTATATGTATATATCAGCTGCACTTGATATTGCAAATATTTAGACTAATTAAGCTAATTAGTAAATCAATTAAATGGGGGGGGGGAGGCATAGAAAGCAACCATGGATACCGGAGAAAATGTGGGAGGAGGGTGGGACATGGCAGAGGGTGAGGAATAGGGAATCAAGGATGGTAAAAAAAAAAAAAAAAAAGCAAAATATACAGGACATAAGAAATGGAAAATTATTTGTTGATAACATGTATGTTGATGTGCTTGATTGAGCCAATATACAATGTATTCTGGATGGAAAATTTATTTTGTATGTTGTAATGATGTATAGTGAATTAACGTAAAAAATAAATTTAAAGAAAAGAAAAATAAATAAATTAAAAAGCTATTTGTCGTGATAATGTATATGGTAATGTCTTTGTCTTGTCTGATATGCACTGTACCCATGCTGGGAAAAGTCGTGTTGTTCACCATAAAGAGGTATAGTGATAAATGTAAATAAAAAGAATAAAAAAATAAAAACATTGAAAAACAAAAACAGCACAGTTACAAAAAGTAACACAATTTCATTTCAGGACTCTGTTCAGATACCTCTGTATATATTTAATAGAAATGACATCATACCCTCTTGAAACTAACAGGCCACTTTATTATCTCTTCATTGATGACCAAGCTTTGATCATGGGTGCTCCTGTAGACAAAATCTCCTACTTTAACCACCAGCCAACTGGCATTAGAAGATCTTACAAGATTGTGGATATCATACTGTATCATTTTTTCTTTTTTCATCAAGGGGCACGTTGTACCCAATGCTGTTTGTCAATTGGTTTTTCTTCAAAAAAGGACAAAGCTGTATAAAAAGCAGGATTTACAAATTAGGACTTCATTAAAGGTAGAGGTTGGACAGTTCATATCTGTCAAGTAATTCCTCTATTTTAACATCTTTACCCTTTTTTGTGGGGGCTCAATGTAGATTGAGTGATCACCAGTTCTGAGGTCAAGCAAGATGCACTCTCTTTTTTCTTCTAACAATGGAAGAGTGGTCGTAGCTCATAAGAAAAATTCTAGGATGTTTCCCAGAGAGAGATTTGTACAGGGACTTTCATAAAACTCAGACTAATAAAGTCTGGCTTGGACTACTTAGAGGCTAAACTTGGTCATTTATAAAGGGCACATATGTGTCCAGCCAGTGAGTTGCATGATTAAGGTGGCTGAATCACACACATAACTAAGCCAGCATCTGAGTCCTGTATCTGTAGCTTACAAAACACACTGAATGGAGCCACCAAGTGGTGTAGTGGTTAAGGCAGTGGACTCACACATGGCTGACTATGGTTCAAGTTCTGGACTTGATGGCTTGCTTTCTGACTTTCCCTTTCCCTTTTTCTCTCAGATTAAATTATTAAAAATAATAATAAAAAATAAAATAAAATAATTATTTAAAAAGTAAACAAAACACTGAGCACATGCATGTTTGTGTGTATGTGTTCTAAATAAAAACAGAGATGTAGAAAGAATACCATGATGACTATTCCCCATGGGTGGCAATTTCTCACTTCCCCTCTGTGTCTTTCCCTAACAAATGCACATTGGGGGAAAAATTTATTTATTTATTTTTACTTATTATTGCTATTTTAAAAATTTGATCAGAGAAAAAGAGAGAGAAGAAAACTGAGAAAGCAAGTACCAGGTTCCAGACTTGACCTAGTCAGACATGTGAGAATCCAGCACTGTGACCACTATGCCACCTACTGATCTCTTGCAGGAAAAAAATTTAAAAAGCACTATATGTGTAAAAAACTTAGATTCTTGATAGTGGTAGGGGTAGTGCAAAGGTATACAGTTTTTCAAGTTTTTCCTAGAATGTACATTAAATATGTGCAACTTTTTGGATCCTGTTTGTACATCAATAATTTAAAAAATTAAACCTGCTTTGTTCTTTGTCTTTATTTTGGGCTTCTTTTGGTAAAAGTGTTGTTTTATGTTATATATTAAGAAACAATTTGTAACAAATATATAAATTTAAAACTTTTAAATTATTTTTATTTAGAGAGAATTTTGCTATAGGGCATGTGTGCTTGATGAAGAGATAGAAAGACAGAGACAGAAAGTGAGAAATCACCCCCAGAAAGGATGTACATGCTACAAGTCTTTACCCTCCATTTGCCTCTTGGAATTTGGGGCATTCAAGCACTCACTCCTGGTGTGAATTTTAAGCCTTCACGTCTGAGACTTGAAACACCATCAACTACATGGAAGTCCAGTGACATAGTGACATAGACATTCTGCCATCTGCTGTCCCCAAACTTTTAAATTCTAAAGAGGTTTTTATTCCTAGTGGGTATGTACCCTTCCTAGAGAGAGACAGAGAGACCATGAGAGATGAGAAAATAGCATCCCCCTTGGAAAATAAGATGCAATCCCTTCTCCATTACTTCTTTCTTTTGGGATTTTGGGACTGCATGCATGCATGCATGCATGCACACGTGCCTGTCATGTATTTCAAGTCTCCAGGTCTGGGACTTGGGACTTGTGGAATTCAGCTGCCTTATTTATTATTGAAATGACATCATATCTCCTTGAAACTAAGAGGCCATTTTATCGTAATTTGTGTTTATTGTTTATTTTTAAATTACATATTTTATTTTATTAATTATCATTATTTTTAGGTTTTCTATATTGCATGGGTACACACCAAAGAGAGATAGAGAGCAAGAGAGAGGGAAACTGAGAAAGCAAGTCACCAGGCCCAGGATTCAAAACACAGTCAACCATGTGAGAGTCCAGTGCCTTAACCATGATGTCACCTGCTGGTTCATGATTTAGTGTTTATTTAAAATATAAACATATTTATAAACCAAGTAGGATATCCTGAGACTATATGCATCAAAAATGGTTCCACATTTTAAAATTAGATGACTGTCCCTTCTTCCATGATTGTTTAAAACAGTATAAGGAAAATTAAAATTAATTCTGTTATGATTAAGACAGCACAATAAGTAACTGTAGCCACCTGAAGGTCACCCATGCCAGTGAAAGAGCAAAACTGCTCAGATGCTTTACAAATGGTCATTGTGACTTTAGAACATTCTAACAGTTCTTCCAATATTTTGTTTACCTTGTGTTCATTGTAAGTTATGTTAAGGTTATATTGTGACTACCGTTTGTACTTTCTCCTTCCATCATTTTTATGAAATCAAAGCGGTGAAGTCATGGCAAAGTCGAGGGGACAGGGAGGAGAAAGAGAGTGATAGGAAGAAGCCATCCTGTGAGAATTCACAGAGAACACGCAGAGTGGATCAATCATGTACAACTAATGGAGAGCTCACTTTAGAGAAAAAGGTTTATTCTCTAAATATAATCTTTTTCAGTACCAGAAAAAAAATATAACTAAGCAGATGGCTTGGTGGTTAGAGTGACTATGTTTCCACTTGACCTATCATGATTTCAGTCCTGGATCCAGCGGCTTAAAAATCATGCTAGGAAGTTGTGTGTGCATGCGCAAAATCCCAAGAGTATAGAGGAGGGATTGCATTCAGTATGGCCTTCTTCCTAGAAGGTAATTTCTCATTTTTCTTCTCTCTGTCTCTCTAGTTCCTGGTGAGCACATTTGCCCTAAGGGAAAAAGCTAAAAACAAACAAACAAACAAAAAAAAACTTCAGGGGCCAGAGGTGATGTGATAGTTAAGGAGGACTCCCACATGACTGACCATGGTTTGAATCTCAGACTTGTAATGTTGAAAATCACACGAGGCATGAGTGTATGCCTGGTGCCCAAATCACAGGAGGAGAGTGAAGGAAAAGGGATTGTGGTGTGGCCACATTCTCTGGGGAGTGATTTCTCTTTATCTCTCAATGTCTCTCTGCTGAGTGCACATGACCTATACCAGAAATATTTTTTAAAAAAATGAAAAAGAAAATGACTCCAAATAGCATCAGGAGTAGCTTGTGAAGGATGTTTACCTGCCAGGGAAGAATAGGCTGATCTGCATCTCCTGCAGATCCCATTTCTAATTTTTGCAGAAGTATCTTATAAAGAACTTGGGCCACCATGTGCACAGCATGATAGATAAAAAAGCTGGAGTCAGACATTGTCATGTCAAAATTAGGTGGTAGAAACTCTATGGAAGAATTTGGTCGGCGGTCTCCAAGTTTGCTACATTGTGACCCAGTAAGTGAGCAATTAAAAAATTTAACCCACAGTTTACTGAAGTAAAAATCTTTTGGGTATTGGAAAGGGTTGACTGTCTTGAGAAATTGTTTAAAGCCAGGAAATTTCCTTCTCTGGTTTGAAAATAAGAGACTTCCATGGAAAAAGAATGGCATGTGATCCATAGTAGGCAAAATAGTTTTCCATCCTGAGGAGTGGAGATTTCTCATGATCCATACCTTTCCCAAAATTACGTACAAGTTTTGTTCGAATCCTAGGTTCTGGACACTCCCTTCATCACCATGTATTATATACACATTTGCAGATGAAACTCTGATTCTCTGCACAATGTTGAAATCATGATCTAAAAAGACACCTTTTTTGGCAGGGAGCATTTCTGTAAAGGCCACACATATATCCTTTTCTGTCATCTTTTCCTTTAGATCCTGAAGGAACTGCTCTCCTTGCATATCATCAGATACATAGAGTGCCACCCACATCCAGCCAAAATGCAGCAATAAGGAGATGATTCAATGAGCCAGAGAGCTGTCCTTGGTGGCCATCTGATAAACTGATGGAAATTGGTCTTTATCACTTAGGATGGGATCAAAAGGACCATATGTGACCTGAATAAAAAAATAATAATAACCTCATTCTTTTTTTAAAAATTAAATGCCAGGTTGGGGTCATTTAATTAAAATTCAGACTTCTCAGATTTTTTTGTTTTCAATTTTTACTAAAATTAAGAAGTGAGGAGGGGTATTTGCAAAACTTGCTGGTAAGGCAAATGAGTTAAAAAAAAACTTTTTTTCTTTAAATTATTTATTTATTTATTTATTTTTAGTTTTATATTTTTTGGAGAGGTTTTTGCTATAGGGCACGTGCGCTCGCCAGACAGACAGAGAGAAACAGAGAGACAGAAAGTGAGAAATCACCCCCTGGGGGGATTGCCACACCACAATCCCTTCTCCTCCATTCTCCTCTCGGGATCTTGGGCATGCACGCACACACACCCAACGTGAGTTTAAGCCACCGGGTCCGGGACTCGAACCACGGTAGACTACGTGGGAGTCCAGGGACATAGCCATTATGCTAACTGCTGGCCCCATAAATTCTTTTTTTATTAAACTAACCACCCTGAAGTTTCTGTATGTGGACTATAGATACAACATTGAGAAAAATATGTGGCCTCTCAAGTACATTGGTTGCCTATGTACAAGAGTCTTGTACACATAAAATAGCAGGACAATCAGTTGATTAAAAAATTTGGTACTTGTTATGTGTAATAAAAATAAATTTACAAAGACTTTTCCATGCAGGGATCTGATTCTGTTTCTGGAGGAGGGAGAAATCCTGGAGCAGTCATTTGCCCATCACAGACTGCACCAGAGAATTTCTGGGGGCTGGATGGATTTGCCAGTGGGCCAGTGAGGTCAGTAGGCAACCTTCTAAATGTTATTCAGTCGGTTTACTTCACACGCTAGTGTTTTTTTTTTTTTTAAATCCTAAAAAGGGAAATGTTTTGCCTATTTGGTGACAGTCAAAAGGGAATGCAAACATTTTACTTTGCCCTAATTCTCCTTGCAGTCAGAGCCCCTTACCTTGGAAAGTGTGAATTGCCCTTCCTTTTTGTAAAGATTAACTGTATTTTGCATTTTGTGTACATGTAAGTGAATGTAACATACTGTCAATTTTCCTAGTTTGAATACAGAATTGTAACGTTACACAGTGTACATGTCCAGAGCCTTGTGTATATTTTCAATGAACTTTTTTAGAAGCACACTTGTAATCTTATGTGTATAATTAACACATCTGTATATACTTATGCCTGGGCAACTATTTTTTGTAACTTGTTTATATTGTCTCCGGAAAATGTGTGATTTTTTATTTAAAAAATACAGAGTTTTAGAATCTTCCAAAAAATTAAGTAATTTGGGACCAGCAGTTAGCATAATGGCTATGTCGTTGGACTCCCACGTAGTCGACCGCGGTTCGCATCCCAGACCCGGTGGCTTAAACTCATGCTGGGCTCGTGTGCATTCATGCCCAAGATCCCGAGAGGAGAATGGAGGAGAAGGGATTGTGGTGTGGCCATCCCCCCGGGGGGGTGATTTCTCACTTTCTATCTCTCTGTCTCTGTCTGTCTGGTGAGCCCACGTGCCCTATAGTGAAAACCTTTCCAAAAAAAAAAGAAAAAAAATGTTAAATAATTTGATTCTAAATTTAGTGATTTTTTTTTTAATTTTCCCACTTAAACAGGGAGGAGGTAATTCTCTACCTGTTTAGAAAATAGGATGGAATATTGAGTGAAGAGATTGCATGTCGTGGAAATGATTCTATTCTGTCAATATGACCATTAGAAGACTGTTTTCAATCCCCCCTTTTTTTTTTTTTCAGAAAGGACATGTGACTAGTACAGATAGCAATATAACTTCCAGACCAAAGAATAAAAGAAAAACTAAAAGGTCTAATAAATGTTTATTGCCTATAGTGAGAACTGAGGTATGCATAAACTTTATAAAGATTTTGCCACAAGACGTTGGTGATTCTGCCATCCTGGGCCCATGTGACAATGTGGATCAGAGGCTTCCTTTCCTAGATGCCAGGTTAAAATTAAAACTCTGAGAAAATATTATGTATTGAGTTTTTCATACTGTATCTTATCAATGCAGCATAAAATATATTGTCTTTAAAACACAAGCACATAGGGACCAGCAGTTAGTGTAATGGCTATGTCGCTGGACTCCCACGTAGTCGACCGCAGTTCGAGTCTCGGACCCGGTGGCTTAAACTCACACCAGGCACGTGTGTGTGCGTGCCCAAGATCCCGAGAGGAGAATGGAGGAGAAGTGATTGCGGCATGGCCATCCCCTCTGGGGGGTGATTTCCTGCTTTCTATCTCTGTCTCTCTCTGTCTGTCTGGCGAGCGCACGCGCCCTATAGCAAAAAACCTCTAAAAAAAAAAAAACACAAGCATATATCCTCTATGATATATTTAAAATAAATTTTTTCTACAACATAATTATTCTATGCTATTGCTGTGTTTACCAGTAAAGTCTCCTGAAACTTTTAGAAGACAATTTCCCTAGAAGAACCTCTGAGGTGGAGGGTTGTCATGATGAGAGTAACTGGAAGTGCTTCCAAGGCATCCACCTGCCTGGATGTGAGGAAGGGCAGAAGGAGCTGGTAAACCTCAGCTGAGGGAACTGATCCATGCGAGTTTGGAGGATCTACAGTGCTGGAATATTATTTATTTGTCCAAAGTGATAATGAAGATAAAGGATTTTTATATTTTTGTGTCTAATTGTCCTTTGAATGCCCCCTAATATTGTCCTGTCCTAAGATGGGGTGGTTCCCTATGTTGTTTGCACTTTTAAGGAGGCATCTTTAAGAGAACCATCAATATTCCTATCACTGGTATCTGGATGTCATGGCTATGGAAAGAAATATGAGTAGAACATAACAGATTTTATTTCTTTTTTTATTTTTAATTTCCCAGAGAGCAAATTAAATAATCTGTGCTTGCCACAGAGAGCTAGAGGGATAGTGAGAAATCACCCCTCATAGGGGATGGTCATGCCAATATCCCTTGTATGGTGGGATTTGGGGCATGTAAGCACATATGCCCAGTATGTTCTTCAGTATACCCAGATCAAGACTTAAGCTATGAAGTCAGCCAAGCTAAATCCAGGCACATTAACTACCATATCACCAGCTGGCCTACCACTGCTCTTTTTCCTTCTCATTCTTGTACTGTTAATAATCTCATGATCCAGGATAGAACCTATGTCTTTTTCCCTTTGTTTAAGCAAATTGTGTTCAAACAACCAAGAGAAGTGCTGAGGACCCCTAGGGATATGTAATACACATTTTCTTTGCTCACATGTGAGAGAATTGCATTAGGAGCTATCCAATTCTCATTCCTTAACCTGACAACCCACTTACCTGTGCACTTTTGTAGAGTTCCAAAAGGGTTCCAACTTGGGCTGAAAATGTTGGCATGTTTCCGGCAATGATAGCAAAAGGTTGTTTCTGTGTCTGGCAGTTGTAGTTTGGCAGGGACTGATTCCCTCCAGTGAGCAAAAATAGAGCACTTTCTAAAGTTCTTTTATCACTGGGAAATGCATTGTAGAAATCATAACCCAGGGAAAGGTTGGGTAGCAAAAGCGGGCTCTTATTGATCTGATCAATGGCAAAGTGAAAGGCCAATACAAATTGGTAGTTCTTCCATCAGTACCTAAACAGAGGAGACAAGATTAGGAAATACAGTCAAGTCATGTGATTCAGGGTAAATTCTTCAGCCAAGCCAGAAGAGATAAAGTTATAGGCCCAGGTTCCCATTAAAAGATTCTCCTGCACTGGTACACAGAGCTGATATGAATAATGTTCCCAGGGCTCCAGAAAACCTTGAAAAATTTTTTCCCCTCTGCTTAAGTAAATTGTGTCCAAACAATGAAGAGAGGCTTTGAAGGCCTTGAGAGTGAGACAAGGTGTTATTTAGCTGGATGATTACACTGTTGTCTGAAGAGAGGTGATTTTAAAAAAGGATAATTAATATATGAATAAAATGACAAATTCCTTTCAGAATATGACTAAAAAGTGCACATATTCACTATATTCATACATTTAAAAAAATATATATAGACAAATTACAGATATGTGTATTTATAAAAAACAAAGTTTAGGATTTTTAAATGTAACATGAACAATTGGACAAAGGGAGTTACCACATATATCACCTGAAATATTTCACATTTTCTGTGATGAGAAGTTTAGTATAATAGTCTTGGCAGTATTAGAATGAATAGTACTCAACTATGAGTTATATTCACTATGCCTCCACTCTCCTTCATAACCCTTCTAGAATTGGGTATATGCCACATGTCACCTTGTTTCTATTTAGTTCCAGAAACCATGATTCAAGCATTTCTTATTTTCTCTATGTTCTGGAACATTTAAATAGCACCTGGTAGGGCCAGCAGGTGACATGGTGTTTAAGGTGCTAGATTCACACATGGTTTACAACAGTTCTAGTCTCAGTGCTGGTGGCTTGATTTCTTGCTTTCTCCCCACTCCTCCCTGTCTCTCTGGTGAGCACACATGAAAAACAAACTAATAATAATGATTAAATAACATTAAATAATTCTTTAAAGAAATAGAGAAAGTATAAATAGTATCTGGCTTGCCAGTTTTTCAGTGACTTGGCACATTTCAGGTACTTTTAGGTGGCTTTTTCTATATTTTATACACTATTATGTAAACTCTGAATAAACTTTTGTTAAATATGTTTTTGTTCAAATTTAAACATTTAATACAAATCTATTTAATTATTGACAACATCAAAATATTAAACATTTCTAAAAAAACCATTTTCTCTGTAGTTAATTAGTCTTCATAATTGTTCGTTTTTCCCTTCGAAATTCTCAGCTTTTAAAGAATATTTGTTAAAAGTATGCTTTAAGTTTTAAAAGTAGCTCATTTGTTTGTTATTAATGTTATATATTGCCTTTAATTGTTTCTCTATTCTTTGTGTAATTATTCTGGTGTTAATTTCTTAACACTCACTCTTAATTTAAACATTCAAAGTGTTATTTCTTTTCTTTTTTGAAAAGTTGTTGTCATAGTGTGTGTACGGTTACCTTAGAGCGAGAGTGAAAGGAAAAGTGAGAAACCACCCTGAAGAAGGTATGGCCATGATAAAAATCTCTTCTCCTCCATTTTCTTTTTGGGATTTTGATGCCTGAATTATATGTGCCCAGCATATTTTGAGGTCACCAACTTCAGGACTCAAACTGTGATCACCAAGTAGAAGGTCAATGACTTAACTGCTCCACCATCTACTGGTCCCCAGATTAGTAAATAAAGCATGTTAGACTAAAAATTTTTATCAATCAAAACTATTTTTTTTGAATTGGTTCTGTTTTATTTATTTATTTTTCTGTTTTTCTTTTTTGCTATAGGGTTTATGCCCTCACCAGAGTGAAACAGAGAGAGAGAGAAATAGAGAATTCATCCACTGGTGAGAAGGTCATGCCATTATTCCTTCTCCTCCATTCTGTTCTAGAGATTATTAGACATGTGGGCATACCCCCACCTCTCATGTTTTCAAACAACTCAATTCAGGACTCAAACCATGTAGTCAGCCATGTGGGAACCAGTTGCCTTAATCTCTATGTTGAGTTAGTAATTAGACCCCACTCTAGGTAGATAGGGGATGAGCTCTGCATAAAGCAGTTACTGTAGTTTTGCTTTCTGTGGTTTGGTGAATGCTCGCTATGCCCCATTACTAGTTTGAGAGGAATGTACGATACTCCATTGGCTAGTCTAAAATCAGACTGAAATCAGTCACTGTCTAGAACACAAAAAGTGAGATTCAAGCCTCTGGGACTGCAACTAGAATCATGACCACATCGGAGTGCAACACCTCGGCCGCTATTCCACTTGCTGACTTGTGCTAGATAAAACTAATCAGACTTCCGAAAGTTCTCCCATGCCTATCTACAAACTTGTATATTATCGATACAAGTAGATTTGGCTAGAATTTCTTTTACCTGTAATGTCACTAATAAGGATTTTTCTGTCGAATCACTCCCACCTTGCTATTTGGGTATAAATGTTTACTTATCCTCATTAAATTCAAATTTGAACCTAATATTCTTCAAGTACTACAAGAATATTAGGCCCCTATACATGGGCCACATTTCCCATGTATATTTTAAGACTTTAAAGGAAGCTTTCTTTACTGTGCTATAAAAGATATCATGGAAGGACCAGAAGGTGGCATGTGGTTAAGGCTCTAGATTTCCACATGGCTGACCACAGTACATGTTTTGGGCCTGGAAAATTATGACATAAACATGCACATGCATGCCCAGAATCCTTAGAGGATAATATAGAAGAGATTGTGGTGTGGCTATCATCACTGGTTTATATATGGTGGTGGCCTTTAGATACCTGGCTTCACTACAAAGAATACTTCTACCATCCCCCAGTCAGCTGCGAGCACCCAGAGTCAGCACCTTGATTCTAACATTAACTTCATGTCAGGTACTCAGTGTCAAAATATGCATGCAAGCCTCACTATATTGGTCTTGGTGGCAAAAGTGCTAAGATACCAATAATCTCACTCATTCTGATTCTCCCAAAGATTGACTATAAAGATAGTGCTGATGGAGTGGACAACAAGCTATATTAATTCTCAGTTCTGTTTTGAAAGAAATGGAGAAACACTAAAAATAAGAAAAAGAAAGATAATAAAAGGATAACAAGGCATCCTGAGTTCACAACTGATTTCTCATTTCATTTCAGTGCACACTTGATTATTCTCAATGGGATTAATCACACACACATATATACCAACTATGTTATTACACAGGTATGAACATATTTACACATACATATAACCAACAACTTACTGAGGTCTTGACACTTGTTGAGGTGGCTTCATCAGAAAATGTAGTTGGCTTACAATTTCTTCCTCTTCCATGGTATGAAGAGGGAAAAACCCACCCAGTACCAGGTCCCCATCCTTGTAGACATTTGGCTTCAGGTATCTACCACAGCTCAAATGTGTCATCTTACATGCTGTTTGTAAAGGCAGCAGAAGTAGCAAGAGACTAATAAAAGGTAATGATATGTCTGAGCTGGCCCAACACAGATAAAAAGCCCTATGTGTGGGAGCTGAGAAGGAGCTGGAACTGGATTGTGTCTGCAGGCTCAGCCCTCTGTTGGGAGTCAACACTGTGGAGGGCACAGAGGATTCTTACTTCCACTGTCTGCCTTCAACCTGTACAAAATATGTTCAGACATGCATGACAGACAGGGACAATAACTAGAATTTTTAAAAAGGCATTTCTAGGGAACCAGGAGTTAGCGTAATGGCTATGTTGCTGGACTCCCACGTAGTCGACCGCAGTTTGCGTCCCGGACCCGGTGGCTTAAAACTCATGTCGGGCGCGTGTGCGTGCGTGCCCAAGATCCTGAGAGGAGAATGGAGGAAAAGGGACTGTGGCGCGACCATCGCCCCTGGGGGGTGATTTCTCGCTTTCTTTCTCTCTGTCTCTCTCTGTCTGTCTGGCAAGCGCACGTGCCCTGTAGTGAAAATCTCTCAAAAAAAAAAAAAAAAAAAAAAAAAGGCATTTCTACAGGACCCATGGTGCTGAGCCTTGTGCTTTATCTGAACAGCTCTGGTTTCCCTGTCTTTAATTGTTTCACTTAAGTCCCATCCAGAGGCTCTGGGGATCTCTCTGCCCTGAGGCTCTGCACCTGTCACCTTCCATTTTGGTAAAAAGCAATTTGTGAAAAACATGTTTTGCCGTGTTTTCCTTCCCCAGACTTTCTGATTTCATAATAGCTAGGTAAGGCTTTGGGGACCACCCTATCCTGAGACAACAAGATTTGTAATTTTGTGACTAAGAGAGGCCAAAGTATCTGTATCACACAACTGCTCTTATAATTTGGACTTAAATGGTGTTAAAATATACAAAAGTTGGACAAGGAGGTGGTGTAGTATTTAAGGCACTGGACTCCCACATGACGGACCATGGTTTGAGTCCTGGACCCTGGAGTTTAAGACTCATCCTGAATACTTGTACATGCATGCCAAACATCCTGGAGTGGAAGAAAATGGAGATAGGATTGTGTTGTGGCCTTCCCTCCTAGGGGGTGATTTCTCACTTTTCTCTGTCTCTGGCAATTGCATGTGCCCTATAGCAAAAGAATCTCTAAATAAAAAAAGTGAAGATAAAAAAATCCACAATAGCTAATTCTGCATATGCCTTAGCAATGAGGGGAAGGAATAATATCAGTCATTGGTGGCTTCCTCACTAGTGTACAGAAGGCATATCAATGCTATGTCCAATATTACTCTCAAATCTGCAATACCATCACGGCAAAAATGAGCATTATAACTCACAAAGAAGTAGGATACTTTCCAGAGAATATTAGATTATCCTTAAATTCCAATGCTCCACAAAATTAATTCATATATTCCTAAGAATGATATCCTCTTCTTTGTCCACTGATAATTCAAATGTCAAGTATTCATGATATGCTTTAATATGTAATAACTATAAAGAACTCTATTCTTGACCCAGCATTTATCTGTTGTTACTTATTTATTTATTTTTTTACTTACTGGTTTATAGAACATTTTTTTCCTTTTTTTGGGGGGGTAGAGATTTTGCTATAGGGCATGTATGCTTGTCAGAAAGAAGAGACAGAGAGACAGAAAGTGAGAAATCACCCCAGGGAGGAGGGCCACGCTGCAATCCCTTCTCTTCCATTCTCCTCTTGGGATCTTGGACATGCATGCACACATGTCCAGCTTGAGTTTAAGCCACCGGGTCTGGGACTCGAACTGCTGTCGACTACATGGGAGTTCAGCAACATAGCCATTACACTAACTGCTGGTCCCTCAAAAATATATTTTTTTTAAATTTCACTTGTTTATTCTTTTTTTGTATTTTTAAAATTTTTGTAAAAATATGATATGTAGAAAGACATGTTAACTCATGTAAACTTTGGGATGGCCAAATTGAGGCATTTAGCATGTATTACCAGGGCCAGCAGGTGGTGTGGTGGTTAAGTTGTTGTACTCCCACATGGCTGACTGCAGTTCAAGTTCCAGACTTGGTGGCTTGCTTTCTTACTTTCCCTCTCGCAAGTTGGTCAAAATTTAAAAATAATACTAAATAAAATAAAATAAAATAAAATAATTTTAAAGAACAACATATGTATTGCCTCACAACTTGTTTCTGGGGTGAGAAAATAATACCTACTCTCAGAATTTTTCAGGTATAAAATATGATGTAATAAATTGCACTGATATGATGTATATTAGAACTTTTGAATTCATTCCTCTTGTCTAACTGAAATACTATGTTTTTTTTTTTTTTACCTACATTTCAATTTTAATTTAATTTAGTTTTTAGAGAGATTTTTGCTTTGGGGCACATGTGTTCACTGGAGAGAAACAGACAAACAGACACAAATCAAGAAAGCATCCCACGAGGATGGTGACACTGCAATTCCTTCTCCTTCATTCTCCTCTCAGAATTTTGGGCAAACACACACACATGCCTGGCATGAGTTTTAAGCCACTGGGTGTGGGACTCCATTTGCAGTTTACCTGGGAGCCCAGTGACCTAACCATTACACCATCAGCTGCTTTCTTGATCAAAAGAAACTTTTTTTTGGAGGGGTTTTTGCTACAGGGCATGTGCACTCACCAGAAAGACAGAGAGAGACAGAGAGACAGAAAGCGAGAAATCACCCCCAGGGGAGATGGCCACGCCACAATACTTTCTCCTCCATTCTCCTCTTGGGATCTTGGGCACACACGCACACGCGCCTGGTGCACGTTTAAGCCATCGGGTTCGGGACTCGAACTGCAGTAGACTACACAGGATTCCAGTGACATAACCATTACCCTAACTGCTGGTCCACTGTCCAACTTTTTTTAAAATCTGGCTATCCTCAACTTGTAGTAGCTGTCATATTATTCTCTGCTTCTGTGAATTTTCGTTTTTAATACTCTACTTACATGCAAGATGACAAGTTGTATGTCTTTGTGGGCCTGAGTTATTTCAATCAGCATAATATCCTCAAAGTTCATCCTTATTGTTGAAATAACAGAATATGTTTTGTTACTTTTAGGGTGCATGTGATCACTGGAGACTAATGGAGAAACTCTTCCCAATGGATCTTCATCATGCTTCAATCCCTTCTCCATTCTGTCAGGATTTCAGGAATGCACATACACATACATAGTGTGTTCCTTTAGCCACCAAAAATGGGATTCAAACCATGGTCACTTATGTGGAACTCTGATCTTTTAAACATTAGGCTATGAAGCTGGTATGCAGAATTCTATTTTAAAGGCTGGATAATATTCTATGTATACATATATAAAAGGTTTTCTTAAAATATTTATTTAATTTATTATTATTTTTATTTAATTTTCTATTGGACATGTGCTCACCAGAGAGAAACAGCAAGAGAGATAGATGGAAAATGAGAGAGCAAGCTGAAAGATCTGGGTCTTGAACTGTGATCAACCATGTGGGACCAGCCCCTCAAACACCATAGCAGTTGCTGTTCTCTGTAATGTGTTTAATCTGAATAAATTTGCGATGAATGTCAAAGCATGAATATATTTTTGATCAATTAATTTTATATTTTTATATATAACCAGTTATGCAATTGTTAAGTCACAGGGTAGTTCTATTTTTAATTTTCTGAAAAACCTTAGAAAACTATCTTCCATTGTGTTTAACCAATTTATACTTTTATCAACAATGTTCAATGGTTCCCTTTCTTTCTTGTATTTATTGAATTGTATTTTTCTAAGAATATCTATCTTAAGAGGTGTGAGGTGGGGGCTGGCAGGTGGTTGTGGTTGTTGAGACACTAGATTCACGCATGGCTCACTATGGTTTGAGTCCTGGAACTGGTGGCTTGCTTTCTCACTTTCCTTGTCTCTTTCGCTCTCAGGTCAAACTAGAAAACAATGATAACAAACAAATATATAAAGTAAATATAAAATATTTTTAATGAAAATAGGTGTGATGTGATATTATTTGTATTTTCCTAATGATTAGTGATGTTGAATGTTTATTCATAGGCCTATTGGCCATTTGTATACTTTCTTTGAAAAATATATATCCAAGTCCTTTGCACTTTTCCCTTTTAGTTATTTGTTTTCTAGATATTAAATTTTTAATTCATTTTGAATATTAACTGTTTATGTAATATATTACTTACCAATATGTCAATGATTCTATAGTTCCTCAAAACTTTTTATTTAATTTGTTGTACATAATCATTTTAGTTTTATATAACTTTATTTATTACTACTTTTCTTGTTTTTCACCTTAACATAATATAAAATTAGTACAGGGCCAGTAGGTGGTGTAATGTATATGGCGATGGACTCCCACATGTTCAACCACATTTGAGCCCTGGACCCGGTGGCATAAAACTCATGCCAGGCATGTGTGTGTGTGCATGTCCAAAATCCATATAGGAGAAATAAGAAGGGATTGCAACATAGCCATTCCCCGGGGTGGTGATTTTTCACTTTCTATTTCACTGCTACTCTTTCACTCCAGTGAATGCATCTGCCTTATGGCAAAAACAAAAACAAAAAAAGAGTTACACATGGGGCCAACAGGTGCCATGCTGATTTAGGCACTAGACTCCCACATGGTCAACTGGTTGGGGTCCTGGACCTGCCAGCTTGAAAATCACACCCAGTGCATGTGTGTGTGTGCCAAAAACCCTGAGAGGGGAATAGAGGAAAACAGATTCACTGAGTACATCAGTATGTGTCCAAGACTCTTGGAGGAGAATGGAGAAAAAGACATTGCAGTGTGGCCCTCTCTCAGGTTGGGTGATTTCTTACTTTTTCAGTATCTGTCTTCCTCTCTCTCAAGGGAGCACACCCATCCTAAGGAAAGAACCTCAAAAAAAGGGTAATAAAATTAGACCATCTTTAGGCAACAGATAAAAGTTTTAAATACCAGAGGCAAGCAGGTGATGTAGTGCTTAAGGCACTGGACTTCCACATGGCCCACTGGGGTTTGGCTTATGGATCTGGCAGCTTGACATCCACACAGGGCACATGTGTATGTGTGCCCAAAATCCCAAGAGGAGAATTGAGAAGGATGGCACCATGACCATTACCCCTGGAAGGTGATATCTCATTTTCTGTCTCCATGTCTCTTTCTCTCTGGTGAGCACACCCACCCTATAGGAAAAATATCTTTAAAAATATGTGTAATTATAAAATTATAATATAGCATTAAAATGAAGTAATATACTTACCTAGATAGCACAGTAATTAATATTTTATTACAGACTACAGAGACATGTACAGAGACCGGGAAAATGTGATAGTGTGTGAGAGTGCATGGATTCAACTCTGAATATAGAATGGACAAGTATGAACTTAGCACCATGCAGCAGGGTGGAGGTCAGTGGATAGCAAATTACTATGAGGTAACCTTAGGGTTAAGGGGGGTTCTGATCAAACCTACCCACCTTGATTTAATAGAAAAGTATACAAACAGACCTTGGCAGTTTACGAAGCCTGATTAAATTTTAGTCAAGCAGAGAATCTTTGTCAATACAGACAGAATTATTTAAACACTGGGAGAGCAGGTGGTATGGTGGTAAAGGTGCTGGACTCCCACATGGCCAGCATGGTTTGAGTTCTGGACCTGGTGACTTGGTTTCTCACATTCCTTCATTCCCTGTCTTTGTTTCTCTCTGGTTCAATTAAAAAATAATAATAATAAATAAATTTAAATAAATAAGTATTTGAAAAGATAAAATAGGAATTATTTAAACCAAATTTTAAAAGTAATTGAGTCTGTTCTCTCTCACACACACAACTATTTAAAACTATTTGAAAACAATCCTGAAGCTAACTCTGCAGTTTAAGTTCCAAATCCAGCAGCTTGTAAATCACACTGGGTGCCTGTGACTGCATGCACAAAATCCTGAGGAGAATGGAGATGGCCATTGCCTCTGAGGAGTAATTTCTTTTTCCCTCACTTTCTGTGTCTCTTAAGTAAGCATACATGCCCTATAGCAAAAACTGAAAAAAAATTAAAAATACCTTAATTAATACTAAAAACAACACCATTTGTGAGCTGTTTAGAAATATCACATTGGGGGTACAGATGGTGCACAGCAGTAAAACACAATGCTTCATGAGGGTGACTTACCTGGAAGTATTTCTGAGGTTCATAGCTAGAGATCTACTTGTGTATGCTGAGCACACGTATGCTGTGGTTCAAGGCTGGCTGAGTGTGAGAATTAACCATGATATCAAGACTCTCTTGAGGATGTTATCTGTCTCTCTCATGGAAGAAAAAAACCTTTTGTAATGAAAAATGAATCCTCTAGAAAAATAAAATTAAAATATTTATATAATTATATAGTTAAGGCCTCATGCCTCTGTGGCCAGTTGGCAATGGGTGTAAGTGGCACCACCTCTGCACTCAGTATGGTAAAGACGGGGGGCCAGAGTAGCACCATGGCCACCACTGGGGTGTGTCAGGACCTGTTCATCAGGTATTGCATTTAGTTTGATTTTACTTTACCAAGGAGAGAGCTAGACTTCCCAAGTTACCTGAACTTAGATCCTAAAGCAGTTCTGAAGAAATTCAGCTTGTTGAAGAGTTACTAGCCCAAGGTGAGTAAGAGAAGGGCATGGACTATCTGACCAATGTCATCACTGTGTGTGGACATCCACAAGAGTTGCTTCAGTTGCTACAGCATATGCTGCTACCTCCCATGATCCAGATACTGCTGACCAAGCTCCCAACAATCAATCAAAGGATTTTTTTAAAGAGATTTTTCCCTGGGCATAATGGCTATGTCACTGGACTCCCATGTAGTCAACCACGGTTCAAGTCCCGGACCAGCTGGCTTAAACTCATGCCCGGCACATGTGCATGCATGTCCACGATCTCAAGAGGGAAATAGAGGAGAAGGGATTATGGTGTGCTCATCCCCTTTGGGGTGTGATTTCTTGTTTTCTGTCTCTCTGTCTTTTTGGCAACTGGATAACTGAATGTGCCCTATAGCAAAAACAAACAAACAAACAAACAAAACTCTCAAACAAAAAAAAAAGAGTCTTTAATGCTGTCATTAGATAGAAAGCATAAATGTCCTCTGGAATTCAGCAAGGAGCCAATTGTGCCTTGGAGGTAAGTGTACTCAGATGAGGGACAAGGCAGAAGGAGAGAAGATATGATGGCCAGGACAATAGATGAGTGGAGCTAGGGAATGGAGCCTATGACTCCTGCCACCACAGAAGGGTACAATTTTCTCTTTGCAGGGGCTCTAAAACAACTATGTGATTAGGAGGAACTTCAAAGGCCAACTACTGTGAGGAGTAACTATAAAAATAAATAAAAGGCATTTATATTGGAAAGGAATACCTCCAGTTACCTTTGCTTACAAATGACATGACACAGTTTTTAGGAAGTTATAAGGAGCTGGCTACAAACTATTAGTACTAATAAATAAGTTCAGGAAAGTAACAGGATATAAGATGAATATACTGAAATAAATTATATTTTTTTTCTTTCTCATTTTGCGTAAAGACATGTTCATTCACTGAGGAGAAAAAGAAAAGGGTAAATGAGAAAACATCCCAAATGGGCCATAGTCATGCTTCAAATATCTTCATCCCATATGTTTCTAAAGCCAGATCCAGGACTTGTACTGTGCAATCTGCCATGTAGGATCTGGCAGCCTTAAGTCCATGGAGTTGGCCCCTTAGTCCAATTGTTCCCTTAGGAATAATTTTAACAAAAGAAGAATAAACTGGAACACTGAAAACTACAATACATGGTTAATGTTGGAAATAACTCACAGCTCTGAAGCTCCTTTCCATATTTCTGGAAAACTGACCATCTTAGGAAGAGGGTAGAGATTGTCTCTTGGTCTATTACTCGAGGTGAGCCCAAGGTGAAGTTTACATGTCCAAATGTACATTATTGTCTCCATTTTATTTTTTGGAGGTAGGCATTATTTACCTTATTTTATTTGTTATTACTTTTAAATTTTACCAGAGAAAAAGGGAAAGTGAGAAAGCAAGCTGCCAGGTTCAGGACTCAAACCGTGTTTGGCCATGTGGGAGTTCATCACGTTAACCATCACACCACCTGCTGACCCCTATTGTCTTCATTTTAAAATGCAGAAAACTGAAGTCCACAAAGAGAGGAAACAACACTATATCTTAGAGGTAGTAATGTTAGGAATTGATTACCCCACTCATTCCCTGCCAATCATCTTGTATTTAAATACCTCCCCAATAATATACCAATACGTGTTTAAGAGAGACATGGTATCCAAGGGTGGGAGGAAGGGAGGTCAGGGATTCAAAACTAGAATATGAGAGAGTATTGTGGGATCAAGACTAAGGTTTTTGTTTCTATAGAACAGGGTCACTGAAAGACTTACAGCGTCAGAAAAGATAGGATTTTGAACATAGTGGGGCACATAACACAGAAAAATCAATCATAGGTCTTGAACAAGATCATGTCTCTTGGAACCAGCAGTTAGCATAATGGCTATGTTTTTGGACTCCCATGTAGTCGACCGCGGTTCGTGTCCCAGACCCGGTGGCTTAAAACGCACGGGCACGTGTGCGTGCATGCCCAAGATCCCGGGAGGAGAATGGAGGAGAAGAGATTGCGGCATGGCCATCTCCCCTGGGGGGTGATTTCTAGCTTTCTGTCTCTCTGTCTCTCTCTGTCTGTCTTGTGAGTGCATGTGCCCTATAGCAAAAAAAAAAAAAAAAAAAAAAAAAAAAAACTTCTAAAAAAAAAAAAGGATCATGTCTCTTGAACCCTCCAGTCACCACTTCCAATCTTTACTGACTTTTACACCATTCCCTCATTTCACCACTCCAGCCCAACATTAACCCTGATGCATCTGAATGGGCATTTGTGGCCAGCAGGTGGCCTGGTGGTTAAAGGCACTGGACTTCCACATGGCTTAGCTTGGTTTGAGTTACAGACTTGGCAGCTTGCTTTTTCACTTTTTTTCTCTCTCTCTGGTCATATTCATCATCATCATCATCATCATCATAGTTAAATAAAATAATTTTTAAATAGATGAGCAGTTCTTTGAAAAGAAACTCAGTGATAGCAAAATGTATATAAAATCCCTCCTGGCCTCGTTTGTGGACAAAATTGAGGAAGAGTAGATAAGTCAGGTACATCTCCCACACACAGACACACCCCAAATAATTAAAGATTTGTTAGACAAAACATGGGAGCTTTTAGGCAAGTAATTATTGGACACCTGAAGTGTAAACAGACTTGGAATATAAAATACACCTATTTTATAATTCTGATATCTTATCTCATATATACACTAGAACAGTTTACCAACTGTAATACCCATTGAACACTCAAAAATCAACTTAGTGGGTGAGGGTAAACATATTTTAATGAGTGCAAGAGAATTAACATAGTAATTATTTGTTTCTTAACCTAAAACAAACTATTTTTCATGCTTTAGATTGCATCACTCCAAAGAGTCGGTGGTCCTACAAAAGGAATAACTATTATCAGGACAACAAAAGCATTAAGCTACTTATTTTTCTTGGAGAGTTTTTTTTTTTTTTTTTTGCTATAGGGCGCGTGCCCTCGCCAGACAGACAGAGACAGAGAGACAGAAAGTGAGAAATCACCCACCAGGGGGGATGGTCACGCCAGAATCCCTTCACCTCCGTTCTCCTCTCAGGATCTTGGGCACGCTCGCACACACGGCTGGCGTGTTTTAAGCCACTGGGTCCGGGATGCAAACCGCGGACGACTACGTGGGAGCCCAGCGACGTAGCCATTACGCTAACTGCTGGTCCCAAGCTACTCAGTAATGTCTTTGACTAAGTGACCCACTAGCGAATTTCTCCCTTATTCCTGAAATGTCAAAACCAGGATTTAATAGCGAGCCAGGATTCTGTCTCTCACTCACCTAGAGACTGTTCCTCTATCCTTGGGTTCTGGTCTCCTGGTAACAGGACTCGCCTCTGGGAAAACACAGGAACCTTCACATTGTTGCCTAATCCGGGATCGCAGAGCCTTGTGGGAAATGTAGTCTCTGCCCCATGACGTCATCAGCACAGGCCGAAGAGGGCGGCTTTTTCAGATTCTCTCTCCGCCTGTGGCGCTCAGTTCCTTCTGCGTGGTCGCTAGGGACAACCTGCCGCTGTGCTGACCTTGCTCTGCCGGACACGGTGTCCATGACGGTGAGTCTGAGTGTGAAGGAGGAGGGTTGCTGGTTTTGAGGACCCTAGTAGGGGAGAGGTGTTCCTCTTCCTTGGTGGCAGCAGAAACGTGGGGGGAGGTCGGGTGGAGGAGGAGGGGCACCTGAGGGAAGGTGCAGCCCCTCGTCTGGGCTGGGTGGGGAGAGCATCAGGAGCCTCGGGGTGTGCAGGTCCGGGGGAAGGAAAGAGGTGGCCTGGGCTTTGCTTTTCAGTTGCTGCTTTGTCAGAAGGTGGGTGTGTGCATTCAGGTGTACAAAGGTGATCCCAGAAGCCCCGGAATGGGGTGATCCAGTCCAAGCTGGGCACGGGGTCGGTTTGTTATATTTTGATCAGCGAGAAAGGAGAGGACACCCAGTCATAGCCAAGTTAAAGAAGTCTTTGTTACCAGAGACTGCGGGAGCTCTCATGTCTCTCAAAGATCCTGCAGCCCCGAGTGTAGGGAGAAGGATGCTTGTAAAAACAAAAAGCACATTTATGGTGATGTGGCAGGAATAGTAACCTTGAGGGGAGAGCGGGGAAGAAAGGGAGAGAGGATTTCAATGGAAAGCCGTCACAGAAGCCTTATCAAGCAGGTTAATAATTACTAAGAGCACTTTCCACTTCTTGCCTAAACACAATAACATCTTTTTTTGTTTTTTTTAAGAGGTTTTTGCTACAGTGCGTGTGCGCTCGCCTGACAGACAGAGACAGACAGTGAGATAGAAAGCGAGAAATCAACCCCCAGGGGGGATGACCACGCCGCAATCCCTTCTTTATTCTCCTCTCGGGATCTTGGGCACGCATGCACAGGTGCCCACTGTGAGTTTAAGCCACCGGGTCCAGGACTCGAACTGTGGTCGACTATGACATAGCCATTACACTAACTGCTGGTCCCAACACAATGAAATCTTAATGGTCTTCATGGATTGGGGCAAGGAGCTTATCACTAAGGAAGTTCTCAAGGTAGGGGGTTTCAGGTTATTTAGTAAAGACAGCAGGAATGTTAATCACTCTTTGTTACACAAAAAGTTCTAAGCAAGTTTCCAATATGGAGTTCACAATGGAGGTTCTGCTTCAGGTTGAGGAGCCAGGGGGACAGAGGATCAGGATTTCAGCTTCCAGCTCTGCTACAGAATCCTGATGAGAGAGTAGTAACCTCTCTGGTTAGGTAGATAGGGTGAGGAATCCACGAAATGGAGGGTAGGAGACAAATGGAGTCAGTACAGTGAAGCCTTTAATAAAAAATACATTCAGGGAACCAGCAGTTAGCGTAATGGCTATGTCGCTGGACTACCACGTAGTCGACCATGGTTCACGTCCTGGAACTGGTGGCTTAAAACTCACGCCGGGCATGTGTGCGTGCGTGCCCAAGATCCCGAGAGGAGAATGGAGGAGAAGGGATTGCGGCATGACAATCCCCCTTGGGGGGTGATTTCTCGCTTTCTGTCTCTCTGTCTGTCTCTGTCTGTCTAGCGAACGCACGCTCCCTATAGCGAAAATCTCTCAAAAAAAAAATACATTCACAACTCTCAGCAGAAATAAATTATTAGCTCTTGCTTCTTCCTTGGACAGAAAGCTGCTTGCTGCCTGCTTAAGATAATCATAGCTGAAAGTAGCATTATCCGTATCATTGCTACATTCCAAATGAAAAGTGCAGTGTCTCTTGGTCTGGAGAGCAGCAGAGGGCAGGACTTTGAACAATAAACTCTTCTTTCATATTTCAAAAAATTTATGAGAACTTGCTGACTGGCTAGAAATAGACAAACTAGCTGTAGTCCTGAGCACAGGACTACACATTGTCCAACTCAAGGACAATGATTAGTTTAAGACTCCTGATGGCACAAAACTCTTGTGCTGGCATCGCTTTTTAAAAATTATTTTTTTCTCCCTCTCCTTAGACAAAATTATTTTCACATTGTTTTTTTTTTTTTTTAATTTTTTTTGTCAGGGTCCATTCTGACACCCTGAGTATACGCATTTGCTTAGCTGGAAGCTTTGACTGTTTTCTAATAAACTTTGTTTACTATCCTCTCCTTTTGTCCACATTTCTAATTCTTTGTGACTATCAGACAAGAACCTGCCCAGGTGTTGTATCTGAACACTTAGCACTTCATATCATGGATGCTACTCTGTATCTCATTAAGTTTACCCATCTGTGGAGTCTTTGCAGATAGAATGTTCCTATGGCAACTATGTTTGTGGGGTGTCTTGGTGTCTGAAAGTGAATGAAGCCTCTGGTTCTCCCCTGCATTTCTTTGGCCTGCCTAGCACTCCTGAGTAAGTTAC
The DNA here is from genome assembly GCA_026018925.1 of Tupaia tana. Taxonomy (NCBI): domain Eukaryota; kingdom Metazoa; phylum Chordata; class Mammalia; order Scandentia; family Tupaiidae; genus Tupaia; species Tupaia tana. The sequence goes on along the minus strand of JAKSZU010000025.1, from coordinate 6,709,982 downwards.
TTTTTTTTTTTTTTTTTTTTTAAGATTTTTGCTATGGGGCACAAGTACTTGCCTCAGAGATACAGAGATGGGCAGGGTAGGTGAGGAGGAAGGAGAAATCACCCCTCCAGGGTGATGGGCATGCCAAAATCCCTTCTTCTCCATTTTCCTCTTGGGATTTTGGGTACACGTAAACATGCTCTGGATGTAATTTTTAAGCCACTCGATCTGGTATTCAAACTAGAAAGTTGCATGTGGATCCAGCAGCCTTTGCTCAATACCACTGGCCCACTACTGGGTAAATTTAAAAACTTTTAGGAGCCATCAGATGGTGTAGTGGTTATGGTTTTGAACTCCCACTTGACTGAAGGAAGTGGCAGCCTTTCCTTAAGACCTGACAGCTTGAAAGTCGCACTAGATGCATGTGCCTCAGTGTACAAACTTCCAGGAGGAGAATGGAGAGAAGGGATTGTGGTGTGGCCATCACCCTTAAGGGGTGATTTCTCATCCCCCTCCCCCTTTCCGTCACTGTCCAGCAGGCACACGCACACTATGGCAAAAACCTAAGGGGAAAAAAAATAATTTTATACAAGTTCAAATTCAGAATCGAGTGACAGTGATTTCTGTTAGGCAGTTTGGAGTACTGGTGAATGGTAGCATTTTATTTGGAATAAAATAAGTATTATGAAGTTAGAAAATTATACTGTACAGATAGGAATCTCACCTGAAAGAACACCCATATGGCCTGAATACCGTATTAGTACTTCAGAGCAGTGGCAGAAGAGCCTGGGAAAGAAAAAAAATTAGTTTACCTAAAGTAATTATTGATCTTTCTTCCTAGAGTGGACAAAATTTGAATAATCCTACCTTGTCCTGAAGCCCTGGATGTTGCTCAGAGGTTTGGACCATCTTTTAGAAGGGATAGAGAGTATGAGATGGGTAGGCAAAACCCTAACGATGTTACTTATTGGAGAAAGCTTAAGAGTGTGGCCTGGTGTGAAGTTATAACCTATCATCCTGAGAGTGTCTGTCTACAGTGCTCTGTAAACAGACTCCATTCTTTCAATCTGTAGTTATTGTTTCCTGTGTCTGAGCTCACTTAAACATGATCTGTCACCAAATTTGGCAAGTAGAGAAAAGTGGAAGCACCCTCTATCTTGATAGGTTTTCCTAGGAAGGGTTTTGCCAAAGTATTTCTGCCTTATAAGGAAAATGGAAATAAATTAGATTTGAGATGTGTCTTTCCCTGAGTGTGGTTATTTGTAGGTACTAGACATTCTGACATTTGGCTAGTGTTATCTCTTTTTTCTTTTTGTTTGTTTTGTTTTTTGTTTTTGTTTTTTTTTTACCAGATTTCAATCAAATGAACCATTTTTATTTTTACTTTCAAAAATTTTTGTGTGACATTGAAATTAACACAAACATGACTTGCAATACCTTTCCTATCCCTCAAGAAATTTTGTGACTTATGTGGTTTTCAACTTAATAACAGCAATGTCTTATTAAGATAATAAATTCTGCAGAAAATTTTTATAAGAGCTTTTCTGTTTCTTCTGTTTTTTAAAGGTATTTTTGCTGTAGGACACACACACTCACCAGAAAGAATATCCCCCATCCCCCAACTTTGGGGATGGCCAATTCTGTAATCCTTTCTCCTCCTCTCTCCATGATTTTGGATGTACACACGTATTCACTCACTTACTCATGTGCCTTGCATGGTTTTTATGCCACTGGATCTGGCACTTGAACCACATACTCAGCCATGTGTGGGATCTACTACCTTAACCACTGTGCTTCCCACTGACCCATAAGAGCCTATTTTACATTATGTAAAATAGGAAAATTAGGCTATATGACACTTTTAGTTTAAACCAATTTTAAAAATGTAAATAAAATGTAATGCAGTACTCCTGTATGAGAAACAAATCCTTACATTTTGTTTATTAATTAAAAAATTTTCTGTGTGTGTAGGAGTTTTTCCCTTAGTACACATATGCATGTCAGTGATAGACCAAGACAGTGAGAGGGAAAGTAAGACATTTCTCCCTAGGGGCTTGTTCACACCACAGTCCCTTCTCCTTTCTCCTTCTGAGATCTTGGGCATGCATGCACATATACACAGTGTGAGTTTTAAGACACCATGCCTGCTACTCGAGCTGTGGTCAGTCATGTGATAGTCCAGTGACATAACTGCTAGGCCATCTGCTGCTTTATTTATTTATTTATTTATTTTTAAAGTACAGAAACTTACAGGATGTAAAAACCTTAAAAGTTCATCTGCTAATGTACACAAAATTGCTCTGTAGGTTTTTCAAAGGTTTTACACATGGCTGTGAAGTTCTTTTGATTGTATCTGACATGTATTTAAGACTTTCTGCCTCACATAATATTGTTCAAAACATTGCTGGGGCTTAAATATATTGTTTAGCATTTTCTTTTAAAGGAACCAACTAAGTATTCTAAAAACTAGGCAATTTATTTGCTCAAGGTTCCTTGGATCTACATTTTGGGGTTGGTTCAGCTGGGTAGTTTCTATTCTGGTTGACTGGATGGCAAGTGAGACTTTAGCCATATGGTGCCTCAGGAGTCTGATTCGTGTCAGATGACTTCACTCTTCTGTCTAGTGGTTTGTGCTGACTCTTGGTGAGGCCCATGTAGCCACCAATTTAGCCTCAGGATTTTTCAATAATGACTCTGCTAAGAAGTGAAGCACTGTTGTGAGCAGGTGGTGTGGTGGTTCAGGCACTGGATTCCCACATGGGCTAACTCTGGTATGAGTCCCAGACCTGGCAGCTTGAAAATCATACTGGGCACGTATCCAAAATCCTGAGAGGAGACTTGAAGAGAAGGGGTTGTGTTAAGGCTATACACCATTTCTCCCTTTCCTTCTCTCTGTCTCTCTCCAGTGAGCATACGTGCCCTATGATAAAAGCAATAACAAAAGAATGGAAGCACTAGTGGGGAAAATCTTTCCAGACTTAGATTTCTATAACATTTTCATTTTTTCAGTTTATTTTATTCATAATAGAGCATACATGTCCACTCAAGATTGAGAGAAAGAGAGACACACAGGGATTCATTACCGTGTTTCCCCAGCTCTCTATCTCATCAGGATATTAGGCATGTGCACTTACTCACAGGCTTGATTTTATTCTGACTTGTGGATCCAAAATCATGGTTAACCATATGCCTTCCAAGACTGAACTTACATTTGTTTTGGACTCTAAGCTGGACATGCGTTATGATTTATTTTCTCATCAATTTTTGCTATAGGGCATATGTGCTTGCTAGAGAAAGAGAAAGGAAGAAAGACAGAAGGAAGGAAAAAAGGAGCAATCTCAAATCAGAAGTATGGCCATGCCTCAGTTTCTTCATTCTCACCTGAGGATTTTGGGCACACCTGGATGTGTGCCTGGCCTGCTTTTTAAGGTGTTGGGTCTGTGACTTGAACCCTGTTTGGCCATGTGGGATCCAGCTGTATTAACCCTCATGTCATGGGGTGGCCTAATAATTTCCATTTCACTATGACTTAATTTATGGATTTTGATTCTATTATTGTCTCTTTTTTTTTTTTTTTTTTTTTTTTTTTTTTTGCAGTCTGAAAACAGCCACTGTTTATTCACTGACCAGATTACAAAAACAATCATGGTGGATACCTTAGTTCATCCTTCTAATAAGTCTGTTGATCTGGTTGATCTGGTCTTCCCTGTTGCCAGCATCTCCACCTTCTACAAAATGGGTGGTCTTTTTCTTCATTTCACCCCATGGAGAAGACAATTTGAAGGGCCAAAGGAAGTTATTTGCTTCTTTGAAGCATTTTCCAACAGTATAGATTTCATGAATCAGATCCTCCATGCAGATGATGCCGAATTTACCAAAAGATCACGCAAAGAGTTATCTGTCAAAGTGATTCGCTTCTTATTGATTTTGCCATAACCATGTTTGTAGATCACTTCATTTACTGACTTCAGGTTTGGGTACCCCCATGGAATATATGGTTCCACAATTCTCAGCATGTTAACTGAGGCCTTGTTGAGTTTAACAAAGGTGCCATTGAGGATCTGGCAAAGACGAAGAAGCTGCAACATCTTTCAAACCTTTGGGCTCACTCCATTGATACCTCTGATCCTGATGACAAATACCAATTTGGGTTCTGCAGGTACATAGAAGTTGCCAGCTTTTCTTGCCATCCTGGCCATGCAAATCTCAGTTCTGTACATCTGTCTATATTCTTTATGATAGTGCTTAGCTTTTTCATAGATAAGCTTCCTCCTTGCCTTTCAAAGCATCTCTTGAGCAAACTTCTTTCTCAGGTGCTTGATCTTCAACTCTGCAAAATTCCTTCGCTTTTTCTTAAGAGTTTCTGGCACAGCAGGAGCCTTTTTCTTGGTTTCTGCTGCAGCAGGAACCTTCTTTTTCTTCTCTTGAACGCCTCCATGGTTCCAGCTGGAAAAGAGAGCCTATTATTGTCTCTTGATCTTTGTCTTTGATTGCTGTTTTGTGGATTTATAATATTTGGGTTTTTTTTTTTTTTTTTGAAAGGTTTTTGCTATAGGGCGCGAGCTTGCTGGAAAGACAGAGACAGAGAGACAGAAAGTGAGAAATCACCCCCCGGGGGGAGATGGCCACACCGCAATCCCTTCTCCTCCATTTTCCTCTCAGGATCTTGGGCATGCACACACACATGCCCTTCGTGAGTTGAAGCCACTGGGTCTGGGACTCGAACCACGGTTGACTACATGGGAATTCAGTGACCTAGCCATTATGCTAAGTGCTGGACTCAATATTCGTTATTGTTAGTTACTCCAGCAGTTTAATTCAGAAATTGTCTAATTATATATGTATTTATATTTGACATTCTAGGTAAATTTTAGAATTTTTGGTCTCCCTTTTTCCATGAAAAGAAAACATACTGAATTTTTTTTTTTTTTTGAGAAGTTTTTGCTATAGGGCGTGTGCGCTCGCCAGACAAACAGAGAGAGACACAGAGACAGAAAGCAGGAAATCACCCCCCAGGGGGGATGGTCACACCGTAATCCCTTCTCCTCCATTCTCCTCCAGGGATCTTGGGCATGCACGCACACGCACCCAGTGTGATTTTAAGCCGCTGGGTCCGGGATGCGAACCACAGTCGACTACGTGGGAGTCCAGCGACATAGCCATTACGCTAACTGCTGGTCCCAACATACTGAAATTTTGATAGACTATTTCTGTCAGTTACAGCACTTCATTTTGATGAATTTTGAAAAAGTGGTCATCTTTGTAAAGGTGAGTTTTTCCTTCATGTACATATATGTAACCACATTTTTCAGGTCTATAATTTTTTTTCTCATATCTTCTACATATTTGTTTCTAAAAACTTGTATACATGTGTATTACACAAATATCATCTTCATATAACTTATGCTGTATTTTATACTATTTATTAAATTGGACATTTAAGAACTAAAATATGACTTACTCCTAGGAACCACTTCCCCTACACTATCCCATTCTTTTCTCATTTAATGACTTCTTGCCTCTTCCACCTCAGTTTCAAATATTTAAACTAATGCTATGAATTCTTTTTTTTTTTTTTTTTTTTTTTTACTTTTTTTTTTTTTTTTTTTGAGAGGTTTTCGCTATAGGGCGCGTGCGCTCGCCAGACAGACAGAGAGAGACAGAGAGATGAAAGCGAGAAATCACCCCCCAGGGGGGATGGTCACGCCGCAATCCCTTCTCCTCCATTCTCCTCTCGGGATCTTGGGCACGCACGCACACGCGCCCGGCGTGAGTTGTAAGCCACCGGGTCCGAGACGCGAACCGCGGTCGACTACGTGGGAGTCCAGCGACATAGCCATTACGCTAACTGCTGGTTCCCATGAATTCTTATCATAGTACTTACATTCTTATATTTCTTTGAGTTTGTGCTGGTTGTACGTATATCTGGGAGCTTATTGAATCAGTTTTCTAAAGTATAGATAACTAGACATTCAACCTTTTTTTTTTTTTCCATTAGAGTTCAGTTCTAAATGTTTATTGATACTGTTTGGTTTTATTTATTTGATTTTGGTATTTTCCTATTTACTAAAGATGTTAAACATGTTTTACGCATTTATTGAACATTTGGAAATCTAGCTAAAGTGTCTGTCTAAGTGTCTTTGCGTACTTTTCTTTGGGGGAGGTCTCTCTTTTTTTTTCATTAAAAATGTTTAGTTACAGGGTCAGGATGTAGCATAGTGGCTAGGGTGCTGGACTCCCACAGGACTGACCATGATTTGAGTCCTGGACCTGGTAGCTTTCTTTCTCTGTCTCTATCTGGTGAGTATGTGTGCTATGTAGCAAATTTTAAAAAAGGATAAACAAAATTGAATAAATAATTCTTTTTTTTTTTTTTTTTTGAAGAGGTTTTTTTCTTATTGGGCATGTGCGCTCACCAGAAAGACAGACAGACAGAGAGATAGAAAGTGAGAAATCACCTCCCCCAGAGGGGATGGCCACACCTCAATCCCTTCTCCTCCATTCTCCTCTCAGGATCTCGGGCACACATGCACATGTGCCCAGTGTGAGTTTAAACCACTGGGTCTGGGACTCCAATGGCGGTTGACTACATGGGAGTACAGCGACATAGCCATTACACTATCTGCTGATCCCAATAAATAAATCTTAAAAATTAGTTAGTACTTGGGAGGCAGGAGAGTCATAAGCTAGCAAGACCCTGTTTTTTAAAAAGTTTTTATTAAGAGACCAGCAGTTAGTGTAATGGCGATGTTGCTGGACTCCCACAAAGTCGACCGCAGTTCACGTCCCGGACCACGTGGCTTAAACTCACGCCGGTTGCATGTGCATGTGTGCCCAAGATCCTGAGAGGAGAATGGAGGAGGAGGGATTGTGGCGTGGCCATCCCTCCTGGGGGGTGATTTCTCACTTTCTATCTCTCTGTCTCTCTCTCTGTCTGGTGAGCACACGCGCCCTATAGCAAAAACCTCTAAAAAAATAAATAAATAAAAAAGTTTTTATTAAAAAAAGAGAAATATGTTTGATTAGACATACGGTCCTTATTTTCTCACACTCTTTTTTTTTTTTGGAGAGGTTTTTGCTATAGGGCACGTGCGCTCACCAGACAGAGAGAGACAGAGAGATAGAACGTGAGAAATCACCCCCCAAGGGGGATGTCCACGCCGAAATCCCTTCTCCATTCTCCTCTCAGGATCTTGGGCACGCACGCACACGCGCCTGGCGTGAGTTTAAGCCACTGGGTTGGGACTCGAACCTTGGTTGACTATGTGGGAGTCCAGCAACATAGCCATTACACTAACTGCTGGTCCCTTCTCACACTTTTGTCACCTCTCTTTGCACCCTTTAAGTGTATCATTTGATAAATAAAATTTTTATTTTAATGTCCAATTTATAAATTATTTAAAATATTGTTTTACATAACTCTTAAAAGATATCTTTGGAAATAATTATGTGCCGTGGGCAGAAAGGCACATCATCATTTTTTGCTACACAGATATAATATTGTCTTCACAGCTAAGGTTCTTTGGAAAATATTTTTTCCCTGCTTCTCTAAAGTGCTGTCTCTTTCACTGATAAGAATTAGCAAAAGCCAGGGGTATTTTTAAGAGGTTATCTTGATAGTTCAACTGGTCTGTTTATTCATCTCATTTCTAGTTTTACACTTTGTTATTACTTTGTAAAATTTGTATTCATATGTGTGTGTTTGTGTGCATATGTTATCATTCCAAGAATATACATTTGTTATCAAAATTGACAGATTTCTTTGAATTTTTTTTTTTTTTCTTGAGAGACATTTTTGCCATAGCGTATGTATACTCGCTGGAAAGACAGAGACAGACAGAAAGTGAGAACTCATCCCCCCAGGGGGAATGACCATGCCACAGTTCCTCTTCCTCCATTCTCCTCTTGGGATCTTGGGCACACATGCGCACGCATCCAGTGTGAGTTTTAAGTCACTGGGTCTTGGGTCAACTGTGTGAAAGTCCAGTGATATAACCATTATGGCATCTGCTGGACCCATTTCCTGAATTTATTTTAGAGAACTAACATTTGGCATTGCTGATTCTCTCTCTGATATGTTTACTTTATTTTCTTTGACTGCTTCTTATATCTTTCTCTTTTCCAATCATCTTTTAGTAAATTTCCCATATCTAAACTATTAAGATTGATTAGCTAATGAATTCTTAGTCTTCATTCTTAGTATTTTTGCTTTATTTATTTATTTATTAAGTTTTGCTATGGGGCACATCTCTTCACTAGAGGCAACAAGAAGGGAAAGAGTGGAGCCAGCAGATGGCATGATAATTAAAGCACTGGTTGTTAGTTTAAGCTGATTTTAATTTTTCACTACCTTAATTACTCTTGAATTTGTAAATATACTTGTGTATTTATTTGTAATTTAATGGCCTCTTTAATATATGTGTTGAAATCTTTTATTTACTTATTTTATATTTAAATACTGTAGATCTTTACAGCACACAAAATGAATTTCCCCAGCATGAATACACTGTATATTAGTCCAGTCCAACATACTACCATAAACACTATCATCAACAGATAATTTTTTATTTTTGTGTTCCTAAAATGTATTGCTTTTTAAATTTTGATTTCTACCTTCCTTTTCCCCATTGCCCATCTTCTCCCCATGCTGTCTCTAGTATCCACAGTTGCTCTCCATGCCTTTCTACATTTCAATCTCTCAGTTTCTGCCATAGAGCACAAACATTCAGTATCTAGTAAGTGGGACATTTACTACCTCACTTTTATACTCTGACTTGATTTGCTTAACATTAAATCTTCAATATTTGTCAATTTTCTATCAAATGCAAGGGTCTCATTTTTTTATAGCTGAGTAGTATTCCATGCGCATATGTGCCATACTTTTTCAACCCATTTATCTGTTCTTAGACATTTAGGTTGATGCCATGTCTTAATAATTGTAAATAAGCCTGGCAAAACCATAGATGTGCAGATGTTTTTTCTACTGAGTGTATTTCTGTCCTTTGGGACAGATACCCAGGAATAGAATTGCAAAATGATATGGTAGTTCTATTGTAGGTTTTTGAGGAACCGCCATATTGTTCTGCACAGTGCCTGAACTAATTTACTTTTTTTTTTTTTTTTTTTTGGAGAGATTTTTGCTATAGGGCGCGTGCGCTTGCCAGAGAGAGACATAGAGACAGAAAGCGAGAAATCACCCCCCAGGGGGGATGGTCACACCACAATCCCTTCTCCTCCATTCTCCTCTCGGGATCTTGGGCACGCACGCACACGTGCCCGGTGTGAGTTTTAAGCCACCAAGTCCAGGACGTGAACCGTGGTCAACTACGTGGGAGTCCAGCAACATAGCCATTACGTTAACTGCTGGTTCCCTGAACTAATTTACTTTTCCACCAACAATTTAGGAGTGTTCCCTTTCCCCTGCAGCCTCACCAGCACTTACCATTTTTTATTTTTCTTAGCTGTTCTGACTGGGGTTAGGTAGTATCTCATTGTGGTTTTGACTTGCATGTCCCTTATGAGAAGAGATGTTGAACATTCTTTTATATGCTTTTTGACTGTGTGTTTTCCTTGGAGAGTTTGGTTGCTCAGCTCATTTGCTTATCTTTTAATTAGATTTTTTTTCACTTTTTTTTTAAGGAGTAAACTGCTTAAATTCCCTAGACTGGTTGTCAGTCCCTTATCTGAGGCTTAGTTCGTAAATATGTTCTCCATTCTGATGACTGTCTTCTTTATTTTTATTATTGTGTCTTTTGCTACATAGAAGCTTTTTAACCTGATATAATTCCGCTTGTCTATTTTCAGGATTATTGCCTGTACTCTGGGGATCTTATTTAAGAAGTCTTTGCCTACTGTGATGTCTCCAAGAAGTTCTCTTGTGTTTTATACCAGTAGTTTTATAGTTTGAGACTTTATGTTTCAATCTTTGATCTATTTTGAGTTGATATTTGTTCATGGTGAGACATTGGGTTCCAGTTTCATTTTTCTGCAGTTTCTCCTATACTACTTTCTGAAGAGATTTTCTTTTCCGTACTGACTTGTCTTATACCCTTTGTCAGAAATCAGTTCTGCATGTTTCAGGATTAATTTTGTTCCATTGGTTTACATGCCTGTTATTGTGCAAGTACCATACTGTTTTGATTATCACAGCTCTGTAATATGTTTTGGGGTCAGAGAGTGAGATGTCTCCTACTTCATTCTTTTTGTGCAGTATTGCTGTGACAATGTGGGGCTTTTGATGATTCCAGTAAAATTTTATTATTATTAGAAAAAAAGATTGTTATTTCTAATTCTGTGAAGAACATCTCTGGTAATTTGATCAAGACTACATTAAATATATAGATTAATTTTGGTAAAATAGATTTTTTGATTATATTAATCCTTCTAATCCAGGACATGGGATATCGTTCCACGTTTATTATAATTTTCAATTTCCCTTTTAGTTTTTCAATAATTTTTCTTGTGAAGGTCTTTTTTTAGTTTTATTTCTAGGTATCTTATGCTTTTTGTGGCTATTATAAATGGGCTTGATTTTGTTACAATTCTATAATAACTCAGTCTGTTCACAACTAGTACATAAAAATGCTATAGAATGTTGTATGTTGGTTTTCTATCCTGCCACTTTACTGTATTTATTTATTACTTTCAGAATTATTTTTTGTGAATTCCTTTGGATTTCTATGTATATATCATGTCATCTATAAAACGAGATAATTTTACTTCTTCTTGTCCTGTGTGAATAACTTTTACTTTATTCTCTTCTCTGTATTGTCTAGGACTTGCAGCACTATATTGAAAAAGAAATGAGAAAGTTGGCAGCCTTGTCTTATTTCAGTGTTTAGTGGAAAAGCTTTCATTTATTGCCCACTCAGTATGAAAACTCTTATAAGGGTTTTTCACATATTGCTCTTATTGTATTGAGAAGTATTTCTTCTATTCTGATTTTGCTGAGAGTCTTAATCATGAACGGATGTTGTATCTTATCAGATGCTTTTTTGTGTACCAGTTAATATGATCTTATAGTTTTTATCTTTTCTGTTAATATGATGTGTTACATTTTTTTTGTTTTACATATGTTGAACCACCTTTGCATTTGTGGAATAAAGCCTACCTGGGCATGGTGCATAATTTTTTATTTTGTCATTGGATATAGTTTGCTAGTAACTTGTTGAGAATTTTTGTGTCTATATTCAACAGGCTTGTTGGTCTGTAGTTTGTTTGTTGTTGTTATGTATTTGTCTATTGAGGGATGAGGGTGATGGAAGCATCATAGAATGAGTATAGGAGCGTTTATTCCTTTTGGGTCTTTAGAAATAGTACACTGAGAGTTAGCTCTTCTTTAAAAATTCTGTAGAATTCAGAAGGGAAGCCATCAAGCACTGGGCTATTTTTTGTTGGGATACTATTTATTACTGATTCAATCACATTGTTTCTTATTGATCTCTTTGGGCTTTCCATGTCTTCTTAATTCAGTCTTGGTAAATTATATATGTTGAGAAATTTGTCCATTATTTTTATTTATTTATTTGCTTACTTAAATTTTGTTCATTTCATCCAGGTTTTCTTGTTTATTGGTGTATAGTCACTCATAATTATTATTTTTATAGAGACCACAGATTTGTTTATTTTTAATACCCATCATGCCATGAATTTATAGGGAATAGATTCCAGTAGCTCAGGCTCCTTTCCATTGGTTTTCACAAAGTGTGCTTCTCTGGGCAGAGCAAGCTGGCGCTTCTTTTTCTGGTCATTTTCCTTCACATGTTTTAGGAAGCTATCTCTGCTCTTAGAATGCTTAATGTGCTTAATACACTTGACAGGAATCTTGCCCTAACTTGTTTGTTTACAACAATGTCAACAACATCCTGGGTAACATTGGTAAACTCTTCCAGTTTTGGCACAGTAACATTTGTGGACATTCTTTTTGAACAGTACCCATTACCTTGATGTCTACAATATCACCTTTCTTGTAGATAAGCATATATGTTGTTAAAGGAACCACTTCATGTTTTCTAAAAGGCCTAGAGATCATGTATTGGGTGCCTCTCCTCTTTCCCTTTGTGTTCATTATTTTGGTTAATTACTGGAAGAAGGTGGTTCTGGCCAAAAGGCGCTCATAATAGTTTTCATGGTCTTTTGTATTACGTCTTCGGAAAAGTCATGACTTTTTTCATGTTTTTTTTATGCAAACGTGTCATGACTTTTCCAACAACCCTGTATTTCTGTTATGCTTGTTTTAATATTGCCTGTTTCACTGTTAATTTGATTTACCTGGCTCCTTTTTCTGTTCTTGATTAATCTAGTTAACAGTGTGCCACACACTGTTTTTTTATCTTCTTGATGAACCAATGTTGGTTTCATTTATTTTCTGCATAGTTTATTTCCTATTTATTTCTGCTTGAATCTTTATTGTTTCTTTTCTCTTGTTATTTTTTTTGGGTTTTCTTGTGGTGGTTTTTCCAGTTCTCTGAGGTGTGTCATTTGTTGTCTATTTGCCCACTTTTATTTTTTCCTTCTGAGCACTAATTACTATGAAGTTACTTCTTATGACTGCTTTCACAGTGTCCCATAGGTTATGAAAACTTGTGTGTTCTTTATCATTAGTTTGAATACATTTTTTAGTCAGTCTTAATTTCTTCAGTGGTTGTGACCTCACTAAGTAGCAGGTTATTTAGTTTTTATATGTTTGTGTATTTTCAAGGATTTTTCTCTGAAGTTAACCTCAAGTTTGTTTTCATTGTGGTCAGAGAAGTTGCTGGATATAGGTTCTGTACCTTTTAATTGTTCTGTGTCCTATTGTGTGGTCCATCTTCAAAAATGTTCCATATGGGGGTCTGAAAAATGTGTATTTTGTGGTTATTGGTTGGAAAGTTCTATAGGTGTCTGTCAAACCCATTCAATTTATGGTACTGTTTAGATCTTGTATCTCTTTGCTTAATTTTTTCTAGATGATCTGTTCAAAGGAGACAGTGGGATGTTGAGATCCCCATTGATTAGCATATTGCTGTCCATCTCTCCCTTTAGATCTAGCAGGCTTTCTTTCACATATTTGAGTGCTCCAGTGTTGAGTGCATAGATATTTATAGGTACTATATTTTCTTGATGAATAATACTTTTAATACTACACAGTGTCTTTTTTTTGTTTTTTGGAGTTTTTTTTTTTTTTTTTTTTTTTTTTGCTATAGGGTGCGTGCGCTCACCAGACAGACAGAGAGAGACAGAGAGACAGAAAGCGAGAAAGCAAGAAATCACTACCCCAGGGAGGATGGCCATGCCGCAATCCTTTCTCCTCCATTCTCCTCTCGGGATCTTGGGCATGCACGCACACGCGCCCGGCGTGAGTTTTAAGCCACCTGGTCCAGGAAATGAACCGCGGTCGACTACGTGGGAGTCCAGTGACATAGCCATTACACTAACTGCTGCTGGTCCCTACACAGTGTCTTTTTTAAAAAATGAATTATTTATTTAATTTGGTTTATTATTATTATTATTTTTAATTTGGTATAGGACACCTGTGCTCACTAGAGAGAGAGTGTGAAAGAGAGAGAGAGAGAAGTGAGAAAGCAAGCCATTACATCTGGAACTCAAACCATGATGAGCCTTGTAGGTATCCAGTACCTTAACCACCATGCCACCTGCTGGCCCTCTGGTTTCCTTCTTTAACTGTTCTTATGGTTTTTGTCATAAGTCTATTTTGTCTGATATCAGTATCATGACTCCAGCCTTTTTAAAATTTCCATTTGTATGGAATATCTTTTTCCAGTCCTCTATTGTCAGTCTATGTGTATCTTTACCCATGATGTGTGTTTATGTTTGTTGTAGGCAGCATATAAAGGACTTTTTTTTTTAATCACTTTAGCCAATCTGTGTCTTTTAATTAGAGCATTTAATCCACTAACATTCTACACAATTATTGATATTTACTGACTTACCACTGTCATTTAGCCATCTTCCAGTTTGTTTTTGTTCTCTTATTTGTTTGTCTTTTTAGTTTTCCTAATATAGTACATCCTTCAATACTTTGTAAATATCTGGTCTAGTGTTGATAAATTTTTTCAGGTTTTTTCTTTTTTAATTTGGGAATGATATTTTTGTGTTTTTCTTATTTGAAGGATAATCTCACAGTGTTTAGAATCGGTTGAAATTGTTTTTCAGTGTTTTGAATATGTCGCCCTATTCTTTCCTTGTTTGCATTGTTTTACTTAAGAGGTCTGATGTTAGCCTAGTAGGATAACAATTTTTAAATAACTATACATTTCTCTCTTGCCATTTTTAGAACATTGTTTTCAGTTTTGATCATTCTGGCTGTGATGTACCTTTGTGAGAATCTTCTTAGGTTTATTCCATTTGGGGTCCTTTGTATTAGTTGGGTCTGATGTCTGAATGTTTATCAAGGTTTGGAAAGCTTTCTTCAAGTATTTCATGGGGTAGGATTTCGATGCTATAGTCATATTCTTCACTTTCTGGAATACCAATTATTCAGATATTTGGTTGTTTAATGGTGTCTAGTATTTCTTGTCTGTCATCATTTTGAGGGGTTATGTGTGAGAAACTCAGGGCTCGAAGGTAGGCTGTCATGAAGAATTGAGGCAAGAAATGAGGAAAAGTTAAAAGAGGAGACTAAAGCTCTCTTGGAGCAGAAGCAAAACTATGCCGAAGCAGAACCCATTTATTCTAAATTAAATAAGTAGTGAGTTTAGCTATAGAAAACAGTATACGATATACATGACATTCTTTGTAGGCTGTGTTCCTGGTACAAGATCTATAGCTATCATTAACTTAGTAGTTAGACAGTATTTAGGATGTGGAATGTCACCAAACAATCTTGAGACTCAGCCCATGCCAGGAGCTATCTGGTTGGCCGTGGAGTCCCTTTGACTTTCTGTCTAGGAATGGGGTTGCTTTCAACTCCCTTCTGCATTCTTTCCTTCTGACTTAATTCTCAGGCATGGGCTGGCTTTTGTCCCCAACAGTTATTTTTTCATTCTTTTTGGTGGTTTTGTTTAAGTCAATGGCTTTGTCTTTCAGATCAGAGGTTCTATCTTCTGCATGGTCTAGTCTGCTATTAATACTTTCAAGGGAGGTTTTTTTTGTTTGTTTTACAGTCTTTGTGGAGTTCTGTTTAATTCTTTTTTTTTTTATGGTGTTTGTCTCTTTATGGAATTCTTTTTAAGGTCTTGGAATGATTTCCTCACCTGGAGTTAGTTGTCTGTTTTCTCTTTCATCTCATTCAGTTTTGTCACTTTGAACATTCTGTATTCTTTTTCTGATATTTCTGTGAGTTCTTTTGTACTCTTTTATTGAAGAGGACTTTTTCTGTTCCCTTGAGGGAGAGATATTTTATTTTTTCTTCATGTTGATTCTGTAGTGTTAGTGGGGAAGATGAGCTCTACTTCTCAGGTGTGTTTTTGTGAGATGGCCTTTTCTATCAATCCAAGCAAGGTAAATGTAGCCAGATTTAGATGTTGGTTTCTATCCCAGTCTCTCACAATTAGTTGCACTTGGGGCTGATTCAAATAAAGAAGAAAGTACAAGTCAGCTAACTAAAATCTCAAAGCAAAGTAAGGCATTCAAAAAGCAGGAGCAAGAAGTCTGAGAGACCTGGTCCTTCTGCACTCCCTGTCTCTCTGTTGCTGCACTTAGTCCTGAACCATGCGGGGGTTAAGGTAGAGGGGGGTATGCCAGAGGGTCAAAAGTATAGCAGCTTGAGCTAAAGGCAGAAGCAAGAAGTCTGAGATGTGCGATCCATCTATGCTGAATCTCAGTCTTTTATTGCCACTGGCTCCTGAACCATGGAAGATTAAGGTGCAGGGTGAGGTGGGGATAGTGTTAAAAACACAGCTGTGCAGGCAAAGGCAGCAGCAAGAATTCTGAGATGTGTAGTTAATAGGCTCACTTTGTCTCTCTCTCTCTCTCTCTCTCTCTCTCTCTCTCTCTCTCTGCTACTAGTTCCTAGCTTCTGCACCATGAGTGCTTACTGCAGAAGTGCATTGGGAAGAGTGTCCAAATAACAACTGCTCAGGCAGAAGGCAAAAGCAAGAACTCTGAATTGCACTGTCTTTCAGTGTTCGCTTTTTCTTACTGCCCCTGATTCTTGCACTGTGTCAGTTATGGCAGAGGGGCCTGGGAAATGGTGAAGGTCAAAAGCACACTTATGCAGGCAGAAGGCAGCATCAAGAACACTGAGACATGAGGTCCTTCTGCACTCATGCTCTCTATCTGACTTGCTGTTCCTGACTCCTGAAAGGTGGGGACTTGAGGAAGTGTGGGCAGGAGGGGGTTATAAACCATACCTGTGATGGGTAAATGGCAACAGCAAGAAGTCTGAGATGTAAGGTACTTCTGCATTTACTCTCTCTTGCTATCACTGGCTCCTTCACATGAGGGCTATGGCAGAGGTGCTGGAGAGGAAGGTTCCAAAGTGAATCTCTACAGGGAAAAGGCAGCAACAAATAGTCTGAAAGTCAGTGCTCACTCTCACTGTCTCACTGCCACTGGCTCCTTTACCATGGGGGCTTATGGTGGAGGGCAGAGTGGTGGGGGACATTTTAAAGCACATCTAGGCTTGCCAAAGGTAGCAGCAAGAAGTCTGAGTTAACTATCCTCCTGTGTTCACTCTCTCTCTGTCTTTCTCTCTTGCCAATGCTGACTCATGCACTTTAGGAGCTTAAGGCAGAGGGGCATGGGATGTGGAGAGTTAAAGCACCCTGGCATGGGCAAAAGGCAGAAGGAAGAAGCTCCACCCTTCTATGCTCACTCTCTGTTACCCCTGGCTTAGACCAGCATGGGGTCTTGTAGAGGATGGGCACGTGAGTGGTGAGAGGGTCAAAAGCACACCTGTGTGGACAAAAGGCAACAGCAAGGACTCTCAGATCACTCTATTCTGTTTCACTGCCATGAGCTTTTACATCATGGGGCTTATGGCAGAGGGGTGAGGTGTGGGGACAGTCCAAAGCACACCTACATGAGCAAAAGGTAGCAGTATGAAATGTGAGATGTGCTGTCCTTCTGGGAATGCACAGGTGTGCTCTCTGTCTGCCACTGGCCACTGCAGCCTGGGTGTTTATTACAGAGGCATGCTGGGAGTGGAGAGAAGAAATTTCAAAGCACACTGATTCTGGCAGAAGGCAGCAGTATTATGTCTGAGACATGGGCTTCTTTTGTTTCTCTCTGTCTCTCAGTGCTGCTGACTCCTCGGCTGTGGCGGCATAAGGTGGAAGGGTGCAGGGAATGTCTAGAGTACACTTGGGAAGGAAAAAGGGAACATGAAGGAGTCTGAGATGCTCTGTTCTTATGTCACACTCTCTCCATCTCTCACTGCCACTACGCCTGCACCATGGGAGCTTATGGCATAAGGCTGTGTGGGGGTGGGAGGGTATCCAAAGCACACTTCCACAGGCAAAGCAGGAAGAAGTCTGAGATGCCCAGTTCTGTGCTCACTCTGTCTCTGTCTTCCTACTGCTGGTTTTTGCTTTGTGGAACCTTATGGTGAAGGAGCTTGGGTGGGGAGAGTTCAGAGAACACCTGCATGGGCAAAAGACAACAGGAAGTCTGAGATGCCTGGCCCTTCTAGGCTCATTCTTAGTCACTCTAGCTGCTGCTGGGTCCTGCATCCTGGGGGCTTAAGGTGGTGAAGGGCAGAGGGACAGGGTTCAAACTGAACCTGCCTAGGTAAAAGGCAGGAAAAAGTGTAAGATATGCAGTCTTTTTGCATTCACTCTATCTCTCATTGCTACTGGCTGTGCACTGTGAGTGCTTATGGCCGAAAGGCTCGGGGTGGGGCAGGGTCCAAAGCACACCTGTGTGGGAAAAAGGCAGGAACAAGAAGTTTAATATGCATGGTATTACTGTGCTCATTCTCTTGTTGCCTCAGGCTCCTGCAACATGGGGCTCATGGTGGAGACAGGGTGGTGGGAGAGGTTCCAAAGCAGATCTGCATTTGTAAAAGGCAATAGCAAGAAATCTGAGATGCTTTGTACTTCTCTCTCTCTCTCTCTCCACCTGGTTCCTGAACTGTGGGGGCTTAAGGCAATGGGAGCAGGCAGTAGGAGTCCAAAGAACACCTGTGCAGGCAAAAGCAACTGCAAGAAACTGGGATGAGCATTCCTTCTGAGCTCACTATCTTGCTACTGCTGGTTCCTGCAGGGTGGCAGCTCATGGAGGAGAATGCAGGAGGGAGGGTCCAAAGCACATGAGCATGTGCCACAGGCAGCAGCAAGAAATCTGAGATACTCAGTCCTGCTCTCTCTCTCTCTCTAACACTGGCTTCTGCACTTTGGAAACTAAAGGCAAAGGGGAGCAGGGGTATGGGGGCCCAAAGAACACCTCTGCAGCCAAAAGTAAACAGAAAGAACTATGGAATGTGCACCTCTGAGCTCACTTTCGCTTCTGCTGCCTCCTGCATTGTGGGGCATACTGTGGAGGGGTGCAGGGGGATGGGGGAATTTCAGAGCACAACTGTGCCATCAGAGTCAGCAGCAAGATGTGCTCCTGTTTACTCTCTCCCTCCTTACTGCTGGTTCCTGTCCAGGGGTTGGTTTATGGTGGAAGGGCTCCAGTGCTGAGGGTGGTGGGAGGAAAAGTCCCAAAGCACACATGCACCAGCAAAAGGCAGCAGCAAGAAGTCTGAGACATGCGATACTTCTGCTCACTCTTGTGTACTGTTTTTCTACCAGTGGCTCCTGCACCATGGGGGCGCTTGGCAGAAGGGTTTGTGGATAGGAGGGTCCAAAGCATAACTGTGGCCACGCACATATATGTGCTTGGCGTAAGTTTTAAGCCGCCGAATCCGGGACTGGAACCATGGTTGACTACATGGGAGTCCAGTAATGTAAACATGTCACCTGCTGGTCCCCAGTGTTTTTGTTTGTTTATTTGTTGTTTTTTTTTTTAAGAATTTTTACTATAAAGTATGTGTGCTCACCGGAAAGACAGAGACAGAAAGATAGAAAGTATAAAATCACCTCCTAGGGCGAATTGCCATGCCTCAATGCTTTCTTCATTCTCCTCTTTTGATTTTGGATATGCACAAACAGGTTCCCATCATGAGTTTAAGCCACTGGGTTTGAGACTCGAACCTCAGTCGACAACATGAGAGTTCAGCAAACTAATCATTTCATCACCTGCTGGTCCCCATAGTAACATTTTTATTAAGTTATTTTAACATTTTACTAAGTCTTTCATTTCTATCAGTGAATAAATTTGTGATTGCTCATTCAATAAGGTCTTTTTAGACCCTTCTCGTGTACGTGACTGTTCTCCCACAGGGGAATCTTGGAGTAAGTAACATCATTTCTCTGACCTTCATTCACCCTCTCTTCCAGATATAATTTTCATACAGAAACCTCTGTATCTGTCCAGGATTAAGAAAATGAATTCGTTTTCACTAAGTTGTTTACTGATTTCCCCTCGTGTTTTCCCTTGTATTTAGGAATTTTATGAGGGTTTATTAGTTAAAATAAATAAAATTTAGCATGAAAAATGCATAAGAAGGCAAGATAAAATTGACAGGGTGAAATAGGCAGGTTATAAGGCCTTTGGAGTCCTGTGAGATGAGTACATATTGGTCTCTAGTCTTTGATACCACAGGAAAAACACATTTATTACATCGTTTGAATTGACTTTAAGGGGAGAGCATGCTAAATTATCAAGGGATATGAATCATGAGATAGTCTTTATTGGTCACATAGATGACAAGGGGGACAGTATTTCATAACTAACCTGGAAATGAGCACTCAGTGTTCTACAGTGATCACTGTTACGGATTGCTAAAACACAAACCAGTTAGTAGCTTTTTCTAGAGTTGCTAATATAGCATAGTCCCAGACAGCTCTTAGAAATATCTGCTTGATACATATAAACATGGAATATGTGGCAGGAATTTACTACAGGTTCCTAAAGAACTCCATAAATTTCTCTCAGCTAGTGTGTATGTGCTGATTATGCCACAAACTGTCCAAAGTTATATTTCCTGACCAATATAGTAATGCACTGCATAGCAGCATTTCAGTGATGTGCTGTATGTATTGTGGCCCAAGAAGATTATAATGAAGCCCCCAAATCTCTGTAATCTAACGTGATTAGAGTTGTCATAACCTTGTAAAGTAACACATTACCCACATGTTTGTAGTAATGCTGGTGAAAATATACCTACTGTGCTGCTAGTTTCATGTAAATATATACATACAATTATAATTAGTAAGTATGTATACTTATAAAGATAAATATAAATGAATATAATTTGGGAACCAGCAGTTAGCGTAATGGCTATGTCCATTCGGAGAGAGGGATTGCGGCATGACCATCCCCCCAGGGGGGTGATTTCTCGCTTTCTGTCTCTATGTCTCTCTCTGTCTGTCTGGCGAGCGCACGCGCCCTATAGCGAAAAGCCTTTCCAAAAAAAAAAAAAAAAAAAAAAAAAATCAATATAAATGAATATAATTATACATATATTTCCATTTTGGAATCATTCCTGGTTTATAAGTAATCATTGTACACCTTTGTGAAATACAGTATTTTTTTAAATAATTGTTTTTACTTATCTATTTATTTGTTGTCATTTTTGAGCCACCTGATCCAGGGTGAACCACAGTCAGTGATGTAGGAATCCAGGACTTAGCCACCACTGCTGGGTTATGGTTTTTTATATTATAGTATCATTGTCTCTCTATTCTGTTTTTGTTTTTTTTGCTGTTCAAAAACATTTTATCTTATGTAATCAAGTTTCTCTATTTCTGGTGTTTTTTTCCATGCATCATGGGTATTATTTAAGTAGTCTTCACACATTCCAACACGTTGTTCTTGTATATTTTCCTTAACAGGTTTATAAATTTGTGCATTATATTGAAGTCTTTAATCCACTTTGAGTTAATTGTAACTGGTAAGAGATGATCTAGTTTTACTTGAATGTTGGTGGATATTGTGTTCTCCCAGAAGCATTTATTTATTTATTGATTTATTTATTTTTATTTATTTTTTTGGAGAGGTTTTTGCTATAGGGCGTGTGTGCTTGCCAGACAGACAGAGACAGAGAGACAGAAAGCAAGAAATCACCCCCCAGGGAAGATGGCCATGCTGCAATCCCTTCTCCTTCATTCTCCTCTCGGGATCTTGGACATGCACACACACACGCCCGGCGTGAGTTTTAAGGCACCGGGTCTGGGACTTGAACCGTGGTCGACTACATGGGAGTCCAGTGACATACCCATTATGCTAACTGCTGGTCCCTCCCAGAAGCATTTATCAAAAACTCTTTTTTTCCACAGGCTTGATATGTGGCCTTTGTCAAAAATCAGTTGGCTGTATGTTAAGTTTTTTCCTGTTTATTCTATTCAGTTGGCCTGTCATATGTCTGTGTTTGTGCCAATACCATGCTGTTTTAGTGATTAAGGATTTACAATACATTTAGGAGTCAGGAAGTAAGGTACCTCCAACTTTATTCCTTTTGTACAAAATTGGTCTGATTATGTAGGTCTTTTGTGATTATGCATAAATTTTATAGTTATTTCTGTATAGAATATTGCTGGGTTATTTTGGTAAGAATTGGAATGAATTTGTAGATCACTGGTATAATATTGGCATAGCACCTATATTGATTCTTCAAATTCATGAAAAGACCTGTCTTCCTGGTTTTTGTATATTTTTCAAGTAACTTGTTCAGCTTTTTTTTTTTTTTATTTTTTTTGGAGAGGTTTTTTTCCTATAGGGTGCGTGTGCTCACTAGAAAGACAGAAATAGTCAGAGAGACAGAAAGCGAGAAATCAACCCCTGGGGCGATGGTCACGCCACAATCCCTTTTCCTCCATTCTCCTCTCAGGATCTTGGGCATGCATGCACCCACGCCCGGCGTGTGTTTAATCCACTGGGTCAGGGACTCAAACCACAGTCGACTACATGGGAGTCCAGCGACATAGCCATTACACTAACTGCTGGTCCCACTTGTTCAGCTTTTATAATTATTTTTATAGAGGTCTTTCACTTTCTGCGTGAGATTTTTTCCAAATACTTTTTGTGGTTATTGTGAATGGGATTGCCTTCTCATTTTTTTCCTCAGTTTATGCATGCTTAGTGTAGAAAAATGCTACAGATATTTTTAATTACCCAAGGACTTGTGTAATTGTTAGAGAGAGTGATAGAGAGATGGAGTGTCAGGAAGAGAGAAAGCACCTCAAAATGAAACATATAATGGCCATTATGAACTATAAACCTACCTGGGAACTATCCTCTGGACTAAACTGACATAGCCAGGGTGCTCAGGGGATGCTGCAATCTCTTTCCTCCTATTCTTCCCATCAGGATTTTGTACACATGCACACATACACACACTCAATGTGTTTCCCAAACCCACAGGGTCCTAGATTCAAACCACAGGTGATTATGTGGGATCTGGCTTCCTACACATAGTATTTAAGCCCTGCGCTATGGAGATAGCGTACTGCAGATTTTTGTATGCTGGATTTGTATCCTGCAACTTTACTGCATTTGTTTATTTCATCTAAGAGTTATTTGGTGGATTCTTCAGGTTTTCCCACATATTGGGTTGTTAAAAAAAAAGTAGAGGGAACCAGCAGTTAGTATAATGGCTATGTTGCTGGACTCCCATGTAGTCGACCACGGTTCGCGTCCTTGACCTGGTGGCTTAAAACTCAACGCCGGGCTCGTGTACGTGCATGCCCAAGATCCCAAGAGGAGAATGGAGGAGAAGGGATTGTGGCGTGACCATCCCCCCTGGGGGGTGATTTCTCGCTTTCTGTCTCTCTGTCTCTCTCTGTCTGTCTGGCGAGCACACATGCCCTATAGTGAAAACCTCTCCAAAAAAAAAAAAAAAAAAGTAGAAAAATGCATCATGACTTTTCTGATGAACCATTATATAATCAAGTCAGCCACAAATAGGGACAATTTATTTTTTTCTTTTTCAATTTTTATGCCATTATTTTGTTCTTTCATCTGACTGTATTAGCTAGTACTTCCAGTATCTATTTTGAATGGGAGAGAAGAAAGTGGACGTCTCTGTCTTGTTCTAGTTTGAAGTTGAAAATGTTTCCAGTTTTTCCTGTTCAATATTATGTTAGCTGTAGGAATGTCACATATGGCCTTTATTTAGTTATGAAATGTATTTTCTATGCCTATTTTATTGATTCTTAATCATAAAGGACTATTATATTTTATCAAATGTTTTTATGTGTCAATTAATACGATCATAGGAGTTTTGTCATTTCTTCTCTTAATGTGATCTATTACATTTGTTGTTTTATATATATTGAATTATCCTTGTATTCCAGGAATAAATCCTACCTGGTCATAATGTATAATATTTTCTAAATGCTGTTGGATTGGTTTCAGTCATGACATATGGCCCTGTATTATGCTTTCATACACATGTGCTACTTTGGTGTTCCTTGCATCTTTTTTGCACATTCATATCAGTCTCTGGTTTTATTTTTCTTAATACTAGATAAGTTGCTTTCTTTAATGTAGATCTCCTGGTGATGAGTTATCTTAACTTCTTTTTAATTCCCAAATGTCTTTGTTTTATGTCATTTTTTTTCTTCTTATGGGAAAGCTCACTCACTAGAGACAGAGAAGAGAAAAGGAGAAAGAATCGCCCATAACCAGCTTCCAATAAGTCTTTTTTAATTCTTCCTGGGTGGAATTGGGTTTGACCCCTAATACATCATAGTAAGTGATTTCTTTTACCCTTTCTTACTGCCAGTGAGTGGGCTGAAGGTAGAGCAGGAGAACCTAGCTTTTGACAGCTCAGGCAGCCATTATTCCTCTAGTTCTCAACATGCATTCTTGAAAGTTTCTGAAAACTCTTTTTATAAAATTTAATTTACTACCAGCAATCTTCATTTGTAACATTTGCACATCTCCTTTAAGTCCATAAATTTATTTCTGCATAGTTTAACTTTCTTACCTGCTACTTGAAATATCTATCATTTGAGTAATTTTATTTCTGAAATATGGGTCACATTTTGCTTTCATTTGATGGAATATGAATTTTAAATTCTACCTTGGATATTGTAAATTATACTTAATAGAGCTTCTGAATACTGTTAAATATCTCAAAAGATCAATTTTTATTTTACATGTTAGTCAACTGGCTAGATTCAAGTTCCAGATTTTATATCCCTTGCAGTGATGAGGAGCTGATTTTCAGTTTCTTTCAGTTTCTAATAGCTGCTGTTTAGTAGGTCCCTCTGAGTTCTGTAAATGTGTATTTAGTAATTCACCAGCAATTTTGATGAGTTTTATATGGAAATCCAGAGGATTATAGTCTTTGGCTTCCTCTTTTCTAGGACTTATGACCTTCTCCCCAAATTTCTGGTTGTCTGTTCTGCCCTGAATATTAGTTTATGATAATCTGAGCCAGTAAAGTTGCAGCTTTTACTTCCTTGATCTGTATGCAAACTGGAGCCTTCCCTGTGGTAAAATACCAAAAATTTACAGAATTTGTCCTTTAAGAATCTCTAACTCCACTTTCTGTTTTCTTTTAACTATTCTCTACTGTCTCAGATAGTTCCATTCTACATTTTCAAGTAACACACACACACACACACACATGTGTGTGTGTGTATATGTATTTATATATGTACATGTGTATTTGTTTTTCATGAGTGTTGTTTTGGCTAAGCGCTCTGCCATTATTTCATGTGCCTTGTTATTTTTAAGTGTTCATATGATAATAGCTCTTCTCTTATTTCATTCCTTCAGTCTGTATTGTAGCTTTATTTTCTCTACCCTGGACTGTTTCAAATTTTCCAAGTCTAGTGTTTTTTTACTACAGGAATGTAGTCTGTCTTCCATGAGAGACACTTATATACACATTAAGTAAAGGTGAAGTAAGGAGTACATTATAGATTTAATGTATTTTCTGTTCATTTATGGTCCACAAACTTTTTGTTACCTTAAGTGTAACATTTTTGAAATGGTTGTTTTGTGGTTCACAATATTCACATTTGACTTTAAATGTAACTTTAAATATTTACATTACACCAGTTTGTTTATAAGAACTCTATAATAGTGTGCTTGCACTTTTCTTAGTTTCTCTACCATGTCATCATGCATTTTACATCGTACATATTATAATCCCAACATGTGACTTTTTCACTTTCCTATACATCGACACACTCAGCTTTAACTACATGACTTGAGACCTATAATCATAAATTACATTGTAAGCATGAGTTATCCATATAGCCCATAGCCATATGTTGCCTCAAACAGACACTGCCTTTTTTCAAAAAAGAATTATTTATTTAATTTTATTTATTATCATTTTATTTTGCTCTAGGGCACTCACACTCATGGTGGGGGGAGTGACAAAGCAAGCCACCAGTCTGAGCCTCCCCTCGAAGTGTGGTCAGCTATGTGAGGTCTAACACCTTTACCACATCACCACCTGCTGGCCCCAGCCAATGCCTTCCTTAAAAGTTTGGAAAAAAAGCAACTTATATGGGTACTCACTTATTTTTTATTTCCAATATTCTTGTTTGTATCTTGCCAGATCTTTATCTGTTTTAACATTTTCTAATTTGTGACAGTTTGGCTCCTATATGCCTTTTTTTTTTTGGAGAGGTTTTTGTTTTTTTTTTTTTTGCTATAGGGCACGTACGCTTGCCAGACAGAGAGAGACAGAGAGATAGAAAGTGAGAAATCACCCCCCAGGGGGGATAGTCATGACGCAATCCCTTCTCCTCCATTCTCCTCTTGGGATCTTGGGCACGCACACACACGCGCCCCGCATGAGTTTAAGCCACCGGGTCTGGGACTCGAACCGTGGTCGTCTATGTGGGAGCCCAGTGACATAGCCATTATGCTAACTGCTGGTCCCTCTATATGCCTTCTTGTAGTTGTCTTCATATTGTCTATTGCTATATGATATTAGGCTATATTTTAAGACCATGACTTTTATGACACCAGCTGTATATATGCAAGTTAAGGTGATCTGATCTCCCAAATCACCTTAGGCCTTGTAATTTCTAGAGGCAATTATGAACCTAGGAAGTTTTTATAATCACTGTTAGGATACATTTTTATGCAAGAATCCACTAAAATCAGCCAGGGGACAATATGCACAAGGTATGTTTTATGGGTCATTTGCTCAAGTTTCCAATTGTTTTCTCTCAGTAGAATTCTGTTGATATTGCCTATTTCTCCCAACAGTAATGGACGACAACACCCACAGGACATTGCAAACATGAGAATCTCATCCAAGCCATTGTTCAGGGTTAGGTGGTATCTCATTGTAGTTTTGATTTGTATCTCCCTTGTAATAAGGGATGTTAAGCATTTTTCATATGTTTTTTGACTTTTTTTTTTTTTTTTTTTTTTTTTTTTTTTTGTCTTCTTTAGAGGGGTATCTGTTGAGCTTATTGGCCCATCTTTTATTTAGGCTGATCTTTTCTTTTTCTTTTCTTTTTTTTAGGTGCACTGCTTGATTTCTTTGTATATTCTTGTTATTAGAACCCTATTTGAGGCATACTGAGCAAATCTATTTTCCCACTTCAAGGGTTGTCAATTCACTCTAATTCTTTATTTTGCTGTGCAGAAGCTTTTGAAATAACATGTTCCCACTTGTTTATTTTTGGGGTTATTTCCTGTGCTTTGGGGATCTTACTGAATAAGTCCTTGCCTATGCCAATGTCTTCATGGTTTCCCCTGCATCATTCACCAGTAGTTTTATAGTTTGAGGTCTTGGGTTTAGATCTTTGATCAAGTTTGAGTTGATTTTCATTTATGGTGAGAGATAGGGGTCCAGTTTTATCTTTCTGAAGGTGGATGCCCAGTTTTTCCAGGCCCATTTGCTGAAGAGGTTTTCTTTTCTCCATTAGATTGACTGGTGCCTTTTGTTAGAAAACAGTTGGCTATATGTTTGGGGATTTACTTCTTGGGTTTATTCTGGTTCCAATTGTCCACATGTCTGTTTTTGTGCCAATATCATGCTGTTTTGATGATCACAGCTTTGTAATACATTTTGGGGTCAGGAAGTTTATTTCTGGGGTCTCTATTCTGTCCCATTGGACCACCTCTCTGTTTCTGTGCCAAAACCATGGTGTTTTGATTATTACAGCTTTATTGCATATTTTGGGGTCACAGAGGGAGATGTCTTTTACTCCACTCTTCTTGCAGAGAATTTCTTTGATAATACCATGTCTTTAATGATTCTAGACAAATTCTATGATTTTTTTTTTAAAATTTGTGTAGAATATCTCTGGTAATTTGATAAGTGTTGCATTAAATTTGTAGATTAAATTGGGTAGGACTGACATTTTGATTATATCATTTCTTCTAATCCAGGGACTTGGGATTCTTTTTTTTCCCCTCTTTGTACTCTTTGTGTCATTTTCAATTTCTTTCTTTCTTTTTTTTTTTTTTTTTTTTTTTTTTTTTTTTTTTTTTTTTTTTTTTTTTTTTTGAGAGGTTTTTTTGCCACAGGGTGTGTGCGCTCACCAGAAAGACAGAGAGACAGAGAGTCAGAAAGTGAGAAATCACCCCCCAGGGGGGATGGCCATGCCGCAATTCCTTCTACTCCATTCTCCTCTCGAGATATTGGGCACGCATGCACACGTGCCCGGCATGTGTTTAAGCCACCAGGTACAGGACTCAAACTGCGTTCGGCTACAGGGAAGTTCAGTGACATAGCCATTATGCTAACTGCTGGTTCCTTCAATTTCTTTTTAAACTTTTCTATAGTTTTTCTTGTAGAGGTCATTGACTTCCTTGGTTAGGTTTATTCGTAGCTATCTTATGCTTCTTGCAGCTCTTGTAAGTTGGGATAACTTTCTTCAAGTCTACCTCCGTCTGCTCCTTTTCATTTATAGAAATGCTATATATATTTGCATGTTGATTTTGTATCCTGCCAATTCATTGTATTCATTTATCACTTCCAGGAGTTTTTTTTGTTTGTTTTTTTTTGTTTTTGTTTTTGTTTTTTTTCCTTTTCCTGTGTGTGTAGATTCTTTTAGATTTTCTTTGTATTTAATTATGTTATATGCAAATAGAGGTAATTTCACTTCTTTCCCTATTTCAATGCATTTTATTTTAGTTATTTTTCTGATTTCATTGGCTTGGACCTCCAGTAATATATGGAAAAGAAGTGGAGAAAGTGGGCAGCTTTGATTTTTTTTTAGTTTTTAGGTGTTTAACCCTTTTCCCCATTCAGTGTGCTGTTAGCTATCAGTTTTTCATATATGGCTTTTATTGTGTTGAGAAATGTTGCATCTATGCCAATGTTTCTGAGTTTATTAATCATGAAGGAATGTTTTTTTTCAAATGCTTTTTCTGCATTGATTGATACTGTCATATGTTTTTATCCTTTTATCTGTTAATATAGTGTATTACATTTATAATTTTGTGTATATGAACCATCCTTGTATTCCTGGAATAAAGTCTACCTGGCTGTGGTGTAGTGTATAATATTTTTAACATGTCATTACATATAATTTCCTAGTATCTTGAGAAGTTTTGCATCTATATTAATCAGAGATATTGGTCTGTAGTTTTCCTTTTTTGTTACATCCTTTTCTCTTTTGTGGATGAGGGTGATAGAGATTTTATAAAATAAATTTGGGAGGATTTCTTCCTTTTGGATCTTTAGAAATCATTTGAGTAGAATGGGGGTCATCTCTTCTTTCAAAATTTTGTAGAATTCAGAAGTGAAACCATTGGGACCTGCACTTTTCTTTGTTGGGAGATGATTTATTACTGATTAAATTCTTTTTTCATTAGTAATTGTATTTGAAACATATCCACACAGATTTACAGTGAGTGAC
This sequence comes from Tupaia tana, assembly GCA_026018925.1. Classification (NCBI taxonomy): domain Eukaryota; kingdom Metazoa; phylum Chordata; class Mammalia; order Scandentia; family Tupaiidae; genus Tupaia; species Tupaia tana. The sequence goes on along the minus strand of JAKSZU010000025.1, from coordinate 6,681,231 downwards.
AGTCCATGTTATCACTTATCTTTCGCAGTATTTCAGCACATTACTTAACACCACTCTAAGCACTGGTACATAATTTTATAATTCTGACTTCTTAAATGTATGCTGTTATGATGTCTTTTTTTATTTCATTTGGTTATATACATTCCTGATCATCTGAATATTTATTTTCCTTACAAAAATATATCATTAGAATAAAGAGATGTTTGAGGTTGCTTCAGTGTTCAAGTTTGCTTGTTTTTCTTTTTTTCCCCAGCTTTTCTTCAGTTGTCCTAAATATGATTAGCCTTATTTATAAATACACATGACCCTGCAACTAAGTCAGGTTTATAAATGGATTGCCCCAGTAGGAAAGCATTTATACTTCTTTTCAACAAAAGGGCTGTGAATACTGCTGTTATTGCTGGTTTTGAATGTGTACTTCCCCAGTAATCTCTTGCGAAAGTTCAGTGGGACACCAAGCAGAAGAAACAAGATCTGTCAGTGAGTTAAAAATATCTTTTATTGTACCTTCCCCTGTGGAACAGAAAACATGGTATGGCACTCAATGCTAAAGTCAATATTTAGTGTGACTTACCTATTCCTGACATGATTCTTGCAATATTTTTCTGCACTTCACTGTGTAGCATCTGTATGTCTTCACAGAACACTGAGGGCAAAGTACAGAGTAAGGTTATTTTGTGTATAGTTTGATGCCATTAATGCTTTTTTATTTTAAGGCATTGCCTCTCTCAGGTAAGGCTTTAAAGAGGACATAATCATTGCTTAACCACTAAAGGGAAAAAAGATAATTAGTTAACAAAAGGCTATTTCACTTTCCTTGTGATAAATTTCACCTGCCAAGGACATTACACTGAGGTATTATTAGCTCTGTGGACTGACATTTAATAGAAGTACAATGCTACTTTGTCACATCTTCAATCTGAAAAAATCCGATGTAGCTGCAAAACTGTTCCCAAAAGACAGACTAGTTTCTTGAACTTCAGATATGGTTTTAAAGAATTTTTCGGGCCTCCTGGCTCAGGAATACATTGGTATCTCACACTGTTTACAAGTGGATTGAGACTGGATTATTCAGAAAGATAGCAGTAGTACAATTACAGTCTACTTGTCATCTTCTGTGTCTTGAGTTTGGTGTTTTAATGCTGGACCTTTGAAATTTGGAACTTGGTGGCACACAACCTAGAAATCCAATATTGTCACAAAAGTTAGTAATAGTAATGTTTGTGAAATAAATATATGCTATCTGCTGGTTCTGATCTAGGTATATTTTATATGTTCACAGGTTAGTTCATTTCCTCTAGATTTTTCAATTTGTTGATGTATAGTCACTCAAAACACTTATAATTATCTGTGTATTTCTGTGCTGTCCATGATAATATCACATTTTTCATGCCTTATTTTCTGGGCGTTTTATTTTGCTTTTCTACTTAATAATTTGTTGGGTTTATTTTCTCAAAACCCCAGTTTTTTGCTAATTTTTTTTGTCAGTCTTTGATATAGGGTGTGTGTACCTTCTATAAAGAAATGGGGTAGGGTGGAAAGTGAGAAATCACTCCTCCTGGGTGTTGACCATACCTCAGTCCCTTCTTTTTTTCCCTCTTGGGATTCGGGGCATGAACACATGCACCCAGTGATGCCAGTTCCAGGACTGAAATAGTCAGTCATATAGGATCCAGCTGCCTTAACCATCATGCCACTGGCTGGCCCTGAGTTTTTCTTTTAGTTTCTGTTTTATTTATGCCTGTTCTAATTTTTATTATTTTATATCTTCTACTATTAATATTTTTGGGATATCTTGTTCCCACTTTTTCAGTTTGCCAGAATAAGTCATTAGATTATTTATCAATTTTTTTAAATGTGTGTGTGTGTGTGAGTGCTAATTGCTGTAGACTCGTCTCTTAGGAGTGCTTTTGATGTGTTTAAAAGCATCTGCAGAGTTGTGATTAAATTATTACTTGTTTCAAGAAATTTTCATTTGTATTCTTAATTTATTCAGTAATTTTGAAGCTACTCGGGGTATAGTAGGTAATTTTTACATATTTTTAAATTTTTGAAAGCACTTTCTGTTCGAGTTTAATTTCATCATACATAGTAACAAATAAGTTGCTATATATCACTTCCATTTTCTTTTTAGTTTTAAAGACTTGTTTTGTTCTCTGTTATGTGGTCAATCTTTAGAAATATTCTATGTGTGGCTGGGAAAAATGTGTATTTTGATGTTTTTGGCAAAAATCTTCTGTAAATGTTGGATAGTTTATTTGATTTATTGAATCATTTATGTTCTGTGTCTTTTTTTTTTTTTTTCTTTTTTTCTCTAAATGATCTGTCTGGGTGTGACAGAACAGTGTTGAAGTCCACACGAATTAGCATGTCACAATCAGTCTTTCTGTTCATATCTAGCAGTCTGTCTTTCTGATGTTGAATACATAAAGTTTTATGATTTTTACAACTTCTTGGTGAATTAATCTTTTTAATACACTATGGCCTCTGACTCTTTTTACACTTTTTTAAAAAAATGGTTTTACAATAGGGTGCATGCATTCTTATCAGAAGGAGAAAGGAAAAAAAGTGAAAAATCACCCCCCCAAAAGGGATGGCTACACTGCAGTCCCTTCTCCTCCATTCTCCTCTCAGAATGTTTTTTTTGCATGCTCATGAACTTGGTGTGATTTTCAAGCCTCCAAGTCTGGGACTAAAACTGCACAATCAGACATTTGTGACCCAGATGCCTTAAGTTACATGTACAAGCTTGTGTATACTTGCTCTCTCTCTCTCTCTCTCTCTCTCTCTCTCTGATATATCTAAATTATTTAATTTTAGTTATTATGATTTTTTAACTGACTATATGGCACACACACTCACTGAGCATTGGGGGATGGGTTCCAGAAAGGAAGCCACAGGTCCTGTTCCAGAACTTTAACCATGGTAAGATATGTAATATTCCAGCACCTTAACCTACCTGCCTCATATTTTCTTTAATGTCTCTAATTTCAGTTGACTAGTACCTTACATATATTGTTAGTTACTGTGGTAGACTATCTTTATCCTTCAGTGTTTCTCTCTTAACTGTGATACTGCCATTCACACCAAGATATTATATATATAATATATATATATATATATATATATATATATATATATATATATATTATATATTATGTTAAAGAACAACCTTCTAAGTCTTCTTTTTTTAAAGGCATTTAACATACATCAATATTTTTAAATAGACCCTCTGTATGGAGCACAGAATTTCTTTTGATAGAACTGTGAATATTTTAAAATATATTAGAACTAGGTCATTTTTTTTAATTTCCAGAATGGTAAAAATTTATACCAGCCTATGGAATTAAGGTTAAGGCATCAGGACCCCACATGCCAATTGCATGGTTTGATGCCTGAACCCACTATCTTGAGAATCACTTTAGGCACATGTACAACCTAAATTCTGAAAGAAGGGAGAAATGGAGGAACATGAATTGTGCCATGAACATTCTTCCCTTGGGATGATTTTTTACTTTCCATCTGCATCCCCCAGTAACACATAAACCCTTTATAAATTATTTAACAACCTTTTTCTTGTTTTAAATGGTCTGATTCTATTTCTCTCTCAATAAATATTTTTTTATATTTAATTTTATTTTAACTTCTTTTATACATTGAAACACATATGTCACTTAGCTTGTAAAGTGAATATTCCAATAGGAATACACTTCTCACCGGTCCAGTTGAGGTTTTGTACTTTTTTCCCAATCTTGAATTCTCTTAAACCTAGCAGTTGACCCCAGGTACACTTTCATTGATTAGAATAGCTTCAGCTATCACTTGAATTTCTTTATTTTATTTTAATTTTTTATTTTTTTGGAGAGGTTTTTGCTATAAGTTGCATGCACTAGCCACAAAGACAGAGAGAGGCAGAGAGACAGGAAGTGAGAAATCACCCCCAAGGGGAGATGGCCACACCGCAATCCCTTCTCCTCTTGAGATCTTGGGCATGTACTCATGCCTGGCATAAGTTTAAGCCACTGGGTCCGGGACTCGAACCATGGTCAACTACATGGGAGTTGAACGACATAGTCATTATGCTAACTGCTGGTCCCGCTATCACTGGAATTTCTGCTGCTTCCTAAATATTTGGCTACTGAAACTTCAGAGATGATGTACAAGATTTATCTGTCTACTGCTCAGATTTTTCCCAATTTTAATTTTTAGCTACCATATGTATATGCCTGCTTAAACAGAAACATTCAGTTAAATTTCTGTTTTGATTCAGTGCCAAAAAAATTAGTACCAATTTTTTCTACTCCCTTTTTTTTTTTTTTTTGGATGAGTTCCGTATTCAATATTGTTATTTCTCTATTTTCTTATATAGGTGGTCATGTCAAAACTTGGTTTTTACCCTACTATATCTTGGTTTTAACTGTATTATTTCTTTCAGAGTATCCTTAGTCTGCAATCTGTAGATGGCAACTAAATTGCAAATCTGATTATATAATGTATTGCTTCTTTTGGTTTTGTATTATTTATACTCTGTTTTAACAAATGATAAAGTGATATTCATCTTTATTTGGACTCTCAATATTTTTGAATGCACAACTGTAGTAAAAAGATGCTTGTAAATATACTTCAACTTATGAGTAATTAACAGTATGCACATAAAATATTTTATTGGAATTAGGTTACGTATTTAAATACAAAATCACTGTGTAATCAGTTCCTTGAACACCTTTACTGACCTTGTCTTTCATCACAGAGCAGGAATACTTACCTTGGTATACTGTTTCTACTTCCATTAATATTAGGAATATACTTTGTGCTTTCATAGGAAGACGGCTATAGTTCCATTTTCATAAGAACATTTACATACATGTTCTTAACATCATTGACTTGAAGAATAAATTGATAATACAGAAAAAAGAAACAAAAACACCTTTCTATTTTTTTTAGACTGGTTACCATCCACTTGTGTCTAACTTACTTAATCTAACACATTACTCTAGATAGGTATTTATACCCATGTGTTTGTATGAGATAATAAACACCTTGACATAGCAAAATATTTATTATGCTTTCGTCCCTTGCAGCAAAAACATTTGGAGATCTCTGAAGAAATACTTGTAATAAATTTAGCAATGAATAAGTTAGCAAAGAGATAGAACGTTTGTACTTTATTTTTTTTCTCTCTTTACAAAGAGTTCAGAAATATACAGAGGAACAAGCATATACAAACATACTGAGAAAGTAAATTTCCATGTTATGTTCTATTTCTCAGGGCTGATGAGGGGAAATATATTTTTACAGGGGTTCATATCATTTGAGGATGTTGCTATGGACTTTACCTGGGAGGAGTGGCAGGACCTGGAAGATGCTCAGAAGATTCTATACAAGGAGGTGATGCTGGAGACCTACAGCAACCTGATGTTTTTGGGTTAGTGGAACTCCCATGAAGCTGTCTGAAGTAATTACTGTCTCCTTTCATAGTAAACGTACAAGAGTTTCATAATGGTTAATGCTGTTTAGGAGTGAGATTTCATTCTGTGGTTAATGTGAGTGAACTCCTCTTTAACAAAATGCCCAAATCAGCCCCTTTATTGCACACCTGATAAAGCTGAACCATTGTTACTCTTCAAGTAGTTTACCTGAATGGATTTGCAAAATTCCACACTGCTTTTTATTAACAGGACACTGCATTGCCAAGCCTGCAGTGATCTTCAAGTTAGAGCAAGGAGGAGATCCATGGACATTAGAAGAACTTCCCAGCTTGAGCTTCCCAGGTTAGTCAGTGCCTAGTTTTCAGGGACTAGTGTAATACATTTTCTTTTAAAGAATTTATATTTCATTGAGAGGGGAAAAGAAAATATTAGTACTCGTGAGGTTAGAAAAATGTAGAAATGTTTTCCGGAGATAAGAGTGTGAAAAAAATGGGTGTGTGTATGTATGTATGTATGTATATATATATATATATGTATATATATATATATATATATATATATATATATATATATTTTAAAGGGTCCTACGGGATGGCATATTTAGGGTAATTAGTATGTATTTTTATTGGCTACAAGTCCTTCCTAAGTAACATTTCCGCTTAAGTGACAAGAGTTCTTTTTGACTTCTGAAAGTAGGTGATCTAGAAAACTGTTCACATTGGCAAAGAAACAATATACAATACCCACTGTTACAAGAAATAAAAGAGAAAAAGGATAGGGAAAACAAATGATGCATAGAAATCTTTCAATGTAAAATTATAGGAAGACAGATGGTAGATATTTTGAATATTGTTAAATGTAGTAAAGGAAAGGGGTGCACAAAGGCACAAAGTAAATTCACCTAGCTTTCAAAATATTAATGTAAGTTGCTACAGTAACATATTAAGGACAAACAACTATATTTCTTTTTATAGATAAGTACCAATATTTGAAATACACATGAGCAATGTAAAATAAATTCTCAAATATAATTTATGGAAATTTTTTTTTTGAGAGATTTTTGCCATAGGGCATGTGCACTAGCCAGACAGACAGAGAGAGACAGAAATTGAGAAATCACCCCCAGGGGGATGGCCACACCGCAATCCCTTCTCCTCCATTCTCCTCTCGGGATCTTGGGCATGCACACACATTCGTCCAGCATGAGTTTTAAGCCACCAAGTCCAGGACTCGAACCACAGTTGACTACATGGGAGTCCAGCGACATAGACATTATGCTAACTGCTGGTCCCTGTCTTTTTCCATCCAAAGAGGATGGATATGGGAGAGACTGCTTGTAAATAAAATAAATATGGGAAATCATGTGTTAAGACAGTTCTTATTGCCCAGTATATAGTTCAGGTGTGGAAGAAAGCATTTTACAAAAAGTCCAACTGTCTCATTCAGCAGAATATACAAACATGAGAAGCACACTATAAATGTAGAGAATGTGAAAAAGTATTTTTTGAAATCATTTTTATAATAGATGTTAAACACAAAGTGGAAGGTTTGTATTCATGTAAAGAGAAAGTAGAATTCTTATTGCAGAATTAATATATACCTTTTCATCAGTGAATGCACACAAGGGAAACACCCTCTAAATATAATATACATCAAAAATCCTTTTTTTCCAGAGGTCAAAAATTATGATAAGCTTAGAAAATACAGAGAAGTAAACCCTTATCGTGTATAAATTCCCAAGCTTTCAATTGTTGTTATACATAAGACAACTCTTACTGCAGAGAATATTTGTAGATAGAACAATATATGAATTTATTGTGTCTGAACACAGCCCTTTCTGACTGTCTGAATACTTATACAGGAGAGAAGCCCTATGAGTGTAAACAATGTAAGAAAACGTTTTCCCAGAATTCAGACCTCACTGTACATCAGAGGAGTCACATAGGAGAGAAATCCTATGAACATAAAATATGCGATAAAATGTTCTTCAAGAAGTCACACTTCACTGTGCATGAGACAGCTCACACTGGAGAGAAATCCCATGAATGTGGGGAATGTGGAAAATCTTTCAGTTTCAAGTCAGTCTTTAGTAGACGTAGGAAAATTCAAACAAGAAAGAAAACCTATGAATGTGAACAATGTAGAAAAATGTTCTCCCAGAAGTCAGTTCTCACTAGGCATCAGAGAATCCACACAGGAGAAACACCCTATGAATGTGAACAATTTCGGAAAACATTCTACAGCGAGCGGGACCAAACTCTACATAAGAGAACTCACACAGGACAGAAGCCTTATGAATGTGAACAATGTAGGAAAAGGTTCTCCTGCAAGTCAGATCTCACTAGGCATCAGAGAACGCACACAGGAGAAAGACCCTATGAATGTGAACAATGTAGGAAAATGTTCTCCCGAAAGTCAGATCTCACTAGGCATCAGAGAATCCACACAGGAGAAACACCCTATGAATGTGAACAATTTCGGAAAACATTCTACAGCGAGCGGGACCAAACTCTGCATAAGAGAACTCACACAGGACAGAATCCCTATGAATATGAACAATGTAGGAAAAGGTTCTCCTGCAAATCAGATCTCACTAGGCATCAGAGAATGCACACAGTAGAAAAACCCTATGAATGTGAACAATGTAGGAAAATGTTCTCCCGCAAGTCAGATCTCACTAGGCATCAGAGAATCCACACAGGAGAAAAACCCTATGAATGTGTACAATGTGGGAAAACATTCTACAGCAAGTGGCACCAAATTTTACATAAGAGAACTCACACAGGACAGAAGCCCTATGAATGTGAACAATGTAGGAAAAGGTTCTCCCGCAAGTCAGATCTCACTAGGCATCAGAGAACGCACACAGGAGAAAAACCCTATGAATGTGAACAATGTAGGAAAATGTTCTCCTGTAAGTCACATCTCACTAGGCATCAGAGAACTCACACAGGCGAAAAACCCTATGAATGTGAACAATGTGGGAAAACATTCTTCAGGAAGGGGCACCTAACTGTACATAAGAGAGCTCACACAGGAGAGAAGCCCTATGAATGTGAACAATGTAGGAAAAGGTTCTCCCGCAAGTCACATCTCACTAGGCATCAGAGAACGCACACAGGAGAAAAACCCTATGAATGTGTACAATGTGGGAAAACATTCTACAGCAAGCAAGACCAAACTCGACATAAGAGAGCTCACACAGGAGAGAAGCCCTATGAATGTGAACAATGTAGGAAAATGTTCTCCCGGAAGTCAGTTCCCAATAGGCATCAGAGAATCCACACAGGAGAAACACCCTATGAATGTGAACAATTTCGGAAAACATTCTACAGTGAGCGGGACCAAACTCTACATAAGAGAACTCACACAGGCTAGAAGCCCTATGAATGTGAACAATGTAGGAAAAGGTTCTCCTGCAAGTCACATCTCACTAGGCATCAGAGAACGCACACAGGAGAAAAACCCTATGAAAGTGAACAATGTAGGAAAATGTTCTCCTGTAAGTCACATCTCATTGTTCATCAGAGAACTCACACAGGAGAAAAACCCTATGAATGTGAACAATGTGGGAAAACATTCTTCAGGAAGGGGCACCTAACTGTACATAAGAGAGTTCACACAGGAGAGAAGCCTGTGAATGTGAACAATGTAGGAAAATGTTCTCCCGCAAGTCAGATCTCACTAGGCGTCAGAGAATCCACACAGGAGAAAAACCCTATGAATGTGTACAATGTGGGAAAACATTCTACAGCAAGCGAGGTCAAACTCGACATAAGAGAGCTCACACAGGAGAGAAGCCCTATGAATGTGAACAATGTAGGAAAATGTTCTCCCGGAAGTCAGTCCCAATAGGCATCAGAGAATCCACACAGGAGAAACACCCTATGAATGTGAACAATTTCGGAAAACATTCTACAGCGAGCGGGACCAAACTCTACATAAGAGAACTCACACAGGCTAGAAGCCCTATGAATGTGAACAATGTAGGAAAAGGTTCTCCTGCAAGTCACATCTCACTAGGCATCAGAGAACGCACACAGGAGAAAAGGCCTATGAATGTAAACGTTGTAGGAAAATATTCTCCTGGAAATCTGCACTCACTGTATATCAGAGAACTCAACACAGGAGAGCAACCCTATGATTGTGAACAATGTAATACAACTTTTTCCCAAAAGTCACATCTTACTTTACATCTGAGTACTCACACTGGAAGGAAACAATATCAGCAGCATTTTACTACTACAAGGCAGGACTGATTGTACATCAGAGGACTCCCATAGAAGTGAAACCTTATGAATGTGAAGAATATAGGGATTTTTCCTCTTAGAAACTATATTTAGTAAGCATCTGGAAAGTCACACTGGAGAAAATCTTCATGTGTGTAGGGAGTATAGATAGTCTTTGATTTATAAGTCAACCTTCAATGTAAATCAAAGAATTTACAAAAGAAAAAGCCTGTGAATGTCAATGTACCAATAGAAAATTTTCCATGTAAGATAAGTTAGTCCTTACTGTATATGAGAGAACACAGGAGTAAGTGCTATAAATAGGAATACTGTAGAAAAATGTTTTCAGTGTAATTATTCCAAGTTTTATATTAGAGCACTTACAAGGAAGAGAAACCCTGTATGTGTGGGAATTGTATTAAAACCTTGTTGAATAAGTCACAACTTACTGTGTATTTAGAGAACTCTCAGATCAGAATTGAATGAATGTGAAAAATGAAGAAATCTTTTTATTAGGATTAAAAGCTTACCAGACATCAGTAAACTCAAATGGGATAAAATCCTCAGTAATGTAAGCTGTGCTATAAATCCTTGAAATATTCAGAAATATTAATTGATCTCTGAAGGTAACAACATTAAACTTTTTTTCAAATTCAGCTTTGATTCAGCAAGCCACAGTAGTTAAAATTAAGGATATCAGAAAATTTGGGGATGATATCTGTCTACAAAAACAGAACATTTCAGAAGGCTGATGAATAAGATCTAAGAGTTTCCCAATGAAAGGAGAAACACACATATTTTGGCAAGTTTTTTTTAAACAGCAATTTTTGCTATAGGGCATATGTGCTCTCTGAAGAGACAGAGAGACAGAGTGACAGAAAGCACAAAACCATCCCTTAGGGGGATCGCTACACCACAATCCCTTCTCCATTCTCCTCTCAGGATCTTGGACACACATGTAAACACACACCAGCTTGAGTTTTAAGTCTCTGAGTCTGGTACTTGAACTGCATTCGAATATGAGGGAGGCCAGTGGCATAACTATTACACCATCTGTCGGCTCCAGCAAAAGTTTATTTTTGTGATCCATGTTTGATGTTTAAAGATGCAACAAAATATAAGCATTGATTTTGGCAAAAATAAAAATAAATATAGAAATTTTTCTAGTTTCCACTTCTGACCATGGCAGGCAAGACAACAGAAAAAGTGTTTCAAAACATAGTGGAAACTGAAAGATTAGATGCGATATAAGCATTGAAATGGTTATATGTGCTAGAGACAATGTGGGAAGAGGACGGGAGAAAGAGGACAGCGTGAGGAAAATAGGCAGGCATTTTTGGGATATAGAAATGGATTATAATGTGTTGATGATAATGTGTTTTGTATCCTCAACTGTTCTTGTGGGAAGTATATTCATTTTGGATAAATTCAATTTACAAGCTAAGGGATGTATAGGGATTAGATGTATAAAATAAATTAAAATTAAAAATAAAATAATAAAATATACCATAAAGGCCTAACAAAATAAAACAAAACAAAAAATTCTAAGTCATTTCAGAGCCCTTGAACTACTCATATGTACTGAGAGTGCTCTGCAAGTGTACCTCTGGTGAAATATCCAAGTTTACTTTGAGAATGGAAACTGATCTAGGTTAGACAGGAGGAATGCGAAAGTTCTGTGTGTTGAGAAACAACATAATCCTGGGTGGTTATAAAATTTCCAGGATCCTCTTTGGATGTTGATCACAGTTTTTGTGGACAGCTTTGGCCACAAGGTTCAGAGGCAGAGCACCCACTGGTCCAGAAATACAACCCAAGGTGAATTAGTATTCGGCTGTTTTTGGTTTTGGTTTGCTCAACATCATGACTCAGGTAGAACAAACTATGGTGGGTGAGATGTAAGTTAGCTGGTCAGTGGTGACAAGAAAAGGCTGGTGGAAGTCCATATGAGCTACTGTGTGAAAAGTGAGATGACCAGACTTACTGCGTGCACTCACATTGTCTAGCAAACATCACTGCTATCTGTATGACTGTTTCCATCTTGTAAAGCTGACTGGAGTGGTTGCACAGTAATATGAACATATTGAACAGTACTAAATTGCATATTCATGGACATAGTTAAAATGGGTCAAAGTTTTGCCTTGATTAAACTTTAGTCAGGCCTCTCAATCTTTTAGTTTCCTCTGCATACTTCCTTGTAAAATCTCTTTTGAGTAAATAACCCTGCTAAAGTAGTTTAGCAAGAAGCCCCACACCAAATATCACATCACTTTAAGTAAGTGATTAGTTTTTTATTGTCCACCACCCCCTGAGTGATGTCTAATCACTCTATGTCTTCAGCAAGAATCTTATTATTTCAGTTTAACCAGACTCTCTCATATTCCTAATGTTTCTTTAGTCATTTTCCACCACACTGCTCCTCAGCTGTGAATTTCCACTGCCCATATTGTATTTGAGGTTGAACCCAATTTTCTCTTCCCCACTGAAACTCCCATTTCTGTGGACCATAAGCTTATGATGATGGTCTAAAATAAAGCTTTTCTCACCCCACTTATCCAGTGTCTTTGAATCAATTTTTAAAATAGATTTCAAACTTTTTTGGACTGTTTTCCACAGTAAAAACAGTCATGGGATGTCCAGAGTACTGATAATAAGTACAGAAAGATTGATGGCTTGTCAGAAGCTGGGTCAGGTGGGAGGACTGGAAAGATTTGACTTTATTGTGTAATAATAGCTGTTGGCTGTTTAGTTTTACAAGATGCAAGGAGTCATGAAGGTGGATGGTGGTGATAATCCTAGAACCTTGAGAGAAAAGATGATCAATTTTTTGTAGTATATATTTTATGAAAATAAATAAAAATACTAAAAACACCAGCATATAAAGATATATAATCTATGGTGCTTGTTGATGTGATACATATAATGACAAAATAATGAGCAATGTTATTCCAGTAACAGGTTAAGACCTGAATCAATTATGGCCCATGTCTGCTAAATAGAAGAAAAGTATTAGCAGAATGTTCCCAGAATAAATTGAGTGTTCCTAGAAAGAGTGCATGTGTCTCAGACAATGACTATTGTCCCGCCATTTCCCCATGTTCACCCTCACCATCTTCTCAGGGTACACGTTGACTTGACAGACTTCCCATCTTCTAAATTTGTTCACTTTTGAAAAGTATTTTACTATAAATGGCTCATAACAAGAATGATATGGCAAGTTGCTGGCAGGACAAATTTTATCCCAACATATTTTGTGATCTTGTCCACCTTTTCTGAGAGGCTAAATCATGGTTCATTGGTGAATAATTTTCATTGGATTAGAGGCCTAGCATGTGCCTTAGAAGAAAAATTCAGCATGTTTTAATTGTAAACAAAAGTCTTAGTTTTGAAATTTTAAAGATCCATAATATGGTAACTCTAACTAAAAGTTAAGTCGGTTGCTTTCCCTGTCCTGAAAAGTGTCCCTAGAAAACTACATACCGTTTAAGGTTGTCTGAGACATTTCTATCATGATGTGAAGCAATCTTAAAGAAACTCATTGGAATATATTTTAAAAATTTTTGCTCTGCCAGAAAGATGCTCAAGATACCTGTCACTTGGTATTGTGAGCATTCTACTGCCACTTAGTGTCTAGAATTTTCAGACTCTGAAAGGATTGAATATACTCAAGGTTAAAACCTTTAGCAATAACCATGGTCAGTATACTTTGACCCAATAGACTTAATGCATTTTTAGTCACTTTTGAAAAAGCTTTTAAGTTGTGAGAAATCACTCATCACAAGCAGTTTCCTATAAGGGGTAGCCCTCTTGGAAACATCAGCTGGTTTTGTGTGTGAGGCTTTTGTTGTCTCACCTTGCAAGTACTTAGGAAAATGGGCCCACAAAAGTTGCAGTGACCCCAATCTTCATTGGCAAAAATGGGAGTCCTTTGAAATTTCTAAATGGCGTGTTCATATGCATAAAAAAGTTGGTTATAGAATGAGGAAAATTGAATGGAAAAGTTACTCTCAATGATATCTAAAAGCTACCTCGAATACAGTAGAACAACCTTTTTTTCAGGAGGTAAATAAAAAGTTATGAGAATCCATTTTGGAATTAAAATTGCAGAGAGCTGTTCTATTCCATCCACTCTTCCATTACCTCTCTGGCACCTCCTTATGCTCTTCAGTATAATCTTCCACATCCTGAGCTCTGCTCTTTCACCTCCATCTCCACCCCCACAGAAGACAATACAACGGACTCCAGTGCTATCCTCTAACCACCCTAGTTAGGTTACCCTCTCATGTAGAACCTGTAACAGAGCAATACTAACCTTAGTATATAACCTATGAACCAAATGATGTTGTAAATGAATTTTCAGACCCAACTGAGGTCCCCATATGTCTTGCTAGGGAATTCGATTTAAATGTGTAAACCTGTGAGCCTAGATATTGTGACCTTTATCAGTTGGCTCAAGTTAGTTCCAAGAGAGTGCCCCAGAATGGATAAAATTTTTTATTGAAACTGTGGTATAGATTTAAATTAAAAACCCAGGAGAATGAAAGCAAGTCTGCTTCTTAAGAAAAGTGCTTGATGCAGCTATACCATAACTATTCCCAAGGAATGTTGAACTAAATTTCAACAATAGAAACAAAGGCTGATTATTTTGAATGGTTGAGAGAAAACTTTAAATGGTATTCTACACATAGGCAAGCTATCAAATTTATCGAAATGATAACCTCTTAAATTCTACCTTCTTTAATGGATTGGATGAAGGTTCTGTTATTTTAGTTAAAGACACCAAATTAGCTGGGCAACTGTCCAGATTCCTGACCATTTGCCAGTTTGTAAGTCTAGTCCCCAAAACCACAAGTCACAAAGGACAGAGGCTATTTACATTAATCACACATTTTTAAAATGTTTTTTGCCATGGGGTGTGTGTTAACCAGAGAAAGAGACAGACAGACAGAGAAAGACAGTGAGGGAAAGTGAGAAGTCGCCTGCAGGGGTTATGGCCACACTACAATTCCTTCTCCTCCATCCTCCTGGGATTTGGGGCATGCACACATATACGACTAGCATGCTTTTCAGTCTGCCAAGTATGGTACTCGAACTGTTGTAGGCCATGTTGGAATCCAACATCTTAACCAACATACCATCTGGTGGCCCAGTTGCACCAGTAAGTTTTTGTAAACTTATTTTTCCCTCTTGGTTAAGATAACTATGTCATCACCAACATTTTTCTCCTTAGTCATTCTGGTGGTTCTCATGGTTATCCAGTGTACTACTTAGACCTTGAAGTACCTCAGAGAACAGTTTATGTGGAATTTATTAATATATGAATAAGGTGATATAGAGAAGCAGTCTTTTCCCTCACAACATATTTATCCCATTTGATCAAAAAATGTTGAGCCAAATTTCCCCCAAGGTCATAGAAATGCTATGAACACTACCCTTTTTTATGCACATATTGGAGCTCATAACATATGTTCTATCAGGGCTTTAGTAGACACCATTTGTTTCTTACCTTATCTCATTAGCCTTTGATGAACCCCAGTGTTAGAATCAGTGCTTTGGGCCATGAATAAAACAATAATAACTGAAGGAAAGGCTCAGTTACTCTCACAGCATCTTTGCCCAGTCAGCTCCCTTGTTTACTTAATGTTCAAGATGTGTATTCTTCCAAGCAGTTCTTTCTTCCAGATCCTTATCACTTTATATGATTTCATCCAAAGCAGAGTAGAAATTTGGAGGGAAGAGCTACAAAAACATTTCTAAGAAATAACTATCATTGCACGAACTAAAATATACACACCTGCTCTTTCCCACATCTTCAATGATCTTTGCCCTCATTTCCTGTTCAGTGGACCTTGGCCCCAGCCAATCTGGGGGTTATGAGACCAAGTCCATACCCTGGCCAATGCAAATATTGATGGTGAGGGACAGCAGATGTGCCAAACTCTTGGTATCCATGAATGGGTGGGCTTGAGGGTTCTTCCATGAACCTTTCTGTTCATGGAGGAAAAAATAAAAAAATGTATAATATAATATAATATATGTATTATATTAACAATGGCACATTGTCAGTCTTTGGATTGTTTCAAGACTTTTAAGTTTTTTTTTTTTTTTTTTTTTTTTTTTTTTTTTTTTTTTTTTTTTTTTTTTTTTTTTTGCTATAGGACATGTGTTCTTACCAGAGAGAGACTAAGAAACAAAGACAGAGCAAAAGTAAGAATTCTGGGGGTGGGGGTGACCACACCACAGTCCCTTCTCCATTCTTCCCTTGGGATTTTCGGCACACACATACTGTGGAGTAGTTTCACAAACCACTGGGTTAAGGCCTAGAACTGTGCAGTTACTCACATAGACTCCAGCCACCTTAAACAGCATTCCATCTATTGTCCCATCCTTATTTATCTCTGAAGGGTATATTATATAGTACTTATAGAGAAGAACAGTTCTCCATGGCTCCTGAGAAATAGTGATTGCAGGCAAAAAAAAGAGAAATGAGGATTTTCTACTGATAATTCAGCCTCCAGCCCACAAACTGCTTTTCTTGAATTTGCCAGCTGAACTTGCTACTGAAAGCAGTTAGATTATTTAAGAAATTGTGTGATTAATAAAATGTGGGGGGAACAGGAATGGAAGACAACTGAAGACACCAGAAATAGTGTGAGAAGAGGGTGGGAAAGGGCCTACGGTTAGACATAGGGGATATATATATATATATATATATATATATATATATATATATATATGAGGGTGAGAGATAGGGAATCAAGTATGGGAAGAAAAGCAAAATATACAGAAAACAAGAAATAGAAATTATTTATTGATAACACATATGTTGATGTGCTTGATTGAGCCAATATACAGTATATTCTGGATGGAAAATCTCATTTTGTATGTTGTAATGATGTACAGTGAATGAATGTAAATAAATAAGTTTAAATAAATTAAATAAATAGTACTTGTATTTTAAATTATAAGAACATAACAAGTAACATTTACAAATAAAAGTAAGCACATATTTTTCAAAATGTGCCCTCATTGTTACATGCATAATACTTTAGTACTGTAATAGTTGTTCAAATATTTTTTGTTCAGTATTAAGTCTTATTTGGTGTGATTTTGAGATTAAATCAACAGTGCCCCACGCACACCCAACTAAGAAGGGAGGGAAACTACACTCTGTCTAGGCTGAGTATAATTTATGCAGGATGAAGCCCAATACTTAATGGGAGAAATGAGAAATAGACCTGGAGAAAGATAGTCTCAGCACATGAGGTGAGCAGAGTTCAAAGCAGGAGAGAAGTTTTCAGCCTCTGAGGGACTCACCTACTCCCATGTGATGTGATTTGGGAATAAAAGCCTCTAAGATGCTAGGAGAACCCTGTCCATCCCACTCTAGAAGAGGTCATTGTCTTTTGGCATTGCCACTTGCATACAGGCACACACATGCTAAATTTACAGGTGGCCTTAGGATAAAAGACGATACTGGGAAGGAATGAGGGGGAAAGAATAGAGGTGGAGGCAGGATATCTAGTTCCTCAGCAACATGCCTGGACCTCAGCATGGGGAAGTGTGAAAACCCCAACCTGATGGTGATGGGTTCCAAGGTCCTCAGGTCTTCCTGAGTCAGAATTCCCTAGGAAAACCTCAAAGCTTAGACCTACATCACCACTTTGAGCACTAGAAATTAGAATGAGCTCCCTTCCCCAGTGCAAATGGGTCACAGGCGAAAACTCAGATGCCTCCTCCACAGTTAGATTGCTGTAGTTTGAATGTGTGTCCTAGGTTTTATGTGTGGAAAATCTAACCCCAAATTTAAATGTTTACAGTATTGGGAGGTAGGCCTTTAGGATATATTAGATTTAGATGCAGTTATCTGGGTGAGGACCTCATTGTGGGACTCATGGCTTTGCAGGAAGGAGAGAACCCGAGCTGATACATGCTTACCCTCTTGCCGTGAAGTGCCTCCCACGTCATGACAGCAGGAAGGCCCTCACCTGATGCTGACATGTTGGTGTTGGACTTCTCAGCATCCAGAAATAAACCCCTCTTTAAAAGTAAATTACCCACCGTGCGCATGTGCGTGCTTGCCCAAGATCCCGAGAGGAGAATGGAAGAGAAGGGATTGCGGCGTGACCATCTCCCCTGGGGGGTGATTTCTTGCTTTCTGTCTGTCTCTCTCTGTCTGGCTGGCGAGCGCATGCGCCCTATAGCGAAAACCTCTCCAAAAAAAAAAAAAAACAATAAATAATTTAAAAAAAAGTAAATTACCCAGTAGGAATTCAGATATAAAAACAGAAAATGGATCAAGACAGGGATGCATTGACTGAGTTACGTGATGAAATGCACAGGCTCAGAGAAGTGGCTGTTGGACTTGGTTATCTACTGATGACTCATACACTGAGCTCCTTGGAAATACTTTCAACTTTCTTGGGGTTCCCCAGAGCATAGAGCAGCCTTGGGGCTTGGGGTACCGAATAGGGTAGTGCAGAATGTGGCTGAACATGGGGCCATTTTTCCAGGGTCTGTTTGGAATGAGGCCTTGTGTCAACTGGACTGTCTAAGATAGTAGTGTCAATGAGAAAGGCAGAGGATGCTCCTGAGTTCTAGGTTTCCCTGGAACCTTCTAATCCTCCTCTTTTGCCTACGTTAGCCCTTGAAGAGCCACTGCCTTGAGGAGTGCCAAACAAAGGTGTGTGTTGTTTTGGGTTTTCATGCCTGGGTCTGTAGTGTTGTCTGTGACCATCAGAGGGTAAATTGTGCCATCTCCCTGTGGGATATCTCAGTTCCCTTCTATCTGTCTCTGGGTGCATCTCTCTCTCTCTGAAGAGAAAAGTAGTGAATAGTAGCTCATATTATGGACATGGATAATCATCACAGAAACTGCAGAATGGGTCGGGGCAGAGGGCAGCCAAAATGAACTCCAAGCAGATCTTCCCAGCTCACTGTTTCAGCAGAGTACAGTTGGCATGTCTCTTAGCCCTGTTGGTTATTTGCAATGCAGTATCATTTTAGTTTGCTATAATAACAGGTGTAATTTTTTGCTTTTGTTGCCTCTGATTTTCAGATCTTCTTCAAAAAGTCTGTGCCAGATCATTACCTGAGCCATTTCCCCTATTTCTTCTTCTGTAGTCCTATGTTATGTCTTACATTTGAGTTCATAATTTGTTCTTTCTGACATAGATAACCACTATCTCCAGAATCATTTATTCATTTCCAAATCATTTATTCATTCCCAAATCATTCATTCTTTCCCAAATCTATGTTCTTGGTATTATTTTTGAATTTTAGTGGCCAGCAGGTTGTGTAGTAGTTGAGAGCACTGGACTCCCACCTGATGGACAGCAGTTTGAGTCCTGGACTAGTGGCTTCCTTTCTCACTCTCGTTCATTCTCTGTCGAATTATAATAGATAATAATAATCAAAATAATTAATAAAGTTAGATAAAGCAAGACCTCCCTAGAAAAGAGTGAGAAGATACAAATCAATAAACTAAATTTGGAAGTAAAGACATTATTTCTGAATATATGAAAAGTAAAATGCTTTCTAGGAGAATACAATAAATACTAAATAACTAAAAAAATTTCCATTAATCAATAAGATTATGATAATAAAAAAGTTTTTAAATAAATAAAATGAAAAAAATAAATATTTGTAGGAATATGTAAAAATAAATAAATAAATAATTTCCATTAATCTATATCCATAATGTAAGAAAAACCCATTAATCTAAGATACCACTCATAGTTCAAAGTTTAATAATTGTCAAAGATTAGTTGCATACAATGATTGTTTTCAGAAGGAATATAAGAAGTCAGTGATTTTAAGTTACTTTATAATATGAGAATATGAAATCAGTATATTTTTGGTTGAAAACCCTAAAATTGTGATACAACCTTATGAAATAAAATCTTAAATTTTATTTGAAACCTCTTCTGTTTTTCAAAGCTTTCCAGGAGTACTTATCAGGCGTTATCAGAATAATATAGCACTTGGGCACAAAGATACAGCCTAGTAGCCCTGCACTGCAGGCCAAGATGGAGAAGACCTCCACGGCCACCATGAACTTCCCCTTGGTGCTGTGACAGACAGGGACAAATGTGACCCAGACACTGCAGAACACCAGCAATGCTGAATGTGAGGAACTTGCCTTCATTAAATGTGTCAGGCAGGTTCCTGGCCAGGAAAGCCACAGTGAAGCTCCCCAGAGCCAAGAAGCCCAGGTAGCCCAGGACGCAGTAGAAAGCAGTGACTGATCCCTTGTTGCACACAATGAGGAGGTTTCTGGGCTCAGAATGTGAGTCTATGTCAATGAACGGGGGAGAAGTTCCCAGCCAGATTCCACAGATAATCATTTGGATCAGGGAACAAATAGGAATGACAGTTGGAAGCCCCTAAGAGGAGTAAGCACCTCAGTGTTCTTCCAGGCTTCATGCCCTTAAATGCCAGAATCACAGTAATGGTTTTGGCCAAAACAGTGGAAACAGCCACAGTGAACACAAAGCCAAATGTGACTTGTTGGAGGATACAGGTGACTGTGTTAGGATGGCCAATGAAGAGCAAAGAACAGAGGAAGCACAGGAGGAGGGAGATGAGCAGAATAAAACTGAGAGCCTGGTTGTTAGCCTTGACAATGGGAGTGTCTCAGAGCTTCACAAAGACCCCCAAAACTACAGCTGTGAGGACAAAAAAAGCACAGAGCTATGCAGGCCATGGCTGTCCCCAAAGCATTCTCAAAAGCCAGGAAAGTCACAGGCTTGGGCAGTGAGTTCTCTCACTCTTTGGATACTCTTTTTTTTTTTTTCTTTTTTGGAGAGGTTTTTGCTATAGGGCGCGTGCGCTCGCCAGACAGACAGAGAGAGACAGAGAGATAGAAAGCAGGAAATCACCCCCCAGGGGGGATGGCCACGCCGCAATCCCTTCTCCTCCATTTTCCTCTCGGGATCTTGGGCATGCACGCACACGCGCCCGGCGTGAGTTTAAGCCGCCGGGTCCGGGACTCGAACCGCGGTCGACTACGTGGGAGTCCAGTGACATAGCCATTACGCTAACTGCTGGTCCCTCTTTGGATACTCTTGAGCTGGGCACTGGATACACTGCTTTGCATCTGGTGACAAAACAAAGATCCAGCAATTCAATTTTACAAATTCATTGTCATAAGGAAGGAAATGGTCACTTTTGTGTAATTTTGTACAGATAAAGCCCCTGAGGTAATACCAAGATATACCAAATTAAAAGTCTCTATTAATGACACAGAGAATTCTTTCAGCTTTAGGTGGCTCCAAAATGATTTAAAACTAGATCTCAGCATATGAGAATCTTGGTTGGCCCTTGTTGTAGCTCTGAATGATGCTATCAGTGATTAGAATTTATTCCAGATCTCTAATCTACTCTACTGAGTATTTCTTATGATAAACCTTATATTTCCATGGTTTGTCATATTTGTTCATCACAACAGAAATGAATAGTTTTCTTATTAATGTTCTTTTTTTTTTAGAGGTTTTTGCTATAGGGTGTGTGCATTCACCGTAAAGACAGAGACAGAGAGACAGAAAGTGAGATATTAACCCCCCCGGGAGGATGACCATGCCACAATCCCTTCTCCTCCATTTTCCTCTTGGGATCTTGAGTATGCACTCACACATGCCTGGTGTGAGTTTAAGCCACTTGGCTCGGGACTTGAACCATGGTTGACTACATGGGAGTCCAGTGACATAGCCATTATGCCAACTGCTGTTCCCAATATTCTTTTTTTTTTTTTTTGAGAGTTTTTTTTGCTATAGGGTGCGTGCGCTTGCCAAACAGACAGAGCAAGACATAGAGACAGAAAGCGAGGAATCACCCCCCAGGGGGGATGGTCACGCCACAATCCCTTCTCCTCCATTCTCCTCTCGGGATCTTGGGCACGTACGCACACTCACCTGGTGTGAGTTTTAAGCCACCGGGTCCAGGACACGAACCGCGGTTGACTACGTGGGAGTCCAGCGACATAGCCATTACGTTAACTGCTGGTTCCCGGTCCCAATATTCTAAGAAATATAACTTTATCTTTTCTCCTGGAATATTCACGTATCTTTATCCTAATTTTCTATTTATTTTTTCTTTTATATAACATGTCACTTTGTGTACCTACTTTTCTTATTGTACATTTTAATTTTTCTACCAATATGATCATAAACAGTCATATGTAAATGTTGAAAACAGGTTTAATTAATTTTTTTGTATAGGTTTGTGTGTTAGGACATGTGTGCTTGCCAGAGAGAGAGAGAGAGACAGAGAGACAGAGAAAAAGTGAGAAATCACCCTCAGGGAGGATGGCCGTGTTGCAATTCTTTTTCTCTATTTTCTTCCCAGGATTTTAGGCATGCAAGCACACCTGCCCAGCATAAATTTTAAAGCACCTTTTCTGGAACTTGAACTGCATTTGGCCATGTGGGAGTCCAGCAATAAACCACTATGACAACTACTGGTCCCAGAAAACTGTTTTACTTGAAACATTTAAATATTGAATGGAATTTGCGCCTATATAGCTATTGTTTGAGAAATTTGTATTATCATTATATGATAGAAGGATGGAATGTTCTTTTTGAGGTATCTGCTTATATACATCTGAGAATTTGTAAACCTTTTTTTTTTTTTTTGAGAGGCTTTTTGCCTTTATACATTATGTGGTTTCTGTTGCATATACTCACTTCTATTGTTATATAGCAGGAAATTAGCCACAGAGATTATGGAAATAAGCATGTCTGCATTTCTTTTTTATATATACATTCAATCATATTATTTAGCTTACAAAGTGAATATTTCAATATGTGAACATTTCTCCCCAGTCCAGTTGATCAAAATATCTTCAACAGATAACACCACTACCAGATGAATTAATTAAAAAACTGTGGCATGTATACTCTATGGAATACTATTCATCATGTCTGCACTTCAATTATGTTTTTTTTTTAGAAAAATAGGTGCTGATGGGGAACCAGCACTTAGTGTAATGGCTATGTTGCTGGACTCCCATGTAGTTGACCGCGGTTTGTGTCTTGGACCCGGTGGCTTAAAACTCACACTGGGTGCATGTGCATGTGTGCCCAAGATCCCGAGAGGGGAATGGAGGAGAAGGGATTGTGGTGTGGCCATCCCCCCCAGGGGGTGATTTCTCGTTTTCTGTCTCTCTGTCTCTGTCTGTCTGGCTAGTGGACACACCCTATAGCAAAAACCTCTCCAAGAAAAAAAAGAAAAATAGGTGGTGTGACTGATACTTTCTCAAGTATTTATTTTTTGTAATACTGAGGCAATAGCGTTGGGCTGTTGACAAAGTCATGGCATATTTTTCCAAAGATAGAAAGAAAACTAAAAATACATCATGACATTTTCAACAACCCAGTATCTTCTCAAAGATTTATAATGGGGCCCAGCAGGCCTTAACTGCCATGACAGTTAAGATCCTAGTGTTGAAAGATAATGGGAGAAGGAGAGTTTGAGGAAAGATATTAAGGAAAAAAGCAGAAAGACAAAACATTTATACGACATAGAAATGATTATTACTTGATGATAACATGTAGAGGCTGCTCGGGCAGAAGCAGGAAGGAGGGTCCACCTAGCTTCCGGGCCTGCAGGGCCTCAAGGACCAGAAAAGTCAGGCAGGACCTCTGTGGGCACAGAGCAGCCTTCTCGGTGAGCAGTGTGCCAGGCTCTAGGGCATGTGTATTTATAAGAGAGAGAGAAAGAGATTGAAGGAAAGCGGGAAAGCAAGTGGTCAGGTCTGGGAGTCGAATCATAGTCAGTCACATGGGAGTCCAACACTTTACAAATGTTGCCACCTAGTGGCCCATATTATTCATTTTTCTAAAAAAAAGTTTGCCAGGAGTCACATTCACTCACTAGAGAGAGATACCCAGAGAGAGAAAGAACTTGAGGCAGCACCACCTCTGTAAGATGATCATGCCACAATCCCTTCTGCACCACTTTTTCCTCTTATCATTATTTTCCACAACATACAAACTCCTAGTGTATCCACGTCATCTTGTTTGGGACTCAAGTCACAATTTGGATCATGTGGGATTCAGCCATGGGCTGTCTCCATACCTCTACTTTTATGTCTTGTTTTGCACACTTATTTGGTTTTTTAATTCCTTTACAAAAATATGTATCTTTTCTTGGCATATTCTAACCTGAACATAAATATTTAGTTTTACTAACAAATGATTTATATTGTTAGAATGCCTGGAATTGCATAATACTTATGAAAGAATCCAACCATATTTATTCCTAATATATTGGAAAAAATGGAAGCATGATTTCTTATAATATTCTATATTTCACATTTGACAGTACCACCTTTTATTTTGATAATTGTTTGATTTTATATATTGTATGACAGCAAATTTTGAGATGCCCAATTGTGAAATTTATTAGAATGTGAGTCTTCAATCTTTAAACTATGTTTCTTTTTCTTTTTTTTTTTTTTTTTTGAGAGGTTTTTTGCTATAGGGCGCGTGCGCTCGCCAGACAGACAGAGAGAGACAGAGAGACAGAAAGCGAGAAATCACCCCCCAGGGGGGATGGTCACGCCGCAATCCCTTCTCCTCCATTCTCCTCTCGGGATCTTGGGCACGCACGCACACGCGCCCGGCGTGAGTTGTAAGCCACCGGGTCCAAGACGCGAACCACGGTCGACTACGTGGGAGTCCAGCGACATAGCCATTACGCTAACTGCTGGTTCCCTTTTTTTCTTTCTGTAATATAATTCAAAGTGTGATATTCTGATATTAGTCAATTCTTTGTTCTTAATTGCACAGGTGTTTGAGCATGATTGAAAAGTTTAAAATATTTTTTATAATAATTTGTAATTATGTTGTTCTTATCTGGATATAAAAGTCATATTCTAAGTTTAAGACACCCACAGGTAGCCTCAATGATGACACATTATTTATTTCATGATGCATGTATTCCAGTATAAGATCTAAGATCGACAGTCTTAGCCTGCACTGAAGCGCAAGAATGTCCATTGGAAATCATTTCAGAGTTGAGCCTAATACAATGAGCATTGACAGATAACAACTTATACAAAATAGGGTAGTAATAGTGTTTATAAAATAAACATACGGGGATCAGCAGTTAGTGTAATGACTATGTCACTGGACTCCCACGTAGTCGACCGCGGTTCGAGTCCCGGACCCGGTGGCTTAAACTCACGCCGGGCGCGTATGCGTGCGTGCCCAAGATCCTGAGAAGAGAATGGAGGAGAAGGGATTGCGGCGTGGCCATACCCCCTGGGGGGTGATTTCCTGCTTTCTGTCTCTCTGTCTCTGTCTGTCTGGTGAGCACACGCACCCTATAGCAAAAACCTCTCCAAAAATAAATAAATAAATAAATAAACAAGCAAACATACCAAAATAAGTACATGAATTAAGAACAGTAGTGCTCTGTGATTCATTTTTCTGTGTGTGTGTGTGTGTGTGTGTGTGTTTTGCTATAGGGCAAATGTGCTCACCAGAGAGACAGGAAGTGAGAAATTACCTCCCAGAGGAGATGGCCTTACCAGTCTCTTCTCTTCCCTTCTCTTCTGAAGATTTTGGGCACACATGCACATGCACCTCGCCTGACTTTTGAGCCTCAGGATTGGAAATTAAACCACAGTCAGCCATAGGGGACAGTGCCTTCACCACCACATCACCTTCTGGCCCCCATGCTTTCTTTATAATAGTAATAGTTTCATTTTTATTGAGCAATAATAGAAACTAAGAGTGTAGTTATATATTTTATACTTGTTTGATTTGACATGTCTGACTCTGGGCACAAGACACAAATAAAGCAGCAAACAGGTCTTCCTGCTTGGGGAACTTTTTGGAATCCAGGAACACAGCTGTCACTACACATAGATTCAGGAGTCTGAGAAGAAAAGAAAATCATTAGTCATAATCATGCATGTTATAAACTGTTTTGATGGAGTCTATTTTTTCCACTTCAGAGAAAACTATTGCCTTTAATAGTTCATCACTGTGTATTATTTAAACTCCCATCACATTGATATTAGCTAGGCTTTCTTTTAATTGTTTTATTTTTCTAGAGAGGGATTTTTGCTATAGGGTACATGCACTTGCTGGAGAGACAGAGAAAGTGTGGAAAAAAACCCTGGGGTGATGTCCACCCTGCACCTTTCTTTATTCTACTCTCATAATTTGGGGCAACCAGGCACATATGCCTGACATGAGTTCAAGTCCCTGGTTCCAGGATTCAAAACTGCAGTCAACTGTGCGAGAGTCCAGATCCTTAACCACTATGCTATCTGCTGCCCCCCCCCACAAAGACTTCTAATAAAGAACAAATATGCATCCCTTTGTCCTTTATGTATCATTACTATTTTTAATTTTTAAAAAATGTTTTATTTTATTTATTATTATTTAAAAATTTGAACAGAAATACAGAGAGAAAGGAAAAGTGGGAAAGCAAGCCTCCAGGTCTGGGACAAGAGCTGTCGTCAACCATGTGGGAATCCGGTGCTTTAATCATTGTGCCACCTGCTGGCCCTCTTTATGTGTTTTTTGCCAAATATCTCCAAGGTACCTAATTACTGTACCCCATACATAACTGGAAAAGAAAATCCTTGTCATTCTTTTATCTTATGTAATCACTTTCTTCAAAACAATCTCAATGCAGGTTTTACAAGGTAAGTATTATGAAAAACTATGTTCCCAAGACTATTTATACTATGTTCTCATCTCTGGTTAGATAGAAAATTTTAGGTTCTATTTTAAAATATCTAATAATGTAGTATGTATGTAGACAATAAAAAGTTACATTAAATCTCATGGGCCAGCAGAATGGTGAAAATTTGGTTAATCCACTTTTTGGCTCTGAGGACAGTAGAGCACTGCTTTTCATATATTAATACATGTGCTAAGCATGATTGTTATAGAAATCTTTTTTTTAAGAGTATTTTTGTCTTAGGGTGTGCATGCTCACTAGGAGAGAGAGAAACAGAGACAGTGAGAGGGAAAGTGAGAAATTAGCCCACAGGGAGAATGGCCACATCACAATCCATTCTCTTCCATCTTCTCCAGGATCTGAGGCATGCATGCATGTGTGCCCAGCATGAGTTTCAAGACAGCAGGTTCAAGACTCAAACTAGAGTCAGTCATGTAGGAGTCCAGCACTGTAACTACTACATGATCTGCTGGCCCCTGTTGTATAAATCTTCTGTCTCATCTAATTGACTGAGATTATAGTCAATGCTTTGAGGTGTTTAGTACAACAAAGAATGTTATGAAAGAAACTGGCAGGTGGTGGGATAGTTAAGACACTGGATTTTCATATGACCAACTATGGTTTTAATCCTAGACCCATTGACTGGCTTTCACATTCTCCCTCTCCCTTTCTCTCTCTCTCTGGTCAAATTGAAGAAAAAAAGAAGACTAATAATAAATAATAAATAAAATAAATAATTCTTTAAAAATAAGAATGTTCTGCAAAATGTCAAGAGGAAATGTGAATGGTATCTACAAAGATATGAATGGTACCTTAATCTGTAATCTCCTTGTGTTTACAATATATCAATGTATGAGAAGGACTTTGTTGACAAATGATAAAGGTTTCCAGGATTTATAAAGAAATTTTTTTAGACACACACACTCACATATATATATAGAGAGAGACATATATATGAAAGAGTTCTGTGCTCCATAAAGATAGAAGACATTTCAGTCAATAATGAAATATATATATATAGATGATAGTGTTCCTAAAAGATAATAGCTCAGGCCATATAAATTCCATGTGCAATGTGCAATATCACCTAGGTTTGTGTAAATGCAATCTATTATGTTAACACAATGACAAAATTCCCTAAAAATGCATTTCTTGAGGACCAGCATATAGCACACTGTTTACGTTGTTGGACTCCCACATGGCTAAGTGCAGTTCAAGTCCCAGGTCTGGCAGCTTGAATCTCACTCCAGGTGAATGTGAATGTGAGCTTATAATTTTGAGAGGAGAATGGAGGAAAATGTATTGTGGCATGGTCATCTCCCCAGGGGGTCATTTCTAGCTTTCTGTCTCTGTCTCGCTAGCAAGCACAGAGGTCCTATAGCAAAAATCTATCTAAAATGAAAATTAAATTATATTAGATTTTAAAAATGCATTTCTCTCATTAATCAATATTCAACTATGTATACATATCCATTACCTCAGTGATTTACATTGGACTGCTGCTTGAACAAACATAAAACAAATCAGCATATAAAAAACAGATATTTTTCTATAGTAAGAATATATATAAGCAAAATCACATAGTATAAAGTCATGATGTAAAAAGCAGATTTTGAAAAATAATATGTATTTTCACTGAGGCAAGAGTTTAATTCATCTTTCTTTAGGATTCTGCTATAAGTCATTTGCTTTCACCAGAGAAACAGAAAAGGAATAAGTGAGAAATTAATCCTCAGGAGGGTGGCCACATCACAGTCCCTTTTCCTCCATTCTCCTCTCAGGATTTTGGGCATGCATGCACATAAACATGCCAGGTATAATTTTCAAGTCACCAGATCTAGGACACAAACCATGGTTGGCCATGTGAGAACCCAGCTCATTCACCACTATACCATCTGCTGGCCCAGTGAAAAGTAAATTGAATGCTGAGTTAGTGTGGAAAGAGAATGTGAGTAAAGACATTAAGGAGGAAAATATAGAAGCAAGACATTTATGGGACCCAGAAATGAATTACCTGTTTATGATAACATGTATAGTATCCCAAACTGGACTGGTATGAAAATTCACTTTACACACTAAGTGAAGTATAGTGATAGAATGTACAAATTAATGCAAATCATATATATATATATATATATATATATATGTATATAATGTGTGTGCTCTATAGTAGAAACTGAAAGATTGGAAAGTATAGTAGTGGGGGGCAGTGGTAGATACTACAGATGGTAAGACTAGGCATAATGTGAGGGTGGGTATTAGGGGAGGGAGGGGAACAGAGGAAAAAGAAGTACATATAACTGACACAAAAATGAAAAGCTATTTGCTGATAATGTATACAGTAATGTCTTTTTCTTGTCTGATATGCACGGTACCATGCTGGGAAAAGTCATGTTGTACACTGTAAAGAGGTATAGTAATTTAATGTAAATAAAAAAATAAAAATATTTGAAAACAAAACCAAAAAAGGGAAGTCAAACAATTTCATTTCAAGACTTTGTTCAGATACATCTGTATATATTTAATATTGAAATGACATCAAACCTCCTTGAAACTAACAGGCCATTTTATCATCTCTTCATTGATGACCAAGCCTTAATTATGGGTGCTCCTGTAGACAAAATCTCCTACTTTAACCAACCCCCAATTGTCATTAGAAAATCTCACAAGGTTATGAATATCATACTGAAGCATTTTTCTTTTTTCACTAAGGGGCATGTTATAACCAATGCTGTTTGTCATTTGGCTTTTCCTCAGAAATGGATGAATCTGTATTTAAAGCAGGATTTATAAATTAAGACTGCATGAAATGTAGAGGTGGGACAGTCTATATCTATCAAGTAATACCTCTATTTTAACATCTCTACCCTTTTTTGTAGGGGATCAATGTGGATTGACTGGTCACCAGTTCTGGGGTCATGTGCGATTCACTATCTTTTTCTTTCTTAAAAACAATGGAGGAGGGAACCAGCAGTTAGCATAATGGCTATGTCACTGGACTCCCACGTAGTCAACTGCGGTTCGCGTCCCGGACCCGGTGACTTTAAACTCACGCCGGGCGCGTGTGTGTGTGTGCCCAAGATCCCGAGAGGAGAATGGAGGAGAAGGGATTGCGGCGTGACCATCCCCCCTGGGGGATGATTTCTCGCTTTCTGTCTCTATGCCTCTGTCTGTCTGTCTGGCGAGCGCACGTGCCCTATAGTGAAAATCTCTCCAAAAAAAAAAAAGAACCAGAAACAAAAATAATGGAGGAGTCGTTGTAGCTCATAACAAAAATTCTAGGATGTTTCCCAGAGAGTAATTTGTACACAGACTTTCATAAAACTGAGACTAACAAAATATGGCTTGGAGTAGTTAGAGGCTAAACTTGGTCATTGATAAAGGGCACACAAGGTGCCAGCCAGTGAGGGGTGTGACTAAGGTGGCCGAATCATGCATCACTGAGTCAGCATCTTGAGTCCTGTACCTGCAACTTACAAAACATACTGGATATGGCCAGCAATGTGGTGTCATGTTTAAGGCACTGGACTCCCACCTGGATTACTGTGGTACAAGTTCTGGACCTGATGGCTTGTTTTCTAACTTTCCCTTTCTCTTTCTCTCTGTCTCTTTCTGATCAAATTTTTAAAATAATAATAAATAATATAAAATACTTAAAAAAAATAAAACAAAATACTGGGCACATGTGTGTTCATATCTTATATTCCAGATAAAAACAGAGATGAAGAAAGGATTCCATCATCACTATTCCCCATAGGTGTTGATTTCTAACTTCCCCTCTGTGTCTTTCCATAAAAAAATGCACATGTAGAGAAAATTAAGAATTATTTATTTAATTTTACTTATTATTGCTATGTTTTAAATTTAACGAGAGAGTGAAAGAGAGAAACTGAGAAAGCGAGCCACCAGGTTCTGGACTTGAGCCACATTCAGCCACATGGGAGTCCAGCACTGTGACCACTATGCCACCTGCTGGTCCCTTGCAGAAAAAATGTTTAAAAGGCAATATTCCGCATGGCTACTGCGAACTAGGTATTTCAGGGCACATGAGAAATGAAGATTTTCTACTGATAATTCAGCCTCCAGCAAACAAGCTAGCGTGGTAGGGAGCCCCCATCCCCACTGGCCTGCTATCTCTATTTCTGTGTCTCTGTCTCTCCCTGCTTCTGTCTTCCAATTTTTTTTTTTGTAATTTTTCCTTTTTACATTTTTTTAAAGGTAAAGTTTTTCTCTTGCTCTCAGCTCCACCTTTAATCTTGTTAATAATCCTCTCTGGTCCTCCCACCCAGGCAGGAGAGACCAGGCCTTCAGAGGAAGATTCCGCATGGCGACTGTGAACTAGCATGCCATGTGGTTTTCTATTTTGTGATTTTTTTTTTAAAGAAAAACTAATTACAATTTTTTTTGTCTTTTTTTCTCTCTTTTTGTTTTTGTTTTTCTCTACCTTTTTCATTTTCCTTTTTCTTGTTTCTCTACTCTCCAATATCCATTTAATGTGTTTTTAGATGGATCTAAGTGCACTGTAGCTAAACATCCAAATACGATTAGGGTTAAAATATTCCTCAATATCTATTGAATCTGCTGCACCAGCGATCACAACAGAACAGCAAAAAGATTCTAGATCACCTCTGTCTGCTTGCTCCGGAACATTCAGACTGAACTTTAAGAATTTGAAAAAACACACCATCCATCAGATGACAAGAAATCACTGCCAGATCACAAGAAATATGGGAAAGCAAGAAAATACCTCTCCTCCAAGGGAAAAGAGTAACTCTTCTTCATCCACAAGCAGTTCAGTGAAAATCATGGAAATGTCTGATAAGGAATTTAGAGCATTCATAATGTCGAAGCTAACAAAGATGGAAGAGAAGAGAGACAATGAACTGCTAAAGAGAAAGGAGAAAGAAGTTGACGAGTTCCAGGAGATGAGGAAATTCTTGCAAGATCTAAAAGAGGAATTACACACTTTACAAAAGACTCAAACGGAACTGGCAGAGATGAGGTCTATAATATAGAAAGTCAAAATCTCCCTTGAAAGTATTAAAAGCAGACTAGATCATACAGAAAATAGAATCTCAGATGTAGAAGAGAAAATGGCCGGTCTAGAAAAATCCACCACAAAGACTGAGAAAATGGCCCAAGAATTTGAGAATAATATACGAGAAGTACTAGATACCATCAAATGTCCAAATATCCGGATAACTGGCATTCCAGAAGGTGAAGAGACCCATAAGGGCACTGATAATCTATTCCATGAAATCCTGCAAGAAAACTTTCCAAACAGAGAGGCCTTGAACATCCAGTCCCAAGAAATACAAAGGACCCCAAATAGAATCAACCCAAGAAGATCTTCTCCAAGACACATTATAGCCAGGTTGACCAAAACCACAGACAAAGACAAGATACTAAGACTGGCAAGAGAAAAACATCAAGTTACCTACAAAGGACATCCTATCAAGCTAACAGCAGATCTCTCATCAGAAACAATGCAAGTGAGGACAGAATGGGAAAATATATTCAAAGTGTCACGAGAGAAGCAATTTGACTGGTGGCCAGGCAGAGGCCGAGGGCCTGTGCACGCCGCGCTTGTTTTTGGCCGCAGCGCGGGGCCTGGAGGGGCTGCGCCGCGCTGCCCTTCTGGGCCCAGACGCCCACCGGAGCCCCACGCGGGCTCACCACCCTTTTGCACCAGCTGGGGATCCTCTTCAGACTGCAGTGCAGGCAGAACCCCTCGTGGGGCTGGGGCACAGAGGCCGCAGCAGAGCGAGGTGGAAGCCCCACAGCGGGGTGGCTGGGGAGGCGTGCGCTGAGCTGGGCAGCCTGCCAGCCCTTGAGCCCTTTTCCTGTTCTCACAGGCTGCCGATGGCGAGACCATTCTAAAAGGACTCCAGTCCATTTTCCAGGAGCAGGGGATGGCAGAGTCGGAAAACACCTGGCAGGACCATGGCTACTTAGCAACCTACACCAACAAGAAGGGCAGCTTTGCCAATTTGAGAATTTACCCACGTGGATTGGTGTTGCTGGACCTTCAGAGTTACGACAGTGATGTGCAGGGCAAAGAAGAAATCAACAGCCTTTTGAACAAAGTAGAAGAAAGAATGAAAGAATTGAATCAGGACAATACTGGGCGGGTAAAAAGATTACCACCCATTGTTGGAGGAGGGGCCATTGACAAATACTGGCCCACCGCCAATGGGCACCTGGTCGAGTATGACATAGACAAAGTGGTGTATGATGAAGATTCACCTTATCAGAACATTAAAATTTTACATTCAAAGCAATTTGGAAATTTTCTGAGTGGGGATGATAATTTGGCAGAGAGCGATTTGGCATGTACCCGTGCCATCATGGGCAGCGGCAAAGAAGATTACACTGGCAAGGATGTACTGATTCTGGGAGGTGGAGACGGTGGCATATTATGTGAAATAGTCAAACTGAAACCAAAGATGGTCACTGTGGTAGAGATTGACCAAATGGTGATTGATGGATGTAAGAAATACATGTGAAAAACGTGTGGTGACATCTTAGACAATCTTAAGGGAGACTGCTATCAGGTTCTTATCGAAGACTGTATTCCAGTACTGAAGAAGTATGCCAAAGAAGGGAGAGAGTTTGATTATGTGATTAATGATTTCATGGCTGTTCCAATCTCCACCTCTCCAGAAGAAGATTCCACATGGGAGTTTCTCAGACTCATTCTTGACCTCTCAATGAAAGTATTGAAACAGGATGGGAAATATTTCACACAGGGGAACTGTGTCAACTTGACGGAAGCCCTGTCGCTCTATGAAGAACAGCTCGGGTGCCTGTATTGTCCTGTGGAATTCTCGAAGGAGATCGCCTGTGTCCCTTCATACTTGGAATTGTGGGTATTTTACACTGTTTGGAAAAAAGCTAAACATTGAAGATGAAATTTCCCCATCACGTGTGCTGCCCTTCCTGACCTCTGTATGCTGTACACCACATCCATATGAGTCAGGCAATTGATTGTGAATTCCTTACAGTTTTCCTTCTTAAATTATTATTTTTAATTTAAAAAATGCAAATGGAAAATGTATATTTTGATGAGCTAGGGTGTTATTTTTTTGAAAGTCAGCTGAAGGATGATTAGACAACACAGCAAAGACTACTAAATGCACTGACCCCCTAGAATGTGATTTCTGTTACTTTTTATTTCTCTGTGGGCTTGTTCTGTTTTGATTTTGGTAGGTCTTCAATTTGGATATTTGGAGGAATGAACATCATTGTTTTGTTCTGGAGGGAAGTTCCTGATGGTGTTTCTTTCCCCAAAATTGACTTAGATGTTAAAATTTGGTGCTTATAAGAAAGAGTTTAAAAAAATGAATAGCAATGCTTCAATTACAATTACAAAAGTCAAAAAAAAAAAAAAAAGACAGAAGCAATTTCAGCCAAGAATACTGTACCCGGCAAGATTATCTTTCATGTAGGAAGAAAAGACAAGAACATTCTCAGATAAACAAAACCTGAAAGAATTTACCAGCACCAGACCAGATCTCCAAGAAGTTCTCAAGGGTGTGCTATGTTAGGAAAATTAAATACAGACACACAGAAATAAGAGTTCAAAAACTAAGAAAGTGGCCAACTTAATCATAGGGACAAGTCTGGAGTTGAATATTATATCCCAGAATTTAATCAGGAAAATTGAACCAGAACAGAAGATAAAAGTACATGAGATTGATAGGTTCATGCACCTACCATTTGAACAGAATCCTAACCTGTTTCCTGGCTTTAAGCAAAGTTCCTCGGCATTTCTTTGATTTAAATTAAAGCTGGTTTTCTTAATAGTAATGAGTGAACTCACCATTGAAAGTAGTTAGATTATGTAAGAAATTGTTGATCAATACAATATAGGTGGGAAAGGAATGGAAGACAATTGTAGGCACCAGAGATAGTGTGAGAAGAGGGTGGGAAAGGACAGAGGATCAGAAAGAAGGGTAAAAATAATTCTAGGAACTAGAATTGAAAAATTTTTTATAGTAATATGCATGATTAAGTCACTATGCAGTATATTCTGGATGGGAAATCACATTTTGTATGCTGTGATGATGCTTAGGGAAAGAATGTAAATTAAGTTACAAAAAGAAGTTTCAGAAAAAAATATCTATTCAATGACTGCAGTAAGATATATAGCCCCAGCTAGGTGCTACTTTATAGGAGCCTAAAGTTAGACTTGTGTCCATGGAAATGTATATATCAGCTGTGTTTGCTATGAAAATACTTAGATTAATTAAGGACTTTAGTAATTCAATAAAATGTGGGGGGAAAACAGTTTAGAAAGCAAACATAGATACCAGAGACAGTGTGGGAGGATGGCAGAGGGTAAGAGATAGGGAATCAAGGATGGGGGGAAAAAAAAGCAAAACATACAGAAAACAAGAAATGGAAAATTATTTGCTGACAATAACATGTTTGTTGATGTGCTTGATTGCGACAATATACAGTGTACCATGGATGAAAAAATCTCATTTTGTATGCTGTAATGATTTACAGTGAATGAATGCAAATAAATAAATTTAAATTAAAAAAAAGAAGAAGAAGCATAGGTTTAAAATAAGGCAGTATGTATGCTATGGGGTATTTGTATGCACCAAAATTGTTTAAAAGGCAACATACATATGAGAAGCTGTAGATTCTTGATAGTGATGGGGTAGTATAAAAGTATACAGTTCTTCAAGTTTATCCAAAAATGTACATTAAATATGTGCAATTTTCTGGATACTACTTGCACCTCAATAAAACTTTTAAAAAGAACAAACCTGTTTTGTTCTTTGTCTTTACTTTGGGCTTCTTTTGATAAAAGTGTTATTGTCATGTGACATAAAAAGAAACAATTTGTAATAAATATATAAATTTAGAACTTTTAATTTTTTTCTTATTTAGAGAGATATTTGCTATAGGGCATATGTGCTTGCCAGAGAGATAGAGAGAAACAGAGAGACAGTAAGTGAGAAATCACTCTCCAAAGGGCTTGGCTGTGACGCAATCCCTTCTCTTTTCTCCTCTTGGGATTTTGGGCATGCATGAGCATGCCCCTATCATGAGTTTCCTCCCCACACTCTGGTTGTCACATGATCCTTTATTGAGTTGTTTTCCTGTGTACTTCTTAACTAGCTGGGCATTTCACTGCACCACTGTTGATGTCATCGATGATGTCATGAGGGTGCCTGCCATCAACATTGCAGCCCACAGACTGGGCTGCCCCCAGGACCTCTTTAGTGGTTCCAGAGAGCTCTCTCGCCAAAGACTGGTGCCTCATCTGTCAGGCAATGCTGACAATCTCATCAAAAGTGATGTTTCCACTATATTTAATATTCTTCTGCTTCTTTCTGTCTCTTGGCGGTTCCTTGAGGGCTTTGATGATGAGCGCAGAGGCAGAAGGTATCACTTTGATTTGGGCCTGTCTGTTCTGAATGGTCAGTTTCACAGTAATCCTCAAGCCCTTCCAGTCACCACTTTCCTTGGCGACGTCATCACCAACCCTTTTTGGAGACAGACCCAGGGGTCCGATACTGGGGGCCAGGGCAGATGAGGCACTGATTTCACCACCAGTGCACCTCAGGTACACAACTTTGATGTCATTGGGATTGAACTTTGGTGGCATGCTGGAGGCGGCTGGTGTCAGATGAACCCGAATTCAGGACGACCGAAGAAAGTTGCACTGCAGCCTCCTCCAAGCCAAAAGCCAAAAGCCCTATCATGAGTTTTAAGCCTTCAGGTTGAGACTTGAACCACAATCAATAACATCAGAGTCCAGAGACATAACCATTATGCCATCTGCTGTCCACAAATGTTTAAATTCTAAAGAGGATTTTTATTCCTAGTAGGCATGTACCCTTCCCAAAGAGAGACAGAGAGACTGAGAGATGACAAAAAAGTGCCCACATGAAGAATAAGCCACAATCCTTTCTTCGTTTATCCTTTCTTTTGGGATTTTTGGGAACACATGCATAAACATATGTCTGACATATATTTCAAGCCTCTGGATCTGGGCCATGGGCCATGTGGAATTCAGTTGTTTTATCCAATACGCCATAGATCCATCCCACTAATGATATTTTTAAAAATTATTTATTTAATTTTATCTATTATCATTGTTTTTGATTTGCTATAGTGCATGGGTGTTCATGAGAGAGAAACGGAGAGATAGAGAGAAGGAAAGTGAAAAACAAAGCTGCCAGGTCTTTGAATCAAACTGCATTCGGCCA
Organism: Tupaia tana; assembly: GCA_026018925.1. Lineage (NCBI taxonomy): Eukaryota > Metazoa > Chordata > Mammalia > Scandentia > Tupaiidae > Tupaia > Tupaia tana. The sequence continues at coordinate 6,644,649 of JAKSZU010000025.1, read as the reverse complement.
TGTGGGAATCCAGAGGTTAACCACCATATCACTTGCAAGCCTCACTAAAGAGATCTTTAATAAAGCATGTTAGTCTCTTATTTTAGAGTTTATGACATTCTTTAGTAGAAAATAATTAACTTTTATAGTTCACACAACTGTTTTTTCATTTCTTAATTTTTAGAATAGAACCACTTTCATCTTTGACATATCTAAGTAACCATTTTGACAAAACTACTTGCTTTTCCAAGAGTCAACTTCAAACTTGCTCAGAGCAAATCAAATGTTGCTATTGTTAGTACAAGTAGAAATCAAATGTAAATTAACTTTCTGATCTTTATTTTTGTGTATGTATATTATATTTATTTGTTTTTCAACAAATTTGTCTAATGTATTGTCTATTTTTTAATTTAAATTTATGTATTTACATTCATTCACTATACATCATTACAGCATACAAAATGAGATTTCCCATCAAGAATACACCGTATAATGGTTCAATCAAGCACATCAACATACATGTTATCAACAAATAATTTTCCATTTCTTATTTCCTGTAAATTTTGCTTTTTTTTTTTTTTTTGCCGTCCTTGATTCCCTATCCCTCACCCTCTGCTGTGTCCCCCCCACACACACATTGTCTCTGGTATCCATGGTTGCTTTCTATGACTTTTGCTCCCATTTAATTGATTCGCTAATGAACTTAATTAGTCTAAATATTTCCAATAGCAAGCACAGCTGATATATACATATACATGAACACAAGTCTGACTTTAGGCATATATGAAACTAGAAATAGAAAATTATTGATGATAACATGCATGATTAAGCGACTATGCAGTTTCTTCTAGATGGGAAACCACATTTGGAATGTTGTGACAATGCTTAGGGGATGAATGTAAATTAATTAATTAAAAAAAGAGTTTCAGGAGAAAAAAGCCCTGAAAACTGTTTTTATTGAAATTTTTAAAAAAATGCATATTTGATGACTGCATAAGCTATATAGCCCCAGCTTGGTGCTACTTTATGTATGTTCATTTTAATGTATTGTCTCTTATTGATAATGTTTTACACATAATTTATGAATTTAATGTTTATTTTAAAATATTTATTTTATTTTATTAATTATTATCTTTATTTTTAGGTTTTCTATGGGGTATGTGTATGCACCAAAAATATTTAAAAGTGGTATGTGTATGCACCAAAAATGTCTAAAAGGCAATATGCATAAGAGAGACAGAAAGGAACAGAGAGAGGGAAAGTGCAGAAGAGGAAGATAGACTCTCAGGCGGAGTAAAACCCCTATGGAGACTGATCCGAGCCTGTTTGAAGGATCAGCGCTGTGTGAAAATCGTGCGGGAAAGTCAGGAAGCATTAGAAACGGTCCGAGAAATGCAGTCACAAGATGGAGACGGAGACACTAAAATGGCGGACAAAGATGACAATAACAACTCTGAAGTACAACAACTGGTAGAGGAAGTGAAAGGGTGGGACATTGAAAGTGAGAAGGAGGAGGACCAGCCTCCTCCTTCCGCCCTGCCTCCCCCTTATAATCCAGCTGCGCAACAGCAGGGAGGAGTGGGAGGCGGAGCTTCTTTCTGCCCCAACGCTTAACCCTACACAATCAGTGGCCTCAAACCCTTTTGATATCTGGCTTCTTTGCGGAATCAACGAAAGTTGTACAGACCTTTCCCCTATGTCCATGTTATTGGGTGGCCGAGTTGGCTATGCAAACCTCACGTGGTCAATAACTGACCTTTTTGAAAAGTCAGTCACATCCAACCACACCTTCCGATCTGCCATAGTTCCACCAACTCCTGTTTGTGTAGCTCCTCCTTTCTTATTCCTTGTTTATAACGGCTCTGAGTTCAGTCATACTATCAACTGTAATAGTAACATCTGCTTCTTATCTTTATGCTGGAATGCTACTGCTTTCCCACTGGCTATAAGTCTCCGTCTTCCAGAACACCTACCTGTCCCCGTTGTTCCACCCTCGGCGCTTTCTCTCATTCGACCTAAACGGGACTTCAGTATCACCGCAGCTATTGTCACTGCTGTGGCTTTGGCTGTTGGTGCTGCAGCCACCGCAGCAGTGTCCATGTACACCTCAGTACAAACTGCACACACTTTAAATAACCTCTCTTACACCGTGGCCACGGCCTTAGACCACCAAAGAGCCCTTAATAGTCACCTAGCCGGTGGAATCATGATTCTAAATCAACGGCTAGATCTCGTTGATGAAAGAGTAGACATGCTTTGGAGACTTGCATGTTTGGGCTGTGAGTGGAATGCCCCAGGTCTCTATGTCACCTCCATCCCATATGACAACTTTTCCACATCTGCTAACATTTCTCGAGAGCTTTCTTCCTATATAACAGATAACTGGAGCAGCAGCTTTGACAACCTCCAGCGACAACCGACCCCTACAGTAATTGAGAGGATGTGAGGCACAACACTGCACTACTGAGACCCTAATTGGGATCAGTAGGAAGGCATGTCTGGGTGCATATGGGTTACTGTCTAAACCATCCCATCCCCCACAAAAGACAGTGGACAGGCTGTTCTGAGTGGGTATCCCTGGCTGCCCACACAGGGTGGTAAATAAGTCCTCTTCTCTGGGGGCCCAAGACCTCTACCTTCTCCTCTCCAAAGAAAACAAAAAAGGGGAGATGTGGAAGCCCTTGCTGGAAGACGCCCCATTATGGCGTAGGAGCTAAACACCTAAGACTCAAAGACAACTCCTTATTAGCATAACTCTGAGAAGCGGCCTATCAGAGCCCAACACGCCCGGAGACTTGGGGAAGGGCGTGCCCAGAGGGAATTTAAGGCACGTACCCAGAAGCCTGGGGGAGAGAAACAACTGAACCTGTACCAATAAACTTCACAGAAGAGATCTCGGTGTCCAGAGTCGTGCCTCCAACCGCAACAGTGATGATGTATAGTGAATGAATGTAAATAAATGAATTTAAAGAAAAAAAAGTGATTCCATGTTTTAAAATTGGATCACTGTTCCTTCTTCCATAATTTTTGAAGGTAGTATAAGGAAAATTAAAATTAATTCTGTTATGATTAAGACAGGCACAATAAACAACTGTAGCCACCTGTAGGTCATCCATGCCAGTGAAAGGGCACAACTGCTCAGATACTCCCCAAATGGTCATTCGATTTTAGAATATTCTAAGTTTTCTTCCAATATTTTGTCCACATTGATTGTATTCATTCTAAGTTATGTTAAGGTTATATTGTGACTATATTCCATACTTATATTATTTTATAACATCAAGGACAGGGAAAGACATGGCAAAGTCAAGGGGACAGAGAGCAGAAAGAGGATGATGGGAAGAAGCCAGCCTCTAAGGACACTTCACAGAGAAAACACAGAGTAGACTAATCATATACAAATAAGGGAGAGCTCACTTTAGAGAAAGAAGATTATTCACTAAATAGATTCTTTTTCAGTACCACAAAAAAGTATACATAGGATGAAGGCTTGGTGGTTAGGGTGAGTGGATTTTCTCATGGCCTACCACGATTTGAGGTGTTTTTTTTTTTTTTTTTTTTTTTTTTTTTTTTTTTTTTTTTTTTTTTTTTTTTTTGCTCTAGGGTGCATGCGCTCGTCAGACAGAGAGAGAGACAGAGAAATAGGAAGCGAGAAATCACCCCCCAGAGGGGATGGCCATACCACAATTCTCCTCTCGGGATCTTGGGCACGCATGCACACGCACCCAGCGTGAGTTTAAGCCACCATGTCTGGGATTTGAACTGTGGTCGACTACATGGGAGTCCAGCAACATAGCCATTACACTAACTGCTGGTCCCCCACGATTTGAGTTTTGATCCAGTGGCTTGAAAATCATGCCAGGCATGTCTGTGTGCATGTCCAAAATCCCAAAAGGAGCATGAAGGAGAAGGGATTGGATGAAGCATGGCCATCTCCCCAAAAGGTGATTTCCCACTGTTCTCCTCTCTGTCTCGCTCCTTTCTGGTGAGCACACTTTCCCTAAGGGAAAAACCTAAAACAAATAAATAAAATAAAAATATTCAGGGGCCAGAGGTAATGAGGAATCCCACATGACTGACCATGGTCTGAATCTCAGACCTGTAAGGTTGAAAATCATGCCAGGCATAAGTGTGTGTGTGGTGAACAAATTACAGGACAGTGGAGGAGAAAGGATTGTGGAATGCCCATATCCCCTGGGGAGAGATTTCTCTTTATCTCTCAATGTCTCCCTCTGGTGAGAGAACATGATCTATGGCAGAAATATTTTTTTTTAAAATGAAACAGATAATGCCTCTAAATATCATCAGGTGCGTGGGTAAAGTCTTTTTACAAGCAAAATGAGAAATAGTGATTGTTTAAAAAATAATTGGAATAATAATAATGATTGGAAAAAAACAAAATATATTGAATGATGAAGTAGGGAGATTAATGTCTCTGTATTGACTGACATGCATGGCATTCCCTTTTGAAAAAGCAATGTAATACACTGTAAAGTTATATGCAACTCAATGTAATATATACAAGATTATGATGATAAAATAAGAAAGAAAGAAAGAAAGGAAGGAAGGAAGGAAGGAAGGAAGGAAGGAAGGAAGGAAGGAAGGAAGAAAGAAAGAAAGAAAGAAAGAAAGAAAGAAAGAAAGAAAGAAAGAAAGAAAGAAAGAGAGAAAGAAAGAATGTTTACCTGTCAGGGAATAGATTTGTCTGTATCTCCTACAGATCCCATTTCTATTTTTTGCAAAAGCATTTTATCGAGAACTTGGACCACTACATGCACAGCATGATAGATAAAAAAGCTGGAGTCAGATGTTGTCATCATGTCAAAATTAGGTGATAGCAACTCTATGGAAGAATTTGGTCGGCAACCTCCAAGTTTGCTACATAGTGACCCAGTAAGTGAGCAATGAAAAAAGTAAACCCAGGCGGCCGGGCCTGCGCGGCCGGGCCTGCGCGGCTGGGGCTCTGCTCCGTGTGCTGTGGCCGGGGCTCTGCTCCGCGTGCCACGGCCCAGACTGCCTGGCCCCTGCTGCCTCTCCAGCACTGGGTGTGTCGCGCGCTTGGCGCCGACACGCGCCGGCGGCACGGACCAGCTGAGGTCATCGTCCTTCCTTTCTCTGGCCAGGTGGGCGAGCAGGAGGTGGTGCTGAGTCCCGCGCACATTTGCGCGATCGGGGCTGGTGTGTGGCCACCGGGCCTGCGCGTGGCCGCCGAGCCTGCACGTGGCCTCCAGGCCAGAGTGTGGCCGCCGGGCCTGTGCCTGCGCGTGGCAGCCAGACCTGCGCGTGGCCCCTGGGCCTGTGCATGGCTGCCGGGCCTGCGCATGGCACCCGGGCCTGTGCCTGCTCGTGGCCGCCGGGCCTGTGCATGGCCCTCGGGCCTGCGCGTGGCCACCGGGACTGCGCCTGCGCGTGGCCCCCGGGCCTGTGCATGGCTGCCAGGCCTGTGCCTGCCCTCCATTACCTCAGGGAAAAACAAGAACTATTCTACCATTCTTAAGGAAGCCGGATACCCGAGGATGACTCACTCTGCAGATCTCCACAACACCATTCCCGGTAATCACAAGATGGATGCTGTGCCGCATCAACTGATAACCATCTCTGCTTACCAGAACCACTTTCCTGAAACTGTATTCCATGGAGACTCACCTACAATTGCGGAACTGCACAAGACCCACCCTTAATCCAACCCTGAATAGAATCTATGTTTCCTATTGTTAAAAACTTTATGAGCTGATAATTGAGAAAAAAAAAAAACTGAAAGAACTGGAAGGTATAATAGCAGGGATGGCAACTGCAGATACTAGAGACAGTATGGGAGAGGTAATGGGAATGAGTAATAGAGGGCGGAAGGGAGGAATTCAGGAAACAAACAACACACTTAATAGACACAAAAATGAAAAGTTGTCTGTTGATGATAATGTATGTGGTAATATCATTGTCTTGACTAATGTGCACTGTATTCATGCTGGAAAAAAACATGTTGTACACTGTAAAGTTGTGCAATGATTAAATGTAAAAAGACTCCAGCTCTAAGGAGAGCTGAGGAAAAAAAAAAAAAAGTAAACCCAGAGTTTACTAAAATAAAATTCTTCTGGGTATCGGAAAGGGTTGACTCTCTGGAGAAATTGTTTAAAGCCAGGAATTTTCCTTTTCTGGTTTGAAAATAAGAGACTTCCATGAAAAAAATGTGGACAAGAATAACGAAAACCAGGTAAAATAGTTTTCCATGCTGAGGAGTAGAGATTTCTCATAACCCATACTTTTCCCAAAATTAAATAGAATTTTTGTTCCAATCCCAGGTACCAGACACTCCCTTCATTACCATGTATTATGTACACATTTGCAGATGAAACTGATCCTCTGCACAACAAGGAAGTGACTATCTAAAAAGACACCTTTTGTGGCAGTGAGCTTTTCTGTAAAGGCCACACAGATATCCTTTTCTGTCATCTTTGCCTTTACATCCTGGAGGAACTGCTCCCCTTGCATATCATCAGATACATAGAGCGCCACCCACGTCCAGACAAAATGCAGCAACAAGTAGATGATTCCATGAGCCAGAGAGCTATCCTTGGTGGCCATTTGATAAACTGATGGAAACTGCTCTTTATCACTTAGGATGGGATCAAAAGGACCATATGTGACCTGATTTAAAAAAATAAATAACCTCACTTTTTGCTTTTATAAACAATGTTAAATGCCAGGTTGGGATCATTTAACTAAAATTCAATCTTCTTATATTTTTTGTTTTCATTTTTTACTAAAATTAGTAGGTGGGGAGGGGTAATTTGCAAAACTTGCTGGTAAGGCAAATGAGTTAAAAACATTTATTCTTGTTAAAAAAATTTTTTTTATTAACCTAACTACCTTAAAATTTTTAAAATTAAACTAACTACCGTGAAATTTTGGCATGTGGAATATAGATACAACATTGAGAAAAATATGTGGCCTCCCAAGTACATTGATCACCTATGTACAAGTCTCCAGTACACCATAAAGCTGCAGGGCAGTCAGTTAATTAAAAAATAATTAGTACATGTTATCTGTAATAAAATTAAATTTACAAAGGCTTTCCTATGCAGGGGTCTGATTCCGTTTCTGAAGCTGGGAGGAATCTTGGAGCAGCCATTTGCTCATCACAGACTGCACCAGAGCATTTCTGGGGCCTGGATGGATTTGCCAGTGAGGTCAGTGGGTGCCTTTCTAAATATTATTTAGATGATCCATTTCACACATTATTTTTTTAACCCTAAGTCAAAAGGGCATGCAAAAATTTCACTCTGCCCTAGTTCTCCTTGCAATCAGAGCCCCTCATGTTGGAAAGTGGGAATTGCCCTTCCTTTTTAAAAGAAAGATGAAGTGTATTTTGCATTTTGTCTACTTGTAAGTGAATTTAACATACTGTCAATGTTCCTAGTTTGAATATAGAATTGTAACACTACACAGTGTTCATGTCAAGAACCTTGTGTATATTTCCAATGAACTTTTTTGCAAGCACACTCATAACCGTATGCATATAATTAACAAATCTATATATGCTTATGCCTAGGAAAATATTTTTGTAACTCTTGTTTATATTGTCTCTAAGAAATGTGTGATTTTTATTTTGAAAAATACAGAATGTTTGAATCTGTAAAAAAAAATTAAAATAATCTGATTCTGACTTTGGTGTATTTTTAAAAATTTTTTCACTTACACTGGGAGGAGATAATTCTCTACCTATTAAGACAGTAGAATGGAATGTTGAGTGAAGAGATTGCATGCTGTGGAAGTGATTCTATTCAGTCGATATGACCATTGGGAGACTATTTTAAATCCCTCATTTTTTTTTTTTATTTTTGAGAAAGGACATGAGACTAGTACAGATAACAATATCACTTCCAGACGAAAGCATGAAAGAAAAAACATAAGGTTCAATACATTCTTTATTGTCTACAGTGGGAACTAAGGTATGTATAAATTTTATAAAGATGGTGCAACAAGATGATGGTGATTTCTACCACACTGGACCCATGTGACAATGTGTATCAGAGGCTTCCTTCCCTAGATGCCAAGTTTAAAATATAAACTCTGAGAAAAAATACTGTATTGTTTTTCATACTGTATCTTATCAATACAGCATAAACTATATTGTTATTAAAATATAAGCATATAGCCTCTGATATTTTTTAAATAATTTTTTTTCAATAACAATTATCCTATGCTAATGCTGTGTTTACCAATAAAGTTTCCTTAAACTTTTATAACACAATTTCCTTGGAAAAACCTCTGAGCTGTAGAGTTGTCCTGCTGAGAGTAACTGGAAGTGCTTTCAATGGATTCCACCTGCATGGATGTGAGGAAGAGCAAAGGGAACTGGTAAACCTCAGCTGGAGGACCTGAGCCATAGTCAGTTTGGAGGATCTCCAGTGCTGGCATAAGTGATAATGAATGCAAAGGTTTTTATATTTTTGTGTCTAATTGTCCTCTGAATGCCCCCTAATATTGTCCTGTCCTAAGATAGAGTGGTTCTCTATTTTGTGTGCAGTTTTTAGGAGGCATCTTTAAAAGAACCATCACTGAGGTTTGGATGTCATGGCTATGGAAAGAAATATGGGTGGAACTTAATAGACTTTACCAATTTTTATTTTTAATTTGTCAGAAGGCAAATTAAATCGTGTGTGCTTGCCACAGGGAGATAGAGAGGGATAATGAGAAATCACCCCCATAGGGGACGGTCATGCCAATATCTCTTCTATGTTGAGATTTTGGGCATGCAAGCACATATACCCAGTGTGTTCTTCAGGATACAAGGATCAAGATGTGAGTCATGCAGTCAGCCAAGTGGGACCCACGCACACTAACCACCCTATCACCAGCTTATCTACCACTGCTCTTTTTCTTTCTCATCCTTGTACTGTTAATAATCTCATGATCCAGGAAAGAATCTGTCCCTTTTTTCCCCTCTGTTTAAGCAAGTTGTGTTCAAACAACCAGGAGAAGTTCTGAGGGCCTCCAGGGCTATGTAAATCCAGCTTCCACATTTTCTTTGCTCAGATGTAAAGGGATTATATTAGGAGCTATTCAATTCTAATTCCCTAACCTGACAACCCACTTACCTGTGGACTTTTGTAGAGCTCCAATAGGGTTCCAACTTGGGCTGAAAATATGGGCATGTTTCCAGCAATAATAGCAACAGGTTGTTTCTGTGTCTGGCAATTGTAATTTTTCAGGGACTGATTCCCTCCAGTGAGCAAAAATAGAGCACTTTCTAAAGTTCTTTTGTCACTGGGAAATGCATTGTAGAAATCATAACCCAGGGAAAGGTTGGGGAGCAAATGGGGACTCTTATTAATCTCCTCAATGGCAAAATGAAAAGCCAATATGAATTGGTAGTTCTTCCATCGGTATCTAAACAGAGGGGACAGGATTAAGAAATATAGTCAAGTCATGTGATCCAGGGTAAATTCTTCAGCCAAGCCACAAGACATAAATTATAGGCCCAGAGATTCTTCTGCACTGGTACACAGAGCTAGTGTGAATAATGTTCCCAGGGCTCCAGAAACCTTCAAAATTATTTTTTACTCTGATTAAGCAAATTGTGTCCAAACAATAAAGAGTGACTTTGAAGGCCTTGTGAGACAAGGTGTCATTATCTGGATGATGACACTGTAGTCTGAACAGAGGTGATTTTAAAGGAGGATCATTAATGTATGGAGAAGATAACATATTTCTTTAAGAATATGACTAAAAAGTGCACACATTCACTATATTCATAAATATAAAAATTTATATATGGACAAATTACAGATATGCATATTTATAAAATACAAATCAGTTTTAGGATTTTTAAATATAACATGAACAATTGGACTAAGGCCATTACCATGTGTATCACCTGAAATAGTTCACATTTTCTGTAATGTAAACTTTAGTATCATAGTCTTTTGGCAGTAAGTATTAGATTGAATAGTATTCAATTATGAGTTACATTCTCCATGCGTACATTCACCTTCATAACCCTTCTAGAATTGGGTATATCCCACATGTCACCTTGTTTCTATTTAGTTCCAGAAACCATGAATAAAGCATTACTTATTTTTTTCCTATGTTCTGGAACATTTAAATAGCACCTGTCAGGACCAGATGTGGCATGGTGTTTAAGACCCTGTACTCACACAGTCAACTCACAGTTTGAGTCCAAAACCTGGTGGCTTGATTACTTACTTTCTCCCCACTCCTCTCTGTCTCTCTGGTGAGCACACATGTCTATTGCAAATGAAAAACAAAACTATGATAATGATAAATAATATTAAATAAACAATTATTTTTCAAGAAGTAGAGAAACTATAAATAGTGCCTGACTTGCTAGATTTTTAAACATTTGGCACATTTCAGGTACTTTTAGGTGGCTTTTTTCTATATTTTGTACACTATTATGTTAACTCTAAAAAATTGTTGTTAAATATGTTTTAGTTCAAAATTAAATATTTAATTCAAATCTTTTACTCAATTATTGGCAACATCAAGTCATTTTACAAGTTTGTAAAATACATTTTTCTCTGTAATTAATTGATCTTCATAATTTTACCTTCTCCCATTGGAAATTCTCAATTTTTAAAAGAATATTTGCTAAAAGTATGTTTTGAGTTTTAAAATAGCTCATTTTTTGGTTATTAAATTAGTGTCATATATTGTCTTTACTTGTTTTTTGATTCTCTGTGTAATTATTCTGGTGTTAATTTCTTAAATTGCAACCTTAATTTAAACATTTACAATGTTTTTTCTTTTCTTTTTTGAAAGGTTGTTGTCATAAGGTTTGTACCGTTGAGAGAGAGAGAGACACCATGAAAGGAAAAGAGAGAATTCACCCCCCCAAGAAGGTATGTCATTGCTGCAACCCTTTCTCCTCCATTTTCTTTTTGGAAAACTGGGGCCACATTTACATGTGCCTAGCATAATTTTGAAGGGACTAGGTTCAGGACTCAAGCTACAATCAGCCAAATGGGAATGACTTAACTGCTCCACTATCTACTCTTTCCCTGATTTGTTAATAAAGCATGTTAGACTAAAGATTTTTATACAGTCAGAATTTTTTTTTTTTGAATTGGTTCTTATGTTTTATTTTTATTTTATTTTTATTTTTTGCTACAGGGTGTGTGCATTCACCAGAGTAAAACAAAGAGAGAGAGAAATAGAGAATTCATTTCCTGGGGAGAAGGTCATGCCATGATTCCTTCTCCATTCTGCTCTTGGGATTATTGGACAAGTAGGCATACCTCGACTTCTCATGTTTTTCAAACAACTCAATTCAAGATCCCAACCATGTAGTCAGCCATGTAGAAATCAGCTGCCTTAAGCTCTATGCTGAGTTATGAGTTAGACCCCACTCTAGGTAGATAGGAGATGAGCTCTCTATAAAGCAGTTACTGTGGTTTTGCTTTCTGTGGTCTGGTGAATGTTCACTATGCCCCTGTTACTAGTTTCAAAGGAACTTATGATTCCTCATTGACTGGTCTAAAATCAGACTGAAAACAGTCACTATCTGGAGCAAAAATTGTGAGATTCAAGCCTCTGGGTCTGCGAATAGAATTGTGACCACATCAGAGTACACCACCTTGACTGCTATTCCACTTGCTGGCTTGTGCTAGATAAAGGTTTAATCAGACTTCTGAAAGTTCTCCCAGGCCAATCTGCAAACTTGTATATAATATATACAAGTGGATTTGGCCAGAATCTCTATTACCTGTAATGTTACTACTTAGCAATTTTCTTTCCAATTACTCCCACCTTGCTCTTTAGTTGTAAATTTTTACTTATCCTTGTTATATTCAGATTTGAAACTAATATTCTTGAACTACTGAAAGATCTCATGGCCACACTTCTCATATATATTTTGAGATTTTAAAGGAAGCTTTCTTTACTGTGTTATAAAATACATCATGGAGGGATCTAGAGGTGACGTGGTGGTTAAGGCACTGGATTCCCACAATGCTGACTACGGTACATGTCTTGGGCCTGGGAAGCTTGAAAATTATGACAGGAACATGTGCATGCATGTCCAAAATCTGGACAGGAGAATAGAGAAGGGATTGAGGTATGGCTATCATCATTGGTTTATATATGGTGGCAGTCTTTAGATACCTATGGCTTCTCTACAAACCACACTTCTATCATCTCCTAGTCAGCAGCAAGCACCCAGAGTCAGCACCTTGATTCTAACATTAACTTCATGTCAACTGCTCAGTGTCACAGTATGCATATAGGCCTCACTATATGGGTTTGGTGGCAAAAGTGCTAAGGTATCAACAATCTCACTTATTCTGAGTTCCCAAAGACTGAATATGAAGACAGTGTTGATGAAGTGGACAACAAGCTATATTTATTCTCTGTTCTGCCTTAAAAGAAATGGCAAAACACTAAAAATGAGAAAAAGAAAGTAAAAGGATAACAAGATATCCTGAGTTTACAACTGTGTTCTTCACTCATTTCTGTGCATACTTGATTATTCTCAATGTGATTAATCACAAACACACACACATACACACACATGCCAACTACATTATTACACAGGTATAAACACATTACACATACATATAACCAACAACTTACTGAGGTCTTGACACTACTTGAGGTGGGCTCATCAGAAAATGTAGTTGGCTTACAGTTTCTTTCTCTTCCATGGTATGAAGAGGAAAAAACCCACCCAGTACCAGCTCCCCATCCTTGTAGACACTTGGCTTCCAGTATCTATGACAGCTAAAATGTGTCATCTTACATGCTGTTTGTAAAGGTTGCAGAAGTACCAAGACATGAATCAAAGGTAATGACATGTCTGAGCTTTCCCAACACAGATAAATAGCCCTATGTGTGGGAGCTGAGGAGGAGATGAAGCTGGATTGTGTCTGCAGGCTCAGCCTTCTGTTGGGAGAGTCAACTCTCTGGAGGGCAACTGCAGGTTCAGTATCCCTTACAAAAAATACTTAGAACCAAGTTTCAGGTTTAAGATCTTTTTGAAATCTGGAATTTTTTTGGAGTTTGAAATATTTATTTAGAGAGATATTTTTTCCCACAGGATGAGTGCACTTACTGGAGTGACCAAGAGAGACAAAAAGACCGAAATTACTCCCCAACGTTGATGATCACACCACAATCTCTTTTCCTCCATTCTCTTCTCAGGACTTTAAATACATACACACACAGACACACACACACACACACACACACACACACCTTCACACACCCAGCATGAGTTTCAATCTATCAGGTACGGGATTCAAATTGCAGTCAGCCATGTGTGAGGCCAACATTGTAACCATTATGCCATCTTCTGGTCCTAAAGACTGGAATATTAATTAATAATCAGGAGATAACCAAAGTCTAAACATGTATGATTCATATGCTTTTTATGTACAGTCTTAAAGTAAATATTAGAAAAAATATTTACTTATTTATTTATTTATTTATTTATTTATTTATTAATTATTGTTTCTCAACCTGTGACAGAGCATGTGTGCCCACTAGAGAAAGACAGAGTGACACAGAGAGAGTATAAAAGTGAGAAAGCAAGCTGCCAAGTCTGAGAATCAAACCACGATCAGCCATGTGGGAGTCTAGTGCCTCAACCACATTGCCACCTGCTAGACCCATAAGGTAGTTTTGTACAGTATTGTGAATTGTAGCATTTTGACCATGACCTGTCACATGAAATTAACTGTAGAATGCTCCACCTGTGGCATTATGTTGCAGCTCAAAGCATTTCATATTTCTATCACATAGCTGACCACTATTTGAGTACCAGTCATGGTGTCTTAAGACTCACACTGGGTACATGTGCATGCATGCCCAAGATCTCAGAAGAAGAAAGGAGGAGAAGGGACTGTGGTGTGACCATCCCCCCTAGGGAGAGATTTCTTACTTTCCCTCTCACTGTCTCACTCTCTCTCTCTCTGACGTGCACATGTACACTAACAGAAAAACTCCTACACACAAAAAAAATTTAATTAGTAAACAAAACAGAAGGATTTGTTACTTATACAAGAGTACTGCATTACATTTTATCTACATTTAAAAAAATTAGTTTAAACTAAAAGTGTCATATAGTCTAATTTTCCTATTTTACATAATATAAAACAGGCTCTTATGGGTCAGTGAGAAGTACTGTGGTTAAGGTACTGGATCTCACATGGCTGAGTATGTGGTTCAAGTGCCAGACCCAGTGGCATGAAAACAATGCCAGCCACATGAGTGAGTGAATGTGTGTGTACACCCAAAATCATGGGAGAGAGAAGGTATTTCAGAACTGGCCATCCACCAAGTTTGGGAGGTGGGTGGGGGGGGTGATTCTTTCTGGTTACTGTGTGTGTCCTAAAGCAAAAATATCTTTAAAAAACAGAAGAAATAAAGGCTCTAATAAATTTTCTGCAGAATTTATCATCTTAATAAGACATTGTTGTTATTAAGTAGAAAACTCTTTGAAACCACATAAGTCACAAAATTTGTTGAGGGATAGGAAAGGTATTGCAAGTCATGTTTGTGTTAACCTCAATGTCACACAAAAAAAATTGAAATTAAGCAAATGGTTCATTTGATTGAAATCTGGTAAAAAACAGATAACACTAGCCAAAATGTCAGAATGTCTAGCATCTACAAAAAACCAGACTCGGAGAAAGACACATCTCAAATCTAATTTGTTTCCATTTTTCTTATAAGACGGAAATACTTTGGCAAACCCTTCCTGAACTACTAGGTAAACCTATCAAGATAGAGGGTGCATCCACTTTTTTCTACTTGCCAAAAATTTGGTGACAGATCAGGTTTAAGTGAGCTCAGACACAGGAAACAATGAAAACAGATTGAAAGAATGGAGTCTGTTTACAGAGCACTGTAGACCAACACTCTCAGGATGACAGGTTACAACTTCATGCCAGGCCACACTCTAAGCTTTCTCCAATAAGTAACATCGTTAGGGCTTTGCCTACCCATCTCAGTCAAACTCTATCCTTTCTAGAAGTTGGTCCAAATTTCTGAGCAGCATCCAGTGCTTCAGGAGAAGGTACAATTATCCAAATTTTGTCCACTCTAGGAAGAAAGATCAATAATTACTTTAGGTAAACTGATTTCTTTTTTCCTTTCCCAGGCTCTTCTGCCATTGCTCTGAAGTACTAATACAGTATTCAGGCCATAGGGGTGTTCTTTCAGGTAAGATTCCTATCTGTATAGTATAATTTTCTAACTTCATAATACTTTATTCCCAATAAAATGCTACCATTCACCAGTCCTCCAAACTGCCTAACAGAAATCATTGTCATTGGATTCTGAATTTGAACTCATATAAGATTCTTTTTTTCCCCTTTAGCTTTTTGCCATAGGGTGATTGCGCTGGCTGGAGAGTGACACAAAAGAGGGAGGGGGATGAGAAATCACCCAGCAAGGATGATGGCCATACCACAATTCCTTGTCTTCCATTCTCCTCCTGGAATTTTGGACACAAAAGCACATGCACCTAGAGATTTTCAAACTGCCAGGTCTTGGACTGAAGGAAAGGTTGCTGCCTCCTTCAGCCAAGTGGGAGTTCAAAACCTTAATCACTACACCACCTAATGGCCCCTAGTGGCAGTGAGGAAAGGCTGCTGGATCCACATGCAACTTTGTAGTTTGATTCCCAGATCCAGTGGCTTGAATATTACATTTAGAACATGTTCACATGTGCCCAAAATCCCAAGAGGAAAATGGAGAAGAAGGGATTTTGGCATGGCCACACCCCTGGGGGGTGATTTCTCCTTCCTCCCCACCTACCCTGCCCATCTCTGTATCTCTCAGGCAAGTACTTGAGCACCATAGCAAAAATATTAAAAGAAAAACAGTAACTTACCCAGGAGTGCTAGGAAGGCCAAAGAAATGCAGGAGAGGACCAGAGGCTTCATTTACTTTAGGACACCAAGACACTCCACAAACACAGCTGCCATAGGAACACTCTGTCTGCAAAGACTCCACAGTTATTTCACTGGGAAACTGGGGGCATTCCACTAGAACAGGAGATAGGCTAGTATTACACATGGGTAAACTTAATGAGATACAGAGTAACATCCGTGATATGAAGTGCTAGGTGTTCAAACCCAACACCTGGGCAGGTTCTTCTCTGATGGTCACAAAGAATTAGAAATGTGGACAAAAGGAGAGTACAGTAAGCAAAGTTTATTAGAAAAGAGTCAACGCTTCCAGCTAAGCAAATGGGTATAACCAGGGTGTCAGAATGGACTCTGACAAGAAAAATTTTTAAAATATGTGAAAATTAATTTTCTCTAAGAAAATGCAGAAAAAAACACTTTAAAAAGTGAAGCCAGCACAAGAGTTCTGTGCCACCAGGAGTCTTAAGCTAATCATTGTCGCTGAGTTGGACACTGTGCTCAGGACTATAGCCAGTTTGTCTATTTCTAGCCCATCAACAAGTGCTCATAAATATTTTGAAATATGAAAGAAGAGTTTATTGTTCAAGGTCCTTCCCTCTGCTGCTCTCCAGACCAAGAGACACTGCACTTTTCATTTGGAATGTAGCAATGATATGGATCATGCTACTTTAAGCTGTAATTATATTAAGCAGGCTGCAAGCAGCTTTCTGTCCAAGCAAGAAGCAAGAGCTAATAATTGATTTCTGCTGAGAGTTGTGAATGTATTTTTTATTAAAGGCTTCACTGTACTGACTCCATTTGTCTCCTACCCTCCATTCCATGGACTCCTCACCCTATCTACCTAACCAGAGAGCTTACTCCTCTCTCATCAGGTTTCTGTAGCATAGCTGGAAGCTGAACTTCTGGTCCTCTGACCCCCTGGTTCCTCAACCTGAAGCAGGAGAACCTCCATTGTGAACTCTATATTGGAAACTTGCTTTGAACTTTTTGTGTAAACAAGAGTGATTAACATTCCTGCTGTCTTTACTAAATAACCTGAAACCCCCAACCTTGAGAACTTCCTTAGTGATAAGCTCCTTGTCCCAAGCCATGAAGACCATTAAGATCCCATTGTGTTTTGTCAAAGGTTTGGAAAGTGCCCTTAGTAATTATTAACCTGCTTGACCTGGCTTCTGTAACCGCTTTCCATTTGGATCCCCTCTCTCTTTCTTCCCTGCCCCCTCCTCAATGGTTACCGTTCCTGCCACATCAACGCAAATGTGCTTTTTGTTTTTACAAGCACACTTCTCCCTACACTCGGGGCTGCAGGGTCTTTGAGAGACACAAGAGCTCCCGCAGTCGCTGGTAGTAAAGATTCCTATAACTTGGCTATGACTGGGTGTCCTCTCCTTTCTCACTGATCAAAATATAACAAGCCTACCCCGTGCCCAGCTTGGACTGGATCACCCCATTCTGGAGCTTCTGGAGTCACCGTTGTACACCTGAATGCACACACCCACCTTCTGACAAAGCAGCTACTGAAAGCAAAGCCCAGGCCACCTATTTTCTCACCCCAGACCTGCACACCCGGAAGCTCCGGTCACTCTCCCCACCCCGCCCGGACCAGGGGCTGCACCTTCCTTCCTGCGCCCCTCCTCCTCCACCTGACATCCCCCCTCGTTTCTGTTCCCACCAAGAAATAGGGGCACCTCCCCACTACTAGGGTCTTCAAAACCCTCAACCCCCCTCCTTCACACTCAGACTCACCATCGGACACCGTGTCTGGCAGAGCACAGTCAGCACAGCGGCAGGTTCTCCCCAGCGACCACGCAGAAGGAACTGAGCGCCACAGCCAGAGAGATAATCTGAAAATGCCGCCCTCCTTGGCCTGTGCTGATGACGTCATCGGAGCCGACACTACGTATCCCACAAGGCTCTGCGATCCTGGATTAGGCACAAAAGTGAAGTTTCCTGTGTTTTCACCTGAAATGTTCTAGAGGCCAGAACCTGAAGATCGAGGAACAGTGTCTATCCAGGTGAGTGAGAGACAGGATCCTGGCTCTTTATTAAATCCTGGTTTGACATTACAGGGATAATGGGAAAATTTGTACGTTGGTCACTTGGTCAATGACATTAATAAGTAACTCAATGCTTTTATTGTTCTGATATAGTTATTCCCGTTCTGGACCACCAACTCTCTGGAGTTATGCGATCTAAAGCATGAAAAATAATGTGTTTTAGGTTAAGAAACAAATAATTGCTATGGTAATTCTCTTGCACTCATTAAAATATGTTTATCCTCACCCACTAACTTGATTTTTGAGTGTTCAATGGGTATTACAGTTGGAAAACTATTCTGGTGTATATATTAGATAAGATATTCAAGTACACCTATCCTATAATTCTATATCCCAAGTCTATTTACACTTAAAGTGTCCGATAATTACTTGCCCAAAAGCTCCCGTGTTTTATCTAAGAAATCTTTACTTATTTGGGGTGTGTCTGTGTGTTAGAGATGTATCTGACGTACCTAGTCTTCCTCAGTTCTGTTCACAAACCAGGCTATTTATATAAAATGTATATAACATTTTGTTATCACTGAGTTTCTTTTCAAACAGAGAGCTGCTCATCTTTTTAAAAGTTATTTTATTTTATTTAACTATAATGATGATGATGATGATGATTAATTTGACCAGAGAGAGAAAAAGAGAGAGAGAGAGAGAAAGTGAAAAAGCAAGCCACCAGGTCTGGAACTCCAGCTACACTCAGCCATGTGGGAGTCCATTGCCTTTAACCACCAGGCCACCTGCTGGCCATAAATGCCCATCCTGATTCATCAGGGTTAATGTTAGACTGGAGTGGTGAAATGAGGGATGGTGTAAAAGTTGGTAAAGATTGGAAGTGGTGACTGCAGGGTGCAAGAGACATGATCTTGTTCAAGACCTATGCTTGGTTTTTGTTTTTTTGTGTTATATGCCCTGCCATGTTCAAATTCCTATATCTTCTCTAATGCTGTGTCTTTCAGTGATTCTGTTCTATAAAAACAAAAACCTTAGTCTTGATCCCAAAATACTCTCTCATTTCTAGTTTTGAATCCTTGCCCTCCCTTCCTCCCACCCTTGGATACCAGGTCTCTCTTAAACACATATTGGTACATTATTGGGGGATATTTAAATACAAGATGATTGGCAGGGAACGAGTGGTGTAATCAATTTCTGATATTACTACCTCTAAGATAGTGTTGTTTCCTCTCTTCGTGGGCTTCAGTTTTCTGCATTTTAAAATGGAGACAATAAGGGTCACTAAGTGATGTGGTGGTTAAGGTGCTGGACTCCCACATGACCAAGCACAGTTTGAGTCCTGGACCTGTCAGCTTGCTTTCTCACTTTCCCTTTTTCTCTGGTAAAATTTAAAAGTAATAACAAATAAAATAAGGTAAATAATGCCTACCCCCCAAAAATTAAAATGGAGACAATAATATACATTTGGACATGTAGACCTCACCTTGGGCTCACCTGAGTAATAGACCAAGAGGCAATCTCTACGCTCTTCCTAAGATGGCCAGTTTTCCAGAAATATGGAAAGGAGCCTCAGAGCTGTGTTATTTCCAACATTAACCATGTATTGTGGTTTTCAGTGTTCCAGTTTATCCTTCTTTTGTTAAAATTATTCCTAAGGGAACAATTGGCCTAAGGAGCTAACTCCATGTAGTTAAGGCAGCCAGATCCTACATGGCAGACTGCACAGTACAAGTCCTGGATCTGGCTTTAGAAACACATGGGATGCATATGAAGTCATCGCCAAAATCTCAAAAGGAGGGAGGGCTTGAGGAGATGAGATTGCAGCATGACTCTGGCCCATTTGGAATGTTTTGTCATTTACCCTTTTCTTCTTCTCCTCAGTGAAAGAACATGTCTTTTGGCAAAGTGATAAAGAAAAGAAATATAATTTATTTCAGTAATGAAATAAATGAAATCCTGACAGAATGGAGAAATGTGGGAGGGATTGAAGCATGATGAAGCTCCCTTGGGAAGTGTTTCTCTCTTCCTCAGTCTCTGGTGATCATATGGACCCTAAAAGTAACAAAACGTATTCTGTTATTTCAACAATAGGGATGAACTTAGAGGACATTATGCTGATTGAAATAACTCAGGCACACAAAGACATATACCTTGCCGTCTTGCATGTAAGTAGAGTATTAAAAACTAAAATTCACAGGCAGAGAATAATATGACAGCTAGTACAGATTGAGGATAGCCAGATTTTAAAAATGTTGGTCAAGAAAGCAGCTGATGGTGTAATGGTTAGGTCACTGGGCTCTCAGGTAGACTGCAAATTGAGTTCCACACCCAGTGGCTTAAAACTCATGCCAGGCACATGTGTGTGTTTTCCCAAAATTCTGAGAGGAGAAAGAAGGAGAAGGAATTGCAGTGTGATCATCCTCATGGGGATGCTTTCTTGATTTGTGTCTGTCTGTTTGTGTCTCTCCAGTGAGCACATGTGCCCAGAAGCAAAAATCTCTCTAAAAAATAAATTAAATTAAAATTAAAATGTTGGTCAAAATAGCATAGCATTTAAAATAGACAAGAGGAATGAGTTCAAAGGTTCTAATATACATCATATCAGTGCAATTTATTATATCATATTGTATACCTGAAAAATTCTGAGAGTAGGTATTATGTTCTCACCCTAGAAACAAGTTGTGAGGTAATACATATGTTGCTTTTAGAAATTATTTTATTTTATTTTATTTAGTATGATTTTTTTAATTTTGACCAAATCGAGAGAGGGAAAGTGAGAAAGCAAGTCACCAAGTCTGGAACTTGAACTGCAGTCAGCCATGTGAGAGTACAACAACTTAACCACCATACCACCTGCTGGTCCTGGTATTACATGTTAAATGGCTCAATTTGACCATCCCCAAAGTTAACATTAGTTAAAATATCTTTCTGCATATCATATTTTTATAAAAATACTACAAAAATGAGTGGGTAAATAAGTCATGAAATTTAAAAAAGAAATATTTTCTAGGGACAGCGGTTAGTGTAATGCTATGTTGCTGAACTCCTATGTAGTCGACAGTGGTTCAAGTCCCAGACCCAGTGGGTTAAACTCAAGCTGGGCATGTTTGTGTGTGCATGCCCAAGATCCTGAGAGGAGAATGGAAGAGAAAGGATTGCGACGTGGCCATCCCCCGGGGGTGACTTCTCACTTTCTGTCTCTCTGTCTCTCTCTGTCTTTCTGGCAAGCACACATGCCCTATAGCAAAACCTCTTCAAAAAAAAAAAAAGAAAAAGAAAAAAAATATTTTCTATAAAGACCAGTAAGTGAAAAAAATATAACAAGAGATAAATGCTGGGTCAAGAATAGAGTTCTTTATACTTATTACATATTAAAGCATATAACGAATACTTGACACTTAAATTATCAGTGGACAGAGAAGATGATATCATTCTTAGGAGTATGTGGATTAATTTTGTGGAGCATTGTAATTTAAGGATAATCTAATCTTCTCTGGAAGGTATCCTACTTCTTTGTAAGATATAAGGCTCATTTTTGCCATGATGGTATTGCAGACTTGAGAGTAAGATTGGACATAGCGATGATATGCCTTCTCTACACTAGTGAGAAAGCCACCACTGACTAATATTATTCCTTCCCCTCATTGCTAAGGCATATACAGAATTAGTTATTGTGGATTTTTTATCTTTACTTTTTTTATTTAGAGAGTTTTTTTGCTATAGGGCACATGCAATTTCCAAAGAGACAAAGTGAAAAATCACCCCCTAAGGGGGAAGGCCACACCACAATCCTTTCTCCATTTTCCTCCATTCTAGGATTTTTGGCATGCATGCACAAGTACTCAGCATGAGTTTTAAACTTCAGGGTCCAGGGCTCAAACCATGGTCAGTCATGTGGGAGTCCAGTGCCTTAAATAGTATGCCACCTTCTTGTCCAACTTTTGTATATTTTAACACCATTTTTAAAAACGTACAAATTATAAGAGCACTTGTGTGATACAGATATTTTGACCTCTCTTAGTCACAAAATTGCAAATCTTGTTGTCTCAGGATGGGGTGGTCCCCAAAGCCTTACCTGGCTATTATAAAATCATAAAGTCTAGGGGGAGGAAAACACTGCAAAACATGTTTTTCACAAATTGTTTTTACCAAAATGGAAGGTGACAGGTGCAGAGCCCCTGGATGGGACTTAAGTGAAACAATAAAAAGACAAGGAAACCAATGCTGTTCAGATAAAGCACAAGGCTCAGCACCATGGATCCTGTAGAAATGCCTTTTTAAAAGTTCTAGTTATTGTCCCTGTCTGTCATGCATGTCTGGAACATATTTTGTACAGGTTGAAGGCAGACCGTGGAAGTGAGAATCCTCTGTGTTCTCCACAGTGTCGACTCTCCCAGCAGAGGGCTGAGCCTGCAGACACAATCCAGTTCCATCTCCTTCTCAGCTCATACACAAAAGGCTTTTTATCTGTGTTGGGCCAGCTCAGACATGTCATTACCTTTGATTAGTCTCTTGCTGCTTCTGCAGCCTTTACAAACAGCATGTCAGATGACACATATGAGCTGTCGTAGATATCTGAAGCCAAGTGTCTACAAGGATGGGGACCTGGTACTGCGTGGGTTTTTCCCTCTTCATACCATGGAAGAGGAAGAAACTGTGAGCCAACTACATTTTCTGATGAGGCCACCTCAAGTAGTGTCAAGACCTCAGTAAGTTGTTGGTTATATGTATGTGTAAATGTGTTCATACCTGTGTAATAATGTAGTTGGTATATGTGTGTGTGTGTGTGTGTGTGTGTGTGTGTCTGTGTGGCTAATCCCACTGAGAATAATCAAGTGTACACTGAAATGAAAGAAGAGCACAGTTGTGAACTCAGGATGCCTTGTTATTCTTTTATTATCTTTCTTATTCTCATGTTTAGTGTTTCTCCATTTCTTTCAAGACAGAAGAGAGAATTAATATAGCTTGTTGCCCACTCCATCAGCACTATCTTCATATTCAGTCTTTGGAAGGCTCAGAATGAGTAAGATTGTTGGTACCTTAGCACTTTTGTCAACAAGATCCATATTTTGAGGCCTGAATGCATATTGTAACACTAAGCACCTGACATAAAGTTAATGTTAGAATCAAGATGCTAACTCTGGGTGCTTGCAGTTGATGGGGGGATGATAGAAGTGCTCTCTGTAGAGAAGTCATGGGTATCTAAAGGCCACCACTATAAACCAGGATAGATAGCCACACTGCAATCTCTTCTCTATTATTCTATCAGAATTTGGGGCATGCATGCATATGTTTATGTCATAATTTTCAAGCTTCCAGGCCTGAGATATGTACCATGGTCAGCCATGTGGTAATATAGACCCTTAACGACCATGCCACCTCCTGGTCCTTCCATGATATCTTTTATAGCACAATTACTAAAGGTTCCTTTAAAGTCTTAAAATACAAATAGGAAATGTGGCCATGAGATTTTGCAGTAGTTCAAGAATATTAGGTTCAAATTTGAACATAATCAAGATAAGTAAAAATTTATACCCAAAGAGGAAGGTGGGAGTAATTGGATAGAAAATTACTAAATAGTAACATTACAGATAATAGAGATTCTGGCCAAATCTACTTGTATGGATTATATACAAGTTTGCAGATAGGCATGGGATAACTTTCAGAAGTCTGATTAAAGCTTTATCTAGAACAAACCAGCAAGTGGAATAGTGGCCGAGGCATTATACTCTGATGCCTCATGATTCTAGTTGCAGTCCCAGATGCTTGAATCTCACTTTTTGTGCTCCAGACAGTGACTGGCTTCAGCCTGATTTTAGACCAGCCAATGGGGAATCATAAATTCCTCTGAACTAGTAATGGGGGCATAGCAAACATTCACCAGACCACAGAAAGCAAAACCACAGTAACTGCTTTATGCCAAGTTCATCTCCTATCTACCTAGTGTGAGGTCTAGCTCCTAACTCATCACAGAGCTTAAGGCAACTGGTTCCCCCATGGCTGAATACATGGTTTGTGTCCTGAATTGAGTTGTTTGAAAAACATGAGAGGTGGGGGTATGGCTGCATGTTCAATAATCCCAAGAACAGAATGGAGGAGAAAGAATAATGGCATGACCTTCTCATCAGCAGATTAATTTTCTATTTCTCTCTTTCTGTTTCACTCTGGTGAGTGCACACACCCTATTGGGAAAAAAGAAACAATAAAACATAAGAATCAATTAGGAAAAAATAGAGTTCTGATTGCAAAGAATTTTTAGTCTAACATGTTTTATTTACTAATCTGGGAACCAGTAGATAGTGGAGCAGTTAAGTCACTGAACTTCCACTTGGCTGATCACAGTTTGAGTCCTGAATCTGGTGGCTTCGAATTATGCTGGGCACATGTAATGTGGCCCCAAAATCTCAAAAAGAAAATGAAGGGGAAGGGATTTCATCATACCTTCTTGGAGGTGATTTCTCACTTTTCCTCTCACTGTGTCTCTCTCTCTAAGGTAAGTGTACACAGTCTATGACAACAACCTTTCAAAAAAGAATAAAAAATACTTTGAATGTTTAAATTAAGGGTGAGATTTAAGAAATTAACACCAGGATAATTACACAGAGAATAGAGAAAAAATTAAAGGCTATATATAACATTAATTTAATAACCAACAAATGAGCTACCTTTAAAACTCAAACATAGTTTTAGAAAATATTCTTTTAAAAGCTGAGAATTTCCAAGGGAAAAATGAACAATTATGAAGACCAATTAACTACAGAGAAAAATGTTTTTACAAATTTGTAAAAAGACTTGATGTTGCTAATAATTGACTAGGAGATTTGAATTAAATGTTTAATTTTGGACAAAAACATATTTAACAACAGTTTTTTTAGTTAACATAATAGTGTATAAAATATAGAAAAGGCCACCTAAAAGTACCTAAAATGTGCAAAGTGGTTGAAAAACTGGCAGGCCAGATACCATTTATACTTTCTCTATTTCTTTAAACAATTGTTTATTTAATATTACTTATCATCATTATTGTTTTGTTTTTCATTTGCAACAGGCATTTGTGCTCACTAGAGAGACAGAGAAGAGTGGGGAGAAAGTAAGAAATTAAGCCACCAGTGGGACTTGAACTGTGGTCGACCATGTATGAGTCCAGCACCTTAAACACCATGCTACCTGCTGGCCCTGCCAGGTGCTATTTAAATGTTCCAGAGCATAGGGAAATTAAGAAATGCTTCAATCATAGTTTCTGGAAGTAAAGGGAAACAAGGTGACATGTGGAATACCCCAATTCTAGAAGGGTTATAAAGGAGAGTGTATGCCTGGTGAATGTAACTTATAATTGAGTAGTATTCATTCTAATACTGCCAAAAGACAATACTAAAGTTCTCATCACAGAAAATGTGAAATATTTCAGGTGATATATGTGGTAACGGTCTCTGTCCTATTGTTCATGTTATATTTAAAAATCCTAAAACTTTGTATTTTATAAATACACATATGTGTAATTTGTCTATACATGAATTTTTAAATGTATGAATATAGTGAATGTGTGCACTTTTTAGTTATATTCTTAAAAGATATTTGTTATCCTCTCCATACATTAATGATCCTCTTTTAAAATCTCCTCTGTTCAGACAACAGTGTCATCATCCAGTTAAACGACACCTCATCTCACTCACAAGGCCTTGAAAGCCTCTCTTCATTGTTTGGACACAATTTGCTTCAGCAGAGGGGAAAAAAACATTCCAAGGTTTTCTGGAGCCCTGGAACATTATTAACACCAGCTCTGTGTACCAGTGCAGGGGAATCTCTGAACAGGAGCCTGGGCCTATAACTTTATGTCTTGTGGCTTGCCTGAAGAATTTATGCTGAATCACATGACTATATTTCTTAATGCTGTCCCTTCTGTTTAGGTACCAATGGAAGAACTACCAATTTGTATTGGCCTTTCACTTTGCCATTGAGCAGATCAATAAGAGCCCCCAGTTGCTCCCCAACCTTTCTCTGGGTTATGATTTCTACAATGCATTTCCCAGTGACAAAAGAACTTTAGAAAGTTCTCTATTTTTGCTCACTGGAGGGACTTAGTCCCTACCAAACTACAACTGCCAGACACAGAAACAACCTGTTGCTATCATTGCAGGAAACATGCCAACATTTTCAGCCCAAGTTGGAACCCTATTGGAGCTCTACAAAAGTCCACAGGTAAGTGGGTTGTCAGGTTAAGGAATGAGAATTGGATAGCTCCTAATGCAGTCCTCTCACATCTGAGCAAATAAAACATGAAAGCTGGGTTTACATACCCCTAGGGGCCCTCAGCACTTCTCTTGGTTGTTTGAACACAATTTGCTTAAACAGAGAGAAAAAGGCACAGGTTCTTTCTGGATCATGAGATTATTAACAGTACAAGGATGAGAAAAAAAGAGCAGTGGTTGGCCAGCTGGTGATATGGTGGTTAATGTGCCTGGATCTGACTTAGTTGACTGCATAGTTTAAGTCTTGATCCTGTTATCCTGAAGAACACACTGAACATATGTGCTTGTATGCCCAAAATTTCAACATAGAAGGGATATTGGCATGACCATCCCTTATGAGGGGTGATTTATCACTCTCTATCTCACTGTGTCAAGCACACATAATTTAATTTGCCTCTGACAAATTAAAAATAAAAAAGAAGTAAAAACTGGTAAGTTCCACCCATATTACTTTCCATAGCTATGACATCCAACCCTCACTGAGGGAATATTGATGGTTCTCTTAAAGACACCTCCTAAAAAGTGCACACAACATAGGGACCAGCAGTTAGTGTAATGGCTATGTTGCTGGACTCCCATGTAGTCAACTGTGGTTCGAGTCCCAGACCCAGTGGCTTAAATTCACACCGGGCGCATGTGCGTGTGTGCCCAAGATCCCGAGAGGAGAATGGTGGAGAAGGTATTGTGGCATGGCCATCCCCCCTGGGGGTGATTTCTCGCTTTCTGTCTCTCTGTCTCTCTTTGTCTTTCTGGCGAGCACACTCACCCTATAGCAAAAACCTCTCCAAAAAAAAAAAAAAAAAAAAAAAAAAAGTGCATACAACATAGGGAACCACACCATCTTAGGACAGGACAATATTACGGGGCATTCAGAGGACAATTAGACACAAAAATATAAAAACCTTTGTATTTATTATCACTTTGGACAAAGAAATAATATTCCAGCACTGGAAATCCTCCAAACTCTCTATGGCTCAGTTCCCCCAGCTGAGTTTTACCAATTCCCTCTGCTCTTCCTCATGTCCATGGAGGTGGACCCCTTGAAAGCACTTTCAGTTACTCTCAGCATGACAATTCTCCACCTCAGAGATTCTTCCAGGGATATTGTCTAATAAAAGTTTCAGGAGACATTCCTGGTAAACAACATTAACATAAGATAAATATGTTGTTGAAAAAATTTATTTAAAAAATATCATAGAGGCTATATGGTTGTATTTTAAAGACAATATAGTTTATGCTGTTTTAATAAGATACAGTATGAAAAACTCAATACATAATTTTTTCTCAGAGTTTATTTTTCTCTTGGCATCTAGGTAAGGAAGCCTCTGATCCCATGTCACATGGGCCCAGGATGGCATAATCACCAACATCTTGTTGCACCATTTTTATAATGTTTATGAATACCTCAGTTCCCTAGACAATAAAGCATATATTGAACCTTATAGTTCTTTCCTGCTTTGGTCTGGAACTGATATTGTTATCTGTACTAGTCACATGTCGTTTCTCAAAAAAAAATGGGATTGAAAATAGTCTCCTAATGGTTATATTGACAGAATAAAATCATTTCCACAGCATGCAATCTCTTCACTCAATATTCCACTCTATTATCTTAACAGGTAGAGGATTATCTCCTCCCCATTTAAGTGAAAAAATTTTTTAAAAATCACACTGTCAGAATCTGGTTAATCAGGTTATTTATTTATTCATTTTTTTAGATTCCAAAATTCTGTATTTTTCAAAATAAAGATCACACGTTTTTTAGAGACAGTATTTAAAGATTGCAGAAAATAGTTGCCTAGGCATAAGCATATACAGACTTGTTAATTATACACATATGGTTACAAGTGTGCTTGCAAAAATGTTTATTGGAAATATACACAAGGTTCTGGACATGTTCATCATGTAGCATTACAAATTTATATTAAAACTATAAAAATTGGCAATATCCTAAATTCACTTACAAGTAGATAAAATGCAAAATACAGTACATCTTCTTTACAAAAAGGAGGGACAATTCACACTTTCCAAAGTGAGGGGTCTGATTGCAAGAACTAGGGCAGAGTGAAATGTTTCCACGCCCTTTTGACTGTCACCAAATAAGCAAGACATTTTCTTTTTTGGTATTAAAAAACAAAAACAAGGGAACCGGCAGTTAGCATAATGGCTATGTCGCTGGACTCCCACGTAGTCGACCGCGGTTCGCGTCTCGGACCCGGTGGCTTACAACTCACGCCGGGCGCCTGTGCGTGCGTGCCCAAGATCCCGAGAGGCGAATGGAGGAGAAGGGATTGTGGCGTGACCATCCCCCCTGGGGGGTGATTTCTCGCTTTCTGTCTCTCTGTCTCTCTCTGTCCGGCGAGCGCACGCGCCCTATAGCGAAAAACCTCTCCAAAAAAAAAAAAAAAAACACAAGTGTGTGAAGTGAACCATTTGAATACCATTTAGAAAGTTCCCACTGGCCTCACTGGCTCACTGACAAATCCAACCACCACCCAGAAATTCTCTAGTTCATTCTGTGATGGGTAAATGGAGAGTCTGCTTCAGGACTCCTCCCTCCTCCAGAAACAGAATCACGTCCCTGCATGGATAAGCTGTTGTAAAATTAATTTTATTACACATAACATGTACTAATTATTTTTTAATCAACTGATGTCCTGCAGTTTTATGGTGTACATACAGGACACTCGTCCATAGTGACCAAAGTTCTTGGGCTTGGGAGGTCACATATTTTGCTAAATGTTGTATCTATATTCCACATGCAGAAACTTCTAGGAGGTTAGTTTTACAAACCAAAAAAATCAAAACAATAAAAAAAAGTGTTTTTAACTCATTTGCCTTACTGGCAAGTTTTGCAAATAACCCCTCCCACCTAATTTTAGTAAAAAATGAAAACAAACAGAAAAACCTGAGTAGTTTGAATTTTTGTTGTGACCCCAAACTGGCATTTAACGTTGTTTATATTAAAAAAAAGAATAGGGACTTTTTTTTGTTTTGTTTTGTTTTGTTTTAAATTCAGGTCACATATGGTCCTTTTGATCTCATCCTAACTGATAAAGAGCAATTTTCATCAGTTTATAAGATGGCCACCAAGGACAGCTCTCTGACTCATGGAATCATCTACTTGTTGCTGCATTTTGGCTGGACGTGGGTGGCACTCTATGGATCTGATGATATGCAAGGGGAGCAATTTCTTCAGAATCTGAAGGAAAAGATGATAGAAAAGGATATCTGCGTGGCCTTTACAGAAAAGCTCCCTGCCACAAAAGATGTCTTTTTAGATCGTGACTTCAATGTTGAGATAAAGATCAGAGTTTCATCTGCAAATGTGTATATAATACATGGTGATGAAGGGAGTGTCTGGAACCTGGGATTAGAAGCAAACTTCTATTTAATTTCAGGAAAGGTATGGATCATGAGAAATCTCCACTCCTCAGCATGGAAAACTATTTTGCCCAATATACATCACATGCCATACTTTTTCCACGGAAGCCTCTTATTTTCAAACCAGAAAAGGAATATTCCTGGCTTTAAACAATTTCTCAAGACAGTAAACCCTTTCCAATACCCAGAAGATTTTTATTTCAGTAAACTCTGGCTTTACTTTTTTAATTGTTCACTTACTGGGTCACTATGTAGCAAACTTGGAGACTGCCGACCAAATTCTTCCATAGAGTTGCTACCACCTAATTTTATTTATTTATTTTTTTTTTTTGGAGAGGTTTTCGCTATAGGGCGCGAGTGCTCACCAGACAGAGAGAGACATAGAGACAGAAAGCAAGAAATCACCCCCCAGGGGGGATGGTCACACTGCAGTCCCTTCTCCTCCATTCTCCTCTCGGGATCTTGGGCACGCATGCACACGCGCCCGGCATGAGTTTTAAGCCACCGGGTCCGGGACGCAAACCGCGGTCGACTACGTGGGAGTCCAGCGACATAGCCATTACGCTAACTGCTGGTTCCCCGCTACCACCTAATTTTGACATGACGATAATTTCTGACTCCAGCTTTTTTATCTATCATGCTGTGCATGTGGTGGCCCAAGTTCTTTATAAGATGCTTCTGCAAAAAGTAGACATGAGATCTGCAGGAGATGCAGACCAGCATATTCTTCCTTGGCAGGTAAATATCCTTCACAAGAACCTGATGATATTTGGAAGTTTCATCTTTTTTCACTTTTAAAAAAGTATTTCTACCATAAGTCATGTGCTCTCACCAGAGAGAGACACAGAGAGAGAAATTGAAACCCCTCCCCAGAAAGTACGGCCAAAGCACAGTCCCTTCTCCTCCATTCTTCTCCTCTGATTTGGGCTCCAGGCATCCACTTATGTCTGGCATGATTTTTTTTGAAGAGGTTTTTTTGCTATATGACACGTGCACTCGCCAGACAGACAGAGAGAGACAGAGAGATAGAAAGCGAGAAATCACCCCCCAGAGGGGATGGCCATGCCGCGATCCCTTCTCCTCCATTCTCCTCTCGGGATTTTGGGCACGCACCCACACGAGCCTGGTGTGAGTTTTAAGCCACCGGGTCTGGGACGTGAACCGCGATCAACTACATGGGAGTCCAGCAACATAGCCATTACGCTAGCTGCTGGTCCCTGATTTTTAACTTTACATGTCTGAGATTCAAATCACAGTCAGTCATGTGGGAGTCCGCCTTAACAATCACATCACCTTTGGCCCCTGAATTTTTTTTTCTTTTTCTTTTTTTTTTTTTTTTTAAGATTTTCCCTTTAGGGCAAGTGTGTTCACCAGAAAGGAGAGAGACAGAGAGAAAAAACATGACAAATCACCTTCTAGGGAGATGGCATCCTTTCTCCTCTATTCTCCTCTCAGGATTTTGGGCATGCACACACACACACCTTGCATGATTTTCAAGCCACTGGATCCAGAATTCAAATTGTGGTAGGTCATGTAGAAACCCAGTCACCCGAACCACCAAGCTATTTGTTTATGTATATTTTTTGTGGTACTGAGAAAGATTATATTTAGAGACTAAACCCTTTTCTCTAAAGGGAGTTCTCCATTAGTTGTACATAATTGATCCACTCTGTGTGTTCTCTGTGAATTGTCCATGGAGGTTGGCTTCTTCCCATCACCCTCTTTCTCTTCTCTGTCACCTGGACTTTGCTATATCTTCCCCTGTCCTTGAATTCATAAAATGATGCGAGGAATAATTATGGAAAGTCATTATAATATAACCTTAACATAACTTAGAATGAACACAATAAAAGTGGATAAAATACTGGAAGAAATGTTAGAATATACTAAAATCAGAATGACCACTTGAGGACCATCTGAGCAGATATGTTCTTTCACTGGCCTGGATGACTTTCAGGTGGCTATAGTTATTTATTGTGCCTGTCTTAATCATAACAGCATTAATTAATTTTAATTTTCCTTACACTGTGTTAACAAATCATGGACGAAGAAACAGTGATCTATTTTAAAATCTGGAACTACTTTTGATGCATATAGTTTCAGGATATTATACTAGGTTTATAAATCAGTTTATATTTTAAAATAAACACTAAATCATGGAACAAGCAGGTGGTATCATGGTTAAGACACTGGACTCTCACATGGTTACCTGTGTTTTGAATCCTGGGCCTGGTGACTGGCTTTATCACTTTCCTTCTCTCTTTGGTGCATACACATGTCCTATAGAAAACCTAAAAATAATGATAATAATTAATAAAATAAAATAAATAATTTTAAAAACAAATTGTAAATTTATAAATCATGTGTAAAGCATCTTTATCAAAAAACAATACATTAGACAATTTTGTTGAGAAAAACAAGTAAATATACATACATAAAGATAAAGATCAGAAAGTTAGTTTCCATTTGATTTCTTTATTTTGTGTAATTTTAATTTTTTTAGATTTTTAAAATTTCATTTTCTTTTATACATTCAGTTATGTTACTTAACTTACAAAATGAATATACCAACATGAAAATTTCTCCCTAGTCCAGTTGATAAAACTATAAAATTATTTTCAACAGATAACATGACATTTCTTTACTTGTACTAACAGTAACAACATTTGATTTTCTGTTTGAGCAAGTTTGAAGTTGACTCTTAGAAAAGCAAGTAGTTTTGTCAAAATGGTTACCTAGATATGGTAAAGATGAGAATGCTTCTATTCTAAAAATTTAAAGACTGAAAGAACAGTTATATAAACAATAAAAATTAATTTTTCCCTGCAAAAGAATGTCATAAATTCAAAAATAAGAGACTAACATGCTTTATTAAAAATCTCCTTATGGAAGCCTGCAAATGGTATGATGGTTAAGTCTCTGGACTCCCTGAGGGGAAACTGCAGTTTGAGTCCAAGACCTGGCAACTTGCTTTCTCACTTTCCTTTTCTCTCTCTCTCTCTCTCTCACTCTCTCTCTCTCTCTCTCTCTCTCTCTCTCTCTCTCTGTCTTTCTCTCATAAGCACCCATGCCCTATAGCAAATTAAAAATAATGATTTTTTTTTTTGGAGAGGTTTTTGCTATAGGGCGTGTGCACTCGCCAGACAGACAGAGAGAGACATAGAGACAGAAAGTGAGAAATCACCCCCCAAGGGGTATGGTCACGCCACAATCCCTTCTCCTCCATTCTCCTCTCAGGATCTTGGGCACGCACGCACACATGCCCGGCGTGAGTTTTAAGCCACCGGGTCTGGGACGCAAACCGCGGTCAACTACGTGGGAGTCCAGCGACATAGCCATTATGCTAACTGCTGGTTCCCTAAAAATAATGATTATACATAAAATTAAATAAATGTTCAAAAATATCTCTTTTGTGGGATGGATCCATGTTCTATTGAATAGGCAGCTACATTCTGCATGGCCCAAGTCCCAGACCTGCAGACCTGAAAAATATTCCAAGTCTGTGTGCATGCATGCATTTTCGAAATCCCAAAAAAAGGAGAAATGAAGAAGTGATTGCAGCTCATTCCCCATGGGGGCACTTCTTTTCTCTTCTCTTCAGTGTTTCTGTCTGTCTCTGGGAAAGGTACATGCCCACTAGGACTAAAAATATCTTTAGGATTTAAAAGTTTGGGGACAGCAGATGGCATAATGGTTATGTCACTGGACTCCCATGTAGTTGACCATGGTTCAAGTCTCAGACCTGGTGGCTTAAAACTCAGGCTAAGGGCATGTGCTTGCATGCCCCAAATCCCAAGAGGAGAATGGAAAAGAAGGGATTGTGGCATAGCCATACCCCTGGAGGTGATTTCTCAGTTTCTGTCTCTTTGTTTCTCTCTGTCTTTCTGGCAAGTACACAAGCCTATGGCAAAATTCTCTCTAAATGAAAAAGAATTTAAAAGTTTTAAATTTATATATTTGTTACAAATTGTTTCTTTTTATGTCACATGACAATAACACTTTTACCAAGAGAAGTCCAAAATAAAGAACAAAACAAGCTTGATTTAAAAAAAAAAAAAAAAAAAAACTTTTATTTATTTATTTATTTATTTATTTATTTATTTATTTATTTTGGAGAGGTTTTTGCTATAGGGCGCGTGCGCTCGCCAGACAGACAGAGAGAGACAGAGAGATAGAAAGCGAGAAATTACCCCCCCAGGGGGGATGGCCATGCCACAATCCCTTCTCCTCCATTCTCCTCCTGGGATCTTGGGCACGCACGCACACGCGCCCGGCATGAGTTTTAGCCACTGGGTCTGGGACTCGAACCGCGGTCGACTATGTGGGAGTCCAGCGACATAGCCATTACGCTAACTGCTGGTCCCCAAAAAACACTTTTATTGAGGTGCAAATAGTATCCAAAAATTACACATATTTAATGTACTGTTTTGAATAACCTTGAAGAACTGTATGTCTTTATACTACCCTGACCATTATCAAGAATCTAAAGGTTTTTAAACATAGTGCCTTTTGAAATTTTTTTCTACTGTTAGGAACCAGCAGTTAGTGTAATGGCTATGTCGCTGGACTCCCACGTAGTCGACCGCGGTTCGTGTCCTGGACCCGGTGGCTTAAAACCCATGCCAGGCGCGTGTGCGTGAGTGCCCAAGATCCTGAGAGGAGAATGGAGGAGAAGGGATTGTGGCGTGACCATCCCCCCTGGGGGTTGATTTCTCGCTTTCTGTCTCTATGTCTCTCTCTGTCTGGCGAGCGCACACACCCTATAGCGAAAACCTCTGAAAAAAAAATTTTTTTTTCTACTGTGGACCAGCAGGTGGTATAGTGGTCACAGTGTGAGACGCCCTCATAGCTGACTGGTTCAAGTTTGTAACTTGATGGCTTGCCTTCTCAATTTCCCTCTTTCTCTATGGTCAATTGTTTTTAAATAGCAATAATTAAATTAAATAAATAATTCTTAATTTTTTTCTACATGTTAATTTATTAGGGCAAGACAGAGAGGGGAAGTGAGAAATTACCACCCATGGGAAAAAGTCATGATCAAATTTTTTTCCATCTCTGTTTTTATATGGAATATGGGAAATGAACATACATGTGCCCAGGGTTTTGTTTTCTTTTTTAAATAAATATTATATTTTACTTATTATTAACTTTAAATTTTATCAGAGAGACACAGAGAAAAAGAGAAAGAGAGTCAGAAAGCAAGTCATCAAGTCCAAAACATAAACTATAGTCAGCCATGTGGAAATTCAGTGCCTTAACCACCAAGTCAACTGCTGGCCACATCTAGTGTGTTTTGTAAGCTGCAGATACAGGACTCAAGATGCTGGGTTAGTGGTGTGTGATTCAGCCAACTTAATCACACCACTCACTGGCTGGACCCATGTGTGCCCTTTATAAATGACCAAGTTTAGGCTTTAATTAGTCCAAGTCTGATTTTATTAGTCTGAGTTTTACAAAAGTCCATGTACAAATCAGTCTCTGAGAAACCTCCTAGAATTCTTCTTATGAGTTACAACTACTCCTCTATTGTTTTTAGGAAGAAAAAAGAGAGTGCATCTCACATGACCCCAGAACTGGTGACCACTCAATCCACATTGAGCTGCTACAAAAAAGGGTAGAAATGTTGAAATAGAAGGATTATTTGATAGATATAGACTATCCAACTCTACATTAAATGCAGTCCTAATTTGTAAATCCTGCCTTTAATCCAGCTTCATTCATTTCTGAGAAAAAGCCAATTGACAAACAACATTGGGCACATGCCCCTTGGTGAAACAAGAAAAATGATACAGTATGATATCCACAATCTTGTGAGATTTTCTAATGACAGTTGGCTGTTTGTTAAAGTTGGAGATTTTATCTACAGGAGCACCCATGATCAAGGCTTTGTCATCAATGAAGAGATGATAAATTGGCCTGCTACTTTCAAGGAGGTATTGTATCATTTCAATGTTAAATATACACAGAGGTTTCTGAATGGAGTCCTAAAAAGAAATTGTGTGACTACCCTTTTTTGTGCTCTTTTGTTTTTGTTTTCCAATATTTTAAATGTTTTATTCTTTTTATCACTTAATCACTATATCTCTTTACAGTGTACAACATGGCTTTTCCCAGCATGAGGACAGTGCATATCAGACAAGACAAAGACATTACCATATACATTATCATCAGCAAATAGCTTTTTATTTTTGTGTCAATTTTATGTACTTCTTTTCCTCTGTTTCCCTCCCTCCCCTAATACCCACCCTCATATTATCCCTATCCTTACTATCTGTCTGTAGTATGTACAGTTGCACTCCATTCTACTATGCTTTCCAATCTTTCCATTTCTACTATAGAGTGCAGACATTCATGTATTTTATTTACTTTAATTTCTTTTATATATTCAATAACTGTACCTCACTCAGTTTGTAAAGTGAATTTTCCAACATAAATACATTTCACACCAATCTAGTTGGGGATAATGTACATATTATCATCAACAGATATTAATCCATTTCTGGGTCACATAAATGTCTCACCTCTCTATTTTTCTCCTTAATTTCTTTCCTCATATTCTGCTCCTTCTCCTACCCCTTTTCCACATTAATTCAGCATTCAATTTGCTTTTCGTGGTGCCAGCAGGTGGAATAGTGGTGAAGAAGCTGGGTTCTCAAATGACCAACCATGGTTTGTGTCCTGGATCTGGTGATTTGAAAATTACACATGTGTTTGTGCATGCATGCCCAAAATCCTGAGGGGAGGAAAAAGGAGTACAGCATAACCAATCTCCTGTGAATTAATTTCTCACTTATTGTTTTTTCTGTTTCTATCTGTCTGGTGAAAGCAAATGGGCTATGGATGACCCTTAAAGAAAATTGAATTAAACTTTTACCTCAGTGAAAATACAAATTATTTCTTAAAATCTGCCTTTTACATTCTGACTTTATATGATGTGACTTAGATTACATACATTCTTACTATAGAAAAACATGTTTTTTTATGCGGATTTGTTTTCTTATGTTTGTTCAAGCACCAGTCCATTTAAAATCAATGCAATAATGCAGACCCGGCGGCCATGCACAAGCCTGGGGGCCACATGTAGGCCCATCAGCCATGCCCGGCCCCGGCGGCCACTCGCAGGCCCGGGACTACACGCAGGCCCAGCAGCCCCATGCGGGCCCCGAGCGCATGGATACTGGCTGGATCCAGTGCCCTCCCCCTCGCCCGCCCAGCCAGAGAAAGGAAGGGCAGCGACCTTGGTCGGTGTGCGGTGCCCGCCCGCTGCAGCGCCGGGGAGGCAGTAGGGGCTGGGCCGTCCGGGCCCTGGCACGCGGGGCAGAGCCGCGGCCATGGCGCGCGAAGGTAGACCCCAGCCACGGCACGCGGGGTAGACCCCGGCCACGGCACGTGGGGCAAACCCCGGCCACGGCACTCGGGGGCAAAGCCCCGGCCACGGCACACAGGGCAGACCCCGGCCACGGCACGTGGGGGCAGAGCCCCGGCTGGGCCGGCTCTCCAGCCAAGGCACGCAGAGCGGAGCCCCAGCCGCAGGGCAGAGCCCTGGCCTGGCTGGCCCTCCGGCCAAGGCACGCGGAGCAGAGCCCTGGCCACAGCCCGCAGGGCAGACCCCGGCCACGGCACGCGGGGGTAGAGCCCCGGCGCGCAGGGCAGAGCCCTGGGCCTGGTGCGCGTGGGCAGAACCCTGGCCACGGGGCGCGGAACAGACCCCGGCCACGGCGCGCGGGGGCAGACCCCAGCGACGGTGCGCGGGGGCAGACCCTGGCCACGGCCCGCGGGGGCACGGCCCGCGGGGGCAGAGCCCCGGCTAGGCCGTCTCTCCGGCCAAGGCCGGGTCTGCACCCCCGCGTGGCCACCGGCCGCCGGCGGCGGGCTGAGACCCAGCACAGGGATCAAGTACCTACAGCTATGGGCAGCAGAGGGAGTATTTCGCTGTCTCGGACCAATTGAGAGGTGTATTGTGTGGGAGGAATTTCTCTGCCTATGGTCAGTGAGAAGAGGATGGTTACCAGCTCTGCATTACCTTAGGGAAAAACAAGAACTACTCTACCATTCTTAAGGAAATCAGACACCCGAGGATGATTCACGCTGCAGATCCCCACAGTGCCATTCCAGGTGACTGTGGGATGACTGCTGTGCCGCATCAGCTGATAGCCGTCTCAGCTTTCCAGAGCCGCGTCCCTGAAACTGTGTTCCATGGAGACTCACATACATTTACGGGGCTGCACGAGACTCACCCTTGGTCCAGCCCTGAGTGAAGTCTACGTTCCCTATTGCTGGGAAATTTATGAACTGAAAATTAGAAGAAAAAAGGAAAAAACAAAAAGGAACTGTATCTCTCAGCAAAAAAAAAAAAAAAAAAAAAAAAAAAAAAAAAAAAAAAAAAAAAAATCATAGACAATTCACACTTACTTGCAGAATCATCTGAGTGGGTTTCAAATGTTCACAACATAATGTTAACTGTTGAAGATGGTGAATATGTTTATACCTATTTGGTTAATACACACTGTATATACATGCTTCTACAGACCATTCTGTACCCATTCCGTACAAATGTAATGATTGTATGCAAATTAAAAAAAAAAAAAAAAAAAAAAAAAAAGGAAGGAAGGAAGGAAGAAAGAATGAAAGAAAGAGGAAGGGAGGGAGGGGGAGGAAAAACAGAAAAGTTTGCTTAATGGACAAAAATGAGAAGTTATTGGCTGATGATAATGTATACAGTAATATCTTTGTCTTGACTGACAGGCATAGTACTTGTGTTGGAAAAAGAAATATATACTGTAAAAGACATGTGAAAAAATAAAAATAAAAAAAAAAATAAAAAAAAATAAAATCAATGCAATAATGGATATGTGTACATAGTTGAATGTTGTTTAATGAGATAAATGCATTTTTAAATTTAATTTAACTTAATTTTTATTTTAGATAGATTTTTGCAATATGACATGTGTTCTTGCCAGAGAAACAAAGAGACAGAAAGCAAAAAAGTCTCCCCCTGGAGTGATTGCCATGCCACAATCCCTTCTCCTCAATTCTCCTCTCAAAAGTTTGAGCTCACATGCACATTCACCTGGTGTGAGATTCAAGCTGCCAGATCTGGGACTCAAACTGCACTTAGCCGTGTGGAAATCCAGTGACATAAACAGTGCACCACCTTCTGGTCCCTGAGAAATGCAATTTTAGACAATGTTTTCATTGGTGAACGTCATAGATTGCACTTACACAACCTAGATGATATTACACATTGCACATGGAATTTACATGGCCTAAACTATTATCTTATGAGACCACTATCATATATTCTTTTTATCATCGATTGAAATGTCTTCTATCTTTATGGAGCACATGACTCTTTCATATATATATATATATATATATATATATATATATATATACACACACACACACACACACACACACGTGTCAGTATGTTTGTGAATTTGTGTGTGTGTGTGTGTGTGTACCTAAAAAAATTTCTCTATATATCTTGAAACCCTTTATTACTTGTCAACAAAGTCCTTCTTGTATGTTGATATACTATAAACACAAGGAGATTACAGATTAAAATACCATTCATGTTTTTGTAGATACCATTCACATTTCCTCTTGTCATTTTGCATACCACTCTTATTTTTCAAAGAATTATTTAATTTATTATTTATTACTAGCCATCTTCAATTTGATGAGAGAAAGAGAGAGAGAGGCAGAATGTGAACACCAGTCAATGGGTCCGGGACTCAAATCATAGTCAACCATATGGGAATTCAATGTCTTAACCACCCCACCACCCACCGGCCTCTTCATATCACTCTTTGTTGTACTAAACATCTCAAAACATTGACCATAATAGCCAACTAGATGAAGTAGAAGATTTATACAACATGGGCCAGCAGATCATATAGTAGTTAGAATGCTCGACTCCCACATAACCAACCACAATTTGAGTCTTAGACTCGCTGTCTTGAAACTCAGGCTGGGTGCCTGTGCATGGTTGCCCAAGATCCTGAGAGGAGATGGAGGAGAATGGATTGTGATATGGCCATTCCCTCTGTGGGCTAACTTCTCACTTTTCCTCTGAATCGCTGTCTCGCTCTCTCTTGCTCTGGAGAATGCACACACCCTAAGGCAAAAATATCTTTAAAAAAGAAGTTATATAACAGCCATGCTTTGCACATGTAGTGTGTAAATATACTAAAAGCAGTGCTCAGCTGGCTTCAGAAGCCCAAAAGTGGATTAACCACATTCTCATTATTCTGCTGGCACATGAAATTTAAGTTAACTTTTTATTCTGTACCTACATATCACATTATTAGATATTTTAAAATCTAGAACCCAAAATTTTCTACAGAATCAAATATGAGGATATAGCATAAATATTCTTGGAAGCACAGTTTTTCAGAATATTTACCTTGTAAAACCTGCATTGAGATTGTTTGGAAGAAAGTGATTACATAAGAGAAAAGAATGGCACAAGGGCTTTTTTTAGATATGTATGGGGTACAGTAATTAGGTACCTTGGAGATATTTGCCAAATGATACATAGAAAGGGCCAGCAGATGACATGATGCTTAAGCACTGGCCTCCCATATGATTGACCACAGTTTTTGTCTCAGATCTGTGGCTTGCTTTCTCACTTTCTCTTTCTCTGTATTTCTATTGAAATAAAAAAATAATAATAAATACAATTAAATAAATAATTTTTATAAAAAATTTAAAATAGTAATAATATTACTATTATAGTAATAACAGAATATAGTAATTCTTTAAAAAAAAAAAAAAGAGAAGCATACTAGTTCTTCATTAAAAGTCTTTGTAAGGGTGACCAGCAGATAGCATAGTGGTTAAGGCTCTGGACTCCCACATGGCTGATTGCAGTTTTGAGTCCTAGAACCAGAGACTTAAAACTGATGTCAGGCACATGTGTATGGTTGCCCCAAATCCTGAGAAGAGAATAAAGAAGGGAACACAATGTGGACATCACTCCAGGGGAGTGTTTTCTCACTTTCTCTGTCTCTCTGGCAAGTGCATGTACCCTATAGCAAAAATTTCTTTCTAAAAAGGCAGAACAAAACAATTAAAACAAAGCCTAACTAATGTCAACGTGATGGGAGTTTAAATGATACACAGTGAGGAACTATTTTATTTTTTTGAGAGTTTTTTTTTTTTTTTTTTTTGCTATAGGGCATGTGCGCTCGCCAGACAGACAGAGAGAGACATAGAGACAGAAAGCAAGAAATCACCCCCCAGAGAAGATGGTAACGCAGCAATCCCTTCTCCTCCATTCCCCTCTCGGGATCTTGGGCACGCACGGCATGAGTTTTAAGCCACCGGGTCTGGGATACGAACCGCGGTCGACTATGTGAGAATCCAGCAACATAGCCATTACGCTAACTGCTGGTCCCCAGG
This sequence comes from Tupaia tana, assembly GCA_026018925.1. NCBI lineage: Eukaryota > Metazoa > Chordata > Mammalia > Scandentia > Tupaiidae > Tupaia > Tupaia tana. The sequence goes on along the minus strand of JAKSZU010000025.1, from coordinate 6,603,744 downwards.
AACTATTTTTTTAAATAATTATCTATTTTATTTTATTCATTCATTAATTTATTTTTTTAATTTGACCAGAGAGAGACAGAGGGTGAGAGTGAGAGAGAGAGGAAGTGAGAAAGCAAGCCACCAGATTCAGGACTCAAACCCTGGTCAGCCATGTGGGAGTGTCCATCACCTTAACCACCATGCCACCTGCTGGTCTCACAAAGTGATGAACTATTAAAGGCAATAGTTTTTCTGAAGTGGAGAAAAATAGAGACAGTTCATAACATACATGATTATGACTAATGATTCTCTTTTCTGCTCAGAATCCTGAATCCGTGTGTAGTCACAGTTGTGTTCCTGGATTCCAGAAAGTTCCCCTAGAGGTATGGAGAAAGCCCACGGCATGGTGCTTAAGGTAGCTGAATCTCACATGACCCAAATTGTGACTTGAGTCCCAAACCAGATGACTTGGAAAATACATCAGGAGTTTGTATGTTGTGCAAAATAACAAGGGGAGAAAAATGGTGCAGAAAGAATTGTGGCATGACCGTTTTATAGAGGTGGTGCTGTCTCAAGTTCTTTGTCTCTCTGGGTGTCTCTGTCTAGTCCGTGAATGTGCTTCCTGTCAAATTTTTAAAAATAAATGAATAAGACAGGACCAGCAGGAGTGTGGTGACTAGGGGCGCTGGATGCCCACACGGCTGACTGCAGTTCGAGTCTTGGACTTGGAAGCTTGTTACCTTACTTTCACTCTCTGTCTCTCTCTGTTCAAATTGAAAAATAATAATAATAAACAAATTAAATGAATAAATAATTCTTTAAAAAATGAATAATAGGGGCTAGTAGGTGGCATGATTCATAAGGAACTCAACTCTCACATGAATGACCATGATTTGAATCTCAGCCATGCCCACTTGTCTTCCCATTTTCCCTCTCTCTTTCTGTCTCTATCTCTCTGTGCTGAACACACATGCACTAGAGAAAATTTTAAAAATAATAATAAATGGGAACCAGCAGTTAGCGTAATGGCTATGTCACTGGACTCCCACGTAGTCGACCGCGGTTCGCGTCTCGGACCCGGTGGCTTACAACTCACGCCGGGCGCGTGTGCGTGCGTGCCCAAGATCCCGAGAGGAGAATGGAGGAGAAGGGATTGCGGCGTGACCATCCCCCCTGGGGGGTGATTTCTCGCTTTCTGTCTCTATGTCTCTGTCTGTCTGGCGAGCGCACGCGCCCTATAGCGAAAAACCTCTCCAAAAAAAAAATAAATAAATAATAATAATAAATAAAGTTAAAGAAATAAATGTTTTTAAAAGAAAAAGGAAAAAATGAATTACAAAAAGGGGTTTGGGACCCAGAAGAAAACAAATACATGCATGTAGGTGACAAATCTATTCCTGAAACAGAAGTCTGGAGTATCTGCTGACTCGTGGAATAGGAATAGGTAATGAAAGGAAAAAATATGAGTAGTTATCACTCTAATTCTTTTTTTAAGAACTATTTATTTAATTTTAACATTACTATTATTAAAATTTGCTATAGGATATGTACACTCACCATAGAGAGATAAGAAAGAAATAGAAAGGGAAACTGAGAAATCAAGTTACTGTCTGAAACTCAAACTGTAATAAGTCATGTGGGAGCCTAAGACCTTTTTTGCATTATTTTAACTTCTTTTGTACATTAAATCACAATACATAACTTAACTTGTAAAGTGAATTTTCCAGCATCAATACATTTCTCATGAGTCCAGTTAGGTTTACCATACATGTTATCATCAACAAGTAATAATCCATTTCTATGTCCCATAAATGTCTTGTCTCTCTATTTTTCTTCATAATATCTTTCCTCAGACTCTCCTTCTCCCATCAGCTTCCCACACTAGGATCTTACCTGTCATGACACCTGCTGACCCCCACTATAATTTTTTGAGAAGATATTGGGTTGTAAGAGTCACAATGTATTTTTAGTTTTTTTATTTTCTATGGAAAAATGCACCATAACTTTTTTGACAGCCTAATAATATTGCCTCAGTATTATCAAAAGTAAATACATACATCAGAAAATGTTAGGCACACCACCTATTTTCAAAAAAAAAGTAATTGAAATGCAGACATACTTGTTAATTTCCATAATCTCTGTGGCTGCTTTCCTGCTACATAGCAATAGAAGTATTTGTAATAGAAACCACACAATATATAAAGGTAAAATGTATTACCAGCATCTCAATAAAAAAAAAAAAAACTTACAAATTATGCTTTCAAATGTATAGAAATGAATACCTCAAAAAAAAAACCACTCCATCCTTCTATCATAATTATAATACCAATTCCTCAAACAAAAGCTATATAGGAGCAATCAAATTCCATTCAAAATTTAAATGTTTAAAATTAAAATAGTTTTCTGGGGCCTACAGTTCTCATAGGGATTTGTTACTGGGCCCCCACATGGCCAAATGCAGTTTGAGGCCCAAACACGGTGCTTTGAAACGTATGCCAGGCGTTGTGCGTACATGTCCAAGATCCCAGGAAGAGAATAGAGAAAAAAGAATTGCAGCATGACCATCCTTTCTAAGGGTGATTTATCACTTTTTCTCTCACCATGTCTGTCTCTTTCTCTCTCTCTGGGAAGCAGACATCCCCTAAGGCAAATACCACTACAAAAAAAAATTTTGTCTTCAACATTTACATAGGACTATTTATGATAATATTCATAAAAAATTATAATGTATAATATGAAAAGTAGGTACACAAAGTGAAATGTTATCTATTAGAAAAAATCAGTAAAAATTAGGATAGAGATAGTAGTTAAGATATTCCAGAAGAAGATAAAGTTATTTTTCTCTGAATATTAATAAGAAAACTATTCATATCTGTTGTGATGAACAAATGTGATAAGTCATGAAAATATAAGGTTTAACAAGGAAAACAGAGGGGAGTATAGAGAAGAGATCGGAATAAATTTTCATCATTTTTAGCATCATTCAGAGACACAAGATGGGCCAACCAAGATTCTCATGTGCTGAGATCCAGTTTTAGATCACTTTGGTGCCACCTGAAGCTGAAAGAATTCTCTCAGTGTCATCAACATAGGCTCTTAATTTGGTATATCTTGGTATTACCTCAGGGGATTTATCTGTGGAAAAGTACACAAAAGTGACCATTTCCTTTAATGTTACAATCATTTGTAAAATTGAATTGCTGGATCTTTGTTTTGTAAGCAGATGCAAAGCAGTGTGTCCAGTGCCCAGCTCAAGAGTATCCAAACAGTGATAGAACTCACTGCCTCCCCAAGCCTGTGACCTTCCTGGATTTTGAGGATATTTTGGGGACAGCCATGGCCTGCATAGCTCTGTGCTTCTTTGTTCTCACAGCTGTAGTTTTGGGGGTCTTTGTGAAGCACCGAGACACTCCCATTGTCAAGGCCAACAACCAGACTCTCAGCTTTATTCTGCTCATCTCTCTTCTGCTGTGCTTCCTCTGCTCCTTGCTCTTCATTGGCCAGCCTAACACCATCACCTGTGTCCTCCAAGAAGTCACATTTGGCCTTTTGTTCACTGTGGCTGTTTCCACAGTTCTGTCTAAAACCATTACTGTGATTCTGGCATTCAAGGCCTTGAAGCCTGGAAGAACCATGAGGTGCTTGCTGGTATCAGGAGCTTCTAACTCTGTCATTCTCATTTGCTCCCTGTTTCAAATGATTATCTGTGGAATCTGGCTGGGAACCTCTCCCCCTTTCATTGACATAGACTCACATTCTGAGCCCAGAAACCTCATCATCATGTGCAACAAGGGCTCAGTCACTGCCTTCTACTGTGCCCTGGGCTACCTGGGTTTCTTGACTATGGTGAGCTTCACTGTGGCTTTCCTTGCCAGGAACCTGCCTGACACATTCAATGAAGCCAAGTTCCTCACATTCAGTATGCTGGTGTTTTGCAGTGTCTGGGTCACATTTGTCCCCATCTATCACAGCACCAAGGGGAAATTCATGGTGGCCGTGGAGGTCTTCTCCATCTTGGCCTCCAGTGGAGGGCTCTTAGGCTGCATATTTGCCCACAAGTGCTGTATTATTATGATAAGGCCTGATAAGAATTCCTGGAAAGCTTTAAAGAACAGAAGAGTTTCCAAAAACAATCTAAGGTTTATAGCATAAGGTTGTATCTCAATTTAAGAGTTTTGATCCAAAAATGTACTGATTTTATATTTTCATACTGTAAAACAACTGAAAATGACTGACTTCTTAATTTCCTTTTAAAAAGAGTTATTGTATGCATCTAATCTTTGACAGTTATTAAACTTTCAATTATGATTGATATCTTATAATATTGGGTATTTTTATTATTATGGATATTGGTTAATGGAAAAATTATTTTTTTATTTTTTTTAGTATTTATTATGTTCTCCTAGAAAGCTTTTTACTTCCACATAGTCAGGAATAATGTCTTTACTTACATATCTGGTTTATTGATTTGTATAATCTCTCTCTTTTCTAAGAAGTTTTGCTTTATTTAACTTTATTTTTTATTTTAATAACTATTATTTATTTTAATTTGACCAGAGAGTCAAGGAGAGTGAGAAAGCAAGCCACCAGGTCCGGGACTCAAACTGCAGTCCAACATGTAGGAGTCCAGTGCTTTTAACTGCTATGCCACCTTCTAGCTATGAAAACTTTTAAAATAATGTCAAGAACATAGTCTGAGGAAAGAATAGTACTTTAATAAATGGTTCTGGAGATAGTGGCTAAAACCTTAACTGTAAGACACAAAACAGGACTACAGAAGAAAAATTAGGGAAAATGACTCAGGTATTGATCTTGGCACAGATTATTTGAAGAAGACCTAAAAATCAGAGGCAAGCAAAACAAACAAACAAAAATACACTTGACATTATAGGAAACTAAAATAATTCGGCATAGTAAATAACCAACAGGGTGAAAAGATATGCTTCAGGAGAGGGTCAATGTATTTTCAATCTATTCATCTAGTGAAGGATTAATATTCAGAATATATAAGAAAGCCAATAAACGCAAAAGGAAAAACAAAATTAAAAACAAAACTCTGACTGTGGAATTAAATCAAGCCATAAATAAACATTTCTAAAGAAGACATACAGGGACCAGCAGGTGGCACGGTGATTAAGGTGCTGGACACACCCACATGACTGGCCAGGGTTCGAGTTCTGGACCTGGTGGCTTGTTTCCTCACTTTCTCTCTCTCTCTATGTCTCTTTCTGGTCAAATTAAAAATAAATAAATAAATAAATAAATAGATAAATAGATAAATAAATAAAATTAAAATAAATAATTCTTAAAAAAAAAAAAAAACTGAAGCAAGCTGCTTTAAAAAAAAAATGCAACGGCCAGGTATGTGACAAAAATGTTCAATATCACTAATTACCAACAAAATATACATAAAGACTCCAATGAGATTTCACTTTATCCTAGTTAGAATGACCATTTTCAATAAGGCAAAAAATAGCAAATGTGAAGTGATAAAACATGACACACTGCAAGGTTAACTTACATGGGAAGGTTTAGAGTTTATATCTAAAGACCTCCCTGAGTATGCTGGGCATATTTGTACCTACAATGTGCAGCTGGAAGAGGCTGAGGGTAGACAATGAAGTGAGATGGTTTGGGGAGTGCCTGTTTCTCTATGGATCTCTCTATTCCTCTTTTTGTCTCTTTTACTCATGAAAAGAAAAAACTTTGAGGCAGTCGTGTGTGTGTGTGTGTGTGTGTGTGTGTGTGTGTGTGTTTGGGGGGGGTGTTGTCATAATGCACATGTGTTCACCAAAGAGACAGAAATAGAGAGGAGGAAAGTGAGAAAAAACCCCAGTGGGCTGGCCATACTACAATCCCTTCTCTATTCTCTTCTAAGAATTTTTGGCATTCACACACACACACACACACACACACACACACACACGTGCTCAGTGTGATTTATAAGCTGCTGGTTCTAAAATTCAAACCATAATAAGACATGCAGGAGTTCAGTGTCTTAACAACTATACCTCCTACTGGCCACTTTGAAACATTTTTTAGTAATAAACAATGCTGGGCTAGCACGTGGCATGGTAAAGGTGCTGGGTCCCACATGGTCAACTGCATGGTTCAAGTCCCTGACTGGATGGCTTAAAAATGCACCACATATATGTGCATGCATACTTAAAATAGTACAAAGAGAAAGAAGAAGAAGTGACTGTGGCTTGTCCATATCTCTTAATGGGTGCTTTCTCATTCTCTTTCTCTCTCCTCTCTGGCTCTATCCAGTGGCAAATAGATGTGCCCTGTAGAAAAATTAGAGCAAAACAGAAAGACACAGCTTCATGGCTCCTAGGAACTAGCCATTATAGGGAAACAGAAATGAAGAATTCTCACTGATAACCTGCCTCCAGCACACAAAACTCGCATGGAAGACAAAGAAAACGGGCTTTCTTGAAGACACAGTTTCATGGCTCCTGAAAACTAGCCATTTTGGGGAAACAGAAATGAAGAGTTCCCGCTGACAATTCGGCCTCCAGCACACAAAACTCATGTGGTAGAAAGACCGCTTTCAGGTCTCCTATCTCTGAACCTGTCTTTGTCTCTTTCTACCTCTGTCTCAGTCTCTCTCTCTCTGTCTTCTCTCTCTCTCTTTATTTTTAATTTTTGCTTTGTAGAATATTTTAGGCATTCCAAAAATGCCTAGTTCACTGAAGCCATGAAGCTGTGTCTTTTTTTTTTTTTTTTTTTTGGAGAGGTTTTTTTTTTTCGCTATAAGGCGCGTGTGCTCGCCAGACAGACAGAGAGAGACATAGAGACAGAAAGCGAGAAGTCACCCCCCCAGGGGGGATGGTCATGCCGCAACCCCTTCTCCTCCATTCTTCTCTCGAATCTTGGGCATGCACGCACACGTGCTTCACCTTAAAAAATTTTAAAAAGCCAAACTTAAAAAGAATAGAGAGAAGACAGAGACAGAGGTAGAGAGAGACAAAGACAGGTACAGAGACAGGAGGCCTGAAAGGGGTCTTCCTACCTCGCGAATGCCAAAAATTCTTAGAAGAGAATAGAGAAGGGATTGTGGTATGGCCAGCCCATTGGGTTTTTTTTCTCACTTCTCTCTATTTCTGTCTCTTTGGTGAGCACATGTGCATTATGACAACACCCCCCCAAACACACACACACACACACACACACACACACACACACACAAGACTGCCTCAAAGTTTTTTCTTTTCATGAGTAAAAGAGACAAAAAGAGGAATAGAGAGATCCATAGAGAAACAGGCACTCCCCAAACCATCTCACTTCATTGTCTACCCTCAGCCTCTTCCAGCTGCACATTGTAGGTACAAATATGCCCAGCATACTCAGGGAGGTCTTTAGATATAAACTTTAAATTTTCTGGGCTTTCTGGCCCCTCCTATCCATTTATCTTGTTAGCAATTCCCTCTCCCCCTCAATCCAGGAGAGGCAAAAGAAACAGGCCTTCCTAAAGACACAGCTTCATGGCTCCTGTGAACTAGCCATTTTGGGGAAACAAATGAAGGGTTCCCACTGATAATTCGGCCTCCAGCACACAAAACTCGCGAGGTAGGAAGACCTCTTTCAGGCCTCCTGTCTCTGTACCTGTGTTTGTCTCTCTCTACCTCTGTCTCTGTCTCTGTCTTCTCTCTATTCTTTTTAAGTTTTGCTTTTTAAAATTTTTTAAGGTGAAGCATTTTCTGTGCTTTCTGGCTCCTTCTATCCCTTTGTCTTGTTAATAATTCCCCCTCCCCCTCCCAACCCAGGAGAGGCAAAGGGAACAGGCCTTCTTGAAGACACAGCTTCAGGGAACCAGCAGTTAGTGTAAAGGCTGTGTCGCTGGACTCCCACGTAGTCGACCGTGGTTTGCGTCCTGGACCCGGTGGCTTGAAACTCAAGCCGGGCGCTTGTGTGTGCATGCCCAAGATCCTGAGAGGAGAATGGAGGAGAAGGGGTTGCAGCATGACCATCCCCCCTGGGGGGGTGATTTCTCACTTTCTATCTCTATGTCTCTCTCTGTCTGTTTGGCGAGCGCACGCGCCCTATAGCGAAAAAAAAAAAGCTCTCAAAATAAAAGACACAGCTTCATGGCTTCAGTGAACTAGGCATTTTTGGAAAACAGAAATGAAGAATTCCCACTGATAATTCGGCCTCAAGCACACATAACTCGTGTGGTAGGAAGACCCCTTTAAAGCCTCCTGTCTCTGTACCTGTCTTTGTATCTCTCTACCTCTGTCTCTGTCTCTGTCTTGTCTCTCTTTTTTAAAATTTTTGCTTTTTAGAATTTTTTAAGGTGAAGTGTTTTCTGGGCTTTCTGGCCACTCCTATCCCTTTATCTTGTAAATAATTCCCATTCCCTCTCAAAACGCAGGAGAGGCAAAGGGAACAGGCCATCTTGAAGACACAGCTTCATGGATGCTGCAAACATGGCATTTTGGGGAAACAGAAATGAAGAGTTCCCTCTGATAATTTAGCCTCCAGCACACAAAACTTGCATGGTAGGAAAACCCCTTTCAGGCTTCCTGTCTCTGTACCTATCTTTGTCTCTCACTACATCTATCTCTGTCTCTGTCACTGTTTTCTCTCTCTTTTTTTAAGTTTTGCTTTTTAGAATTTTTTAAGCTGAAGCATTTTCTGGGCTTTCTAGCCCCTTTTATCACTTTATCTTGTTAATAATTCCTTTTTCCCCTCCCAACCCAGGAGAGGCAAAAGGAACAGGCCTTCTTGAAGACACAGCTTCATGGAACGGATGAACTAGCCATTTTGGGGAAACAGAAATGAAGAGTTCCCACTGATAATTTGGACTTGAGCACACAAAATTCGTGAGGTAGGAAGACCCCTTTCAGGCCTCCTGTCTCTGTACCTGTCTTTGTCTCTCTATACCTCTGTCTCTGTCTCTGTCTTCTTTTTCTTTTTTTCATTTTTGCTTTTTAGAATTTTTTAAGGTGAAGCATTTCTGAGCTTTCTCGCCCCTCCTATCCCTTTATTTTGTAAATAAGTTTCTCCCCCACTTTGAACCCAGGACAGACAATGGGAACAGGCCTTCTTGAAGACACAGCCTCATGGCTCCTGTGAACTAGCCATTTTGCAGAAACATAAACGAAGAGTTCCCACTGATAATTCAGCCTCCAGCACACCATACTCATGTGGTAGGAAGACCCATTTCAGGCCTCCTGTCTCTGTACCTGTCTTTGTCTCTCTCTACCTCTGTCTCTGTTTCTGTTTCTGTCTCTGTCTTCTCTCTCTTTTATTTTTGCTTTTTAGAATGTTTTAAGGTGAAGCATTTTCTGGGCTTTCTGGCACTTCCTATCCCCTTATCTTGATAATAATTCCCACTCCTTCTTCCAATGCATGAGTGGCAAAGGCAACAGGCCATCTTGAAGACACCACTTCATGGCTCCTTTGAACTTGCCATTTTGGGGAAACAGAAATGAAGAGTTCTCACAGATAATTCGGGCTCCAGCACACAAAACTGGAATGGTAGAATTACCGCTTGCAGGCCTCCTGTCTCTGTACCTGTCTTTGACTCTCTCTACCTCTGTCTCTGTCTCTGTCTTCTCTCTCTTTAAGTTTTTCTTTTAGAATTTTTGAAGGTAAAGCATTTTCTGTGCTTTCTGGCCACTCTTATCCTTTTATCTTGTTAATAATTTCCTCTCCCTCTCCCAACCAAGGAGAGGTAAAGGAACAGGCCTTCTTGAAGACATAGCTTCATGGCTCCTCTGAACTAGCCATTTTAGGGAAACAGAAATGAAGTGTTTCCACTGATAACTCAGACTCCAGTACACAAAACTCTAGTGGTAGAAAAACCCCTTTCAGTCCTCCTGTCTCTGTACCTGTCTTTGTCTCTCTCTACCACTGTCTCTGTCTCCTCTCTTTTTTTAATTTTTGCTTTTTTTTTTTTTTTTTTTTTAGAAGAGGTTTTTTGCTATAGGGCGCGTGCGCTCGCCAGACAGACAGAGAGAGACATAGAGACAGAAAGCGAGAAATCACCCCCCAGGGGGGATGGTCACGCCGCAATCCCTTCTCCTCCATTCTCCTCTCGGGATCTTGGGCACGCATGCACACATGCCCAGCGTGAGTTGTAAGCCACTGGGTCCGAGACGTGAACCGCGGTCGACTACGTGGGAGTCCAGCGACATAGCCATTACGCTAACTGCTGGTTCCCTAAATTTTTGCTTTTTTATAAATTTTTTTTAATTTGTCTGTATTTTACTTCTTTTTTTTCTTATGAATACAGTGCACATTAGTCAAGACAATGATATTACCATATACATTATCAACAGACAACTTTTCATTTTTGTGTCTATTAAGTGTGTTGTATGTTCCCTGAATCCCTCCCTTCCGCCCTCTATTACTCATTCCCATTACCTCTCCCATACTGTCTCCAGTATCTGCAGTTGCCATCCCTGCTATTATACCTTCCAGTTCTTTCAGTTTTTTTTTTTTTTTTTCAATTATCAGCTCATAAAGTTTTTAACAATAGGGAACATAGATTCTATTCAGGGTTGGATTAAGGGTGGGTCTTGTGCAGTTCTGCCGTTGTAGGTGAGTCTCCATGGAATACAGTTTCAGGAAAGCAGTTCTGGAAAGCAGAGATGGTTATCAGTTGATGCGGCACAGCTTCCATCTTGTGATTACCGGGAATGGTGTTGTGCGGATCTGCAGCGTGAGTCATCCTCGGGTATCTGACTTCTTTAAGAATGGTAGAGTAGTTCTTGTTTTTCCCTGAGGTAATGCAGGGCTGGTAACCATCATCTTCTCACTGTCCATAGGCAGAGAAAATCCTCCTATACAATATATTTCTCAATTGGTTTAAAACAGCTAAAGTTTCTTTCTGTTGCTTATAATTGCAAGTTTTTAATCCTTGTTTTCGGCTTCAGTTTGCCACCTGCGGCTGGCGGCCACGTGCAGGCGCAAGCCCGGCGGACACGTGCAGGCGCAGGCCTGGCGGCCACGCTCAGGCCCGGCGGCCATGTGTAGGCGCAGGCCTGGTGGTCACGCACGGGTTCGGTGGCCACGCTCTGGCCCGGAGGCCACGTGCAGGCCCGGCGGCCATGCTCAGGCCCAGCTGCCATGCACAGGCCCAGGGGCCACGTGCAGGCCCGGTGACTACACACAGGTCCAGCGGCCACGTGCAGGTGCAGGCCCAGCAGCCACGTGCAGGCGCAGGCCTGGCAGCCACATGCAGGCCTGGCAGCCATGCGCAGGCCCGGGGGCCACGTGCAGGTCCGGTGGCCAAGCTCAGGCCCGGCGTCCACGTGCAGGCCCGGCGGCCGCACGCCAGCCCCGAGTGCGCAAATGTCCACGGGACCAGGCCCCACCTCCCACTTGCCCGCCCAGCCAGAGAAAGAAAGGATGGTGACCTCGGCCAGTCCGTGTCGCCGGCCCGCATCGGCGCCGAGCGCGGGACACACCCAGCACCGGAGAGGCAGCGGGGGCTGGGCGGTCCGGGCTGCGGAATGTGGAGCAGAGCCCCGGCCGTGCAGGCCTGGCCACACAGGCCCAGCCACGCAGGTCCACGCTTTTTATAAATTTTTAAGGTGAAGCATTTTCTGGGTTTTCTGGCCCCTCCTATCTCTTTATCTTGTTAATAATTCCCTCTCCCCCTCCGAACTCAGGAGAAGCAAAGGGAACACGCCTTCTTGAAGACACAGCTTCATGGCTCTTGCAAACTAGCCATTTTGGGGAAACAGAAATGAAGAGATTCCACTGATAATTTGGCCTCCACCACACTAAACTTGTGTGGTAGGACGACCCCTTTCAGGCCTCCTGTCTCTGTACCTGTCTTTGTCTCTCTAAACCTCTGTCTCTGTCTCTGCCTTCTCTCTCTTATTTTTAATTTTTACTTTTTAGAATTTTTTAAGGTGAAGCATTTTCAGGGCTTTCTGGCCCCTCCTATCCCTTTATCTTGTTAATAATTCCCTCTCCGCCCTCCCAACCCAGGAGAGGCAAAAGGAACAGGCCTTCTTGAAGACACAGCCTCATGGCTCCAGCACACTAGCCATTTTGGCGAAACAGAAATGAAGTGTTCTCACTGATACTTTGACCTTCAGCACTCAAAACTCATGTGGTAGGAAGATCCTTTTCAGGCCTCAAGTCTCTGTACCTGTCTTTGTCTCTCTCTACCTCTGTCTCTGTCTTCTCTCACTTATTTTTAATTTTTGGTTTTTAGAATTTTTTAAGATGAAGCATTTTCTGGGCTTTCTGGCCACTCCTATCCCTTTATCCTCTTAATAATTCCTTCTCCCGCCCCCAACCCAGGAGAGGCAAAGAGAACAAGCTTTCTTAAAGACACAGCTTCATGGCTCCAGGGAACTAGCCATTTTGTGGAAACAGAAATGAAGTGTTCTTACTGAAAATTCAGCCTCCAGCACACAAAACTTGTGTGGTAGGAAGACCCCTTTGAGGCCTCCTTTCTCTGTACCTGTCATTGTCTCTCTCTACCTCTGTCTCTGTCTCTGTCTGCTCTCTCTTTTTTTTAAGTTTTGCTTTTTAGAATTTTTAAGGTGAAGCATTTTCTGGTCTTTTTGGCCATTCCTACCCTTTTATCTTATTAATAATTTCCTCTCACCCTTCCAACCCAGGAGAGGCAAAGGGAACAGGCCTTCTTGAAGACACAGCCTCATGACTCCTGCAAACTAGCCATTTTGGGGAAACAGAAATGAAGTGTTCCCACTGATGACTCGGACTCCAGTACACAAAACTCTTGTGGTAGGAAGACCTCTTTCAGTCCTCCTGTCTCTGTACGTGTCTTTGTCTCTCTCTACCACTGTCTCTGTCTCTGTCTCCTCTGTCTTTTTTTTTTTGGAGAGGTTTTTGCTATAGGGCACGTGCGTTCGCCAGACAGAAAGAGAGAGAGAGAGAAACAGAAAGCAATAAATCACCCCCAGGGGGGATGGCCACACCACAATCCCTTCTCCTCCATTGTCCTCTCGGGATCTTGGGCATGCATGCACATGTGCCCGTTGTGTGTTTTAAGCCACTGGGTCTGCGACATAAACCGTGGTCGACTACGTGGGAGCCCAGTGACATAGCCATTACGCTAACTACTGGTCCCCCTCCTCTGTCTTTTTTTTTTTAATTTTTGCTTTTTAGAATCTTTTAAGATGAAGCATTTTCTGGGCTTTCTGACCCCTTCTATCCCTTTATCTTGTTATTAATTCCCTCTCCCCCTCCGAACCCATGAGAGGCAAAGGGAACATGCCTTCTTGAAGACACAGCTTCATGACTCCTGTGAACTACCATTTTGGGGAAACAGAAATGAAGAGTTTCCACTGATAATTCTGCCTCCAGCACAGAAAACTCACAGGGTATGACGACCCCTTTCAGACCTCCTGTCTCTGTACCTATCTTTGTCTCTCTCTACCTCTGTCTCTGTCTCTGTCTGCTCTCTCTTTTTTTTTTAATTTTTGCTTTTTAGAATTTTTAAGGTGAAGCATTTCCTGGGCTTTCTGACCCCTCCTATCCCTTTATCTTGTTAATAATTCCCTCTTTCCCTTTCAATCTAAGAGAGGCAAAGGGAACGGGCCTTCTTGAAGACACAGCTTCATGGTTCCTGCAAACTAGCCATTTTGGGGAAACAGAAATGAAGTGTTCCCACTGATGACTCGGACTCCAGTACACAAAACTCTTGTGGTAGGAAGACCCCTTTCAGTCCTCCTGTCTCTGTACCTGTCTTTGTCTCTCTCTACCTCTGTCTCTGTCTCTGTCTCCTCTCTTTTTAAAATTTTTGCTTTTTAGAATTTTTTAAGTTGAGGCATTTTCGGGGCTTTCTGGCCAGAAAAAAATTCTTTACTGCAATTTTTAAAAAATATTATTTTTTTTTAGTTTTATTGAAAAGGTTTTCTCTTCATTTTTCCATCTCTTTTTCTGTTTCTTTCTTTTTTTTGCTGTTGTTGCTGTTGTTTCTTTCTTTCTGCTTCTTTTTCTGCATGCTCCTCGATGCTCAGATTGAACTTCCAAGTTTCAGAAGAAACCGACCATCAACCCGGTGACTAAAAATTGCTGCAGGACCAAAAGAAATATGAGAAATTAGGAAAATAACTCTGCTCCCTGGGAAAAGGATACCTCCTCTTCATCCACACATAGTTTAGTGGAAATCATGGAGATGTCTGATAAAGAATTAAGAACATTCTTATTGGCAAAGCTAACAGAGATGGAAGAAAAGAGAGACAATTAACTACTAAAGAGGAAGGAGAAAGAAGTTGTTGAGTTCCAGGAGGTGAGGAAATTCATACAAGATCTAAAAGAGGAATTTCACACTTTACAAAAGAATCAAATGGAACTGTTAGAGATGAAGGCTATTATACAGGAAGTCAAAATCTCCCTTGAAAGTATTAAAAGCAGACTATATGATACAGAAAATAGAATCTCAGAGGTAGAAGAGAAAATTGCTAGCCTAGAAAAATCCACCACGAAGACTGAGAAAATGGCACAAAAATTTGTGATTAATATACGAGAAATACTAGATACCATCAAACGTCCAAATATCCAGATAATAGCCATCCCAGAAGGTGAAGAGACTCATAAGGGCGTTGATAATGTATTCCATGAGATCCTGCAAGAAAACTTTCCATACCTAGAGAGGCACTCACAGATTCAGTCCCAAGAAATATAGAGGACCCCAAATAATATCAACTCAAGGAGATATTCTCCAAGACACATTATAGCCAGATTGACCGAAACCACGGACAAAGTCAAGATACTAAGATTGGCAAGAGAAAAACGGCAAGTTACCTACAAAGGGTATCCCATCAGACTAACAGCAGACTTATCATCGGAAACAATGTGAGCATGGAAAGAATGGGAAAATATATTCAAACTGTTCATGGAAAAGCAATTTCAACCGAGAATACTTTACCCAGCCAGATTATTGCTCATTTGGAAAGAAAAGACACGAACATTCCCAGATAAACAAAACCTGAAAGAATTTACCAACACTAGACCAGATCTCCAAGAAGTTCTTAAGGGAGACCTATGTCAGTTAAATTGAATGCAGACACACAGAAATAAAAGTTTAAAAACTAAGAAAATGGGCAACATAATTGTAGGGACAATGTCTGGAGATGAATAATATATCCCAGAATTCAATCTGGAAGATCGAATAACAACAGAAGAAAGATTAAGTACATGAGACTGAACTGATGAAACAATATTCTGTGACTTGACTAAAATATTGCTGCTTTTCTTCTAAGCTTTGTTGTCCGGCTTTAAAGGATTTTTGTCCTGTCTTGAGCTGTCAATAAGTTCAGCAAATAAATTGCTGCAACAACTGTATGGTCTCCTACCACACTG
The DNA here is from genome assembly GCA_026018925.1 of Tupaia tana. Taxonomy (NCBI): domain Eukaryota; kingdom Metazoa; phylum Chordata; class Mammalia; order Scandentia; family Tupaiidae; genus Tupaia; species Tupaia tana. Next base: position 6,588,468 of record JAKSZU010000025.1, on the reverse strand, counting down.
AAGCTCTTGGCAACAGTGGTTAATGCCTACCGTGATGGCAGCAGGTATGGGTCTTATGTTGCTGTGTTGTGCCCCCTGCCTTGTGCAAATAATCGGATGCTCCTTTCTTGGAGTTCACTCTGAAATCCATCAGTTAAAACTTCAAGCCAAGGCATTAGATGCAGAGGTCGGTAGTCAATGATGGGTAAGATTCTTGGGATGTTTCTCAACCTAAGACAGGGGGTGCATACAAATATGCATTACCCAATGACAGGTAAGAAAAAATGTTACCAGGGACAACCTAAGACAGGCACAGTTTACTGCCCATCAGAAGTGGTGGATTTTATTTTTGTGGATATTTTTATAAACAAAAAAAGGGGAGATGTGGGGAGCTAAGAAGGAGACTTGAGGAACGTGCAGGATGTGACCGCTAGATGGAAACCAAGGTTATTGTCTGGACCTAACCTTGGGTGTCTGAATTGTTATGTGCAAAATGTTCCAAGTATCCTTACAACAACCTGATAAACTCAGAAAGGACTTTTGAGTCCCACGTTAAGGAAGCCAAATGTTTCTGTATAAAAGAGAGCAATAAACTTAACTCGTGGCTGACCGGTATTGACTGGCAGTCCTCCTGTTTCTATTCTGTCTTCTTGTCTTTTCTTTAATCCTCGCCTCCCAACTCAGGAACTGTTTGCCATTGGCGGGTCTGACACCTAGGCATTCTACCCACACCTCTTTAGCCTCTCAGGCCTTTGCTGATCTTCTGGTGGGGTACAGCCCACTTCTCCACAGCCACAACAGGAGGAAGAACAGTAGTCCTGCTCAAGTGACTCTCAGAGAACCTCCTGGGTAGTATTTGATAACAGGCACTGCTCCAAACTATTGACTTCAGAATGCAGTTAATCAGGTTTGTTTTTCTTTTGTTTTGTTTTAATTTTTTTCTTTAAAAAAATTTTTTTTGAGGTTTTAGCTACAGGGCGCATGCACTCTCCAGACAGACAGAAACAGAGACAGAAAGCGAGAAATCACCCCCCAGAGGGGATGGTCATGCCGCAATCCCTTCTCCTCTATTCTCCTCTCGAGATCTTGGGCACGCACGCACACGCACCCAGCGTGAGATTTAAGCCACCAGGTCCGGGACGCGAACCACGGTAGACTACATGGAAGTCCAGCGACATAGCCATTACGCTAACTGCTGGTTCCCAAAATTTATTTATTTTTTACATTAATTCACTATACCTCATTACAGCATACAAATGAATTTCCATCCAAAATACATTGTATATTGGCTCAATCAAGCACACCGACATACATGTTATCAGCAAATAATTTTCCATTTCTTATGTCTTGTATACATTTTTTTTGCCATCCTTGATTCCCTATCCCTCACCCTCTGCCATGTCCCACCCCCCTCCCACATTGTCTCTGGTATCCATGGTTGCTTTCTATGCCTTCCCCCCCCATTTAATTGATTTGCTAATGAACTTAATTAGTCTAAATATTTCCAATAGCAAGCACAACTGATACATACCTATTCATGAACCCAAGTCTGACTTTAGGCATAAACGTCAGTGAGTAGAATGAACATACTATATAGTAGTACCTAACTGGGACTATATAGCTTACTGCAGTCATCAAATATGCATTGTTTTAAAATTTCGATAAGAACAGTTTTAGTGTTTTTATTTTCTCCTGAAACTTTTTTTTAAAATTACTTAACATTCATTCCCTGAGCATCATCACAACATACTATATATGGTTTCCCATCTAGAATAAACTGCATAGTGGCTTAATCGTGCATGTTATCATCCATAAAATTCCATTACTACTTTCATATATATATATATATATATATATATATATATATATATATATATATATGTTTTACCCCATGTCTGACCCTCTGCCCTATTCCACTCTCTTATTACACTATCTCTGCTGTCTACAGTTGTCTTCAATTCCTTTTCCTCCAACGTTTTGTTGACCACACAATATCATAAGTAATCTAACTACTTTTAATACCAAGTTCAGCTGGTGGTTTCAAGAAAGGCAGTTTTGAACTGGTAAGGATATTTCCTTGAAACTTGAAGCCTAGAAATAGGTTAGTATTTTGTTCAAATAGTAGGTACATGAATCTATTGACAGCTCAAGACAGGATAAAAATCCTTAAAACCGGAAAACAAAGCTTAGAAGAAAAGCAGCAATATCTTAGTCAAGTCACAGAATGCTGTTTCATCAGTTCAGACTCATGTACTTAATCTCTCTTCTGTTGAGGTACGATCTTCCAGATTGAACTCTGGGATATAATACTCAACTCCAGACTTTGTCCCTACAATTAAGTTGCCCATTTTCTCAGTTTTTTGAACTCTTATTTCTGTGTGTCTGCATTTAATTTTACTGACATAGCACTCCCTTAAGAACTTCTTGGAGATCTGTTCTGGTGCTGGTAAATTCTTGCAGGTTTTGTTTATCTGGGAATGTTCATGTCTTTTCTTCCCAAATGAACAATAACCTTGCTGGGTAAAGTATTCTCGGTTAAAATTGCTTTTCCCTTAATACTTTGAATATATTTTCCCATTCTTTCCTTGCTCAGATTGTTTCTGATGTGAGGTCTGCCGTTAGTCTGATGAGATACCCTTTGTAGGTAACTTGCCTTTTTTCTCTTGTCAGTTTTAGTATCTTGTCTTTGTGGTTTTGGTCAATCTGGCTATGATGTGTCTTGGATAAGATCTTCTTAGGTTGATTCTATTTGGGGTCCTCTGTATTTCTTGGGACTGAATCCTTGAGTGCCTCTCCAGGTTTGGAAAGTTTTCTTGCAGGATTTCATGGAATAGATTATCAATGCCCTTATGAGTCTCCACCTTCTGGGATGCCTATTATCCAGATGTTTGGACGTTTAATTGTATCTAGTATTTCTCGGATATTATTCTCAGATTTTTGGGCCATTTTCTTGGTCTTCATGGTGGATTTTTCTAGGCTAGCAATTTTCTCTTCTACATTTTGAGATTCTATTTTCTGTTTGATCTAGTCTGTTTTTAATACTTTCAAGGGAGATTTTGACTTCTTGTATTATAGCCTTCATCTCTAACAGTTCCATCTGATTCTTTTGTAAAGTGTGAAATTCCTCTTCTAGATCTTGCATGAATTTCCTCACCTCCTGGAACTCTTCAACTTCTTTCTCCTTCCTCTTCAGCAGTTCCTTGTCTCTCTTCTCTTCCATCTCTGTTAGCTTTGTCATTATGAAAGTTCTGAATTCTTTATCAGACATTTCCATGATTTCCATTGAACTGTGTGTGGATGAAGAGGAGCTATCCTTTTCCCTTGTGGGAAAGGTATTTTCCTGCTTCCCCATACTCCTTGTGGTTCTGCTGCGATTTCTAGTCATCTGGTGGATGGTCGGTTACTTCCCAAACTTGGAAGTTCAATCTGAGGGTCGAGGAGTGTGCAGAAAAGGAAGCAAAGAGAAGAAAACAATACCAACAGCAGAAAAGAAAAAACAGACAAGAAACAGAGAAAAAAAGAGAAAAACTTTTTTTTTTTTAGAGGTTTTTGCTATAGGGCGCGTGCGCTCGCCAGACAGACAGAGAGAGACAGAGAGACAGAAAGCAGGAAATCACCCCCCAGGGGGGATGGCCACGCCGCAATCCCTTCTCCTCCATTCTCCTCTCGGGATCTTGGGCACGCACGCACACGCGCCCGGCGTGAGTTTAAGCCACCGGGTCCGGGACTCGAACCGCGGTCGACTACGTGGGAGTCCAGCGACATAGCCATTACGCTAACTGCTGGTCCCAGAAAAACTTTTAAATAAATCTAAAAAAATTAATATTCAAAAAATTTTAATAAAACTCAAAAATTAGAAAACCTGTTTGGTTCCCTTCTGCCTCTCCTGGGTTGGGAGGGGGAGAGGGAATTACTAACAAGATAAAGGGCTAGGAGGGGCCAAACAGCCCTGTAAAATGCCTGACCTTAAAAAATTCTAAAAAGCAAAAATTTTTAAAAAAGGGAGAGAGAGAGAGGACAGAGACAGAGGTAGAGAGAGACACAGACAGATACAGAGACAGGAGACTTGAAAGGGGTCTTCCTACCACACGAGTTTTGTATGCTGGAGGCCCAGTTATCAGTGGGACATCTTCCTTTCTCCCAAAATGGCTAGATCTCAGGAGCCATGGAGCTGTCTCTTGAAGAAGGCCTGTTTGGTTCTCTTCTGCCTCTCCACGTGAGTTTTGTATGCTGGAGGCCCAGTTATCAGTGGGACATCTTCCTTTCTCCCAAAATGGCTAGACTGCACTAGCCATGGAGCTTTCTGTCTCTTGAAGAAGTCCTGTTTGGTTCCCTTCTCAGTAATGAGGATATTTTTAGTACAATTTAACTCTGCTGTAGCCTGGCAATGTTCTGTAAATTCAGTTTTCCATAACAAATAATCCCCACCTGAGAGGCAGGTTTTAGCTATACCTTTCCAGTCCCCAGGAGGAAGAACATCAGTAGCTATGGCTTCCAACACTGCATGTGTGAATGGAGCAGTTGGACCATACTGAGCACAAGCCATTTTCAATTCTTTCAATTGCTTAAATGGAATGGGTGTATGAACTCACACCAAATTTCCTTGTTGATCTCTCTGCTCTATTATAGGATACAAGGGAAAACCCCTGACATCTTCTCCTTCCTTAAGAGCATGTTGTAAAGATAACTGAAGAGGGGATAAGAAGGCTAAATCTTTTTGAACCATTGCCACTAAAGGGGGATCTTTAGAATACACCTGGGGGAGGCCCGGTGGGTCCAATCCTGCAAGCATAGTTGGAGTGGGAAGATGAACATTACTAGTCCAGGTAGCCTGATCTTCATGAGTTTTTAGATGAAGTCGTTGCATTTTATCTAAGATTTGCCTCATTTCTACCTGTAACTGTGATAATTCAGTTGAGACAGGTACAGATGTCTTTTCCTGGGTAACAGCTATAATAGGGTGTCTTGCAACATCGTATTGAGCTGCGTTTTGTTCAATCTGTTTCAATTCCTCTGGGGAGAGTTCCTCATCCTCCATCTCTGGGGGTGGAGGAAAATCTCCTATTAGCCTCTCCTGCAAGGGAGGAACAGAGGGAGAAATTCCAACAGCTGGGGGGAGAGTCTTTATCTGCGGCAGAAAGAATCCTCTCTCGCTCATGGCAAAAATCCAAAACATCTCTAATTAAAGCCCATAAACGGAAAGGATCCACAGGCACCTTTTCTGGGCCATGGGCATCATAATAATCTTGGAGCTTTTGCCCCACCTTTTTCCAGGTATCTATGTGAAATGTACCTTCCTCAGGAAACCAAGGGCACATTTCTTCAATAAATTCTAAAAATTTTGAAAGCTGCTGCTGCCCTACTCCCAAACCTCACACACTTAGCATTTCTTTAAGCATATGTACAAAGAGCTGGCGACTATTGCCCTGCCCCATAATTACTCCCGTACTACTCACCGCAACACTTCCACTTTTAAGACGAACGCGTTCTCCATTTACTTTTTGCGGTGTCCTTCACCGGTATCCCCAGTACTCTGGTCCCTGTTTGGGCGCCACTTGATGGCGAATAGTTCCTGAGTTGGGGGCGAGGATTAAAGAAAAGACAAGAAGACAGAATAGAAACGGGAGGACTGCCAGTCAATACCGGTCAGCCACGAGTTAAGTTTATTGCTCTCTTTTATACAGAAACATTTGGCTTCCTTAACATGGTGCTCAAAAGTCCTTGCTGAGTTTATCAGGTTGTTGTAAGGATATTTGGAACATTTTGCACCTAACAATTCAGACACCCAAGGTTAGGTCCAGAAAATAACCTTGGTCTCCATCTAGCGGTCATGTCCTGCAGGTTCCTCAAGTCTCCTTGGCTCCCCACACCTAGGCTGGCCATAATCCTGCAAGAATTCCCATCATTGGTGGGTTGCACAAGTCCCTAAGTCTCCTAGAAGCTGGAGCATCCTTAGGCTGAAAAAGAAGCCCTGGAAGGCAGCTCTGGGCTGACCTGGTCTCCTGGGTTTGGATATGGCTCCTGAAATATTTTCTGTTTCTTTTTCATTTTTTTCTTCCTTCCTTCCTTCCTTCCTTCCTTCCTTCCTTCCTTCCTTCCTTCCTTCCTTCCATCCTTCCTTCCTTTCTTCCTTCCTTTTTTCTTTCTTTCTTTCTTTCTTTCTTTCTTTCTTTCTTTCTTTCTTTCTTTCTCTCTCTCTCTCTCTCTCTCTCTCTCTCTTCTTTCTTTCTTTCTTTCTTTCTTTTTTTCTTCCTTTCTTTTTCTTTTTCCTTTTTCCTTTCTTTTTCTTCCTTCCTTTCTTTTTTCTTGATTCTTTTCTTTCTTCCTTTCTTTTTCTTTTTTCTTCCTTTTTCTTCTTTCATTCTTCTTTCTTCACTCTTTTTAAAAAATCTGTCATTTGGCTTTTACTTATTTTAAGTCTTATGATAATATATTTTAAAAATCTATGTTGATAGCATATCTCCTTAATTTAATCCTTTTAAAAAGTTGATAAAAGCATCATTATCAGTGACACATATACTGGAATTCTAGTTTTTGTGTGACTTTGAACAGTTGTCTGAAGGTAATTATGAAATTTAACCTTGTTTGACTTAGATTAAAGAAATCAGGATCTACGTATGGAGTGGTTGTTAAGCCACTCGACTCCCACATGGCTGGCTATAACTCAGGTCCCAGACCTGGTGGTTTGCTTTCTTGCTTTTCCTCTCTCTGGTCAAATTTTAAGATAATCATAATTAAAATTAAATGAGTAATTCTTTTAAAACTGTATTTGAAAGTAAAAATTTAACATGATACTAAATCTCAACACACTGATTTTCAAAAGCATCTGATCTTACATAACATGTATGTAAAGTATGTAAAATTTTACATATTCTTTATTTGATAGTATACACAAAGCACACTAAACATTTTTCAATAAGCAAAAGGCAGTGTTTTGGATACAGGGAATTCTAATTAGATTGACATAGATATCAGTACCTTATCTTTGGCCCTTTCCTTTAATGGGTTAATGAACACAAAATAAAACAGGTGAGTCTGTGTTGTTTTGAGAAGTGAAGGAAAATCTCCAGTAGATTTTGGTTTCCTTTTTGCTTTTTTTATTAGAAGTTTTTGCCTTAGGGAATGTGCACTTCCTGGAGAAGAGAGATAGAGACAGAGAGAGTGAGAAGGAAACTAAAAAATCATTATTCAGAAAGAATGTCCATTTCACAAGAACTTCTCCTCCATCCTCCTCCTGGGATCTTGGGCACATACAAAAATGCATCTGGTGTGATTTTCAAGTAATAGTTCTGAGACTTAAACCACAATCAACCATGTGGGAGTCCAGCGATTTATCCCCTATATCATCTGCTGATTTTCCAGTACGTTTTGAGATGGCATTCAGTTTTCATATAAATATTTGCATTACTAATAATTTACCAATTATATCTTAGAAAGTGCAAACTGTGATAGCATTTACTTAAAGGAAATCATTATCAAATTTTTAAAAAAACAGCAACATACATTTAATCATAAGCCAGTCTTACCTATTACAGGACTGTCCAACAAAAATATTCTATCAACTAATCATTTGAATTATGGTATAGAAGATCAATTAATTATACTATACATAAAAAGATGAGACATGGGGCCAGCAGGTGATGTGATGGCTGAGGCAATGAATTCCTACATGACATGACTGACCACAGTTTGAGTCCCAGACCTGGAGGCTTTCTTTTTCACTTTCCCTTTTTCACCCTCTGTTTCTCTCTGGTCAAATGAAAAATAATAAAAGCTAATGGAATTAAAATAATAAATAATTATTTTTAAGAAAAAGATAAGAAATTTCTGTTTTGACATAAATAAAGGAGTAACCAACTTTCTTTTTTTAGAGAGTTTTGTTATATATAGGGCATATGTGATCAACAGAGAAAAAGAGAAAGTGAGAAATCACTAAATAGAAAGGGAGGTCCAAGCTGCAGTCTCTATTCTTCCATTCTCTTCTCAGGACTTGGGACATGTTTGTCCACATAGCTGGTTTGAGATCCAAGCCACCAGGTCCAGGACTCAAATCACATTTAGTTATGTGGGAATCCAACATCTTACCCACTAGGCCACCCGCTGTTCCAGCAGTGACTATTACTCATGAGTAGCTTTTTCAAGATAAGTTATGTACTCTGCTCTTTCTGCCTCCTTTTTCTTGCCAGTGAAAATTATTTTTGTTCCTGGAAGATACTTTCTGTAATTCTCTAAATATTCAATCAGTGTATCATCTCCCCAGGGGATGGATCCTTTTGTTCTTGTTGGATCTGTGTAAGAAGTCCAGGGGCCTGACCTGTCTTATACTCAAGTAGACTAAAGACTAGTCTTCTGTTTGTCTCTTTTTTCCATGGTGTAGCACTGGGCATGATTTGAACAAAAATCTTACTGGGAGCTAGCAGGTGGTGTGGTGATTAGAGCATTGGACTCCCACATGGCTGACTGCAGTTTACTCCTAGGTCTGGCATCTTGAAAAACATGCTGCATGCATGTGTGTCACATGTCCAGAATCCCAAGAGGAGAATGGTGTGGCCATTGCCCCCTCCCGTGGTGATATCTCACTTACCTTCTCTTTGTCTCTGTGTGTGTCTCTCTCTGGCATGTGAATGCCCTCTGTAGCAAAAACCAAAAATAAAAACAAGATAAGAACAAAACTTCTTGCCTTTTTCAATATAACCAATTTTTAATTCTCTCCTTTGTTGTTCATGCTACAAATGTTCCTGCTCAGAAGTCAAATGTTCTTCTCCTAAAATATTTTTTAAACCCCTCCAGAGATGGGGAGTGAGTGCCCCTTTCTCAGAAATATATAAGTCTCATAGGAAGGATTCATGCAGTTAGTAAATATCCAATTATTGCAGAGTATTAATACTGGATTTTATTTTAGGAGACTGGAATAAATCCTTCTTATACTATGCTGAAGGGTAACACTGACCTCACTTTATATGCTATAAATATTTTGTAAAATGATAAGTGGCCTATATGTTGAAATTTGAGTTAAACAAGGTGACTACATGGTACTGCAGGGTTTCTTAAGGATTTTAATATGATAAATATATTATGAATTCCCAGAAAAGGAATATGCAGTATTTATCAAATCTCTACAATAAAATAATCTTTTAATCAATACACGTTAAAGCCAGCAGGTGTCTTGGTGGTTAGGGCACTGGACTCACACATGGCTGCCAGTGGCTTAGGTCCTGGACCTGGCAGCTTGCTTTCTCACATTTCCTCTCTCTCTCTCTCTGTCATTCTGGTCAAATTAAAATAATAATTATAATAAGTGAATAATTCTTTCAAAAATCAAATACACATTAATATTCACTAGGGTTTTAGTGTCCTATAGAAATGAAGGTCTTTGATTCTGTAAATTTTGTTAACTCTAAGGTAATAGAAAATTTATTCAGCACTGAACTTTATTGCTAAAAGAAGACAGTATGGATTCAGCAAGTAGTGTGGGAGTTACACTCTGTATTCTACATGGCAACCTCTTGGTTTGAGTCACACATGGGAAAGCTAGAAAATCATGTTGCTCCAGCTCTGGCTCTCCCAACCTCAGCGACCATCTATCTCTATAAGGAAGGACCACTCCCAGCTCTACAGCAGACCTCACTTCCATCTCCAGATCCCTGGCCTAAAGGACACTGATATAGACCCCCCCTGCCCCAGCTCCAGCTCCGGCCCCACAACCCCAGTGACCCTCTATCTCTGTCAGAAAGTTAGGCTTTTATTTTTCTTTCTCTTCCTCTTTCTTCTTTTTATTTCCCATCTACTCTTTATTTTTTTAATTCATTAATTTTCATTCACTGAGCATTGTCACAGCATACAAAATGTGATTTCCCATCCAGAATATGCTGGATAGTAGCTTAATCATACATGTTACCGTCAATAATTTTCCATTTCTACTTTCATATATATATATATTCCCCCTATTTCTCACCCTCTGCTCTTTCCCACCTTCCTCTCACACTATCTCAGGTGTCCATAGTTGTTTTCCATTCCTTCCCTCACACATATTCTATTTATTCACAAAATTACTTAAATAATCTAACTACTTTTAACAGCAAGCTCTGCTGATATATACATATCTATGAATACATGTCTGACCTTAGGCATGAAATTCTGAGTAGAATGAATATACTCTAAGGTAGCATGTGGCTGATGCTATACAGTTTACTGTGGTCATTAATGATGTACTTTTTACTACTTTTTTTTAATTTTAAGAAAAAACAAATTTACCTTTAATAAATCAAAGAAGTGCTAAGGAAATATGTTTACAACTTAAAGACAGGAATCATGTTGGGATTCTTTTCAAATAGTAGATACATGATCCTATCGGCAGTTCAAGACAAGACAAAATTCCTTAAAACCAGAAAACAAAGTCTAGAAGAAACTCAACAATATTTTAGTCAAAAGTCATAAAATTCTATTTCACCAGTTCAGTCTCATGTACTTAATTTATCTTCTGTTGTAGTTCGATCTTCCCAAATAAATTCTGGGATATAATATTCAACTCCAGACTTGTCCCCATGACTAAGTTGGCCATTTTCTTACTTTTTGAAGTCTTATTTCTGTATGGCTGTATTTAATTTTTCTGATATAGCACTCTCTGAAGAGCTTCTTGGAGATCTGGTCTGGTGTTGGTAAATTCTTTCAGGTTTTGTTTATCTGAGAATATTATTGTATTTTCTTCCCATATGAAGGATAATCTTGCCGGGTATAGTATCCTTGGTTGCAATTGCTTTTCGCTTAACACTTCGAATATATTTTCCAATTCTTTCCTCACGCGCATTTTTTCCAATGGAGATCTACTGTCAGCCTGATGGGATATCCTTTGTAATTAAATTGATGTTTCCCTCTTGCTAATCTTAGTATCTTGTCTTTGTGGTTTTGGTCAATCTGGCCATAATGTGTTTTGCAGATCTTCTTGTGTTGATTCTATTCAGGGTCTTTTGTATTTCTTGAGACTTGATCTTTGCATGCCTCTCTGGGTTTAGAAAGTTTTCTTGCAGGATTTCATGGAAGAGATTATCAATGCCCTTATGGGTCTCTTCCCCTTCTGGGATATCAATTATCCGGATGATTGGATGTTTGACGATATCTAGTATTTCTCAAATAGTATTCTCATTTCTTTTGGACAATTTTCTCAGTCTTTGTGTTGGATTTTTCTAGGCCAGCGATTCTATCTTCTACATCTGATATTCTATTTTCTGTATGATCTAGTCTGCTTTTAATACTTACAAAGGAGGTTTTGACTTTCTATATTATTTGTTAACGTCACACTTCTCCTTACCACACAGGACCAACCACAGCTCTACAGCAGACCTCACATTCATCTCCAGACCCCAGGTTAAAAAAAAAAAAAAATCACGCTGCGTGATTTTTTCTTTATTCTCCTTCTTACTTTCTTCCCTCTTATATTGTTTCTTCCCTCTTATATTGTCCTCTCTTCCACTTCCTCTACCCTCCCCAAGGGACTAGATAGGTCTAAAGTCACAGTTTTGAAATGCCCCACTATTGTAAGACTCCCAGGGAGCCTCCCTTTTACTGAACCACCTGTGAAAAAGGAGATACTGCTCTCCAGACACTTGAATAGAATACTCCTCTTCAAACCACATTGCTAATCACAATAGAAGAGAGACTTTGGCACACACCAGTCTACAGTAAAAGGAAAACACACCTGCTCCTAGTTGAAGAAACATTCTCCTAAAAGGTATTTCAAAGTGAATACATCTTCCAAAGACTAGAAGTAGAACAAGAGCCTCAGGTCTGAATAAATCAGGAAATATGTCCCCATCAAAAGAATACAGTAACTCCCTTCCATTTCTCAAAAAACACAGGAAGTTACCAAAATGTCAGAGAAAAAAAATTAGACCATTGATGGTGACAAAATTCTATAAGTTGGAACAGAAAAAAGACAATGAACTACAGGAGATTAGGAAATTCTTCCAAGATATGAAAGAAGAAATGAACACACTAAGAAAGTATCTGATGAAACTATTAGAGATGAAGTCTGTAATACAGGACATGAAAAACTGTCTCAAAAGTATTGAAAGTCAATTAGACTATGCTGAAGATCGAATCTCTGACATAAATATAAAACCTCTGAACTAGAGAAAGCCACTAAAAAGATAGAGAAAATAACAAAAAAAATGAGGCTAATATAAGAAAAATACTAGATTCCATTAGATGCCCTAACATTCAAATAATTGGTTCCCAGAAGGTGAAGAAACTAATAAGGGCCTGGAAAATCTATTCCATGAAATCCCAGGAGAAAATTTTCCAAGTCTTTAGAGGCACTCAAACATCCAGATCCAATAAATACAAAGGACCCCAAATAGAATCAACCCAAGAAGACGTTCCCCAAGGCACATCTTAGCCAGACTGGCAAAGACCACAGATAAAGAAAAGATACTAAAACTGGCAAAAGAGAAATGACAAATGACCTACAAAGGTCATCCCATCAGGCTAACTAACACTGGATCTCTCAACAGAAACAATGCAAGCAAGGAAAGAATGGGAAGATGTATTGAAAGTGTTAAGAGAGAAACAATTTCAACTAAGATTATTATATCCTGTAAGATTATCCTTCATATGGGAAAAAAAGATTAAAATCTTCTCAGACAAGCAAAACCTGAAAGAAATTGCCAACACCTGACCAGCTCTTCCAGAAACCCTGAAGAAAGTACTGTTCCAGAAATAAAGAAATAAAAGTCTACCAAGAGAGTCATTTCAGGGTACAAGAGAAATGAAGATTTCTTACTGATAATTCAGCCTCCAGCAAACAAACTAGAGTGGCAGGAGAGGCGAGAGGCAGGCCTTGAGGAGAAGATTCATCATGGCGCCTGTGAACTAGTCATTTCAGGGTAGAAGAGAAATGAAGATTTCCTGATAATTCAGCCTCCAGTAAACAAGCTAGAGTGGTAGGGAGCTTCTAGCCTTCTTCTACCTCTGTCTCTGTGTCTCTGTCTCTCCCTGCTTCTGTATTCTCATTTTTTGGTAATTTTTCCTTTTTAAAATTTTTTTAAAGGTAAAGTTTTCTCTTACTCTAAGCTCCACCTTTTGTCTTGTTAATAATCCCCTCTGCTCCTCCCACCCCGGCAGGAGAGGCAAGAGGAAGGCCTTCAGGAGAAGATTCAACATGGCACCTGTGAACTAGTCATTTCTAGTGGCATGCTTGCGCACCGTGTGTTTTTCTATTTTGTGCTTTTTTATTAAAAAAAGAAAAACAATAATTATAATTTTTTTTAGTTTTTTTCCTTAATTTTTTTCTGTTTCTTTGATGTTGATTTTCTCTCTCTTTTTCTTTTCTTTTTTCTCATCTCTCCACTCCTCAATATCCATTTACTGTGTTTCTAGATGGATCTAAGGGCACTGTAGCTAAACATCCAAATACTTTTAGAGTTACTGTATTCTTCAATATCTACTGAATCTGCTGCACAAAGCAATCACAACAGAATGGCAAAAAGATTCCAGATCACCTCTTTCTGCTTATTTCTTTTTTTATTTTTATTTTTATTTTTATCATCTTAATCTTCTTTATATTACATTGGATTACATATAACTTCACAGTGTATTACATTGCTTTTTCAAAAGGGAAGGACATGCATGTAAGTCACTACAGAGACATTAATCTCCCCACTTCACCACAGGACCACAAGAAATATGGGAAAGCAAGAAAATATCTCTCCTCCCAGGGAAAAGAATAACTCCTCTTCACCCACAAGCAGTTTAATGGAAAACATGGAAATGTCTGATAAAGAATTTGGAACATTCATAATGGTAAAGCTAACAGACATGGAAGAGAACAGAGAAAATAAACTGCAGAAGAGAAAAATGAACTGCAGAAGAGAAAGGAGAAAGAGGTTAATGAGTTCCAGGAGGTGAGGATATTCTTGCAAGATTTAAAAGAGGAATTACACACTTTACAAAAGAATCAAATGAAATTGTTAGAGATAAAGTCTATAAAACAGGAAGTCAAAATCTCCCTTGAAAGTACTAAAAGCAGACTAGATCATACAGAAAATAGAATATCAGATGTAGAAAAGAAAATTGCTGGCCTAGAAATATCCATCACAAAGATAGAGAAAATTGCCCCTCAAAATGAGAATAATATACGAGAAGTACTAGATACCATCAAACTTCCAAACATCCGGATAATTGGCATTCCAGAAGGTGAAGAGACCCATAAGGGCATCGATAATCTATTCCATGAAATCCTGCAAGAAAACTTTCCAAACCTAGAGAGGCATTCTAAGATCCAGTCCCAAGAAATACAAAGAACCCCAAATAGAATCAACCCAAGAAGATCTTCTCCAAGACACATTATAGCCAGGTTGACCAAAACCACAGACAAAGACAAGATACTAAGATTGGCAAGAGAAAAACATCAAGTTACCTACAAAGGACATCCCATCAGGCTAACAGCAGACCTCTCATCAGAAACAATACGAACAAGGAAAGAATGGGAAAATATATTCAAAGTGTTAAGAGAAAAGCAATTTCAGCCAAGAATACTGTACCTGGCAAGATTATCCTTCATGTGGTAAGAGAAGACAAGAACATTCTCAGATAAACAAAACCTGAAAGAATTTACCAGTACCAGGCCAGATCTCCCAGAAGTTCTCAAGGGAGTGCTATGTCAGAAAATTAAATACAGACACACAGAGAGAAGAGTTCAAAAACTAAGAAAATGGCCAACTTAATTATAGGGACAAGTCTGGAGTTGAATATTATATCCCAGGGGACCAGCAGTTAGCATAATGGCTATGTCGCTGGACTCCCACGTAGTCGACCGCGGTTCGAGTCCCGGACCCGGCGGCTTAAACTCACGCCGGGCGCGTGTGCGTGCGTGCCCAAGATCCCGAGAGGAGAATGGAGGAGAAGGGATTGCGGCGTGGCCATCCCCCCTGGGGGGTGATTTCCTGCTTTCTATCTCTCTGTCTCTCTCTGTCTGTCTGGCGAGCGCACGCGCCCTATAGCAAAAATCCTCTCCAAAAAAAGAAAAAAAAAATTATATCCCAGAATTTAATCAGGAAAATCGAACCACAACAGAAGATAAAGTACATGAGACTGAATTGGTGTAGTATAATTTTATGACTTTTGACTAAAACATTGGTGATTTTATTTTAGACTTTGTTATCTTGTTATAACCAATTGTGTCCTGCCTTGAGATATGGATAGGTTCATGTACCTACAATTTGAACAGAGTCCTAACCTGTTTCCTGGCTTTAAGTTTTAAGTTCTTTACATTTCTTTGATTTAAGTTAAAACTGGTTTTCTTAATAGTACCTAGTGAACTTTCTATTGAAAGTAGTTAGATTATTTAAGAAATTGTGTGATCAATACAATGTCGGGGGGAAAGGAATGGAAGACAACTGTAGACACCAGAGATAGTGTGAGAAGAGGGTGGGAAAGGACAGAGGGTCAGAAAGAGGGGTAAAAAATAATACTGGAAACTAGAAATGGAAATTTTTTTATAATAACATGCATATTTAAGCCACTATGCAGCATATTCTAGATGGGAAATCATATTTTGTATGCTGTGACGATGCTTAGGGAATGAATGCAAATTAAGTTAAAAAAAGAAAAAGGTTCAGAAAAAAACCCTAAAACTATTCCTTTTGAAATTAAAAATATTCATTAAAAATACCTATTCGATGACTACAGTAAGATATATAGCCCTAGCTAGGTGCAACTTTATAGAATGTTCATTCTACTCACTGAGGCTTATGCCCAAAGTTGGACTTGTGTTTATGGAAATGTGTATATCAGCTGTGCTTGCTATGAAAATATTTAGATTAATTAAGATCTTTAGTGACTCAAAATGTGAGGGAAAAAAAAATATAGAAAGCATAGATACCAGAGACTGTGGGAGGAGAGTGGGAGATGGCAGAGGGTAAGAGATAGGAAATCAAGGATGAGAAAAAAAGCAAAACATACAGCAAACAAGAAATGGAAAATCATTTCTTGACGATAACATGTAGGTCGATGTGCTTGATTGACCCAATATAGAGTGTACTCTGGATGGAAAATCTCATTTTGTATGCTGTAATGATGTACAGTGAATGAATGCAAATAAATAAATAAATAAATAAATAAAGTCCACGAAGACAATGGCCAATTTAAACATTGAGACAGGTCCGGTACCATCAATAATAACATTTAATATTAATGGATTAAATTCTCCAATCAAGAAACACAGATTGCCTGATTGGGGGAAATAAAAAAAAAAAAAAAAACAACAACAACAACAACAACAAAAAACCAGAAACCTTCTATCTTTTGCCTACAGGAAACCCACATCATGGATAAAGACATATATAGACTGAAAGTGAAGGGTTGGAAAAAGGTTTTCCATGCAAATGGTAACCAAAAAAAGAGCTGGAATTGTGATTCTAATTTCTGACAAAATAGGCTATAAAACAAAAAACTGTTTGAAGAGACAAAGAAGGGTTCTATATTGTAGTAAAAGTGTCAATTTATCAAGAAGATATAACACTTATAAATATGCACCTAACACAGGAGCACCCAAATACGTGAAAGAAAGACCGTTCGATCTAAAAGAGGAGATAGACTGCAACACACTAATTGTTGCAGACCTCAACACTCTACTATGCCCTCTGGACAGATTATCTAAACCAAAAAGAGGTAAAGAGATAAAGAATCTAAATGATACCATGAATCAAATGAACTTAAGAGACATCTATAGAACTTTCCATCCAACAATCACGAGTTAAATTTTTTTCTCACCCCCACATAAAACCTTTTAGAAGACTGATTACATGGCAAGCCTCTACAGATTCAAAAGCATAGAAACTACAGCCAGCATCTTCCCTGACCATGATGGAATTAAACTTGAGCTTAATTTAAAGAGAAATCTTAAAAATACTCAAATACATGGAAACTAAATAATCTACTCCTGAGTGATTGCACAACTACAGAAGAAATAAAGACAAATCAAAAGATTCATGGATGCCAGTGACAAGGAGGACATGAGTATCCATAATCTTTGAGACACTGTTAAAGCAGTCACAAGACGGAAGTTCATAGCAAGTAGTGCACATAAGAATATGGCAAAAAGGCAAATTGATCACCTAACATCATGTCTCAGAGAATTGAAAAGCAACAGCAAAAAAGTTCCAAAAACTCCAGGAGAAAGGAGATAATAAAGATATGAGCAGGAATAAATGAAATAGAAAATAAATGAACTATAGAGAAAATAAATAAAAGTAAAAGCTTGTTCTTTGAAAAGATGAACAAAATCTATACACCATTACCATTAGTGTATAGATTTTACTTATTAAGAAGAGAAAAAGGAACCTTGTAAATCAAATCTGCAATGAAGCAAGCAATGTAACAGCAGACATAGTAGAACTACAAAACATCATTAGAGGATACTATGAACAACTATATGCCAAGAAACAAAACAATCTGGATGAGATGGACAAATTCCTGGACACATAATCTACCAAGATTGAGCCAGGAGGAGATAGAGTGTCTAAATAGGCCCATAACAAGCCAGGAGATTGAATCAGTAATAAATAGCTTCCCAAAAATGAAAAGCCCTGGTTCTGATGGCTTCACCTCTAAATTCTACAAAACTCAAAGAAGAGTTAACCCCCATTCTGCTCAAGTTATTTCTAAAGATCCAGAAGGGTGAATCTCTCCCTAATTCATTCTTCGAGGCCTCCATCACCCTTATTCTTAAAACGCATAAGGACAGGATAAGGAAGGAAAACTATAGGTCAATATCTCTGATGAACATAGACGCAAAGATTCTCAACAAGATACTAGCAAATCGTATTCAACAACTTATAAAAAAAATTGGACCAGCAGTTATTGTAATGGCTATTTTACTGAACTCCCATGTAGCAGACTGTGGTTCGAGTCTCGGACCCGGTGGCTTAAACTCACGCCGGGCGCATGTGTGTGTGTGCCCAAGATCCTGAGAGGAGGATGGAGGAGAAGCGATTGCAGCATGGCCACTCACCCTGGGGGGTGATTTCTTGCTTTCTATCTCTCTGTCTTTGTCTTTTGGGTGAGTTCATATGCCCTATAGCAAAAACCTCTCCAAAGAAAAGGAAAAACAAACAAGATTATACATCATGATCAGGTAAACTTTATTCCAGGAATGCAAGGTTGGTTCAACATATACAAAATCATAAATGTAATACACCATACTAACAGGAAGAAAGAAAAAAAAATATGATCATAACAATTGATGCACAAAAAGCATTTGATAAGGTACAACATCTATTCATGATCAAGAGACCCAGCAATATCAGCATAAAATTGATACACCACTAGTGAGACTTATTAAGAAGAGAGAAAGGAACCAGGTGAATCAGATCTGCAATGAAGCAGGCAAAATAACAACAGACATAGTAGAAATACAAAACATTATTAGAGGATACTATGAACATCCGTATGCCAAGAAACAAGATAATCTGGATGAGATGGACAAATTCCTGGACATGTATAATCTACCTAGATTGAGCCAAGAGGATATAGAAAGTCCCAATAGAGCAATAACAAGCCAGGAGATCGAATCAGTTATAAATAACTTCCCTGCAAAGAAAAGCCCTGGCACTGAAGGATTCACCTCTGAATTCTACAAAACTTTCAAAGAAGACTTAAGCCCCATTCTTCTCAAGTTATTTCTAAAGATCCAAAAGGGTGAATTTCTCCCAAATTCATTCTATGAAGCCTCTATCACCCTTTTCCTTAAAACAGATAAGGACAGGACAAGGAAGGAAAACTATAGACCAATATCCCTGATGAATATAGACACAAAGATTCTCAACAAGATACTAGCAAGTCGTATACAAAACTTATATAAAAGATTATACATCATGATCAGGTAGGCTTTATCTCAGGAATGCAAGGTTGTTTCAACATATGCAAAACCATAAATGTAATACACCATATTAATAGGAAGAAAGATAAAAACCATATGATCATATCGATTGATGCAGAGAAAGCATTTGATAAGATACAGCATCCCTTCATGATCAAGACTTCCAGCAAAATCGGCATAGAATGGTCATTTCTCAACACAATAAAAGCTATCTATGAAAAACCCATAGCGAACATCATCCTCAATGGAGAAAAGAAAATGCGTACAAGACAAGGATATCCACTTTCTTCACTCTTCTTCAATATAGTACTGGAAGTCCTGACCATTGCAATCAGAAAAGTGGAAAAAATAAAAGGCATCCAAATAGGAAAAGAAGAGGTGAAACTCTCTCTATTTGCAGATGACATGATTGTATACATAGAAGACCCAATGGTTTCCATAAAATAATTTCTGGAAGTAATACATGAACACAGTAAAGTTGCAGGATACAAAATTAATATCCAGAAATCTATAGCATTTCTGTGTACGGACAACAGGCAGACTGAGATAGAACTGAAAAAAGTTGTTTCATTTACCATAGCCACCAAAAGTATAAGATACTTAGGGATAAATCTAGCCAAAGAAGTTAAAGACCTCCACAAGGAAAACTACGAGAAGATTAAAAAAAAAGGAAATTGAAAATGACACAAAAAAGTGGGAGGACATCCCATGTTCCTAGATTGGAAGAATTAATATAATCAAAATGCAATTCTACCCAAATTAATTTACCTATTTAATGCAATGCCAATCAAAGTACCAGACACATTCTTCACAGATCTAGGAAAGACAATCATATAGTTTGTCTGGAATCATAAGAGACTCCGTATTGCCAAAGCAGTTCTGCACAAGAAGAGTGGAGCGGCTGGCATCTCACTCCCTGGCCCAAAAATATACTACAAAGCCGTGGTAATCAAGACAGTGCATTACTGGCACAGAAACAGACAGGTGGACCAATGGAACAGAATAGAGTCCCCAGAAATAAATGCTCAAACATGCAGCCAACTGATTTTTTACAAGGGGTACCAGTCAATCCAGTGGGAAAAGGAAAACCTCTTACGCAAATGGTGCTGGCAAAACTGGATCGCCATTTGCAGAAAGAGGAATCTGAACCCCTACCTTTCACTTCTGAAGAAAATAAAGTCAAGGTGGATCAAAAATCTAAATCTAAGTCCTCAAACTATAAAACTGCTCCTGGAAAACACAAGAGTAACTCTGGGAGACTTTGGGGTAGGGAAATACTTCTTAAATAAGACTCCCAATGCACAGTCAATAATCCCCAAAATAGACAAGTGGGATTACATCAGACTAAGAAATTTCTGCCTGGCAAAAGACAGAGTGATTAATGTGAATATGCGGCCCTCAGAATGGGAAAATATTTTTGTAAACTATGCGTCAGATAAGGGACTGATAACCAGAATTCACAAGGAACTCAAGCAGCTGTTCCAGAAAAAGACAATCAATCCTATTAAAAGATGGGAGAATGAATTGAAAAAAACACTCTCTAAAGATGACATACAAATAGCTGAAAGGCATATGAAAAAAATGCTCAACATCCCTCATTGTAAGAGAAATGCAGTTCAAAACAACAATGAGATATCACCTAACTCCAGTCAGTATGTCTAAGATTAAAACAAACAAACAACCAAACAAAGAGAAGTGCTGGCGGGGATGTGGTGAAAAGTGAACTCTCTTACACTGCTGGTGGGAATGTAAATTGGTCCAACCACTGTGGAGAACAATTTGGAGATTCCTCAAAAATCTGTAAATAGAACTACCATATGATCCAGCAATCACACTCCTTGGTATCTACCCAAAGGACAGAAGAATACTTAATTGGAACAGTGCTTGCACATCGATGTTTATTGTGACACTATTCACAATTGCTAAGTCATTAAAACAACCCAGATGCCCACAAACTGATGAATGGTTAGAAAAACTGTGGCACATATACTCAATGGAATACTATTCATCCATAAAAAACAACAAAACCCTTGCTTTTGACAGGAAGTAGATGAATATGGAAGACTTACTTCTGAGTGAAGCAAGCCAAGCTATGAAGGAGAGGCATTGTATGTCCCCACTTAATATATACGAAATGTCTGCACTCTATGACTGAAACTAATTGTCTAAAGAATAAAGAAACACAGTATATAGATGTAAATACCAGATATAGTGTGTGTGAAAGAGGAGGATCTGAGGAAGGACATTTGGGGGAGGGACAGGGAGGCAAAGCATTAATGGCACAAAGAGGTGTGGTATTTTCTGTTGAAGATATTTTGTAGTTTTATCAACAGTACTAAGGAGAAATGCTCACCTGTTGAAATATCCATTTTTCAAGACAAATAATAATGTGAATAAATGTATGGAAGAAAATGAAATGAAAAAATTCAATATTTGTAAAAATAAAAAAAGAGGTTCACACCTGAAATGTTAATAAAAATAATAAAACAAAAAAATGTGATTGGCCATGTGCAAGTCCATCAATGTAACCATTACACCAACTATTGGTATTAATATGATATCAGATATTTTAATTATATATATTTTCTTTTATACCATATGATGCCTTTTAATTGTTGATATTTTTCTTGATGCACTAAATTCTTTAATTTTTATAAAGTTTGATTTATCTGTAAAAAAAAGTAATTCCATTTACCATAGCCACAAAAATGAAAAGATACCTAGGTATAAATCTAACCAAAGAAGTTAAAGACCTCCAGAAGGAAAACTACTAGAAGCTAAAAAATGTAATTTAAAATAACACAAAAAAGTGGAAGGACATCCCATGTTCCCGGATTGGAAGAATTAATATAATCAAAATGGCAATTCTACCCATATCAATCTACATATTTAATTCAATGCCAAGTACCAGACACGTTCTTCACAGATCTAGAAAAGACAATCATAAAATTAGTCCAGAACATTAAAATACCTTGTATTGCCAAAGCAATCTGCACAAGAAAAGTGGAGTGGGTGGCATCTCACTCGCTGACCCAAAAATATACTACAAAACTGTAGTAATCAAAACAGCATGGTACTGGCACAAAAACAGACAGGTGGACCAATGCACCAGAATAGAGAACCCAGAAATAAACTTCCAAAAATATAGCCAACTGAATTTTGACAAAGGGTCCTAGTCAATCCAGTGGGAAAAGGAAAACCTCTTCAACAAATGTTGCTGGAAAAACTAGATATCCACCTGCAGAAGGATGAATCTGAACCCCTACCTGTCATCACTGACAAAAATCAACTAAAGGTGGATCAAAGATCTAAACCTAAGACCTCAAACTATAAAACTGCTCCTAGAGAACCCTGAAGAAACTCAGAGACATTGGGGTAGGCAAAGTCTTCTTAAATAAGACCTCCAAAGCACAATCAATAATGCCCAAAATAGACAAGTGGGATAACATCAGACTAAGAAGTTTTTCCATGACAAAAGACACAGTAATTAGTATGAATCCACAGCCTTCAGAATGGGAAAATATTTTAGTAAACTATGAGTCAGATAAGAGACAGATAACCAGAATACACAAGGAACTCAAGCAGCTATTCTGAAAAAAGATGATCAACCCTATTAAAAGATGGGAGAAATTGGAAGAATATGGAAGATTTACTGCTGAGTGAAGCAAGCCAGGCTATGAAGGAGAGACATTGTATATCCCCATTTAATATACACTGAGTGTCCACACTTTATGACTGAAACTGATTGACTAAAGGATATAGAAACACAGTAAATAGATATAAATACCAGATTTAGTGTGTGTGAAAGAGTAGGGCCAGAGGAAGGTCATTTAGAAGAAAAGTAGAGAGGCAAAGCATTAATGTGACAAAGTAATGTGGTACTATCTGTTGAAGATATTTTATAGTTTTATCAACTAAACTAGGAAGAAATGTTCATATGTTGAACTATTAACTTTGTAAGCTAAATAATGTGATTGACTGTATAAAATAAAATTAAATAAAAAATGAAAAAAAATGGGAGAATGAGTTGAAAAAAACACTCTCTAAGGATAATATATGAATAGTCAAAAGGCATATAAAAAATGCTCAACATCCCCCAGTGTAAGGGAAATTAAGATCAAAACCACAATGAGATAGCACCTTAACACAGTCAGAATGACTAAGATTAAAAAAAATGAAAAACAAATAAAGAAATAAAAAAATTAAAGAGCACCAAGACAAGATCAAGTGCATTCAGTTGACATGTAAATATTTTCTCAAAAATACTTAAAACTATACTGTCTCTGTTGTTATAGAGTCACGAACAAAATTATACAAAATTATAAGAAAAAAACAAACAAACAGACAAAAATGATAAGTGCTACTGTGGGTGTAGTGAAAGAGGAACCCTCTTACACTGATGGTGGGAATGTAAATTGGTCCAGACACTGTGGAGAACAATTTGGAGATTCCTCAAAATCTACAAATAGAACTTCCATATGACTCAACAATCCCATTCTTTGCTAGCTACCCAAAGGGCAGAAGAATTCTTAATCTGAAAAGTACTTGCACATCAATATTTATTGCCACATTATTCACAATTACTAATGGAACCAACTCAAATGCCCAGAAACAGATGAATAGATTGAAAAACTGTGGCACATATAATCTATGAAACACTCCTCTGCCATAGAAAAACAACACAACAAGACCCTGGCTTTTGACAGAAAGTGGATGAATATGGAAGATTTGCTGCTGAGTGAAGCAAGCCAGGCTATGAAGGAGAGACATTGTATGTCATTACTTAATACATACCGAGTTTCCACATTTTATGACCAAAACTGAATGACTAAAGGATATAGAAACACAGTAAATGGTTATGAATACCAGATATAGTGTGGGAAGAACGTTGGTGAAGGAATACAGTCTATTGAAGGACATTAAGGAGAAAAATGGAAAGGCAAAGCATTGATGGGACAAAGAAATGGCATATTATCTGCTGAAAGTAACTTTATAGTATCTTTGACTGGACTGGGGAGAAATGTAAACATGTTGAAAAATTCACTTTGCAAGCTAAATGATGTGATTGAATGTATAAAATAACTTAAAATAAAATAAGATAAAATAAAAATATTTAAATGTTTTAAAACATTTTTCTGAGAAAGAAAGAAAGAAAAAGGAAAGAAAGAAAGAAAGAAAGAAAGAAAGAAAGAAAGAAAGAAAGAAAGAGAGAGAGAAATAAAGAAAGAAAGAAAGAAGAAGAAAGAAAGAAAGAAAGAAAGAAAGAAAGAAAGAAAGAAAGAAAGAAAGAAAAAAAGAAAGAAAATCATGTTGCAAGCATGCCAAAGTCCTGAGAATAAAAACAGAGAAGGGATTGCAGCATGGCCAATCCCTCTGAGGTGTAATTTTTTTTCACTTTTTCTCTCTTTCTGGTGGAATTTGTATGCTTTATAGCAAAAAAATTCTCAAATGAAAAAATATGCATATATTAGAATATAACTAAATAATATGTTCACTAGATGTGCTACTAGCAGGTAAAATAAAACAATAACATGATCACACCATATTTGAGTCCATTTCATCCACATATAAAATGCAAAAAAACTCCCCTCTAAACCTCTGTGCACTTGTGAAAACAGGTATCAAATCAGAGGGAGTTTCCACGTGAAAAAGATAAGAGCTTAATATGAAAAATCATATATAGAAAAATAAGGGGAATAATCAGAGATTAGAAATTAGAGCTATTCCAGCTTTACATGGACTGGTGATTCTAGATTGCCACAAGAAGGCCACACAAGCCTTAGGTGGAGTGTCTTTTGGATATAAGGGACAAAGTGTTCAGGGACTCTTGGAAGGAGGAAACAGAATAAGCAACAGGATATGAACCCTCTCCTTCAACCACATGCTCATTCTCAACTGTATTTACCTGTTGTGCATATTGGCACTCTGAAGAGTATTTTTTAGAAGGATTTCTATTTAGTGAAAAAAAAATGTAGAAGCACCAATCTAGGCACACCTCCTCTCTGTGTGAGTGGGAGGAGCAGTAGAATCGCAGTGAAGAGGGGACTTTTATCACATCACCCCTACAAGGCACAGTTGGCAGGACAAGGGCCCTCTGCTCCTGGCTCTCAGTTATCACTCTCCCAACTTACAATGAAATGACAGGGGCAGGCCAGACCAAAGTCTGGTGGCTTAGGCAGCTGGATCCTACTAAGCTGATCCTGTGTTTTAGGGACCAGAACTAGCAGACTTGAGAGAAACAAAGGGTCAGTGGGTGCTCATATACCAAATCCTGAACAGTTGACCATGTGGAAGAGAGGCATTGGCAGATCATTCCCCATGGGGTGCTTTCTTTCTTTTTTTCTGGTGAGTTCATGCTCCCTCTGGCAAATTAAACACAAAACAAAACCAAAACAAACAAACAACAAAAAGGGGCCTGACAACACCCAGAGGGTGGCGTCATGCTTTCAGATTCTGTTGTGAACTAACAGTGACACTGGAGGACCTCACAAGAAAAGTGGAGAAATGAGACTTGAACATATTTCCCCCTCTTTCTCCTACTTCAGCTTTGTCTCCTTGGGGATCCAATGTCCACAATGTCAAATTGTGTCTCAGTAACTGCATTATTAGTGTGTTCTATTAGTATGACTCTTCACTTAATGTATCAAGTTCAGCAATAGCTTCATCAAATGCTGCCTTTGCAAGATGAGGATTTCTCTGGAGAGTTAAGAATCTCATAATAGAACACACAAAGGGCCAGACCCAATCTAATAGGATGTATTGGCCACATTTTCTTTTTTCTGATTTAAAAAGTGTCTTGCTATGATTGTTGTGATTGATCCCCAATCTCTTATCTTCACCATCAGTATCCTCAGCCAAGTAATGGTAGTAGGTAGTAGTCACTGTTCACTTTCAAAAAGAATACTTTACTCTTTGCTTGGGAAGCATGGGGGATCAAAACTTTTCCAAAAGTGATAGTGCCTCATTGCAGGTATCTCTTAGCTTGGTCTCAACTTTCTCTCTGTACTCTCAAAATACCTGCTGTTTAGGGACCAGCAGTTAGCATAATGGCTATGTCGCTGGACTCCCATGTGGTCAACCATGGTTTGCGTCCTGGACCCAGTGGCTTAAAACTCGTCAGACGCATGTGTGTGCATGCCCAAGATCCCGAGAGGAGAAAGGGATTGCGTCATAACCATCCCCTCTGGGGGGGGTGATTTCTCGCTTTCTTTCTCTCTGTCTCTCTGTCTGTCTGGTGAGCACACGCACTCTATAGCAAAAACCTCTCCAAAAAAAACCCAAAACACAAACACAAAACAAACAAACAAACAAACAAACAAAAACCTGCTGTTTTTTTCTCAGCACCTTATTTTCAATGTTTCTCCATTTCTTTCAGACAGAAGAGAGAAATTAATATAGTTTGCTGTCCACCCCATCAGCACTATTCCCATATTTAGTCTTTGCTAGGCTCAGAATAAGTGAGATTGCTGGGACCCCAGCCCTTTTACAACCAAGGCCCATAGAGTGAGGCCCACATGCATATTGAGTCACTTAGCTTCTAAAGTGAAGTTAATGTCAGCATGAAGGAGCTGACTCTGGGTGCTCACTGTTCACAAAGGGATTATAGAAATGTGATGTCAAAAATCCTTTGGTGTCTAAAGGCCACCATCATATATAAACCACAGAAGATGGCCACACTTCAATCCATTGTCCATTCTCCTCTCAGGGTTTTGCAGATGTGCCCTTCATAATTTTCAAACTTCCAGGATCAGGACTCATTACATGGTCAGCCATGTGGAAATGCAGTGCCTTAACCACTATGTCACCTTTTGGCCCCTCAATAATATATTTTAAAGCACAGTAAAGAAACCTTTCTTTAGAGAACAGCCCTTCTTCAAGAGACACACAGCTCCATGGCTCCTGCGATCTAGCCATTTTGGGAGAAAGGAAGATGTCCCACTGATAACTGGGCCTCCAGCATACAAAACTCGCATGGTAGGAAGACCCCTTTCAAGTCTCCTGTCTCTGTATCTGACTTTGTCTCTCTCTACGTCTGTCTCTGTCGTCTGTCTCTCTCTTTTTTTAATTTTTGCTTTTTAGAATTTTTTAAGGTGAGACATTTTACAGGGCACTTTGGCCCCTCCTAACTAGCCCTTTATCTTGTTAATAATCCCCTCTCCTCCTCCCAACCCAGAACAGCCCTTCTTCAAGAGACAGACAGCTCCATAGTTCCTGCGATCTAGCCATTTTGGGAGAAAGGAAGATGTCTCACTGATAACTGGGCCTCCAGCATACAAAACTCACGTGGTAGGAAGACCCCTTTCAAGTCTCCTGTCTCTGTATCTGACTTTGTCTCTCTCTACCTCTGTCTCTGTCCTCTCTCTCTCTCTCTTTTTTAATTTTTGCTTTTTAGAATTTTTTAAAGTGAGGCATTTTACAGGGCACTTTGGCCCCTCCTAGCTAGCCCTTCATCTTGTTAATAATCCCCTCTCCTCCTCCCAACCCAGAACAGCCCTTCTTCAAGAGACAGGCAGCTCCATGGCTCCTGTGATCTAGCCGCGTGGTTTTCTAATTTTTGAGTTTTTTTGAAATTTTTTGAATATTAATTTTTTTTAGATTTATTTAAAAGTTTTTCTCTTCTTTTTCTCTGTTCCTTGTCTGGTATTTTTGCTGTTGTTGGTATTGTTTCCCTCTTTCTGTTTCCTTTTCTGCACACTCCTCGATGCTCAGATTGAACTTCCAAGTTTGGGAAGAAAATGACCATCCACCAGATGACTAGAAATCACTGCAGGACCATAAGAAATATGGAGAAGCAGGAAAATACCTCTCCTCCAAGGGAAAAGGATAGCTCCTCTTCATCCACACACAGTTCAATGGAAATCATGGAAATGTCTGATAAAGAATTCAGAATATTCATAATGGCAAAGCTAACAGAGATGGAAGAGAGACAAGGAACTGCTGAAGAGGAAGGAGAAAGGAGTTGAGGAGTTCCAGGAGGTGAGGAAATTCATGCAATACCTAAAAGAGGAATTTCGCAATTTACAAAAGAATCAGATGGAACTATTAGAGATGAAGGCTATAATACAAGAAGTCAAAATCTCCCTTGAAAGTATTAAAAGCAGACTAATTTATACAGAAAATAGAATCTCAAATGTAGAAGAGAAAATAGCTGGCCTAGAAAAATCCACCATGAAGACTGAGAAAATAACCCAAAAAATTGAGAATAATATGCGAGAAGTACTAGATATAATTAAATGTACAAACATCTAGATAATAGGCATTCCAGAAGGAGAAGAAACTCATAAGAGCATTGATAATTTATTCCATGAAATCCTGCAAGAAAACTTTCCAAACCTAGAGAGGCATTCAAAGATTCAGTCCCAAGAAATACAGAGGACCCCAAATAGAATCAACCCAAGAAGATCTTCTCCAAGACACATTATAGCCAGATTGACCAAATCCACAGACAAAGACAAGATACTAAGACTGGCAAGAGAATAAAGGCAAGTTATACAAAGGGTATCCCATCAGACTAACGGCAGACCGCTCATCGGAAACAATGTAAGCGAGGAGAGAATGGGAGGATATATTCAAAGTATTAAGGGAAAAGCAATTTCAACAGAGAATTCTGTACCCAGCAAAGTTATCGTTCATTTGGGAAGAAAAGACACGAACTTTCCCAGATAAACAAAACCTGAAAGAATTTACCAACACCAGACCTGATCTCCAGGAAGTTCTTAAGGGAGTGCTATGTCAGTAAAATTAAATGCAGACACAAAGAAACAAGAGTTCAAAAACTAAGAAAATGGGCAAGTTAATTGTAGGGACAAAGTCTGGAGTTGAGTATTATATCCCATAGTTCAATCTGGAAGATCGTACCTCAACAGTAACAGAAAAAAGATTAAGTACATGAGTCTGAACTGATGAAATAGCATTCTGTGACTTGACTGAGATATTGCTGCTTTTCTTCTAAGCTTTGTTGTCCGGTTTTAAGGATTTTTATCCTGTCTTGAGCTGTCAATAGATTCATGTACCTACTATTTGAACAGAATACTAACCTGTTTCTAGGCTTCAAATTTCAAGGAAATATCCTTACCAGTTCAAAACTATCTTTCTTGAAACCACCAGCTGAACTTGGTATTAAAAGTAGTTAGATTACTTATGATATGTGTGGTCAACAAAATGTTGGGGGAAAAGGAATTGAAGACAACTATAGACATCAGAGATAGTGTAATAAGAGAGTGGAATAGGGCAGAGGGTCAGACAAGGGGTAAAAAACATATATATATGAAAGTAGTAATGGAATTTTATGGGTGATAACATTCATGATTAAGCCACTATAAAGTTTACTCTAGAGGGGAAACCACATTTAGTATGTTGTGATGATGCTCAGGGAATGAATGTAAATTGAAAAAAAAATCCAGAGAAAAAAATACTAAAACTGTTACCAAAATTTAAAGTAAAAACTGTGTATTTGATGACCACAGTAAGCTATATAGCCCCAGCTAGGTACTATTTTATAGTATGTTCATTCTACTCACTGAGGTTTATGCCTAAAGTCAGACATGGGTTCTTGTGTATGTTTATATCATCTGTGCTTGCTATTGCAAATATTTAGACAAATTAAGTTCATTAGCAAATCAATTAAATGGGGGGGAAAGTCATAGAAAGCAATCATGGATACCAGAGACAATGGGAGGAGGGTTGGACAGTGCAGAGGGTTAGGGATAGGGAATCAAGGATGGCAAAAAAAAAAAAAAAATACAAGACATAAGAAATGGAAAATTGTTTGTTGATAACATGTACGTTGATGTGCTTGATTGAGCCAACAGACAGTGTATTTTGGATGGAAAATTCATTTTGTATACTGTAATGATGTATAGCGTAGTAATGTTAAAAAAAAGAAAAATTAATTTAAAAAATGGTTTTTTAAAAAGTCCCTAAGATATTAGTGTTAGGTGGTAGTACTTGTCAATATTATAAGGAAGTTCTTTTTTGGAAAAACAAAACAAAACAAAACAAAACAAAAAAAAAACCCTTCCTTTAAAGCCTCAAAATATATATGGAAAATGTGGCCATGAGATTTTGCAGTAGTTCAGGAATATTAGGTTCAAATCTAAATATAACAATGACAAGTAAGAATTTATACCAAAAGAGCAACTCGAGAGCAATTGGACAGAAAATATCTAAGTGGTAAGATTACAGGTAATAGAGATACTGACCAAATGCATTTATGTATATTATATACATGCATGCAGGTAGGACTGGGAGAACTTTCTTTCATTATTTTTTGAGAGGTTTTTGCTATAGTGTGTGTGCGCTTGCCAGAAAGACAGAGAGACAGAGACAGAAAGCGAAAAATCACCCCCCATGGGGGATGGCCATACCGCAATCCCTTCTCCTTTACTCTATTCTCAGGATCCTGGGCACACATGCACACGTGGCTGGCATAAGTTTAAGCCACCAGGTCTGGGACTCAAACCATGGTCGATTACATGGGAGTCCAGTGACATAGCCATTACACCAACAGCTAGTCCCCCTAGAACTTTTAAATGTTTAAATTAATGTTGAATATTAAGAAATTAAGACCAGAATAATTCCATAGATAATGGAAAAATAATTACAGACATACAGAACACTAATTAAATAAAAAACAAAAAAGGGAACTATTTTTAAAATTTCAAAACAGTTTTAAGTAATATTCTTTTAAAAGCTGAGCATTTCCAAATGAAAAATAAACAATGATGAAGACCAGTTAACTGCAGAGAAAAATGTATTTGAAAATTGGTAAGAAGACATGGTGTAGCCAATAATGACTAGGAGATCTGAATTTAATGTTTTATTGTCAATAAAAACATTTAAAAACACTTTTTTTCAGAGTTAATGTAGCAGTGTATAAAACTATATAAAAGGAACCAAAAGGTACCAAATGGTTAAGATACTGACAAGCCAGATGCTATTTATTTTACTTTTCTTTTAAAAAATTTTATTTTATTATTAATATTATTATTTTTACTATCTGTTTAATTTACAACAGGGCATGCACACTTACTAGATAAATAGGGGGTGAGGGACTGAGACAGCAAGTCACCAGGTCTGAGATTAGAACCATGATCAGTCATGTGAGAATCTAGCGCCTTAGTTACCATGATACTGTTGGCCCTGCCAGATGCTATTTTTTTTTATGTTTTATTATTTGTATTCATTGTACATTTCTATAGCATATAGTATGTTTTTCAAGGTATGCATGCAGTATGTGACAATCAAATCAAGGTTATTACCATATATATCATTTTCAACAGGGAATTTTGCAGTCTTGTATCAGTTAAGTTTCTTTTTTTATTTTTATTATCATCATAATCTTCTTTATATTACATTGGATTAGATATAATTTTACAGTGCATTACATTGCTTTTTCAAAAGGGAATGCCATGCATGTCAGTCAATACAGAGACATTAATCTCTCCACTTCATCATTCAATATCTTTTCTGTTTTTCCCAATCATTATTATTATTATTCTAATTATTTTTTAAAACAGTCAATCACTATTTCTCATTTTGCTTGTAAAAAGACTTTACCCATCATGAAATATTTCTCAGACCAATCCAGTTGAGAATATACATGTCATCATCAACAGGTAATAAGCCATATCTGTTTCTCACTAACATCTTGCCTGTCTATTGTTCTCTTGCTATCTTTCTCTATCCTCTTCTCCTAACCCCCCCCCCATTCCACACTATCCTATTCTCGTTAAGTACCTTCATTGCTTTTATGTCCTCCAGATTTTTGCTCTCTACCATAGAGTGCGGGTAGTCGGTATATATTGAGTGGATACATACAATATCTTTCTTTCATAGCCTGGCTTACTTCACTCAGCAATACATCCTCCATATCTGACCACTTTCTATCAAATGCCAGGGTCTTGTTATATTTTATAGCTGAGTAATATTCCATAGAGTATATACACCACACTTATCCAATCCATTCATCAGTTTGTGGACATTTAGGTTGGTTCCATGTCTTGGCAATGGTGAATAATGCTGCAATAAACATTGATGTGCAAGCACTTTTCTGACTGAATGTTCTCCTGTCTTTTGGGTAAATACCCAGAAGCGGGATTGCTGGGTCAAATGGTAGTTCTATTTGTAGATCTTTAAGGAACCTCCATATTGTTCTCCACAGTGGTTGAACTAGTTTACATTTCCACCAACAGTGTAGGAGGGTTCCCTTTTCACCACATCCCCGCCAACACTTATCACTTTTTATATTCTTCATCTTTGCCATTCTGACAGGGGTTAGGTGGTATCTCATTGTGGTTTTTATCTGAATCTCCCTTATGATAAGAGATGTTGAGCATTTCCTCATATGCTTTTTGGCTGTTCGTATGTCTTCCTTAGAGAGATTTTTGTTCAGCTCATTTCCCCATCTTTTAATTGGGTTAATCACTTTTTTTTTTCGCATAAGGCACTTGAGTTCCCTGTGTATTCTGGTTATCAGTCCCTTGTCTGAGGCATATTTAGCAAAAATATTTTCCCATTCTGAGGGTTGTCGGTTCACACTTGATACTGTGTCCTTTGCTGTGCAGAAACTTCTTAGTTTAATATAGTCCCACTTATCTATTTTAGGGATTATTGCCTGTGCTTTGGGGGTCTTATTTAAGAAGTCTTTGCCTACTCCAATGTCCCCCAGAGTTACCCCAGCATTTTCCACCAGTAGTTTTATTGTTTGAGGTCTTAGGTTCAGATCTTTGATCCATTTTGAGTTGATTGTTGTTAATGGTGAAAGACGGAGATTCAGTTTCATCTTTCTGCAGGTGGATAGCCAGTTTTTCCAGCACCATTTACTAAAGAGGTTTTCCTTTTCCCAATGGATTGACTGATATCCTCTGTCAAAGATCAGTTGGCTGTAAGCTTTAGGGGTTATTTATGGGGTCTCTATTCTATTCCATTGGTCTACATGTCTGTTTTTATGCCAATACCATGCTGTTTTGATTACCACAGCTTTATAGTATATCTTGGGATCAAGGAGTGATATGCCTCCTACTCCATTCTTCTTGCGCAGGATTGCTTTTGCAATACGAGGTCTTTTATGATTCCAGACAAATTCTATGATTGTCTTTTCTAGATCTGTGAAGAATTTTTCTGGTATTTTGATTGGAATTGCATTAAATGTGTAGATTAATTTGGGTAGAATTGCCATTTTGATTATGTTAATTCTTCCAATCCAGGAGCATGGGATGTCCTTCCACGTTTTAATGTAACTTTCAATATCTTTTTAAAGATTTTCATAGTTTTCTTTATAAAGGTCTTTAACTTTCTTAGTTAGGTTTATCCCTAGGTATCTTATATATCTTGTGGCAACGGTGAAAGGGATTCCTTTCTTCAGCTCGGCTTCGTTCAACTTGTTGTTCATAAATAGAAATGCTATTGACGTTTGGATATTGATTTTGTATCCTGCCACCTTACTGTATTCACTTATTACTTCAAGAAGCTTTTTCATGGATACCTTTGGGTCTTCTAAGTATATGATCATGTCATCTGCAAATAGAGATATTTTCAACTCTTCTTTGCCTATTCGAATGCCTTTAATATTGTTCTCTTCTCTGATTACAATAGCTAAGACTTCCAGTACTATATTAAAGAGCAGTGGAGAAAGTGGGCAGCCTTGCCTAGTACCTGTCAGAGGAAAAGCTTTCAGCTTTTCTCCATTCAGTATAATATTAACTGTAGGTTTTTCATAGATTGTTTTTAATGTGTTCAGAAATGACCCTTCTATACCAATCTTACTGAGAGTCTTAATCATAAAAGGATGTTGTATTTTGTCAAATGCGTTCTCTGCATCAATTGAGATGATCATATGGTTTTTATCTTTCTTTCTGTGAATGTGGTGTATTACATTTATGGTCTTCCGTATATTGAACCACCCTTGCATCCCTGGTATAAAGCCTACCTGGTCGTGATGAATAGTCTTTGTTATATGTTGTTGGATACGATTTGCGAGTATCTTGTTGAGAATTTTTGCATCTATATTCATCAATGATATTGGTCTGTAGTTTTCCTTTTTTGTCATGTCCTTATCTGTTTTGGGGATGAGGATGATGGAGGCTTCATAAAATGAATTTGGAAGGTTTCCTTCCTTTTGAATCTTTAGAAATAATCTTAGTAGGATAGGGGTTAACTCTTCCTTAAAAGTTTCATAGAATTCAGAAGTGAAGCCATCTGGACCTGGGCTTTTCTTTCTTGGGAGTTTATTTATTACTGATTCAATCTCCTGGCTTGTTATGGGTATATTCAGGTTCTCTATGTCCTCCTGATCCAATCTTGGTATATTATATGCATCCAGGAATTTGTCCATCTCCTCCAAGTTGTCTTGTTTGTTGGCATAAAGTCGCTCATAGTATCCTCTAATGATATTCTGTATTTCTGCTATGTCTGTAGTAATATTGCCTGTTTTATCACATATTTGATTAATCTGGTTTCTTTCTTTCTTCTTCTTGATCATTCTAGTCAATGGTGTCAATCTTGTTAATCTTTTCAAAGAACCAGGTTTTGCTTTCATTTATTTTCTGTATGGTTCATTTATTTTCTATTTCATTTATTTCTGCTCGAACCTTTATTATTTCTTTTTGCCTGGCATTTTTGGGGTTTGTTTGTTGTTGTTTTTCCAATTCTCTAAGGCATGAGGATAAGTTATCTATTTGCCATCTTTCCATCCTTTTCTTATGTGCGCTAATTGCTATGAATTTCCCTCTTATGACTGCTTTAGCTGTATCCCATAGATTCTGGACACTTGTGTACTCACTATCATTTGTTGCCATAAATTGGTTTATTTCAGCCTTAATTTCTTCAGTAGTGAAGAAGTCATTCAGAAGTAGGTTGTTCAGTATCCATGTGTTCGTGTATTTTCGGGGTTGTTTCTTGAAATTAATCTTGATTTTAATTCCATCATGGTCAGAGAAGATGCTGGATACAGTTTCTATGCCTTTGAATCTGTAAAGGCTTGATTTGTGTCCTAACATATGATCAATCTTTGAAAAGGTTCCATGCTGGGGTGAGAAAAATGTATATGTTGTGGATGTAGGGTGGAAAGTTCTATAGATATCTGTCAAGTCCATTCGACTTATAGTATCATTTAAGTCCTGTATCTCTCTATTTATTTTCTGTTTAGAAGATCTGTCTAAAGGAGATAATGAGGTGTTGAGATCTCCAACAATTATAGTATATCTCCCTATTTCTCCTTTTAACTCTAGCAGTCTTTCCTTCACATATTTAGGTGCACCTGAGTTGGGTGCATAGATATTTAAAAGGGTTATATCTTCTTGTTGGATTACTCCATTTACTATTATATAATGCCCTTCTTTGTCTCTTCTTACAGTCTTTGTCTTGAAATCTATTTTGTCTGAGATCAATATCGCTACTCCAGACTTTTTTTTGATTTCCATTTGCATGGAATATCTTTTTCCAGCCCTTTACTTTTAGTCTATGTCTATCTTTATCCATAAGGTGAGTTTCTTGTAGGCAACAGATAGAGGGTTTCTGTTTTCTTATCCATTCAGCCCGTCTATGTCTCTTAACTGGAGAATTTAATCCATTGACATTCAATGTAATTATCGATATTTCCATACCTGTTCCTATCATTAAGTGAGCCATTTTCTTGGTTGCTTTTTGTTCTCGTATGACTGTCTGTCTGATTTCTTAGTTTTCCTGGTATAGTACTCCCTTCAGAACCTGTTGAAGAGCTGGTCTGGAGTTGGTAAATTCCTTCAAATTTTGTTTATCTGAGAATGTTTTTATCTTTTTTTCCCATATGAAAGATAATTTTGCCGGGTATAGTATTCTTGGTTGAAATTGTTTTTCATTCAACATTTTGACTATGCTTCCCCATTCTTTTCTTGCCTGCATTGTTTCCACCAAGAGATCCGATGTAAGCCTGATAGGGTGAACTTTGTAAGTAACTTGTCCTTTTCCTCTTGCCAACTTTAGTATCTTGTCTTTGTCTGTTGTCACCAGTCTGGCTCTGATGTGCCTTGGAGAGGATCTTCTTGGGTTGATTCTACCTGGGGTCCTATGTATTTCTTGGGTCTGGATATTTGAATGCCTTTCTAGGTTTGGAAAGTTTTCTTCCAGGATTTCCTGGAGTAAATTACCTAGGTCCTTATTATTTTCTTCCTCTTCTGGAATACCAATTATCCGGATGTTGGGGAGCTTGATGGCATCGAGTATTCCTTGTATGTTGTCCTCATTTTTCATGGTTGTTTTCTCAGTCTTCTTGATACTTTTTTCTAGGTCAGATGTTTTGTCTTCTACATTAGAGATTTGATCTTCTGCCTGGTCTAACCTACTTTTAATACTTTCAAGAGAGGTTTTGATTTCCTGTATCACATTCTTCAATCCTAGAAGTTCCATCTGGTTCTTGTTTAAGGTATCCATTTCTTCTTTCAAGTCATTAAAGGACTTCCTCATCTCCTGAAGCTTCTTGTCTCTTTTCTCTTCCATCTCAGTTAGTTTGTTCACTGCAAATATTCTGAATTCCTTATCAGACATGTCCACGACGTCCATTGTATTGACTGTGGGTGATGTAGGCTTGATGATTTCCCTTGAGGGAGAGGCCTTTTGTTGGTTGTTCATATTTCTTGAGCCTCTGCAATTGTTTCTGGTCATCAGGTATTCTATATGTTGCTTACTAACTTATTTAAGGTATCTCTGAGTGTTAAAAGTTGTACAGGAACAGGGAACCAGTAGTTAGCGTAATGGCTATGTCACTGGACTCCCATGTAGTCGACCGTGGTTCGCGTCCCGGACCCGGTGGCTTAAAACTCACGTCGGGCGCGTGTGCGTGCGTGCCCAAGATCCCGAGAGGAGAATGGAGGAGAAGGGATTGCGGCATGGCCATCCCCCCTGGTGGGTGATTTCTCACTTTCTGTCTCTCTGTCTCTCTCTGTGTGGCAAGCGCACGTGCCCTATAGCAAAAATCTCTCCAAAAAAAAAAAAAAGGTTGTACAGGAACAGAAATTTGATGATTTTTCTAATGGTTGGCCTATCTGTTGCTCACAATTACCATTAACTGTTGCAACTAGTCCTGGATGGCCCAAGATCCTCCCTGTTTCTAAGGAGTGGTGAGTCTCCAACTGACCTAATAAGCAACACCTCAAGAGCAAAGAATAACGGAAAAAGGAAATTGCACGGCGCAATTTGCACGCTGCACGCTATTTAAATAACCAATATTCAGAAAGTCCAAAGGCTAGTGGGAAAGGGCCAGAGGCTGAGTGACAGGAGCAGGTTAGTAGGGCCTGCAGCCTCAGTCCGCCTGGTGTCCAGAACTGCTGGCTGGCTCAGTCCTGCCAGATGCTATTTTAAGTTTCTAGAACACAGGGAAAAAAAGAAATGCTTCAATCATGGTTTCTGTATCTACATAGGAACAAGATGAAATGTGGGATACAGCCAATTCTAGAAGTGTTATAAAGGTTAGTGTAAACATGGAGAATGTAGCTCATAATTGAGTACTATACATTCTAATATTGCCAAAGGAGTATGATATTAATGTTCTCATCACAGTAAATGGAAATATTTCAGGTGACATACATGTTAACTACCTTTGTCCAACTGTTGCATGTTTATTTAAAATTAAAAAACTATTGTGTATTTTATAATTTTATACATATAATTCATATGTATATATTTTATAGATATATACTTATCTGTAATTTTCCGATATACAATTTTTAAAATGTATAAAAATGGTGAATGTGTGGACTCCTCAATCACATTTATAAAACTATGTGTTGTCTTCTCCATACATTAATGATCCTCCTTTAAAATCACCTCTATTCAGGTAACACCATCATCATCCAGCTAAATAAGACCTCGTCTCAATCACAAGGCCCTGAAAACCTCTCTTCATTGTTTTGACACAATTTTCTTTTTTAAAAAAATATTTCATTGTATTTATCCATTCTTCTATTTTAATTTGACCAGAGAAAGACACACAGAGAAAGAGAGAGAGAAGGTGAAAAAGCAAGGTCCAGGTCCAGGACTCGAACCATGGTCAGCCATGTGGGAGTGTCCAGTGCCTTAGCCACCATGCCACCTGCTGCTCCCATGGACACAATTTTCTTAAGTGGAGAGAAAAAACTTTTCAAGGTCTTTTAGACACTGTGAACATTATTTATAGCAGCTACATGTACAGGAGAATCGCTGAATGACAGTCTAGCCCTAAACCTTTATGTCTTGTGGCTTGGCTGAATTGTTTGCCCTGAATATCACATGACTTGACTGGATTTTCTAATGCTGTCTTCTCTGTTTAGGTATCTCTCAAAGAATGGCTAATATATATTTGGTGTGTGTGTGTGTGTGTGTGTGTGTGTGTGTCCCAAATCCTGAAAGAATGAAGAAGGGATTGGAGTGTAGACATCTGCCCTGGGGAATGACTTATCA
This sequence comes from Tupaia tana, assembly GCA_026018925.1. Classification (NCBI taxonomy): domain Eukaryota; kingdom Metazoa; phylum Chordata; class Mammalia; order Scandentia; family Tupaiidae; genus Tupaia; species Tupaia tana. The sequence goes on along the minus strand of JAKSZU010000025.1, from coordinate 6,550,202 downwards.
CTTTCCTTCTCTCCCTGTTTGCCTCTCTGTGTAGTGAATTCACACACTGATAACAAAAATCTATAAAACAAACAAACAAAAAATAAACAAACTGGGGCAGCATATGCCTTGGTGGTTAAGGCACAGGATCACAAATGGCTAACTGTGCAGTTCAAGTCCTGTAACCTACACCTGGAAAATACACTGGGCATGTACATAATCAAAATCCCAAGAGGAGGGTGGAGGAGAAGGGATTGCTGCATAGTCACCCCTGGGAGTAATTTCTCACTTTCCCTCTCACTGTTTCTCTTCAGAGAGTGTAGTGGCATTATAGCAAAATACAAAAATAACTAAATAAATATGAAAGCAACCTGCTCTTTTGCCATTAATGAATTTTTATAGGAGAGTCATCAGGTGGTGTGGTGATTATAGACACTGGATTCTCACATGGCTAACCACTGTTTGATTTCTGGGCCTGGCACCTTGCTTTCTCACATTTTGTGTCTCTCTGTCCCTATCTGGTCAAATTAAAAATAATAAAAAATGGAATTAAATAAGGAAATATTTTTTAATAAATAAATAAATAAATATTTATAGGAAGCAATGAATCAAGTGTGAACTCTCCCCTTTGTGGTCTGCTTTAGCAAACCCCTGACCATCAGATTTTGTGACTGTCACTTTGTGCTCTGTTCCTGGGGATTTGCATGTTTAGTTTGGCATTTGAAACTCTCTCAAGCCCACCTTTACTATCACTCACCCATTCTATAATTTCTGCAGTAAACTTCTGAGCTCTGAATAAATAACCTTTCCTTTCAAGCAGTCTAACTGGCCCAGTTAAATCCACCTGTGGCTCTCTCAACTCTTTAACTTATAACTTTGTCATTGTCTTCAAGGACAGACTGTGATATATGGGTAAGTGCCTCGTCCATTTTATTCACTTCTTTTCTCCTAAACTGTCTCCTGCTCACTGAGGGCACTTGAAGAAGATAAACCTACAATACTGAACACCTCAGCACAGTCCTGAGGTGTCTGCCCTTCAAGGGGATGTGTGGGTGTTAGTGCTGCTCTCCCCACTATAAGGAAACTCGTGGGCTATGCCTTGCTGGAAAGCAGCTCAACACACTTCCTTGGAGGACTTTATGCAGGGGCGTCATCCGATAGCAGTGAAGGGAATTCTGTACTATCTACTGTTATTTCCATTATTTCACTTTTCTTTGGTTGCTAAGAAAGCTATAAACCCTGTGAACCATGATTGTATTTCCCTGCCAGACCTGACAGATTGGAAAACACACTCTGTGTGTGTGTGCATACACATATGCTCAAATCCTGAAAGGAGAAATGGAGAAGGAATTACAGTATGATCAAACCAGGAGGATAGTTCCACTCTTTCTCTGTATCATGCACCCTCTAGCAAAATTTTTAAAGTCTATTTTAAATAATTCTTTGCTTAGTGCTTTATAATCACTTTCTTTTTTTGAAGAACAGTTAGAAAGGCACAAACATATAAAATGTTTCAAGGATCGTCATCAAGATAGCCAAGTGCATTTGGAATGTTCTTCTGTGTTATTTCCATGCTACCCTGACCTTTTGCTAGTCAATTACACTTTACTAGATCTTCTGAAAAATAAAAACATGGATATGGAAGACGGAAATCAAGTGTCAGTACAGCTACACATTGAAAAATTTAAAAAGATGGATGATAGTGCTGACATTCTACCTGTCAGTGTGATAAACCATGCTCATAGAATTTGGTGTATAAATTAGCTTTTATCCAGAAAACTAGATTTTCTTGATTCTATATCTAAAACTTTCTTTAAATTTTAAAGTAAATAAAAAATTAGGTCCTTTTGGGGCAGCAGAGTGTTTACTCTGTCCCTGCAGGAACTCAGTCCTTGAAGACCTGCCAGAACTAGGTGTGGACCATGCTGTCCACACTAGGAGATGTTGGTCCCTGAGGCAGGTCCCTCAGGCAAGCTGAGCCTGAAGGTAAACTGGGAACTCCTGCTAGGGAACACATCTTCTTAGGAACTAGGTTTGTTGTGTGTGCTTTTTGTTCTAGAGTGACTGTGTCTTTAAAGAAAAGAGTTTAAGCTCATTGGGTCTGTCTTTTCCCAGTGCTGAGAGGTGAAGTTCAATCCAGGCCCTTTACAGCTGACAAGAGAAGATGTGTTTGAACACTAGTGAGGTGAGCAGCAACATCTCCACTCAGCACTACAAAGTCAGTCTCTGATGTGAACAAAGCTTTCCTAGAGCTAGTTTGGGATCCCTTTCTGTCCTAGTGGCTGGTGGTGGGTTCATTCTCAGGGAGAGAATGACATTCTCCCAGTTTTCCATCTTGATCTGCTTAGGCTTTAGCTCCTTTGACCAGTTGGGGTCCTGGTGGTTTGTTGACAAGGACACCACCTCTGACACTTGAGTTGCCCAAGTGTGAAGAAGACCCACCACTGCATTGCTCACCTGGCTGTGGGTCACAGTGGGGATGGGGCCATACAAGTACTGTTTTGTGGAACAGTTTTTATCAGTAGCTGGTGCTCACCTGTTGTACTGTGGTTACCATGTGCATGAGGTGGCCTTTAGAAGTCCAAGAGACCTGACTAGTGGCACAACCATGCAGGCAACAAGATTAATTCCCATCCTGTGGGATGGTGATTAAGATGAGATGTATAGGGGCCAGCAGATGTTATGGTGGTTGAGGTGTGGGACTCCCACATGGCTAACCGCAGTTTGAGTCCAGGACCTGGAGGTTTGCTTTCTCATTTTCTTTCTCTCTCTCTCTCTGGTGAATTAAAAAATAATTTAAATGATGATGATAAATAAAATTAAATAAATAATTCTTTTTTAAAAAAAAGATAAAATGTGTAGACAAGGAGACCAAGATTGCTCTGGGCAACCCGTCTTCCTGGGTGATGGCACGTCTTGGCTGTGAGGTGCCAACCTCAGGCCCAGGGGGCAGTGACCTTCCCTGGACAGGCTGTCTAGAGTCCAGGCACCAGAAGAGTAAGCAGACAGCATTCCACATGGTTGGGAGAGGCCTGGCACTCCCAGAAGAGAGCATCCCAGAGTGTCACTAACACAAGGCAGCCCCAGCCTGTCTTTTCCTAAAAGTCTGCTCTGTTAATTTGCTTCCACACATAGAACCAATCTTCCTGATGTTCCTTTGTCCAATTATCCCTGGGAACATTGTGCTGGGATGAAATGATTTCAGAGATATGGTGGCAGGCTGATCTCAGTCAGTCTTGTTTGTAGTCCTGCAGTATGGATTATTTTTAGGAGCCAATGTGATAGCTTCTACAATTGTGCACAGGAACAAGCTGCTTTTAATTTTCCTTTGGGCTATCTCCACCTGAATTTTTCTTTCCATTTACTATCTGCAAATTATCAGACATTAAATTGAAGTCAGGTGGTATCACAATCAATTTTTGCACCATGATGATCCTTTTCCTGGGAGATGGATGGACAGAAGTTTGCAGCACTGATGGCTCTTGTTGGGGAGGGCTGTGATATCTGGAATGTCCATGAGCAGAAATGAGATGTGCATCTGCACTAACTTTGCAGAGGCTCAGGCACCTCCTGCTTCTCCCTCTTCTGGCTGCATAGGGAGTGATTGTGTCTGTAATATTTGCTGGGAGACCTTAATGTGAGCATGCAGGGAAGATGTAGCGATGGTGCCTGAACCTCAAAAATGCTGCCCATCCTATGCTGGCAGAATTTTCTGTTGCTTCTTAAAGTGAAGTGGCATGGTTGGTGGGGGAAAGCAGGTGCCATGGTCACTGCCTGGGGCAGAATGGTCTTTAGATGGCCCTGAAAATAAAGCCCAAGTGGCCTATGTCCACTCACAGAGCCGTGCAAGGAGCAATGATCACCAATCATCCCTTGAGGTACTCAACTCATGGCCCTCCAGAAGTGACATGGTCCAACTGCTCCTGCTACATCACTTGCTACTGGGATGCCCCTCCACACAGAGATTTGTCACTGGCACCATCTTGGGTTATAAGAGGGCCCCAAGGGATTGCAGAGGTCTATGGAGCAGGTCTGAGGAAAGGGGCCACTGCTAATTTTTCTGTTAACTAAAAACTGCTCTAAAATATAGCTCATTTTTTCCCCAAGTTTTTTTTTTTTTTGAGAGTTTTTTGCTATAAGACATGTGTGCTCACCAGAAGAACAGGGAGAGATAGAGAGACAGAGAGACAGAAAGCAAAAGGTCACCTCAGCCCCCATGGGGGATGGCCACATTGCAATCCCTTCTCCTCTATTCTCCTGTTTGGGTCTTGGACACGCATGTACATGAGCCTGGCTTGAGTTTAAACCACCGGATCTGGGACTCAAACCACCGCTGACTACATGAGGGTCCAGTGACATAGCCATTACACCAACTGCTGGTCTCGCCCCACGATTTTTGTCAGAGGGCACATGCACCCACTCAAAAGATACAGAGACAATAAAAGGGAAAATGATAAAACACCCCATAAGGAAGATGGCCACACTGCAATCCTTTCTTCATTCTTCTCCTGGGATCTTGGGCACAGACCACATATGCTCATATGATTTTTAAATTGTGAGGTATGGGATTTGAACCAGGGTCAATCATGTGAAAGTCTAGTACTTTAACCACAATGCCACCTGCTGGCCACTAGCCCCATTTTAAGAAAGGAACATTTTCCCCAAATAAAATGTGTCTAATCACAATAGAGATGTACTTTAAGTATAAAATATAAAATGTGTTTTAAAGATATTTGTATAAAAAATGAGCATATAGCATTTCTACAATTTTTATACTGCATACATGTTGTTATGGTAATAGTTTGAGTATAACAATTAAATTTTTCTGCAATGCAGGACTTTTATGATGTCTGACTCAGTCATTGCAAGATGTACCCCCCCACACACACACAAAGGAGAGTATGACCAAGGCAGGAGTTCTATGTCCTATGACTGCCACATTTCCTTATGGCCTTCCTCACTCCTTTACTGCTTCTGACATAGGGTGAAGCTGTAGTCATGTACTTCCCTGTCCCTTGAAGATATGTTGAAGGCCTAATTCTGATAACTGGGACTGTGGAGATAGGGTCTTTCCAGATATAATTTAATTAACATAAGGTCACTTAGGTGGTATGGAACTCAGTATGATCAGTGTCCTTTTAAAAGTTGAAAAAAATGCTTTGTGACCATCCAGAAATTGGATGAGGTAGCTGTAAACCAAAAACTGATAAAGATTCAATACCAGAACCAGAAGCTGACTAGAGACAAGGACAGAGTCTATGCAGTCTCAGAGGATGCCTGACCCTGCTGAAGCCTTGAATTCACACTTCTACCCTCCAGAACTGTGGACTAAAGATTTCTGTTTTGAAAGCCATGTAACTGGTGATACTTGCTTAAAGGAACAGTAGGAAAAGCTATAGGTGACAGAGCTCTTTCAGTTAGGCATGGGTATTATAAAAATTGCTTGCTATGGGGAGATGTCCCTTGCCACATAGAGATCAGAGTTACTGTTACAAGGAATTGACAGTTTAGTTGGAGATTTTAAGCTACCCTGTCCAGAACTCACAAGCTACCCTGTCCAGAACTGTGGAATAAAGATTTCTGTTTTGAAAGCCATGTAACTGGTGATACTTGCTTAAAGGAACAATAGGAAAAGCTATAGGTGACAGAGCTCTTTCAGTTAGGCGTGGGTATTATAAAAATTGCTTGCTATGGGCAGATGTCCCTTGCTACATAGAGATCAGAGATACTGTTACAAGGAATTGACAGTTTAGTTGGAGATTTTTAAGCTACCCTGTCCAGAACTCATCAGCCATGTGGGAGCCCAGATTAAGACAGAGTTCCTTAATCTCATAAATGGATTAAGAAACTTAATGTGGAAGAAAGGGCTTCAAAAGATGTTGTGAGTCTGGTATATGGTACTTTCCCACTAATCTTTTAAGAAAAATGGAAAATAGCAGATTGTGTTATGGTTACATCACTGTACTCCCATGTGGTCAACTGTGGTTCAAGTCCCAGACTTGGTGGCTTAAAATTCATGCCAGTCATGCATGCATGTGTGCCCCAAATCCCAAGAGGAGAATGGAGAAGGGATTGCAACATGGTCATCATCGGGGGGCGGGGGGGGGGGCGATTTTTCTCTTTCTGTCTCTCGGTCCCTTTTTGTCTCTCTGGCAAGTGCACACCCTATAGCAGAAATCTCTCTTAAAAAAAGGGAGGGAAATCGTTCCTTATACAGTTCAGGTTAACAAAAACAAACAAACAAACAAATAAAAACTCTATTAAGTACTGAATTTTTCTCTTCTCATTTTGTCATTTGGTGTCTGAAACTGGTTGTCTCTGTTCCCAATAAGAAATCCTATTGTTGGCTTCTAGATTACATAGACTAATTTACAAGGATATGTAAGTGTAGAGGAGGAGTCAGAGTTCCTGAAATCGATATGGGACTGGGAAGAAATGCAGAGCAATGCATCTGGTTTGAGAAGTAACACCTTGGACCTTGACATGGAAAATCGAGGTCTTGAGTAGCTCTGGACATGATTTACAATTTTAAATATTATACCATGTCTTGGGATGGAATTTTCTGGAAGCCAGTGGAGTGAGACAAAAAGCTAAAGAGGGAGAAAATCCTTAAATTTAATGTGGTAAATTAAAATTCCATGAGGAAAATTAAAAGGAAAAAGAAAAGCCCAATAATCACCACTTGGAAAATAAATTCACTTAGAAAATATAGCAGTAGCAGAGCAATGTCAATATGAACTTACATCAAGTATATTTAAGTTCCTCAAAGAAATAAATTATTACCATACAGATAGAATGAAATATGGTGAAATAAAGAAAACAAAACAAGCCAGATCAGCAGGTGGCATAAAGCTTAAGGCATTGGAACCCATATAGCCAACTCTGGGGTTGGAGTCCCAGACACAGTGGATTGAAAATCGTGCTGGATGCATGTGTATGTATGTCTGAAATCTCAAGAGGAGATGGAGGAGAAGAGACTGCAGTGTAGCCATCATCCCCAAGGGTTGATTTCTCACTTTGCCTCACTCTCTCTGTCTCTGTCTCCATTGAGCACAAGGGGGGAAAAAAGTCAGTGTACATTAAGGAGAAATAAATAGGATACACAAAAAAATGATAATTCATGAAATAAAGGACATACTAACTGAAATAAAAGTTTTACATTATATGCACAGAAAAAAATATAGTAGGAGCAGGGCTGACCAAAGAATTAGAGAATAGGCTAATTGGAATGTAGTACTAAGAAAATTATCAACAAAGCAGAAGAGAGTAAGACAGGAAAAGTGCAAAAGAAACTTTAAAAATGGATGTTTTGGGGGACAGGAGGTGATTTGGTGGTTAAGGTGCTGGGTTCCCACATGGCTGACAAGTCCTGGACAGGGTAGCTTAAAAATCATGCTAGGCATGTGTGTGTTTGTGTGTGTGTGTGTGTGTGTGTGTGTGTGTCCCTAAAGTCCCAGAAGGAAAATATAGGAGAAGGGATGGTGGCATAGACATATCGCCTGGGAGGTGATTTCTCACTTTCCCTCTCACAGTCCCTCTCTCACTGGTGAGCACATGTGCCCTATAGCATTAAAGAAAAAAGTTATTTTGAGTGGTCACAACCACTAAACATTTCAAAAATAAAAAATAGAGTGAATGAAAGAAACTCTAAATGTAGAAAAGCTGTGAGGTATAAATTTCGAAATGAGAGCTAGGTGTTTGTTTTCTTCTCACTTTTAAAATATCCAGTGAATCCTAAGGAAATAAAAAGAAAATCTGTTCTTAAGTGTTCTTTGCAGACTAAAGTGGATTTTATTTTTTCCCATTGACGACAGAGATAAAATCAATTACTTACCAAATGCCAAAGAAAGACAAATTTGGCACTGGATTTAGTTTGGGAAGTTTCCAGAAGCATTTGATAACCAATGTACTGTAGCTGACCACAGGCATATGAATATTTTGTCTGAAAGGGCTGTTGTAACCTGTCTTGCATTCTTTCTGTCCTCCTCCCTTGACCTTCCTGAAGTGGAGCAAGAGGTGATTAGACTTAACATTTTTTTTGAGAGGTTTTCGCTATAGGGCACGTGCACTTGTCAGACAGACAGAGAGAGACAGAGAGACATAGAGACAGAAAGCGAGAAATCACCCCCCAGGGGGGATGGTCACGCCGCAATCCCTTCTCCTCCATTCTCCTCTCGGGATCTTGGGCATGCACGCACACGCGCCGGGCTTGAGTTTTAAGCCACCGGGTCCAGGACGCGAACCGCGGTCGACTATGTGGGAGTCCAGCGACACAGCCATTACACTAACTGCTGGTTCCCTAGACTTAACATTTTTATGTTACTTAATTATACTAAGCTCTTCTCCCCTCCTGCCATTGGTAGTGTCCTGCCCTCAACTGCCACTGACTTAAGGACCCTATTCTTAGCACATATATTTTGACTTTCTATACCAAGGATCCTGAAATGGGTACCGTATTACAGACAAAATTTTCCCCCTGGCTCCAGTCATCTATTTCCCTGGCCATCATCTCTTCTCTCCTTCTGCCTTGTCCCTCATCTGAGTACACTTACCTCCAAGCCATCAATGGGAGTCTGTGCTGAATTCCAGAGTACATTTATGAACCCCTCTAAGAACAGCATTAAAGCCCCTTCAAGGCCTGACCCAAAGTCAGCATTTCTTTGTGTGTACCCCATGTTGTAACCAAAATGATATCACCACACCAAACTGCTCATTTGAGAAGTTGCAAAATTATACTTGAGTGATCTCTGAATGGGTCATTCCAGAGTCTCATCCCTACATTCAATCTATTCTCAATTCATCATAAATTCTCATCTTCCCATAGTCCATGTCACCATTTTCTATTCCCTGAACATCTCCAACAATCTCTATCCAGGTTTTCTTAGTTCCAGTTTTGCCTGTCCCCATCCATTGTCCTCACAATAGTTAGGGCTTTATTTATTTATTTTTTTCAAAAAGTTATTTAGATCAGACTTTTCTTTTACTAAAAGCATTTCAAGCCTCCCTCACTTTTCTGAGGTAAAATCCAAGATAGTCAATAAGGTCCTGTCTATCTTTTCATCCTTCTCTTATATTCCTCTCCTTCTTTACTACACTTCACAGAGATATGCCTTTCTCTCTTTTATATTTGTACCAAAATTTTGATACTATGTTCTTTGCATAAGCTTTTTCATCAACCACAAATACTGTTCTTCCTCCATAACCTGGTTAACTGTCACTCTTCTCATGTAAATTCTTGAGACTCCCGAGAGCATGATTTGTGTTGTGACCAACTGTTATTCTTTCTTATAGAAAGCTTTATAGCTTTATTTATAGACTTCAACACAGTTAGAGCTTATGCCTATTCTGCATGGTAAAGATGACTGTCTCTCCTTTTTTAGATTATAGCCATGTCTAAATTACTGTATTGACCAATAGCTATCCAGGTACTGAAACTATTCCTGAAGTAGTGAGTTGCTGAACAATTGTTGAAAAAAAGACTAAATGATGATATGACTGAAAGTAAAACTCAAAAAGTAAAAACTAAAACAGCCACTTCAGAAGACTGTATATTTCAAAGACACCCACAATAATATTTCACACCCCAAAAGCTCTGTAAGAGCCTTGCCACATGTGTATCAAAAGTATGAAATGTTTCTGTGTATTTTCTTTCAAATATGTTGTGCTTCCTTAAAACCATGACTGTAAAATCTCAGTCAAGCAGATCCTTCATCTTCCCTTTAGTGTCAGTCCCGACACTTCACTTTGTCCACTGGTGGCATCACATTCTCTTAATTATTCTTCATGCTTGTGTGTGTGTATTCATCTTTACACATAGAAGAGCTGGTATTTCTTCTAGTGTCTGCACTCTGGCCTAGTTTGAGACATGAGAGATACCCCAGTGCTGGGACAAAGTAAGTGAGAAGGCCCCAGTGGTTCCTATTGCCACCAAGGACCACAGTCTTAGCTGCAGGAGAGCACTGCAGTCCCTGATTAGTCCAACGCAGAATATGTGTGAGGCCCACAAAGCTGAACTACTCCAAAGAAGGAACATGCACAAGGTCATTTCACCATCTGGACCTAAGTCAGCTGCAGCATGGTGCCACACTGAAAGTAGATCCACTGCCAAATAGACTCTACCCTGACACCCAACAGTGCATGTATCTGTGCATCTCTAAGGTGCCATGAGCAACCCAGCACACTGACACAGCGGCTAGAACATGTATACCCAGTTATACTAAGTGGTATTGTTGGGGCATGTGTGCACACAGTAGGGAGTGTGAGAAAAAGCCTATGGCCCCTGCCACCACAGAAAGGTGCAATTTCCTCCTTGCAGGGGTACTAAAAGAAGTGTGTGCTCAGTAGGAATTTCAAAGGCTGACTACTGTGAGGAGTCACTACAGAAATAAATAAAAGGCATTTATGTTAGAAAGGAATATATCCGGTTACCTTTATTTGTGGATTATATAACTCAGCTTTTAGATAGTCACTAGGAATTCCCTACAGACTATTAGTATGAATAAACAAGTTCAGAAAAGTAATAGGAGGGTATAACATGAATATTCTAAAATAAATTATATATATATTTTTAACTTTGCTAAAAGACATGCTTATTCACTGAAGAGAAAAAGGACAGGTAAAGTGAGAAAGTGCTGGGGTCCAGCCTCGGTGGGGGTGGGTTGACTTGTCAGAGGCGGCGCAGGAGAACAGAAACAAAAATTAGACTAAGACCTCAATGCCTTTAGCATGTTCTTAGCTGGCCACAGCCAGAGTTAGCTCCAGGCTGCTGCACTAGCGTCTACCAAACACAGGTATTTATTGAGGGGTGTCTTACAGGAGGAGTAGGAGGGGTGAGGGGGAAATAAAAGATTTACTCTATGAAACAGGGAATTCAAGGGACAGAAACAATAACCATAAAACATGATGTCTGCCTTGTATGATTAGGTATAATCAATTACAGTTCTCAGGATGAAGGCATCCATTTGTCTGGTGCATTTTCTTCTTAAATCTTGATTGCCGGACAGGGCCTTTTCGGGTGAGAGGGTCTTATAGCTCAGGAGACAAACAGGGTGTTTTATTAGCAGTTTTTCATAGTTAACAGCACACAGGGGAGAAACTGCTTGTAATTAGGTGCTATCCCTTGCTTGCCTCGGACCAGATAAGAACTTTCAGCTAAGGTAGTTACTCTTCCTCCTGGAGCCTTCAGGTTTGTTTATCCTGTCTCTGTTAGCCAGATCTGTCCTTCCTCCCTCTATTAACCCATGAGTCCCTATATTTATTTGCTGAATTCTTTGTCTGTTAATCAGTGAATTCTTGTGCTAATTTGGCCTAATATAAGTTAACTTTAGCCTGTAGCTTTAACAAGAAGTATTTACGTAAAACTAGCCTTAAACTAACTTAGTTTACATATGTTACTAACGCTAATTTGGCTTATACTAACTCAATTTAACATATGTTAATTTTAGTTTATGACAGGCAGGTGGGGGAGTCTGTCTCAGGTTCCCTGGCCCTTTACCCTTGCAGAGTACCGTAATAACAGTAAAGCTCACGGCAGAGAAATTGAGTGCAGGCCAGTACAGTGACACAATGGAGGGCTCATACCAGCTTGTGTTGTCTGCATGGCCCCGTCATCTCCCTCTTTTTTGTTTTATAATTTATAGAAGTGAATCTCTGCCTCAAACGATGTAATTGCAGTCCTTATACATCTAGCGAGGGCGGTTTATAAAGTTTTAACAACAGGGAACACAGGTTTCATATGGGATTGGATTAATGGTGGGTCTATTGCAGTTCCGCAGTTGTTCATTTGATGTAAGTGGGTCTTCATGGAATGCAGTTTTGGGAAAGCAGCTCCAGCAAGCAGAGATATTTATCAGCTGATGTGATGCGGCAGCCATCTTGTGATTACCCAGCATAATGCTGAGAAAAGAAAATCTCAAGTATAGATATTAGTTCTTATGGATTTCAATAAAGAATGGATCTTATATAATTGTATAGGGATCTAAAACTTAATTCAAGGAATCCTAATATATCTTAAAGGGATAAAACTACTACTCACTAGGTAAGGGCAGGGACAGCTTTTTTAACTGGCAGTAAAGTGACCAACAAGTTAATGAAGAACTTTAAAGTTGGTTGTGGTATACTTAAAACATTCTATTGTGCCTGTGGTGCCACTGTTATGTATTTTGTTAGAATATTAGCCATAATGGGGTGGGAATGCCCTGGCCCCGTTTTGGCCTAAAAGACTATTCTTAAACTTATTTTAAATGTATCTTGAAGGGTCAAGAAGATTTCTGCCTAGATGTGACTTCATTACACTCTCTATTGTGACCACTGGAGTGAAGCATTGTAATTAACAGTAGGTGGTCAGAGCAAAGGGAAGTGGTCGGGGGACTTCTTGGAAATTTTATCATATACTCAGGATGTATAAGAGAGCTATGTAATTCTTTTATAGCTGTCTATTAGGGAGTCAGAGGGGGGTTGCTTCCCAGGAAGGCTACCACACTCTCTGGAGCATACAACAAGTGGCCTTGCCAAACATGTTGAGTGGACCCAAGCTTTGTTCCTAGGTTGGGGGGCATACAGCAGCAGCCTTGCCAACTTGCTAAACCGACTGGAAGTGGAGCTCAAAGGTCGGGAGGCTCAGACAGATCCTGGAGCCCCACTGGGTCGGACTCACACAGTAGGGAGTGTGAGAAAAAGCCTATGGCCCCTGCCACCACAGAAAGGCACAATTTCCTCCTTGCAGGGGTACTAAAAGAAGTGTGTGCTCAGTAGGAATTTCAAAGGCTGACTACTGTGAGGAGTCACTACAGAAATAAATAAAAGGCATTTACGTTAGAAAGGAATATATCCAGTTACCTTTATTTGTGGATTACATAACTCAGCTTTTAGATAGTCACTAGGAATTCCCTACAGACTATTAGTATGAATAAACAAGTTCAGGAAAGTAATAGGAGGGTATAACATGAATATTCTAAAATAAATTATATATATATATTTAAACTTTGCTAAAAGACATGCTTATTCACTGAAGAGGAAAAGGACAGGTAAAGTGAGAAAGAACCCCAAATCAGCCATAGTCATGCTGCAATCTCTTTCCCTTCATCTTGCCCTGCTTTTGAGATTTTGACTATACCTTCATACACACCCCACATGTTTCTCAAGCCAAATCCAAGACTTGAACCATGCTGTCTGGCATTTGGCATCTGGCTGATTTAACTCCATGGAATTGGCCCTTTAGGTCCTTATTACCTTAGAAATAATTTTAACATAAAAAAAGGATAAAGTTGAGCTCTGAAAACCATAAAACAAGGCTAATGTTGGAAATAACTCACAACTCTGAGTTTCCTTTATAGGTTTCTTAAAAATTTACCATCCTAGGAAGAGCATAGAGATTGCTTCTTGGTCTATTATTAGAGGTGAGCCCAAGGTGAAGTCTACACATGCAAATGTGTACTATGGTCTCCATTTTCTTCTTCTTCTTTTTTTGGTAGAAATTATTTACTTAATTTTATTTGTTACTACTTTTAAATTTGACCAGAGAGAGATGGAGAGAAAGAAAATGTGAGAAAACAAGCTGCCAGTCCAGTACTCAAACCATTTTGGCCCTGTGGGAATCCAGAGCCTTAACCACCACACCACCTGTTGGCCCCTATTGTCTCCATTTTAAAAGAGAAAACTGAAGCTCACAAAGAGAGTAAACAATACCTATGTCCTAGAGGTGAGAATGTCAGGGATTGATTCCCACACTCGCCCCCTGCCAATTATCCTGTATTAAATAACCCCCCAATAATATACAAATATGTGTTTAAGAGAGACCTTGTATCCAAGGATGGGAGGAAGGGAGAACAGGGATTCAAAACTAGAAGGTGAGAGAGTACTGTGGTGATCAAGACTAAGTTCTTGGGACCAGCAGTTAGCATAATGGCTATGTCACTGGACTCCCATGTAGTTGACCGTGGTTTGAGTCCCAGACCCAGTGGGTTAAACTCACACCGGGCACATGTGCATGCCTGCCCAAGATCCCAAAAGGAGAATGGAGGAGAAGAAATTGTGGTGTGGCCATTCCCCCAGGGGGGAGATTTCTCATCTTCTGTCTCTCTGTCTTTCTGGTGAGCACATGTGCCCTATAGCAAAAACCTCTCCAAAAAAAAAAAAAAAAATAGACACAAAATAGAGTAAGTTCTTTGTGAATATAGAAGAGTCACTGAAAGACACTTATAATATCAGAGAAGATACAGGAATTTGAACATGGCAGGGCATATAACAGGAAAAACAAAAAAAAACAGGGATAGGTCTTGAACAAAATCATGTCTCTTGCAGCCTTCAGTCACCACTCCCAATCTTTACCCACTTTTCACACCATCCCCTAATTTCACTATTCCAGTCTAACATTGACCCTGATCAATCAGGATGGGCATTTGGGAGTCAGCAGGTGGCCTGGTGGTTAAAGGCACTGGACTCCTACATGGCTGACTGTGTTTAAAGTCCCAGACCTGGCGGCTTGCTTTTTTACTTCTTCTCACTCTCTGGTCAAATTTAAAATAATAATAATAATAAAAAATATAATTAAATAAAATAATTTTTTAAAAGATGGACAGTTCTCTGTTTCAAAAGAAATCTTGTGATAGCAAAATATATATGAAATCCCTCCTAACCTGATCTGTGGACAAAATCAAGGAAGAGTAGATAAGTCAGGTACATCTTCCACACACAGACACACCTTAAATAATTAAAGATTTGTTATATAACACGTGGGAGCTTTTGGGCAAGTAATTACTGGACACTTGAATTGTAAATAGACTTGGAATATGAAATACACCTATTCCATAATTCTGCTACCTCATATATACACGAGAATTTTTTCCAACTGTAATACCCATTGAATACCCCAAAATCAGCTTAGTGGGTGAGGATAAACATATTTTAATTACTGGAAGAGACTTACCATAGTAATTATTTATTTCTTAATAAACTTAAACATATTGGCTTTCACGCTTTTGATGGCATTACTAAAAAGAGTCGGTGAACTATAACAGGAATAACTATATCAGAACAGCAAAAGTATTAAGTTACTTTCGATTGTCATCGACTAAATGACCCACATACGAATTTCCCTATTATCCCTGAAATGTCAAACCAGGATTTAATAAAGGGCCAGGATCCTGTTTCTCACTCACCGGATAGACCTCATTCCGCTTTCTTCAGGTTCTGGTGTCCTGGTAACAGGACTCTCCACATGAAAACACCAGAAACTTCACTTTCTTGCCTAAACCGGCATCGCCGAGCCTTGTGGGAAATGTAGTCTTTGTTCCGATGACGTCATCAGCACAGGCCAAGGAAGGCGGCTATTTCAGATTCTCTCTCCACCTGTGGTGCTCAGTTCCTTCCGTGTGGTCACTGGGGTGAACCTGCCGCTGTACTGACCATGCTCTGCCGGACACGGTGTCCATGGAGGTGAGTCTGAGTGTGAAGGAGGAGGGTCGCGGGTTTTGAGGACCCTAGTAGGGGAGAGGTGCTCCTCTTCCTTGGTAGGAGCAGAAACGTGGGGGGAGGTCAGGTGGAGGAGGAGGGGCGCCTGAGGGAAGGTGCAGCCCCTGGTCCGGGCTGGGTGGGGAGAGCGTCAGGACCGTCGGGGTGTGCAGGTCCGGGGTGAGGAAAGGGGTGACCTTGGCTTTGTTTTCAGTAGCTGCTTTGTCAGAAGGTGGGTGTGTGCATTCACGTGTACAAAGGGGACTCCAGAAGCTCCGGAATGGGGCGATCCAGTCCAGGCTGGGCACGGGGTCGGTTATTTATTTATTTATTTATTTATTTATAGAGGTTTTTGCTATAGGGCGCGTGCACTCGCCAGAAAGACAGAGTGACAGAAAGCAAGAAATCACCCTCCAGGGGGGATGGCCACACCGCAATCCCTTTCCCTCCATTCTCCTCTTGGGATCTTGGGCAGGCACGCACACGTGCCCGGGTGAGTTTAAGCCGCCGGGTCCGGGACTCTAACTGCGGTCGACTACGTGGGAGTCCAGTGACATAGCCTTTACATTAACTGCTGGTCCCTGTTTGTTATATTTTGATCAGCGAGAATGAAGAGGACATCCAGTCATAGCCAAATTAAAGGAGTCTGTATTACCAGCAACTGTGGGAACTCTCATGTCTCTCAAAGACCCTGCAGCCCCGAGTGTAGGGAGAAGGGTGCTTGTAAAGGCAAAAAGCACATTTAGGTTGATGTGGCGGGAACAGTAACCATTGAGGAGGGGGCGGAGAAGAAAGGGAGAGGGGATTCTAATGGAAAGCAGATACAGAAGCCAGATCAAAGAAGTTAATAATTACTAAGGCCACTTTCCAGTTCTCACTTAAACACAATAGGATCTTAATGGTCTTAATGGCTGGGGCAAGGATTTTATCACTAAGGGACTTCCTAAGGTATGGAATTTTGGGTTATTTAGCAAAGACAGTATGAATCTTAATCATTCTGTTTACACTAAAAGGAGGAAGCAAGTTTCCAATAATGGAGAGTTCAAAATAGTGGTTCACCTGCTTCAGGTTGAGGAGACAGGGGATCCAAGGGCAATGAGTTCAACTTCCAACTCAGCTACAGGGTCCTAAAGAGAGAGGAGTAAGCTCTCTGGTTAGGTAGACAGGGTCAGGAGTCCACAGGATGGAGGAAAGGAGACAATTGGACTCAATACAGTCAAGCCTTTCATAAAAATTATTCACTGCTCTCAGTAGAAATCAGTTATCAGCTCTCACTACTTACTTGTACAGAAAGCTGCTTGCAACTTGCTAGAGATAATGACCTCTGAAAGTACCATTTTTCATATCATTGCTACATTCCAAATGAATAGTATAGTCTCTCTAGGTCTGGAGAGCAGGAGGGGGAAGGACCTTGAACCATACACCTTTCTTTCATGTTTCAAAAAAATTATGAGCTCTGGCTGATGAGGCTAGAATTACACAAACTGGCTGTAGTCCTGAGCACACTGTCCAAGTCAAGGACAGTGATTAGTTTAAGACTCATTGGTGGCAAAAGTCGCCTGTGCTGGCATCGCTTTAATGAAGTAGTCTTTTTTTCCCCTCCCTCTCCCAGGACAAAATTAGTTTTTACATTTTTTTTTCCTTCTCAGGGCCCATTCTGACACCCTGGTGATACCTATTGACTTAGCTGGAAGCTTTGATTCTTTTGTAATAAGCTTTACTTACTATCCTCTCTGTCCATATTTCTAATTCTTTGTGACCATCAGACAAGAACCTGCCAAGGTATTGGGTTTGAACACCTAGCACTTTATATCACAGATTCTACTCTGTATCTCATTAAGTTTGCCCATCTGTAATACGATACTATTTCCAGTACTAGTGAAATGCCCCCAGTTTCCCAGAGAAATAACTGTGGAGTCTTTGCAGAGAGAGTGTTCCTATGGCAGCTGTGTTTGTGGGGTCTCTTAAAGTGAGTAAAGCCTCTGGTCCCCTCCAGCATTTCTTTGGCCTGCCTAGCAGTCCTGGGTAAGTGATTTTTTTTTTCTTTTTAATTTTTTTTTTTTTTTTTTTTTTTTTTGCTCTGGAGCATGAGTGCTTGCCTGAGAGATAGAGAGATGGGCAGGGTAGATGGGGAGGAAAGAGAAATCACCTTCCAGGTGGATGGCCATGCCAAAATCACTTCTCCATTTTCTTCTTGGAATTTTGGGTATATATGAACATGCTCCAGATATACTTTGAAACCATTGGGTCTGGGAATCAAACTACAAAGTTGCATGTAGATCCAACTGCCTTTCCACAGTGCCACTGACTGGCCCACTCCTGGGTAAACTTAAAGAATTTTAGGGGCCATCAAGTGGTGTAGTGGTTAATATTTTGGACTCCCACTTGGTTGAAGGAAGGGGCAGCCTTTCCTTCAGTCCAAGACCTGGCAGCTCAAAAATTACACTAGGTGTATGTGGCTTTATGCCCAAAATTCCAGGAGGAGAATGGAAGACAAGGAATTGTGGCATGGCCATAACCCCTGGGTTGTGATTTCTCACTACCCCTCCCTCTTTCTGTCACTCTCCAGTCAGCACACTCACCCTATGGTAAAAACCTAAGGAAAAGCAAAACGATTTTATACAAGTTCAAATTCAGAATCCAATGACACTGATTTCTATTAGGGAGCTTAGAGTACTGGTGAATGGTACCATTTTATTTGTAATAAAGTAAGTATTACAAAGTTAGAAGGTTATATTGTACAGATAGGAGTCTCACCTGAAAGACCACCCCTATGGGCTGAACACTGTACTAGTACTTCAGAGCAGAGGCGGAAGAGCCTGGGAAAGGGAAAAATTTCAGTTTACCTAAAGTAATTATTGCTCTTACTTCCTAGAATGAACAAAATTTGGATAATCCTACCTTCTCCTGAAGCACTGGATGGTGTTTAAAGGTTTGGACCATCTTTCAAAAGGGATAGGTAGTTTTGCTGAGATGGGTAGGCAAAGCCCAAAAGATGTTACTTATTGGAGAAAGCTTAAAGTGTGGTCTGGCATGGAGTTATAACCTGTCATCCTGAGTGTCTGTCTACAGTGCTCTGTAAACAGACTCCATTCTTTCAATCTATTGTTGTTTCCTGTGTCTGAGCTCACTTAAACCTCATCTGTCACCAAATTTGGCAACTAGAGAAAAGGTGATGTGCCCTTTATCTTGATAGGCTTTCCTAGTAGTTCAGAAAGGGTTTGTCAAAATATTTCTGCCTTCTAAGAAAAAATGTAAATAAATTAGATTTTAGATGTGACTTTCCCAGAGTCTGGTTATTTGTAGGTGCTAGACATTCTGACATTTTGGCTAGTGTTATCTGTTTTTTACCGGATTTCAATCAAATGAATCATTTATTAACTTTCTTTCTTTTTTTTTTTGTGACACTGAGGTTAACACAAACATTACTTTCAATACCTTTCCTATTTTTCAACAAATTGTGTGATTTATGTGGTTTCAAAGTGTTTTCTTCTTAATGACAACAATGTCTTATTAAGATGATAAATACTGCAGGAAATTATAAGACTTTTTCTTCTTTTTTTTTTTTTTAAGATATTTTCGCTGTAGGGTATGTACACACTCACCAGATTGAATTACCCCCCCACTCCCACCAACTTTGGGGGATGGCCTGTTTTGCAGTTCCTTCTCTCCTCTCCTGGGATTTTGAGTGTACACATACATTCATTCATCCTTTCACTTACTCACTCACTCATATGCCTGGCATGGTTTTCTTGTCACTGGGTCTGGGACTTGAACCACATACTCAGCCATGTGAGATCCAGTACCTTAATCACCTACCACTGACATATAAGAGCCTATTTTATATTATGTAAAATAGAAAACTTAGACTGTCTGATACTTTTATTTCAAACCAATGTTTAAAATGTAAATACAGTGTAATGTAGTACTCTTGTATAAGTCGCTAATCCTTATGTTTTATTAATTTAAAAATATTTCTTGTGTATAGGGGTATTTCCCTTAGTGCTCATGTGCATTCCAAAGAGAGACACGGAGACAGTGAGAGGGAAAGTAAGAAGTCATTCCCTAGGGGTGATGGCCACACCATATTACCTTCTCCTTTCTCCTCCTGGGATTTTGGGCATGCATGCACATCTGCCCATTGTGAGTTTTAAGCCACCAAGTCTGGTACTTTAATGGCAGTCAGTCATGCGAGATTACAGTGACATAACTGCTAGGCCATCTGTTGGCTTTTTTTCTTTTTGTAGTTCAGAGACTTATAGCATGTAAAAATCTTAAAACTTCATCTCTTAATGCGCACATAATTGCTTCATAGGTTTTTCAAAAGTCTCACAGATGGCTGTGAAGTTCTATTGATTATATCTAACATGTATTTAAGACTTTCTGCCTCATGTGATATCGTTTAAAAACATTGCTGGGGGAACCAGCCGTTAGCATGTGTAATGGCTTTGTTGCTGGACTCCCATGTAGTTGACCGCAGTTCGTGTCCTGGACCTGGTGGCTTAAAACTCACGCCGGGTGTGTGTGCGTGCGTGCTGAAGATCCCGAGGGGAGAATGGAGGAGAAGGGATTGTGGTGTGGCCATCCCCCCTGGGGAGTGATTTCTCGCTTTCTGTCTCTCTGTCTCTGTCTGACAAGTGCATGCGCTCTATCACACAAAAAAAAAAGAAATAAAAAAATAACATTGCTGGGGCCTTAAGTGTACTGTTTAGCATTTTCTGTGTGAGGAACCAACTAAGTATTCTAAAAACCAACCAATTTTTTTTGCTCAAGGGTCTTTGGAATTTGGGGTTAATTCAGCTGGGTAGTTTCTATTCTGGTTGCCTGGATGGCAAGTGAGGCTTTAGTCATGTGATGCCTGGAGAGAGTCTGATTGGTTTCAGATGACTTCACTCTTATGTCTAGTACTTTGTGCTGACACTTGGTTAGGCCCATGTATCTACCAATTTAGTCTCAGGATTTTTCAGTAATGACTGCCAAGAAATGAAGCACTGGGGTGGTCAGGTGATGTGGTAGTTAAGGCACCAGGGCTAACTCTGGTTTGAGTCTTAGACTTGGCAGTTTGAAAATCACTGGGCACGTGTGTGTGCATGTGCCAAAAATCTCAAGAGGAGATTGGAAGAGAAGGGATTGCGGTGTGGCTATTTCCCTGGGTGGTGATTTCTCACTATCCTTTTCTCTGTCTCTCTCTAGTAAGCACATGTACCCTATGTCAAAAACCTAAAAAACTAAAGAAAATAAAGGATGAAAGAAGGGAAACACTAGTGGACAAAAACTTTCCAAACTTAGGTTTGTAACACATTTTCTTTATTTCTTTTCTTTTTTTTGGTTTATTTTATTTTTGATAGTGTATGTATGTCTACTCAAGATTGAGAGAATGAAAGAAGCACATACAGGGTCTTCACAGCTCTCTAGCTCATCAGGATCTTAGGCATGCACAGTTATTCCCAGGCTTGTTTTTAGACTGATCTGGGGATCCAAATTCGTGGTCAACCATATGTCTTACAAGACTGCACTTGCATTTGCTATTGACTCCATGCTGGGTGTGCATTATGGTTTCGTTTTGTTTTGTTTTGTTTTTGGTACAGGGCATGTGTGCTTGTGAGAGAGAGAGATAGAGGAAGAGAGAGAGAAAGAAAGAAAGAATGATGGAAGGAAGGAGAAATCTCAACCCTTAGAGATGGCGATGTATGTTTCTTCTCCTTCTTTCTTTTTTATTTATTTTTTTTTTTGGAGAGGTTTTTGTTATAAAGGTACGTGCCCTTACCAGAAAGACAGAGACAGACAGAAAGCAAGAAATCACCCCCCAAGGTGGATGGCCATGCCACAATCCCTTCTCCTCCATTCTCCTCTCAGGATATTGGGCATGCATGCACATGCACCTGACGTGAGTTTAAGCCACCAGGTCCAGGACTCGGACCACGGTCAACTATATGGGCATCCAGTAACATGGCCATTACTCCAGCTGCTGGTCCCTCAAGTTTTTCATTTTATATACAGAAGAATTATGACAATCTTAGTTAATTTGACAATAGACCCAAATCCCTTACATGCATGCATTATTCTTTAAAAAATAAGTTTTTTATTTTTCCTTTTCCTCTGCAATTCTATATGAAAATTGATAAATCAGTTTTTACTTGTTTTATTAATAAAATGTAATTTGGATATCTTGAGTGTATGGTTTTGTGATTTAGCTGGGTAAGCTCTTTGTAACAGGTAAGTTTTTTATGATTTAGCTAGGTAAACTGTTTCTGAAATAGATAACTTATTTATAAACATTAAAAACATTTTAGGGGAACCAGCAGTTAGCGTAATGGCTATGTCGCTGGACTCCCACGTAGTCGACCGCGGTTCGCATCCCAGACCCGGTGGCTTAAAACTCATGCCAGGCGCGCGTGCGTGCATGCCCAAGATCCCAAGAGGAGAATGGAGGAGAAGGGATTGTGGCGTGACCATCCCCCCGGGGGGTGATTTCTCACTTTCTGTCTCTATGTCTCTCTCTGTCTGTCTGGCGAGTGCACGCGCCCTATAGCCAAAAACCTCTCAAAAAAAATTTTTATAAAACAAACAAAAAATGTGGCACATATACACAATAGAATACTACTCAGACATATAGAAGAGATTCTGTCATTCCATGTGAAGTAATTAAATTAAGAAGATTCAATGGTAAATTAAATAAGCCAAACAATGAAAGATGCTGTATGTTCCCACTAAATGAATGCACTCCTTCATTCTTCTCTCAGGGTTTTGGACACATATGCACATGTTCCTGGCCTGCTCTTCGTGTTTTTTTTTTTTTTTTTTTTTTGAGAGGTTGTGCAAAACTATTATATTTACAAAAATTGCACAAAAGTAGATTCAACAATCAACAGTCAATGCGCATGCACACTTCATTCACATCTTTAACAACACAAGGTGTTCAAAGGCTACAGAACTGAGTAAGAACGCTAGCTTCAATGGCAGGTGCTAAGCACTAGAGTCACATAAGTTACAACAGAATGGGCAAGTATTGCCCAAGTAAATAACTACTGTTAAAGCTGGAACAGGTTTAAGGCTATTCAAGTTCAAGCACAGAAATACAAATCTTTCAGAGAGCCATCTCTTTGTTGTTTGAAGCATGTGACCTTCCTTCCAACTTGTGGTCTTAAACATCTGTTTTATAGAATTCCAAAGTGAAATACAGAAGAAATCAATGCAACATAGGTTATGTTAAATAAAGAATAATGTACAAAGCTGTAATTTAGATGAAGTAAAGAAAGCCAAAACATTAAATTTGTAAAACTTGCTTGTTACTTGTTGGAACCAGTCCTACACAAAGAGTTAGGTAATATATACAATTATTTTCAAGTAGATTACTTCTGTTGCTCTAACATGTTTTTTTCATCAGTGCACTGTTAAGCTAATCAAAACTCACACGTATATTCCCTTACAATAGCAGCACACGACCACTACCTGCAAAGCTGGCAGTTTCAAATGACTTAGTGAATGAAAGGAAATAAAAAGTGGGCTAGGTAACATTAAGAGGAAAGAATGGGAATTAGAAGATTCATGCAGTTCAACTCTTTTAATCAGCCAGCCAGCTTGCTAGCAACAAGGGATGGTTTCCATTGAGGAAGATCCTATGGAGTCCTAACGTGGTCACCAGTGACCTCTGTCTTATCCCGGGCGGCAGCAAGAAGTTGCTTGTTCTTCATTTTTGTTTTGGTCATGTTGTAATCCACAGAATCAAAACATTTTTGCCCTTTTTGCAGTTGTTATCTTAATAAATCTGAACCTCCAGGTTTTAGTCCCAGATGAGGATACCTTGCCTTTTATTTTGCTTCTTCACCTTTCTCTGGACTAGTCACTTTATCTTCCATTTCCTTCTGCTCCTTGGTGGATGCTGCCTTGGGGGGCTTCCGCGGACATAGCGCTCCCTCGAACCCCGCTTCCTGGGCTCTGCCATGGCCAAGCACTTCCTTTCTCTGCCTGCTTTTCAAAGTATTGGGGCCTTGACTTGAACCATGGTTGGCCATGTGGGATACAGCTGCATTAACCCACATGTCAGGGGGTATCATAACAATTTCTATTTCAATATAACTTTATAAATTTTGATTATATTCTGATCTTTTTTTTAAAGAATTATTTTATTTAACTTTATTTATTATTATATCATTATTACTTTTCAGTTTGATCAGAGAGAGACAGAGAGAGAGAGAGAGAGAGAGAGGAAGTGAGAAAGCAAGCCACCAGGTCCGAGACTTGAACCGTGGTCGGCCATGTGGGAGTCCAGCGCCTTTAACCACCACGCCACTTGCCAGCCCCAATTATATTCTGATCTTTTGATCTTTGTCTATGATTGCTGTTTTGTCATTTTACAATATTTGTTATTGTCAGTTACGCCAGTACTATAATTCAGAAATTGTCTAATTATATATGTATCCATATTTTGACATTCTAGGTAAATTTTAGAGTTTTGGCCCCTTTTTATGAAAAAAAGAACATACTGGAGTGTTGATGGGATATTTATATTAGTGACAGAGAACACTTCATTTTGATGAATTTTGAGAAACTTGTCATCTTTGTAAAGGTGAGTTTTTCTTCATGTACATATGTGTAACCACATTACCACATTTTTAATGGCTATAAATTTTATTTATTTATTTATTTATTTATTTATTTATTTATTTGGATAGTTGTTTTGCTATAGGGCACATGCACTTGCCAGAAAGACAGAGAGAGACAGAAAGTGAGAAATCACTCCCCAGGGATGATGGTCATGCTGCAATCCCTTCTCCATTCTCCTCTCGGGATCTTGGGCATGCATACACATGTGCCCGGCATGAGTTTCTGGGACTCGAATTGTAGTTGATTACATGGGAGTCCAGCGACATAGCCATTACACTAACTGCTGGTCCTCCCCATTTTTGTTTCTAGAAACTTGCATACATGTATATTACACAAATATCATCATATAACTCATTTGTATTTTTTACTTTTTTTTTTTTAAATTGGACCTATAAGATCTAAAATATGGCTCACCCCTAAAAACTACTTCCCCTACACTATCCCATTCATTTAACCATTAATGATTCCTCTTGTTTCTTCCACCTCACTTTCAAATATTTACACAAATACTATGAATTCTTATCATAGTACTTACATGCTTGTATTTCTTTGAGTTTATACTGATTATATGTGTGTCTGGGAGTTTATTGAATCAGTTTCCTAAAATGTAGATAACGTAACAGTTCCACGGTTTTATTGATAATGTTTAGTTTTATCTATTTGATTTTGGTATTTTTCCCATTTGCTAAAGATATTACACATGTTTTACACATGTATTGAACATTTAGAAATCTATCTAAAGTGTCTGTTTAAGTTTCTTTGCCTACTATTCTTTGGGGGTGGTCTCTTTTTTTCTCATAACAAATGCTCAGTTATGAGACCAGTACATGGCATGGTGGTTAGGGCACTGAACTCTCACATGACCACCCATGATTTGAGTCCTGGACCTGGTAGATTTCTCTCTCTTTCTCTCTCTCTGTCTCTTTCTGGTGAGCATGTGTGCCCTGAAGCAAATGAAAAGAAAAAAAAAAAAAAGAAGGATAAACAAAATTAAATAATTCTAAAAAAAATGTATAGTTACTACTTGGGAGGCAGGAGACTCATAAGCTAGTAAGATCCTCTTTTTAAAAAGGTTTTCTTTTAGGACCAGGAGTTAGCATAATGGCTAAGTCTCTGGACTCCCATGTAGTCGACTGTGGTTCAAGTCCCAGACCCAGTGGCTTAAACTCACACCAGGCACATGTGCGTGCATGCCCAAGATCCTGAGAGGAGAATGGAGGAGAAGGGATTGCAGCGTGGTCATCCCCCCAGTGAGTGATTTCTTGCTTTCTGTCTCTCTGTCTCTCTCTGTCTTTCTGGTGAGCGCACACGCCCTATAGCGAAAACCTCTCCAAAAAAAAAAAAAAGGTAAGTATGGGGAACCAGCAGTTAGTGTAAAGGCTATGTCACTGGACTCCCACGTAGTCGACCGCGGTTCGTGTCCCAGACCCGGTGGCTTAAACCTCACGCCAGGCACGTGTGCATGCATGCCCAGGATCCCAAGAGGAGAATGGCGGAGAAGGGATTGTGGCGTGACCATCCCCCCTGGGGGGTGATTTCTCGCTTTCTGTCTCTATGTCTTTCTCTGTCTGTCTGGCGAGCGTACGCGCCCTATAGCGAAAACCTCTCAAAAGAAAAAAAGAGAAAAAAAAAAGGTAAGTATGTTTGATTAGATGTGTGGTCCTTATTTTTTCCCACTTTGTCCCTTCTCTTTGCACCCTTTAAGTGTGTCATTTGATGAATAGAACTTGTATTTTAATGTAATCCAATTTATAAATTATTCAAAATATTGTTTTGCATAACTCTTGAAAGGTATCTTTGGAAATAATTTATTATGTGTCACGGGCAAAAGGTTCGTCATCATTTTTTTGCTATACAGATATAATATTGTCTCCACAGCTAACGTTTTTTGGAAAATAATCTTTTTTCCCTGCTTCTCTGAAGTGCTGTCTCTGTCATTGACATAAGTTACCAAAAGCCAGGGGTATTTTTAAGAGTTTCTCTTGTCAGTTCAACTGGTCTATTTATTCACTTCATTTCTAGTTTTACACTGTCTGATTGGTATTCCTTTATAACATTTTTATTTGTATGTGTGTACTTGTGTGTGGATGTGATCATTGCAAAAATATGTATTTCTGTTGTCAAAATTGCCAGATTTCTTTTTCTTATTTTTTGAGAGATTTTTGCTCTAGGGCATGTGTGCTCACCAGAAAGTAAGAGACAGACAGAAAGTGAGAAATCACTCCCTCAGAGGGGATGGCCATGCTTCAGTCCCTTCTACTTAATTGCCCTTTCAGGATCTTGGGCACACACGTACATGTGCCCAGTGTGAGTTTTAAGTCACTAGGTTTGGGACTCAAACCTCTGTCAACTACGCGGGAGTTTAGTGATGTAACCATTACACCAGCTGCAGGTCCCGTTCCTTGAATTTCTTTATTTTAAAGAACTAACATTTGGTTGGGCCAGCAGGTGGTATGGTGGATAAAGGTGCTGGACTCCCACATGGTTGACCCTGGTTCGAGTCCCAGACCTGGCTGCTTGATTTCTCACCTTCCCTTTCTCTCTCTCTCTGTTTCTGTCTGATCAAGTTAAAATATAATAATGACAAATGGAGTTAAATAAATAAGCAATTCTTAAAAAAAAAAAAGAACATTTGGCATTGCTGATCCTCTCTATGATATGTTTATTTTCATTATCTTTGTTTTTTTTAATTTTCTCTTTTCCAATCATTGTTTAGTAAAATTTCCCTTTCATAAGCTATTAAGATTAATCAGCTAATGACTTCTTAGTCTTCACTTTTTTATTTTATTTATTTATTAAGTTTTACTATGGGATTCATTTGTTCATTGGAGAGAGACAACAAGAAGAGAAAGAGTGAGGGCAGCAGGTGGCATGATGAGTAGGCACTGGTGTTAGTTTAAACTTGTTTTAAATTTTTACTTCTTTAATTACTATTGAGTTTGTAAATGAATTCATGTATTTCCTGATAATTTGACTCCCTCTTTTTAATATGTGTGTTGAAATCTTTTATTTATTTTACATTTAAATGTGGCTCATCTTTACAGCACACAAAATGAATTTCCATGAATGAATACAGTGTATGTTATTCCAGTCATACATACTATTGTACACATTATTATCAGCAGATTATTTTTAATTGTTTTGTTCATTATATGTATTGCTTTTTTCCCTTTGATTTCCTCACTCCTTTTCTGTATGGCCCATCCTCCTCCTACACTCTCTCTAGTATCCACAGTTGTTCTCCATGCTTTAATACATTTCAGTCTTTCTTTTTCTGCCATTAAGTGCCAACATTCACAATATATTAAGCAGGACATCTAGTGCCTCACTTTCATAGTCTGGCTTGCTTCACTTAACATTATATATATATATATTTTTTGGAGAGGTTTTCGCTATAGGGCGCGTGTGCTCACCAGACAGACAGAGAAAGAGATAGAGACAGAAAGCGAGAAATCACCCCCCAGGGGGGATGGTCACGCCACAATCCCTTCTCCTCCATTCTCCTCTCGGGATCTTGGGCACGCACACACATGCGCCCGGTGTGAGTTTTAAGCCACCGGGTCCGGGACGCAAACCGCGGTCAACTACGTGGGAGTCCAGCGACATAGCCATTACGCTAACTGCTGGTTCCCTTCACTTAACATTAAATCTTCCATATTTGTCCATTTTCTATCAAATGCCAGGTTCTCATTGTCTTTGTAACTGAGTAGTATTCCATGTATATATGTACCACACTTTTTCAATACATTTTTCTGTCCTTAGACATTTGGGTTGATGCCATGTTTTAGCAATTGTGAACAAGGCTGCAAAAAACGTGGATCCGCAAATGTTTTTCCAAATGAGTGTACTTTGTCCTTTGGGTAGATACCCAGGAATAGCATTGCCAGTTCATACGGTAGTTCTATTTTTAGGTTTTTGAGGAATTTCCATATTGTTCTGAACTAATGACTGTGAGTGAACTAATTTATTTTTCCACCACCTGTTTAGGAGAGTTCCCTTTCCACCGCAGCCTTACCAGCACTTATCATTTTTTATTTTTTTTTAATTTTATCCATTGTGGCTGGGTGGGATCTCATTGTGGTTTTGATTTGCATCTCTCTTATGACAAAGGATGTTGCACATTTTTTCATATGCTTTTTGGCTGTTTGTATGTCTTCCTTGGAGAGTTTGTCTGTTCAGCTCATTTGCCTATCTTTTAATTGGATTTCTTTTTACTTTTTTTTGGTTTTGTTTTTTGTTTTTTGAGGAGTAAGTCGCTTGGATTCCCTATACTGGTTATCAATTCCTTATCTGAGGCTATGTTTGTAAATATATTCTCCATTCTGACAGTTGTCTCTTTACTCTTATTATTGTTTCTTTTGCTACACAGAAGCTTTAAAATCTGATGTAATCCAACTTCTTGATTTTCAGGATTTTTCCTGTGCATTGGGGATTCTATTTAAGGTGTCTTTGCCAACTGTAATGTCTCCAAGAGGTTCTCTTGTGAGTTTCACCCATAGTTCTATAGTTTGAGGCTTTTTATAGTTTGAGGCTTTATGTTTAGATCTTTGATCCATTTTGAGTTGATCATTTATTAATGGTGAGACATAGGGGTCCAGTTTTATTTTTCTGCAGGTGGCCCTCCAGCTTTTCCTGCATCATTTGCTAAAGAGATTTTTCTTTTTCGCAGTGAATTGTCCTGTTCCCTTTGTCAAAAATCAGTTCTGCATGTTTTGGGGTTTAATTTTATCTCATTGGTTTACATACCTTTTTTGTGTGCAAATACCATACTGTTTTAATTATTACAGCTTTGTAATATATTTTGGGGTCAGGGAGTGAGTTGTCTCCTACTTCATTCTTTTTGCAGAGTATTATTTTGGCAATGTGGGGTCTTTGATGATTCCAGTCAACTTTTGATTGTTTTTTTTTTTTTTTTTCCTAATTCTGTGAAGAACATCTCTGGTAATTTGGTCAGGATTGCATTAAATTTATTAATTTTGGTAGAATACATATTTTGATTATATTAATTTTTCCAGTCGAGGAGCAAGGATTGTCATTCCACTTTTTCATTCCCTTTTAGTTTTTCATAGTTTTCTTCATAGAGGTCTTTGTCTTCATTTGTTAGGTTTATTCCTAGGTATCTTATATGTTTTATGGCTATTATGAATGGGCTTTTTTTTCAGTTCTACAATATCTCAGTCTGTTCACTGTTAGTGTATGGAAATGCTATAGATTATTGTATGTTGATTTGTATGTTGATTAATCTAGCTAATGATGTGTCAATTTTGTTTATGTCCTGCCATTTTACTATATTAATTTATCATTTCCAGGAGAGGTTTTTTTCTGTGTGTGTGTGAATTCTTTTAGGTTTTTTATGTATATGCTTGTATCATCTACACAAAGATAGTTTTACTTCTTATCCTATTTGAATACATTTACTTTATTCTCTTGTCTGATTGCATTGGCTAGGACTTCTAGCACTATTTTAAAAAGAGAGGATAACGTGGGTACCCTTTTCTTGTTTAGTGAAAAAGCTTTCATCATTTGTCCCTTCATTATAAAAACCCACATACAGGTTTTTCATATATGGCTTTTATTGTGTTGAGAAATGTTTGTTCCATTTTGATTTTGCTGAGTGTCTTAATCATGAAGGAATATTGTATTTTATCAGATGCTTTTTGTGTGCCGGTTGATATGATGACTTTTATTGTTTTGTGTATGTTAAGTCACCTTTGCATGCATGGAATAAAGTCTGCCTTTTTTTGTGTATAATCTTTTAATGTGTAATTGGATAGTTTGCTAATAACTTGTGGAGAATTTATGCATCTATATTCACAGATATATTGTCCTGTTATTTTTTGGTTGTTTTTTCCAGTTCTGTAGTTTTTTTTGTTGTTGTTGTTACGTACTTGCCTAATTTGGAGATGAGAGTGATGGAAGCTTCATAGAATGAGTTTGGGATAGTTCCTTCATTTTGGATCTTTAGAAATAGTACATTGAGAGTTAGCTCTTCTGTTTTTTATATAAAAGTAATTTTATTTACAAAAATTACAATAATTACAAACAGTACAAATTAAGTTAATGTCTCCTTTTTCTTGCAACAGAAGCCAGGAGATGTCACTTTCAAATTAGGTTATTTTTGAAATAATGCATATTCAGTAATTTCTGTGTTTTGTTTCTTTTTTTTTTAACTTGTCCAAATAATTCCAGGAAGCCTATTAGTGACATGTACATAGGTCATTTCCCTCAAATCATATTTCCAGAACTACTATTTACAAATACAGTAGAAGTGGAATAAAATACAACAGGGTAAGACAGCACTGAAAAACTGAATAATCTTTTTTCAGCAGACTAGTCCCCAAATAGTTTACCTAATTAGAACTAAAACCATGACTTTAGCTTAATGAGCTGACTATCCCATAATAGCCATTATTTATCTGACTATTTGACTATTCCTTACAGGATTTTGCAGTTTATATTTTGCTGCTGCTATTTTTTTTGGAGAGGTTTTTGCTATAGGGCACGTGCACTCGCCAGACACAGAGAGACAAAGAGACAGAAAGCAAGAAATCACCTCCCCCCCCCCCCACCGGGGGGATGGCCACAACGCAATCCCTTCTCCTCCGTTCTCCTCTCGGGATCTTGGGCACGCACGCACACACACTCGGCGTGAGTTTTAAGCCACCAGGTCCGGGATGCGAATCATGGTCGACTACGTGGGAGTCCAGCGACATAGCCATTACGCTAACTGCTGGTCCCTTGCTGCTGCTATTTAAGAAACAAAGTTCTACAGTATCCTATCTTATATGCTGTCTTTTACGTTTTCTAGTCAGAGTCGCTCCTACTCTCGAGGAGTCTGTGAAAATAACCTCTATCTACATCATCTTCATTTTCTTTATTATGTCCAGGAGGTTCCAACAAAAAATCATTACTGTGGGACCAGCAGTTAGCGTAATGGCTATGTTGCTGGACTCCCACGTAGTCGACTGCGGTTCGAGTCCCGGACCCGGTGGCTTAAACTCACGCCGGGCGCGTGTGCGTGCGTGCCCAAGATCCCGAGAGGAGAATGGAGGAGAAGGGATTGCGGCGTGGCCATCCCCCCTGGGGGGTGATTTCCTGCTTTCTATCTCTCTGTCTCTCTCTGTCTGTCTGGCAAGCGCACGCGCCCTATAGCAAAAACCTCTCCAAAAAAAAGAAAAAAAAAATCATTGCTGTGATTTGGTGGTAACATGTTCATTGACATGTTGTTTGACTGCCATGGATACTGTGGAGCAAGGACATCTGGCAGTCTGCCCGCTGCAAGTGCATCCCCTGGTAAATGACCATTCACACCATTAGTGGATGGATTGTTCATCTGGCCCAATAACCCACTTCTCATCTCTATATCAGTTAGGTATGGTCTCTGTGGGTCCCCTGGAACCCAGGTCAGTGGGGCACATATAGCATTACGTGCACTTATCCTGTGTGAGTACTTAATTATTTCTTCAGAGGAGATAGCACCTTTTCTTGCTTTCTCTATCGACTTGAGTTTCTCTTTTGCTTGATAAATAGCTGTTGCCAGTATTTGTTCTGCTTCCTTTAGCTGTTTTTGTAGTTGCTGAATATCACTGTCTCTCTTCTCTACTTCTTTTTCTAAAACCTGTATTTCATGATGGATTTTTCCTTGATTAAGGGCCAATTTCATTAGTTCTTGAAATTCCCCATCTTGGTGAATTAACAACTCCAGGACCTGTAACAACTTTTGGTTTCTTGAAATTGCCAGCATTTCTGTAAGTTCCCTCGACAAGACCTCCAGATCATCCAGTGCTGACAGCAGCCACTCTGGCGTGCTGTTACCACCCGCTGTTCCGGAGCCACCTCCCAGCCTTTCCTTCTCCTCTCTCGAAGAGTCTGCCATGCTCCTCATGACCTGTAGTGGACGCATTGCTCTTCTTTAAAAAGTTCTCTTCATAAGTGAAGCCATTAATTACTAAGCTTTTGTTTGTTGGGATACTGAGCTTTTGTTTGTTGGGAGACTATATTACTGATTCAATTGCATTGCTTCTTATTGGTCTCTTCAGGCTTTCTATGTCTTCCTGATTCAGTCTTTGTAAATTATGTGTCCAGAAATTTTTCATCATCTTAATGTATTTATTTATTTATTTATTTATTTTAAGTTTTACTCATCATACCCAGGTGTTCTTATTTATATTATTTATAGGTATAGTTTCTCATAGTATTCTTTCATGGTCTTTTGTATTGAGTTGTTGTTTTCATGTTTTTATATGAAAAAAATATGTGATGACTTTTCTGACAACCTAGTATTTCTGGTATGTATTTTTTTTTTTTTTTTTTTGGAGAGGTTTTTTTGCTATAGGGCGCGTGCGCTCGCCAGACAGACAGAGAGAGACAGAGAGATAGAAAGCAGGAAATCACCCCCCAGGGGGGATGGCCACGCTGCAATCCCTTCTCCTCCATTCTCCTCTTGGGATCTTGGGCACGCACGCACACGCGCCCGGCGTGAGTTTAAGCCACCGGGTCCGGGACTTGAACCGCGGTCGACTACGTGGGAGTCCAGCGACATAGCCATTACGCTAACTGCTGGTCCCTGGTATGTATTTTTTAATATTGCCTATTTCATTGCTAATTTGATTTACCTAATACTTTTTCTGTTCTTGATTAATCTAGCTAATGGTGTGTCAATTTTGTTTATCTTCTGGGTGAGCCAGCTTTTGGTTTCATTTATTTTCTGCATAGTGTTTTTTGTTATTGTTGTTTTGTTTTTTGTATTTCATCATTTCTGCTCAACTCTTTATTATTTCTTTTCTCCTGTTATTTTTTTGGTTGTTTTCCCAATTCTCTGAGGTGTTTCATTTGGTTGTCTATTTTCCCCCTTTCAGTTTATTCTTGTGAGCACTAATTACTATGAACTTACCTCTTAGGACTGCTTTCAGATGTCCCATAGGTTATGAAAATACATGTGCTCATTATTATTAGTGTCAATAAAGTCTTTTTTATTTAAGTCTTAATTTCTAAAGTGGTTGTGAACTTGTTCAGTAGAAGGTTGTTTATTTTCTATGTGTTTGTGTATTTTTGAGGATTTTCTCTGCAATTAATCTCAATTTTTTAATCTACTGTGTCAGAGAATAGAGTGGGTACAGTTTCTTTACCTTTTAATTTGTAAAGGATTGTTTTGTACCCTATCATGTAGTTCACTTTCAAAAACATTCAATATGGAGTTAGAACAATGTGTATTTTGTGGTTATTGGTTGGAAAGTTCTATAGATGTCTGTCAAGCCAACTTGATTTATGGTATTGTTTAGATCTTGTATCTCTTGGCTTATTTTTTTGTCTAGATGACCTCTTCTAAGGAGATAGCAGGATTTTAAGCTTTCCATTGATTAGCGTCTGTCTGTCTCTCCCTTTAGATCTAGTAGGTTTTCTTTCATGTATTCAAGTGCTCTAGAGTTCAGTGCATAGATATTTATAAGTACTGCAGTTTCTTGATGTTTTAGCCCTTTTAATACTACATAGTGCCTTTTTAAATAAGGAATTATTTAATTTTATTTATTGTTACTAATATTTTCTAATTTGCTATAGGACACCTGCACTAACTATAGAGAGAGACAGAGAGAAACAAAGAGAGATGGAGAGAGAGAGAAATGAGAAAGCAATCCACCAGGTCTGGTACTCAAACTATGTTCAGCCTTGTGGGCACACAGTACCTTAACCACCATGTTACCTGTTGATCCTGCAGTGTCCTTCTTTAACTCTTCTTATGGCTTATGTCACAGTCTATTTTGTCCGATAGCAGTATCATGAATCCAGCCTTTTTTTATTTCCATTTGTATGGAATGTCTTTTTCAGCCCTTAAGTTTCAGTTTGTTTATATCTTTATCCATGATGTGTGTTTATTGTAGGCAGCATATAGATGGCTTCTGTTTTGTTTTGTTTTGTTTTGTTTTTCATCTATTCAGCCAGTCCATGATTTAATTAGAGCATTTAATCCACTAACATTCAATGCAATTACTGATGTATGTAGAATTGTCCCTGCCATTTTGATAGCCATTTTCCTGGTTGTTTTTGTTCTCTTATTTCTGTTTGTCTCTGTTTAGTTTTCCTGATATTGTAACACCCTTCAATACTTTATGAACAGTTGATCTATTTTTGGTGAATTCTATCAGGTTTATTTATCTGAGAATGATTTTATGTATTCTTTCCATCTGAAGAATAATCTCACAGGGTATAATATTGGAAGAAATTGGCTTTTTATTTTTTGGAGAGATTTTTGCTATAGGGCACGTGTGCTTGCCAGCCAGCCAGGCAGACAGAGAGACAGAAAGCGAGAAATCACCCCCCGGGGGGGATGGCCACAACGCAATCCCTTCTCTTCCATTCTCCTCTCGGGATCTTGGGCACGCACGCACATGCGCCTGGCGTGAGTTTAAGCCACCGGGTCTGGAACTCGAACTGCAGTCAACTACATGGGAGTCCAGCGACATAGCCATTACGCTAACTGCTGGTCCCTAAATTGGCTTTCTTTTAGCATTTGAATATGTCTTCCCATTCTTTCCTTGTTTGCATTCTTTCTATCAAGATGTCTGATGTTAGCCTAGTAGAATAACAATTTGTAAATAACTGTACATTTCTCTCTTGCCATTTTTAGAATCTTGTCTTTGTCCTTGATTTTGATCAGTTAGCTATGATGTACCATTGAGAGGATCTTCTTAGGTTTGTTCTATTTGGGGTCCTTTGTATTTATTGAGTCTGATGTCTGAATGTTTCTCTAGATTTGGAAAGTTTTCTTCAAGAATTTCATGGGATAGATTTTCTATGCTATTATCATATTCTTCACTTTCTAGAATACCAATTATTCAGATACTTGGGTGTTTAATGGTGTTTAGTATTTCTTGAATGTCATCATCTTTTTGGTTTTTTATTTTTTTTAAATTCTTTTTGGTTGTTCTGTCTAAGTCAATGGCTTTGTCTTCCAGTGAGAGATTCTATCTTCTGCATGATCTAATCTAGTATTAGTACTTCCTAGGGAGGTTTTAATTTGTTTTTATATTGCAGTCTTTTTCTCTAGGAGTTCTGTTTATTTATTTATTTATTTATTTTTGTACTTGCTTCTTTATGAAATCCCTTTTTCAGGTTTTAGAATGATTTCCTCATTTGAAGACATTTGTCTGTTTTCTCTTGCATCTCATTCTGTTTTGTCAATTTGAACATTCTGTATTCTTTTTCTGACACTTCTGTGAGTTCTTTTGCTTTGTTTGTGGTTGAGGTGGAATTGTTCTGATCCCATTGATGGAGAGATACTTTCTTTTCTTCTCATATTTCTTACATCTCTGCACTGATTTTTGGTCATCTGATGGATTATACACTCCTTCCTAATTTTTTGGAGTTGTTTCTGTAGTGTTAGCAGGGAAGATGAGCTCTATTTCTCAGGTGTGTTTTTGGGAGAGGGCCTTGGATTGGTAGCAATCCAAGAAGAGTGTATATAGCCAGCTACACATGTTGATTTCTATCCCAATCTCTCAGGATCAGATGTACCTCAGCTGGGCTAGAGAGATTCAAATAAAGAAGGAAGTACAAGTCAGCAAACTCTGAAATCTCAAAACAAACCTAGATAGGCAAAAGGCAGCAGCAAGAAGTCTGAGAGGCCTGGTCTTTTTGCATTCCCTTTATCTCTCTGCTGCCACTTACTCCCAAACCATGGGGACTTAAGATGAAGGAGGTTGGGGCAGAGGGTCCAAAACAGACCAACTTAAGCTAAAAGCAGTAGCAAGGAGTCCGAGACATGTGATCCAACTGTGGTCAGTCTCAGTCTCTCATTATAACTTTTTTCTGGATTCTGGGGGCTTAAGATACAGGAAGAGGTAGGAGAGGATCAAAAGCACAACTGTGCAGGCAAAGGCAGCAGCAAAAGTCTGAGATGTGCAGTACATAGGCTCATGTGTGCAGTCTCTCTTTCTGCTACTAGCTCTTGCACCATGAGTGCTTACTGCAGAAGTGCATTAAGGGAGTGTCCAAAGCACACCCATTCAGGCAGAAGGCAACAGGAAGAACTGAGATGCACTGCTTTCAGTGTTCACTCTTTCTTATTGCCACTGACTTCTGCACTATATCAGTTGTGGCAGAGGGTTCTACGGGATTGTGAGAGTCAAAAACATACTTGTACAGGTAAAAGGCAGCAAGGAAAACTCTGAGACATGAGGTCCTCTGTACTCATGCTATCTGTCTTGCCACACGTGGCTTCTGCAATGTGAGTGCTTGAGGAAGTGTGGGTAGGAGAGGGAGAGTATAAAACACACCTGTGCAGGCAAAAGGCAACAGCAAGAAGTGTGAGACACCCAATTCTGCATTCACTCTCTCTCTGTCTTACTGCTGCTGACTTTTGCACAGGGCAAGTTGCAGAAGAGGGTTACTGTGTGGGAAGAGTCCAGAGCACACATGCTCAGACCAAAAGCAGCAGGAAGAAGTCTGAGATGTGTAGTCCTCATGTTCTCTCTCTCTCTCACTGCTGCTGGCTCCTCTGTGGGGCCTTATGGCAGAGAGGTGGGGTATGGGGGGAGATTCCAAAGCACATCTGCTCTTACAGAAATCTAAAATGTGCTCTCCTTCTGCACTCACTCACTCTATTTTGCACGTGCTGCTGATAGCTCTTGATCCATGGGGGATTCTGGCAGAGGGGAAGGATGGGGAGGTTCCAAAGCAGGTCTGTGTGCGCAAAAGGCAGCTGTAATAAGTCTGAAACATACAGTCTTCTCTGCTCACTTTTATTATTATCTCTGGCTTCTATATCATGGGGTCTCATGACGGAAGGCTGCAGGAACTTGGGAGAGGGTCCACAGCATACTTACATGGGCAAAAGGTAGCAATAAAAAGTCTGAGAAAAGCTGTCTTCTTTCTTTTGCTCTCTGCCACTGGCTTCTTCACAGTGCAAGCTTAAAGCAGGAGAGTGTGGCAGAGAATGTCCCAATAACACCAGTGCAAAACACAACAGCTAGAAGTCTGAGATAAGCAGTCTTTTATCTCTGTCTCAATCTCTGTCTCTCTCTCTCTCTCATTGCCACTGGCTTCTGCACCTTGGAGGATTAAGGCTGAGAGATGTGGGGGAAGTGTAGGATTCAGAGCACACCAGCATAGGCAGTCAGCAACAAGAAGTCTGAGACATTCCCTTTTGCACTCACTCTTTCCTTGCCACTGGCTTCTGTGAGGGGGTTGGGGTTTGATGGAGGGGCTTGGGGGTGAAGGAGATTTCAAAGCACACCTGCAAGGAGGCAAAAGGCAGCAAGCAAGAAGTCTGAGATGTCAGGTCCTTATGCTTTCTCTATCTTTCACTGCCATTGGCTCCTTCACCTTGGGGGCTTATGACAGAGGGGTGCAGGGGAGGGGAGGGAGAGGAGGATCCAATGTGCAACTGCACAGGCAAATGCAGCAGTAAGATTTCTGAGATGCATGGTCCTTCTGTTTGTGCTCTCTCTGTCTCTATCTCTATCTCTCTTTCTCTCTCAGTATAGCTGGCTTCTGGACTGGGAGCTGGGGAGCGTAAAGCAGAGGGGTATGGAGCCAGGAAGGGGTTCAGAGATCACCTGGGCAGGCAAAAGGCAGCAGTAAGAAATCAAGATGAAGATGCAAGGCCCTTTTGTGCCCTCCTCCACCCCCATCACTGTCACTGACACCTGCACCAGGTGGGTATATGGCATAGGAATTTGTGGGGGGAGAATCCAAAGCTCATCTGCGCAGGCAAAAGGTAGCAGCTACAAGTTGGAGATGTGCAGTCCTCTGCACTCACTCTGTCTCACTGTCACTGACTCCTGCATCATAGAGGTTTATGGTAGAGAGACTGGGTGGTGGTGGAGGTTCCAAAACACATCTGGGCCCACAGAGACAAGTCTGAGACAAATTCTTCTGCACTTTCTCTTTCTGTCTCTCTCATTGCCCCTGGTTCCTGCACCTTGGAGGATTAAAATGGAGTGACAGAGAGGGGAACGTTCCAATATGAATCTGTGTGGGCAAAAGGTAGCAGAAAGAAGTGAGGCATATGTTCCTTCTGAGCTCACTCACTCTCTTTCACCATCTCTGACTCTGCCCAGTGGGGGCTTAAGGTGGAGGAGCATGGGGGAGGTATGTGGG
Organism: Tupaia tana; assembly: GCA_026018925.1. Lineage (NCBI taxonomy): Eukaryota > Metazoa > Chordata > Mammalia > Scandentia > Tupaiidae > Tupaia > Tupaia tana. The sequence continues at coordinate 6,512,069 of JAKSZU010000025.1, read as the reverse complement.
TCCAAAGCACACCAGTGTAAAAGGCAGCAGCAAGAAGACTGAGGTGCACTGTCCTTCTGTGCTCACTCTCTTTGTCTGGTTTTGCTGCCATTGGCTTCTGCACCATGAGGATTTAAGGCTAAAAGGTTGAAGAATGGGAAGGGTCCAAAGCACACCAGTGCAAAAGACAGCAGCAGAAAGCCTGAGAAGTGTGGTCTTTCTTTTCTCTCTCTCTCTCATGCTCTCTTTCTCTCTCTCACTGCAGCATGGGCTTCCATGCCATGGGTGGCTTATTGGGAAGGAGGGGCCAAAGGACACCTTTGCGGGCTAAAAGGCAGCAGCAGGAAATCTGAGATGTGTGAATTTCTGCATTCATTCTTTGTTTTTCTCTGTCTCTTGCTGTGGGCTCCTGTGCCTATGGCAGAGAGTTGCATAGTAGGGGCAGGTAAAAGGTCTGAGCAAGACATCTTAGAAGCATGGTTCTTCTGTGCTCACTCTCTGTGGCTGCTAAGGCACCTGCACCATGGTAGCCTATGGCTGAGTGAGGTGGGGGGAGGTTCCAATGCACACCTGGGCAGTGGTTGGGAGCTGGGGGAGGGAAATCAGCATCAAGAAGTCCAAGATGCTCTGCTTTCTGCCTGCCTTCTCACTGCCACTTGGTCCTCCACCGTGGTGGCTTATGGTGAAAGGGCACAGTAAAGTGAGGTAAGGGAGGTACAAAGGACACCTCTGTGGGCAAAAGGCAGCTGCAAGATGTCTAAGACATGTGGTCGTTCTAGGCCCACTCTTTCTCATTGCCACTGGGTTTGCACCTTGGGGGTTTATGATGAAGAATGTGGTGGTGGGGCGGGTCCAATTCACACCTGTGCAGGTAAAAAGTCATGTTGAAATCTTGTCTGTTTTTTCTATATTTGACCCTGAAAGATTGATTCAAAAATAGCTGTGCAAAGCGAGCTTTGTCATTCCTCAGCCACGTAACATTCATCAGCCTTTTTCTAGCTACTCTTTTGGTGCAAGTTGTCTCATTTGATACCATGAGATCTGTTCACTATATTCTCAACAAACGTTCTGATATCCTATGGAGATATCACATCTTGATCATTTTCTTTCCTTTACTTGCTGTCTTTCTCTCTCTTTTTGGCTGTATGATACGTATGCTATCAAGACAGAGAGAGGGAGTGTGAGATATCACCCCTAATAGGTGGCCACACTGCAACTCATTCTCCTCCTGCCTCTCCAATATCCTCTTGGGAACTTGGGCATGCATACACACTCACCCATTGTGATTTTTCAAGAGTCTGGGACTTGAACCATGCAGTTGTCCATTTGTGATCCCGGACCCTAACATGCCACCTGCTGTACCACATCTTGTTTGTTATTAACAGCATGTTGGAGATACTGGACTTGTGAATCAGCTTGTGCATTTACACAAAAAGATTTTTTTAAGGTTTTTGTCTTTGTGCATGTGTACTCACCAGAGAGAGATTGAGAAACAGCTAGAAAATGAGAAATCACCCTGCTGAGGGGATAGCCATGCCACAATCTCTTCTTCTCCATTTTTCTTCTGGAATTTTGGGCATGCATGCACATATGCCCAACATGATTTTCTTTTCTTTTCTTTTAAGAATTATTTTATTTTAACTTTCGTGTATTATTATTTTCCAATTTGGCCAGAGAGGGACAGAGAGCGGGAATGTGTGAAAGGAAGCCACTAGGTCCGGGACTTGAACTGTGGTTGGCCATGTGGGAATTCATAACCCTTAACCATCATGGCACCTACTGACCCCAGTCCAGAATGATTGGCCATGTGGGAGTCCAGCATTTAACCACCATTCTACCTGCTCAAGTCCCAGACCTAGTGTCTTGAAATTTACACCAGGTACTGTGTGTATGTGCCCAAAATCCAAAGAGGAGAATGGAAGAGAAGGGACTGTGACATGGCTGACTCCTCTGGGGAGTGCTTTCTCACTTTTCCTCTCATTCTCTTTCTCTGGCAAGCACATGCACCCTATGGCAAAAACCTAAAAAAGAAAAAAGAAAAAGAAAGTACCTGCATTTAGCATGGATACAGGGAGATTTGTCACTGGAAAACATTACTGGAAGATTGTACTGCCATCAATATTCATGATGTACATGTTTTCCTTTATGGTTATGTGCCAACAATACTAGGTTGCAGGATGCATACTTTCTCTGGGGCTTAGTCATATAGATGCAAGAACTGTTCTAGAGGAAACACTAATATGGAATGTCTGTATTAATAAGAATATAGTTAATAATGACCAAGAGTTTTTCTATAATGTAAGTTTTAGTGAAGGCAAGTTTCTTTCTTTGGGATACTGTAATTTATTTAAATAACCATTCTTAAACTCATAGATTATATTTCACAGTAACTTTTTTTTTTTTGGGAGAGGTTTTCGCTATAGGGCGTGTGCACTCGCCAGACAGACAGAGAGAGATATAGAGACAGAAAGTGAGAAATCAACCCCCGGGGGGATGGTCACGCCGCTATCCCTTCTCCCCCATTCTCCTCTCGGGATCTTGGGCACGCACGCACACGTGCCCAGTGTGAGTTTTAAGCCACCAGGTCTGGGATGCGAACCGCGGTCTACTATGTGGGAGTTCAGCGACATAGCCATTACGCTAACTGCTGGTTCCCTTTCACAGTAACTTTTTTTTTTTTTAAGAAAAAATTTAGGGTGCTTGCTTTTGCTTAGAGACAGATATAGAAAGGCAGAAAGCAAGAAGTGCCCCTAGGGGGAACGACCACCCTGCCATTTCATGTTCTCCATTCTTCTCTTGGGATTTTGGGCATGTGCACATATACTCTGTGTGTGAGGTTTTTTTTTTTTTTTTTTTTTTTTTTGGAGAGGTTTTTGCTATAGGGTGTGTGCGCTCGCCAGAAAGCCAGAGAGAGACAGAGAGACAGAAAGCGAGAAATCACCCCCCAGGGGGGATGGCCACGCTGCAATCTCTTCTCCTCCGTTCTCTTGGGATCTTGGGCATGCACTCACACGCGCTCGGCGTGAGTTTAAGCCACCGGATCTGGGACTCGAGCCACGGTCGACTACATGGGAGTCCAGCGACATAGCCATTACGCTAACTGCTGGTCCCTTTTTTATTTATTTTTTTTTTTAATGAAAGATTTTTTCCTATAGGGCATGTGTGTGTACTGGAGAAACAGGAATACAGAAAGTGAGAAAGTGTGGCCATTCTGGGGCGAAAATGGAGGAGAAGGGATTGTGGATGGCCATTTCTTTAGCAGGGTGATTTCTCACTTTCCAGTTAACTGTTTCTTGGTTTCTCTCCAGTGAGTACACACACCCAATGACAAAAACCTTACAAAAAGTTATGAATTCCATAAACATTTCAGGTCTATTTGTGTAAATGCACAAGCTGATTCTCAAAAGTCCAATATTTCCAACATGCTGTTAATAACAAACAAGATATGGTACAGCTGGGGTTGTGTGTTAGGGCCCTGGATCCCAAATGGACACACTTAAATCCCTTCTCCATTCTCTCAGGATTTTGGGCATCCATGAATATGCACTCAGCATAAGTTTTAAGCTGCCAGTTCTGGGACTTGAACCACTGTCAACTCCATGGGAGTGCAGTAATGTAACCATTATGCCATATGCTAGTCCCCAGTGTGAGTTTTTATTTTAGAGATTTTTGCTAGGGTATGTGCAATAGCCAGAGAGACAGAAAGTGTGAAATCACCCCTATGAGGGGATTGCCATGCCACAGTCCCTTCTCTTCCATTGTCCACTTAGGACTTTGGGTACATTGCCATCGTGATTTTAAACCACCAGATCTGAGACTCGAACCATTGCTGACTACATAGGAGTCCACCAACTTAACCATTACACCATCTCTTGGTCCCCACAGTAAAAGTTTTACTAAGTCAGTAGGGAATATATATTTTTATTAACCTAAGTTTAATATGTGTCTCATTTCTATCAGTGAATAAATTTGTGGTTACTTGTTCAACAAGGTCTTTTTAGCCTATTCTCATGTGTAAGTGACTGTTCTCCCATAGGGAGACTTTCTTCAATCTGAGGGAGCTTTACATAAAGGTATCTTAGAACATGCAACACCATGTCTCTGACCTACTTCATTCACCTTCTCTTTCAGCTATAATTTTAGAAACTGCTGTAGTTGTCCAGGATTAAGAAAATGAATTCATTTTCGGTAAGTTGTTTACTGATTTCCCCACTTGTTTTACATAGTATTTATGAATTTTATGAGAGTTCATAAACTAAAATGGAAGAGAAAAATAAATAAAATTTATCATGAGAAATGCATAAATAAGCAAGATAAAATTGACATGGTGAAATAGGCAGGTTATAAGACCTTAGAGCCCTTTAGTCTTTCTGATACCATGGGAAAAACACATTTATTACATGGTTTGTATTGAATCTAAGGGGAGCACATGCTAAATTGTCAAGGGATATGAATCATGATAGACTTTATTTGTCACATAGATAACAAGGTAGACAGATTTTCACAATTAACCTAGAAATGAGCACTCAGTGTTCTACAGTGATGAGTGATACCAGTTGCTAAAACACAAACCAGTCAGTAGCTTTTCCTAGAGTTGCTAATATAGCATGGTCCCAGACAGCTCTTAGAAGTACCCACTTGATGCATAGTTTAAACCTGGAATATGTGACCAGAATGTACTATAGGTTCCTAAAGAACTCTCCATAAATTCCTCTCAGCTAGTGTGTATGTGCTGATGATGCCACAGACTGTCCAAAGTTACATTTTCTGACCAATATGAAAACGCACTGCATAGCAGCATTTCAGTGATGTGCTGTATGTATGAATGTGGTTCAAGAAGAATATAATGAAGCCCCCAAATTTCTGTTACCTAACATGGTTGTAGCTGTCATTACCTTGTTGACTAACACACTACCCACATGTTTGTGATAATGCTGGTGTAAATAAACCTACTAGGCTGCCAGTTGCATGTAAGTATGCACAAATAATTATGATCAGTAAATATGTACACTTATAAAGGTAAATAAAAATAAATATAATTGTACACATATTTCCATTTTGAAATCATTCCTGGTTTACAAGTAATCATTGTGCATCTTTGTGAAATACAGTTTTGTTTTTACTTATCTATTTGTTGTCATATTTGAGCCACCTGGTCCAAGACTTGAACCACAGTCAGCCATTTGGGAATCCAGAACCTTCACCACCACTGCTGGCATATGGTTTTTTATAATACAGTGTCATCATTTCTCTATTGTGCTTTTGTTTCCTTTTCTGTGCTGAAATATTTTATCTTATGTAATCAAGTTTCTTTATTTTTGATATTTTTTTCCATGCCTCATGGGTCTTATTTAAATAGTCTTCACCCACTCCAATATGTTGTTTTCCTACATTTTTCTTAATAGTTTATTTTATAGATTTGGAAATTACTTTGAAGTCTTCAATCCATTTTGAGTTAATTGTAACTGGTAAGAGATGATCTAGTTTCACTCGAATCTTGGTGGATATTGAGTTCTCCCAGAACCATTTATTGAAAACTCTTTTTTTCCAAAGACTTGATCTGTGACCTTTGTTAAAAATCAGTTGGCTCTACGTTAAGTTTTTTTTTTTTTTCTGTTTATTCTATTCAGTTGGCCTGTATGTCTGTGTTTGTGCCAGTACTATGCTATTTTGGTGATTATGGGTTTACAATATATTTAGGAGTCACAAAGTAAGATGCCTCCAACTTTATTCCTTTTGTACAGTATTGGTCTGATTATATGGGTCTTTCGTAATTCTGCATAAATTTTATAGTTATTTCTGTGTAGAATGTTGCTGGCTTTTTGGTAAGAATTGCAATGAATTTGTAGATCACTGTGGCATAGTATTGTCGTAGCACCTATATTGATTCTTCAAATTCATGAAAAAGACCGCCTTCCTGGTTTTTGCATATTTTTTAAGTAACTTGTTCAGTTTTTATAATTTTTTTCATAGAGGTCTTTCACTTTCTTGGTGAGTTTTCTTCCCAATAGTTTTTGTGGTTATTGTGAATGGGATTGCCTTCATTTCTTTCTCAGTTTATTATTTATGGTTAGTGTAGAAAAATGCTAGATATTTTTAATTACCCACAGGCTTATGTACTTGCTAGAGAGAGTGATAGAGAGATGGAGATTCAGGAAGAGAGAGAAAGCACCTTAAAATGAAGCATAAAATGGCCATTATGGGCTATAAACCTACCTGAGAATTATCCTCTGAACTAAACTGACATAGCCAGAGTCCTCAGGAGATGTTGCAATTCATTTCCTACAATTTTCCTTCCCATCAGGATTTTGGGCACATGCACACATATGCACATACACACAATCAATGGGTTTACCAAGCCATCAGGGCCTTGGACTCAAACCACAGGTGGTTATGTGGGATCTGGCTCCCTACAGATAGTATTTAACCACTGTCCTATGGGAATAGCCTACTGCAGAATTTTGTATGCTAGATTTGTGTCCTGCAACTTTACTGCATTCGTGTCTTTCACCTAAGAGGTATTTAGTAGATTATTTAGGTTTTTCTATATACTGGGTTGTAGAAAAACAGAAAAATGCATCATGACTTTTCTGATGAACCATTATATAATCATGTCATCCACAAATAGGGGCAACTTAATTTTTTTCTTTCCAATTTCTATGCCTTTTATTTAGTTCTTTTATCTTTTTTTTTTTTTTTCTTTTTTTGGAGAGATTTTTGCTATAGGGCGTGTGCGCTCGCCAGAAAGACAGAGAGAGACAGAGAGATAGAAAGTGAGAAATCACCCCCCCAGGGGGGATGGCCACTCCACAATTCCTTCTGCTCCATTCTCCTCTCGGGATCTTGGGCACGCACCCACACGCGCCCGGCGTGAGTTTAAGCCACTGGGTCTGGGACACAATCATCTATATTACATTGGATTAGATATAATTTTACAGTGTATTACATTGCTTTTTCAAAAGGGAATGCCATGCATGTCAGTCAATACAGAGACATTAATCTCCCCACTTCATCATTCAATATCTTTTCTGTTTTTCCCAATCATTATTATTATTCTAATTATTTTTTAAAACAGTCAATCACTATTTCTCATTTTGCTTATAAAAAGACTTTACCCATCATGAAATACTTCTCAGACCAATCCAGTTGAGAATACTATACATGTCATCATCAACAGGTAATAAGCCATATCTGTTTCTCACTAACATCTTGCCTCTTTATTGTTCTCTTGCTATCTTTCTCTATCCTCTTCTCCTCACCCCCCCCATTCCACACTGTCCTATTCTCGTTAAGTACTTTCACTGCTTTTATGTCCTCCAATTTTTTGCTCTCTACCATAGAGTGCGGGTAGTCGGCATATATTGAGTGGATATATACAATATCTTTCTTTCATAGTCTGGCTTACTTCACTCAGCAATAGATCCTCCATATCTGACCACTTTCTATCAAATGCCAGGGTCTTGTTATTTTTTATAGCTGAGTAGTATTCCGTAGAGTATATATACCACACTTTTCCAATCCATTCATCAGTTTGTGGACATTTAGGTTGGTTTTATGTGTTGGCAATTGTGAATAATGCTGCAATAAACATTGATGTGCAAGCACTTTTCCGACTGAGCATTTTCCTGTCCTTTGGATAGATACCCAGAAGCGGGATTGCTGGGTCAAATGGTAGCTCTATTTGTAGATCTTTGAGGAACCTCCATATTGTTCTCCACAGTGGTTGAACTAGTTTACATTCCCACCTGTCGGGGTTACAGACGACCCGGAGACGGTCTTCTCTTCAGCACTTTATTTCCCCAGGTTATGTTTAAGAAGTTCCCCCCTCCCTGCTTCCTCCCAGGGCCTTTTAAAGGGCCCTTAGCCAATCAGCGCATTGTCCACGTGTACGGAAGCCAATCCTCGAAAGAGGATTGGTCGCATGTCACGTTCCCGTGCTCTCCACGCTCCCCGCCATTTTACTTCCTTAAAGTTGTTTACCCTCTGGGCACGCTTCGGGCTTCCGCTGCGCGCCATCTTAGGGGCGCACTCGATAGGCGATGGGCGGGGGCGCGCCACAGTTCCCCCTTTTTGTTTTTACAAAGCAGGAGAGGGTAGAGGACACAACCCCCAGGAGAATAGGGACCATGTAAGACGCATGGCTCCATGCACTAGGGCATCGGGCCAGGCGGCCACCTGTCCGGCACCAATTTTTTGGGGATGGGAGATGGCGGTGCCAACCCATATGCAGCTGGTCATGCCCTCCTCGGGTCGGCCCTCTCAGGGGCCCCGAGTGCAGTAACAATGCTGTCATCCTGCTGTCAAGGCTTGCCCAAGGTCGCGAGCCAGATCTCTGGCGATTGCCCGAGTTCAATAGCGGCAAATGCTTGTGCCACAAGTGCGCGATCATGCCTTTGCTGGCGGAGCATTTTACTTAGGCAGAATAGGCATAGAGCACATAGGAACACGATAAGTAGTGCAAGGGAGCCCATTCCAACCCATTCCTTCAGGTGAGTAGTGGCCTGTGCAATCCATGAGGACAATGCTCGAGTGATGTCAGGATTGACGCGAGTGGAATTGATGCCGGCGATCTGGTACCGCAGGGTCTCGGTCAGTGTGTCAAACTCCAATGACCAGTTACCTGTAAGGTGTTGGGAGAGGGCTTGAGAGAGATTAGCAGCCTGAGACATGTTATCATATGGAATTCCGGTCACACAGATAGCGCGGGTATGCCACTCACAGCCCAGTTGTGCCAAGATTCATTAGTTGTGAACAGGCGTGGGAGCGTCCTTGCCGAATGGGTGACCAGAAGAGGTCGGGGGAAGACTGACAGAATGCCCCATTGAGGTGCCATCCGCGCCTCCTGGGGTGTCAGTCCCAGTATACTTATCAAAATCAAGAGGTGTAGTAGCTCCATTCTCCTCCGGGGCAGGAGTAGTCCTTGTCAATCTCTCTGGTACCCACACTGGGTCTTGTCCGTCCTGGGGGAAGACACAAACCGAGCCTCTGGCCCAAGTTAATACAGGATCGGGACCCCGCCACTGCCCGCTTAGGACATCCTTCCACTTGACGAATACTCTTTTCTGATCCCATGGTCCAAAGTGCCTGTCAGCAGCGGACTTGTTATTGTTATCTAGCTGCAAAAAATTTAAGGTGAACAGGGCCAAGGAGATTTGTTGCTTGGGCCTGAGACCTTTCCCTATTCCCCCTTTTTGTTTTTGTAGTGTTTCTTTGAGGGTTCGATGGGCACGCTCTACGACACCTTGACCTTGTGGATTGTAGGGAAGACCGTGTTTTATGGTTACTCGCATTTGGTCACAAAAGTGGACAAAGGTCCGTGAGGTGTAGGCAGGGCCATTGTCCGTCTTAAGGACTTGAGGTGCATTCCAGGCTGCCCATGCCTCAAGGCAGTGAGTGATGACATGATGTGCTTTTTCCCCGGAGAGGGCTGAGGCATGAATGATACCCGAGCAAGTATCTACTGATACATGTACATATTTAAGAGTTCCAAATTCTGGAATGTGGGTGACATCCATTTGCCATAGGTGTAGAGGACGAAGCCCACGTGGGTTTACCCCCCAATGAGGAGGATGTAAAAAGGGGGTACAGGACCCACAGGCTTTTACAATGTCCCTAGCATGTTGACGAGATATGTTGAATTTTAGTTGGAGAGTTCTCGAATTAACATGAAACCGAGCATGGAACTCGCTGGCCCGTTGGATTGGAGTAAGGAGGTATACTTGTTGTATCTGTGTTAGATTATCGGCCTGGGCATTGCCTTCACTGAGTGGACTGGGGAGGCCAGTATGTGCACGAATATGCTGAATGAAGAAGGGTTTTTTTTGGGACCAAATTAAAGTTTGCAGTTCGGTTGCCAAGGTGTGAATAGGTGTAGACTTTGAGATGTGGCCTGCAGTTTCGAGAGATTTGACCAAATTAGTAACATACTGAGAGTCAGAAATGAGATTGAAAGGTTCTGTAAACTGATGAAAAACCTCTAATACTATTGACAGTGCAACTAACTGGGGGGAGCTGTGGGGGTATTGAATAGTCACGGGCTGTTTGTCATCGGTTACATATGCCCCTATGCCAGTTTTTGATCCATCTGTGAAGATGTTCCGGGCTCCAGGAATAGGCTCCCTCCGGGTGACCTGAGGGAAGATCACCGGATGATGTTGGGCAAATGTTAACAGAGGGTGTTTTGGAAGGTGATTATCTATTTGTCCCATAAAGGAGCAGAGTAGGATTGCCCATTCATCCATTGTGGCTGCCAGCACGGTGACCTGTTGGGCGGTATAAGGGACAATCAATATGGTCGGCGATAGTCCAAAATGTTGTATTGACTGTTGGATTGCCTTGAGGGATAATGTAGCCACTGTGGTAGGATAGTGTTCTACAGTTTTTTGAATGGTGATTTTTGGATGTATCCATAGAAGGGGCCCGTTTTGCCATAGCACCCCAGTGGGTTGGCCTTTAGTGGCGAGGATGCACGCCATCACGGGCTGTTCTGGTGTGACTCGCTTAAGGGAGGTCTGGCTTATAGCCTTTTCTACGACCGCCAATGCCTCTCTGGCCTTAGGGGTAAGACTTCTAGGCGACTCGAGGCGGGAGTCCCCGACCAGAATCTCATACAAGGGCTTCAAAACATGGTTGGGGATTTTCAGTGAGGGTCGTAGCCAATTTATGTCCCCCAATAACTTTTGGAAATCATTGAGTGTTTTTAAATGATCAGTTCTGATGGCAAGTTTTTGAGGCAGAATGAGTTCAGGGGTAACCGTGGCCCCTAAAAAGGACTGTTTGTCTCCCTTTTGGACTTTCTCGGGAACGACAAATAGACCATGGGTTTCCAACGTAGTAATGAGCAGCATGAATGCCTGATCCAATACCTCGGAGTTTTCTGAGGCGATAAGTGTATCGTCCATGTAATGAATGCACCGAATAGATGGGAATTTATTTCGAACAGGCTGAAGGGCATTGTCTACGTACAATTGGCACAACGTTGGGCTATTAGCCATGCCCTGTGGTAGCACTACCCATTCGAATCTTTGATCAGGCTGCTCATGATTTACGGAAGGGAGGGTGAAGGCAAACCGGTGGGTGTCGTTTGGGTGTAGTGGAATGGAGAAAAAACAATCCCTAATGTCTATACAAATGACAACCCATCGATCAGGTAAAGCAGAAAGCAGCGGGAGGCCCCTCTGCACAGGCCCCAGGATTTGCATCTGGGCATTGACTGCTCGTAAGTCATGTAGCAGGCGCCATTTCCCGGATTTCTTTTTTATTACAAAGATGGGGGTGTTCCATGGAGAGGTGGAAGGTTGAATGTGGCCTGCCGCAAACTGTTCCTGGATTAACTGTTGTGCTGCCTGGAGTTTTTCTAAGGAAAGGGGCCACTGACTCACCCACACTGGCTCTCCCACTTTCCAAGTGATGGGAATAGTTGAATCAGTGGCCCCTATGAAAAACCCAGCCCCTGACGTGCGTTGCGAGTCACTGCCTGTATGGGTGATGTTCTTCCCTGTAGATGTTTTCCTAATCCAAAGGAAGGGTGGAAACCTTGTTGACTCAACATGTGTTGTGCTGTTTCAGAGTATGTGTTGGAAAGGGAATACCCCATGGCCGAAAGTAGATCTCTTCCCCAAAGAGAAACGGGCAGGGCCAGGACGTAAGGCTGAATTTTCCCTGAACGACCTTCGGGATCCTTCCAGTGTAACTCCCGTGCACTGATGTTAGGTGTGTTGGCATATCCTAACCCTCGGAGCGTTTGGGACGCCTGCTGGATCGGCCAAGCCGAGGACCAATTCTTTTCAGCTATGACACTGCGATCTGCTCCAGTATCCAAGAGTCCCCTAATAGATTTTCCTTCTACCACTAATGTTAGCACGGGGCGCGTTCCCATATCAAAAGCCAGGGCTATCATGTCCGTCCCGGAGGAACCGAACCCTTTGTTCTCTCTGGTTTTATCTGTTGAGGGGAACAAGCCATGAAGGCTGGGCAGCACCAATAATTGGGCTATCCGATCTCCAGGGGAGATTGCCACGATTCCACAGGGTGATGAAGCCATAATTTTAATTCTGCCTGTATAATCGGGATCGATGACCCTGGGGTGAACAATGAGTCCTTTTTGGGTGGAGGATGATTGTCCCACAAGCAGCCCAACCGAGTTTGGAGGCAGGAGTCCTGTTAAGTCTGAATCCAGAATCTGAATACCCATTCGGGGTGTTAGTACGATTCGGGAGATGGCACAGAGGTCCAGTCCTGCTGAGCCCGAAGTGGCTCTGCGGACGGATTGGGAGGCTGGAAGCGGGGCCAGGACAGGGTCTGTAAGCCCTCGGGGGACTGACTCATGGCAGGGTACATGTGTGGCTGGAATTGGGACCCATATGTTTGAGGGCCCTGGGGTCTGGGGCCCCGCGACATGTTTTTTGGATGCGCTCCACCTTGGGAAGGAACAGGCTGGAGAGGTCTACCGTCAATATCCTTAACAGAGTGGCACTGTTCTGCAGGATGATTGCCCTTCCTGCATCTGGTGCAAAGGGCACTTGGCGGGTTAACCCGAGACCTGCGGAACGGACATTCCCTTTTCATATGTCCAGGTCGGCCACAAGAAAAACATGTTCCCGGAGTGTTGGGAACTTTATTGGACCGATTGGTCATGGCCATAACAGCTGCAGTGAGAGAGGAACTGGTTAGCGGTCCCCCTATCTCTCGGCAGACTTTCATCCACACCTCTAAGGGCTTGCCCTTAAACGGGGTTATGGCCGCTCGGCATTCCTTGGTGCATTGTTCATACACAAGCTGTTTTACTAAGGGCATTGCTGATTCCGCATCACTGAAAATCCGGCTCGCGGCCTCCATCAGCCTGGCTACAAAATCTGAGAACGGCTCGGTGGGTCCTTGTATGATCTTGGTCAGATTCCCAGACACTTCCCCTCTACTGGGGAGGGCCTTCCAGGCCAGTATACAGACATGGTTGATTTGCTCATAGACCTGTTGTGGGTACCCTATCTGATTATTGAGAAAGCGACCCTGTCCTAGAATCATATCTGCGTCCCAGGTTGCAGCGGGGCCTCCGGTCGCTCGGTTTCTTGCTGCCTGTTCGTTGGCCTTTTCTATGACTGTAGATTTCCAATCTAGATACTGCCCCGGATTTAGGGTTGCTTTAGCGACTCGTTGCCAATCCTCTGGTGTCATTGCATATCTTTCAAAGCTTTCAACCATCGCGACAGTAAATGCCGCGTTGATACCATAGGCTCGAACAGCCTCGGCCAAATTCTTTACGGTTTTGAAATCAAGGGGCTCGTGATATCGATTGCCTGCATTATCTACAAACACCGGGAAAGTACCTAACTCCCCACTTGCATTGGCTTCTTGCCAGGTTTTAGGATGGAAGGAGGTGCCTCCTTCCGCCAATGGCGCAGAGGGATTGTAGGGAGGGGGATTTGTTTCTGATCGGGCATGTTTATCTGTTAATTTTAATTTTCCAAGTTGTTTGTTAATTGTTTTGAGCTCCTCGCCCGAAGTCAACTCGGACTCGGACTCGGACTCAGAGTCAGTACTTGTTTCACTTTTGGTTTCTGACCTGATGGATCGTTCTTCCTTAACCTCATCTAACACGGCCCTTCCTTGCTCCACTGCGGGGGCGAATTTTTTGTCCTTCAAACAAGCTCGAATTATGCGCCACAGGGGCAAAGTTCCCCCTGAGATCTGGCCCTGACATTGTGCCCACTCAATATCGCCACCCAGCTTATCCCAGCAGGGCACATTAAGACTGCCCGAGATCGCAAACCAGGGCGCGGCAAGGTCTATCTCACCAAGAAACCCCAACATGGTCTTATCCCTCAACTTAAGCCCTTTAGTTTTTAAGAGCACTTTGAGCGCCTGGAAAAGGGGGTGAGAGGGTGAGTTACCCATGTTGGCTAGGACCAGCCTACAGCCAACAGGCGAAAGAAGGAAAGCAAAGAAAAAGCACCCTGCCTCTGTGCCGAGGTCTTGTGCGCTATCCCGCCTCTATCCCGAGGTCTTTTGTTCAAAAAATCCCGCCTCTATCCCGAGGTCTTTTTATCTTTGAAGTGTGTCTCCTACCTTTTGAGACTTGCCAGCCGGCTGCCCTGGAGTGGAAGAGTTCTGACCGCTCTCACAACGAAAGGCGAAGGAAATTGAGATCCCAGCGGGGCCTCCACTTGTCGGCGTTACAGACGACCCGGAGACGGTCTTCTCTTCAGCACTTTATTTCCCCAGGTTATGTTTTAGAAGTTCCCCCCTCCCTGCTTCCTCCCAGGGCTTTTTAAAGGGCCCTTAGCCAATCAGCGCATTGTCCACGTGTACGGAAGCCAATCCTCGAAAGAGGATTGGTCGCATGTCGCGTTCCCGTGCTCTCCACGCTCCCCGCCGTTTTACTTCCTTAAAGTTGTTTACCCTCTGGGCACGCTTCGGGCTTCCGCTGCGCGCCATCTTAGGGGCGCGCTCGACAGGCGATGGGCGGGGGCGCGCCACAACCACCAACAGTGTAGGAGGGTTCCCTTTTCACCACATCCCCGCCAACACTTATCACTTTTTATATTCTTCATCTTTGCCATTCTGACAGGGGTTAGGTGGTATCTCATTGTGGTTTTTAATCTGCATCTCCCTTATGATGAGGGATGTTGAGCATTTCCTCATATGCTTTTTGGCTGTTCGTATATCTTCCTTAGAGAGGTTTTTGTTCAGCTCATTTTCCCATCTTTTAATTGGGTTAATCATTCTTTTTTTTTAGCATAAGGCACTTGAGTTCCCTGTGTATTCTGGTTACCAGTCCCTTGTCTGAGGCATATTTAACAAAAATATCTTCACATTCTGAGGGTTGTCGGTTCACACTTGATACTGTGTCCTTTGCTGTGCAGAAACTTCTTAGTCTAATATAGTCCCTCTTGTCTATTTTAGGGATTATTGCCTGTGCTTTGGGAGTCTTATTTAAGAAGTCTTTGCCTACTCCAATGTTATATTTATTCATTTTTGAAGAGTGTTCTTTTGGCTAAGCCGTTCGTCATTATTTCATGTGCCTTGTTACTTTTAGGTTGTTCATATGTAATTAATTCCTTCTGCCTGTATTGTAGCTTCATTTTCTTTACCCTGGACTGTTTCAAATTTTGTAAGTCTAGTATTTTTTGCTACATGAATCAAATCTGTCTTCCATGAACATCATTTCTAATTTATAACAAGTAAGTAAAGGTAAAGTAATGTAACATGATAGATTTAATGTACTTTCTTTTATATATGGTCCATGAACTTTTTGTTACCTTAAGTGTAATATTTTTTACATGGTTGTTTATAGTTCACAGTATTCACATTTGTCTTTTAATGTACCTTCAAACATTTACATTATACCACTTTGTATACAAGAATTCTATAATAGTGTACTTGCACTTTTCTCTTAGTTTCTCTACCATGTCATCATGCATTTTACTTGTATATACTTTAAACCCAATATGTGATTTATTTCACTTTCCTACATATCCACACACTCAGCTTTAACCACATGACTTGAGATCTATAATCATAGATTACTTTGTAAGCACAGATTATCCATCTAGTCCATACCTATATTTTGCTTTAAATGGCCAATGCCTTTTTAAAAAAAAAAAAAAAAAAAAAAAGAATTATTTACTTAAATTTATTTATTATTATTTTAATTTGCTATAGGTGACTCACACTCACATGCAGGGTGGAGGATAGAGTGAGAAAGCAAGCCAGGAGGTCTGAAACTCAAATAATGCTCAGACAAGTGGGAGTCCAACACCTTTATCATCTCATCACTTGCTGACCCCAGACAATGTATTTTTTTTGAGAGGTTTTTGCTAAAGGGCACGTGCAGTTGCCCAGAGAGACAGAGAGTCAGAAAGCGAGAAATCACACGCCAGGGGGCATGGCCACACTGCAATCCCTTCTCCTCCATTCTCCTCTCGGGATCTTGGGCATGCACGCACACGCGCCTGACGTGAGTTTTAAGCCACCAGGTCCGGATGCAAACCAGGGTCGACTACGTGGAAGTCCAGTGACATAGCCATTATGCTAACTGCTGGTCCCGCAGACAATGTATTTTTAAAAAGTTTGATAAGAAGAGTAATTTATATGGGTCCTCACTTATTTTTTATTTTCAGTATTCTTGTTTGTATCTTACCAGATCTTTATCTGTTATAACATTTTCTAGTTTGTGACAGTTTGCTTATTATATGCCTTTCTGTAGTTGTCTTTGTATTGTCTTTTGCTGTATGATATTTTTTTCTGATACTTAACTGCAAGTTAAGGTGATCTGATCCTCAAGATCACTTGTGGCCTTGTAACTCTTATGAACCTAGGAAGGTTTTTATACTTACTGTTATGATGTATTATATACAAAAATCCACTAAAATCAGCCATAAGATGCATAAGGTAGAGGCTACAGGTCATTTGCTCAAGTTTCCAATTGTTTTCTCTCAATAGAATTCTGTTTATATTGCTTATTTATTCCAACAATGATGGTCGATGGAACCCACAGGACACTGAAGACACAGGAATCTCATCCAAGCCATTGTTCAGAGTTTTGGGTTTGACTACATAGACATGCTTGCCCACCCATGTGACTTCTTTCACTTTCCCATACATCCACACATTCAGCTTTAACCACGTGTCTTGAGACCTACAATCATAAGTTATATTGTAAACATAGATTATCCATATAACCCATAGCCATAAAGTGGACAAAGATATTCTTACCAGGTTAGCGATTCCAAAAATTAAGAGATAATCTTCGAAACTTCAACTGACTGAATGTTTTTTGGAGACCCATTAATTTGTTAGTATATATAGCTTTTAATACATGGAGTGAGTTTTGACTTTATCATTTTCATTAGATTGAAAAATGATCAGTCCTTTTAAAGATAGATTTCTGACCCAACTACTCACTGAGGTATTCAATTACATGTACAGGTTACCATTCAGTTTTGCCCCATGCATGACAACTGACACATAGGGTGTTTTCATCTGAGATGTAGTAGTAATACAGTCCTATCTTCCACTGGGACTTTTTATCTTTAGCAGAAGGGGAATGAATAAATATCATTCCACCTTGCATCCTTTTATACTTTGGATTTAGCATCCTGTTCTTAAGATCTTCAGAATTTGGCAAGTGTCAAAAAGTAGTTTTCAAGGCCTTTGAAATGAATCATTTTGTCATTCTTCCATGTAACTACCAAAAAGTCCACTGAACTTTTCATCCCTAGTGTTGTTCCCAGGAAAAGTTCAGTAGGAAATAATTCATTTAAAAAACTTTGTCAGTAATATAGCTTGCAGTTTATGTTGGTTTGCAGTGGGCTGTCACAGTAGACATGGTCAAGACTGATCAGATTTGAAGTATGTGTTATTTTGAGATTAGATATAGCAGAATGATGCTTGTCCCATTGCATTGTAAAATGAGGTTTTGTAAACGTTTAGATTTTACTTGAATGTGTTAGGTGAAAGAAAAGTATTGAAGTTTAATTTTTATACGTTTTCACCATCTTTTAAATAAATTAATAAAAAACTAATTTAAATAAGATAAAATTAAATAATTAGTGGCCTTAATTAAATTAATCCTTAATTAGAGATTAAGTTAAAGATTTTGGAGCATAGGAAGTACTTTTTGTTCACTTTTCTATTGGGTGCTGATCTTGTAGATTTTTTTTTTTTTTTTTTTTTTTTTTACAAATATGTAGTAATTCTTATTGGGCAAATAATTTTTATGCTATGAATTGCTATTTTACTTTTGAATTTGTTTTGTATTTTAATTTTTGTCATAAGTCATTTTGATATATATAGAGTTGTAGTTACATACATATTATTTCCTTGAGTGACAATAGAGAAACCAAATAAGGAGGCACTCAGTGGTGTGTTCATGGTTTAATTTAACCAGTTAAGGTCATGGGCATGCATATTCCTAGTGTGTTCAGGGAGACAATGAGAAGTGAACCCAAGAACTTTCCATGGGGTCTGAGCATCACAGGTGTGTTACTGCTGCATCTCTGTAGCTGGTTTTGTTTTGAAATGTGTCTTTTTGCATTTTTAGATTTTCATTATTATGGCTTCAGACATTTGAGTTTTGTATACTGTTCTTTTTATTATTTCTGGTTTTAAATTTTCAATGTACATTTAATTGTATACCTTTATGGGATATAGTATGATTTTTTAAAGTATTCATGCAGGGGATGGTAATCAAATCTGTGATATTGCCATATTCATCAAAGAACAATATGTGGTGCACCTTCAATTTTTGTTCAACTAGTTGAGTGTGTGTGTATGTGTGTGTGTGTGTGTGTTTGTGTATAAATAATTATACACACACACACATTATTGTCAATATCTGTTTCTATCTGTTCTGGTATATTTTATCATAACTCATTTGTTTATATACATACATTCTCTTTTCTTGTAAATGACTTGTTCACAATATATCCCACCTCTTCACTTCCATATAGTCTTTGACATCCTCAATTGCCCTCTCTACTTCTATATTTGTAATTATTTTAGTTTCTGCCATAGAGTGCATACATTCAATGGGGACATACAGCGTCTTTTATTGTTTCACTCATTTAATTTACCATTAAATCTTCTTAATTTATTTACTTCTTCTGAATGACAGGATCTCTTTATTCTCCATGGCTGAGTAGTATTCAGTTGTGTATATGTGCCACATTTTTTTTGTTTGTTTGAACTATGTTTTTAATTTTTATAAATAAGTTATCTATTACAAAAATAATTTACCCAGGTAAGTCACAAAAAATCCTCACCTGTTATAAAGAGTTTATGCAGCTAAATCTCAAATCTATAAATGCAAGATATCCAAATTATATTTTACTAATAAAAGAAGTAAAAACTGATTTATCAATCTTCATATAGAAATGCAGAAGATAATGAAAAATAAAGCCTGATTTAAAGGGAAATACATGGATGTAAGGGGTCCAGGTCTATTGTCAAATGAAATAGAATGGCCATATTCTTTCTGTATATAAAATGAAAAACTTGAAAGTCAAGATCTTGAATTCCTAAAGATCACCTATATTATTTATTTGCTTCTGATTAATTTAATAGCATTGAGGAACTTGACCTGATAATGTCTGTGGCTCCTGCTGAAGCAGTTCTTTATTGGACTGACCACTTGAAATTTTCCATCACTAATGCTGTGTGTTTGAGTCCTTCATCCATTCATTCCATTTCCTTTTCTTCCATTGCTGTAAACATTCTGTGACTGCTCGTCCAAGTTGAGTAGTCATATGATTGTGTAGATCAGAAATTCCAGAATCATTTAAAAAATTTAAGTCTCCTTCACCACAAATATACTTTCTACTCTTCTGAGAAAGAATGGCACAGCAGCATACAGGTTGTTTTTATGTTGTAACATGCACCAGGATATAACAACTTCAGGGAATTTTTATTGCAGGTTATGTAAAACCTGAAAATCAATAGGTGCCATTCCTATATTTTCTAATTAGAACTATTTGTATAGTTGAAAGTTCTAGGTATTAGTGGAAATAGTACTCATTTCTTTTGTCCACCTTTTTTCCTTTGCCTCTGCTGCTTTTCTCTCCTCCTCCTGGGCCACAGGTACCCCCTCTCTCTCTAGGGCAGCCATTTCCACTTGCCACTGCTGCATTCACCACCATGACCACCACAGGTGCCACCCCTGCCTCTGATTCTACCAACCACGGAGGACACCTCAGCCATTTCTCCCTTTAGACTCAGCTCCCTGAGACTGGCCACTGAAGCCAACTCCCTCTAGCTGCCACTGCCATTGGTGCTGCTTGTGGCTGAGGGGGAGGGGAGGGGGCTGAGCTGTGGTGCCAGGGCCAGAGATTGCTGCAGATCAAAAACTGTAGCAGGGGGAGAGGAACAGCAGTTGGCATAATGGTTAAGTTGCTAGACTCACACATGGCCAACTGGCATTTGAGTCTTGAATCAGTTGCTTAAAAATCATCCTGAGCATGTGTGTGTGTGTGCCCAAGATCCCCTGAAGAGAATGGAAGAGAAGGAGTTAACATCATAGCCATCCCCCCTTGGGGGTGAGTTTTCACTTTTCCTTTTACTATCTCTGTCTCTAAGGTCAGTGTACTCACCTAAAGGAAAGACCTCTACCAAAAAAAAAAAAAAAAAAAAAAAAAAAAAGGAAAGAAAACTATCGCTGGTGGCCAGCATGGCCAGTCTGGTGTAGCAGTTATGTTGCTGGACTTCCATGTAGCCAAGAACATGACCAGTCCTAGACTCCATGGCTAAAAATCATGTCAGGAACATGTGTCTGTGTGTCCAAGACCCCAGGAGGAGAACGGAGAAGAAGGGATTGAAGTGTGGCCATTGCTCCTGGGGGGATAAATTCTCACTTTATACCTCTCTGTCTCTGTCTTTCTCTAACTGGAGTGTACACACCCTAAGGTAAGAATATCTAAAAGAAGGAAGAAATAAAAATAATAAAAAATTTTAAAAAAACAACACACACACACACATTGGGGGCCAGCTGGTGGCATAATGGTTAAGGCAATGGACTCCCACATGATAGACCACAGTTCAAGTCCTGGACCAATAATTTGAAATTCACACTGGGTGCTTGTGCATGCACGCCCAAAGTCCTAAGAGGAGAAAGGAAAAGAAGAGATTGCAGTGTGGCCATCACCCCAAGGGTGATTTCTGTCTCTCCAGAAAGTGCATGCACACTGTGGCAAAAAATAAATAAATAAATAAAAAACAGGTGGGCATAGTCTCTCAGGATCCTCAGCTGCACCTCTTGTGGCTCCCTACCTCCTGCCCTCCTACTACATTGTTTTATTGTGGTCATTAGTTGTTCAACACTTAAGTGGATTCCTTGTCTTACCTATAGTAAATATTGCAATAAATATGGATGTGGAAATGTCTCCCTAATTTCTTGTTTTGTGGGTAAATACTGAGAAGTGGGTTTGATGGATCATATGGTAGTTCTAGTTGTAAATTTTTGAGACATTGCCATAACTGTTTTCCCCAGGGACTATATTAATTTACATTCCCACCAATACAGGAGGACTCCCTTCATTTTTAAATAGTTTTGCAGCTTGTCAGTCATATATATATATATATATATGTATATGTACAAAACATGCATTTTACTCACCATGAATACGGTGTGAATAAATCAAGACAAAGACATTATGTTATACATTATCATTAACAAATAACTTCCTTTTTGTGTCAATTAAATGTATTTTTCCCCATTTTTCCCCATTTTCCTCCCTTCCCCCTTCCCCACTCCCTATTATCTCCCCATTATTTCTACTACCCATAATTGCCCTCCCTGCTATTAGACCTTCCAATCATTCAGTTTCTTTTTTTCTTTTTTTGGAGAGGTTTTTGCTATAGGGCACGTTTGTTCACCAGAAAGACAGAGAGAGACAGAGAGACAGAAAGTGAGAAATCATCCCCCCATGGGGGAATGGCCACGCCAGAATCCCTTCTCCTCCATTCTCCTCTTGAGATCTTCATGCACAGGCTTGAATTTAAGCTAGTGGGTCTGGGATTCAAATTGTTGTCTACTACATGGGAGTCCAGCGACATAGCCATTACGTCGACTGCTGGTCTCACAATAATTTAGTTTCTTTTCTTTCTTTCTTTCTTTCTTTTTTTTTTTTTTTTTTGTAGAGGTTTTTGCTATAGGATGCATGTGCTTGCTAGAAAGAGAGAGCCAGAGAGACAGAAAGCAAGAAATCACCCCCGGGGAGATGACCACGCCACAATCCCTTCTCCATTCTCCTCTTGGGATCTTGGTCACGCATGCACATGTGCCTGGCATGCATTTAAACCACCGGGTCTGGGGCGTGAACCACAGTCGACTTCATGGGAGTTGAGTGACATAGCCATTATGCTAACTGCTGTTTCCAAGTTTCTACTATACAGTGCAGACATTCAATATATATTGACCAGGGACATACCAGGTCTATCTTTCATAATCTGGCTTGCTTCACTTAGTGTTAAGTCTTACATGTTTGCCCACTTTGTGTCAAATGTCAGACCTTCATTGATTTATATGACTGAATAATATTTCATAGAGTATGTGTGTATATATATATATGTATATATATATATGTATATATACATATATATAATATATATATATATAATATATGTGTATATATATATAATGTCACACCTTTTTTCAATCCACTTGTCTGATTTTGGATATTTGGATATTTGGATTGATTCTATGTTCTAGCAATTGTAAATAATGCTGCAATAAACATGGATGTACAAGTTTTTCTAACTGAGGGTTTTCCTATCCTTAAGGTAAATAACTAAGAGTGGAATTACTGTATCTTATGGTAGTTCTATTTGTAGATTTCCTAGGAATCACCATATTGTACTCCATAGTGTGCTAATTTACATTCCCATCAACAGTGTAGGAGAGTTTCCTTTTCACGGGTTTTAATTTACATTTCTCTTATGCCTAGAAATTTTGAGCCTGTTTTCATATACTTTTTGGTTATTCATATATCTTCTTTGGTGAGTTGTCTGTTCAACCCATCTTCCCACCTTTTAATTGGATTGATTATTGTTTAGAGGGCTCCCTTTCAACCACAAATTCCCTAGTACTTGTTCTTTGTATTTTTGATCATAGCCATTCTGACTGGAGTTATGAATACGTCAGTGTGCTTTGGATTTGCATTTTTTTTATTATAAGTGATGTTAACATTTCTTCATATGCTTTGTGTCCATTCACATGTCTTTAAGAATTGTCTGTTCTGGGAACCAGCAGTTAGCGTAATGGCTATGTTGCTGGACTCCCACATAGTTGACCGCAGTTCGCGTCCCGGACCCGGTGACTTAAAACTCACGCTGGGTGCGTGTGCGTGCATGCCCAAGATCCCAAGAGGAGAATGGAGGAGAAGGGATTGCGGCGTGACCATCCCCCCCTGGGGGTGATTTCTCACTTTCTCTCTCTATGTCTCTCTCTGTCTGTCTGGTGAGCGCACACGCCCTATAGTGAAAACCTCTCAAAAAATAAAAAATATAAAAAGAATGGTCTGTTCTGACCAGCTGCCCATTGTAAAGTTGTATCAGTATTTTTATGAGTCAGCTGCTTTAGTTCTCTATATATATTCTTATTTTCATTGCTGTATCTGAAGTATTTTTGTAAATAATATCTATTTTCTTTAATTTTAATTAAAAATTAAACTTTGTTCCCAAGTGTTTTGCTGAGGATTTTTGCATCTATACTTATCAGGGTTATTGGTTTGTAGTTTATCTTTTGTTGTGTCTTTGTCTGCTTTCGGTATCAAGGTGACAGTAGCTTCAGAAAATTAATTTGGTGGTTTTCTTCTATTTAGATGTTTAGGAGTAGTTTGGAGGTTTTCTTCTATTTAGATGTTTAGGAATAGTTTGGAAGTTTTCTTCTATTTAAATGTTTAGGAGTAGTTTGATGAGAAGTGGTGTTAATTCTCCTTTAATAGTTTCGCAGAAGGCCAGCCAGTTCACATGGTGGTTAAGGCCACTGAATACCATGTGGCTAACTTGGCAGTATGAGTCTTGGACCCACTGACTGTTGACACACATTGGGCATGTGTCTGTGCATGTCCAAAATCCCAATAGGAGAATGGAGCAGAAGAGATTGGGACATGGCCATCTCCCTGGGCAGGGAGGCATGATTCCTCACATTCTCTCCCTTCTCTCTCTTTCTACTTCTTGCCCACATCTTGTGCAAACACACACACCTTATAGCAAAAACAACAATAAAACAAAAATTAAAAAAAGAATAAAAAAGGAAAAAAAAAAGGCTTTTGTAGAATTTAGAAATGAGACCATTAGCACATGGACTATCTTTGTTGAGAGATGATTACTGAATTTAATTGCTTCTTGTTGGTTTCTTGAGGCTTTCCACTTGATGTGATGATATAGTATATTTTACCTTTTTTGTGTGTGCTTGCTGGCCAGACAGAGAGAAACAGAGAGACAGAAAATGATAAGTCACCCCCCAGGGAATGGCCATGTTACAATCTCTTCTTTATTCTCAGAATTCTAAACAGATACCTATTGTGAGTTTCAAGTCTCTGGGCCTGGGACTCTTAAGTGTGATTGGTCATGTGGGAGTCCAGTGACATAAACATTATGCCATCTGCTTGTCCCAATCCAGGTATATT
Organism: Tupaia tana; assembly: GCA_026018925.1. Classification (NCBI taxonomy): domain Eukaryota; kingdom Metazoa; phylum Chordata; class Mammalia; order Scandentia; family Tupaiidae; genus Tupaia; species Tupaia tana. The sequence goes on along the minus strand of JAKSZU010000025.1, from coordinate 6,487,968 downwards.
TCATGTGTCCAGAGGTTAGTCCATTTTTTCTAGGTTTTTTCAATTTGTTGGTGTATAGTCACTGAAAGCATTCTATCATAATCTGTTTTATTTCTGTGATGTCTCTGGTAATATCGCATTTTTCATGTCTTATTTTTTCTAGGTTTTTTATTTTGCTTTCTCTACTTAATGGTTGGGTTTATTTTCTCAAAACCCCAGCTTTTTGGTAATTGTTTTTTTCAGTCTTTGCTATAGGGTGTGCGCACCTTCTGGAGAGAGACAGGAGTGGGAAGGAAAGTAAGAAATCACTCCTCCTGTGCGGTGGTCAAAGCTCATTCTCTTCTTTATTCTCTTCTTGGAATTTAGGGCATGCATACGTATGCATCCAGTGAGTACCAGTTCCAGGACTCAAATCGTGCATTCGGCCATGTAGAATCCAGTTGCCTTAACCACCATGCCACCTGACTGACCTTCAGTTGTTCTTTTATTCTGTTTTATTTATGTGTGCTCTAGTTTTTATTATTTTGTTTCTTCTACTATTAATACTTTTGGGCTATCTTGTTCCCACTTTTGCTGGGATAATTTATTAAGTTATTTCTCTTTTTTTAACATGTGTGTGTGTGTGTGTGTGTGTGCTAATGAGTATAGACTTTTCTCTTAGTGCTTTTGATTTGTCTGAAAGCATCTGGAGAGCTGTGATTTCATCATCATTTATTTCAAGAAATTTTAATTTTTATTCTTATTGAGTAGTGTTTAAGTTGTTCAGGGGTAAATTGTGTAGTTTTCATGTATTCGTGAAGTTTTGAAAACTTTTTTGTTTGAGTTTAATTTTATCTATATATGTGAAAATATATATAATTAACATATATTTATATCCATATTAGTTAATATAGATTAGTATAAGAATTAATACATGCTATGTATATATGTATGCATGTGTGTGTGTGTGTGTATATATATATATATGTGTGTGTGTGTGTGTGTGTGTGTGTATATCAGCAACATATACATAGCAACAAAAAAGGTGCTACATACAATTTCCATTCTTTTAAATTTTAAAGATGTGTTTCATGATCTATTATGTGGTCAGTCTTCAAAAATATTCCATGTGTCACTGAGGAAAATATGCATTTTGATGTTTTGGCAAAATGTTCTATAACTCTTGGCTAGTTGATTCGATTTGTGGTATCATTTATCTTTTGTGTCTGTTTATTTATTTATTTTTTGTCTAATGATATCTCCAGGGGTGACAGTAGGGTCCATATGAATTAGTGTGTCACAATCAGTCTCTGTTCATATCTAGCACTCTGTTTCTGATGTTGAATGCATAAAGATTTATGATTTTTATATCTTCTTGGTAAATCAATCTTCTTAATATGGTGTAGCCCCTGACTCTTTTTACACTTTTTAAAAAGTTTTTAAAATAGGGTCATGCACTCACCAGAAGGAGAGAGAAGAAAAGTGAAAAATCATCCCCCCATGGGGAGGTGGCTACACTGCAATCCCTTCTCCTTCACTCTCCTCTCAGGATTTTTGGTATGAATGCACATGAACGTGGTGTGATTTTCAAGCCTCCAAGTCTGGGACTCAAACTGCACAGTCAGAGATTTGGTATCTAGCTGTCTTCACCTCAATGTACCGCCTAACGTGTGCTCACTCTCTCTCTTACCCTTTCTCTCTCTGTCTCTATTTAATTTTAGTTATTATTATTATTATTATTATTATTATTTAATTTGCTATAGGGCACACACTCTCACCAGGCAGTGGGTGAGAGGTTGCATAAAGCCAGCCACCAGGTCCAGCTCCAGAACTCAAGCCATGGTCAGATATGTGGTATTCCAGCCTCTTAACCACCACAATACCTGCCAGTCCCTCTGCTCCCATATATTTTTTAATACCTCTTTTTGCTTTCAATTGCCTAGTACCTCACATATATGGCTTAGTTATTGTGGTAGAACATCCTTATCCTTCAATATTTCTCTATTAACCGTGATACTGTCATTTACACCAAGATATATGTGTATTATGTTAAAGAACAACATCCTAAATCATTATTGAGGATGTTTAATATAAATCAGTATTTCTAAATATATCCTCTGTAAAGGGAACACAGAATTTTATTTGATAGAACTGTGAATATTATAAAATATATTAGCATTGAATCTTTTTTTTTTTTAGAATTTCTAGAATGGTAAAAATTTAGAGCAGCACATGCAATGGAGGTTAAGGTAGCTGGATCCCAGGACCAGCAGTTAGCATAATGGCTATGTCACTGGACTCCCATGTAGTCGACCACGGTTCGCATCCTGGACCTGGTGGCTTAAAACTCATGCCAGGTGCATGTGCGTGCATGCCCAAAATCCCAAGAGGAGAATGGAGGAGAAGGGATTGTGGTGTGGCCATCCCCCCTGGGGGATGATTTCTCGCTTTCTGTCTCTCTGTCTCTCTCTGTCTTTCTGGCAAGCTCATGCACCCTATAGCGAAAACCTCTCAAAAAAAAAAAGAAAAAGAAAAAGAAAAAAGGTAGCTGGATCCAACATGGCCAATGGCATGGTTTGATTCCTCAACTCAGTAGCTTGAGAACCACAGTAAGAAGATGTATATCCATAGCCTAAATCCTGAAAGAAGGAAGAAATGTGGAGGGCAAATTGTGTCATGAACATTCCCCAATGGGGGTGATTTTTTTACTTTCCATCTGTACTCCTCAGCAAACACATGAGCCCTCCTGCAAATTTTTAAACAGTTTTTTGCTAGGTTTTCATGATATGATTCTGTTTAGCAGTAAATATTAGTGGTTTGTTTTTTGTTTTGTTTTGTCTTGTTTTGTTTTGATTCTGTCCTTTTTTTTATTTTTTTATTTTTTTATTTTTATTTATTTATTTTTTTGGAGAGGTTTTTTGCTATAGGGCGTGTGCGCTCGCCAGACAGACAGAGAGAGACAGAGAGATAGAAAGCGAGAAATCACCCCCCAGGGGGGATGGTCACGCCGCAATCCCTTCTCCTCCATTCTCCTCTCGGGATCTTGGGCACGCACGCACACGCACCCGGCGTGAGTTGTAAGCCACCGGGTCCGAGACGCGAACCGCGGTCGACTACGTGGGAGTCCAGCGACATAGCCATTACGCTAACTGCTGGTTCCCAATTCTGTCCTTTTTTTAGCTGCCTTAACCTCCATGCACCTCCTAGCATATACTCACTCTCTCTCTCTCACCCTTTCTCTCTCTCTCTATTTAATTTTAGTTATTACTATTATTATTATTATCATTATTTAATTTGCAATAGGGCACATGCTCTCACAAAGCAGTTGTTGAGAGGTTGCATAAAACCAGCTACCAAGTCCAGCTTCAGAACTCGAGCCATGGTCAAATATGTGGTATTCCAGCCCCTTAACCACCACACTGCCTGCCAGTCCCTCTGCCCTCATATATATATTTTTTTTCCTTTTCTTTGGAGAGGTTTTTGCTATAGGGCACGTGCGCTCTCCAGACAGACAGAGAGAGACAGAGAGATAGAAAGCAGGAAATCACCCCCCAGGGGGGATGGCCGCGCCGCAATCCCTTCTCCTCCATTCTCCTCTCGGGATCTTGGGCACGCACGCACACGCACCCGGCGTGAGTTTAAGCCGCCGGGTCCGGGACTCGAACCGCGGTCGACTACGTGGGAGTCCAGCGACATAGCCATTACGCTAACTGCTGGTCCCTGCCCTCATATATTTTTTAATATCTCTTTTTTATTTCAATTGACTAGTACCTCACATATATGGCCTAGGTCCACTTTCATTGATTAGAATAGCTTCAGTTACCACTTGAATTTCTGATGCTTCCTAAATATTTGACTACTGAAACATCAAAGATGATGTGCCCAAGATTCCTCTGTCTACTGCTCAGTTTTTTCCAAATTTTAATGTTTAGCATATATATTTATACATACATATATATATATATATATATATATATATATATATATATATGTACATATATATATGCCTGCTTAAAGAGAAAGAGTTCAGGAGTTCAGTTAACTTTCTCCTTGGTTTCAGTGCCAAACAAATTAGCACCAATATTTTTTCTGCTTTTTTTTTTTTTGAAGAATTTTCTATTTGGTATTCTTATTTCTCTATTGTCTGATGTAGGTGGTCACGTCTCAACTTGATTTTAACCCTGTTATATCTCTTAAAATTATCTTCTGTCTGCAATCTGTGGATAGCTGTTAAACTGCAAATCTGGTTATATAATGTGTCGCTTCTTTTGGCCTCTTATTATTTATGTTCTGTGCTTTAGTTAATAGGTGATATTCATCTTTATGTGGACACTAACAGTATTTCTGAATGCACAACAGTCATATAAAGGTGCATATAGATATACTTCCACCTATGGTTAATTAACAGTGTGCACTTGAAATATTGAAATTAGGTTAAGAATTTAAATACAAAATCTCTTTGTAATCAGTTCCTTAAACACCTTTTACTACCTTTGTCTTTTATCACAGACCAGGAATACTTAACCTAGATGTACTGTTTCTACTTTTATTAGATTTAGGAATATACTATCTGTTTTCATGGGAAGACTGCTCTAGGTGCATTTTCATAAGAACATTTACTTAGATGTTATTAATGTCTTTGACTCAAAGCACAACTTGATAATACAGAAAAAGAAAAAAAACTTATTTTCATTTTTTATTAGACTCGTTACCATAAACTTGTATCAAAGTTAGTTAATCTAACACATTACTCCAGATATACATTTAATATTTATGTGTTTGTATGAGATAATAAGCACCTTGACATAGCAGAATATTTATTATTCTTTCATCCCTAGCAGGAAAAATATTTGGAGACCTACGAGGGAATACTTGTAATATTTTTAGTGATGAATAAGTTAGCATAGAGCTAGAATGTTTTTACTTCATTTTCTTCTCCCTTTGCAAAGAGTTCACAGAAATACAGAGACAGAAACATACAGAGAAAGTAAATTTCCCATATTATGCTCTATTTTCTAGGGCTGATAAAATTAAATGTATTTTTACAGGAGTTCATTTCATTTGAGGATGTCGCTATAGACTTTACCTGGGAAGAATGGCAGGGCCTGGAAGATGCTCAGAAGATTCTATACAAGGATGTGATGCTGGAGACCCACAGCAACCTGGTGTTTTTGGGTTAGTGGAACTTCCATATAGCTCCCTAAAGTAATTACTTTCTCCGTTCGTAGTAAATGTTCAAGAGTTTCATAATGTTTATTGCTATTTAGAAGTGAGGTTTCATTCTGTGGTTAATGTGAGTGGCACTCTTCTTTAACAAAATGCCCAAATCAACTCCTTTATTTCACAGATGATAAAGCTGAACTGTTGTTACTCTTCAAATAGCTTACATGAATGATTTGGCCAACGTACACACTGCCTTTCATTAACAGGACACTGCATTGCCAAACCTGAAGTGATCTTCAAGTTGGAGCAAGAAGGAGAGCCATGGACATTAGAAGAACAACCCAACCAGAGCCTCCCAGGTTTGACAATACATACTTGTCAGGGACCAGTGTAATGCCTTTTCTTTTAAACAGCTTGTATTTTATTAAGAAGGAATAAAGGTGAGTAGTGGTAAGGTTAAAAATAAGTAGAAATGCTTTACTGGGATAAGAGTATGAAAAAATGAGTATATTATTTTATAAATAGTCCTAAGGGAAGACATGCTTAGGGTGATTAGTATGTGTTTTTATTATACACATGTCCTTTTTAAGTAGCATTTCTGCTCAAGTGACAAGACTTTTGGCTTCTGCAAATAGATGATCTAGAAAACTGTTCTCATTAGCAAAGAAACATTACACAGTACCCACTATTATAAGAAAAAATAGAACAGGGAAAACAAATGACAGATGGAAATCTTTCAGTGTAAAATTACAGCAAGACACATGGTAGATATTTTGAATATCTTTAAAGGTGTTAAAGGAAAGGGAAACATAAAGGAGCAAAATAAAACCATTCAGCTTTTAAAAATATTAATGTAAATTGTTACCATAACTTATTAAGAATTAAAAATATATGTATTTCTTGTTATAGATCAGTACCAATATTAGAAATATACATGAGCAGTGTAGAAGAAATTCTTAGATATAATTTATGGAAATGGTTGTCTTTTTCTGACCAAGGATGATTGATATGCGAGAGACTACTTGTAAATAGAATGAATATGGGAAAGGCTGTGGTAAGAACAGTTCTTGTTGCCCAGTATATAGATCAGGTGTGGAAGAAAGCATTTACAAAAAGCCTAACTGTCTCATTCTGCAGAAGGTACAGGACATGCATACTATAAATGTAGAGAATGTGAGAAATTGTTTTAAAAATCATTTTTACAGTACATTTTACACACAGAGTGGAAGATTTCTATTCAAGTAATGAATAAGAGAAATCCTTATTGCAGAAGTAAAATCTAGCTTTTTATCAGAGAATGCATACAAAGAAAACACCCATTAAATATAATAAACATCAAAAAAACCTTTTTACAGAGATCAAAATTATGGAGTACCACAGAAATCACAGAGAAGTAAAACCTTTGGATGTGGACAAATTATGAACACTTTCAACTGTTGTTATACATGAGACAACTCTTATTGTAGAGAAAGAGGGTAGATAAAACAATATAGGAATTTATTGTCTCTGAACACACCCTTTACTGAAACTGAAAACTTACACAGGAGAGAAACCCTATGAATGCAAACAATGTAAGAAAACATTTTCCCAGAATTCAGGCCTCACTGTACATCAGAGGAGTCACACAGGAGAGAAACCCTATGAAAAGAAATGATGTGGAAAAATGTTCTACAAGAAGTCACACTTCACTTTGCACCAGACAACTCACACTGGAGAGAAATCCTATGAGTGTGAAGAATGTGGAAAATCTTTTAGGTTCAAATCAGTTTTGAATAAACATTGGAAAACTCACACAGGAGAGAAATCCTATGAATGTGAGCAGTGTAGGAAAATGTTCTCCTAGAAGCACACCTCACTGAGCATTGGGGAACTCACACAGGAGATAAACCATATGAATGTGAACAATGTAGAAAAACTTTCTCTTGTAGGTCACAATGAACTCTTCATAGGAGAACGCACACAAGAGAGAAACCATATGAATGTGAACAATGTAGGAAAGCATTCTCCAGCAAAGGATACCTCACTGTACATAAGAGAACTCACACAGGAGAGAAACTCCATAAGTGTTAGCAGTGTAGGAAAATGTTCTCCCAGAAGTCACACCTCACTAGGCATAGGAGAACTCACACAGGAGAGAAACCCTATGAATGCGAACAATGTAGGAAAATGTTCTCCCATAAGTCAGCTCTCACTCAGCACTGGAGAACTCACACAGGAGAGAAACCCTATGAATGTGAACACTGTAGGAAAATGTTCTCCTGCAAGTCAGACTTCACCCTGCATAGGAGAATACACACAGGAGAGAAACCATATGAATGTGAACACTGTGGGAAAGCATTCTCTAGCAAAGGAAGCCTCACTGAACATAAAACAACTCACACAGGAAAGAAACTATGAATGTGTATAGTGTAGGAAAATGTTCTCCTGCAAGTCACACTTCACTCTGCATAGGAGAACTCACACAAGAGAGACCCTATGAATGTAAACCATGAAAAGCATTCTCCAGGAAGGGACACTTCATGGTACATAAGAAAAGTCTCACAGGAGACAAGCCCTATGAATGTGAACAATGTAAGAAAATGTTTTCCCGGAAGTCACACCTGACTTTGCATCAGAGAACTCACACAGCAGATTAACCCTATGAATGTGAACAATATGGGAAAACATTCTTGTGGAAGTCACAGTTCACTGCACATCAGAGAACTCATACAGGAAAGTAATCCTATGAATGCAAATGATGTGGGGAAACATTCTCCAGCAAGGGTACCTCCTTTAACATAAGAAAACTCACAGGAGAGAAGCACTATGTAAACAATGTAAAAAACTACCACAAGTCAGCACTTTTTATACATTGGAAAACTCACTTAGGAGAGAAACCAAATGAATCCAAACAATGTAAGAAAACATTGTCCAGCAAGAAATACTTCACTGTACATCAGAGAACTAACTCAGGAAAGCATCCCTGTGAATGTAAACAATGAAGAATAATGTACCGCTGGAAGTCACAACTCACCAATCATTGGAGAACTCACACAAGGAGATGCCCTATGAATATGAAAATTTTGGGAAAACATTCTCCTGGAAGTCAGCACTCACTGTGTATCAGAGAACTCACTGGAGAGAAACACTATGCCAACAGTTTAGGGAACATTTTACTGGAAAGAAGGGCTCATTTTACATCAGAGGACTCAAACGGAAGTGAAATCTTATTAATGGCAAGAATATAGGAAATTTTTCTTTTGGAAACTATATTTTAGTAAGCATCTGAAAACTCACACTGGTGAGAAACTTCATGAATGTAGGGAGTATAGAAAGTCTTTCATTTGTAAGTCAGCCCTCAATGTACATCAGAAAATTCACAAAAGAAAAACCCTGTGAACGTCAGTGTACCAATAGGAAATCTTCCATCTAATACAAGTCAACCCTTACTGTATATCAGAAAATGCAAGAGTAAGTCCTATAAATGGTGATGGTGTAGAAAAAATGTTTTCAGAGTAGTTATTCCATACTCTACATTAGAGCACTAACAAAGAAGAGAAACTCTGTAAGTGTGAAAAGTGTAGTAAAATCTTCTGCAAAAAAGGTCACAATTTACTGTGTATCAGAGAACTCTCAGATAAGAAATCTAATAAATGTGAAAAATGAAGGAATCTTTTTACTAGAGTTCAAAACTCACTATACATTAGTCAACTGAAATGGGAGAAAATCCTCAGTAATGTAAACTGTGCTATAAATCCTTGAGTCATTATTCACAATATGAATTGATCTCTTAATGTAACAGTGTTGAACGTTTTTCAAATTCAGCTTTGATTCAGCAAGCCACAGTACTCAAAATTAAGGCATCAGAAAATAAATTCGGGGATGATATCTACGACTACAAAAGGGGAACATTTCAGAAAGCTGATGACTAAGATCTAAGAATGTTCCAACTACAGAAGCAAAATACTTATGTGGCAAATTGATTTTTTTTTTCTTTTCAAGAGATTTTTGATATAGGGTGTGCATCCACTCTGAGACAGACAGAAATCAAGAAATCATCCCCTGGGAGGATGGCCACACCACAATACCTTCTCCACTCTCCTCTAAGGATCTTGGGCACACTTGCACACACACCTGGTGTGAGTTTTAAGTCGCTTGGTCTGGGACTTCAACTACAGTGGAATATATTATAGTCCTGTTGTTTAACCATTATGCCATCTGCTGGTGCCAGCAAAAATTTATTTCTAAGACCTATATTTGATGGTTAAAGATGCAAGAAAATATAATTGTTGATTTTGGCAGAAATAAAAATGAATATAAAAATTTGTCTAGCTTCTAGTTCTGGCCATGGTATTCAAGACAACAGAAAAAGTGTTTCAAGACATAGGGGAAACTGAAAGATTAGAGTACATAGAAGCATTGGAAATGGTTATAAATATTGGAGTCAATGTGGGGAAAGGGTGGGAGAAGGGGGAGAGTGTAAGAAGAGAAATTAGGGAAGAAAATAGTCAAGACATTTATGGGATACAGAAATGGGTTATGATATACTGATGATAATGTGTTTGCATACTCACCTGGACTGGTGGGAAGTGTATTCATTTTGGGGAAATTCAACTTACAAGCTAAGTGATGTGTAGTAATTAAATGTTTAAAATTTAAAAAAATTAAATAAAATGTACAGTAAAGGCCTAATAAAATCAAACAAAACAAACAAACAAACATTCTAAGGTTTTCCACCACTTGGGAACTGCTCATATGCACTGACAGCTCACTTCATGAGTGCCTCTGGTGAAATGTACAAGTTCACTTTGAGAATGGATCCAATCTAGGCTGCACAGGAAGTATGCATAGTGTGTGGGTGTCTTGGGGGACAGTGTAGTCATGGGTTCATGGGTGGTTATAAAATTTCTAAGATCCTCTTTGGATGTTGATCATAGCCTTTGTGGCAAGCATTAGCCAAGAGATTCTAAAGCAGAACAACCATTGCTCTAGGAAGCAACCCAAGGGGAATTGGTAGTAGGCTGGTTTTGGTTTGCCCAACATCATCAGATGGCCCAGGTATACCAGACCAAACCATAGTGGATGGGATGTTAGGCAGCTGGTCAGTGATGACAGGAAAAAGGTTGGTGGAAGTCACTATGAACTAGAATGTGAAAAGGGAGATGACCAAACTTACTCTGTGTACTCACATTGTCTAGCATTACTGCTAGCTGTATGACTATTTGTATCTTGTAACACTGACTGGATTGGTTGCACAGTAATGTGAATATACTGCACAGTAATAAATTGCATATACTTAGACATGGTTAAAATTTGTCAAACTTTTGGCTTGATCAAACTTTAGACAGTCCTCTCCATCTTTTACTTTACTCTGCGTACGTCCTTGTAAAAATCTCTTTTAGCAAAGAACCCTGCTAAGGTAGTTTCCAAGAAGCCCAACTCTAAATATCATATCATTTAAAATAAGTGATTAGGTTTCTTGTCTTTCAGTACCCCTATGGTGATGTCTGATCACCATGTCTGTGTTCAGTAAGAATCCTGTTATTTCAGTTTATCCATAATCCCTCATATCTCTAATGTTTCCTTAGTAATTTTCTATCTGATGATCCCCACACAATTCCTCAGTTGGTAATTTCCACTGTTCACACATTTTGAAGTTGAGTCCAATTCTCTCTTCCCCACTGCAAACTCCCTTTTCAATGGACCATATGCTTACCATGATGGTCCAAAGTAAAGCTTTTCTTATCCCAGTTTAACCAGTGTCATTGAGTCAATTTCTTCAAATAGGCTTCAAATTTGGGGGGACTTTCTTCCACAATAAAAATAGTTATAGGGTGTTCAGAGTAGTAATAAGTACAAAAAGTAGTGGTTGCTAGAGGCTGGCTTAGGTGGGAGAACTTGAAAGATTTAACATTATTATATATTAATGGTTATAGATGGTTCAGTTTTGCAAGATGACAGGGGTCATGAACATGGCTGGTGGTGATGTTCCTAGAACCTTTAGAAGAAAGATGGTAAATTTTATGGAGTATATATTTTAAACAAATAAATGAAAAATAATAAATACACCAGTATATAAAATATATAATCTGTCATGCTACATATAGTGGCAAAATAATGAACAATGTTATTCCAGTAATAGTTTAAGACTTGGATCAATTATGGCCCATCTGTATTAAAGTAGAAAAAAAATACTGACACCTTAGTATTAGCAGAATGTTCCCAGAACAAATTGAGTATTCCTTGAAAGCATGACTATTGTCACAGTGACTATTGTACATCTGTCATTTTCTCTTTACCCCCACCATCTTCTGAGACTCCCCTTCTTTCAAATTTGTTCACTTCTGAAAAGGCTTTGAAAGCTTCCAAGAAAAGCCCAAGATGAGAGTGATATGGGAAGTGTCTGCCAAAACACATTTTATCCCAACATAGTTTTCCATCCTCTCCAACTTTTCTGAGAGACTAAATCATGCTTCACTAGTGTATAATTTTTAAGAGGTTTTTGCCGTAGGGCACGTGTGCTGACCAGAACAGACAGAGAGACAGAAAGTGAGAAATCACTCCCCGGGGAGAATGGCTATGCCTCAATCCCTTCTCCTCCATTCTCCTCTCAGGATCTTGGGCACACATGCATACATGCCTGGCGTGAGTTTATGCTGCCAGGTTTGGGACTCAAACCACAGTTCACTACATGGGAGCCCTGCGACATAGCCATTAAGTCAACCGCTGGTCCCTAGTGCATGATTATTATTGCACTAAAGGCCTAGCATGTGCTTTAGAAGAAAACTTGAGTATGTTTTATTTTTAGCCAAAACCCTTTTAGTTTTCAAATTTTAAATATCCATAATGTGGTATCTCCACCCAAGAGTTGAGACACTTTCTCTCCCTGTCCTGAAAAGTGTCTCTAGGAAACTAAAAACCATTCAGAATTGTCTAAGAGGTTTATCTCATGATATGAAGCAGCCTTAAAGGAAATATCCATTCAAACATTTTAGGAAATTTTTTGCTAAGTCAGAAAGGTACTCAGGAGACCCACACGGATGTTTTGATCATTCGACTGCCACCTAGTGGGTAGAGTTTTCACTAAAGATTGAATATACTCAAGGTTAAAATCTTGAGCAATAGCCAAGAATAGTATACTTTGATGTAGTAGACTTCCCCCATTTTTGATCACTTTTGAAAAGCTTTTAAGTTATGGGAAATCACTCTTCATAAGCAGTTTTCCATAAGGGATAGCCCTCTTGGAAACATCACCTGGCTTTGTGTGTGAGGCCTTTGTTGTTCCACCTTGCAAGTACTTAGGAAAATGGACACAGAAAACTTGAAATGACCTCAATCTTCATTGCAAAAATGGGAGTCCTTTGAAATTTCGAAATGCCATGTTCATATACGTAATTGAAAAAAAAAAAAAAAAAACGGTTATACAACCAGGCAAATTGTATGGGAAAGTTACTTTCAGTGATATCTAGGAGCCACCTGAGATACAGTAGAATCACCCTTTTTTCAGGATGTAAATAAAAGTTACAGAATCCATTTCGGAATTAAAATTTCAGAGAGCTGTTCTACTCCGGACACTCTTCCACTACCTTCCTGGCCCCTCTTTATGCTCTTCTGTATAATCTTCCACATCCTGAACTCTGCGTTTTCACCTCCATCTCCACCTCCACAGAGGGAAATAGAACAGACTCCAGTGCCATCCTCTAAACAGTAGTTTGGCTACTTTTTCAAGTAAAGCCTGTTACTGAGAAGAACCAGCCTTAGTATATAATCTATGAAGCAAAACTGAACTCAGTTATGTTGTAAATGATTTTTCAGACCCAACTTAGGACCCCATATGTGTGGTTAGGGAGTTTGACTTAAATATGTAAACATATGAGCCTAGATATTGAGACCTATATCAGCTGGCTCAAGTTAGTATCAAGAGAGTGCCCTAGAATACCTAAAAAGTAGTCATTGAAACTATGGTATTGATTTTAATAAAAACCCAGGAATTAAAGCATGTTTGTCTCTCTCTCTTTTTTTTTTTTTTAAGACGTTTTCTGTATAGGGCATGTGAGTTCACCAGAAAGACAGAGAGACAGATAGACAGAAAGTGAGAAATCACCGCCCTCCCTGGGAGGATGGCCACACCACAATCTCTACTCCTCCATTCTCCTCTTGGGATCTTGGGCACGCACGCACGCACACGTGCCCGGTATGAGTTGAAGCCACTGAGTCCAGGACTCGAACCGCAGTCGACTCTGGGAATCCAGCTATCTAACCATTACACCATCTGCTGGTCCCCAAGAAAAGTTCTTTTTTTTTTTTAGAGGTTTTCGCTATAGGGCACGTGCGCTCGCCAGACAGACAGAGAAGACATAGAGACAGAAAGTGAGAAATCACCCCCCAGGGGGGATGGTCACGCCGCAATCCCTTCTCCTCCATTCTCCTCTTAGGATCTTGGGCACACACGCACATGCACCCAGCATGAGATTTAGGTCCGGGACACGAACCGCGGTTGACTACGTGGGAGTCCAGCGACATAGCCATTACGGTAACTGCTGGTTCCCCCCAAGAAAAGTTCTTGATGCAGCTATACCATAAGTATCTCCAAGGAATGTTGAAGTAAAATTCAACAATAGAAACAAAGGTTGAATGGACATTGATTATTTCGAATGACTGAGAAAAAGCTAAATGATATTCTAGTATGACAGAGGCAAGCTATACAATTGATCAAGATGATAGCCTCTTAAGTTCTACTTTTTTTTGATGGATTGGATGAAGGTTCTGTTATTTTAGTTAAAGACACCAAATTAACGGGGTGACTGTCCAGATTCATGACCTTGTTAATTTGGCCAGTCATTCCCCCATAGAGCACAGAGAGAGACAAATAGAAACTAAAAAATTACCTTTCAGAGAGGATGGCCACTCTGCAATGCCTTTTCTATTCTCTAAAGATTTTGGGCACACACACATATTTGTCTGGTGTTATTTTCAGGCTGCCAGGTCTTGGACTCAAACCACTGTCTGTACTGTGGGAGTCCAGCACCTTAACCATCATACCACTTACTGTACCTATTCTCTTCATTTTTAATTTTCTTTTTCTTTTTGGGAGTTTGAATTATTTGAAAGGTTGTGTCTTTAAGTTCAGAAAATCTTTTGCATAGCCTATTATTTTGGCAGTGCACTGTACAGAATATTTCATTACCTATATATATATCTAGGATTTTCTTTAATTTTCCTATTGGGTGCATGTACTCATCAAAGAGACAGAGAGAGAGTAAGAGATAGAAATTATTCCCTGGGCAGATGGATATAGCACAATCGCTTCTCTTGTCTCCTTACAGGATTTTGGGCATGCATGCACATGTGTGATTTTTAAGCCAGTGGGTCCAGGATTTGAATTGTGGAATTGGCCATGTGAGACCCAGCACCTTAACCTGCATGGTGCCTGCTGACCCTCTTTATTAATCTTCTTAAAACTATTTTTCTCTGTATTGGATTTTTCTCATTCATTGTTTTTCTCATCTCCTAAAATTTTTTTGCATCCCATTGAGTTTTGCAATAATCAATATCCTGGCTTCAGTTTCCAACAATTATATAACTTCATGTGTTTTACTTGTTAGAGTAAAAGTAGTGTGTCCCTTTGGAAGTGACATATTTTCTTGTTGTTTGCTTGGGTTTGGTTTATTCTTGTTTTATTTTTATTCATTTAGTTTTTTTCACTTTCATATTTTTTGTATCCCTTTGTGCTTCAGACATAGTGGAATACCTAGTTTGGGGAGTACCTTCTATAGTGGTGGTATATATATATATATATATATATATATATATATATATATTTAAAATTTTATTTATTTATTTAACATTATCATTATTATTTTCCAATTTGACCAGAAATAGTGGGAGGGAAAGTGAAAAAGCAAGCTGTATGGTCCAGGACACAAACTGTGATTGGCCATGTGGAAATCCAGTGCCTTTAACCACCCTGCTACCTGTCTGCATGGTAGTAAATACTACCCAGTGGTGGTGTTTTATTATTATTATTATTATTATTTTGGAGAGTTTTTTCTTATAGGGCAGCAGAAAGACAGAGAGAGTAGACAGAAAGTGAGAAATCACCCCCTGTGAGGGCATGGCAATGCTGCCATCCCTTCTCCTCCATTCTCCTCTCAGGATCTTGGGCACACATGCACACGTACCTGGCATGAGTTTAAGCCACTGGGTCCAGGACTTGAACCGCAGCCAACTATATGGGAGTCCAGTGACATAACCATTATACCAACTGCTGGTCCCCGTGTTTTATTCTTATTATTTTTTAGTATTTTAAAATTATTTTTCATATGGCTGTGACCTTTAGTACTGGTTAACCATTTTGACATTGATTCTCATTAAATTTTTGTAGAATAATCTATTATCAGGAATCATGATAGGTGGGAGGAGATTCCCTTTTGAGTTGGGTTAATGGGACTCTGTTTCTTCCTCTGAGGCTATGGATTTGTGGGGCTCAGAGGGGGCCATCTGCAGGGCTAATCTTCAACCAGGGCTCAGCAGACCAGGGAAGAATGTGTATGTACCACCTGTCAGAGGAAGTGGGCACTAGGCAGGGTTCTTCCTGTTGTATGGAGGGAGTAAGCCTTAGGCATAGTTTCCATAGGACTCTGAAGAAGAGAAACAGAAGTGGGAAAACAGGATTCATGGGGTGCCAGGAGAGGTGATCCTGTGAGGTACAGAGGTGGACAGGGCCAAGCAGGGCAGAGGCCAATGTGTACACAATGGGGACACAGTGGGCTGTGGGCAGGAAATTATATAAAGCCCACAGGCTTGCAGCCCAGGCCACACTTCCAAGTGTGCTCTAACCTGGTTTAGGTTAAGCAACTCTTGAGACCAGTCCAGCTAAATGGGGTCTGAGTTGGAAAGCCTGTTATGCCCAAAAGTGGACAGGGATAAGTAAAAACAAAGCAGAACACGAGGCCCTAAGTGAAGCAGGGTCAGGTGAGGTGCCTTGCAATGCTCAAAGACAATGAGGCCTACTAAGTCTGAACTGGGTCCAGGGGAGATGGCCCACAGGGTTTGGAGGTAAGCAAAGTCTTGTGGTTCCAAGCAAAGCCTAGGTGACTGGCCTTGGAGGCCTCAGGGTGACCCATAAAACCCAGAGGTAGCCTTGGTGAAGGTGTTAGGAAGGGCCAGAGGCAATATAAATTTGGTAGGGTCATTTTGAGCCTGCATGTGTAGTCAGAACAGCAAAACCTGGATGTGGCCCTGGTAAGACAGCCTCCTGAGAAACAGAAGGTTGCTGAGTCTCAGAGAATCAAGTGGGGTCAGCATGGTTGATCTATGGTACCTGCCATCAGCCAGGGTTTGATCAGATGAAGGCAGACTCATGCTGGCAGCTAGGTGACTGTGGTTTTCTCCAGGATTATGGGTGTCCTGGGGCAATGCCCTGTCTTCTTCCCTCTAACTGAGAAGACAATCCCTTGTCCCCATCTCTCATGTACCCTCCTCTCTGCTTTTTCTACACTTAAGAGTTGAGGAATATTCTGAAGAGATGCACTGTAGGTGGCCTTAGAGGGGCCAAGTAGCCATTCCCTGAGACTTGAGTCTGAAGAGATAGAAAGTCTAGACCAGCCAGCTTGTTGGAGGAAATATCCAGATTTCTCAGTCTCTGATGAGGTTGGTGCTTTCACAGGTATGGGATGGGGTGGGAATGCACAGGGCTCTTGTTCTTTGTTGTACAAAAACGCTGGTAGTTTTCAGTCATTGGTAGCATTCACCTCATTTCTCCCAATCACAGGTGCTTCTTCTCCTCTGTATTGTTCCTTTCAATTCCACAGGACCATGGAGATGTGAAATTGTCTGGTCTTAATCATATTCTATGCTCTACCAGCTGGTTGGTTTTCAAGATGTTGCCAAGCTCTTAGGGTGGGGTGGTGAAAAAAATTTAATGTCTTCACTGAAGTGTTATAACCCTGTACTTTTTGCAATGTTATCTCCTTGCCAGTTCTATTGTTATGCAATTGAAGAGTGCTGGGGTCTGAGGTTACTGTATAAAACATGTAATTTTGGAGGATAGTTCATCTCACCTCCTCTGGTTCACAGGTCTTTGGAATCTCTCCAAGTTTAGATATTTGACACATCCTTTATGTCTCTAAGCTGACATTCAGTACTCCAGGAGCATCCAATCTTTCTTACAGTTTGTCAGTCTTGCATCACTCCACTGCTGGAAGTATTAGCATTTATTCAATGCTGTTTTTCTTTGCAGAGATGCCACAGTAGGTGTTTCTCATCAGCCAGATTGATTTTCCTCAGTGGAGATGGTGTTTGAGCATTAGTTCACCATCTTTTCAGGTCAAAATTTTCTGAATGAAAGTGTCTTTCCTTTTCATCAACAATTGTCTCTCAAGTGTTGGCTTTTTATCAGTGAGCACTTTGGTGTGGTCACTGACACCAAACTGCAGCTGGTTCATAGCACTAAGAGGTACTACTTAAAGTAAGCCCATATTTATGATATATTTCTAAAATTTGTTTTATAGCAAAGAAATAAATCATTATGAGTTAAAATGTCAACATGGTGCCTGAAACAAAATTTATAATCATCTTTTTCAATAAACTAATATTGGAGAAGATAATATCTTCAGAAGAGTGGAGGTTGGGAGAACAAATTGCAGGCCAGCAGGTGGCATGGGAGTTAAGGCATGGGTTCCCATCTGAGCCATCGTAGTTTGAGTCTCAGACCTGGTGCCTTGTTTTTGCAGTTTCCCTTTCTCTTTCTCTTTGTCTCTCTCTGAAAAAATTAAAATAATAATAAATAAAACTAAATAAAATATATTTATTAAAATGTCAGGAGAATGATGTTTGTTTTATGGCCTCATCCAAATTATATATAAGATAGAAATCTCAATATTTATTTCTTCAAATTCTGAAAGAAAAATAACCTTGAGATAGAAAAGTGTGGAAAATAGCATGAGTAATGGTCTGAACTTTTCAAGTCTTCTTACTGACTTGGGCACATAGAGAACAGCTGGCACAGGCCAGGATCTCCAAGTGTACATTTCTGCCATGGGAACTCTCCTGGTGGATATGTAGCACACAGCTCAGTGGTCCTAGATGCACAGACATCCAGCTACCACATCCCTGCAGTGGCAGGTGCAGGAGAAGTTTTCACTTCTTAGATGCAGAGAGGGGCTGTTGGTGCCATCCTTGAAGGACCTGGAGCTCCTCAGCAGTTCTGGGAGAGTCAAATGGGTGGAGGGTGGCCTATCCAATGACTTTCACTTCCTCCCTGTCCCAGCCCAGGCTGATACCTACCCAATCTGCCAGCCCCTTACCACAAAAGAATCAGGATGGTGAACCCAATCCAGCCCCCAGAGTAAGAGGGTGTAGATGGATAGACAACACCCATCATGGCACATTAAGTAACATACTACTAAATGGTTAATAGATTAGGGCAGAATGTGCTGTTTTGTCCCCAGAGATGACATCCTGGGAGGTGACCTGAATGACATATGTCTTGAACTGTGCATAGGAGGGGACTGGACAGCTCACCTGGAATTCAGTGGACCTGGACCCCAGCCAGTCTGGGGGATATGGAACCAAGCCCATACCCTGGTCAAAGCAAATATGGAGGCTTAGGCGCAGCAGAGGTGCCGAACTATCAGTGGCCATGAAGGGGTGGTTAGGAGGGTGCCCTGGACTTGGGGCACTCTGAGGACCTTGATGTCAGCCTGCACATGGTCCAGTTTCTAGGAGCACAGGCTGCACCTGGAGCCATAGGTTGGGTGGTGGGCAGTGGGGTGTGGGCTGTGGCTGGGGAGAGTAGAGTAAGCACCAGTCCCTAACTGCCCACTCAATGTCCATTTTCCAATTTGTAAATCTAGTCCCCAAAACCACAATTCAAGGGGGACAGAGGCTATTGACATTAATCACACATCTATTTTTTTGTACAGTTTTTGCCATTGGATGTGTGTGTGCTCACCAGAGAGAGAGAGAAACAGAGAAAGAGTGAGGGAAAGTGAGAAATCACCCCCAGTGTTTATGGCCATATCACAATATCTTCCTTGTTCTCCTGGGATTATGGCACCCACACATACATGTCTGGTAGGAATTTTAGTCTCCCAGGCCTGGGAGTCAAACTGTTGTTGGCCATGTGGGAATCCAGCACTTTAATCACCATGCCACCTGCTGGCCAAGTTGCACATCTTTTTGTTAACTTATATTTCCCCCTTGGTTAAAATAAATATGAGCAAAAATTCTGCTGCACACAAAACTTGTATGGTTATTTATTTATTTATTTTTGGCTAACTCTGCTGCTCTGGAGGATTTACATGTGATAAAGCACCTCTGATGAAGCTATGACCAGGTGGGTACAAGTTACTACATAAAAAGAGATCTGTGCTTATAACATCATGGGAGGACATGAAGAGTCCTTTAAGGAGACAAGCCAAAACTTACCAACGCATAAACAACATGAAGCCAGTAGGCTGTCCTTTAAAAACAATCCACCCCACCAAAACATAAATAGAACAGAAGGAAAACGGAGTAGTTAAATGAAGATATGAATGGATTCATGGAATACTTAAGACAGCACTCACAGATGGTTCATAATGGGGAGATTCTGTCAAAAGACAGGATGTAAGGAAAGAAATTGAAGTTGCTTTAAAGGAGGTCTGGTGGGACCAGTATGTGCCATAGTGGTTAAGACACTGGACATTCTCACATAGCTGACCACAGTTCAAGTACTGGACCTGGGGACTTGCTTTCTCTCTCTCTTTCTCTCTCTCTCTCTCTCTCTCTCTCTCCCCCCCCCCCTCCCTCCCTCCCTCCATCTTTATCGATCTCTCTCTCTGCCTCTCTGGTCAAATTAAAATAAATGAATGAATAAAATTATAAAGAAATTTGGTGGGAATAAAGATGTTAAAACTGTGCATGGTAATTCCCTTTATTAAGCCAATATATAGTATATTCTGAATGGGAAATCTCATTGTGTATGCCGTGATATACAGTGAATGAATATAATAAATACATTTTAAAAAGACAAGCAGCAGAGAAAATACAATGGTATGTACTGGTCAAATGTTTATAAAATAGAATAATAATAAAATGGGATTAAAAAGGAAAACCTGACCATGCAATTGCAGATTGCCCAATTGCCCTTGAAATTCAAGATGTGAGAACTAGAACTTGTTACTGGTGTGGCTGCACAGGGCTTGAAATAACCAAATGCAAAGTGAAAGTAGACCCAGCTCTTGATGCATTCTCTTTTGCAAAATGTTTTATTTGTAGGAAAATGGGGCACTTGTCTAGATTCCATCCTGATAATCCCAAAGGACTTTATGCTGACAGTAGTGGTGTAAACTTTGTGACTCTGTAGAATATTTGAAGAAAAATTGTTCTTAAAGTCAAAATTCAGATAAAATGGTTATAGTCACTGGGTAAAGGGAATGAGTGCAGATTATGAAGAATTTCTGGATGTACCTAGGTGACAGAAACCTAAAAGAAAGATAGCTAAAATAGTTAATTTTTTAAGTTAGTACTGTTATTAGATACCACTTCATTGTTGCTTTCCCAGTGGGCCTATGAGACAAGTTAGAGCTGGGCTCCCTTGGGACTGAGCCTGTGTTGTAACATGAGTAGGATCTAGGTGTGGTCCAAAGCAGTTCTGCCTTCTATCCATTGGGAATATTTTTTACCACTGTTTGGAGAAAATCACTTACGAATAAGATGATTAGGTTCTCTAAAAGAACATATTTTTAACAGATAGAACTTGGATATAACTAAGTGGTTATATGCTTGATTGCATCAATCATTAAAAATATTGTTCTTTAATGTGAACTACCTCAAAACAAAGGATACTGCTTTGCATTTGGAAATGAATATTGTTTCCTTGGTTCTAAGTATCACTTCATTGTTATAATAAAATTTATTTATAAATGTTTGTAAAACTATTTCAAAGATATTAGATAAAAATGGATTTTGTATTTGCTTAATTTTTTTTTCTCATTTTGAGTACATGTGAGCTCACTAAAAAAGAGAAAGCATTCCAAATGGTCATTTCATAATTCCTTTTCTTCTTCTCTATCCATTCAGGATTAGGGGCATGCTTGTGCATATGCCCACTATGTTTGTGTGGAATCCAGTTCACTCTGCACAAGGCTTAACTATGCTATGAAGCTGATAGTTATATGGTAAAATTTTAAGGTGTGGCCAAGATTTTCCCAACCTAATGTGTTTATACTACTATGTCCTCTCATCATCATTATGTAAGTGTTCTAATTCATCTTTGCAATGCCAATACTTTTGTCCTTAGCCATTCTGGTGCCTCTCATGGTTATCCAGTGTACTATTCTAGACAAGGAGGACCTCAGTGAATAGTACTCTATTTTGTGTGGGGTTCATTACTATATGAATAATGTAATGTAGAGAAAAAGTCTTATCCTACACAACACATTTATCCCATTTGTTCCAAAACTGTTAAGCCAAATTTCCATCAAGATTGAAGAAATGCTGGAAACAGCAGTTAGCATAATGGCTATGTTGCTGAATTCCCATGTAGTCAACTGCAGTTCAAGCCCCGGACCTGGTGGCTTAAAACTCACATCGGGCACGTGTGTGTGCGTGCCCAAGATCTCGAGAGGAAAATGGAGGAGAAGGGATTGCGGCGTGGCCATCCCCCCGGGGGGGAGGGGTGATATCTCACTTTCTGTCCCTCTGTCTCTGTCTTTCTGGCAAGCGCATGCATCCTATAGCAAAAAACTCTCAAAAAAAATTGAAGAAATGCTATGGAAATTCTCCCTCATTATGCACATATTGGAGCTCATAAAACATGTTCTGTCAGGTCCTTAATAGACACCCTTTGCTCCTTACCTTATCTCACTTGTCTTCGATGAACCTCAGCACATGAGGTGAGCAGAGTTCAAAGCAGGAAGGAAGTTTTCAGCCTCCTGAACCAGTGCTCAACTTCTTCCATTTGATGTGATTTAGATATAAAAGTCCCTAAGATGAAGGGGAACCTGCCCACCTCATCTTATAAGAGGTTATTGTCTCTTGGCATTACCATTTGAGCACAGGCACACACATGCTAAATTTACAGCAAGGTTTAAGATAAAAGATGGTACTGGAAAAAGGCTAAGGGGGAAGAATGGAGGTGGAGGCAGCTCTGTCAGAAGCAGTATATCACGTCCCTCAGCGTCATGCCTAGGCCTCAAAACATAGGTAAGTGTGGGGATGCCAGGTAGATCTTGGTGGATTCCCAAAATCTGCAGGTCTTTATGAGCCATAATTCCCTGGGATAACAAAGCTTAGACCTGTATCTACCACTCTGGACAGTAGAAACTAGGAGGAGCTCCCTACCCCAGTGCAAATGGGTCACAGGAGAGGAGATCTCAGATACCTCTTCAAAGTAAGATTGCTGTGGTTTGAATATGTGTTCTAGGTTTCAGGTGTGGGAAATGAACCCCAAATTCATATATTTACAGTCCAGAGGCAGGCCTCTGGGACATCATTAGTATTAGATGCAGTTACCTGGGTGAGGGCCTCATAGTGAGACTGGTGGCTTTGTGGGAAGGAGAGAACCTGAGCTGACATATCCCTCTTGCCCTGGGATGCCTCTCACCATGTCATGACAGCAGGAAGCATTGAACATCTTAGCCTCTAAAAATGTAAGCTACATAAACCTCTATTTTAATATAAATTGCCCAGTGGGTATTCAGATATAAAAAACAAAACCGATCAAGATAGGGATGTATTAAGTGAGGTTACTTGAAGAACTGCACAGGTTCAGAGATGTGACTGTTGGTCTTCATTATCTACTGATGACCCACTGTGCACTGAGATACTTGGAAATGCTTTCTACTTTATAGAAGACCCTCAGAGCAGAGAACAGCATTGGGGCTTGGGGTACTGAGTGGGATAGTGCAGAATATGGCTGAACATGGGAACATTCTTCTACAGTCTGGGGTGAGGCCTCGTGTGAACGGGACTGTCTTAAGACAGTGGAGTCAATGAGAGAGGCAAGGGAGGCTTCTGAGCTCTTGGTTTGTACAGGAAGTTTTTGATCCTGCTCATTTGCCTACTTTAGCCCTTGGAGAGCCACTGCCTTGAGGACTTCAAATAAAAGTGTATGTTGTTTTGGGTTTTCATGCCCAGGGCTGTATTTTTTTCTGAGACCAGGAGAAGGCAGATTGTGCCTACTCTGCTCTGTTGTCTGGGAAGATCCACTTGGAGTTCATTTGGCTGCCCTCTGCGCCTGACCCATTCTGCATTTTCAATTATGATTATCCATGTCCATAATATGAACTGCTCAGGGATAGCAACAAAACTCCAAGATAGTTTCTTCTATTCATTCAGCAACTGTCCTGAGCATTCACCTTGTACAGGCACATTGTTAGGCATGGGAGTTGCACTAAAGACCATGATCTTTCCCTGCAGAAGCTTACAGCTTGATGTGGATTGGACAAAACCACAAAGTGCTAAAGTGAAGCTAAGCAGGTGCTGTGAGGGAGAGTTTGAGACCACTTAGTGGGCAGGTATGAAAGGCCTCAATGAGGTGTCAGTTCTGCCCTGACGAGGAAGATAAGTGAAGCCTATCATGCACATATCCAGGAGCAATGTTCCAGGGTAAAGTCTCAGCTATCCAGAGCCTGGGAAGAAGAGGTGAATTAGACCAGAGGGGTAGTTATAACACTCTCAGTTTGGGTGGATGGAGCCTATGAGGAGAAGGGAGGAAAAAAGCGGGATAGAGTCCTCAGGGCCTGGAAATCTCTACTTGTCTCTGTTTTTCATGTGAGACATTACCCCAAATTTTGTAGCTTACGGAATTCTGTATTTGACAGTGTGGGCCAGAGCCCAGGCCCACCTCATCTAGGTGGTTTTGCCTCCAGGTCTCTCAGGAGAATAGGGCTGTGTTCTCAACTAAGGCCTACCTGAGATAGGATCAGCTTTTGAGATTACGAATTATTGCCAGGATTCAGTTTGGACTGGGGTCTAAATTCTTATTTATTGGCTTGGGCTCTCTGTTAATTCTTTGCCATTGGAGCCTTTTCATAAAGCAACTGAAATTTCTGAACTCAATTTCTAAGATTTAGGAATGAGATAGAGACAGAATAAACACAGGGGAGAGAAAATCACAAACATAACACCCTTTTTTTTTTTCTTTTTTGTCTAGAAGTTAGTAAGCAGATCCTTCCAACCCAAAGAAGAGCTCATTACACTAGGACCTGTGAACCAGTAAGCAGGAATTCCTGGAGGTATTTATGGATCCTTAGAACCCCACAATTCCATAGTCCACGAGGCACTAGGCTCTAATTCTAAAGAATAATTTTATGATTGTTATTACTTTTCAATTTGATCACAGATGGGGGGAAGGAGGGGAGTGAGAGTGAGAAAATAAGCCACCAGGTCCGGGATTCATACCACGGTTGGCCATGTAGAAGTCTAGAGCCTTTACCACCATGCCATTTGCCAACTCTCTAATTCTAAATAAAATGGGAAAAACCTGTTAAGTTTTATGCCAGGGAGAGTCAGTATCTAAATTTTAGTTAATTTCAACCTTCCCATAATGCAGACTAGGAAGTAAAGTTATTAGGAAAAATGACTTCATATATTGCAGACCAGAATTCAGGCTTTTTGAAATTGTATTTTATGCTATGTCCTACCTCTCTGTGTAATACTCCCATCTCTAAGTTTTTGCATTTGCCATGTGGTACCAGCCCATGCACTATATAGGTATTAGAGATACACTTGGTGAAATCTTAAAAAACAGATGTTTGAACTATCTCCATTGTGCAAGTGGGGAGTCAAGGGAGGCCCTGAGAGGCATAATGGCTTGTCCAGGTCATAGCATTGAAAACAGGAGGAGCCAGCAGTAAGCCTAGTTCTTGCTCCTCAGAGCTAGGAGCCTTCCACATGTATGTGGGTAGGCTGTGTGGTATTACTGTTCAGTTGTGCATACAGCATGGGATGAGGGTGAGCAGTCAACAGCCCAGGGGGGACCTTGGAGAGAGATCTGAGAATCCCAGGAAAAAAGGGACCACAGGAAGTGGTCTCAGTTCACTGACAATAGACCCCAACAGAACTTGGAACCCTGGTAAGTAGGCACCTACATTTCAGAAACAACTCTTATTCACCTGGCTTAGCTGGAGTCCTTTAAGAGAGTCAGAATGTTTTGCTGAATTTCAACTTTGAATTATTTGGGCTCAGAAAACTTTGGAGTGGGGACCTTTCCTCTCTGCACATATTTGCTCACCTCTCCCCACTGAATCTACTGATCAATTGTGAGAAAGAATGCAAAGGTCACATGGTACACTTTAGGGATGGCCACCATCCTAATCCCTTACTCCTTTCTTTGGTTGGGAGAATGTGAGGACATGTGGGGTGAACATGCTCTGGGCAAGAGTTAGAAGGTAGAGGCCTGGTGGGCTCATTGGGTTAACACCCTAGGTCATGGCTGGCAGGGTGGCAAGGGTAGTGCTGGGGCGGGGCCCATATGTATGTTTTACATTATCTGGGAGCTCTGGGCTGCCATCTGGTTACATCCCAGGATGGTGGTCTTTGCAGACACTTCTATGTGCCTGATTCAGGGTCAGAAGGTCATTTGGGCAGAAAGTGACAACAGCAGGAAGGGTTCTGTTGCTTCCTGGCCTCACAGCTATGTGCTGAAAACTCCAGGAGACTGCCAGGGTCAGTGTGGACCCCTCCTCCCTCTAGATGAAGGGCAGTTACCCATACAGCTGACAGAGGGGTAGAGCTGGCTTAAGTAAGTGCAGGGTAGAAGAGTCTCCACAAGCTGTGCCTGGAGATGTCTGAGGAGGCTTTTACCCAGATGCTGCCCTGGAGACTCAGGGCTCCTCCCAGGGCTCTACTTCTGCAATGACTGACAGGACCTACCCCACAAAGTCCAAGCCTCCTCCCCTCCTTCACCCCACCATCCAGGTTATCCTTGCTCAAATGCAAAATTAGTTTTCATGTTTTTTAGAAATATGTGAGAAAATACTTTATACTTTGTTTTCACTTCATGTTATGGGTACCAGTTTTTGCATGTGGCTGGGAATCATATTGAGTTAACCATCCGTATGTCATCCCACCCACATGCGGAAATGTGTAATCCCAGATTCTGGGTGACATGCAAGTGGGGACCTTCAGGGCAGGCACATGTGGGACCCTTAAAGAGCACCTGAAGCCTTTTAGAAGGGCAACCCCTTTTACATTACCTACTTCCTGTGCACTACTCAATGTTCCCCACCTCCCAACAAACCCTGGGCCTACTGTTCCAAAGGTAAGTATTCCCTCCCCTACAGTACAGTGTCATCTTGGCCACTTGCTAGCTATGTGTTAGGAAGGTCACTCCACCTTTCTGGGCCTTTTCTCCCATGAAAATTGAGGTAAAAGAAGATCAAACACACAGGGTTATTTTAAGGTCTCAGACAAGTCAGGGAAAGTGCAGCCCCAGGGCTGGCCTTGTGGGAAGGTCTACCGAAGAGCTGTGCTTTCTCTTGTTTTGTATTTTTTTTATATATAAATCTATAGTAAAGCACAAATACATGAAAATATTATAAGTGCAATGTTGAGAAGAATAATTAATCTACCCACCTATAGGCATCTCACTAGTTTTATTACTACTTACTTGTATATGTTTCTGTATATTTGTCTGTGTGTGTATGTGTGTGTGTGGTTTTTTTTTTGTATTTTGTTCCATTTATAGGTTTATTTCCCTATTGACTTAGTAAAACTACAAATGCTTTTTTTTTTTTTTTTTTTGGAGAGGTTTTTTTTCG
Organism: Tupaia tana; assembly: GCA_026018925.1. NCBI lineage: Eukaryota > Metazoa > Chordata > Mammalia > Scandentia > Tupaiidae > Tupaia > Tupaia tana. Next base: position 6,461,119 of record JAKSZU010000025.1, on the reverse strand, counting down.
CTATAGGGCGCGTGCGCTCGCCAGACAGACAGAGAGAGACATAGAGACAGAAAGCGAGAAATCACCCCCCCAGGGGGATGGCCACGCCGCAATCCCTTCTCCTCCATTCTCCTCTCGGGATCTTGGGCACGCACGCACACGCACCCGGCGTAAGTTGTAAGCCACCGGGTCCGAGACGCGAACCGCGGTCGACTACGTGGGAGTCCAGCGACATAGCCATTACGCTAACTGCTGGTTCCCTACAAATGCTTTTAATCACACAATTTATCTCCTGCTGTCCATCTCACTTTCCTTCTGCTCACCACTATGGACATTATTTGCAATCACAAGTTTCTTTCCCATTTCCAAAAATTTGTCATTCCAAGGATGTTATATAGATGGGATGAAAAATTAACTGTTATTTTGTGATTGGACTTTCCAACTCATGTCATTTTCTGGAGAGTCATTCAAATAGTCATGTAATTTATTAACTTTATTCCTGTTTAATAATCTTGCATGGGACCAGCAGTTAGCGTAATGACTATGTCACTGGACTCCCACGTAGTCGACCACAGTTCACATCCTGGACCCGGTGGCTTAAAACTCCCACCAGGCACATGTGCGTGCGTGCCCAAGATCCCGAGAGGAGAATGGAGGAGAAGGGACTGTGGCGTGGCCATCCCACCTGGGGGGTGATTTCTCACTTTCTGTCTCTCTGTCTCTGTCTGTCTGGCAAGTGCACGCACCCCATAGTGAAAAACCTCTCCAAAATAAATAAATAATAATCTTGCATGGTGTGGGCATACTATCCTGTCTGAGCGTTCACACAGTCAACCATATGAAAAGCCACAGTAACCAGTTATGTACTGTAGAAGCCACATATTAGGTTTTACATATGAACAACTGTTGGTTTATTTATTTTTTTAAAAAAATTTTATATGGCTGTCTGTTGTAAACATTTTTTTTTTATGAAAAAATAGTTTGTACTAGCCATATAAAAAAACAGCATCTGGAGCAACATCTTGTACCTGTTACTGTCTTTGTGAACAAAACCCTTTTGTTTAGCTGTTCCTTAACAATGTAACTGTCAATCACCAGACCCCTGCTCGGAGCCATAGAGACTATTAAACAAAGGTCTAGAGAGTGCCCTCAGAAATAATGAACTTTATGCCTAATCTGAATAGCCTTATACACTCCATACTTTAAAAAAAAATTCTCCTCATAAAATTATGTTTAAAAAACCTTAACCTCTCCTTCTAAAATATAATAAAACAACTAATATCTATAATTATACTTTACTCAAGCTTTTACAAGTCCTTGACTCAACCCAAAAGACCATTTACCTCCCTGTTTGAGACACTCTGCCTGTCCCCACCTCAGACCTGTCCATCCATTCCAACCAAAAAACTGTACGGGTCAAAAAATTTACACCCCAAAACTGACTCCAACATAGAAAAAAAACCCTACACTGTCATCCTCATCATTTTGACCACTTTCAAGGTCAATGCCATGCTGGTCTGACTACACCACACACCACTCTCAAAGACAAAACAATCAACATGACAGATTAAAAATTCCCAAGATCCTCTCAAACAGACTATCTCATGTGTCCTAATTTATCTTTCTTGTTACTCAATTTATAAAAAAGACAAAAGAAAACACACACACAGACACAAAAAAAAAACAAAACCTGACTAGTCATAAAAAATCTAAAACAAATAAAAACTAAATAACACAAACATCCCCTAAAACATAAAGAGCACTGCTCCTCTTAAAATAATATCAGTCTGTCTTCTCTTAGTCTCCATGACTCACCACCCTCATCTCTGCCATTATGGATCCTGCCCTGATCCTCTTCCTTGCCCTTCTCTTTTGCCCTTACAACTTCTTTTTTCTCATTAACTTTGTTCAAGACCAGATCCAAGAACTCTTAAAACTGCTTAACGCTTAATGAGCAATGTATCATTTTGCAGCTATACAACTATTTTTTCTTTTTAAAAATTTTTTTTTGTCATAAGAAATGTGTACTTGACAGAGAGGGACTGTGAGAGAGAAAGTGAAAAATCACTCTCCAGGTCATATGGCTATGTTGCAGTCTTTTCTCGTCCATTCTCCTCCTGGTATTTTGGACATGCACACACACATGCTTGGAGTGACTTTTCAAGCAGCCAGGTCCAGGACTTGAACCATGACTGGACATGTGAGAGTTCAGCACATTATCCAATTCACTGCATGCTAGTCCCACTATGTAAGTTTGTTTTGCAAGACACATTTTTTATAGGGTACACGCAGTCATCAGAACAACAAAGAGACAGACAGAAAGTGAGAAATCAACCTTCTGTGGGAAAACCACACTGCTATCCCTTCTTCATTCTCCTTTGACTATTATGGGTATACATATACACACAACCAGCATGAGTTTCAAGATGCTGTTTCCAGGATTCAAACCATGGTCAACCATGTGAGAATCCAGCATCTAGCACTATGCCACCTGTTGGCCCCACAACTTTTTAAGAGTATAGATAAGCAACCTAATGTGCTGCAGGCAAGAATCACTTTCTTTTAATGAGTATCTTTTGTTTGTTCTCTTCATGTAATTGTATTGTGGTTTGTATTTCTAGGCAGATTCTACACATTTAGGTAAAATATTTAGCAAGTTTGTAAATTTAAATTATGAAAAGGGTATAATAAAATTTTCTGTAATGGAAAAATTAAAAATATAGGATACATCAGATCAACACAATTTAACATATCAAGACACTCCAGAAGGCAGAAATCCCAGCTTATAGAAACAAAGATATTCAGATTAAAATGGGGGACCAGCAGATGGCATAATGGTTTTGTCACTGGACTTTCACATGGTCAACTGACATGGTGTGAGTTCCTGATTCAATCTTTTTTTTTTTTTTTTTAATTTTTGAGAGGTTTTTGCTATAGGGCATGTGTGCTTTCCAGAAAGAGAAATAAACAGAAAGCGAGAAATTACACCCTGGGGGGATGGCCTCGCTGCAATCTCTTCTCCTCCATTCTCTTCTTGGGATCTTGGGCACACATGTGCATGTGCCTGTTGTGAGTTTAAGCCACTGAGTCTGGGACTCAAACTGCAGTTGACTCATGTAGTCCAGCGACATAGTCATTACGCCATCTACTGGTCCTCTTGATTCAGTGTCTTAAACCTCAAGATGGGTGCATGTACATTCATGCCCAAAATTCCTAGAGAAGAATGGAGGAGATGTAATTGCAGCATGCTCATTTCACCTAAGGAATGATTACTCACTATCTGTCTCTGTCTCTCCTATGAGCACATATGCCCTACAGAAAAAAAATCATCTCAAAAATATTAGAATAAATATAAATATGAGATATTAAAAACCATGAAGAGAACTAGTGTAACCACTAGCTAGTTTTATTTTTTTTAACATCAACCAACTTACTAAACATTAGATAGATCTTGAAAAAGAGAGAGAAAATACAAATCAATAAATCAGACATGGAAATAAAGACAATATTTTCTTTTCTTTTTTTTTGGAGAGGCTTTTGCTATAGGGCACATATGCTTGCCAGACAGACAGAGACAGAGAGACAGAAAGCGAGAAATCACCCTCCCTCAGGGGGGATGGCCACGTTACAATCCTTCTCCTCCATTCTCCTCTCTGGATCTTGGGCATGCATGCACAAGTGCTCAGCCTGAGCTTAAGCCACCAGGTCTGGGACTCAAACCACGGTCAACTACATGGGAGTCCAACGACATAGCCATTATGCTAACTGCTGGTACCCAAGACATTACTTCTGACTACACAAAAGGAAAAAGCTTTCTAGGAGAACACAGTAAACAATAGTTAGTTAATAAAATTTAGCAATTAATCAATGCACCAATGTAAAACTACCCAATAATCTAAGATACCATTCATAGTTGCAGGTTTAATACCTGTTTAAGATTTATATACAAAATGACTGTTAAAAAATGAATTTAAGAAGTCAATCACTTTCAGTTATTTTATCATCTGAGGATTATAAAATCAGGGTGCATTTTAGGTTCAAAACTCTAAAATTGTGGGAACCAGCAGTTAGCGTAATGGCTATGTCGCTGGACTCCCACGTAGTCGACCGCGGTTCGCGCCTCAGACCCGGTGGCTTAAAACTCACGCCGGGCGCGTGTGCGTGCGTGCCCAAGATCCCGAGAGGAGAATGGAGGAGAAGGGATTGCGGCGTGACCATCCCCCCTGGGGGGTGATTTCTCGCTTTCTGTCTCTATGTCTCTCTCTGTCTGTCTGGCGAGCGCACGCGCCCTATAGCGAAAAGCCTCTCCAAAAAAAAAAAAAAAAAAAAAAAAAAAAAAAAAAAAAAAAAAAAAAAAAAAAAAAAAAAAAAAAAAAAACTCTAAAATTGTGATACAGGATTATGAGATAAAACCTTAGAATGCCGGTTTAATTTGGAACCCTTTCTGTTTTTCAAAGCTTTCCAGGAGTTCTCATCGGGTCTTATCAGAATAATGTAGCACTTGGGCACAAAGATGCAGCCTAGGAGCCCTGCACTGGAGGCCAAGATGGAGAAGACTTCCACAGCCACCACAAACTTCCCCTTGGTGCTGTGATATACAGGGACAAATGTGACTCAGACACTGCAGAACACCAGCATGCTGAATGTGAGGAATTTGGCTTCATTGAATGTGTCAGGCAGGTTCCTGGCCAGGAAAGCCACAGTGAAGCTCCCCAGAGCCAAGAAGCCCAGGTAGCCCAGGACACAGTAGAAGGCAGTGACTGAGCCTTTGTTGCACACAATGATAAGGTTTCTGGGCTCAGAATGCGAGTCTATGTCAACGAAAGGAGGAGAGGTTCCCAGCCAGATTCCACAGATAATAATTTGGATCAGGGAACAAATGGGAATGACAGAGTTGGAAGCCCCTGAGAGCAGCAAGCACCTCATTGTTTTTTTAGGTTTTACAGCATTGAGCGCCAGAATCACGGTAATTGTTTTGGCCAGGACAGTGGAAACAGCTACAGTGAACACAAGGCCAAATGTAACTTGTTGGAGAACACAGGTGGCTGCATTAGGATGGCCAATGAAGAGCAAGGAACAGAAGAAGCACATCAGGAGGGAGACAAGCAGAATAAAGCTGAGAGCCTGGTTGTTGGCCTTGACAATGGGAGTATCTCTGTGCTTCACAAAGATCCCCAAAATTACAGCTGTGAGAACAAAGAAGCACAGGGCTATGCAGGACATGGTTGTCCCCAAAGCATCCTCAAAAGCCAGGAATGTCACAGCCTTGGGGAGGCAGTGAATTCTCTCACTGTTTGGATACTCTTGAGCTGGGCACTGGACACACTGCTTTGCATCTGGTGACAAAACAAAGATGCAGCATTTCAATTTCACAAACTGATTGTTATGTTGAAGGAAGTGGTGACTTTTGTTTGCTTTTCTTCAGATAAATCCCTGAGGTATTACCAAGATACACCAAGGTAAGAGCCCATGTTCATGACACTGGGAGAATTTGTTTTCATCTGTAGATAATAAAAAAGTGATTTTAAATGGAGTCTCAGCATGTGAGGATCTTAGCCCATTTTGTGGCTCTCAATGACGTTACCAAGGATGAGAATTTATTCCAGTTCTCTTCTCTACTCTCTCCTGAGTTTTCCTTGAGATAAACCTTATATTTCCATGGCTTATCATAATTGTTTATCAGAATAGTAATGAATAGTTATCTTATTTATATTTAGAAAAGAATCACTTTAATTCATTCTCCTGAACTATCTTAACTTTTCCTCTAACCTAATTTCTATTGTTTTTTTTTTTTTAATCTTTTTTTCTTTTTTTGGAGAAGTTTTTGTTATAAGGCTCGTGCACTCGCCAGAAGGACAGAGACAGAGAGACAGAAAGTGAGAAATCACTCCCTGGGGATATGGCCATGTTGCAATCCCTTCTCCTCCATTCTCCTCTCAAGATCTCGGGCACACACACACATGCGTCCAGTGTGAGTTTAAGCCGCCAGGTCCAGGACTCGAACCGTGGTCGACTACATGGAAGTTTAGCGACATAGCCATTATGCTAACTTCTGGTCCCAATAATTCTTAAAAAAGAATTAGTGATAGTCAATAACATTTTTTTTCTTGCAATACCTATTCATTTTTCTACAGTCAGCAGATATTCCTGTCTTCTGTCTCAGAGACATGTTTGGTACCCAGAAATGCATGAATTTCTCCTTCTGGGTCACAGACTGCTTCTTACTTTGTTTTTCCTTTTTGTTATTTTAAAGAATATTTAATTTAATTTTATTCATTATTATTTTTAAAATTTGTTGTAGGGCATGTGTTCTTACCAGATAGAGACAGAGACAGAGAGAGAGGGAAAGTGAGAAAATGAGCCACCAGGTCTGCGACTTGTACCGTAATTGGTCATGTGGGAGTCCAGCATTTAAACAAGCATGCCACTTACTGACCCTATTGCCAGAGGGCTCATGAAGTCACTAGAGAGAGACACAGAGAGAATGAGGAATTGAGACAGCACCACTTCCATAAAATTGTCATGCCACAATAATACCTGCACCATTTTTTTCTCTTATCAGGATTTTTTACAACACACAAACCCTTTGTGTGTTTTCCAAGTCATCTGATTTGGGACTCAAGTCACAATTTAGGTCTTGTGGGATTTAGTCACATTAACTATCATTCCATGGGCTATCCCTGTACCTTTATTTTTATTTCTTGTTTTGTACACTTATTGGGCTTTGCAATTCCTTCATAAAAGATAAGTAATATTTTTTCTTGGCATATTCTTACCTGAACATATATATTTACTTTTACTAGCAGCTAAATTCAAATGTTTTCTACTTTTAAAATGTCTGAAATTTTTTGTTTTTTTAATCTTAGCCATTCTGACTGGGGTTAGGTGGTATCTCATTGTTGTTTTAATCTGCATTTCCCTTACGATGAGGTATGTTGAGCATTTTTTCATATGCCTTTTGGCTATTCATATGTCATCTTTAGTGAGTGTTCTTTTCAAATCCTTCTCCCATCTTTTAATAGGGTTCATCATCTTTTTTCCAAACAGCTTCTTTAGTTCCTTATGTATTCTGGTTATCAATCCCTTATCTGATGCATAGTTTACAAAAATATTTTCCCAATCTGAGAGCTGTTGAGTCACACTAATTACTGTGTCTTTTGCCATGCAGAAACTTCTTAGTCTGATGTAATCCCACTTGTCTGTTTTGGGGATTATTGACTGTGCTTTGGGGGTCTTATGTAAGAAGTCGTTTCCTACCCCAATGTCTCTGAGTTTCCCCAGTGTTTTCTAGAAGCAGTTTAATAGTTTGGGATCTTAGATTTAGATCCTTGATCCACCTTGACTTGATTTTTGTTAAAGGTGAGAGGTAGGGGTTCAGATTCATCTTTCTACAGGTGAAAATCCAGTTTTTCCAGCACCATTTGCTGAGGAGGTTTTCCTTTTCCCACTGGATTGACTGGTACTCCTTGTCAAAAATTAGTTGACTGAATGATTGGGGATTTATTTCTGTGGACTCTATTCTGTTCCGTTGGTCCACATGTCTGTTCCTGTGCCAATGCCATGCTGTTTTGATTACCACAGCTTTGTAGTATATTTTTGGGTCAGGAAGTGCAATGCCACCACACCACTCTTCTTTTGTAGAATTGCTTTGGCAATGTGGAATCTTATATTATTCCAGATGAATTTTATAATTGTCTTTTCTGTGAAGAATGTGTCTGGTGCTTTGATTGGCATTGCATTAAATAGGTAGATTAATTTGGGTAGAATTCCCATTTTGGTTATATTAATTCTTCCAATCCAGGAACATGTGTGTTGGCAGGGGTGTGGTGAAAGGGGAACTCTCTTGCACTGCTGGTGGGAATGTAAATTAGTCCAACCACTGTGGAGAACAATTTGGAGATTCCTCAAAAATCTACAAATAGAACTGCCATATGATCCAGCAATCCCATTTCTTGGCATCTACCCAAAGGACAGAAGAATTTCTCATTGGAAAAGTGCTTGCACATCAATGTTTGTTGCAGCACTTTTCACGATTGCTAAGACATGGAACCAACCCAAATGCCCCTGTACGGCTGAATGGATTGAAAAACTGTGGCACATATACTCTATGGAATACTATTCAGCCATTAAGAACAACAAAACCCTGGCTTTTGACAGAAAGTGGAAGAATATGGAAGATTTACTGCTGAGTGAAGCAAGCCAGGCTATGAAGGAGAAACACTGTATGTCCCCACTTAATATATACTGAATGTCCGCACTCTATAACTGAAACGGATGGGCTATAGGATGTACAAACACAAGAGATGGATGTGAATGCCAGATGTGGTGTGTGTGGAGGAGTGGGGCCTGGAGTAAAACATTTGGAGGAGGGATACGAAGATAGCATTGTTGAGACAGGGAGGTAGTGTTGTTATATTTTGATCAACTCGACCGGGGAGAAATGTTCACATATTGGAATGATCACCTTGCATGCTAAATAATGTGATTGAATGTATTAAAAAATGTAAATAAAAAAGTCTGAAATTACATAATACATATGAAACAATTAAAACCATACTTATTCCTTATATATCAGAAAAATGGAAGCATGATTCTTACTTTCCATATTTCATATTTGATGACAGTGTTTTATTATGAAAATTGCTTGATTTATATTCTGTATGAGAGCATATTTTGATGTGCCCAATTGTGAAATTTATTAGAATGTTGAGTCCTTAATTTGTAAACTATGATTCTTTTTCTGTCTGTAATATATATATTAAAGTGTGGTATTCTGATATTAGTCAATTCTTTGTACTTAATTGCACAGGTGTTTGAGTATGGTTTAAAAAGTTATAAAAATTCTTGTAATTGTTTATCTGGAATTACTTTGTACTTATCATCTGGGTCTCTTAGTCAGATTCAAACTTTAAGGCACCCACAGGTAACATTTGTAATTACACATCTTTCTATTCATGAATTTGTGGTCCAGTATGAGATCTAAAATTAACACTATCTTACACAGCACCAAACTGTAAGGGTGTTCATTGAAAATATTTTCACAGCTTAGTCTAATAGAATGAACATGGACAGGAAACAGCTTACATGAAATAGGGCAGGAGATTGTTTATAAAATAAATATAATGAAACAATAATTATGTGTATTAAGAACTGTGGTGCTCCATGTTTAATTCATTATTATTTTTTTTTTTTTTTGAGAGGTTTTCGCTATAGGGCACTTGCGCTCTCCAGACAGACAGAGAGAGACATAGAGACAGAAAGTGAGAAATCACCCTCCAGAGGGGATGGTCACGCCTCAATCCCTTTTCCTCCATTCTCCTCTCAGGATCTTGGGCACGCACACACACTCACCTGGCATGAGTTTTAAGCCACCGGGTCCGGGACACGAACCACGGTCTACTACATGGGAGTCCAGCGACATAGCCATTACGCTAACTGCTGGTTCCCCACCATCGTGAGTTTTAAGCCACCGGGTCTGGGACGTGAACCGCGGTCGACTATGTGGGAGTCCAGCAACATAGCCATTACGCTAACTGCTGGTTCCCCATTAATTTATTTTTTAAGGAGATTTTTTCTATAAAGCATGTATGCTCACCAGAGAGACAGAAAGACAGAAAGTAAGTGAGAAATCACCCTTCAAGGTTATGGTCATGCCACAGTCTGTTCTTCAGCACAAATGTTCATGCACCTGGCATGACTTTCAAGTTTCTGGGTTGGGAATTGAACTGAGTTTGGCCACATGGGACAATGCCTTAACCACCATGGCACCTGCTCACCCCTATGTTTTATTTCTAATAGTAATAGTTTCATTTTTATTGAGCAATAGTAGGAACTGTAGCATAGTTATATATTTCATACTTGTTTGATTTGAAATAGCTGAATCTGGGCAAGAAGCACAAATAAAGCAACAAACAGGTCTTCCTTCTTGAGGAATTTTTTGGAATCCAGGAACACAGCTGTGACTACACACAGACTCAGGAGTCTGAGCAGAAAAGAAAATCATTAGTCATAATCATGTATGTTATAAGCTGTTTTGACCACATGTGACTATTTCTCTCCATTTTAGAGAAAACTGGTATTTAATAGTTCATCACTGTTTATCCTTTAGATATTACCTAGGCTTCAATATATTTTTTCTGACAATGATTTTGGTTCTAGGGTGCATGTACTCACCTGAAAAAGAGGAAAAGACAGAGAAAGAGAAAAATCACCCTCTAGGTAATTGGTACACTACAATCCTCTCTCCATTCTCTCAGAATTTTTGGAATGCATGCACGTGTACCCGTCATGAGTTTCAGGCCTCAGATTCCAGGAATCAAACTGCAGTCAGCGATGTGGGATTCCAGAGGCTTAACTGCTATGCAATCTGCTGGCCCCCTTTAACTAGCTTTCTAATTAAGAATTAGTATACTTAGCTTTCTTCTTTATGTATTATGTTTTAGGTTTTTTAGATATTTTTATTTAATTTTTTTTATTATTTCTTTATAATTTGACCAGAAAGAAACAGAGAGAGAGAAAGTAAAAGTGAAAAAATGAGCCATCATTTCTGGAATTTGAATAGTGATTGACCATGTGGGATTCCAGTGCTTTAACCACCTCACCAACTGCAGGTCTCCTTTATGTATTACTTATCAAATATTGCCAAGGTTTCTTATTACTTTATCTCATACATTACTAAAAATACCCCTGGTGTCATTTTTCTCCTCTTATGCAATTACTTCATCTAAAATCACTTCAATGCAGGTTTTTACATGGTAAAGACTCTGAAAATTTGTGTTCCCCCAAGAATATTTATACTATATCCTCATATCTGGTTGAGTAAAAAATATTAGGTTCTGAATTTTTAAATATCTAATAATGTAACATTAGGTAAAGAAGAAAAAGTTAGCTTAAAACTCATGGGTCAACAGATAAATGATAAAAGTGTGGTTATTCCATTTCTGGGCTTCTGAGGCTAGCTGAGCACTGCTTTTCATATATGAACACAATACATGTACAAAACATGATATTTGTATAAATCTTTTGTCTCATCTAATTGCCTGAGAGTATAGTCAATGCTTTGAGATGTTTAGTACAATGAGAAATGGTATGCAAATGGTTGGCAGGTGGTCTGTGGGTTAGAGCACTGGACTCTCACAGGGCTGACCATGGTTCAAGTCCCAGATATGGTTGCTTCATTTCATACTCTCTCTCTCTCTCACTCTATTTCTCTTTGGTCAAATTGAAGAATAAAAATAATAATTAATACATAAAATAAATAATTCTTAATAAAATAAGAATGGTATACAAAATGACAAGAGGAAACGTGAATGGTATCTACAAAAACATGAATGGTATCTTGATCTGTAATCTACTTGTCTTTACAGTGTACCAAATTTCAAGAAGTACTTTGTTCACAAATGCTAAAGGGTTTCAGGATATATAGAGAAAAATTTTTATACACATACACATATACATATACATGAAAATGTCATGTGCTTCATAAAGACATAAGAGATTTCAATCAATAATAAACTGCATATATGTTAGTAATCCTATAGCATAATAATATAGGTCATATAAATTCCATGTGCTCTGTGAAATATCATCTAGGTTTGTGTAAGTGCAATCTATGATGTTCACAGAATGAATTTCATAAAAATACATTTCTTGGGGACCAGCAAATGGTAGAATGGTTATGTCTGTGGATTTCCACATGACAGTCAAGTCTGAGTCTTGGACCCAGAGGCATGAAACTCATGCCTGGTGCATGTATGTGTTTGCCCAAAATCCCAAAAAGAATGGAGGAGAAAAGATTATGATGTGGCAATTTCCCCTGGGGCATGATTTCTCACATTCTCCCTCTCTGTCTCTGTCTGTCTATGTGGTGAGTGCATGTGGCCTATAGAAAAAATCTCTCTCACAAATAATTTTAAAATTCAAAAATATAGTCTCAAAAATATTTATCTTATTAAAAGACATTCAACTATGTATACATAACCACCACCTCATTGATTCTATTAATTGAACTGTTGTTTGAAAAAATTTAAGAAACCATATCATCTTATAAAAATTAAAATTATTTCTATAGTTCAGAATGTATATAAGCAAAATCAGATAGTACAATTCTGTATGTAAAAGGCAAATTTTGTTTTGTTAATTTGTATTTTGACTGAGACAAGAGTTCAATTTATTTTCTTTAGACTTTTCATAGGTCAGGTATGTTCACAGGAGAGAGACAGAGACAAAGACAGAATAAGTGGGAAATTAAACCTCAGGGAGATAGCCATGACACAATCCCTTCTCCTTCATTCTACTCTATGGATTTAGGCATTCACACACATGCACACATGCCAGGCATGATTTTGAAGCTGCTGGATCCAAAACTAAAATGATAGTCACGTCAGCATTCATCACCTTCACAATGATGCCTCCTGCTAGCCCTGTAAAAATCAAATCTATTGCTTAGTTAAAGTAGTCATACAATTTTATTTAAAGATTCTGTTCAGAGAAGTCATATGAATTTTGATCTTTTGTATTTTGTGTACTCACCAGAGAGACACAGACAGATAGACAGTGAGAGAAAAAGTGAGAAATCACCCCCCAGGAGAATGGCACACACATCCAGCATGAATTTTAAGTCACCAGGTCCAGTACTCAAACCACAATCAGTCATGTGGGATTCCAGTGATGTAAGTACTATGTAATCTGCTGACCCCACCTCCGTATGTATTTCATATTGAAATGACATCATACCTCTTTGAAACTAATAGACCAGTTTATCATCTCTTCTTTTATAATCAAACCTTGATCATGGGAATTCCTGTAGATAAATTCTCCTACTTTAACAAACAGCCAACTGTGATTAGGAAATCTCACGAGGTTGTGAATATCATACTGTATCATATTTCTTTCTTCATCCAGGGGCATGTTGTACCCAATGCTGTTTGTCAGTTGGCTTTTCCTCAGAAATGCATGAAGCTGGATTAAAGGTAGGGTTTACAAATTAGGACTTAATGTAGAGGTGCAAAATCCATATCTATACAATAATCCTTCTATTTTAACATCTCTATTTACATGTTCACTTTCCTGTAGGGGCTCAGTTTGGTTTGAGTTGTCAGCACTCAGGGCTCATGTGAAATGAACTCTTTACCAAAAAAAAAAAAAAAAAAAAAAAAAAAAGACAATAGAGGAGTGGTTGTCATTCATTAGAAAAATTCTAGTATGTTTCCCAGTGTGATTTGTACTCAGACTCTCATAAAACTAAGACTAATAAAATCTGGTTTGGACCAATTGGAGGCTAAACGTGGTTATTAATAAAGGGTACAACATTGAATGAGACAGTGGAGTAAAGGTGCTTAATAACATATGGCCAAGCCGGCAACTTGAATTCTGTACATGTAACTTACAAAACACACTATGTGGGGCCAAAGGCGGCAATGGTGATAAGGTGTTGGACTCTCACATGGCTGAGTGTTGTTCAAATCCCACACCTAATGAATTGCTTTTTAACTTTCCCTTTCTCTTTCTCTTTGATCAATTTTTAAAAATAATGATAAAGATATCATAATTTATAAAAACCAGCACATATGTGTACATGCCCAAAATTCCCACTGGAGGGAATTCCATTCGTCATGAATTCCAATGATCATGATTACATCATGACCTTTTTTTTTTTGGTGGAGATTTTTTTGCTATAGGGCGCGTGTGCTCACCAGACAAACAGAGAGAGACTGAGAGATAGAAAGTGAGAAATCACCCCCCAGGGAGATGGCCACACCGCAATCCCTTGTCCTCCATTTTCCTCTTGGGATTTTGGGCATGCAAGCACACGCGCCTGGCGTGAGCTTTAAGCCACCGGGACTGGGATGCGAACCGCGGTCAACTACATGGGAGTCCAGCGACATAGCCATTACGCTAACTGCTGGTCCCCCATGACCTTTTTTTATGGGGGGGCGATTTCTCACTTATCTTTGCCTGGAAAATGCACATGCCATACCTAATAAATATTTTTTATAGAAGTATTCATTCTATTTTATTCATTACTATTAATATTTTATATTTACCAAAAAGAGACAGAAAGAGAAAGGGAGAAAGCAAGTTGAAAAGTCCAAGACTCTAACCACGGTCAAACATCTGGGAAACCAGTGCCCTTACCACCACACCAGCTGCCTGCCCCTTGTAGGAACATTTTTGAAAGACATATAGATGGATAGGTTTATATTCTTAATAGTGGTATGATATTTTAAAGGTATGCATTTCTTCAAGTTTATCCAAATATGTACATTAAATAAGTGCACTGTTTGGATACTATTTAGACCAAATAAAGCTTTTGAAATGAGAACAAATATATTTTGTTCTTTATCTTTATTTTGGACACCTTTTGATGAGTGTGATTGTCATGTGACTGTACAGTAAACAATTTGTGACAAAATATAAAATTAAAACTTCTGGCCACTGTGCTGACCATGCTCTGCCGAACAAGACGTCCATGACGATATTTTTAGGACCGAGCCGGCCAGCAGTTCCGGACACCAGGCGGACTGAGACTGCAGGCCCAACCCCTCCGAACCTCCGCGCATCCCCACCGTTCCTCTTCCTTGGACCCCAGGTTGGTTGTCTGGGACTTTAAGACAAACTCCCCCCCATCCCACCCGCGTACAGGACTGAGCTGGCCAGCAGTTCCAGACACCAGGCGGACTGAGGCTGTAGGCCCTACTAACCTGGTCTTGTCACTCAGCCTCTGGCCCTTTCCCACTAGCCTTTGGACTTTCTGAATATTGGTTACTTAAAGCACGCAATTTCCTTTTTTTGTTATTCTTTGCTCTTGAGGTGTTGCTTATTAGGTCAGTTGGAGGCTCACCACTCCTTAGAAACAGGGAGGATCATGGGCCATCCAGGACTAGTTGCAACAGTTCATGGTAATTGTGAGCAACAGATAGGCCAACCATAAAAGAAATCATCAAATTTCTATTCCTGTACAACTTTTAACACTCAGAGATATCTTAAATAAGTTAAGAAGAAACATATAGAGTACCTGATGAACAGAAACAATCACAGAGGCTCAAGAAATATGAGCAACCAACAAAAGACCTCTCACTCAAGGGAAATCATCAAGCCTACATCACCCACTGTCAATACAATGGACGTCCTGGACATGTCTTATAAGGAATTCAGAATATTTATAGTGAATATACTAACTGAGATGAAAGAGAAAAGAGATAAGGAGCTTCAGGAGATGAGCAAGTCCTTTACTGACTTGAAAGAAGAAATGGATACCTTAAACAAGAATCAGATGGAACTTCTAGGATTGAAGAATGTGATACAGGAAATCAAAACCTCCCTTGAAAGTATTAAAAGTAGGTGAGACCAGGCAGAAGATCGAATCTCTAATGTAGAAGACAAAACATCTGACTTAGAAAAAAGTGTCAAAAAATTGAGAAAACAGCCATGAAAAATGAGGACAACATACGAGGTATCCTCGATGCCATCAAGCGCCCCGACATCTGGATAATTGGTATTCCAGAAGAGGAAGAAAATAATAAGGGCTTAGATAATTTATTCCACGAAATCCTGGAAGAAAACTTTCCAAACCTAGAAAGGCATTCAAATATCCAGACCCAAGAAATACATAGGACCCCAGGTAGAATCAACCCAAGAAGATCCTCTCCAAGGCACATCATAGCCAGACTGGCAAAAACAACAGACAAAGACAAGATACTAAAATTGGCAAGAGGGAAACGTCAAGTTACTTACAAAGGTCATCCTATCAGGCTTATATCGATCTCTCAGCGGAAACAATGCAGGCAAGGAAAGAATGGGAAAGCATAGTCAAAGTGTTGAATGAAAAACAATTTCAACCAAGAATACTATACCCGGCAAAATTATCTTTCATATGGGAAAAAAAGATAAAAACATTCTCAGATAAACAAAATTTGAAGGAATTTACCAACTCCAGACCAGCTCTTCAACAGGTTCTGAAGGGAGTACTATACCAGGAAAACTAAGAAATCAGACAGACAGTCATACGAGAACAAAAAGCAACCAAGAAAATGGCTCACTTAATGATAGGAACAGGTATGGAAATATCGATAATTACATTGAATGTCAATGGATTAAATTCTCCAGTTAAGAGACATAGACTGGCTGAATGGATAAGAAAACAGAAACCCTCTATCTGTTGCCTACAAGAAACTCACCTTATGGATAAAAATAGACATAGACTAAAAGTAAAGGGCTGGAAAAAGATATTCCATGCAAATGGAAATCAAAAAAAGTCTGGAGTAGCGAAATTGATCTCAGACAAAATAGACTTCAAGACAAAGACTGTAAGAAGAGACAAAGAAGGGCATGATATAATAGTAAATGGAGTAATCCAACAAGAAGCTATAAGGGTTCTTATAAATATCTATGCACCCAACTCAGGTGCACCTAAATATGTGAAGGAAAGACTGCTAGAGCTAAAAGGAGAGACAGGGAGAAATACTATAATTGTTGGAGATCTCAACACCCCATTATCTCCTTTAGACAGATCTTCTAAACAGAAAATAAATAGAGAGATACAGGACTTAAATGATACTATAAGTCTAATGGGCTTGACAGATATGTATAGAACTTTCCACCCTACATAAACAACATATACATTTTTCTCACCCCAGCATGGAACCTTTTCAAAGATTGATCATATGTTAGGACACAAATTAAGCCTTTACAGATTCAAAGGCATAGAAACTGTATCCAGCATCTTCTCTGACCATGATGGAATTAAAATTAAGATTAATTTCAAGAAACAACCCCGAAAACACACGAACACATGGAAACTGAACAACCTACTTCTGAATGACTTCTTCACTACTGAAGAAATTAAGGCTGAAATAAACCAATTTATGGAAACAAATGATAATGCGTACACAAGTGTCCAGAATCTATGGGATACAGCTAAAGCAGTCATAAGAGGGAAATTCATAGCAATTAGCGCACATAAGAAAAGGATGGAAAGATGGCAAATAGATAACTTATCATCATTCCTCAGAGAATTGGAAAAACAACAACAAACAAACCCCAAAAATGCCAGGCGAAAAGAAATAATAAAGGTTCGAGCAGAAATAAATGAAATAGAAAATAAACGAACCATACAGAAAATAAATGAAAGCAAAAGCTGGTTCTTTGAAAAGATTAGCAAGATCGACACACCATTGGTTAGACTGATCAAGAAGAACAAAGAAAGAAACCAGATTAATCAAATATGTGATGAAACATGCAATATTACTACAGACATAGCAGAAATACAGAATATCATTAGAGGATACTATGACCGACTATATGCCAACAAACAAGATAACTTGGAGAAGATGGACAAATTTCTGGATGCATATAATATACCAAGATTGGATCAGGAGGACATAGAGAACCTGATTAGACCCATAACAAGCCAGGAGATTGAATCAGTAATAAATAACCTCCCAAGAAAGAAAAGCCCATGTCCAGATGGCTTCACTTCTGAATTCTACAAAACTTTTAAGGAAGAGTTAACCCGTATCCTACTAAAATTATTTCTAAAGATTCAAAAGGAAGGAAACCTTCCAAATTTATTTTATGAAGCCTCCATCATCCTCATCCCCAAAACAGATAAGGACATGACAAAAAAGGAAAACTACAGACCAATATCATTGATGAATATAGATGCAAAAATTCTCAACAAGATACTCGCAAATCATATCCAACAACATATAACAAAGATTATTCATCACGACCAGGCAGGCTTTATACCAGGGATGCAAGGGTGGTTCAATATACGGAAGACCATAAATGTAATACACCACATTCACAGAAAGAAAGATAAAAACCATATGATCATCTCAATTGATGCGGAGAAAGCATTTGACAAAATACAACATCCTTTTATGATTAAGACTCTCAGTAAGATTGGTATAGAAGGGTCATTTCTGAACACATTAAAAACAATCTACGAAAAACCTACAGCTAATATTATACTGAATGGAGAAAAGCTGAAAGCTTTTCCTCTGAAAACAGGTACTAGGCAAGGCTGCCCACTTTCTCCACTGCTCTTTAATATAGTACTGGAAGTCTTAGCTATTGCAATCAGAGAAGAGAACAATATTAAAGGCATTCGAATAGGCAAAGAAGAGTTGAAAATATCTCTATTTGCAGATGACATGATCGTATACTTAGAAGACCCAAAGGTATCCATGAAAAAGCTTCTTGAAGTAATAAGTGAATACAGTAAGGTGGCAGGATACAAAATCAATATCCAAAAATCTATAGCATTTCTATTTATGAACAACAAGTTGAACGAAGCTGAGCTGAAGAAAGGAATCCCTTTCACCATAGCCACAAGATGTATAAGATACCTAGGGATAAACCTAACTAAGAAAGTTAAAGACCTTTATAAAGAAAACTATGAAAATCTTAAAAAAGATATTGAAAGTTACATTAAAAAGTGGAAGGACATCCCATGCTCTTGGATTGGAAGAATTAACATAATCAAAATGGCAATTCTACCCAAATTAATCTACACATTTAATGCAATTCCAATCAAAATACCAGAAAAATTCTTCACAGATCTAGAAGAGACAACCATAGAATTAGTCTGGAATCATAAAAGACCTCGTATTGCAAAAGCAATCCTGCGCAAGAAGAATGGAGTAGGAGGCATATCACTGCTTGATCCCAAGATATACTATAAAGCTGTGGTCATCAAAACAGCATGGTATTGGCATGTAGACCAATGGAATAGAATAGAGACCCCAGAAATAACCCCAAAAGCTTACAGTCAACTGATCTTTGACAAAAGATATCAGTCAATCCATTGGGAAAAGGAAAACCTCTTTAGTAAATGGTGCTGGAAAAACTGGCTATCCACCTGCAGAAAGATGAAACTGAATCCCCGTCTTTCACCATTAACAACAATCAACTCAAAATGGATCAAAGATCTTAACCTAATACCTCAAACAATAAAACTACTGGTGGAAAATGCTGGGGTAACTCTGGGAGACATTGGAGTAGGCAAAGATTTTTTAAATAAGACCCCCAAAGCACAGGCAATAATCCCTAAAATAGATAAGTGGGACTATATTAAACTAAGAAGTTTCTGCACAGCAAAGGACACAGTATCAAGTGTGAACTGACAACCCTCAGAATGGGAAAATATTTTTGTTAAATATGCCTCAGACAAGGGACTGATAATCAGAATACACAGGGAACTCAAGTGCCTTATGCGAAAAAAAAAAAAAGTGATTAACCCAATTAAAAGATGGGAAAATGAGCTGAACAAAAATCTCTCTAAGGAAGACATACGAACAGCCAAAAAGCATATGAGGAAATGCTCAACATCTCTTATCATAAGGGAGATTCAGATAAAAACCACAATGAGATACCACCTAACCCCTGTCAGAATGGCAAAGATGAAGAATATAAAAAGTGATAAGTGTTGGCGGGGATGTGGTGAAAAGGGAACCCTCCTACACTGTTGGTGGAAGTGTAAACTAGTTCAACCACTGTGGAGAACAATATGGAGGTTCCTTAAAGATCTACAAATAGAACTACCATTTGACCCAGCAATCCCGCTTCTGGGTATTTACCCAAAAGACAGGAGAACATTCAGTCAGAAAAGTGCTTGCACGTCAATGTTTATTGCAGCATTATTCACAATTGCCAAGACATGGAACCAACCTAAATGTCCACAAACTGATGAATGGATTGGATAAGTGTGGTATATATACTCTATGGAATATTACTCAGCCCTAAAAAATAACAAGACCCTGGAATTTGATAGAAAGTGGTCAGATACAGAAAATATATTCCTGAGTAAAGTAAGCCAGGCTATGAAAGAAAGATATTGTATGTATCCACTCAATATATGCTGACTATCTGCACTCTATTGTAGAGAGCAAAAAATTGGAGGTCATAAAAGCAGTGAAAGTACTTAACGAGAATAGGACAGTGTGGAATGGGGGGGTGAGGAGAAGAGGATAGAGAAAGATAGCAAGAGAACAATACAGGGGCAAGACGTTATTGAGAAACAGATATGGCTTATTACCTCTTGATGATGACATGTATAGTATTCTCAACTGGATAGGTCTGAGAAATATTTCATGATAGGTAAAGTCTTTTTACAAGCAAAATGAGAAATAGTGATTGACTGTTTAAAATAATAATTAGAATAAAATTAATAATGATTGGGAAAAACATAGAAAAGATATTGAATGATGAAGTGGAGAGATTAATGTCTCTGTATTGACTGACAGGCATGGCATTCCCTTTTGAAAAAGCAATGTAATACACTCTAAAATTATATCTAATCCAATATAATATAAAGAAGATTATGATGATAATAAAAATAAAAATTAAAAGAAAATAAATCTTCTAAATTCTGGGAACCAGCAGTTAGCGTAATGGCTATGTCACTAGACTTCCATGTAGTCGACCGCGGTTGCATCCCGGGCCCCGTGGCTTAAAACTCACGCTGGGCACGTGTGTGTGCGTGCCCAAGATCCTGAGAGGAGAATGGAGGAGAAGGGATAGCGGCGTGACCATCCCCCCTGGGGGGTGATTTCTCGCTTTCTGTCTCTCTGTCTCTCTCTGTCTGTCTGGCGAGTGCATGCACCCTATAGCGAAAACCTCTCAAAAAGAAAAAAAAAAAACTTCTAAATTCTAACAGGTATTTTTGTTTTGTTTGTTTGTTTTTCCTAGTGGGAATGTGTTCTTACAGAAAGAGACAGAGAAATAGCAAGAAAAAAAGAGAAAAAAGCATTTCCCATAGGAAGTGGTCAGGCTGAAATCCCTTCTGCATTTCTTCCTCCCTTTTAGGTTTTGGGCCTGTAAGCATACACACATGCCTGGAATGTTTCTTAAGCTTCCAGGTCTGGGACTTGATCCATGTGTAATCTGGCTGCCTTAATCACCAGGCCATGAGTTCAACCCACAAAGTATTATTTTTTAAGAGAATTATTTATTTACTCTTATCTATTATTATTCTTTTAAATTTGCTAAAGGGCATATGTGCTCATGAAATAGAGAGAGAGAGTGAGAGTAAAAAACCAAACTGCCAGGTCTGGGACTGGAACCATAATCAAGAATCCAGTGACTTAACCACTACATAATTTTCTGGCCTCATTAAAAAGATTTTTAATAAACCATGTTATCCTCTTAACTTTTGAATTTGCTTTTTGAAGGGTCAAAGTCAAACTTGTTCAAAGTGCAAATTGAATGTTGTTCTTGTTAATACAAGTGGAAATAAGATACAAAATAAACTTTCTGATGTTTATTTATTTTACTTATTTACTTTTTGGGGGAGAGGCTTTTTGCTATAGGGCACATGCGCTCGCTGGATAGACAGAGAGAGTCAGAGACAGAAAGCGAGAAATCACCCCCCGGGGGGATGGCCACGCCACAATCCCTTCTACTCCATTCTCCTCTCAGTATCTTGGGCACGCACGCACATGCACCCCGGTGTGAATTTTAAGCCAATGGGTCCAGGACACGAACGTGGGAGTCCAGCAACATAGCCATTACGCTAACTGCTGGTCCCCTGATGTTTATTTTTACGTATGTATATTGTATTATCTTGTTTTGTTTAACAAATTTTTCTAATGTATTTGTCCCTTTTTGATTTTTTTTATAAAATTTATAAACTTAGTGTTAATTTTTAAAATTATTCATTTTATTTTATTAAGAGTTAGTATTATTTTTAAGTTTGCTTTCGGACACATGTAATCACCAAAGAGAGACACAGAGCAAGAGAGAAGGAAAGTAAGAAAGCAAACCACCAGTCCAGGACTTGAACCACAGTTGACCATATGGGAGTCCAGAACTTTAATCATGATAGTAGCTGCTGGCTCCATGATTTAGTGTTTTTTTAAAATATAAACTTATTAATAAACCAACTAGAAAACCCTGAGACTATAGGTTTCAAAAGTGGTTTCATATTTTAAAATTTGATTACTGTTTCTTCCTCCAGGATTTTTGCAAGCAGGATAAGTACAGTGAATTCTAAAAGAAAGTTCTTTCCATGAGTCATGTTAAGATAGTATGTAGAAATAATTTTTGTCCTCACCATGAGTATTGCATAAAGGGATTAGGCCACAGCATCTATATCACTAGAGATGAAATGGATATGGTTATTATGTTAATATTCTCTGATGTAGGATACATTCCTATAAAACATACACAGATTTGACCAGTTTTGATCTATGTTATGTCAAGTATCTGTTCTTGATCTTTTTTAGTATTTCATTGTACATTATTCTGACAAATTTAATTAATTTTTAAAAATTTACCCAAGGGTACATCTCATAGAAACAGAGAAAGAAAGCAACTTTCATGGAGAATGGTCATACTGCAATTCCTTGTCCTTCACTCACAGTATTTGTTCAGGGACACACACATCTCTAGTGGTTTCCCAATCTCTAGTCCAGGATTTGAGCTACAAAATTGGCTATTTGGGATCTGACTACATCAATGACCAGGCCATGGAGCCAGGCCAAATACTTTAAAATCTAAGTCTCTAGTGGCAGAACTCTGTAAGTAGAAATAACAATTACCCACATACCTTGGGTGAAAAAAACTTAAAAAAAATTTTGCCTAATCTTGTTATTTTGAGAAGAAAACATAGGTTGTGTGTTTTGTTTTTAAGAGAGGTTTTTGTTATAGGGCATGGTGTTTGCCAGAAAAACAGAGAGAGACAGAGAGACAGAAAGCAATAAATAACCACTCCTGGCTGAGATGGGAATCTCTTCTCCTCCATTCTCCTCTTGGAATCTTGGCACACACTCACACTTGCACAGCCTCAGCCAGGTCAAATATTTTAAAATTTAAGGCTCTAGTGGCAGAACTATTTAAGAAGAAATAAAAATTACCCATATACCTTGGGTGAAAATTAAGAAACTAAAAACTTTTAAAAAATTGCCTGATCTAGGGACCAGCAGTCAGCATAATGGCTATGTCGCTGGACTCCCACGTGGTCGACCGCGGTTCGTGTCCTGGACCCGGTGGCTTAAACTCACGCTGGGTGTGTGTGCGTGCATGCCCAAGATCCCAAGAGGAGAATGGAGTAGAAGGGATTGCAGTGTGGCCATCTCCCCTGGGGGGTGGTTTCTCACTTTCTGTCTCTCTGTCTCTCTCTGTCTTTCTGGCGAGCACACGTGCCCTATAGTGAAAACCTCTTGGAAAAACAAAATGGCCTGATCTTGTTATTTTAAAAAGAAAACATAGGTTGTACGTTTTGTTTTTAAGAGAGTTTTTTTTTTTAATATGGCATGTGTGTTCACCAGAAAGAAAGAGAGACAGAGAGACAGAAAGCAAGAAATAATCACTGCAGGGAGGATGGCCACAGCGCAATCCCTTCCCCATTCTCCTCTTGGAATTTTGCGCACACACGCACACTTACCCAGCATCCGTTCCAGTTACTAGGTCGGGGACTCAAACCATGGTTGACTATGTGGGAGTCCAGCAACATAACCATTACACCATCTGATGGTTCTCAAATTGCGTTGTTTTTTTTTTTAATACCTCACCAGGGGCCAGCAGATGGTGTAATGGTTACACTGCTGGATTTCCACGTGATGGATAACAGTTTTAGTTCTGGACCCAGGTGTTTAAACCTCATGATGGGCATGTGTGTGTGCATGCTGAAAATGCCAAGAGGAGAATAGAAAAGAAGGTATTCTGGTGTGGCCATAATCTCTCAGTGGTGATTTCTCACTTTCTGTCTCTCCATCTCTCTCTGTCTCACTGGTGAGGGTACATACTCAAGAGTAAAACTCCCTGCTCAACTGGATTGGTCTGAGTGGTATTTCATGATAGGTAAAGTCTTTTTACAAGCAAAATGAAAAATAGTGATTGACTGTTTAAAATAATAATTATAATAATAATAATGATTGGGAAAAACATTGAAAAGATGTTGAATGATGAAGTGGGGAGATTAATGTCTCTGTATTGACTGACATGCATAGCATTTCCTTTTGAAAAAGCAATGTAATACACTGTAAAGTTACATGTAATCCAATGTAATATAAAGAAAATTATGATTATAATAAAAATGAATAAATAAACAAATTTTTAAAAAAAGAGTAAAACTCTCTGTAAAAATAAAATAAATAAATAACTCAACAGGTGTTATGGTAATTAGGGTGGCTAGATTTCCTCATGACTTACTGTAATTTAAGTTCTGGAACCAGTGGCTTGAAAATCATGCTGGGCACATGTGTATGTATGTCCAAAATCCCATAAAAGAATGGAGAAAAAGGGATTGCAGCACCACTCCAGGGGTGATCTATCACATTTTCTCTCTCTCTGGTGAGTGAACACACACTGTGACAAAAGGTAAAACAAAACAAAACAAAACAAACAAACAAACAAAAAGAAACAAAAAATCTTCAGGAGTCAGCAGGTGGTGTTGTGGTTTATGTGGACTCCCACATGACTGACCATGGTGTAAGTCCCAGAACTGGAAGCTTGAAAATTATGCCAGTCATTTGTTCATGTTTGCCAAAACTCACAGGAGGAGAATGGAGTAGAAAAAATTGTGGTGTGGCCATTACCCTCTGGGGGATCATATCTCACTTTCCCTCTCAGTGTCTCACTCTGATGAATGTATGTGTCCTATGGAAAAAAAAAACTTAAAAATAAAAAAAAACTCTGAAAGTTATCAGGTGCTTGTGAAGGGTGTTTACCTGCCAAGGGAGAATATGCTGGTCTGCATCTGCTGGAGATCCCATTTCTATTTTATACAAAAGCATCTTATAAAGAACTTGGGCCACCACATGCACAGCATGATAGATAAAATAGCTGGGGTCAGATATGATCATCATGCGCAAGTCAGATGGTAGAAATTCTAGGGAAGAATTTGGTGAGCAGTCTCCAAGTTTGCCACATAGTGATCCAGAAAGTGAGCATCCAAAAAAGTGAAGCCAGAGTTTACTGAAGTAAAAATCCTCTGGGTATTGGGACGGGTTCACGGTCTTGAGAAATTGTTTAAAGCCAGAAATTTTCCTTTCCTGGTTTGAAAATAAGAGGCTTCCATGGAAAAAGTATGGTATTCGCTCTATATAAGTCAAAATACCTTCCCACTCTGAGGAGTGAAGATTTTTCATGATCCATACCTTTCCTGAAATTAAATAGAGTTCTTTTTCTGTTTCTACAGTGCAGACACTCCCTACATCACCATGTATTATATACACATTTGCAGATGAAACTCTGATCCTCTGCACAAAATTATAGTCACATTCTAAAAAGATACCTTTTGTGGCAGGGAGCTTTTTTATAAAGGCCACACAGATATTCTTTTCTGTCATCTTTGCCTTTATATCCTGAAGAAATTGCTCCCCTTGCATATCATCAGATACATAGAGTGCCACCCATGTCCAGTCAAAATGCAGCAACAACCAGATGATCCCATGAGTCAGAGAGCTGTCCTTGGTGGCCATCTGATAAGCTGATGGAAATTGTTTTTTATCACTTAGGATGGGGTCAAAAGGACCATATGTGACCTGAATAAAAAAGAAATAATCTGATTCTAAACTTATTTGGATTTTGGATTGTCAGACTAAAACAGGTAGAAGATAAATCTTTAGCTGATAAGATCATAGAATGGAATATTGAGTGAAGAAAATGCATGTTGTAATTAAGAGCAGTAGAAGACTGTTTTTCAGACCCATTTCTTTCAATAAAGAACATGTGACTAGTCCAAATAATATCACTTCCAGACCAAAGCATAAAAGACAAAGTATACGGTTTAATAATTGTTTTATTGTGTACTGTAGAAACTGAGGGATGCATAAATTTATAAAAATGATGCAACAAAATGGTGATTCTTCTATCTTAAGTTCATGTGACATAAGGATCAGTGGCTTCCTTTCCTAGCAGCCAAGGTTAAAAGTGTCAACTCTGAGAAAAAATATTGTGTTGATGTTATGATACTGTGTTTTATCACAATAGAATAACCTATATCATCTTAAAACATAACTTAGCCTCTCTGACATTTTTAAAATGTAACTTTTCAAGAGCATGATTCTCCTTAAGCTAATATGTTTGCCAGTAATGTGTCCTGAAACTTTAATTAGACAGTTTCCCTGGAAGAATCTCTGAGGTGGAGAGCTGTTATGTGGAGAATAACTGGAAGTGCTTTCAAGAGATCCATCTGGGGAACCAGCAGTTAGCGTAATGGCTATGTCGCTGGACTCCCACGTAGTCGACCGCGGTTTGCATCCCGGACCCGGTGGCTTAAAACTCACACCGGGCACGTGTGCGTGCGTGCCCAAGATCCCGAGAGGAGAATGGAGGAGAACGGATTGCGGTGTGACCATCCCCCCGGGGGGTGATTTCTCGCTTTCTGTCTCTATGTCTCTCTCTGTCTGGCTGGCGAGCACACGCGCCCTATAGCGAAAATCTCTCAAGAAAAAAAAAAAAAGAGATCCATCTTCATGGGTGTGAGGAAGGCCAGAGGGAGCTGGTAAACCTCAGCTACTGTAATTGAGCCATAGCCAACTTGGAGGATCTCCAGTGCTGGAATGTCCTTTCTTTGTTCAATGTTGTAATGAATGCAAAAGTTTTTATATATTCGTATCAAAATGTCCAATAAATGTCCCCTGATAT
Source organism: Tupaia tana (assembly GCA_026018925.1). Classification (NCBI taxonomy): domain Eukaryota; kingdom Metazoa; phylum Chordata; class Mammalia; order Scandentia; family Tupaiidae; genus Tupaia; species Tupaia tana. Next base: position 6,434,548 of record JAKSZU010000025.1, on the reverse strand, counting down.
TTTCCTCTCTCAAGGTAAGGTAAATGTCTACTCAGTTCGTACTTTTTAGGAGACATCTTAAAATTGGCCATCAGTGTTCTCATTAGTGGTAATGGAATGTAATGGATATGGACAGGTGTTTGTATGAAACTTAACAGATTCCACTTCTGATTTTTAATTTGTTAGAGGGCAAATTGCATCATGTGTGCCTGCCACAGAGAGACAGAGGAATATGAGAAATAACTCCTCATAGGGGATGGGCATATTAATATATCTTCTCCTCAATTTCCCATTGGTAGGATTTTGGACATGCAAGCACACAAGCCCAGTGTGTTTTTTAAGACACCAGGACCAACATTTGAACCATGCAGTCAGCCATGTGGGATTCAGCCACATGGCTGAATCTGGCCCACCTCTGCTCTTTTTCTTTCTCTTTCATCTTTGTACTGTTAATAATCCCATGACTCAGGAAATTACCTGTGTTTTTGCTCTGTGTTTTAGAACATGTGCACAAACAACCCAGAGAAGTTTTGAGGGTTGTAAAGGATATGTATACTGAGCTTTCACTTTTTCTTTGCTCATATGTTAGAAGACAGCATTAAAAGCTATCAAACTCTCATTCCCTATCCTGGCAACCCACTTACCTGTGGGATTTTAGAGAGTTCGAAAAGGGTTCCAACTTGGGCTGAAAATGTGGGCATGTTTCCTGCAATGATAGCAACAGCTTGTTTCTGTGTCTGGCAGTTGTAGTTTGGCAGGGTCTCATTGCCTCCAGAGAGCAAAATCAGAGCATTTTCTAAAGTTCTTTTGTCACTAGGAAATGCATTGTAGAGATCATAACCCAGGGAAAGGTTAAGGAGCAAATGGGGGCTCTTATTAATCTCCTCAATGGCAAAGAGAAAGGCCAGTACATATTGGTAGTTCTTCCATTGGTACCTAAACAGAGGGGACAGTGTTAGGAAATACATAAATTCATGTAATTCAGGGTAAATTCTTCAGCCAAGCCACAGATATAAAGGTTTAGGTCTAGGCATCCATTCAGAGATTCTCCTGCACGGGTACATGGAGCTGGTGTGAGTAATATTCACAGGGCTCTAGAAAACCTTGGACTGTTTTTCTCTCTGCTTAAGCACATTGTGTCCAAACAATGAAGAGAGGTTTCCAGGGCCTTGTGAGGGAGATGAGGTTTTGTTTCACTGGATGATGACTCTACTACCTGAAGAGAGGTGATTTAAAAGGAGGATCATTAATGTATAGAGAACACAACATTTTTTTTTTTTTTTTTTTTTGGAGAGGTTTTCGCTATAGGGCGCGTGCGCTCGCCAGACAGACAGAGAGAGACAGAGAGATAGAAAGCGAGAAATCACCCCCCAGGGGGGATGGTCACGCCGCAATCCCTTCTCCTCCATTCTCCTCTCGGGATCTGGGGCACGCACGCACACGCGCCCGGCGTGAGTTGTAAGCCACCGGGTCCGAGACGCGAACCGCGGTCGACTACGTGGGAGTCCAGCGACATAGCCATTACGCTAACTGCTGGTTCCCGAGAACACAACATTTTTACAGGCTGTGAATAAGCAGTGCACACATTCACCCATTTTTGTATGTTTTAAAAATGTATGCTTAGGGGGACCAGCAGTTAGCGTAATGGCTATGTCGCTGGACTCCCACGTAGTCGACTGCGGTTTGAGTCCTGGACCCGGCGGCTTAAACTCACGCCGGGCGCGTGTGCGTGCGTGCCCAAGATCCCGAGAGGAGAATGGAGGAGAAGGGATTGCGGCGTGGCCATCCCCCCTGGGGGGTGATTTCTCGCTTTCTATCTCTCTGTCTCTCTCTGTCTGGCGAGCGCACGCGCCCTATAGCAAAAACCTCTCCAAAAAAAGAAAAAAATATATGCTTAGGCAAGATTCTATACATATATATATATGTATAGAATACTTTTTATTCTATACATATATATAGAATACTTTGTATTATATATATATATTATATATATATAATATATATATATTATATATATATATTATATATATATATATGCACTTTGTATTATATATATATTTATAATACAAATATATATATAATACAAAGTAGTTTTAGGATTTTTAACTATAACGTGGAACAACTGGATTATGGTAGTTAATATGTATATCACCTAAAATATTTCAGATTTTCTGTGCGGTTAACATTACTACCATGCTCCCTTGACAATATTAGAAAGATTACTACTCAATTATGAGTTACATTTCTCATGATTACACTCATTTTTATAACCCTTTTCAAATGTATCCCACATGTCATCTTGTTTTTATGTAGGTCCAGAAAAAACAATTGAAGCATTTTTTATTTTCCCTATGTTCTGGAAATTTTATATAGCATCTGGGGGGTAGCAATTGGTATGGTGGTTAAGTCGCTAGACTTATAAGCTGACCACAGTTCAAGTCCCAGCCCAGGCAACTTGATTTCTCTGTCTCTCTCTCTCTCTCTCTCTCTCTCTCTCTCTCTCTCTCTCTCTCTCAGACACACACACACACACACACACACACACACACACACACCCTATAGCAAATTCAAAAGAAAATAATAGCAAATAAAATTAAATAAATAAATAATGTAAAAAGAAGCATCTGGGTTGCCAGTTTTTCAACCATTTGGCACATTTCTGGTACTTTTTGATTTCTTTACTGTAGTTTTATACACTTCTACATCAACTCTTTCAAAAAAGTGTTAAGTATGTTTTTGTTGAAAATTATATATTTAATTCAAATCTGTTCTCTTATTGACTAAATCAAATATTTCTACCAATTTGTAAAAACATTACTCTCTGCAGTTATTGGTCTTTTAATTGTTCATTTTCTACTTGGAAGTTCTTAATTTTTAAATTAATATTCGCTAAAACTATTTTTTGAGATTTTAAAAATTGCTCAATTTTTTTCTTATTTATTGTTATGTAATATCAATTCTGTCTCCATTCTCTGGAATTATTCTGGTCTTAACCTCTTAAATTTTGACTTTAGTATTAACATTATGAAATGTCATTTTTTTCTTAGAGGTTTTGCCTTAGTGTGCATCAGATTGCTGAAGAAAAAGATTCACATAGTGAGCGGGAAAGTAATAAATTATTCCCCAAAGGCATAGCCATCTGCAAGTCCCTTATCCTCTGTTCTCTTCCTGGGACCCTGGTCATGTATGCACACATGTCCAGGTGTGATTTTCAAGCCATCAGGTCCAGGACTCAAAGAGCTGTTGGTTATGTGGGAGACCAGTGACATGAGGGCTAAGCCATCTGCTCATCACCTGATTTGTTAAAAAATCATGTGAGACTAGAGATTTTAATGCAATCAGAACTTTACTTTTCCAGCATTGGTTCTTCTGTCATTTGTTTGCTTTTTCTTGTTATACAGTATGTGCACTCACCAGAGAGAGAGACAGGAGAGAAAAAGAAAGCGAGAAATAACCCCCTGGAAAATTGTCGTGCCACAGATCTTTTTCTTTTATTTTGTATTTGGGATGATGAATAGGCAGGCACACATCTGCGTGGCATGTATTTCAGGCCACTTTATTCAGTTCTCAAACCACATAGTCATATGAGAAACAATAGACTTTGATTTAAACATTTGAAAGTTTCCTTTCTTTCTTTTGTTTTGTTTTTGTAGAGGCTTTTGCCTAAATGCACATGCATTTGACAAAAAAAAAAGGGATTGACATAAAGTGAGAGGGAAATTGAGAAATCACCCCCTGCGGGGGAGGGCCACACCAAAGTCAGTCATGTGAGAGTCCAGGTACATAACTGCTGTGCCATTTGCTGGTCCCCTGATATGTTAATAAAGGATGGTACACTGAATATTTTCATGCAAAAAAACCTCTACTTTTTCTGAGTTGTTGTTATATTTTACTGTTACTTTTTTGTTGTTTTTATAGGATGTGGGCACTCACCATAGAGAAACACAGAGAGAAAGGGAGGTAGTGAAAAAAAAAAGTGAGAAATCACCCTCTGGAAGATGATCATTTCACAATCCTTTTTTTTTTTTAAATTTTGTACTTGGTATGATTGGATAGGCAGGCAAACTTTCACCTGGCATGTTTCTCAGGCATCTTTATTCAGTATTCAAACCATGTAGTCAGCCATTTAGAATCTAGCTGCCTTAACCTCCATGGTGAGTAAGGAGTTTGACTCCACTCTAGGTAGATAGAGGATGGGCTCTGCATAGTTGAGTTACTGTGGTTTTGATTTCTGTGTCTGATAAATGTTCACTGTGCTCCTATTACAAGTCTCAGAGGAATTTATGACTCCTGTTGCTGGGCAAAAATCAGACTGAAACCTGTCACTGTGTGTAGCACAAAGTAAGTTTCAAGCTGCTGGGTCTGCAACTCAAATCTTGACCATGTGGGAGTAGAGCTCCTTAACTGCTGGGTCACCTGCTTGCCCCTTGATAAAATTTTAATCAGACTTCAAAGAGTTTGTCTAGTCCTATCTGCACACTTGCATAAAACTCACGCAAGTGAATTTGGCCAGAATTTCCATTACCTGTAATGTTACCACTTAGTAAGTTTCTATTTTATTACTCCCAACTTGTTCTTACTTGTCCTCACTATATTCAGAGTTGAAGCTAATACTCCTGAACTACTGCAAAATCTCATAGTTAAACCTCCCATATATTTTTGAGGACTTAAAGGAAGCATTCTTTACTCTGCTTTAACACATGAGAAGGGACAAACAGGTGGCATGGTGTTTAAGGCTCTTGATTTCCACATGGCTGACCATAGTATTAGTTTGAGGCCTGGCAGCATGAAATTGATGCAGAGTATACGTGCAAGCCTGAGAGGAGAATGGAGATTAGATTGAAGAATGGCCATCCTTCCTGGTTAATATATTATGGTGACCTTTACATACCCATGACTTTTTTTTTAATTAATTTTTCTTTTTTTAACATTAATACATTATACATCATTACAGTATACAAAATGAATTTTCCATCCAAAATACACTGTCTGTTGGCTCAATCAAGCACATCAACATACATGTTATCAACAAACAATTTTCTATTTCTTATGCCTTGTATATTTTGCTTTTTTTTTTTTTTTTTTTTTTTTTTTTTGCCATCCTTGATTCCCTATCCCTAACCCTCTGCCCTGTCCAACCCTCCTCCCATTGTCTCTGGTATCCATGGTTGCTTTCTATGCCTTTCCCCCCCATTTAATTGATTTGCTAATGAACTTAATTTGTCTAAATATTTGCAATAGCAAGCACAGCTGATATATACATACACAAGAACCCATGTCTGACTTTAGGCATAAACCTCAGTGAGTAGAATGAACATACTATAAAATAGTACCTAGCTGGGGCTATATAGCTTACTGTGGTCATCAAATACACAGTTTTTTCTTTAAATTTTGGTAACAGTTTTAGTATTTTTTTATTTAAATTTATTTGTTTACGTTCATTCACTGTACATCATTACAGCATACAAAATGAGATTTTCCATCCAGAGTACACTGTATATTGTCTCAATCAAGCACATCAACATACATGTTATTGTCAACAAATAATTTTCCATTTCTTGTTTCCAGTATGTTTTGCTCCCCCCCTAACTTTGGTTCCCTATCTCTTACCCTCAGCCATCTCCCACTCTCTTCTCACACTGTCTCTGGTATCTATGTTTACTTTCTATACTGTTTTCCCCCCATTTTTTGTTGAATTACTAAAGATCTTAATTAATCTAAATATTTTCATAGCAAACACATATGATATATACATTTCCATGAACACAAGTCTAACTTTAGGCATCCTATAAAGTAGCACCTAGCTGGGGCTATATATCTTAACTGCGGTCATCGAATGGATTTTTTTTCCTGAAACTTTTCTCTTTTTTTTGTAACTTAATTTACATTCCTTCCCTAAGCATCATCACAGCACACAAAATGTGATCTCCCATCCAGTACACACTGCATAGTGACTCATACCCATGACTTCTATAGAAAGCACATTTCTACAATCCTTTAGTCAGTGGTGAATGCTCAAAGTGAGCATTTTGATGCTAAAATTAACTTTATGTCAGGAAGTCAGTGTCTCAATATGCATGTGAGCCTCACTATACAGGTCTTGGTTACAAAAGGGATAAGGTAAAAATAACTTTACTCATTCTGAGCCTCCCAAAGACTGAATATGGAGATAGTGCTAACAAAGTGGACAACGAACTATTAATTTCTCTCTTCTGTCTTGAAAGAAATGGAGAAACATTGAAAATAAGAAAAAGAAAGAGAATAACAAGGCAGAACATCCTGAGTTCACAATTCTGCACTTCTCTCATTTCTGTGCACATGTGATCATTCTCAAGTGAGATTAATCACACACCAAATATATATACAAACAACATTATTACACAGTTATAATCACATTTTCAGATTCATATAACCAACAACTTACCAATCATCTGTCACTTCTTGAGTTGGCCTTATCAGATAATTTTGTGCAAGTATAGTTTGTTCCTCCATGCCATAAATTGGGAAAAACCCAGCTAGTACCAGATCCCCATCCTTGTAGACACTTGGCTTCAGGTACATACGACAACTAATATGTGTCATCTCACATGCCGTTTGTAAAGGCTGCAGAAGTAGCAAGACACTAATCAAAGGTAATGACATGTCTGAGCTGGCCCAACAGATAAAAAAGTCCTATGTGTGTGAGCTGAGGATTTGGAACTGGATTGTGTCTATAGGCTCAGTTCTCTGTTGGGACAGTCAACTCTGTGGAGGGCACAGGGGATTCTTACTTACATGTGCTGCCTTCAACCTATCCAAAGCATGTGCCAGACTGGCATGACAGGTAAGCCATATATAGAAGCATTAAAAAAGGCATTTCTACAGGAGCCATGGTGCTGAGACTCACGCCTAATCTGAGCAGCTCTGACTTTCCTGACATTTTACTGTTTCACTTAAGTCCCATCCAGGAGCTCTGGGGACCTCTCTGCCCTGGGGCTCTGCACATGTCACCCTCCATTTTCGTGAAAAACAATTTGGGAAAAATATATTTTGCCAGTTTTTTACCCCCAGCCATTATGATTTCATAATGGCCAAGTATAGCTTTGGGGACCTGCCTATCCTGAGAAAACAAGCTTTACAATTTTGTGACCAAGAGAGGTCCAAAGTCTTTGTATCACAAAACTGATATTAATATTTGTATTTTTGATGCTGTTAATATCCACAAAATTGGACCAATGAGTACCATTGTGGTTAAGTTTCTAGACTCACACATTGCTAACCATGGTTCACATCCCTGGCCCAGCAGCTTTGAACTGCTTCCTCATGAGTGTACATTTGTGCCCCAAATCCTAGAAAAACTAAGGAGAAGGGATTGTGGGATGTGGTTTCTTCCTGTGTGTTTCTGTCTTTCCAGTGAGCACACACATGCTATAGCACAAATCACTCTCTAAAAAAAGCACTTAGTGGCCAAATTGGATGAAGCCATAGATAAGTTTTTGTTTCTTTGTTTTTAGAAAGAGAATTTTGCTATAGGTTGAATGTGCTCACCCAGGACACAAAAAGACAGAGATAGCGAGACAGAAAATAAGAAATGACCCCCCCCCCCGAGGGGGGATGGTCATATTACAATCCCTTCTACCCCATTGTCCTTTCCGGATTTTTGAACACACACACACACACACACACACACACACACACACACACACACACACCAGTGCTCAGCATGAGTTTTAACCCAATGGGTCTGGGGTTCAACCACAGTTCACTATGTGAGAGTCCAGTGAAGTAAACTTTGTGCCATCTGCAGTTGCTGCCATAGAATAATTTCCAACACAGAGTCCTAAAGAAAATTTTCTCATTATTTTAAAAATTTATTATTATTATTTATACATTCAATTATTATACATCATTTAGTTTGTAAAGAGATTTTACCAAACATGATATACGCCACAGAGCAGGTGAGTTCAGAATACTACACATGACATCAATAACAGATAACAAATCACATCTGTGTCCCACATATGTCTTCCAAATTTTTTCCCAAATTTTCCTTCCTGCACTCTTCCTATCTCCCACTCTCCTTCCACTTTGTCCCCAGTGTCCATAACAGTTTTCAATGATTTTATGGCTTCCAGTTTTTCAGTCTCTACCATAGAGTGTAGACAGTCAGTATATGTTAAGTGATACATACATGTCACTGTTTCATAGCCTGACTTGTTTCACTCAGCAATAAATTTTCCATGTTCATTCACTTTCTATCAAATGCCAGAGTCTTGTTTTCTTATGGCTGAATAGTATTCCACGAAGTATATATGCCACACTTTTTCAATCCATTCATCTGTTTGTTGACATGTGATTTGGTTCCATGGCTTATCAATCATGAGTAATGCTGCCATAAATATAGTTGTGCAAGCTCTTTTCTGTCAGAGCACTCTCCTGTCCTTTGGGTAGATACCCAGGAGTGGAATTGCTGGATCATATGGTAGTTCTATTTGAAGGCCTTTGATGAATCTCCATATTGTTCTCCAAAGTGGCTGGACCAACTTACATTTCCACCAACAATGTAGGAGAGTTCCCCTTTCACCACATCCCCTCCAACACTTATCATTTTTTGTTGTTTTAGCATGTTCCATTGTGACTGGGATTAGGTGGTATCTCATTGTGGTTTTGACCTGCATCCCCCTTATGATGAGGGATGTTGAGCATTTTTTATATGCTTTTTGTCTATTCATATGTCTTCCTTAGAGAGTTGTTTATTCAGCTCATTTTCTCATCTTTTAATTGGGCTAACCATTTTCTTCCAGGTTAGTTGCTTGAGTTCCCTGTGCATTCTGGTTATCAGTCCCTTATCTGAGACATAGTTAACAAAAATCATCTCCCATTCCAAGGATGGTTGATTCACGCTAACTACTGTGTCATTTGTTGTGCTGAAAATTTTAATCTGATGTAATCCCACCTGTCTATTTTGGAGATTATTGCCTGTGGTTTGAGGGTCTTGATTAAGAAGTCTTTACCTACCCCACTATCTCCCAGTTTTCCCAGTGTTTTCCAGCAGTAGTTTTATAGTTTGTAGTCAGGTTTAGATATTTGATCCACTTTGAGTTGATTTTTAATGGTGAGAGATAGGGGTTCATATTAGTGTTTGTGCAGGTGGATTCCCAATTTTACCAGCACCATTTGCTAAAGAGGTTTTCCTTTTCCCACTGGATTGATTGGTACCCTTTGTCAAAGATGAGTTGGCTGTATATTTTGGTGTTTATTTCTGGGGTCTATACTCTGTCCCATTGGACTTCATGTTTGTTTTTGTGCCAATACCACACTGTTTTGATTATCACAACTTTGTAATATATTTTGGAGTCAGGAAGAGAGATGCCACCCACTCCACTCTTCTTATGCAGGATGGCTTTTGCAATACGTGGTCTTTTATAATTTCAGACAAATTCTATCATTGTCTTTTCTAGATCTGTGAAGACTGTCTCTTGTAATTTTACAGGGATTGCATTAAATATGTAGATTAATTTTGGTAGGATTGCCATGTTGATTATATTAATTCTCCCAATCCAGGGACTTGGGATAGTCTTCTTTTTTTTGGCTTTTTCAATTTCCTTTAAAATATTTTTATAGTTTTCCTTATAGAGGTCCTTAACTCCCTTGGTCAGTTTTATTCCTAGTATCTTATGCTTTTTTTTTTTTTTTTACTATGGTAAATGGGATTATTTTTTTCAGTCTGTCTGTCAGCTTGTTGTTTGTATATAAAAATGCTATATATTTTTGTAATTTAATTTTGTATCCTGCCACTTTACTGTATGCATTTTTTTGAGAGGTTTTTGCTATAGGGCACATGCACTCACCAGAGAGACAGAGAGAGAGAGACATAGAGACAGAAAGCAAGAAATCACCCCCCAGGGGGGATGGTCACGCCGCAATCCCTTCTCCTCCATTCTCCTCTTGGGATCTTGGGCACACACGCATACGCGCCCGGTGTGTGTTTTAAGCCACCGGGTCCAGGACGCGAACTGCGGTCGACTACGTGGGAGCCCAGCGACATAGCCATTACACTAACTGCTGGTTCCCTACTGTATGTATTTATTACTTTGAGAAGTTTCTTTATGGACAGTATTGAGTCTTCCATGTATACAATCATGTCATCTGCCAACAGAGGTAACTTTAGCTTTTCCTATTTCATTCTCTTGTCTGATTGCATTGGCTAGGATTTCTAGTACTATATTGAGTAGGAGTGGAGAGAGTTAACAGCCTCTCGTCAAGATCCTGTAGCAGAGCTAGAAGCTGAACTCATTGCCGTCGGACCCCTTAGCTCTTCAACCTGAAACATGAGAACCTCCATTTGAACTGTCTATATTGGAAACTTGCTTCCTCCTTTTTGCCTAAACAGAACTATTAATATTTCTACTGTCTTTGCTAAATAACTGGAAACTCCCTACCTTAAGAGGGTCCTTAGCAATAACCCCTTGCCTTGAGCCATGAAGACCATTCAGATTCTATTGTGTTTAGGCAAGGAACAGGAAAGTGCCCTTAGAAATTATTAACCTGCTTGATCTGGCTTCTGTAACTGCTTTTGCATAGGAATTCCTTCTCCCTTTCTTCTCCAGCCACTCCTCAACAGTTACTGCTCCTGCCTAGTCAACCCAAATGTGGTTTTTGCCTTTACAAGCACCACTCTCCTTATCCGCAGGGCTGCAGGGTCTTTGAGAGACATGAGTATTCCTGCAGTAGCTGGTAATAAAGACTCCTATAATTTTGATATGATTGGATGTCCTCTTCTTTCTTGCTAATAAGAATATAACAAATCTACCCCGTGCCCATCTTGGACTGTATCACTCCAAATTCAGAGTTTCTGGAAGGAATCACATTTGTACACCAGAATGCAAAAACCCAGCTTCTGACAAAGCAATTGATGGAAGCAAAGCCCAGGTCATCTCTTTCCTCACCCTGGACCTGCACATCCTAATGCTCCTGTTGCTCTCCCTAGCCCAGACCAGGGGCTCCACCTTCCTGCATGTGACCCTTCTCCTCTGCCTGATATCCACCCATGTTTCTGCTCCCACCAAGAGAAGCACCATTCCACAACTATGGTTCTCAAAAACCCCAAGCATCCTTCTTCACATTCAGACTCACCTTTATGGAAACCTTGCAGTAAATCTTCCATATTCTTCCACTTTCTGTCAAAAGCCAGGGTTTTGTTTTGTTTTGTTTTGTTAATGGCTGAATAGTATTCCATAGAGTATTTGTGTCACAGTATTTCTATTGTTTCATCTGTTCATGGGCATTTGGGTTGGTTCCATGTCTTAGCAAATGTGAATAGTGCCACAATAAACATCGATGTGCAAGCACTTTTCTGATTAAGTATTCTTCTGTCCTTTGGGTAGATATCAAGGGGTGGGATTGCTGGATCATATGGTAGTTCTATTTGTAGACTTTGGAGGAATCTTCAAATTGTTCTCCACAGTGGCTGGACCAATTTACGTTCCCACCAGCAGTGTAAGAGAGTTCCCCTTTCACCACACCTCTGCAAGCAATTATCATCTTTTTTTTTTTTTTTTTTAATCTTAGTCATTCTGACTGGGGTTAGGTGGTATCTCATTGTTGTTTTGATCTGCATTTCCCTTACAATGAGGGATGTTGAGCATTTTTTATATGTGTTTTAGCTCTTCATAAGTCATCTTTAGAGAGTTTTTTTCAACTCATTCTCCCATCTTTTAATAGGATTGATCATCTTTTTCTTGGAACAACTGCTTGAGTTCACTTTGTATTCTGGTTATCAGTCCCTTATCTGACACATAGTTTACAAAAATATTTTCCCATTCTGAGGGCTAATTATTGTGTCTATTGCCATGCAGAAACTTATTACTCTGAAATAATCTCACTTGTCTATTTTGAGAATTATTGACTGTTATTTTGGGGTCTTATTTAAGAAGTCTTCCCCTACTCCAATATCTTCCAGAGTTTTCACAGTGTTTTCCAGGAGCAGTTTTATAGTTTGAGGTCTTAAATTTATATCCTTGATTCACTTTGACTTGATTTTTGTGAAAGGTGAGAGATAGGGGTTCAGATTCATTCTTCTGCAAGTGGAAATCCAGTTTCTCCAGCACCATTTGCTGAAGAAGCTTCCCTTTTTCCACTGGATTGACTGGTACCCCTTGTCAAAAATCAGTTGACTGCATGTTTGGGAATTTATTTCTGGGAACTCTATTCTGTTCCATTGGTCCACATGTCTGTTTCTGTGCCAGTACCATGCTGTCTTGATTAATACAGATTTGTAGTATATTTTTGGATCAGGGGGTTTGATGCCATCCACTCCACTCTTCTTGTGCAGAATTGCTTTGGCAATATGGGCTCTTTTATGATTCCAGACAAACTTTATGATTGTCTTTTCTAGATCTGTGAAGAATGTGTCAGGTACTTTGATAAGCATTGCATTAAATATGTAGATTAATTTGGGTAGAATTGCCTTATTATATTAATTTTTTCAATCCAGAGAGACATGGGATATCCTTCCACATTTTTGTGTCATTTTCTATTTCTTTTTTTAGCTTGTTATAGTTTTCCTTGTGGAGATTTTTAACTTCTTTGGTTAGACTTATTCCTAAGTATCATACTTTTTGTGGCTATGGTAAATGAAATACCTTTTTTTCAGTTTTAACTCAGTCTGCCTGTTGTTCATATATAGAAATGCTATAGATTTCTGTATATTGATTTTGTATCCAACTTTACTGTATTCATGTATTACTTCCAGGAATTTTTTTCATGGAAACCACTGGGTCTTCTATGTATACAACATGTCATCTGTGAATAGAAAGAGTTTCACCTCTTTTTTTCCTATTTGAATGCTTTTTTTCCCCCTCTTTTCTAATTGTAATGGCCAGGACTTCCAATACTACACTGAAAAGGAGTGGAGAAAGTGGGCATCCTTGTCTTGTACCCAGTCGTAGTAGAAAGTTTTCAGCTTTTCTTTATTGAGGATAATATTCACTATGTGTTTTTTTCATAGATAGCTTTTATTGTGTTGAGAAATGACACTTTTATACCGATTTTTCTGAGAGTCCTGATCACGAAGGGATGTTGTATCTTATCAAATGCTTTTCTGCATCAGTTGATACAACCATATGATTTTTGTCTTTCTTTCTGTTAATATGGTGTGTTACATTTATGGTTTTGCATATATTAAACCAACCTTGCATTATTGGATTAAAGCCTTTCTGATCATGATGTATAATCTTTTTTATACGTTGTTAAATATGATTTGCTAGTATCTTGTTGAGAATCTTTGTGTCTATATTCATCAGAGATATTGGTGTATAGTTTTCCTTATTTGTCTTGTCCTTATCTGTTTTATGGATAAGGGTCATAGAGGCTTCATAGAATGAATTAGGGAGAGATTCATTCTTTTGGATCTTTAGAAATAACTTGAGCATAATAGGGGTTAACTCTTTTTGAAAGTTTTGTAGAATTCACAGGTGAATCCATCAGGGCCAGGGCTTTTCTTTGTTGGGAGGTTATTTATAACCAATTTGATCTCCTGGTTTGTTATGGACCTATTAAGACTTTCTATATCCTCCTGGCTCAATCTAGGTAGATTATACATGTCCAGGAATTTGTCCATCTCATCCAAATTATCTTGTTTCTTGGCATACAGATGTTCATAGTATCCTCTAATAATGTTTTTTTATTTCTACTAAGTCTGTTGTTATTTTGCCTGGTTCATTGCAGATCTGATTCACCTGGCTCTTTTCTCCCTTCTTCTTAATAAGTCTCGCTAGTGGTGTATCAATTTTGTTTATCTTTTCAAAGAACCAGCTTTTACTTTCATTTATTTTCTGTATAGTTCGTTTATTTTCTATTTCATTAATTTCTGCTCGTATCTTTATTATTTCCTTTCTCCTGGAATTTTTTGGATCTTTTTGCTGTTGCTTTTCCAATTCTGTGAGGCATGATGTTAGGTGATCCATTTGCCTTCTTTCCATGCTCCTCTTATGTGCACTAATTGCTATGAACTTCCCTCTTATGACTGCTTTAGCAGTGTCCCAAAGATTATGGAAACTCGTGTCCTCATTGTCATTGGCTTCCATGAACCTTTTGATTTCAGTCTTTATTTCTTCAGTAGTTGTGGAGTCATTCAGGAGTAGGTTATTAAGTTTCCATGTATTTGAGTATTTTTGAGGATTTCTCTTGAAATTAAACTCAAGTTTAATTCCATCATGGTCGGTGAAGATGCTGGGTATAGTTTCTATGCTTTTGAATCTGTAGAGGCTTGCTTTGTGCCCAATAATGTGGTCAATCTTCGAGAATGTTCCATGTGTCAGCGAGAAAAAAGTGTATCTCGAGGTTTTGGGATGGAAAGTTAAATAGATGTCTGTTAAGTCCATTTGATTTATAATATCGTTTAGATCTTTTATCTTGTTACCTATTTTTTGTCTAGATGATCTATCCAGGGGGGATAGTGCAGTGTTGAGGTCTCCAACAATTAGTGTGTTGCAGTCTATCTCCCTTTTTAGATCTAGCAGTCTTTCCTTCACATATTTGGGTGCTCCTGTGTTAGGCGCATAGATATTAATAAGTGTTATATCTTCTTGATCGATTGATCCTTTTACTACAATATAGTGCCCTTCTTTGTCTCTTTGAACAGTTTTTGTTTTAAAGCCTATTTTGTCAGAGATTAGTATTGTGACTCCAGCTCTTTTTTGGTTCCCATTTGCATGGAAAATCTTTTTCCAACCCTTCACTTTCAGTCTATGTATATCTTTATCCATGAAGTGGGTTTCCTGTAGGCAACAGATAGAGGGTTTTTGTTTTTTTAACCCATTCAGCCAGTCTGTGTCTCTTGATTGGAGAGTTTAATCCATTAACATTCAATGTTATTATCAATGTTAATGGATATGTCCCAACATTTAAGTTGACCCTTGTCTTAGTTGCCTTTTACTCTTTTGTTTCTGCATGTTACTTGTTTAATTTTCCTGGAACAGTACTTTCTTCAGGGTTTCATGGAGAGCTGGCCTGGTGCTGGCAAATTCTTTCAGGTTTTGTTTGTCTGAGAAGATTTTAATCTTTTTTTTTTCCCATATGAAGGATAATCTTGCAGGATACAATAATCTTGGTTGAAATTGTTTCTCTCTTAACACTTTCAGTACATCTTCCCATTCTTTCCTTGCTTGCATTGTTTCCGTTGAGAAGTCTGGTGTTAGCCTGATGGGGTGACCTTTGTAAGTCACTTGTCGTTTCTCGCTAGTTTTAGTATCTTATGTTTATATGTGGTCTTAGCCAGTCTGGCTATGATATGCCTTGGGGAAGATCTTCTTGGGTTGATTCTATTTGGTGTCCTTTGTATTTCTTGGGTCTAGATGTTTGAGTGCCTCTCTATGCTTGGGAAATTTTCTTCCAAAATTTTATGGAATAGGTTTTCCATGCTCTTATTAGTTTCTTCACCTTCTGGGATACCAATTATTTGGATGTTAGGACGTCGAATGGAATCTAGTAATTCTCGTATATTATCTTCATTTTTTTTTTTATTTTCTCTATCTTTTTGGTGGTTTTCTCCAGGTCAGAAGTTTTATCTTCTACATCAGAGATTCGACCTTCAGCATGGTCTAATCAGCTTTTAATACTTTTGAGAGATTTTTTGATTTCTTCTATTACAGCCTTCACCTCTAATAGTTCCGTCTTATTCTTCCTCAACATTTCTTCCTTCATATCGTTGAAGGACTTTCTCATCTCCTGTGGTTCATTGTCTCTTTTCTGTTCCAGCTCATAGTACTTGTTCCACATGAATGTTCTAAACTCTATCTCGGGCATTTTGGTAACGTCCTCTATTTTTTCAAGAAAAGGAAGGGAGTTACTGTGTTCCTTTGATGGAGACATATTTCCTGCTTTATTTAGGCCTGAGGTTCTTCTACTTCTAACCATTGGGAGATGTGTTCCCTTTGAAAAACCTTTTACGAGAACGTTTCTTTGAATAGGAGCAAGTGTGTTTCCTTTCTGATGTGGAATGGAGAGAGCCAAAGTCTCTCTTAAATTGTGTTTAATAATGTAATCCAAGAAAAAGTATTCTCTTCAGGAATCCAAAGAAATGTATCTCCTTCTTCGCAGGTGGTTCAGTGAAATGGAGGAATCTAGAGAGTCTGGCTGAAAGAGGGGTGTCTGGCTTGGAGTTCCTGGGGCTGAAGCTACTGGGGGCAGTCCTCCCTCGAAGATCCTGGCTCAGGGGTTGAAAGATTGGAGTGTGGTGTGGTAGACCTGAGGGTGTTCCTGGCTGAAAGAGGGGTGTCTGGCTTGGGGGTCCCGGGGCTGAAGCTACTGAGGGCAGTCCTCCCTCGAAGATCCTGGCCCGCGGGTTTCTTTATTTTTAATCCATTCATCCAGTCTGTGTCTCTTGATTGGAGAATTTAATCCATTAACATTCAATGTTGTCAATGTTACTAGACTGTCCCAACGTTTAAGTTGGCCACTGTCTTAATTGCCTTTTATTCCTTTGTTTCTGGATGTTACTTCTTCAGTTTTCCTGGAACAGTACTTTTTCAGGGTTTGTGGAAGAGCTGGTCTGGTCTTTGCAAATTCTTTCAGGTCTTGTTTTTCTGAGAATATTTTCATCTTTTTTTCCCATACGAAGGATAATCTTGCAGGATATAATAGTCTTGGTTGAAATTGTTTCTCTTTTAACACTTTCAACACGTCTTCCCATTCTTTCCTTGCTTATATTGTTTCTTCCATTGAGAAGTCCAGTGTTAGCCTGATGGGGTGACCTTTGTAAATCACTTGTAGTTTCTCTCCTGTCAGTTTTAATATCTGTCTTTATCTGTGGTCTTTGTTAGTCTGGGTAAGACGTGCCTTGGGAAAGATCTTCTTGGGTTGATTTTCTTTGGGGTTTTTTGTATTTCTTGGGTCTGGATGTTTGAGTGCCTCTTTAGACTTGCAAAATTTTCTTCCAGGATTTCATGAAATAGATTTTCCATGCCCTTATTAGTTTCTTCAGCTTCTGGGATACCAATTATTTGGATGTTAGGGCATCTATGGAATCTAGTATTTCTCGTATGTTATCCTCATGTTATTTTGTTATTTTCTCTATCTTTTAGGTGGTTATCTCTAGGTCAGAAGTTTTATCTTCTACATCAGAGTTTTAATCTTCAGCATGGTCTAATTGATTTTTAATACTTTTGAGAGAGTTTTTGATTTCTTGTATTACAGACTTTATCTCTAATGGTTCCATCTGATTCTTTCTTAACATGTCCATTTCTTCTTTCATATCATGGAAGGACTTCCAATATCCTGTAGTTCATTGTCTCTTTTCTATTCCAACTCATACAATTTGGTCACAATGAATGTTCTAAATTCTTCTCAGACATTTTGGTAACATCCTCTGTTTTTTCAAGAAATGGAAGGGAGTCACTGTGTTCTTTTGATAAAGACATATTTCCTGGTTTATTCAGACCTGAGGCTCTTCTCTAGTTCTACCCATTGGGAGATGTATTCAATTTGGAATACCTTTTACAAGAATGTTTCTTAGACTAGGAGCAAATGTGTTTCTCTTTTGCTGTGGACCAAAGACTGCCAAAGTCCCTCTTTTGTTGTGTTTAGCAATGTGGTCCAAGGAAGAGTATTCTATTTCGCTATCTAAAGAAAAGTATATTCTTTTTTTGCAGGTGGTTTAGTAAAAGGGAGGATCCCAGAGATTCTTACAATACTAGAATATTTCAGAACTGTGATTCTAGACCTATCTAGACTGTCTTGGAGGTTGGAGATAGAGGAAGAGAAGGCCAAATAAGTGGGAAGAAAGTAAGAAGGAGAATAAAGAAAAAGTCATGCAATGCGTGCTAGTGCAGCTTGCGATTTCGCAAGGGTTCTGAAGATGGAAGTGTGGTTGCTGTAGATTTGAGGGTGATCCTTTGTGGTAAGAAGAAGTGAGAAATGTACAAGTGAAAGGAGAAAACAAGGGAAAAAATCCCTACCTGGCTGACAGATAAAGGAGTCTATGCTCTTGGGGGTGCCGGAGATGGAGCTGGGGTTGGGATCTTGTCTGAGTGTTCCTTAAGCCCGTGTTCTGAAGATGGATGTGGGGTTGCTGTAGAGCTGAGGGTGGTCCTGGCTGAGTGAGATAGGGGTCTCTGGGCTTGGAGGTTCTGGTGCTGGAGCTGGAGCTGGGACCGTGCCTAAGTGTTCTTTAGGCCGGGGTTCTATATAAGTCTCAATATTTTATCTAACAAATTTGTAATTAATTGGGATGTGTCTGTGTGTGGGAGATATACCTGACTCTCTTTGATTTTGTTTGCAAACCAGACTTGGAGGGATTTCATGTATATTTTGCTATCACTGAGTTTCTTTTTGAACAGAGAACTGCCTATCTTTTTTTAATTATTTTTTTAACTTTATTATTATTATTCTTATTATTAATTTGACCAGAGAGAGAAAGAGAGAGAGGGGAAGTGAGAAAGCAGGCTACCAGGCCCATGACTTGAACCACACTCAGCCATGTCAGAACCCAGTGTGTTTAACCATCAGGCCACCTGCTGGCCTCAAAATGCTCATCGTGATTAATAAGGGTTAATGTTATATTGTAGTGGTTAAATGAGAGGAGCATGTGAAAAATGGGTAAAGATTGGGATTGGTGACTATGGGGTGTAAGAGACGTGATCTTGTTTAAGACCTATTTATGTTGTTTTGTTTTGTTTTGTTTTGTTTTGTTTTCTGTTATATGCCCTGCCATGTTTGAATTCCTGTATCTTTTCTGATGCTGTGTCTTTCAATGTCTTTGTTCTATAGACACAAAGAACTTAGTCCTAATCCCCACAATGCACTCTCATCTTCTAGTTTTAAATCCCTGGCCTCCCTTCTTCACACCTTTGTATACCAGGTCTCTCTTAAACACATATTGGTATTATTTGGGGGACATTTAAGTACATGATGTGTAGCAGGGGGTGAGTGGGGGAATCAATCCCTGACATTACCACCTCTAAGATATAGTGTTGTTTCCTCTCTTTGTAGGCTTCAGTTTTATGTGTTTTAAAATAGAGACAATAGGGGTTGTCAGGTGGTGTTGTGGTTAAGGCAATGGACTCCCACATGGCCAAACATGGTTTGAGTCACGGAACTGGAAACTTGCCTTTTCACTTTCCCTTTCTCTCTGCTCAAATTTAAAAATAATAACAGACAAAATAAGGTAAATAATGCCTATATAAAAAAAAAGAAAATGGAGAGCATAATACACATTTGGATGTGTAGACCTCACCTTAGGCTCACCTCTAGTAATAGACCAAGAAACAATTTCTATCCTGCTCCTAGGATGATACATTTTCCAGAAATATGGAAAAGAGGCTCTGAGTTGTAAGTTATTTCCAACATTACTCGTGTATTCTGGTTTTCAGTGTTCAAGTTTATTCTTATTTTGTTAAAATTATCCCTAAGAGAATAATTGCTCTTAGGGGCCAACTTTATGGAGTTAAGGCAGCCAGATTCTACATGGAAGACTGTATGGTTCAAGACCTGGATCTGGCTTGAGAAACATGTAGGGTGTGTATGAAGTCGTAGCCAAAATCTCAAAAGGAGGTAGAAATCCCTTGTCCTCTGAGAAGGGATTGCAGCATGACTCTGGCCCATTTGGGTTGTTTTCCCACTTTCCCTTTTCTTTTTCTCCTCAGTGAATTAGCAAGTCTTTTGGCAAAGTGAAAAGGAAAAGAGATATAACTTATTTTAGTATATTCATCTTATATCCTGTTACTTTCCTGAACTTTGTAACTTGTTTATTTATTTATTTATTTATTTTGACAGTTTTTTCTTTTTTTTTTTTTTTTTTTTTTGCTATAGGGTGCGTGCGCTCACCAGACAGACAGAGAGAGACAGAAAGACAGAAAGCAAGAAATCACCCCCCAGGGGGGATGGCCACGCCACAATCCCTTCTCCTCCATTCTCCTCTTGGGATCTTGGGCATGCATGCACATGCTCCCGGTGTGAGTTTTAAGCCACCGGGTCCGGGACACAAACCACGGTCGATTACATGGGAGTCCAGCGACATAGCCACTATGCTAACTGCTGGTTCTGGTAACTTGTTTATTAGTACTAATAGTTTGTAATCAATTCCTTATGACTTCCTAAAAACTTACTCTTGTCATTTGCAAGTAAAGGTAACTAGATGTATTTGTTTTCAATATAAATGCCTTTTATCTATTTCTGTAGTAACTCCTCACAATAGTCAGCCTTTGAAGTGCCTACTGAGCACACACTTGTTTTAGAGCCCCTACAAGGAAATTGTGCCCTTCTGTGGTGGCAGGGGCCAGAGGCATCTTCTCACACTCCCTACTGTGTGCACACATGTCCCAACCATACCACTTAGTCTAACTGGGTGTATGTGCTCCAGTCACTGTGTCCATGTCCTGG
The DNA here is from genome assembly GCA_026018925.1 of Tupaia tana. NCBI lineage: Eukaryota > Metazoa > Chordata > Mammalia > Scandentia > Tupaiidae > Tupaia > Tupaia tana. Next base: position 6,414,211 of record JAKSZU010000025.1, on the reverse strand, counting down.
GTTGCTCATAGTATCTCAGAGATGCACAGATACAAGCAATCTTGGGCACCAGGGTAGTCTATTTGTAAGTGGATCTACTTTCAGTGTGGCACCATTCTGCATCTGACTGTGGCCCAGATGGTGTAGTGACCCTGTGCATGTTCCTTCTTTGGAGTAGTGCAGTTTTGTGGGCCTCAGAAATAGCCTACATTGCAATGATTTGGAACAGCAGGGCTCTCCTGCAGCTACGATTGTGGTCCCTGGTGGTAATGTGGAACACTGGGAACCTCTCACTTACTCTGCTCCAGCACTGGAGTAGGTCTAGCTTCTTAAGCTAGGCCTAAGTGCAGACACTAGAACAGATATCAGCTTTCCAATGTACAAACATGAGAACACTAACAAGTATGAAGAATAATCATGAGAATGTGATGGTATCAATGTACAAAATGAAGTGCAGAGACTTACACTAAAGGGAAGATTCAGGATCTGTTTGACAGAGATTTCACAGTCATGGTTTTAAGGAAGCACAACACACTTAAAAGAAAGTACACAGAAACATTTCAACACACTTTGATGCACATGTGTCAAGGTTCTAGAAGACCTTTGAGGGTGGGAAATATTATTGTTGGTGTCTTTGGAATATACAGTCATCTGAGGTGGCTGTTTTTGTTTTTACTTTTTGAGTTTTACTTGCAGTCATAGTATCATTTAGTCATTTGTTCAATAAGTATTTGTTCAATGACTCACTGCCTAAGGAATAGTTTCAGTACCTGAATACCTATTGGTGAATACAGTAATTTAGACATGGCTGTAGTCCAATAAAGGGGAGAGAACTATCTTAAGTGTGCAGAATACACATAAACTCTAACTATGTTAAAGTCTATAAGGAAAACTGTAGCTTTTTATGAAAGAGAGTAACAATTGTTCACAACAGCAACCACACACTGTGGAATCTGAAAAATTTACACAGCAAGAGGGACGGTTAACCAGGTTATGAGGGAGGAACAGTGTTTGAGGAAGATGGAAAAGCTTATGAAAAGACCACAGTTGCAAAATTATGGTGCGAATATAAAATGGAAGTAACACCCATCTACAAGAAGTATGGTAGAGAACAGGGAGAAGAATGTAAGACATGGTTGAAAAGATAGACAGGATCTATTGACTATCTCGGATTTTACCCCAGAGAAGTGAGGAAGATTTGAAATGCTTTTAGTAGAAGAAAAATATGATCTATTTCACTTTTCAGAAAAATTAGTCTAACTGCTGGGAGGACAACAAATGGAGATGGGCAAAAGTAGGATTTGGAAAACCAGGATGGAGACTGTTGGAGATGTTCAGGAAATAAAACGTGATGACTTGGACTATGGAGATAGGTGAAATTAAAATGAATTGAGAATGGATTGGATGTGGGGGGTGACACTCTGGAATGACCCATTCAGAGATGACTCCAATATAATTCTACAACTTCTGGATTGAGCAACTGGGTGTGGTTATTCCATTTTGGTTACAATATGGGGTACACACACAAAGAGATGCTAATTTTGTGTCATGTCTTAAAAGGTCTTTAATGCTGTCCTTGGAGGGAAGACATAAATGTCCTTTGGAAATCAGCAGGGACCCCCATTAATGGCTTGGAAGTAAGTGTACTCAGATGAGAGTCAAAGCAGAAGGTGAGAGGAGACAATGGCCAGGGAAATAGATGACTGGAGTCAGGGAAGAAATTTTGTAATAGGACACCCATTTCAGGATCCTAGGTCTGGAAAGTCCAAATGGATGTGACAAGATTATGCTCATTGAGTCAGTGGGAGTTGAGGGCAGGACACTATCAAAGGCAGCAGGGGAGAAGAGCTTAGTAGAACTAAGTAATATAAAAATGTTAAGTCTGATTACATTATGTTCCACTTCAGGAAGATCAAGGGAAGAGGACAGAAAGAATGCAAGACAGGTTACAACAGCCCTTTCTGACAAGATAGTCATATGCCTCTCTCCTGCTATAGTACATTAGTTATTAAATTCTTCTGGAAACTTCCCAAACTAAAGTCAATGACAACCTTTTTTCTTTATTATTCTTTGGCATTTGATAGGTAACCTGTTTTATCTATGTGATTACTGTGAGAAAGTAAGATCCCCTTTAGTCTGCATACTGACCATAGTATATCTGAGAATGGATTATTATTTTTTTAATTTATTTAGCACTCACTGGACATTTTAAAGTGGAAAGAAAATATACACCTAGCTCTAGTTTGGAAAATTGTCCCTCATTTCTTTCCACATTTATAGTTTCTTTAATTCACTCTCTTTGCTTTTGGAATGTTTAGTGATTGTGACCACTTGTTCTGTCCCCAAGACTTGGTATAGCATTCAAAATTGTAAATCACATCTGGAGTCACTCTAGTTGTGATTTCCTCATTTCAAGGTCCAAGGTGTTACTTTTTTTTTTTCTTTTTGGAGAGGTTTTTGCTATAGGTCACTCATGCTCACCAGAAAGACAGAGAGAGACAGAGACAGAAAGCGAGAAATCACCCCCCAGGGGGGATGACCACGTCGCAATTTCTTCTCTTTGATTCTCCTCTGGGGATCTTGGTCAGGTACGCACATGCGCCTGGCATGAGTTTAAGCCACTGACTCAAACTGTGGTTGGCTACATGGGAGTCCAGTGGCATAGCCATTACGCTAACTGCTGGTCCCTAAAGGTGTTACTTCTAAAACTAGATGCATTGCTCTGCATTTCTCCCCAGCCCCATGTTGATGTCAGAAACTCTGACTTCTCATCTACACTTATCTATATTCTTGTAAATTAGGCTATATAATCTAGAAGCCAGCTATTAGATTTCTTCTTGGAAAACTGAGACATCCAGAGTTTCAGACACCAAATGAGGAAATGAGAAGTGAAAAATTCAGTAAATATAGGGCTTTCTCAAATTCGTCCTGAATTGTGTAAAAATCTATTCTTCTTAAAAGATTAGTGGAAAAGTACCAGATATTCCTGACCCCCAACATTTTTTTAAATTTATTTTATTTATTTTTTAATTAATTTATTTTTTACATTAATTCACTATACATTATTACAACATACAAATGAATTTTCCATCCAAAATACACTGTGTATTGGCTCAATCAAGCACATCAACATACATGTTTTCAGCAAATAATTTTCCAATTCTTGTGTCTTGTATACTTTGTTTTTTGTTCTGGCATCCTTGATTCCTTATCCCTCACCCTCTGCCATGTCCCACCCTCCTCCCACATTGTCTCTGCTATCCATGGTTGCTTTCTATGCCTCCCCCCCCCATTTAATTGATTTGCTAATGAACTTAATTAGTCTAAATATATCCAGTAGCTAGCACAGCTGATATATACCTATACATGAACCCAAGTCTGACTTTAGGCATAAACCCCAGGGAGTAGAATGAACACATTATAAAGTAGTACCCAGCTGGGGATATATAGCTTACTGCAGTCATCAAATATGCATTTTTTTTAAAAAATTGACACAAACAGTTTTACCGTTTTTTTTTCTCCTGCAACTTTTTTTTTTAATTACTTAACATTCATTCCCTGAGCATCATCACAACATACTAAATGTGGTTTCCCATCTAGAATAAACTGCATAGTGGCTTAATCAAGCATGTTATCATCAATAATATTCCATTTCTACTTTCATACAAATGTATACGTATATATATGTTTTTTACCCCATGTTTGACCCTCTGCCCTTTCCACTCTCTTATTACACTATCTCTGCTATATACAGTTGTCTTCCATTCCTTTTCCCCAACATTTTGTTGACCACACAATATCATAAGTAATCTAACTACTTTCAGCAGTAATTTCAAGAAGAGTAGTTTTGAACTGGTAATGATAATTCCTTGAAACTTAAAGCCTAGAAACAGGTTAGTATTCTGTTCAAATAGTAGGTACATGCACCTATCAACAGCTCAAGATAGGACAAACATCCTTTAAAACCAGAAAACAAAACGTAGGAGAAAAGCAGCAATAATTTAGTCAAGTCACAGAATGTTGTTTCATCGGTTCATTCTCATGTACTTAATCTTTCTTCTGTTAAGGTTCGATCTTCCAGATTGAATTCTGGGATATAATATTCATCTCCAAACATTGTCCCTACAATTAAGTTGCCCATTTTCTTAGTTTTTGAACTCTTATTTCTGTGTATCTGCATTTAATTTTACTGACATAGCACTACCTTAAGAACTTCTTGGAGATCTGGTCTGGTGCTGGTAAATTCTTTCAGGTTTTGTTTATCTGGGAAAGTTTGTGTCTTTTCTCCCAAATGAACGATAACCTTGCTGGGTACAGAATTCTTGGTTATAATTGCTTTTCCCTTAACATTTTGAATATATTTTCCCATTCTCTCCTTGCTCGCATTGTTTCCGATGAGAGGTCTGCCATTAGTCTGATGGGATACCCTTTGTAGATAACTTGCCTTTTTTCTCTTGCCAGTCTTAGTATCTTGTCTTTGTCTGTGGTTTTGGTCAATCTGGCTATAATGTGTCTTGGAGAAGATCTTCTTGGGTTGATTCTATTTGGGGTCCTCTGTATTTCTTGGGACTGAATCTTTGAGTGCCTCTCCAGGTTTGGAAAGTTTTCTTGCAGGATTCCATGGAATAGATTATCAATGCCCTTATGAGTCTCTTCACCCTCTGGGATGCCTATTATCTGGATATTTGGACGTTTAATTGTATCTAGTACTTCTCGCATATTATTCTCAAATTTTGGGGCCATTTTCTCAGTCTTCATGGTGGATTTTTCTAGGCCAGCCATTTTCTCTTCTACATTAGAGATTCTATTTTCTGTATGATCTAGTCTGCTTTTAATACTTTCAAGGGAGATTTTGACTTCTTGTATTATAGCCTTCAACTCTAACAGTTCCATCTGATTCTTTTGTAAAGTATGAAATTCCTCTTTTAGATCTTGCATAAATTTCCTCACCTCCTGGAATTCTTCAACTCCTTTCTCCTTCCTCTTCAGCAGTTCCTTGTCTCTCTTCTCTTCCATCTCTGTTAGCTTTGCCATTATGAATGTTCTGAAATCTTTATCAGACATTTCCATGATTTTCATTGAACTGTGTGTGGATGAAGAGGAGGTATCCATTTCCCTTGGAGGAGAGGAATTTTCCTGCTTCTCCATATTTTTTGTGGTCCTGCAGCGATTTCTAGTCATCTGGTGGATGGTCGGTTTCTTCCCAAACTTGGAAGTTCAATCTGAGGGTCGGGGAGTGTGCAGAAAAGGAAGCAGAGAGAGGGAAACAATACCAACAACAGCAAAAAAAAAAAAAAAAAAAAAAAAAAAAAAAAAAAAAAAAAAAAAAAAAACAGATAAGAAACAGAGAAAAAGAAGAGAAAAACTTCTGAATAAATCTAAAAAAGAAAAATTGATATTCAAAAAATTTAAATAAAAACTCAAAAATCAGAAAAGTGCGCGGTGCGCTTGCACGCCACGTGAAATGGCTAGATCGCAGGAGCCATGAAGCAGACTTTCTCTTGAAGAAGGGCTGTTCTGGGAGGAGAGGGGATTATTAACAAAATAAAGGCCTAGGAGGGAGGGGCCAAAGGGCCTGTAAAACGCCTCACCTTAAAAAAATTCTAAAAAGCAAAAATTTAAAAAAAGACAGAGAGAGAGAGAGAGAGAGAGAGAGAGAGAGAGAGGGAGGACAGAGACAGAGGTAGAGAGAGACAAAGATTGATTCAGAGACAGGAGACTTGAAAGGGGTTTTCCTACCACGTGGGTTTTTGTACGCTGGAGGCCCAGTTAGCAGTGGGGCATCTTCCTTTCTCCCAAAATGGCTAGATCGCAGGAGCCATGGAGCAGACTGTCTCACCCCCAACATTTTTTGAAAGCCCTTTCTCCCACATTAGTTCTCTTGATCCTCATAATCTCCAGCAAAATTGTCAATTCCCAGTAACAATATCTCTGATCTCTCAAATACCTCAATGTCTCTGTCTGCTACATGTTTTAAGGCAAGCTATAGCTGCCCATAGCAAGCAGTTTTTTGAAAGTCACTCATTACTGGAAGGGATCTGCCAACTAGGGAAAACCCTAGCTTTTCCTAGGGTTGCTGTAAGGAAGTACCAACAGTTTAATGAATATAAAATCAGAAATCTATTATTCCACAGTACTGGAGAATGTCAATCAAAGTACTAGACACATTCTTCACAGATCTAGGAAAGACAACCATAAAGTTTGTCTGGAATCATAATAGACCCTATATTGTCAAAGCAATTCTACACAAGAAGAGTGGAGTGGGTGGCATCAAATTCCCTGACCCAAAAACATACTACAAAGCTGTGGAAATCAAAACAGAATGGTACTGGCACAGGAACAGACTGGTGGACCAATGGAACAGAATAGAGACCCCAGAAATAAATGCTAAAACATACAGCCAACTGGGACCAGCAGTTAGCGTAATGGCTATGTCACTGGACTCCCATGTAGTCGACCGCAGTTCACGTCCCAGACCCAGTGGCTTAAACTCACGCTGGGCGTGTGTGCATGTGTGCCGAATATCCCAAGAGGAGAATGGAGGAGAAGGGATCGCGGGGTGGCCATCTCCCCTGGAGGGTGATTTCTCTCTTTCTGTCTCTCTGTCTCTCTCTGTCTGTCTGGTGAGCACACGCGCCCTATAGCAAAAACCTCTCAAAAAAATAAAAAAGAAAATATACAGCCAACTGATTTTTTGACAAGGGGTATGTGTCAATCCAGTGGGAAAATGAAAACCTCTTCAGCCAATGGTGCTAGCAAAACTGGATCTCCACTTGCAGAAAGATGAATCTGAACCCTTACCTCTCACCTCTGGCAAAAATAAAGTCAAGATGGATCAAAGATCTAAATCTAAGACCCCAAACTGTAAAACTGCTCCTGGAAAACACTGGGGAAACTCTGGGATACATTGGGGTAGGGAAAGACTTCTTAAATGGGACCGCAATGCACAGTCGATAATCCCCAAAATAAACAAGTGAGATTACATCAGACTAAGAAGTTCCTGCATGGCAAAATACACAGTAATTAATGTAAATAGACAGCTCACAGAATAGGAAAATATTTTTGTAAATTATGCGTCAGATAAGGGACTGATAACCAGAATACACAAGGAACTCAAGCAGCTGTTCCAAAAAAAGATGATCAATCCTATTAAAAGATGGGAGAATGAGTTGTAAAAATGACTCTCTAAAGATGACATATGAATAGCTAAAAGGCATATGGAAAAATGCTCATCATCCCTCATTGTAAGGGAAATGCAGATCAAAATATCAATGAGATACCACCTAACCCCAGTCAGAATGACTAAGATTAAAAAAAAAAAAAATGATAAGTGCTGGCGGGAGTGTGGTGAAAAGGGAACTCTCTTACACTGCTGGTGGGAATGTAAATTGGTCCAGCCACTGTGGAGAACAATGTGAAGATTCCTCCAAAATCTACAAATAGAACTACCATCTGATCCAGCAATCCCACTCCTTGGTATCTACCCAAAGGACAGAAGAATATTTAATCAGAAAAGTGCTTGCACATCAATGTTTATTGCGGCCCTATTCACAATTGCTAAGTCATGGAAACAGCCCAAATGCCCACGAACAGATGAATGGATAGAAAAACTGGCAAATATAATCAGTAGAATACTATTCAGCTCTAAGAAAAACAACAAAACCCTGACTTTTGACAGGAAGTGGATGAATATGGAAGACTTACTGCTGAGTGAAGCAAACTAGGCTATGAAGGAGAGGCATTGCATGTCCCCACTTAATATATACCAAGTGTCCACACTCTGTGAGTGAAACTAATTCACTAAAGTATATAGAAATGCAGTATATAGATGTAAATACCAGATATAGTATGTGTGCAAGAGGAGGGTCTGATGAAGGACATTTAGAAGAAAAATAGGGAGGCAAAGTATTAATGTCACAAAGAAATGATATTTTGTAGTTTTATCAACTGTATTAGAGAGAAATGTTCACCTGCTGAAATATCCATTTTGTAAGACAAATAATAATGTGATTGAATGTATAAAAGAAAATAAAATGAAAAAATAATAAATTAATTAAAAATTATAAAAAAGAAATTTGTTAAAAAAATTAAAATAAAATAAAAAAAGAAAGATGAAGTCAAGGCTTCAGCAGGGCCTGGCATCTTCTAAGACTGCATAGACTCTGTCCTTGTCTCTTGTCAGCTTCTGGTTTTGGTATTGGCTTCTTAGCAGTTTTTGGTTTGCAGCTACCTCATTCTAATTTCTGGTTGGTCACAAAAACATTTTTCCATTTTTATAAGGACACAGATAATATTGGGTTCCATACCACCTCAGTGACTTAATGTTAGTTAAATTACATCTGGAAAGACCCTATTTCTACATTTCGAGTTACCAGAATTAGGTCTTCAAAATATCTTGAGAGGACAGGGAAGGACATGATTCAACCCATAACTGTAGCCTCACCTTACGTCAGAAGCAGCAGAGGAGTGGGGGAGGCTGTAAGTATATGTGGCAGTCACAGAACATGGAATGCCTGCCTATGTCATACTCTTCTTTGTGTGTGTGGTGGGTGCATCTTTCAATGACTGAGTCAAACAAAATAAGAATCCTGTATTTTTTAAAATTTTAGTTGTTTTATTTAAACTAATATTACCATCACAACATGTATTCAGTATCAAAATTATAGAAGTGCTATACACTTAGTTTTTATACAAATATTTAAAACCCATTGTATATTTTATACTTAAAGTACATCTCTATTGGAATTAGACATATTTTACATGATCAATAGTTTGGAAAATGTGTTTTTCTTAAAATTGCGGGGACAGGAGCCAGCAGGTGGCATAGTGGTTAAGGTACTGAACTTTCACAAGATTGACCCTGGTTCAAGTTCCAAACTTGGTGGCTTGAAAATTATGGCAGGCACATGTGGTATGTGTGCAAGATCTCTGGAGAACAGAAGAGAAGTAGTGTTGCCATCTTCCCTGAGGGGGGGATTTCTCATTTTCCCTCTCACTATCTCTGTTTCCCCAGTGAGTGCATGTGCCCTATCCAAAAACCTTGAAAAAAAGATGGATTGTATTTTTAGAGCAGTTTTTAGTTAACAGAAATGTTAGCACTGTCTCTTTCCTCAGTCCTTCCCCATAGACCTCTACTCTCCCTTGGGGTCCTCTCACAGCCCAGGCCAGTGACAGTGACAATTCTCTGTGTGGGGGACACCCCCACTAGCAGGTGGAGTCACAGGGGCAGCTGGGCCATGGCACTTCTGGAGGGCTATAAGTTGAGTACCTGATGAGGGGCATTCGGTGACCATTGCTCCTTGCATGGTTCTGGAACAGGCATGGGATATTTGGGCTTCATCTTCAGTCCCACCTGGAGATCTTTACACCCCAGGAAGTGGTCATGGCACTCCTTTTCCCAAGCCACCCATGCCACCCCACTTGATGATGCAGCAGTGAGTTCTGCCTACAGGATGGCCAGCATTTTTGAGTTTTGGGCACTACTGCTACAGTGTCCCTGCATGTTCACAATCAGGTCTCCCAACAAGTATCGGGGTTGCATTCACTCCTTATGCATCCAGAAGGAGAAGCAGGAGGTGTCTGAGCCCCTGAGAAGTTAGTGCAGCTGCACATCTCCATTCTGACCATGGACATTTTAGATACCACAGACATGACAGACACTACAGCCCACCCACCACTCCACACCACCACAGCCTACTCAGACAAGAGCCATCAGTGCTGCAAACTGCTGTCCATCCATCTCCCAGGAACAGGGTCTTCATGGTGTAAAACTGGGCTGTGATTCCACCTGCTTTCAGTTTAATGTCTGACAATTTGCAGCCATTAAATGAAAAGGAAACTTCAGGCAGAGACAGCTCAAAGGAAAATAAGAAGCTGCCTTGTTCCCGTGCACAATTGTAGAAGCAATCACATTGGCTCCTAAAAACAATCCATACCACAGGACTGCAGACAAGGCCAGCTGAGATCAGTCTGCCACCATCTCTTTGAATCATTATTTCATCCCAGCACCACGTTCCCAGGGAGAACTAGACAAAGGCTCACCAGGAGGATTGATCCTATGTGTGGAAGCAAATTAACACAGCAGGCTTTTAGGAAAAGATGGCCTGGGGCTGCCTTGTGTCTGTGACACTATGGGACTGCTCTCCTCTGGGAGTGCCAGGGCTCTCCCAACCATGTTGAGTGCTAACTGCTCACTCTGGTGGAGACTGGATTCCATAGAGCCTGCCCTGGGCCCGAGCCTGGCACCTCACAGCCCAGACATGCCTTCACCCAGGAAGACAGGTTGCTTAGCATAACCATGGTCTTCTTGTCTACACATTCCAGCTTTTCTTAAAAAAAGAATTATTCATTTGATTTTATTTATCATCATCATCATTATTTTTTCAATTCACCAGGGAGTGAGAGAGAGACTGAATGAAAGTGAAAAAGCAAACCTCCCAGTCCAGGACTCTAACTGTGGATATATGGAAATCCCACAGTTAGTCACCATACCACCTGCTGGCCCCTACACATCTGATCTTAGTCACCATCCCACAGAAGTGACCATTGGGATTAATCCTGTCAACTGAACTGTTGTGCCACTAGCCAGGTCTCTGGGATTTCACAAGACAACCTTGTGCAAATGGTCACCACAGTACAACAGGTGAACACCAGCTACTGATAAAAACTGTATCACAAAACAGTACTTGTATGGCACCATCCCCATTGTGATCCACAGTCAGGTGAGCAATGCAGTGATGTGTCTTTTTCACACTTGGGTAACTCAAGTATCAGAGGTGGTATCCTTGTCCACAAAGCACCAGGTCCTCAACTGGTCAAAGCAGTTGGATCCTGAGCAGATCAGTGAGAGTGTCATTCTCTCCCTAAGCATGGACCCACTGCCAGCCACTAGGAGGGAAAGGGGTCCCAAACTAGCTCCAGGAGAGCTTCATTCATATCAGAGACTGACTTTGTGATGCTGAATAGAGATGTCACGGCTCACATCACTGGTGTTCAAGCACATCGCTGGTCGGGGATAAAGGACTGGATTGGACTTCATCTCTCAGCACTGATGAAATACAGACACAGGTGACCTTAAACTCTTCTTTAAAGACACAGTCACTCTTGAACAAAAACCGCACACAACAAATCTGGTTCCTAAGAAGATGTGTCCCTCCGCAGGAGTTTTCAGTTTGCTGCCTTCAGGCTCAGCTTTGAATCTAAATTCAAACTCAAAGTCCTGCCTCAGGGACCAATGTCTCTGAGTGTGGACAGCATGGTCCACACCTAGTGCAGACAGATCTCCAAGGACTGAGTTCCTGCAGGGACCTACAGGAGACATTTCACTGCCCCAAAAGGACCTATTTTTAAATTGACTTTGAAATTTAAAGAAAGTTTTAGATATAGACTCAAGAAAAGCTAATCCGTACACAGAAATCTTTGAGCGTGGTTTATCACACTGACAGATAGATCATCAGCAATATCCTCCATCTTTTTTTTAATGTGCAGTTGTACTGACACATTTTATTTCCATCTTCCACATTCGTGTTTTTAGTACTGTAGAAAATTTAGTAAATTGTAATTAACTAGCACAGGATCAAGGTAGCATGGAAGGAACACAGAAGAACGTTCCAAATAAACTTGGCTATCTCGATGATGATCTTTCATTTTATATATTTCTGCCTTTCTAACTGGTTTTCATAAAGAGAAAAGTGATTATAAAGCACTAAGCAAAGAATTATCTAAAATGGGTTTTAAAAATTTTGCTTGAAGGTGCATGAGAAAGAGAGAGAAAGAAAGAGAGAGAGAGAGAGAGAGAGAGAGAGAGAGAGAGAGAGAGAGAGAGAGAGAAAGAGCGAGAGAGAAGAACCTTTCTTCAGGATGATCATAATGCAATCGCTTCTCCATTTCTTCTTTGGGGATTTGGGCACACATGTATGCACAAACACACCCAATGTGTTTTCCAAATAGGTCTGTGAGGGAAATAAAATCATGGTTCACAGAGTTTATAGCTTTTCTCATAACCAAAGAAAAGTGAAATCACGGAAATTAAATTAGATAGTACAGTATTACCTTTTTTTGCTAACCAATGGATGCTCCTATATAGGTTCTCCAAGCAACTGCTTTGAGCTGTTTTCTAGCAAGGCACAGCCAGTGAGTTTCCCTATAGTGGGGAGGGCAGCACTAACATCCACACACCTCCTGGAGGGGTAGACACCTCAGGACTGTGCTAAGGTGTTCAGTATTTGCAGTAGGTTTATCATATTCTGCATGTGCCCTCAGTGAGCAGGAGACATTTTAGGAGAAACACAAGTGAATAAAGTAGATGTGGCACTTACCCGTATATCACAGTCTGTCCTGGAAGACAATGCCAAAGTAATAAATCAAGGAGTTAAGGGACCAGTAGTTAGCGTAATGACTATGTCGCTGGACTCTCACGTAGTCAATAGCGGTTCAAGTCCCAGACCCGGTGGCTTAACCTCACGCCGGGCACTTGTGCATGTGTGCCCAAGATCCCGAGAAGAGAATGGAGGAGAAGGGATTGTGGCATGGCTATCCCCCTGGGGGGTGATTTCCCAATTTCTGTCTCTCTGTCTCTCTCTGTCTTTCTGGTGAGTGCACGCACCCTATAGCAAAAGCCTCTCCCAAAAAAAGAATAAATAAATTAATTAACTAATTAAGGAGTTGAGAGAGTCACAGGTGGATTCAATTGGGCCAGTTAGACTGCTTAAAAGGAAAAGTTATTTATTCAGTTCTCAGAGTATAACTGCAGAAACGATGGAATGGGTGAATGATACTAAACTTGAGATTTTCAAATGCCAAACTAAACATGCAAATTCCCAGGCACAGAGCACAAAGTGTCAGTCATGAGTTGTGAAGGTCAGGGGTTAGATAATGCAGAGTACAGACAGAAGAGTTCACACTTGCTTCCTATAACAATTTATTTATTTTTAAATTTATTTTAAAGAATTACTTATTTGTTTAATTCCATTTGCTATTATTATTTTTATATTTGACCAGACACACAGAGAGAGAAATGGAAAGAGAAAACAAGCAGCCAGGTTTGGGACTCAATGTGGAAATCCAGCACCTATAACCACCACGCCACTTGCCAGCCCTCCTATAAAAATTTGTTAATGGCAAAATAGTAAGTAGATGTCATATTTATTTACTTATTTTAGTATTTTAATATAAGGCTACTGCACTCTCTTCAGAGAGACAGTGAGAAGGGAAAGTGAAAAAATCACCCCCCAGGGGGGATGGCTATGCAGCCATCCCTTCTCTCCTCTCCTCTCAGGATTTTGCTTAATATACACATGTGTCCAGTGTATTTTTCAAGATGTTGGGTACAGGACTTGAACTGCAGAGTTAGCCATATGGGATCCTGTGCCTTAACCACCAGGCCACCTGCTGCCCCAGTTTGTTTATTTATTTATTTATAGATTATTGTTATAGGGCATGTGAATTCACTAAATAGAGAGACAGGAAGAGAGGGAAAGTGAGAAGTAATCCCCCAGGGCAGATGGCTACATTGCAATCCCTTCTCTGTTCTTTCAGAATTTGGGACACACACACACACACACACACACACACACACACTCACACACATGGCCAACATATATTGGTAGTTCTTCAATAGATACCTAAGCAGAGAGGACAGCATTAGGAAATCCAGTTAAATCATGTGATTCAGGGCAAACAATTCATCCAAGCCACAAGGCACAGAGTTTTAGGCCTAGACTGCCATTCAGAGATTCTGAATGGTACATGTAGCTCCAATGGACGATGTTCCCAGGGCTCCAGAAGACCTTGAAAAGTTTTTTTCTCTCCATTTAAGCAAACTGTGTCCAAACAATGAAGAGAGCTTTTGAGGGACTCGTGATGAGAAAAGGTCTCATTTAGCTGTGTGATCATGGTATCACCTGAATAGAAATTTTAAAGGAGGATCATTAATGTATGGAGAAGTTAACAAATATTTTTATGGATGTGAATGAGGAGTTCACACATTCACCATTTTATACATTTTTAAAATTATATAGAGGAAAATTGCAGATATGTATATATCTATAAAATACATACATATAAGTTATATGTATAATAATTATAAAATACAAAGTAGTTTTTGGATTTTTAAATATAACATGGAACAATTGGACAAAGTAGTTAACATGTATGTCACCTGAAATATTTCACATTCTATTTTTTTGACAGATTTTCTTTGGAGGTTGTTGCCATAGGGTGTGTGCACTCACTGTAAAGAGAGAGAGACAGAGAGACAGAAAGTGAAAAATCACCTCCCAGGGGATGGCCATACTACAATCCCTCCTTCTCAATTCTCCTCTGAAGATCTTGGGCAAATACAAACTCATGTGCCTGGCATGAGCTTAAGCTGCTGGGTCTGGGACTGAAATGGCAGTCAACTATGTGGGAGTCCAGCAATGTAACCACTATGATATTTGGTTGTCCCAAGAGGTTTTTGCCTTAGGACGTGTGTGCTAACCATAAAGACAGAGAGACAGAAAGCAAGACATCACTTCTAAAGGGAATGGCCACAGTGCAATCCTTTTTCCTCCATTCTCCTCTTGGGATTTGGACACACATGCACATATGTCCAGCGTGAATTTTAAGCTGCCAGGTCTGAACCAAACTGTGGTTGACTACGAGGGAGTCCAATCATGTAACCGTTATGCCATCTCCTGGTCCTGACATTTTCTGTGATAAGAGCAAGGGACAAGTCTGGAGTTGAATATTATATCCCAGAATTTAATGGGGAAAATTGAACCAAAACAGAAGATAAAGTACATGAGACTGATAGGTTCATGCACCTACCATTTGAACAGAATCCTAACCTGTTTCCTGGCTTTAAACAAAGTTCCTTAGAATTTCTTTGATTTAAGTTAAAACTGGTTTTCTTACTAATACCAAGTGAACTTGCTATTGAATTTAATTAGATTATTTAAGAAATTGTGTGATCAATGCAATGTGGGTGGGAAAGGAATGGAAGACAATTGTAGACACCACAGATAGTATGAGAAGAGGGTGGGAAAGGACAGAGGGTCAGAAAGAGGGGTAAAAACAATTCTAGAAACTAGAAATGGAAAATTTTGATAATAATATGCATGATTAAGTCACTATGAAGTATATTCTGGATGGGAAATCACATTTTGTGTGCTGTGATGATGCTTAGGAAAAGAATGTAAATTAAGTTAGAAAAAAAAGTTTCAGGAAAAAAATATGTATTCAATGACTGCAGTAAGATAAATAGTCCCAGCTAGGTGCTACTTTATAGGATGCCTAAGGTTAGATTTGTGTTCATGGAAGTGTATATATCAGCTGTGTTTGCTATGAAAATATTTAGATTAATTAAGATCTTTAGTAATTCAATAAAATGTGGGGGAAAAATAGTATTGAAAGCAAACTTAGATACCAGAGACAGTGTGGAAGGAGAGTGGGAGATGGCATAGGGTAAGAAATAGGGCATCAAGGATGGGGGAAAAAAAGCAAAACATACAGGAAACAAGAAATGGAAAATTATTTGTTGACAATAACATGTATGTTGATGTGCTTGATTGAGACAATATACAGTGTACTCTGGATGGAAAATCTCATTTTGTATGCTGTTATGATGTACAGTGAATGAATGTAAATATATATATATATATATATATATATATAATAAAAATAATAATAAATAAAAAAGAAATATATATATATAACTAGAAATGGAAAATTATTATTATTATTTTTTTTGGAGAGATTTTTGCTATAGGGCGCATGCCCTCGCCAGACAGACAGAGAGAGACATTAGAGACAGAAAGCGAGAAATCACCCCCCAGGGGGGATGGTCACGCCACAATCCCTTCTCCTCCATTCTCCTCTCGGGATCTTGGGCATGCACGCACACGCGCCCGGCGTGAGTTGTAAGCCACCGGGTCCGAGACGCAAACCGCGGTCAACTACGTGGGAGTCCAGCGACATAGCCATTACGCTAACTGCTGGTTCCCAGAAATGGAAAATTATTGATGATAGCATGCATGATTAAGCCCCTATGCAGTATATTCTTGATGGGAAATCACATTTTGTATGCTGTGATGATGCTCAGGGAATGAATATAAATTAATTTAAAAAAATATTTCAGGGTGAAAAAGCTCATGGAAATACGTGTAATGGAAAAACTATATATGAGTTTTTAAAAAAATTTGTACCAAAATAAATTCATATTTTAATTGTAAAAAAATAAAAGAAAAAAAAAAGCATTGGTACCATACACCTTTGGAACTATTATGATGAATGATACTCAATTATGAGTCACATTCCCCATATGCTTATACTAACCTTCACAACCCTTCTATAATTGGATGTATCCCACATGTCATCTTGTTCCTCTGTAGGTCCAGAAACCATGGTTAAAGGTTTTTTAATTTTCTCTATGTTCTAGAACCTTAAAATAGTCTCTGGAAGGGAAACAGTACCATGGTAACTAAGGCATTGGATTCTCACATGGTTGTTTATGGTTCTAATTTCAGACTTAGTGGCTTGTTTCTCATTCTCACATCCCCCATCTATCTGGTGAGCACAGGTGATGCCCTATTGTAAATTAAACAGATAATAATAATAATAATAATATTAAATAACAAACTATTTAAGAAAAAAGAAAAAATAAATAGCATCTGGCTTGGCAGTTTCTTAACCATTTGGCAAATTTCAGGTACTTTTTGTTTGCTTTTCTATAGTTTTATACACTGTTACATTAACTCTGAAAAAAAGTGTTTTTAAATTTTTTTGTTGATAATAACACATTAAATTCAGATCTTCTAGTCAATTATTGACTACATCATGTCTTTTTAATAATTTGCAAATACATTTTTTTCTGCAGTGAACTGGTCTTTATTGCCCCGACCCGCAGGACAGTCGAACGGGTACCTGGGTGAGGATGGTGAAAACTGGGATCCTTTGCGTTTAGGCTGGTGAAGTTCTTACTGACACACAGAGTGGAGACAAGATGAGGTGCTGATCAAGTCTTCCGTTTATTGCAGAACAAACAGTGCTTTATATACAGGCAACCAATTGGTTGCCCAAAAATGAGATACAACAGTATGAGCCAATCATTGATGTGGGTGGATCTCCCATTACCTAGCAACAGTTGGTTACATGATTTCTGAGATATGGTTTGCTCAATGAGGAAGTGAAGCCTAAGATTTCTAAGAAGGCAGACAGTTCTCAAGAAGCTCCCAAGATGGCTTCCATATGCAATGCCCTCCACATATTCCCCTTTTTTATTTTTTCAAAGAGAGGAGAAAAGCCTGGGGGAATCGTGCCTGTCTTAGGTTGGAGTCGTTTATCGAGCCACGTCCATCCTTACCCGTCATTAGAGAATCCCATAGCTATGATGGGTTTCCTGTCTTAGGTGGGAGGACTGTACAGCTGTTATAGGCTCAGACTCTCTTACCTGTCTTTGGCTAACCGATTCAGTGCCTCAGGCAGGAGCAATGTCTAGGCTCCATGATACTCCATCTCCAGGTTGTGGTAGTGGACTTGGATAGGCTGCATTTTTATGGAGTCATCGATATGACGTTTTATGAAGGTCATGAGCTTATTAAAGAGAACAGGTCCCAAAGAGCAAACAATCAATAAAACCAAAATTGGGCCAAATATGGGGAGTAGTATGGGGAGGAGTCCATTCCATGCAGTTAAAAAGGGATTATCGGTGAGTTGTTTTCTTCGTTCCAGAAGATTTTCTTGCAGTTGGTTGAGCTTGTCACGAACGATGCCAGACTTGTTGGCATAAAAACAGCAGCGTTCCTGCAAAGCAAGACAGAGACCCCCCCTGTTCTGCCAAAAGGAGGTCTAGCCCACGTCTATTTTGGAGTACAACTTCTGCAAGGGAATCTAGTTGATCTTGGACAAAAGTAATAGTAGAAGCCAATTCGTGGACATCAGAAACAAGGGTATCAGTTAATTGTTTGACCTGAAGGGAATATTCTAATCTAGCAGCACTAGTGTTGAAGAGGTAACTCCCAGGGCTAAAACCAGCAGCGATAGTGTTGAAGAGGTAAAACAATATCAGGTATTTAAGAAGAATCTTCATTTTGTTGATCTGTGGAAGAAAAAGGAGGTATCTCAGGGCTTTTATCATCCCTGGATGAATTATTATCATTTGAATCAATTTGTTTGACCAATCTTTCTGGTAGTCAATGAGCAGCATCCATTTTCTGGGAATAAATGCAGACAGACCCTCTGCCCCATATGAGGACAGGGTCTGGACCGTTCCACGTATTGTCTAGTGGATCTTTCCACAAAATTGTGGCAAATTTTGTTCTGGTAGTTGAATGCCAGAAGCGCTCAGCAGCTGAGTGTCCATCTTTATCCAGTGTTAGAAAATTTAGCACAAAAAGTGTATGTGCTAAAAGGTTTTTTGGTGAACCTTTAATTTGTAAAATCTCTCCCTTTTTTAATCTTTGGAGAGTATTTTTTAAGGAAAGATGAGCATGTTCAACAATACCTTGTCCCTGGGGATTGTATGGAATCCCCGTGACATGTTTAATATGGAGTTGTTTACAAAAAGAGTTAAAATTGTTTCCGGTATATCCTGGGCCATTATCTGTTTTAATTTGTTGAGGCTTACCCAGAACAGAGAGTGTGGCAAGAACATGAGAAATAACATGTTTACCAGCCTCTCCGGTTTGTGCCGTAGCAAAAATGAAACCTCTAAGGGTGTCAATAGTGACATGCATGTATTTAAGAGTACCAAATTCTGCAACATGAGTGACATCCATTTGCCATAAAGCATTAGGCATAAGGCCTCTAGGGTTAACACCCAAGTGTGGTGTAGGAAAAAGAGTAAGACAGGCCGGACATTGTTTTACAATTTGTCAAGCCTGTTCCCAAGTAATTTTAAACATGAGATGAAGGGTGTGAGAATTCAAATGATGTAATTGATGGGCAGCAACAGCATCTGAAAGATTTGTGTCAATTTGAGTATGAACCAAAAGAGAATATTTTGTGGCCAGATCAGCGCGGCGATTACCCTCAGTTAAAGGACCAGGCAAGTCTATATGGGCGCGCAAATGGCCAATATAAAAAGGCAGCTCTCGATGTCTAATGAGAGACTGTAATTGGAGGAAAAACTGTGCGGCTTGAGAAACTTGTTTAATTTGTGCCGCAGTTTCCAGAAGTGGTACAGACATAGCAATATAACACTATCTGTATATATGTTTAAAGGTGTATCAGGAAAAGCAAAGAAGACTGCAATAACTGCTTGCAGTTCCACCAGTTGAGCTGACGTAGAGGAAGTGGCAAATGTAACTGTTTGATCAGAGAATGAATAAGAAGCAGTTCCAGTGGAGGAACCGTCAGTAAAAACCAATAAACCATTTTTAACAGGATGAAGTGAAGTTCGTATAGGAAAAACAAAATCATGGGTATATAAAAAATGTAAGAATTTATCTGGAGGAAGATGGTTATCAATAGTTCCAGTAAAGGAAGCACATGCAATAGGCCAAAAATCTGTTTGTTGGAATAGTCAATTAATCTGAGTTTTAGTATATGGCTGAATGATTGTATCAGGGTCTTTACCAAAATAAGTAACACTTAAATTTCGTGCCATAATGATAATATCAGCCACAGATTGATAATAAGGGTAAATAACCTTAGAAGGAGAAGAAGGAAGGTGAACCCACATAATTGGTGCCGATTGCCAGAACACAGCCGTAGGTGTGAATGCAGTACGACAAATGACAAGAAGTAACGGTTGACCGTAATCTATGGTTGTAACAAATTGAGAGGCAATGGCTTTTTCTACTATAGACAGTGCCTGACGGCCTTCCTCTGTAAGCACTCGAGGAGACCTAGGATCAGAGTCTCCCTGTAAAATATTGAATAAAGGTTTAAGTTGACCTGTAGTTAGTTTTAAATAAGGACGGATCCAATTGATATCACCTAATAATTTTTGGAAGTCATTTAAAGTTTTCAAGTTGTCAAGTCTAAACTGTATTTTAGGAGTTGTAATTTTCGGACCCGAAAGATGATATCCTAAATAAGTATAGTGGTCTTTAAGTTGTACTTTTTCAGGGGCAATCTTTAACCCTCGGATAGACAAGTGTTCCTTGAGGTCAGAAAAGCATTGAAGAACAAATTGACCATCTTTGCCAGCAATTAAGATATCACCCATATAATGGATAATATACATTTGTACCCATTTGTCTCTAACATTGTATGGCAGCCGCAACATATTTTTGGCACAGAGTAGGGCTGTTTGTCATTCCTTGAGGTAAGACCCGCCATTCATAACGTTTCATTGGTTCTTTAAAGTTAATGGATGGAATACTAAAGGCAAATCTTTCTCGATCTAAAGGATGTAAGGGAATAGTAAAAAAACAGTCTTGAAGGTCAATAACTATCTTGAAGAAATTAAGAGGAATGGCTACAGGAGATGGTAGCCCAGGCTGAAGTGCCCCCATTGGAATCATGGTTTTATTAATTGCTCTAAGATCTTGAAGTAAACACCATTTTCCTGATTTTTTCTTGATAACAAAAATGGGAGTATTCCATGGCGAGGTACTTTCTACAATATGTCCTGCTTCAAATTGTTCCTGTACTAACAATTGAGCAGCTCTTAATTTTTCAGAAGGTAGAGGCCATTGATCAACCCACACTGGTGTATTATCTTTCCAGGTGATCCGATCTGCGTGAGGCACAGGAATGTCAATGGCCGCTAAGATAAATTTCCCAATCCAGCTCTGTCAAGTTTAGGTTCAGGCAGTAGAGGTTGAACAATGCCTGATTCATTTTTTCCCAAGCCTTTCCCTGGTGCATAACCTTGAGCCAGCATTTGTGCAGTTACTGTATCATTTGGGCTGAACATCAAGAGACTCATTTGTGATAATAAGTCTCGTCCCCACAAGTTAATAGGAAGGCCTTGTATTACAAAAGGTTGAATGTGTCCTTGATTGCCTTCCCTGTCTTTCCATTGTAACATTTTTGAACTTCTCTCAGGATTTTGACTTTGTCCAATACCCTTTAAGTTAGTCAAGGTTGGAACCGGAGGCCAAGACTGAGGCCAATTGTCTTTTTTAATAATTGTAACATCAGCTCCAGTGTCTATCAATCCAGAAAATTGTTTTCCATCCAACCATAAAGTAAGCATGGGTTTAGTTGGAGAAATTTGTTGTACTCAATAGGCATCTGAGGAACCAAAGCCTTTTTCACCCCGTGAAGAGGCTTGAATATTGTTTTGAGTTGAAAGCAATGGAAGGAGCAAGAGCTGAGCTATACGTTTGTTGGCAGGAATGGTTGTAATTAACCTTGGAGAAGAAGCCATAATCTTAATCTCTCCTTTATAATCATTATCTATTACTCCTGGAAAGACTTGAAGTCCCTCCAGAGTGGCACTACTGCGCCCCAAGAGTATTGCAAAGGTTTTTGGCAGCAGAGGACCAAAGACTCCGGTAGGTAAAGCTTGAACCCCCATTTCCGGAGTTAATACTGTGTGGGTGGTGGAACAGAGGTCCAGTCCTGCACTTCCTGGGGTTGCTCTGGAGAGGTCTGAAATGGATTGGTGTTGGTTGCTGGAACAAACTCTAGTGCCCCAAAAGCTTGTTTGGGTTTGGGGGCTTGGGGCGGCCCCCTGTTCCCGTTTCCCTGATCCTGATTTATTGGCCTTCTATAGATATCAAATTTGGATCTACATTCATTAGGAGGATGATGTCCCTTCATACATTTACCGCACAGCTCAAGAAATTGGTTTGATTGTTGTTGATTACCATTACTTCTCATTTTACAATTTTTCTTTGTATGTCCAGGTCGACCACAAATATAGCAGGTGATTTTGTTATTTGTTTTGTTGGCATTGTCATTACGAGTAAGGAATTGGTGAACATTGTTATAACCTTGAAGTGCAGCAGCTATAGCCATTCCTTGTTGATATGCTGACCCGATATCAGAACACAGGCGAATATATCCTGATAAATCTGTCTTTTTTCTAGATGGTCTAATTGCTGCTTGACAGGCAGCATTAGCATTTTCATATGCCAGTTGTTTAACAAATTCTGTACCTGCGTCAGCACTGCCAAATATTCTGCCTGCAGTTGTAATCAGTCGATGAACAAATTCAGAAAAAGGTTCATCAGGTCCTTGTTTTATTGTTGTAAGGGAGGTACTTAAATCTCCTTTAGTAGGAAGTTTTCTCCAAGCTCTCATGGCTGCCGTATTAATTTGACTAAAGAGTCCTGGATCATATTGCATCTGAGTGTCAGTAGTTGTAAAATTACCTTCTCCCAACAACATATCTATTGTCCAGCCATTATTGGCCTGGGCATTACGGCATGCAGTTTCCTTGCACTGCTCTACATACTCTGATTTCCAAAGCAAGTAATCTCCTCCAGAGAGTGTAGCACGAGACAATGTGTGCCAATCTATTGGTGTAAGCCAATTTTCTGCCACTGAATCAACTATGGCTAAGGTATATGGAGCTGTAGCTCCATATTGAGCAACTGCTGTTTTAATTTCTTTTATAATGTTAAAATCAAAGCCACGTACATGATGCCATGCTTGTCCTTGTGCATCTGTATCTTCTGTCACTGGAAAGGCTTCCTGTTCATCAAGATCTATCAGTGGTTGTAATCTCTGAGCTGGTTTAAGTTTTGCACTAGGAGTAAAGGTGGACTGACAGCAATTTTGTGAGGATGACAAAGCTGTACTTTTAGATTTACCCACTTTCAGCTTTTCTAATCGTGATATCAATTCTTGATGTTCTTCTTCTAACTGAATATGTTCTTTGAGTTGTTCAATCTTAGCCCGAACCTCTGCCCTAGGATCAATAACGGGCATTGCCAAAGATGGCTGAATAGTCTTTTCATGGCAAGAATGATTACATGTCAAAGATGGCACAGATGTAACTGAGTCATAAGATGGAGGTCGTTTTTTGAAAGGTGGCCATTTTGAATTGTTGTACTCAACAGCCTCCACTTCTGAAGTTTCTTTCTCTGGTGGCCATTTTGAACTATTGTATTTGGCAGCCTCTTTTTCCAAAGTTTCTTTTTCAGATGGCCATTTTGAGTTATTGTACGTGGCAGTCTGTGTTTTTAAAGTTTCTTCTTTAGGCAGCCAGTTTGAGTTGTTATTTTTGACTGCCCTTAGTTCTAAAATTTCTTCCTCAGAATCAGTCGATTGACTATCCAAATGAGCTTTAAACTTGTAAGAGATGGGTATAATTTTTTCTGAGGCTTTTCAAAGTTTGTAAATTCCTCACTGATTTTTGGTTTTTCAAGTTGTTTTGGCCTGACATCCAATTGTTTAGTAAAATTTGTTACTTCTTCCTCACTATCTAAGGAATTTAAATCTTTTTCTTTTTTGGTGCCAAGGTTTATTTTAGTTTCCATGGCATCTTTACTATCTGTCCGAGTTTTATTTTTTTGCATAATTTGTTCTCCCTCTGCAACAACTGTTGCAATTTTAGGGTCAGTTGACTGTAATTTAATAATTTTATTTATTAGATTCCAATATGAAAAAGTTATTACTGGGAACTTTCCTGGTCCAAATGCGACATAGTAGTCTTTCAGAGCATCACCTACCCTCTTCCACCTTGCTTCATCAATAGTGCCTTCTTGAGGAAACCAGGGGCACACCTCTTTTAGAAAGTCAAAAAAGGAAAGTAATTGTTTGATTCTAATTTTAACTCCACGTGTCTTAAGAGCATCACTAAGCCCCTGAACAAATAATTCATGCTTGCTCATTTGTTGTCCCATAATTGCACTCCGGGAAGCTATTTAGTAATCTGTATTACTATTTACCCTTCCACACTTACCAGGCCTGGCTTTCTTCACAGTGCACTTCACCTTGATCCTCTTGGCCCAAGGCCCCACGTTGGGCGCCACTTGCCCCGACCTGCAGGACAGTCAAACGGGTACCTGGGTGAGGATGGTGAAAACCGGGATCCTTTGTGTTTAGGCTGGTGAAATTCTTACTGACACACAGAGTGGAGACAAGATGAGGTGCTGATCAAGTCTTCCGTTTATTGCAGAACAAACAGTGCTTTATATACAGGCAACCAATTGGTTGCCCAAAAATGAGATACAACAGTATGAGCCAATCATTGATGTGGGTGGATCTCCCATTACCTAGCAACAGTTGGTTACATGATTTCTGAGATATGGTTTGCTCAATGAGGAAGTGAAGCCTAAGATTTCTAAGATGGCAGACAGTTCTCAAGAAGCTCTCAAGATGGCTTCCATATGCAATGCCCTCCACACTTTATAATTGTTTATTTTCCATTTGGAGACTCTTAGCTCTTAAAGAATATTACTTCAGGGACCAGCAGTTAGTGTGATGGCTATGTTGCTGGACTCCCGTGTAGTTGACCTTGGTTCGAGTCCTGAACCTGGTGGCTTAAACTCATGCCAAATGTGTGTGCCTGCATGCCCAAGGTCCTGAGAGGAGAATGGAGGAGAAGGTATTGTGGCATGGCCATCCCCCCAGGAGGATGATTTCTCGCTTTCTGTCTCTTTGTCTTTCTCTGTCTTTCTGGTTAGCTCATGCACCCTATAACAAAAATCCTCTAAAAAAAATAAAAAAGAAAGAAAGGAAAGAAAAGAAAAAAGGATATTACTTCAAACTGTGTTTTGAGATTTTAAAAATAGTTCCCTTTTTCATTTTGAATTTAATTAGTGTTATGTCTGTCTTCAAATATTTCTCCATTCTCTATGGAATTATTCTGGTCTTAATTTCTTAACACTCAACCTTAATTTAAATATTCAAAATTTTAATTTTTGTTTTCGGAAATTTTTTGCTTTAGTGCATGTGTGATCATTGGAGAGAAAGTGAGAAATCAGTCCCCAGGCTGAATTACCAAGCCACAATCCCTTCTTCTCCATTATCCTCCTAGGATCTCATGGCATTTACCTACACATGCCTGGTATGATTTTAAAGTCACCATGTCCAGGATTTGAACTGCAGTTGGTCATGTGGAATTTCAGTGACATAACTGCTACACTATCTGCTGGTCCCCTGAGTAGTTAATAAAGCATGTTAAACTAAAGTTTTTATGCAATCAGAACTCTCCCTTTTTTAATTTGTTATTACCTTTTTCTTTTTTGTTTTCGTTATAGGATGTGCACACTCACCACAATGAAACAGAGAGGGAGAAAGAGAAAAAAAGAAAGTGAGACATCAGCACTTGGGGTAATGGTCATGCCACAATACCTTCTCCTCCATTCTGCTCTTAGGATTATTGGACATGCAGGCACACCCACCTGACATGTTTTTCTAGCCACTTAATTCAGGTCTCAAACCACATAGTCAGTCTTGTGGGATCCAGCTGCCTTAATCTCCATGGTGAGATAGGAGTTAGACCCCATTCTAGGTACATAGGAAATGAGCTCTGCATATTGGAGTTACTGTGGTTTGCTTTCTGTGGTCTGGTGAATATTCACTATGCCCCCATTTCTAGTCTCAGAAAAATTTAATATTCTCTGTTGGCTGGGCTAATATCAGACTGAAACCAGTCACTGGAATACAAAATAAGTTTCAAACCACTGGGCCTATGACTTGAATGGTCACCACATAGGAGCACAGTGCCTTGACCACTATGTCACCTCTTGTCCCCTGCTTCATTAAACTTCAGGTTCCTAAGGCCAGCAGGTTTTATGGTGGTTAAAGGCACTGGGCTCCCACATGGCCAGCTGTGGTTCAAGTCCTGGACCTGGTGGCTTGCTTTTTCACTTTCCCTTCCTCTCTCTCTCTCTCTCTCACTGTCTGATCAAACTGAAAATAATAATAATTAATAAAATTAAATAAAATAATAAAAAAAACCTCCTGTAATCAGGCTCCTGATAGTTCTCCCAGTCCTACCTGCACACATATAATATACATATATGCATTTGGTCAGTATCTCTGTTACCTGTACTGTTTTTTAGTAATTTTAAAAATTATTATTCATACATTAAATTGCTATGCATCATTTAGATTGTGAAGAGACTTTTCCCAGCATGATATACACCTCACCACCTAGCTATTTTCTATCCAATTACTCTCATCTTCCTCTTTGGATATAAATTCTTACTTATCTTTATTATATTCAGATTTGAACCTAATATTCCTGAACTACTGCAAAATCTCATGGCCACATTTCCCATATATATTTTGAGTCTTTAAAAGAAGGTCTTTTTTATGGTGCTTTGAAAGATATTACTGAAGGGCCAGCAGGTAGCATGGTGGTTAAGGCACTGGATTTCTACATGGTAGACCATGGTATGAGTTCTGATCCTGGAAGCTTGAAAATTTGCCAGGTATATGTACATGTATGCCCAAATCCCTAAGAGGAGGATGGAGAAGAGATTGAGGTATGGCCATCCTCCCTAGTTTATATAGGGTGATAGTCTTTAAACACCTAAGGATTCTCTAAAAACCACATTTCTATAATCCCCTTGTGAGCAGGGAGCACCTAGAATCAGATGGCTTGAGAGTACACAGAGACAATTGACACCTAATGGATACCTGCTAATAGATACCTGCAATTATGCACTCTTTTGGAAAAGTCCTTTTTCCCTCATGCTTCCCAGAAAATAAAGTCTTCTACTTGAAAATTAAAGGCGACTACTACCATTACTTGGCTGAGTTTGCTGATGGTGATGATAAGAGAGGAATTGAGGATCAGTCACAAGCATAACACGGCACTTTTGAAATCAACAAAAAGGAAATGCAACCCATACATCCTATCAGATTGGGCCTGGCCCTTAAATTCTGTGTTTTAAATTATGAGATTCTAAACTCTCCAGAGAAATCTTGCTCCCTTGCAAAGACAGCTTTTGATGAAGCCATTGCTGAACTTGATACATTAAGTGAAGAGTCATACAAAGACAGCACACTAATAATGCAGTTACTGAGACACAATTTGACACTTTGTGAACACTGGATGCCCAAGGAGACAAAGCTAAAGCAGAAGAAGGAGGGATAAATTAATCAGCATTCCAACTTTTGTCTGCCTCATTCTAAAATTTACATAGTAGACCATTTGTCAACCACGCTGTCCCACAAATAATTTATTGTTTACAATTTATGAAAGGTTTATTTTACTTTTATTTTAATTTCTATATTGCCCTGTGGTTTTTATGCTTAATATTAAGGAATTAAAGTCAGTTACCATTTAAGGAGTTATCTGTTTTCATCTTTAGGTGGCCAATATGGGGATGTAGAATTTTTATACAAGTTGTAAATGTTTGGCAGAGTACACTTGGTACATTCTGGCTTCACAAGGGCCAGGCTTAAAACTGCTTTGACGTCTAAGCAAAGAAAACTGCCTACGTATTGGTTTGTCCTGGTGGGGAATAAAAGAGATAATTTGTTCTGGTCAGGGGTGTAGTTTTTGTGGATACTTTAGGGTTTGGAGCACTTAGAAGGCTGTGATAGAAACAAACATCCTATGAATTCTGCATTCTGAGCCACCTGTGTCTATGGAATACTCAACATCAATGTGTGCACTTTTTTTTTTTGATTTTTGCTATAGGGCGCATGCGCTCGCCAGACAGACAGAGAGAGACATAGAGACAGAAAGCGAGAAATCACCCCCCATGGGGGATGGTCACACCGTAATCCCTTCTCCTCCATTCTCCTCTCGGGATCCTGGGCACACACATGCGCCCGGCATGAGTTTTGAGCCACCGGGTCCGGGACACGAACCGCAGTTGACTACGTGGGAGTCCAGCGACACAGCCACTACGCTAACTGCTGGTTCCCAATGTGTGCACTTTTAAATACTGATGAGAAGTGTTGCTTTAGGCAAAGTTGTGACCTAATTGACTCTGGATAAGGGCATAAATGGTTCACATTCTATTATTTGTAAAATTACCTACTGTTTGATTTCATTATTTTTGCTATAATTATTTTATTTGTATTTAAATGTTTTTGGCAACCTAAGAAGAAATGTAAAAGTAAAGATGCAGTAAAAATGAATGGCTTGATTTTAATTATTTCATGTATATCAAGTACAGCAGTAAAACAAAACAAAACATGTATTTCACTGTTATATCATTTAATTTTTGTGATTTTTGTTGATACTTGCCTAATGTGCATGTGCTGTAAAAATAGTTAACGGGGGGGGACCAGCAGTTAGTGTAATGGCTATGTCGCTGGACTCCCACGTAGTCGACCACGGTTCAAGTCCCAGACCCAGTGGCTTAAACTCACGCCGGGAGTGTGTTTGTGCATGCCCAAGATCCCAAGAGGAGAATGGAGGAGAAGGGATTGTGGTGTCGCCATTCCCCCTTGGGGAGGGTGACTTCTCACTTTCTGTCTCTCTGTCTCTCTCTGTCTGTCTGGCAAGTGCACGCACCCTACAGCAAAAAAAAACTCTCCAAAAAAAAATAGTTAACAAGGAATTAACTTGAGAAGATGGTCAGGTTTGTTTAATGTCTTATAAAATTTTCAACAACAATCCAAGCATACATATTAAGAACATGTTTATTAAGTTTATGTAAGTAGAATAAAATTTTATGAATGAAAAAAAATATTTCAGGAGAAAGCAGGATGACCAGCTTCTGAGTGGGAACATTTGTAGGAAAAGAAAAAAAAAAAAAAAAAAAAAAAAAAAACAAAGAATTAAAAATGGATGATGTAGAACCATGGAAAATGGTCATGGATTCTGGACACCATATGGTAAGAGGGTGGGAGAAGGGAGAAAGTGTGAGGAAAGGAATCCAGGGAAAAATAGAGAGGCAAGACATTTTTGAGACACAGAAATTTATGATTATCTGTTAATGATAATGTGTATAGTGTCTTCAACTGAACTCGTGTAAAGTGGATTCATGTTGGGTAAATTTACTATATAAGCTGTAGTGATGTATGGTGATTGAATGCATAAAATAAAATTAAAATTCATTTTAAAAATATAATATTAAAAAAAATGGGTGATGTTGAAAAATGCAGTATTTTTTACCTTTTTGCTACAGGGTATGTGCTCTTACCAGAGACACAAAGAGGGAAAGTAGATAAATCAACACCGCCCCCCCCCCCCCCAGGGTGGATGGCTACACTACAATCCCTTCTCCTCCATTCTTCTTTTGAAATGTTGTACAAATAACACACATGTATGCAACATAATTTTCAAGCTTCTGGATCCCAGACTTGAAGTGCAGTCAGCCATGTGGGAGTCCTGTGCCTTAATCACCATGCCACCTATTGGCCCTAGGCCAGAATATTTTTCTTTAGAAGTGTGCTCAGTGGCATACCATGGAAAGGGAGGCAAGCACAAGACTAGCCCAAATCTCCATGATCTTTTTAAGTGGAAGACAGGTCAGGCCCCTGGATTCTCTTACACAGATGCCAATAAGAACAAAGGTATCAATCACATAGGAAGAGTGTACACTAATGAGGTATTTGGAGAATCCCGGGAAGTACATCCCAGGATCAAAAATGATCTTTCCTGGCATTAGCCACTGTACAGTGTATTCTGGATGGGAAATCACATTTTGTATGCTGTGATGGTGTTCAGTGAATAAATGTAAAATAGATAAAATTAAATTAAAAAAGAAGTCAGAGGGGCCAGCAGATGGCATAGCATTATATGCTGGACTCCCACATGGCCCACAGTGGTTTAAGAGACAGGCCTGGTGGCTTAAAACTCCCTGTGGGTGTGTGTGTGTGCATGTGCATGCTCAAGATTCCAGGAGGACAAAAGGGATTATGGGGTGGGCATCCCACCTGGGGATGATTTATCACTTTCCCTTGCACTGTCTCAATCCCTCTCTCTCTCTGGCAAGAACACATATCCTAAGGCAAAAATTTCTTAAAAAAATACATTAAGAGAAGTCAGAAAGAACAGAATTTAGGGAACCAGCAGTTAGCGTAATGGCTATGTCGCTGGACTCCCATGTAGTCGACCGCGGTTCGCGTCTCGGACCTGGTGGCTTACAACTCACGCCAGGCACGTGTGCGTGCATGCCCAAGATCCCGAGAGGAGAATGGAGGAGAAGGGATTGCGGCGTGACCATCCCCCCTGGGGGGTGATTTCTCGCTTTCTGTCTCTATGTCTCTCTCTGTCTGTCTGGCGAGCGCACGCGCCCTATAGCGAAAAAACCTCTCCAAAAAAAAAGAAAAAAGAAAGAACAGAATTTATAGCTTATCTTAAAAAAGTTACTAATGAGTAATAGTTTGTCATTGCCTTATTTGTGTCAAAACAAAAATGATTCACTTTTTTATAATTTTTATTTAACTTAATTTGTTATGATATTTTATTTGACCAGAGGGAGAGAAAGGGAAGTGAGAAACCAAGACACCAAGTCTTGGACTCAAACCATGGTCAGTCATGTGGAAGTCCAGCATCTCAACCACCATGCCTCCTGCCAGCCCCATTGTTTCAACACTTTTATGTGTGCCATAATTTAATTGATCTCCTACACCAGAAAACATATCATAGTGGCTGACAGGATATTTTTCTTGGACAGTCCTGTTTTAAATAAGTCTGACTTGTGGTTAGATAAATATTATAAGGTTTTTAAATTTTTATAGTAATTTCAGTCCAGTAAATGCTATCACTGCTCTTTCTGAAGATATAATTGGTAATTCATTAGTAATGCTCTTCTTTCTACAAAAGTTGTGAATGCCATGTCAAAACCTACTGTAGATTGTTTTATTTTTAAGTTAGGTTTACGTGTACATGGTTATTTGAATATACAAATACTGGGGAAATTCCTTCACTTCTCAAAATCAAGCAGACTCGTCTGTGTTTTATTGTGTTCATTGACCCATTAAAGTCAAGGGCTGAATATAAGGTAGTGATGTCTACTTTATATTTTTGGTTTTAACTATGTCAATCTAATTCGAATTCCCTGTATCTGAAACACTTTGACTAATTAAAAGACATTTTAGTGTGGTTTGTGTATACTCTCAAATAAAGAATATTTTACATATTTTATAAATGATTTGTAAGGTCAGATGCTTTTGAAAGTCAGTATGATAAGATTTAATAGCAGTTAATTTTTAAAGTTGAATTATTTTTATAAGAATTATGGGGAACCAGCAGTTAGCGTAATGGCTATGTTGCTGGACTCCCACGTAGTCGACCGTGGTTGGCGTCCCGGACCCGGTGGCTTAAAACTCATGCCGGGCATGTGTGCGTGCGTGCCCAAGATCCTGAGAGGAGAATGGAGGAGAAGGGATTGCGGCGTGACCATCCCCCCTGGGGGGTGATTTCTCCCTTTCTGTCTCTATGTCTCTCTCTGTCTGTCTGGCGAGCACACGTGCCCTATAGCAAAAACCTCTCCAAAAACAAATTATTTAATTTTATTTATTATTATTATTTTAATTTGACCCAGAGAGAGACTAAGGGAGAGGAAGAATGAGAAAGCAAACCACCAGGACTTGAACCATAGTTGACCATGTGGGAGTTCAGCACCTTAATTATTATGCCACCTGCCAGCCCCTGAATTCTTTATTACCTAAGTAAGACTAAATTCTCTTTCATGATTATCTTTAGACAACTCTTTAAAAATCACATAAAAACTGTAAAATTACTGTATATATGTGATTGGTAGTGTGCTTTTCCAGGCTGTTAGAAGGATTAAATTAGAGGAGATGAATCATCAAAACAGATTTGTAAATTATGTCATCATAAGACCTAAGATATTTAATAGCCAAATGGTACACAAGAGGTAAATAAAAAGAAAAAGAAAAACAAAGAAAAATGGAGTATCTCAGGAGCCATGTCTAAACCCAAGGGACTAGGCCTCCAAAGGAGACTTAGGGAATGGTGAGACCCACTCACTAATGGGAACACTTAAAGGGTCATGTCTAGCCAAGGCATTCTACCGAAGCCTTCCCGGCCTTCCAGACCTCCCAGGCCCCCCAGGCCTTTGCTGATCATTGGATAGAGCACAACCCCACTCTTCCATAGCCATGGCAAGAGGAGGAATTGTTTCATGCTCAAGGGACCCTCAGGGAACTTACTGGGAATTCTTTGATAACAGGTACTACTCCAAGCTATTGACTCAGAATGCAATTAGTCAGGTTTTATTTTATTTTTAGTTTTTGCTACAGGGCATATACACTTGCCACTGGAGAGAGACAAATAGAGATAGAAGAGAGAGAGAAAGAAAGAGCACAATTCCTTCTCTGTCATTGTCTACAGGATTTTGGGTAGACGTGAACACATGTCTGGCATGTCTTTTAACCATCCAGTCAGGATCTTGAACTACACAGTTGACTTTGTGGGATACAATACCTTCAGCACCGAACGTGCTGGCCCAGCATTATTTATTTTTTAAAAAATTGTTTCCAAGAGGCAACAAGTAACATCATAAGATGCTGGCCTTCCTTATGGCTGGCCATGGTTCGAGTCATGGGCTGATGACTTGAAAATCATGCTGGGCATGTGTGTGTGTGTGTGTGTGTGTGTGTGTGTGTGTGTGTATGCTCAAAACCCTGAGGAGATAATAAAAGAGAAAGGATTGTGGTATGGGGAGCCCCCCTTTGGGGGTTATTTCTCAGTTTTCTTCTCTCTGTTGAACCTATGGCAACCTCTTCCCCCAAAACAAACAAACAAAAAACCTCTTTCAATCTTAACTCTTTTCATAAGTAAAAGAAACAAATGAAGCAAGAGAAAGAGATCTATAGACAGAGAAACAGGCACTTCCAACAGTGTCTCAACACATTATCTACCTCCAACCTAAGCCAGTCAAAACTTACAGGTAAAAGTATGCCCCGCACACTCAGGGAGCTCTTCAGAGCTGAATTCTAAACCTTCTATTTTGAGTTAAACTTGCAGTGTGTCGAGTTTTATCAGGTCATCATCATCCAGCCCCGTATTTATTATTATTTTTTAGCTTTAATTTATGTGTTGTTTGTAATTAGTGATATTGAGCATTTTTTCCACATACTTGAATATTGTATGTCTACTTCAGAAGACATTCAGAAATGTTGATTTTAATTTCGTAATCAGGGCTATATTTTTCTTACTACTGTTGGGTCTCTTGAGTTTTTTTTTTTTTTTTTTTTTTTTTTTTTTTTTTTTTTTTTTGATGAATAGATTGTAAATACCTTTATCTTCTCCTGTGGTATGTTTCTTCATTCTGTTGATTATTTGCTGTGCAGAATCATTTTAGTTTTCTATAATATCAGTTATCTCTTTCTGCTTTTGTTGCCTCTGATGCCTCTCATGCCTCTTCAACAAATCTATGCTCAGACCATTACCTGAGGCATTTCCCCTATTTTCTCTTCTATAGTTTTGTGCCTTACATTTATGATTATAATCTGTTCTATCTCACATGTATATATACTATCTCCAGAACCATTTATTGAAATAGTGTTCTTCCCCATTGTATGTTCTTTGTGTCATTGTAAAAATCAGGGGCTAGCAGGTGAACTTGTGGTTGAGAGCTGACTTCCATTTGGTAGACAGTGATTTGAGTCCCAGACCTGGCAGCTTGTTTTCTCACTTTCTATCTCTTTCTCTCTATCACCCTCTGGTCAAATTAAAAATAATAATGATAAATAAAGTTAAATAAAATAACTTTTTTTAAAAAATCAATTGAAGGTAAAAAGTGATCACTTCTATTTCTTCTTTTCTGTTAAATTAAATTGTGTTTCTAATGTTTAGTTTTTGCCATTCCCATACTATTTTTGTTCATATATCTTTGTAGTGTACTTAAAGGCACATTCAAATTTTTCTTGTTCTGTTTTCGTCTATTTTAATTGCTCTGGCCATTCACTGTCTTTTGTGAATGTATTCAAATTTTAGAATTATTTCCTCTACAACTGCAAAGCCAGGCACACAAGGACAAATATTACAGGTGTTACTTCTATGTAGAGGCTAGAATGCATCTAGTATAAAGTGGGTTAAAGGGCCAGCAGGTTTCATGGTGAGTAAGGTGCTGGAATCCCACATGGTTGACTGCAGTTCCAGTCCCAGACCTGGCAGCTTGAAAATGATGCCAGGAACATGCAGCATAGCCATCCTTCTGAAAGATGAGTTCTCACTTTCCCTCTCTCTGTATCTCTCTGTCTCTGTGGAAAGCACATATGTCCTATTGGAAAAAAAAAGAAAAGAAAAAATAATGAAAGAAAAGAAAAAAGAATGAGTGGGTCAGAGAATAGCTAGAGGGTGAGAATAATGGGGGGAGAACATAGGACAAGGATGGGTAAAGATACAAAATTACAGGGACCAGCAGTTAGCGTAATGGCTAAGTCACTGGACTCCCACCTAGTCGACCGCGGTTTGCGACCTGGATCCGGTGGCTTAAAACTCATGCCGGTGCATATGTGTGCGTGCCCAAGATCCCGAGAGGAGAACGGAGGAGAAGGGATTGTGGCGTGGCCATCCCCCTGGGGGGATGATTTCTCACTTTCTGTCTCTCTGTCTCTGTCTGTCTGATGAGAGCACGCGCCCTATAGCAAAAACCTCTAAAAAAAAAAAAAAAAAGCAACAACAACAACAAAAAACTCTAAAAAAATACAAAATTACAGTTAAATGGGAGAAATGTGTTTTTGTATTCCGTAGCATATGAGGGTGAATGTAGTTAAAAACAATTTGTTATATATCTCAGAAATGTAAAACAATTTATAAGATTTTCAACACAACTCACAAATATTTGATATGGTCTCTATGCCATTAACCTGATTTGATCATTACACTTTTTAAAAAATATATTGAAAAATCACATTGGAAGCCATAAATATGGGTAATGTATGTGCATGATTTATTTAAAAAGACTGCACTCCGAGAGAATTCTGAAAATACATTGCCTGTAGGGCAGCACTCATAATAAAAAATAAGGCTGCAGACTACATAATATAAACTTTGTGACTTAATAGAGATTAGTAGGTTGGTGGAAAACACAGGGGATACTCTGGGAGACATGAGGGTAGGCAAAGAATTCTTAAATAAGACCCCCAAAGCGCAGGCAATAATCCCCCAAATAGGCAAGTGGGTTAATATCAGATTAAATAGTTTCTACAAAGCAAAAGACAGTATACATCTACAACCCTTCGAATGGGAGAATATTTTTGTAAACTATGCCTCAGATAAGGAACTGATAAGCAGAATACACAGGAAATTCAAGTAACTTACCCCCAAAAAATTATTAACCCAATTAAGAAATAGTAAATTGAGTTGAACAAAACTCTCTAAGGAAGATATATGAACAGCCAAAAAGTATATGAAAAAAATGCTTAACATCCCTCATCATGAGGGAGATGCAGATTAAAACCACAATGAGATACCACCTAACCCTATTAAAATGGTGAAGATTCAAAGTACAAAAAAAAAAAAAAAAGGTAAGTGTTGGCTGGTTGTGGTGAAAGGGAAACTGTCCTACCCTGTCAGTAAGAATGTAAATTGGTCTAGTCACTGTGGAAAACAACATGAAGGTTCCTCAAAGATCTACAAACTGAACTACCACATGATGCAGTAATTCCTTTACTGGATATCTACACAAAGGATAGACAAATAGTCATAAGGGTGCTTGCACATTTATGTTTATTGTGGCATTATTCACAATTGCTAAGAGATGGATCAAATAGATGAATGGATTGAAAAAGTATGACACATGTACTCTATGTAATAATAGTCATAAAAAAATAAAAAGAGACCCTAGCCTTTGATAGAAAGTAGATGAATATGAAAGATTTACTGCTGAGTGAAGCAAGCCAGGTTATAAAAGAGACATTGTATGTCTCCAATTAATATATACCCACTGTCTGCACTCTATAGCAGAAATGGAAAGATTTGAATATATAGAAGCATGGAAAATGGTTAGGTTCTGGATACAGTGTGGGAAGAGGGTGGGAGAAGGAGGAGAGAGTGATGGAAGAAATTGAGAAAAAAAGAGAAGTAAGACATTTATGGGACAATTCATGACAATGTATACAGTATCTTCAACTGGACTGGTGTGAATTGTATTCATGTTGGGTAAATGCACCTTACAAGCTGTAACGATGTATAGTGATGGAATGTAAAGAAAAAAAGTTTTAAACATTAATTATTTATTTATTTAATTCAATAAGCTATTCTTATTTTTCAACTTGACTAGAGAGAGACAGAGGGAGAGGGAAAGGGAAAGTAAAATAGAAAATCTCTAAGTCCAGGACTCAAACTGTGGCAGGCCATGTGGGAGTTCAGTGCTTCAGCCACCACATCACCTGCCAGGCTCATTTATTATCTTTTTATGTGTACCATCATTTCATTGATCATCTACATCATAATTCATATGGACAGCTGATGACATATTTTTGTTGGACAGTTCTGTTTTCAGTAAGATTGGCTTATGGTTAAATGAATGTTTTTGTTTCTTTAATTTTGATAGTAATTTCCACTCAGTAAATGTCATTACTGTTTGCCCTTTCTAAAAT
Source organism: Tupaia tana (assembly GCA_026018925.1). NCBI lineage: Eukaryota > Metazoa > Chordata > Mammalia > Scandentia > Tupaiidae > Tupaia > Tupaia tana. Next base: position 6,377,920 of record JAKSZU010000025.1, on the reverse strand, counting down.
ATAATTGGTAATTCATTAGTAATACTCATCTGTCTACAAAGATGGTGGATGGCATCTCAAAACTAACTGGAAGATCAGCAGATAGCATAGGGATGACAACTTTGTGCTCCATATGATTGATTGTGATTCAAGTCCCAGACCTGGTGGCTTCAAAATCACACCCAAAACTTGTAAATGCATGCCCAAGATCTCAGAAACAGTGGAGGAGAAGAGATTATGGTGTGGCCACCCCCTCGAAGGATGATTTCTCACTTTCTGCCTCACTGTCTCTGTCTTTATCTCTTTCTCCTGTGAGCATTTGTGTCCTGAGGCAAAAATCTCTGAAAAACAAAAACAAGAACCTAGTGGATGCTGGTTTTTTACTTGGGTTATATGTACATGGTTATATGAATATGTAAATACTGGGGAAATCCCTTCACTTTACAAAACCGAGCAGACTCAGCTGTGTGTTTCTTTGTGTTCATTAACCCATTAAAGGCAAAGACTGAAGATAAGGTAGTGATCTCTACTTTTTATTTTTTATCTTCACTATCCCAATCCAATTATAATTCTCTGTATCTGAATCTCTGCCTTATTGAAAGATATTTTAGTGTGACTTGTGTATATTATCAAATAAAGAATATGTAACATCTCACATATTTTATAAGTGATTTTTTTTTCTTTTTACAAGCTGATTTTTTTTTAATTTTATTTTTTTTATTACATTGAATTACATATAACTTTACAGTGTATTACATTGCTTTTTCAAAAGGGAATGCCATGCATGTCAGTACAGAGACATTAATCTCCCCGCTTCAACATTCAATATCTTTCCTATGTTTCCCCCAATCATTATTATTATTATTATTATTATTATTCTAATTATTTTTTATGATAAACATGATTTTTTTTTCCAATTATCAGATCATAAAGTTCCCAAAAATAGGGAACATAGACTCCACTCGGGGCTGGACTAAGGGTGGGTCTCGTGCAGCCCCGCAAATGTAGGTGAATTTCCATGGAACACAGTTTCAGGAATGCGGCTCAGGAAAGCAGAGATGGCCATCAACTGATGCGGCACACGGGGCAGACCCCGGCCAGGGCACGCGGGGCAGACCCTGGCCACGGCACGCGGGGTCAGAGCCCTGGCCATGGCACGCGGGGCAGAGCCCCGGTCGGGCCGGACCTCCGGATAGGGCACATGGAGCAGAGCCCCAGCCATGGCACACGGGGTGGACCCGGCCACGGCCCGCGGGGCAGACCCCGGCCACGGCTCGCGGGGCAGACCCCGGCCACGGCACGCGGGGGCAGACCCCGGCAAAGGCATGCGGGGCAGACCCCGGCCAAGGCACGCGGGGCAGATCCCGGCCACGGCACACGGGGGCAGTGCCCCGGCCAAGGCACTCGGGGCAGACCCCGGCCACGGCACGTGGGGCAGACCCCGGCCACGGCGCGCGGGGTCAGAGCCCCGGCCACGGCGCGCGGGGCAGACCCCGGCCAAGGCTCGCGGGGCAGACCCCGGCCACGGCACGCGGGGCAGACCCCGGCCACGGCACGCGGGGCAGACCCCGGCCAAGGCTCGCGGGGCAGACCCCGGCCACGGCACGCGGGGCAGACCCGGGCCAAGGCACGCGGGGTAGACCCCGGCCAAGGCACGCGGGGCAGACCCCGGCCACGGCGCGCGGGGCAGACCCCGGCCACGGCGCGCGGGGCAGACCCCGGCCAAGGCTCGCGGGGCAGACCCCGGCCACGGCGCGCGGGACAGACCCCGGCCAAGGCTCGCGGGGCAGACCCCGGCCACGGCACGCGGGGCAGACCCCGGCCAAGGCGCGCGGGGCAGACCCCGGCCACGGCACGCGGGGCAGACTCCTGCCACGGCACGCGGGGCAGACCCAGGCCACGGCACGCGGGACAGACCCCGGCCACGGCACGCGGGGTCAGAGCCCCGGCCACGGCGCGCGGGGTCAGAGCCCCGGTAGGGCCGGACCTCCGGATAGGGCATGCGGAGCAGAGCCCCGGCCACGGCACGCGGGGCAGACCCTGGCTGCGGCACGCAGGACAAACCCCGGCCAAGGCTCGCGGGGCACACCCCGGCCAAGGCTCGCGGGGCAGACCCCGGCCACGGCACGCGGGACAGAGCCCCGGCCAAGGCACGCGGGGCAGACCCCGGCCACGGCACGCGGGGCAGACCCCGGCCAAGGCACGCGGGGCAGACCCCGGCCAAGGCACGCGGGGCAGACCCCGGCCAAGGCTCGCGGGGCAGACCCCGGCCACGGCACGCGGGGGCAGACCCCGGCCAAGGCACGCGGGGCAGACCCCGGCCAAGGCACGCGGGGCAGACCCCGGCCAAGGCTCGCGGGGCAGACCCCGGCCAAGGCTCGCGGGGCAGACCCCGGCCACGGCACGAGGGTCAGACCCCGGCCACGGCACACGGGGCAGACCCCGGCCAAGGCACGCGGGGCAGACCCTGGCCATGGCACGCGGGGCAGACCCCGGCCAAGGCACGCGGGGCAGACCCCGGCCACGGCGCGCGGGGTCAGAGCCCCGGCCACGGCGCGCGGGGCAGACCCCGGCCAAGGCTCGCGGGGCAGACCCCGGCCACGGCACGCGGGGCAGACCCCGGCCAAGGCTCGCGGGGCAGACCCCGGCCACGGCACGCGGGGCAGACCCCGGCCAAGGCTCGCGGGGCAGACCCCGGCCACGGCGCGCGGGACAGACCCCGGCCAAGGCTCGCGGGGCAGACCCCGGCCACGGCGCGCGGGGCAGACCCCGGCCAAGGCGCGCGGGGCAGACCCCGGCCACGGCATGCGGGGCAGACCCAGGCCACGGCACGCAGGACAGACCCCGGCCACGGCACGCGGGGTCAGAGCCCCGGCCACGGCGCGCGGGGTCAGAGCCCCAGTAGGGCCGGACCTCCGGATAGGGCATGCGGAGCAGAGCCCCGGCCACGGCACGCGGGGCAGACCCTGGCTGCGGCACGCAGGACAAACCCCGGCCAAGGCTCGCGGGGCACACCCCGGCCAAGGCTCGTGGGGCAGACCCCGGCCACGGCACGCGGGACAGAGCCCCGGCCAAGGCACATGGGGCAGACCCCGGCCACGGCACGCGGGGCAGACCCCGGCCAAGGCACGCGGGGCAGACCCTGGCCAAGGCACGCGGGGCAGACCCCGGCCAAGGCTCGCGGGGCAGACCCCGGTCACGGCACGCGGGGCAGACCCCGGCCAAGGCACGCGGGGCAGACCCCGGCCAAGGCTCGCGGGGCAGACCCCGGCCAAGGCTCGCGGGGCAGACCCCGGCCAAGGCTCGCGGGGCAGACCCCGGCCACGGCACGTGGGTCAGACCCCGGTCACGGCACGCGGGGGCAGACCCCAGCCAAGGCACGCGGGGCAGACCCCGGCCAAGGCACGCGGGGCAGACCCCGGCCAAGGCTCGCGGGGCAGACCCCGGCCAAGGCTCGCGGGGCAGACCCCGGCCACGGCACGAGGGTCAGACCCCGGCCAAGGCACGCGGGGCAGACCCCGGCCATGGCACGCGGGGCAGACCCCAGCCAAGGCACGCGGGGCAGACCCCGGCCACGGCACGCGGGGCAGACTCCTGCCATGGCACGCGGGGCAGACCCCGGCCACGGCACGCGGGGCAGACCCCGGCCAAGGCTCGCGGGGCAGACCCCGGCCACGGCACGTGGGGCAGACCCCGGCCAAGGCACGTGGGGCAGACCCCTGCCACGGCACGCGGGGCAGACCCCGGCCACGGCGCGCGAGGTCAGAGCCCCGGCCACAGCGCGCGGGGCAGACCCCGGCCAAGGTTCGCGGGGCAGACCCCGGCCACGGCGCGTGGGGCAGACCCCGGCCAAGGCTTGCGGGGCAGACCCCGGCCACGGCACGCGGGGCAGACCCCGGCCAAGGCACGCGGGGCAGACCCCGGCCACGGCACGCGGGGCAGACCCAGGCCCCGGCACGCGGGGCAGACCCCGGCACGGCACGCGGGGTCAGAGCCCCGGCCACGGCACGCAGGACAGAGCCCCGGTAGGGCCGGACCTCCGGATAGGGCATGCGGAGCAGAGCCCCGGCCACGGCACACGGGGCAGACCCTGGCCGCGGCACGCAAGACAAACCCCAGCCAAGGCTCGCGGGGCACACCCCGGCCAAGGCTCGCGGGGCAGACCCCGGCCACGGCACGCGGGACAGAGCCCCGGCCACGGCACGCGGGGCAGACCCCGGCCACGGAACGCGGGGCAGACCCCGGCCAAGGCACACGGGGCAGACCCCGGCCACGGCACGCAGGGCAGAGCCCCGGTAGGACCGGAACTCCGGATAGGGCATGCGGAGCAGAGCCCCGGCCACGGCACGCTGGGCAGACCCCGGCCGCGGCACGCAGGGCAGACCCCGGCCAAGGCTCGCGGGGCACACCCCGGCCAAGGCTCGCGGGGCAGACCCCGGCCACGGCACGCAGGACAGAGCCCCGGCCACGGCACGCAGGGCAGAGCCCCAGTCGGGCCGAACCTCCAGACAGGGCACGTGGAGCGGAGCCCCAGCGCCCTGACCCCGCGCCCCAGCACGTGGAGTGGAGCCCCCGCGCCCACCACCCCACCCCTGCACGCTGGCACATGGAGCGGAGCCCCCGCCTGCCTCCCCTGGAAGTTTAATTGTATCTAGTACTTCTTGCATATTATTCTCAAAGGTTTGGGCCATTTTCTCAGTCTTTATGGTGGACCTTTCTAGGCCAGCTATTTTCTTTTCTACATTAGAGATTCCATTTTCTGAATGATCTAGTCTGCTTTTAATACTTTCAAGGGAGATTTTGACTTCTTGTATTATAGCCTTCATCTCTAACAGCTCCATCTGATTCTTTTGTAAAGTGTGAAATTCCTCTTTTAGATCTTGCATGTATTACCTCACCTCCTAGAACTCTTCAGCTCCTTTCTTCTTCCCCTTCAGCAGTTCCTTGTCTCTCTTCTCTTCGATCTCTGTTAGCTTTGCCATTATGAATGATCTGAATTGTTTATCAGACATTTCCATGAATTCCCTTGAACTGTGTGTAGATGAAGAGGAGCTATCCGTTTCAATTGGAGGAGAGGCATTTTCCTGCTTCTCCATATTTCTTGTGGTCCTGCAGCGATTTCTAGTCATCTGGTGGATGGTCAGTTTCTTCCCAAACTTTTGAAGTTTAATATGAGGGTTGAGAAGTGAGCAGAAAAGGAAACAGCGAGAGGGAAACAATACCAACAACAAAAAAAAAACAGACAAGAAACAGAGAAAAGGAAGAGAAAAGCTTTGGGATAAGTTTAAAACAGAAAAATTGATATTAAAAAAATTTCAATAAAGATCAAAAATTAGAAAACCGCGCGGCCCTGTAAGAAGCCTCACCTTAAAAAATTCTAAAAAGCAAAAATTTAAAAAAAAGACAGACAGACAGAGAGAGAGAGAGAGAGAGAGAAGGAGTGAGAGGTAGAGAGAGACCAAGATTGATTCAGAGACAGGAGATATGAAAGGGGTTTTCCTACCATGTGGGATTTTGTATGCTGGAGGCCCAGTTAGGAGTGGGACATCTTCCTTTCTCCCAGCATGTCTAGATCTCAGGAGCCATGGAGCA